>CM024683.1:27031081-28274579 GCA_014182735.1 Corymbia maculata
AGCCACCGACTCCCTGCACGATCTCCCAAGCCACAATCCCCTCTCTGGGTTGATGCAGCTGCCAAACCTCCAAGGTAACGCTAGTGCCTCCCAATCGAATCTCTTCAACCTCAGCTTCTTCAGCAACAATGCCGCCGCCGCCAGCTTGAGCACCGGCGACAATGCCACCACTGCTGCAGCGGCCGCTGCCAACTTTCCATCTCCAGGCTTCTTGGGCCAGTTCAATGGCGGGAACAATGGCGGCAACCAAGCTGCTGGTCTTTTCTCAGATGACCGGGTCGGGTCAGGCTTTTCTTCTTTATTCAATGCCTCGGCACAGAATGAGAATGTGGTAGCTCACATGTCCGCAACTGCGCTGCTTCAAAAGGCAGCTCAAATGGGGTCCATAACGAGCGGCAACAGCTCCTCCTTGTTGGGCGGATTGGGGAGCTCATCAGGCGGTAGCAGCAGTGCTGTCAACCGGCAAATGGGGTCCATCAACTTCAGTGGAGGCAGCGGCAATTTTCCAGACGGTGGCGGGAAGTTGCCACCACAGATGGAAAGCGAGAACCATCTCCGGGGTTTGATCAGTTCCTTCGCCAGTGGAAGCTCTTCAATATTCGGAGGCGGCAGTGGTCATGAGCATGAGAACAGCTTTGGCGGTTTCAATGAAAGCAATATGTCGTTGGATCCCCATCATCATCATCATCATCATCATCAGAACCAAAGTAGCGCGAGCTTCTGCAATGTGAACGACGCCAAGTTGCACCAGAATCTCACGACGAGCATGGGAGGGTCCGATAAATTAACTTTGGACTTCCTGGGTGTGGGAGGGATGATGAGGAAAAGATCGGACGGTGGTTTCGCGCACAGAGAGCAGCAGCAACAACATGGGACGATCAGCATGAGTTCACTAGACAGCGACAGGAAGTCAGAGCAGGGAAGTCAACCATTTGGGAGTTCGAAAATGCACTGAAGGAATTGAGGGTTGACTGAGAACTTGAGAAGGGAAAAAGAGGTCAGTCCATCAGTGGGTAGGCTTTTATAAAGGATAAATATGTGCGGCGAAAACAAAATTGTAAGAAGAAGAAACGCATGGCAAAGTAGGGTTTGTCTTCATTAGGGTTTTTTATGTTTTTTTTCCGTATCTTCAGGGAGAATGTGCCACCCCCCCTCTCTCACCTCCATATTTTTTTCTCTTCGAACAATTCAGTTTGTAATGTTGCTACAATTGAATGTGTACTTGCTTAGTTAGAGCAACAAGCTTGCACACACGTCCTCTCTCTCTCTCTCTCATCCATGAAGAATCGATTGTTTTTTGGCCATATCCAAGCAGAAACATATTGTTGCCGATACGTTGCTGTGGTGGAAACGGTGGTGAAGTTGGGTTTTTATGTTTCCGAATGTATTACACAAATCTCTATTTTAAACGTTAGGGTATAGGCTCATTCTACAATGATTACAATGGTACATAAATAGTCAGTTTCCTGATGCAACCATTCTTTTGTTGCCTATATCCTTTCCTGTTCTAGCAAAAATATTGTAATCTTTCTCCTGTAATCATGTATGAAATCCACGTTATTTGTGAAGAAAGAACGGTTAAGTTTGCAAACTAGCTTTTGTCAGCCATAACTATGTTATCTCAAGTTTAAAAAGTTTTTCTCCACGTTAATGAGTATGCTGTATAGACATTACGGATTCATTTCCCGACAGCTTGAGCTCCTTAAAAAAGCAGTTCATCCGGAACCGATACCCAAAACATATCTCATGAAGTTGAATCCGATATGTTTACTCTCTTGATATAGCTTAACATATGTTAAGCAAGAAACAGTTATCCATCGAGTCGGAGCTAAGATGACTATCAGGTCCCAACATTAGTTTCAGGCGCCTGCATAAGGCCAAGACAGTAGAAACCGTACGTACTTTAGTTTCAAAACATTGTTTATAGGTTCCCAGGAAATTTCATCGGCCCCCCACAATGTTTCGTGTCTCGAGCCCTCCCTTGGTGAGCTTCCAAGAAGATGACAAATTTGCCATAATTAGGCAATTTGCCACGAGAAAGAGACCGCGACTCTACGGCAAGGAAGCAGCAGAATGTCGAGAACAAGGACAGTTCACGAGTGACGAAAACCTCTTTTTCATTTTTCATTTTTCTTTTTAAACTATTTTACTTTCTTTCCACAGAATTTCCATTTTGGAGACTAGTAGTAGTAGCTACCAGTCCCTCACGTGTCGTGTTACTTTTTTTCCTTGTTATAGTTGTTCGTGTAGAGACCAAGGAGAAATAGAAACGCATGTGGCTGCATCTGAGTATTTTATAGTTTCTAAAAGAATTTCGTTTGCTCACCTAATACCTAACCCTAATTTAATAGAATTTTCGTTCTCATGTTCTATTTGACTCCCGCACCATGCTGATACTCAGGATCCCCCCCCGCCCCAATGTTGACATTCCGTAGACGATTTCCACGCGTTTCCTCCCATCTTACTTCTTCAAACCCTTGCTAGGGTCTCTCTCTCTCTCTCTCTCTCGTGATGTAATGATTTTTTGTACTTTTATATTGAATATTCTCCTTTAATGAGCTCCTAGTATACCCAAATCCTAGGCCTGAACAAACCTAACTAGGAACTTTTGTCTCGCTGATGATCCATATAGCATAAAAACTGGCACTTAGATGGCTTACAACTTGGGGTAGTGGCTGCTATTTTTGCTGTACCTACATGCGTTATTGGGGACTGACATGTGATGACTGTCTGTTTTTTCCTTTGTTTTTTTAGGTTTTGTCGCAGAGTGTTTACCAGCCAATCGCTTGGAGGAATCTGCAGTCCGTGACTTGTTCGCAGATCTAACTGTTTTTACTCCTGAAAATTTGAAATCCCCGAAGCTAAACATTATCGAGGGTTGTCATATAGGGTTCCTGACATTCGGTCCCCCAAAAATGACAAGTTAAGCTTATAAAAAAAAGTGAGGTTCCAACAGGCACGAAAATCAGTCTTTTCTACTGCAGCCGTAACTGATGTCATCAAGCATTTAGCCTTGTGAAAACTTTCGAACGATGATGCTTGCTCAAGTTCTTTCAGCGTTTCGGCAAGCTGCCTTTTGTGTCATTTTAGTGTTGTCACAATTCATTCGCTTGTTAGTCAAGATATACACGTTGAGATTTTGCTTGTTCTGCAGATTGATGAAATACATCAAAAAAGGCAAAGACAATTTGGTAGAAGCTTTATTTGATTCACATTATTTTCTCGCAGATGTGTTTTTTAGAAGAAAAAAAATTATAGTGCATTCTACTTTGATAGAGAGATCAGCATTGTAATGGTCTCTCAAATAACTATTTTCGCCAGAGGGAGACGGAGACGGAGACGGGAGAGGTGAAAAAGTTTCAATGGATTGGTTAATCAAGTTTCTCTAGAGAGGGAGACAGAGGCGGGAAAAGATCAATAGATTGGTTGATTAATGAACTCTCCATCAACTAAATGGATTTTCTTTTGCATAAAATCAGATAGATAAGAAAAAGAATTCAAGAAAATATGTGGTTACATTACAGTGATCACCCGGGATGGAGCGCCCTTATATGAGCAGTGTCAATTGACCCCATTGAAAATTGGTACTTTATATACTGTCTAACAATTAATTATAAGTTTCTTTGAACTCATTAGAATTGTAAACTCTAAATTGCAATCGAGAAAACCTGATCTCAATTTTAAACTAAAGATCACTAAATGAATTAAATCAGTTTACTATAAGGTTTCATGTGGCCTTTAAATTTTTTTTTTTTGGTGTGGGGGGGGACTTTTACATGAATTGGGTACAAATAGGACCCTTTTAAATAATTTTCAATCCAAAATAATGAGTGCGGCCAACATCACATTTGAGATATAGAAAAATTCCCGGGGCCTCTATGGGTGTGTTTGGTAACATTTCTATTCCTTGGAACAGTTTCTTTTGAGAAATAGTTTTTTCTATTTCTACTCCCTGAAACAATTTCTGAGTAAAATGGGGCGTTTGGTAATTACAAAAATGTCTTATTCTCGGAATAGAAAAAGAATAAAAATGCATTTGGTATCGACAAAATTTTTTTATTTCTTTCTTCCTTGATGGCAGCGACGACCGGCTAGCGGGGGCAGTGACCGGCGGCGGTGGGGGTGCGAACGGCGACTGGCGACCAGCCGCCAGTGGGTAGGGGCCGCCAGTGACTAGCAAAGGGCCACAGGGTGAAGGACGGCGACTGGCGGTCTGCCGATGGCGAGCGGGTGGGGATCGGCGGCTAGCGGTGGCGGCCAACGGCTGTCGATCGGCGACCGACGGTGGCAATGGCGGCAACAGGCGGCAATGGGTGGGTGGCCGCATGTTATAAGCGATGAGAAGTCCTCAAAAAATAGTTTCTAGAAATTGTTCTTAGGAATAAGAAATTACTTTTTTTTACTTCTCATTTTTACTCCAAATCTATTCCCGAGAATAGAAAAATCAATTGGCATTACCAAACGCATTTATGTTCTTTTTCTATTCCAGGGAACAAAAGAATAGAAAAATAGAAAAATTGGATAGATTCCAAACATACCCTATGCTATCACATCATCCATTCACTCGACAGGTCATGTAATCTATAAGGTTGGATGGATAGCATTTTCAAGTGAAAAAGTCAATGAAATGTGAAATATTTGGATAATAGATTTTAATCTAGTGTGAGAATAATAATATGTGCTGAACCATAAAAAATTAAAGAATAAGTAATTATAAATTATTGTGGAATTCATTCCTTCGAGAATTTATAGCTCATAATAAGTTGTTATTCTCGCAGTAACCTAAAAAATATTGTGCTAACAAAACCCATTTAGAGAAACTAATCGATTGATGGGCTTCTCTCCATAGCAACAGGGTATACGCTATTTTTTAGATAAATAATTCCTATGCTTAGAAAGCGCACAAAAGATATTCTGATCTATAAGAGAGTTAATTAGCCTTGACCAGTCTTAATAATATGAATGTTTTAATGTATTTTTTTACGAGTATGACAACGAGAAAAACATAAATATGGATGCATGTTTGCTTTATTTGAGGGACCACACTAGCAAAAGGTCGAAGCTTCGTCCCCAGTGATCACGTCCGTGGAAAAGAGTATATAAATATCACTGGGAAGTATCATGAAGTACATATGAACACGACGCAATAGTAAAAAATTACCAAATATAACTGACCTTAAAATATCAAAACTCGAATCAAACACCAATAAGGAAATATAATAATATAATGAATAAATTACTCAGAACTGTCGCTCCCATTACCTATTCAAATCATGTAATTAAAGAATATTAGAAGTATCAAAATATATGATTTATAATTTGGGATTGTAACTTTACTAATAATCCTTTCGGTTTCAAATGGTTTTCAAAAAGTTCAGTTGAGGGTGTTTAAGCAGCTTCGCTCGTAGGAGAATCTAGAGTGCTAATGTGATTTTCTTTTCTCTTTATTGGGATATGATACCGAGAATGATCATTGGCGATTTCAAAAGTCATGTAATATAATTGAGCGCTCAAAAAGTTTTAGAATTTCTAGGTCGCCCAATAGCACAAGTACAGAATAACACCAACATGAGTACTTGCAAACTGTTCATCCACAAATCATTGCAGCCGAAAGGCTTCCTCCCAATAATTGACCAACAAGATACTACATTTCGACGAGGAAACAATTTTTTAGCAGAAAAGAGACCACAACACTAAAATGTATATTAAGCAACGTGATTGCATAAACTTATATCAAAGAGAAAACGATATAAATAATCTCTAAATTTTGACTCCATATGTAATATCATTCTTAAACATTTAATTTATTCAATATGATTCTTGAAACCATTCTTAAATATTCAATATAGTGTCTAGAGTTTTAATTTGTTCGATATAATCATTAACTTTCCATTAAAAAGTAAAACATTTCCATGTTTACATTATTACCTGGAACTTATGATAGATTCATTTCTTTTTTTGGTCAACAAAAGGTTTTTTGATCACTATATAATACTACTATTCAAGTATATTATAACTTAGAATGTCTATAATAGTAAAATAAGAATCTCATTTAAAGTTGTATCAGATTGATATTCCTGCTATTTTAATTTAATAATTAATATATTTAACCAAATTTAATTTAGAAAACACAAAATACAAAAATTTGAATTTATCTATCTAAAACATTAGGGACAATATTTAGATTAATATTAGTATGAGACTATACGTGAATTGCTATCGGTGTTAAATGTTCTTATGGAAAACACTTTTAAAATAAAGGGTATATGAAATCAACATAAGTCCAAATGAGGATATATAGAGAGAGACACACACACTAATGGAACTATAGTAATATTCCTAAAGACCAGAAATGTTAAAAGATAATAAAAAGATAACAGATTTCTTGTTGATTAATAAATTTAAATGAATAGATTTTCAAAAATATGGGCAATACTATGATTGTGAAAACTTGTGAATAATACAAAAGGACCGATTTGACTTTATTATTGAAAGCCAAGGCACTAGATTGAACACATTGAAAGTGTAGGGACTAGATTGAACATTTAAAAATAGTTTAAGAATCACATTAAATAAACTAAAAGTCTAAAGATGATATTGCATGTTGGACTAAAGTGTATAAGTTATTTACTATTTGTATCATATTCCCTATCTCAGATTGATAAATTAAGCTTGAATTGATTAAATTGTTTGAAAATAGACATGCTAGAATTCTGGTCAAAAAACAAAGAGTACAATAGAAGATTATGATATTTGATTAGGGATAAGCAATGGGATCAATTCAACCTAGGAAAGGAACTGAACTGAACTAGTCTTACCCAATGGGTTTTAGGCCGGTTTTAGGAAGAATCGGTGTACTTCTTAATTCCCAAAAAGCTTAAGTTCAGCAATTAACCAATTCGGTTTCCAATTCTTATATTAACACTATTGGTTTGACCAAGTAGGCCGATGCTAAGGTCAAATTGGTTTAGAACTGATCTTATATACCTTGTTTTTTAAAAAAACATAATAATAAAAGTTACAGGCTGATTCCAAGTATAATCAATTCGATTCTTGATTCCATTTTTTCCAAATTGAGACCTATAGTGCAAGTTTCAGGTTCTTTTCTGAAAATTGATCCAACTAGAAACCAATCACGCTTATATATAAATATAGTCTTCTAGTATATAAATACATATATAGCTGGTTAACAAATTTTTTTGCAGCAAATAACATGATATATTCAGATTCAAGATTGAGTATGGTTATGTTTTCAGATTCTCAATTTCAATCTATCATGTGAGATAGTATGACAATTTTATGGATGTAGTAAATAGTGTGTTAATTGCAGACAAGTAAATTACTAGCTATCTATACTATTAATTGTGAATCTTATATACATGGGCAACTGCGTTAATTAGTAGTTTACTTTATCTTTCCCAAACTTCGGCTTTAAGTTTGAACCTTTTCGATCAATCCTACAGCAAGCTTTCGAGAAAGTATAAAGAATTCTATATAGGGATTTGCTAGCATAAAAGTCTTTGGGCTATCGTGAGTCTAATAGGTTATTGTGAGCACAAATTCATAAAAAAATAGACCCCACAACAATTTATAATCATTTGTTGTTTGATTTTATGTGGTCCAAAACAAACCATTATTCTCAATAGATTAAAAATTGTCACCCAATCATATCTTTTCCACAAAATACCTCTTGCTTTATTATGGACATGTATTTTGGTGACATGGTATACAAACATTGAGAAAAAAATTGCAACCTAAAAACAGTCAAGATATTTGTGAAGTAATCGCCTAAACATTTTACTCTCCAAAATTGAATGTAAAACCGTTTCATTTTACAACCATTTAAATTCCTTTCCTAAACAGATTTGCATCTTTGAATTTCTCAGGCATAGGCAACGTGTGTTCTTTTTTTTCTAGTAAAATTAAGGGGGCAAGCAGGCAACCAAAAAAGATGTTAAAAGAAATCTGGCATGTTGTTGGGCTCAGGTCACATCCTTGAATTCCTATACTTTTCCCTTTCCCACAAATGCTTAACTTTCAGATTCATGTGACCACAAAAATTCATAAGCCCACAGGCAAATGAAACTGCGTGCCCCATCATCTATGCACCTGGAAAAAGGAACGTACAAGCTGGCCCAATAGGAAAGCCCAGGAGAAGTCCTCGAAGCCCAAAAGGCAATTCTCTCCCTCTCTTCCGTTTCCAAACATCGCGTAAGAGTTCCAAGCTCCTTGCTGGTTGAATCTAGGCGCTACTTCAGACCAACAGAGATGATTAACTTGTTACGATAAGCACCTCGAACTTAGGGCTTTACGATAAGTGGCGGATCGATGAACATGGAGATGTATCTGTACATGCGCGTACGGCTGGACGGGTGTGTCACATTTCGAGATGTACAACTTCACAAAAGTAACTTATTCCCACTTGTCAATTGCAGTGTTTAGTCGTAGTCCAATTGATGGAGAAAATAGATGAATGCCTTTATCATTGAAAAATACTCCATCGACGTGACTCCTTCACGTCGATGGCGTGTCCAATCCTATGGTTAATGTGAGAAATAGATAAATGTTTGTCTTGCTGTAAAAGGTTGAAGTGGCGAGCATCAAACGTCGTGTTATCTTTAGCGACTGAGATTATATTTTCAATTGGACATGTAGAAGAATTCACAGATGGATCCTGCCCTTGGATGCTTAACATTATTAGCTCAAGGTGTATTTGTACAAACCAAAAATCGTTTGTCTCTCCATTCGACATTCTATATTCACTATGTCCATTGTCCCCACCGTGGAAGGCCCTCTATTCTTTGTTGCAAGCCCAGACGACGTCACATGAAGTGACCCTTGCCATTGCCTCATCTAGGTCACTTGACCTCAAGCGACATTAGATCTAGAGACAAAAGGCTCGGATAACTTTCAATGAACGAGCCTTGACGTTGGCAATGCTTGAGACAATGACCATTGGCCTCGGTAGCCCTCGACCTGCCAGATATTGACTAACAAATCCATGACTATTGACAAAGCTCATTGCCCTCGGCCCCCATCAATAATTGTCAGCGATTGTTGGTGATCATCGATGATAGTTTAACGGCCTCACAAAACTGCAGCAAAGCTTTCACTGCCTTACCCTGATTTGCAACGTTGGAGAAGATAAGCAGTACCTTGCAAGGACAACCATGGAATATCAAAATGAGGACAATTCGGGAAGAAGAAAATTCATTAACCCACAAGCCTATCTTCTGAAAAATGTTGAAAGTATAGGCAAACCAAACATTTTCCTAAAGTGGTCCAAAAGAAATTTACTAAGCCCTCTAACTTTTTCCCACTGGACTTTAGAGGCCCAAAGTCTATTGACAAAGTCTAGCCAAACACTTCCTATGCGTCAGATGTAAGATGTGTTCTACAATTTTCATGTGAATATGTGTATCTCACCCTTCCCGCCCTCCCTCGGCCAAGAATTATTAAAGCCATGTACAGTCTAGATACACTAGAGTTGAATTTGACCCACGTCCATCAAATATCTGATATAAAAAATGTCGACTATCCTCCCTCCTCTCTCTCCCTCTTTCCCTCATCTATGTATTCTTTAGATTCTTGGTGATTACGGGTGTCCTCATCAAGAAGCAAGTTCCTTATGAAACCACTAGGGGTCACCCCGCTTGTTTAAAGGATATATCATCGGCAAGTTGACGGGAATATATTCTTTATTTTAATATGCTAATGTTTGCCCATCCCAGCCCCTCAATTTCCCTTGAATCTCTTTCTTCCCCAAGAGGAGGGAATACCTTTTAGTTGCTTAACATTAGAAGTATGCCGAGGCTCGTACGAGACTTCTGATGAAATAGTTTAAGGTCATACTCAAAACCGCCTCCCTCTTTTCCTCGCCTATCTATTTATCTCCCCATCAAGCCCACTACCACATCCTCTGGAGAAGCCACATTTGGCATTTTGTATACGACGACTGCCACTGCCATCACTTGTCTCTATCCTCCTTGTCAATCCCCTCACATGCACGCGAGAGCCTCCACAAAGTCTTAACCGCCACCGAATCTCGTAGCAAAGATTAAGTGACTGAATAGTAAAGTTAACAGAACAACTAAGGCTCCGTTCATTTTACGGAAAATAACTTCCAGGAAAACGTTTTCCAGATTTTCCGACGTTCATTTCACGGAAAATAAATTCATTGGGGAAAACATTTTCCATGAAGGAAAAAAAATCTTCTAAAGTAAGGGAAAATATTTTACACTTTTGAAAAGTGGAAAACATTTTCCACATTCACTCTCTCTTATCTTACACTCTCCATTAGTCCTCACTTATTTCTTTTATTTTTAGATTTTTTTTATTTTTTTTCATAAATTCGAATTTTTTTGTTATTTTTTAATAAAATCGATTTTTTATTTTTTATTTTTCTTTATTTTTCTGTCTTCTTTTTTTTGTCGTTTTTCTTTTCGGCCGATCATCGCCACGGCAACGGCCGGTGACCGACGACAAGCGAGTCGAGCTTGCCAAATCGGTGATGCTCGAGCATCACAAGATAGAAACTTATTTCCAAATTTACCCCCGTTTAAAATAAAAAAAACTGTAATCCTCTCTTCCCTCGCTTCATGAACCCAATGCCCCCGTGCTTGCCTCTCTTTGCTCCCTTCAAAATAATCAAATCCCTCATTTTTAAAGTAGAACAAAGTCAATCGCTTGCCCTAATTGGTCGATCTCCCTCACTTAGCTTTTGCATGGCGTTGTGCTTCTTCTTCCTCCTGGTAGTTCAACTACTTTCCGAATTGAAACTGCATAACTCGCGATGTTGAGCGAGGCTAGAGCCTTATTGCCTTGAGCTCACCTTGATGGTTAAATTATTGAAAAAGAGTTTATAAAGGAAAATATTTTCCTAAGCGAACAGCGGAAAATATTTTCCACTTCAAAATCAAGTTTTACCCGAACACCGGAAAATAATTACGTTTTCCTGGAAAATAACTTCTTAGAAAATATTTTCCAAAAAAGTAACATTTTCCGTGAAACGAACGGAGCCTAAATAAATTAAACATCCGAGTCACGTGGTTCAATCAGCAAGATTTACTCCTCATGGGGAGCAGCCCATGATTCCATTATTGATCGAGTGTTAAAATAGATATTACAACTACACTCGAGCCACTCAAATGTCCTTAATGTTCTCAGCCTTGATTACATCTAATTACTTACATAATAAATAGCTAGCCCTCATAATTCCTCACAATATAATATTTCCATCTCACAAAGGAATTCATAAGTCAAGGTAGCCCTCATGTTTCGGAGTGTAATTCACAAAAAAGGAAAACTTAATCAGTAAAGAAGAGTTGATTCTTATGTAAAAAAGAATTCAATTGCAAAAAAAAAAAAAAAAAAAAACTCAAACTAAATCAAAATCCAATTAACCTACTTAAATTAGGTTTTCTTTGCGGGCTTACTCTCATTACATACTCTTTGCGGGCTTAATCTCAATGCTCAAGATGGCTACACTCAAGTTTTTGGTAGAATAATCTAAACTTGTTAAAATGGGTCATAAACTTATTTTTTTAACCCGTATTTGATGGACTGGGCTATTATATGGGTTGATTATGTTCAGTAAATAGGTCATAATTAGATCTAGAATGGTAAAGCCCAAAACAATATGAATATTAAATGGGTCCATAACTTATTTAGACCTAACTCACCTTTATGACCCTCTTTTTACTTTCTTTCACCCTCACTCGATCTCACACTTGCTTAACGCGTGCTCTCACCTCAAATTGAGTATGTGTTTTCTTAAATTGGGTTAAATATGAAAGTGTTATAACAACATAGGTCGGGCCAAGTCGAGTTGAGTTAGGTCGAGTCAAGTCGAGTCGAGTCGGGTAAAGTAAAGGTCACAAATTTGTATTATATAGAAATGAGTGAAGACAGGTCAATTTGGTTTAGATCAATTTCGATCTGATCCACTTGTTTGACAGGTATAGAATAATCTATGAGATAGCAATACTAGACATAATAAGAAAATTTATTAAATTCCTCATACTAAATGATGTGCCGATATTTTGTCTAGTGGCAAAAGAAGGGAACCGCAAATAAGGGTATAAATGATTCAGTTTGGTTCGGTTTTCCAAAGAAACCGAACCGAATCGAACTGAAACAATAAGGAAATTCAATGAACTGAATCAAATTTGATTCGGTTCGGTTCCATTTCGGTTTTTCGATTTTTGCTTTTGTTTGCCCGAGTTGAAGCCCTCAGCCATAAAGTTTGTTCGCACCTTCCCTCACCGAGGCCATCGGTGGAGTCGTCAACAGCACTGCGTCCTGCGCGTTTGAGCCGAGCCACCCTTTGTCACGTTGACGACGATCCCACAAGGGGCACAACGCCGGCGAAGGCGATGACGACCATGAAGGAGTCACGCGGGCCCAAGGCGTCTGGCTCAAGCTGCCATTCATGGTTGAGCCCTTCTTCTTTTTCCACCAGATCTGTAGCTTGGTGAAGAAGATGGTCGTCCATCTCCAGATCTGCTCTACATTCCTTCGTCTAGCTAGAGAATATGGATTTTCTCTTTTACCGAGATCTGTGGATGGTTGCTCGCATCAGAGCTTCGAAGGAGGGGAGCAAAATGGCGTATTAGCGAACACGGGAGCATGAAATCGACGACCTTCAAGGAGGAGATTTACTACGCCTTGCCGTCATCCTCCTCCTCTCTGGCCGCCTAGGAGATCAAGGCGTCCGCTGCTCACCACAAATCATCGCTCTCATCTGCGTATGGCGACTTCGCTTTTGCGCACAGAGACATAGAGAATGATCCTCTCAGAGCTCGCAAAGATTCACAATGCATCGTACAGACACGGATGGTTTTCATCTTCAGATCCACTGTGCATCTTCTTTCTTCGACGAAAAAGAGAAGAAAACGTTTTCCGATTTTCAGTTTGGTTATTTTCAGTTTGGTTATTGACACCCCTAACCACAAGCATTAAATGATCAATGACCCATACAAAATGGCCATATCACTTCCGGGAGAACTTTAGTTGGTTTTGTTAGCATACATAGTGTTTTTCTTTTAGACCTAAATGGGTTCTTAAAAGGCTAAAGAGAAAAGAAACAGGCGAAAGATCCACCCTAGAGTGAGATCCCGCGATGTCACTCCCCATATTTTCACTAAAGAGGGAAGAAAAAACTTCTCCAAAATTTGGAAGGGGAAGGGGGGAGGTATGCGTGTCCAGGCACATTAAAAAGAAGTGTCATCCAGGCTGAGTGCTTCGCACACTGTCATTGAACTAACATGTTCACAAGTACCCCCGGTGTCATCCAAGCTAGGCGTCGAATTATTAGATTACCGTTGATAAAGCCTCGACCATTGCTTGGAACCAGCTGGTGGACATGTGCTTCGCACACTGTCGTTGAACTGACTCGTTCACTAGTACCCCTGGTACATCCTCATATACTAAATGATGTGCCGATCTTTTGTCGAGTGTTGAAAGAAGTGGACCGCAAGCATTAAATGATCAATGACCAATACAAAATGACTCGCTTCAAGAAAACTCTAGTCAGTCTTTGTGAGTATACATAGTGTTATCGGGGACGTTCAATCAGCGTCGGATCACTTTCCCCTTGTGCTTAGAAGGCATCTTGAGTTAAACACGAAGCTGCCAGAACAAATATGCTAAAATCACATTGGTAATCTAACAGAAACACATATACAATGCTAAGGCTCGCTGCCTTTACCTACAATGAACGGAACAGCCAATTTTCGTTCACCATCAGAAGATGTACTACGTAACGCTTCATATATATTTATATATAGCCGAAGTGGTACTACCGTGAATTCTAAAAAGGGGGATGATCTGATCTAAACTAACAAAAAAAGAATGCAAAACGTCCTACCACACCATTTTCACAGGAAACGTTAATCTAGGAGCCGCAAAGGGCAATGGACAGATCCAGATTTACGCTGCTTTTATCCGAATACAAACCCGAGCTGTCCCTGGACCTCGAGCATGATGAGAAGGCCTCGCTGATCTCACTGTTTGAAGAACCGTTGCTTCTGTGAATGGAGTGGCATTGCAGCGAGAGTGAGAGCGACAGTTCGCAAGCTTCAGATTCCTCGTATTCCTCCAAGGGAAAGCTTCTCCAGTCCGTGAGCTTTAACCCTTTTCGGGTCATCTTCATCCGATCTTGAAGCCTCGCAATCTGCACAAGGCCAGGAAAATTTATCTAGTTAGTCATCCTTGCAACACGCAGTTGGTCCAACCAAGCAAATTGGCTGCATATTGTCAAACTTCAACGTGAATTTTCATGTCATAAATGTCAAATTTCATGTGCCTCTGTACAAAATGATGACAATGAGACTCTGTCAATGAAAGACTGAACCCGAAAGTGGTGTTCAATGGCCTATTGAGCTACAATGCAAATCCAGATCTTATTATGTTAATTGATGGTTAGGGACTTCCAGATGGTCAATAACACACCCAAGTTCAGGGGGGGATTTGTCCCCCCGACTATCCTACTAGGAAATTCGCAAGTATCAGTGGAACAATCGAACACAACTACGGACCATTATGACAAGGGATGGACTACATAAGCAAAATGGCAAGCCCTAGAGAGGTTATATGATGAATTCTGGCTGTAACTGGTGAAAACTGGCCAGCTGCATAGCAATGACGCGAAATGGTGACGCAGATCTGGTCCCTGATGGGAAAATATCCCTATCTAACTCGGTCTATCACACTTCCAATCAAGAGAAAACTATTGTAGGTCGGGCCAGAGAAAACAAGTTAGGACCACCAGAGGACATGCATGTAGCATACACAAATGTACCCAATCGTGATGGAAGATGTGTGGTTTTTCTTACAAGGACAATTCATGCACAACTATGTTGCAAGAAGTTCCAAGAACTTTGGCACAAACACAAGCAGCCCATCCCAGATAACTGGGGCAGCGTACCAGCAGCATGGTGGAAAAAGGTTAATGAAACAAGAAAATTAGACATCATACAATCTGCCTGCACATAAAAAGTATTCAGTACAACACATGTTTCATTCGAAAATTCATTGGTTGTATTTTAATTTTTATAATCATCATAGTATTGATTATCTAGTTAAGGCGATGCTACAAATGATAATGTACTAATAGAACAATGTGAACGAGCATTATTCAAGAGTACTCTCAGGTTATTAAAAATTAGTTTTCAAAGTGGTTTCCTATTAAGTATTGCTCATGGTCCACATGCTTACAGTTCACCACGACAATGTGTACACCATCTTTGCTATATTAATCTTAGAATGGCCACCATTTTGTCTCCTCTTTTATTTGAAAGACCATATATAATAAGATGGTATCACATTACTTTATGAATCTTTTTGTCTTGTCATCAGACATTGTATCCCAGCAGTACTCAGTTTCACATACTTAGCATTCTCAAGTCAGAGCCAAAGAAAAGAAGAGAATAGAAAGAGCCTCTCAGGCTATGCTGAGGTTCTGACCCCCCCCTTCTTTCCTTACACAAACAGTACTTTTTCGGAGTAGCCATGCAGTGAAGAGAATAATACTGTTTGGACCATCATACGTGCGACGCAGGTTGACTCGTCGCCCCACTAAAATAATGAAGAACCCAAGAAGACTCGAGAGGGAGAACACAAAAGAAAACGAAAAAGAAAGAGGGATGGAGACAAAGTCAAGATAGCTTTCAAGTTCGAAACCCCAAAACCTAACACCGCACTCAACCCAACCATCCCGAACCCAAAAGGAAAAAAGAAAAGCTGGTAAAAGTGAACCACATTCACACACAAATGCAGAGAGAGAGAGAGAGAGAGAGAGAGCGTACCGAGGGGAATTTAGATTCTTCTTTCGCGGCGCACTCGAAAGGATCGTTGAAGCTGTGAAGATCTCGGAGCATGCATGGAGTGTGCCATCTGAAACCATCAACGCCTTCTGGCTCAAAGCCGTACGGCGCCTGTGCTGCAACTGCTGAAGTCGTCGTCCTCGTCGTCGCCACCTCCTCTGTCCTCGATCTGTGCACCAACAAAAGAAGAAAGAAAAGCAAAAGGGAACAATAAGAATTTTCATCAGTCAAAAACTTTAAAAATAAAAATAAGAAAAGAAAAGGGGGAAGCTGCTGATTGTCTTCCGTGGAAAAGACTCGACGCATTTACGAAAACAGCTAGCTATGACATCTACCCTCTCTAGCGTTTACTTTATTCTTTTTGACATTGTGTCAAAAAAAAAAAAAACACACACACACACACACACAAAACCTGTAATGATGAAACGTTTACCGTTTACAAGGAGGAGGAGAGTTGCATGCGAATCTAGAATGATAAACGGGTTTCGCGAATGGATGAGGAGAGCCTAAGTCGTCGTTCACTTCGCCCACGTCCACGCACCCGCCGTCGTGATCGGGGTCGTGGTCTTCGCCGGCCCGTCTCTTCTGCGGGACACAGCCCCTATCTGCATAAATTTCAAGATGCCCCCCAATGTAAAAAAGCTGCACGGATTTAGCAAATTGCTCATCTTTGAATCAACACGTCGTTCATTTATGAGCCACATTGATCACACGTTACGGTGTCGTCTGTGTGGTTTTCATCAAAGTCGTGACATGTGAGAGTGAGCGCTTCCGTTTTCAGGCCTATTTTCTGTGAAAATCACATGGGGCAGCAGCCACAACAACGGCGAAAACAACAGTCAACGTAGAGCAGTGTTAGTTGAAAGTAGGGTTTTTAATAAATGAAGCGAATATCTGGCCATAATATTTTCCAAAAAAATGCCAAGACGCAAGCCCATGAGGTTTGATGCTGAAATATGGGTGGAGTACCAATAGGGGAAAGTAAGGTAAGAAAGCCAGCCATTAATGCACGTACCGCAAAAAAAAAAATGAGAGGATAATCTGAACTCCATCGGGAAGAAACGACACCCAAAAATTACAAAAACGAGAAAATTTCAAAAACCCAACTTTTCTTCAGTGGAATGAAATAACAGACGAACAAATCGTGCCAGAACGAAAAAGAAATGACGAGGCAAGGACAGAAATTGGAGGAGTGGTAGTTGACGAAATTAAATAAGAAATGCAGTTTAGTGCTACAGTTCTAAATGGGAGGAGGGGTTAGGATTATCTACCTGGTCTGCCCAGGTCGCTCCTCATGCTTCTGTACATCTGCTCCAGAAATCAAATTTTACTTATGAGATTAATTAAGATCCTAATGAAGGTTTTTATTTTTTAATTTTATGGAGTGGAAAGAAAGAGGGAAGCTAAAATTGTGACTGATGAGAGAAGGAGGGAAGCAAAGCCAAGTCATTGCACCTGGAGATGGCTTTTGACATGAGAGATGGTGAGCCCTCTCACATCCATCAGCTGAAGCACTAGCTTCGGCGTCGCCTCTGCAACACCAACAACAGCCGCATCAACACAAAAAAGTCAACGAAACAGATGGTGATCCAACCCTAACGCCCAAGAAAAAGAGACGTTTTGTGCAATAAACTGGAATATGATATCATCACGCGAGAGAGAGAGAGAGAGAGAGAGAGAGAGAGAGGCGTACTGTCTTGGCCGCCGAGACGTTGGATGGCGTGGACGAAGCACTGGTGGAGCTCCGGAGTCCATCTCAGCCGTGGGACCTTCGACCTTATGTACTGCCTTACCGTGCCACTCCTCCCACAAGACCCCATTCTTGCTCCTCCTCCTCCTTCGCCTTCTTCTGTAACACCAATCTGTACCTGGGTTCTGCGAGTCTCGGCTCGGAGGTTAAGGGAGGGTGTTCAAAATTCCTAACCCAACGTCGTTCTTGAGGGAGGGTTCTCCAGTTCGAATCCCGTTACAGCTGTCTGGGCTTGAAGCAACAGTTATATAGCCTAGGACTTTGGCTCGCGAAAATAAAAGAAAGAAAAAAACGAAGGAAGCTTTTCCTTAATACGAAGCTGCAGAGAGAGAGAGAGAGAGAGAGAGAGAGAGAGATCACGAGAAAAGGAAAAGACGGGGAAAAGGGGCCTGCAAATTCCTTTGAGGGGGTGATAAAAACTCTGCTAATTCTGCTTCGGTTTCCCTTCTGTTTCTCCTCCTCTCCCTATCTCTCTCTCTTTATGCGCAGAAGAGACAGAAAGAGAAGGGACAGACAGAGAGAGAGAAAAATCCTCATGATCACGAGCTTTTGCGATCTCCTTCTCTTCCCATAAATCATTACTCCCTCTCCCCCTTCCCTAGCCCTCTCCCTCTCCCTCTGCTACAAAACTACAACTGCTTACTTTGACCTTTGCTCTCTCTCTCTCTCTCTCTCTCTCTCTCTCTCTCTCTCTCGTAAGTAAATTCTAATACGCCAACGTCGTCATCATCACCAAGCCTGCCAAGTTTTCATATTCTTTTGTTGTATTATGTGTTTTCTTTTCTCTGCTTTTGCCTTTTTCCTGTTTCTTGCTGCTCTGATTTTTCCTTTTTCTTTTTCTCTTCATTTTTGTTTTTGTCTCTCCCTTCCTCCTTGGCGTTTGGCATTTCCAGAGGACGAAGATGCCCCTATCCTCTCTACCTGTCTTCGATATTTACATTGTACGTCCTTCGTCAGAAATTTCCAACCCTAAGAATTTGCCCTTTTCCCAAGTTTTTTTTAAAAAAAAATATTTTTCCTTCTTTTTTTCACGCCTACCATAAAGTGCCCTGGACCATCATGTACGGTGGCATTCAACTCTTTGAACTTGTTCATCGCGCCAGGAGGAATAATTACTGATATCACTTACATGAGAATGGCGCTTTACGTATTAGCTATGCATAAATATTTAATTAAGTGCATCCTGTTCCATATAGGACTGTGCTACTCCGATTCATAAACTAATTTTAACACACTGAGTATCGTATAATTAGTTAAATACCTAAGAGGTGATAAATAGGATATTTTTAGTTCCAACTCACGTTGGCAAGTTTCAGGAAATATTATTTTGACAAATTAGCAACTGCTTGTGTAGATCAATCTAATTTATTTCACAGGGTCTTCACTTATCTTAAAGGGGAGAATCGGAACTAATCAAATATTAATCACGTTAGAAGTAAAGCAAATAATAATGTAAATTAATGGCTATCTATCTATCAAAATAAAATCGAATTTGTTAGAGAAAGGAAATTGAAGAACATGAAATTTTTACATTGTGAGACACTTGCTTGGTGAGAATGAAAGTTCAGTCAACTCAAATTGGAGAGAACTATGGAGTTTAGTTGTGAATTGATTTAGGTAGGAAAATTTTCCATTGATTATCGTTATTGTAAAGAAAGGTTGAAGGATGCAACATGCAAAAGCTCCTGAAATAAAAATACAAATTTTGTTTAGATAAAAATGAAATGGAAAAGGGAAGTTCGCGTCCAGATGGAAAAAAATATATAAAAACGTGTAACTCGTGTTTTTCATTTAGGAAATTAATTGACTAGAGTTGTGGATATTATGTCATCCGTGACATAATAGGGATTATAATTTAAGGTGAAAAATTAAGAAGATAAGTTAACCTAAAAGAGTGAGAAATAGCTTAGTGAAAATGAAGATATTTGGTAATTTTGTTTATGATGTATTGCAATTCAGAAAATAAACGGGAACACTGTGTATATTCTAAATGCTAATAAGTCGAAAAATATTTTAAAATACTAAAATTATTATCAAGAGCTGTAAAATGCTGTGTTGATCTTGACAAATGAATTTTAACTTCGATGAGTATCCAACACGTAATTCTAATTACACCAGTCCTCGCTAACTTTAACTTCCGATTTCTAATAATGACATACACACTAATATTTATTTAATTATACATAGTGAAATTAGTAAAATCATTTTACTAATTGATTTTTCACAAGTTTCCCATATTCTATAAGGATTGTAAAGTTTGATGAACCATTGAAGTATTTTAATCAATGCAGACTCTTCGTCATCTTTCTTAACCCTGTAATAAATTTAATATTCATCTACTAATTCACACACTTAAATGTCACGACTCCAAAAACCAATTTTGTAAAAACTTTCCTAAGTTAACAAATTCAATGATAGGGTCTTAGTTTGTCGAAGTTATCACATAATTCATGCAAACTAGCTATCATCTCAATATCTTAAATAATATTAGGAAATGAAGTAACTTAAAAAAGTCATAGCCAATGTGTTCCTCTCCCCCACTATTGGGCATCCGAAGAAGGATTCAAATTTTAAAGAAAATTGCAAAAAGTACATGCATATTTTTTATGTAAATATCTCTATATTTGGAAATTGAAGTCAAATTGTAAACTTGACAAGAAAAGAAAAAATCGAATAGAAATATCAACATCAAATTCAATGCAAATAAACAAGGAAGATGCATATAACTCCTGATTTGGTAGAGTTACAAGGTCCACGAATGCAATCCAGAAAATTTATTAGAGCCTGACACTATGGTGCCAGTGGCGAAGGCAATCAAGTGCATTTTTAGCCTAATAATATATTTTTTGGCATGTGTTGAGTCACTTTTCTGTATTGGCTCTCACCATACCACGTTGCTAATTATTTTCATTTTTGTAATTTTGTTAAGGTCAATCCGAGCATTTCAGGCTTCCTAGTCCCAAGCCGAATAACTTGCCCGAGCCCATGTAAGTAAAAACAAGAAGCAGGATAAGTCAACAATTAAATTCTCAAATTTATCAAATTAATGCAATTACCTCAATTAATTTTGTCTAAGTTGACTAATAGAAAATGCTGACATAGGCTTGTGTTTTTAAATTGTATTCTCTTTCTCATGTGATGTAAAAGTAAAGCAAAACATGAATCATGAGATCAAAACAACGTCCGTTTTCGTCCAAATACTAATTTTAGCTAATTTAGATTAAAAATTGAAAAAAAGGCTGCAATTTTTTTCTAAAAAGGAACACATACTAAAACGGAAAAATTAAAAAAGAAAAAATCAATTCGATAAATTTTTAAATTTGATCGTACCTTTTAAAATTTTAAGATTCAATTATATTTTCAAGACAAATTTTAATTGTTCTAATGCACTGATCTGAAGGAATCAATCAATTGATAACACACAAATCGATTTTTAGTTAGCTGTTAAGCATCGAGATAAGTATGAGCATCCCTAATACGCATCAAATTGATTTTTTTTTTCTGGTTACTATTGATTGTGCCTTTGAATTTCAAATTTCCCCAACTCAACACGGCAGATGGTTCTTCTTTCAACTTGACCATACATTGATACTCAAGCAAATCCTTAACGCGGTAATCATTTCTCTATGATTAACACAACTTATTGACTAAGAGAACACCCAAACATGTTTCGTAGAAAAATGTGGGTCTCAAGATTCTAAAATGATCGAAGACAAACTGCAATTAATTGAAACACGTCGTACTACTAGGAATTTTATGAAATTACCCTTTTTTGGCGCACAGGTAGTTGGACTCGCGAGCCTCTCTTTTGAAAGGTCAAATACTCCCATGGCCAAAAATCCTTACCGTCTCTCTGGGGTTCCAGGTCCTAATCTTTCTTGTCAAAATGACAGAGTCAACTGGACATCACCAAATCTTGCTTAGAAAAAAAAGAAAAATCCCCGCCGTTCATTCCCAAGCAATCGAATAATTATAACCTTTTCAGTAGGGAAAATCAACGGTTGGATAGGAACGATGTGGTCCGGGACAAGACGGGATGACGAGAAGTTGGTGTTGCCGTAACTGGAATTTCTGGGAGAATTTTTGGATTTGCGAATGCCAATCAAATCAAATCAATCACATTTTTTTTAATTATATATACATTTTTTTATGAATTTGTTGTCTTGTCTTTGGTGTGGCTTTGGCCCCCGAAAGACGATAGACGGTGCCGACTGTTTGACAACTTCGCTGCGAGAAAATGCCATCTACTACAGTTCTTTTCTTCAGACAATAGGGTTTTTCGATTTTGTTTATCTTTGACTTTCTGTTGACATGACTTGGGTCGCGACTAAATCCTGCGGATATGAAAAAAAGAATCGTCCATCTGATGATATCCTCTGAAAAGGGTTGTCTCTTCTGGCTTCATTATTGTATGTTATATTAGGTGTAGGTTGACAAATTGATAACATATATCTTGACCACATGAATTTCAAAACGAAAAATAATAAATAATTCATAAACTTTAGTATATTGTGTAATATGATATTTTAATTTTTAATTTATTTAATATAATTTTTAGCACAATGTGCAGTGTAATTCCTAAACTTTTACTTTATTCAATATAGTTCATAAGATTTTAATACATATCTAAGTTAGTCTCTAAATTATATAAAAATGTTCAATATTATCTCCGATCTTGAATTAATAGAAGGATTATATTGAATATTTTTATATAGCATTAGGTTAAACATCTACTAAAAGTCCAAATATCATATTGCTGTATTGAACAAATTAAAAATTCATAAACTACAATGCATATTATGCCAAAACTTAGAGACCATAAAACTGCAATAATCAGAAAAGGCCATGACTCGCAGTTGCCAACACCAAAAATGCACACCATGCTGTTTTCGCAAGACTAACTTTTCCCTGTGAAAATATAAATTATTTTTGTTCGTTTGTTGAGAAGGGTTTTTAATGACTTGACGAGGGCTTTATTTGAAGAGATTAGGATTGTTACTGATTTTACATATTGATCCAACGTCGCACGGACTCTTCTCACATCAGGGACACGATAATTATTCATATCAAAAGCATCGCAAATAGAAAAAGGGTATTCAAAGATTAAGAATAAGGGCATAAAAGAAACAACGTTGCTGGTGCTTATAGTGTATGTTTCTGAAGTCGTGCAAGTTCTAGCTAGCTGCAATCCTTTAATGTCTCTCCCTTTGCTAGGTGGATTGCTTTGGTTAAGACTACAGATTCATTTATGGACTCTGTGATATATAAAGCCTGCATTAAAGTTATTTTATCCGAGCTATTCTGGATATATGACATACGGATTCATATTTTGGACATCCAAAAAAAGAAATTTGAGGCTACCGTTTTGAAGCATGATAATTTCCATCTCCTTTTGGCCAAGCCTTTACCCGCCTAAATAGAATTCATTTTAAGAAAAGAAACGACAAACGATGCATGAAGCAGAAGTAGGGCTCTCAATCCTACGGTTGACGATCAATAGGTTTGCATGCTTATGCTAGCAGGTCTCTCGAGCACTATTTTGGACCCTTATCTGAAACTAGCAATAAATGATGGATATAATGCACCTACAAAATGAGATGCACATGACTTGGGCAGCAGGATGTCCAAGTATTGTGATATGGGAAGACAAGATCCGGCTTTCTAGTGTTTTCTGTCCTTAAAGACCGGCCAGTACTCTTTCCACCACGGTCCTTCGCGTATGGTGCATCACATGACCAACTGACTGGCTCTAGTAAATGCCATGCGTACATAGGTGCGCGAGGGATAATGCACTCTTATTAAGGGATAAACAAAGGATGTTTATGAGATTAGTATGGATTATGGTTTCAAATCCTATAGGATTTCATGTTGAGCCGGTCGGCATAATAGTTATAAAGGTCAATCCGTGACCGGTATTGCCTGGCATGCGTGGCTTTTGTAGCTTTTGTTCACTTTACACGGAAAATGTAGAATACGAAACTCCATTAACAAAAGTCTTTTGATAAGAATTCAGATTGCTGGGGATTGAGAATGGCAATTAATCAAAGGTTGAATTTCATGGACAAATTTGCAGAAAATGGAAAATCAAGGACTAGTTTTTTTTTTTTTTTTTTTTTTTTTTGTAGTTGGATTAATCAAAGTTCTGAGTGACTTTACGATAGAAACAAAAATAATAAATGGTGCTGCCATGCAGAAACAGGGATGTCCCGTCCAGCCAGAGCTTGGGGGATCTGCTGGACCGGGGTGGTAGGGTGGCTGGCTGGCCTCTCTTTGCCTGGAAATAATGATGGTAATAATTTAATACCAGGATCTCCATTGGATTATGTACGTAGCTCCTTCATTGATTAGTCTATTGCAAATCCCAAAGGTCAATTCCGCAAAGCACAAAAATTACCCAACTTAAAAGCCGGGATGAGCTCATATTATCTTAATTAGGTTGGCCTCTAAAAATCTTTGGAACATGTGGCATGAGTAATTATAGAAAAAAGCAGGGTAAAGATATCATATATCTAGCCGCCTTCGGATTTGGCGGAATGGCCCTAGACTTGGGGTATGGCAACTTCCTAGCATGATATTATAGCATAACCCAAACAAATTTAAAACGAGAAATCTGAACACAACATGGCATAGTACAATTTAATTTGAAATTGATGAAAATGACACGTTATTTTCATTTTCAATAAAAAAGAAAGAAAAGAAAACCCTTTGTAGTCACTAACTTGCCTCATGAAATCATTGATGATCATTGGTCAGCCATATGACAGTGAATTCATTTCCCTATCTTGTAGGCGTTGTCTGTTGTATAATAAGATCTGACCAAGAATGAAGCCATTATCTCAACTGAGGTGAGGGGGGACCTAATGCATGTCGGGTATATTAATTTGACACTACATCTACACCTAGACGAAAGGTATCTATCTAGCAATACATCCCTTAAAATCAACATTATCTATGTTCTAATCTCAAGTTGAAATAGTGTCATTGCTAGTCACGACAATGAGATCGACAGGCTCGCTCCCAATGAGGGGTCCTCGTTTGACCTCATGAGTGAAAATATCGCGATGACGCTTAGGGGTAGTCGCGGCATTGGCCAACTCTTTTAATTTATAAAACAAAAGCGTGAGTGTTCTTTTCTTATAAGGTGAAAAAGAAGGGCAATGATGGGCATCGGGGTTTTTTTGAGGGGGGATACAGTCTGAGAATTTAAACCAGACATTAGACACGGCTCATCTGGAGTCCTCATTGACTAGGGTAAAAGCCTGAAAACAACTCCAAAAAAAAAAAAAATACAAGCTCCCGTAACTAAAGATATTTCATAAATTTTCAGTGATTATAGGTGTACTCACCATAGAGTAGGAGTCTGAGAGTTCTTTCCTACCTATCCATTGAATATACCAATAGCGGATTAACAGGATTGCATTATTTATGTCCGTACATCTCAGCTCTCAATTTTTCTGAATCTTTTTCTTTTTCAAGAAAAAAAAAATTCAGGTATTTTAGTTCAAAAAAATAGTGAGACTTGCACAAAAAAACAGTTTAGCGTCTTATTCACTGGACCATGGTCAAATTACACGACCAAGAATTCAAAACCACAGACCAGAATTGGCTGGGAATACACGTATATCATGTGTATATCGGGGAGGGGGGGACGAAGTGGTGGCAGGGTCTGCAGATGATCAGGGCCTGCCCTGGCCCTGGCCTGAGGCATTTGGGAAGAGAAAGCAATGATGATGAAGAAGGTGGCAGAGAATGGAATGATGGGAAATTCCTGAGTCCCCCCTCCCAGCACCCCTCTCCTGACTTTCAACCCAACCCCCAACGGGAATATCCATCATCATTACTCCTCTCCCTCTCCAATTGCCTCCAATTCCACCATTCATTTCCCGGCCACCCTTTTCCTTTTTGCCTTCTCTTCTTTCTCCTTCTATAATTTATTTCCTGCCTCGCATTTATGATTATGCCTTTTGCATTCGCCCACACGTCAAAACAAAGCGCAGAAGGGTAATGAGAGTTTGCGGCTTCGAGGACGCCGGTTTTCTTGGCTTGTGCGGTCCTCTTCCCTCGGCCTGTGTGCACCGGCTTGTCCCGCACTCTCTCCATTTGGATTCAGATGCGTGCATAATTGTCTATAAAGTGCCTCAGACCAAGTCCTCATTTATTTCGGAAAAGTAAAGAATATTTGATACAATGTAGTTGCTAAAATCTCACTATGCTTGGCTCAACATAATTTTTTTTATGTTAGATGGGACGTATTTAGTCGAATTCTCGTCCAAATTACTCGAGTACTAAATTTAGGAAGCATTACGTTCATGTATTATCTTTCGATCTAACGATTTAAGTTTTATAGTTTATGTTTCTAATAATATTGTTAGCGTAAAAAGCAATAGTTCATGTAGATGCATACCCGATGTTGGGCATAACCATAGTACCATCTATCAAGCTTTAGGTAGAAGCCACATCGGTAATATTTTAAAAGTTACTAGTATATCCCACCCTTATTGATAGATGTTAGTCTGAAAGAGTAGACCAAAGTATATCCCGACCAAGCCATCATGAACCTACATGCATCTATTTCTATCTCATTTTACTTCTTGTTTTAATTTTTTTATAAGAGTAACGCACATGTGGTTCTTGCTTAAATCGTGTCTTGCTTCACACGTGCAAACTTGCTTCTACTCATTTTTGTGAAAATTTGTCAAGTTTATTAAATAATTTATTTGTCCCTCTAGGTCATATCACAAGCTACCACAATACTATTAGTCAAATAGGTATTTGATTACTCTTTTGTTCACTCCAGTGCGAGATTCTTTATGACATTCACACTTTGAATGTGTATTTAAACAAGAGGTATGAGAGAGGGAAATCAATTCAATAGTTATTTACTATTGTGAAAGAACATGGAAGTTAATCAGATCTTACAATTAAATCGACTAAAAATTACCATAGAACTAAATTAGAAATAATAAAGAGCACTTAGGATTTATGTGGCATGATTTGAGTGTCGGTATGTATTTCATAATAAGAGTTAAGAATAAATTATTCATTAACAATAGGAGAATCATAGAGTCACAATTGCTCGATTGATTAATTGTTTTTTGTCCCAATTTACACCTAAAGTAAACCTACAAGTAATATCTCGTAACCTCTCATGGAGAACTCAGAAAACTCAAATAACAAAATTGGACACTCTTCTTGTTTGCACTATTGTATCTAATATAAGAGTATGATATAAGGATATACATAGTCAATATTCACAAGTCACGAAATCTATAAGTATTCCAATTATAAAAAGAAAATTCAAAATGCATAAATTATAGGAATTAGTATTAACATAATGTTTTAGAATTAGGAAAATATCACAAAAAATCCAAAACTATTACACATATGACAAATTTATTCCAAATTGATCTTTTGACCACAAAAATCATAAACTAATATACTCGTGATAATTTTACCAAAAATCAATTTTTTTAATTGCTAAAAATCTTAAATAAGCATATTTATGACAATTATATCTTTCGTTATTTTTCGTTAAATTGGATTAATGATAAAATAATAAACTAGTACATCTGTGTCAAACGAATAGTAAAACTTAAAATTAGTATACTCATAAATTGTCATATGTCATTTAATTTAATAATTTGACGATAAAATTTAATGAATATAAAATAATGATAAATTTGTAATATGTATATTGATAAATATATTAATTTGAGATTTTTTTATAATGTTAATTAGTAAAAAGAAAAAGACAATTGAAGTACAGAGAATCATGATTTTTAGGGAAGAAAACATATATTTTGTGTACCTGCCAGAGGGAGGAGAGAATTTTTCAGAACTGGGGATTTGGGAAATCCACATTGATTAGATGAATGTGTGCTGAGTTGATGATGGTGAAAGAGAAAAGTCGTGCATTTTCTTTTGCATATCATATATATTCTCGCGAGAGGGAATTTTTGTTGGAAAAAACCTTTTCGTCAATTTTATTTATTTATTTAATTTTATATATTTTTGCCTTTGACCAGTCTCGTCACTGTCCTAACTCCAAAAAGTATAAGATGACGTACGGGGCGGGGCTACTCTGTTCCTCGTCATCTTGCGTACAGAATTAAATATACTGAGCAGAGGAATAATAATTGTACTGTATGTGATTGTTGAATTTTCTCTTCCTGCAATGCGTATCCAAGGGGGAAAAAAGAGCACGATAAATAAAAAGAAAGAGAGAAAGAAGTAGTTCAGAATTCAACTTAATCAAATTGAATTCGTCCTTTCATCTCCGTTTCCAGTTGAATTGAACTGGACCTTTTTTAAAGCCATAAGATTTCTAATTTAGAAACTATCAAAACTTTGACAAAGAACGAGCCATGCTTACGATCTTTTGATTGTATCATAATGTGAAGAGAAGTAAATATAGTACGGTCAAAATAATGCTATTAGAACTATCACAAGTTATTTAACCCCGTTTCTTGTTAAAAGTTATTCTATCTTTTCTCTAGCTGAAGTGTCTTTATTAAAAAGTTGCCAAGCATTATTCATATGCATATAAGTGTCGGTTATCCACCAATCACAAAGATGGTTGTAAGAAGCTTCTTCATACTGAATTTTTTTTAAAAAAATGCGGGCATGATTAAGAACAAGGGTTTGAGCAATTTGAACTCAAACTCCACCCACCATCCTTCTTGAGTTTCCTTCGACATTACGCGATACTTCTTACATAAGAGATCTTCTCCTCGAAATTCCTAATCAAGATCCACGACCCCTATTATTGAAAAATAATCAAGAAATTCTTTCAAAAACAAGCAACTAGGGTTTCCTAAACACGTGTTAATCAACCTCTGATACCAAAAGCACCAACTCTCCCCCCGGATGCACGCTTGCTCCGAAGTCAAAGCTGCCCCTCGAGCTGGATTCATTGATTGAGATGGCCGCAACTTCTTGCGTTTTCTTCCCAACAACTATTTGAATAAGCCGAAAATCTCTTCATTCGCAGCAAGAAATAGCATGTCGATCGAAAATATTTTTCTAAGGTACAGTGAAATATTCCAAGGATGGTACGTGGAAAATTCCTTTCCGTGTGAACCGTTGATTGGGGTAGCTTGACGTGTCACGGGAGATATGAGAATATGCCCCCATTCACGAACGTCTCCATTATTGGGTACATCAAAGCTTCAAAGTAATCATATTTCTCCAGAAAACCAAACAATCCCCCCACGTGGAGCTTTTCAATTTTCATGCACAAACTCTAGCTGCTCTACCGAATATGTGCTGGTCCCAATCCATGCCGATGTCTTTTGTCGAAAGACAATGCTCCATTCTCGAGTCTCTTTCATCGCACATTCTTGACAAAGACCGTAAATCAAGGCACCTTTTTTGTGTACCTTGGAGGTAGAACCCCTTGACTTTGTATATTGAAAAAGCTATACTTGCGCAATTAGGGATAGCAAAAATTAAAAAAGAGCAAAGCAAAGACGAGTTTGGGTAGATAGGTACCGTCCCCAGTTAGGTATGGACGAGTTGAGTTGCTTATAATCATGAATTCGTGATTCCTAAATTCAACCCTTTTGAATTTGGCATTCTGGTTTCTATAAGCACTCGACTTAGTCTATGATTGTTTTATTGAATTTCAATGATAATTCCGCTTACACCATAGTCCTTCTATCATCTTAGCTTCAATTTTAAAGGAAAAAAAGGACCTAGAAAAGGGCACTTAAATATCCTTGCTGTAAACAACTTCGACCATTTTGGAAAATTTGATAAGATTGTCTAGTTGTGTTAATTTTATTGGGATGGCATATTCCAGTACTTGTTTATGTAAAAAAGAAGAAGAAAAAAATCCTCCTAAACTCAACCAACTAGTGTTTGCAACGTTATCTCAAACCCAAGCTAAAACTCAAAATCAGTTTAGTTTCTATTATGAATCGGCCAAGTCACGAAATTGGATTAAATCGACCTATTTCCATCATTATCTTGGATTGGTTTTCAATGCATGTATACTAATGCGGTCAAACAATGTTCGACTGTGCATATATCGATGCAGTAATAATGTGGTTGTACGGTGAATGTAGCACAATAGTGTAATAGGAAGATGTGACAGGATGATGCCTTAGGAGACATTCTTTAAATAGCCTATGCATATGGTCCCCTTTCCTACTATGTTCCATATTTTGAAAACTTCTGATTCATCCATTAGAGAGCGAATAAAAGAGGAGAAGAGGAGGAAGATCAAGCCTCCTCATTCGTATCAATTAACTTAAGATAAGTAAACTTAGTGTGGCAAAACTAGAAATCCGATTTCGATTGTAACTTAGGCGTTCCTAATCTATATGGTCGTTAATTTCCTTATTCGTGACATCAATGCCTCTCTGTATGGATTTAGAATTCTATTTTAACTTGATTTGTAAAATATCTAACACATAAAAGATTTTGTTTCAGCTATCGTTTTCCAACTTTCACGTAAGAAGAGTGGTCAAGTATTCTCGTAACTTACAGATTTCCTTTGAAAAACTCGAGTTACGTGTATATATTGTCGTCTATTTTTTAAATGACCAGTTCTCGATGGTTTGAAAGGATGACGAACGATGGCACGTAATTAGAGCGGATGTCCCTCGCAAGTCATCGTTTGGTTTGAATAGCTTGGAGCATGTCACTAACTTGATCCACATACATTTCATCTTTGTCCCAAGAAGGCCACGTAAATTTCTTCTTGGCTCAATAATTGAGGAGGAGGGCCCCTTCTCCGTTTGACTTTTCTCGATCCCAGGGATCGAATTAGGTGGAAATGATTGAGTCGCTCCTCTGCTTTTGTTGATTGATGAGCTTTCTCTTTGCTCATACACCATGCGAAAAAGCTGGAGACCTTTTTCGTATTATTTAAAACCCTAGATTATCAACTAACGTGTTTCCTACTGCATTCGAGAAGAATCCCGTAAGAAATCACTAAGAATTGTGATATCACAAAATATTTTTTTAGGCGATCTGGTGAGTTCAAAGAATATGTTGTCATCGTTTGCAATGAATCGATTCATCTTCGAGGAATTCGTTTGGCATTTTCATCCTTCATACTTGACGCTAACTAATAGTTCTTAATTTAGTACAACATTGATGTGATAAGTATTGCCACATCCCTAAAATAAAGGTTGTGTTGAAAGATTATATTTCAAGAATGAGTCTAAGTAATAGACAACTTGACTTCTGCACATGGAGATAATTATTCAAAAAGTTCTAAAATGTAGTTCTTTTAACTAATTTTGACAGGAAATCATTAATGTGCACATTGACTGTCTTACATGGCATGAGCAATGCCGATGTAGATGATTTTTGTAATTTTTTTGAATTTTTTCTCTAGCAACCTGTGGAGGAAATTATGAAAAAAAGAAAATGAAAAAAGAAAAAGTAAAACTCAGAAAATTTCTGTAAAATTGCAAATATTGTCAATGTTAATAATTTCCGACCAAAATTGGCCGGAGCAGTGAAAGATTGTCAAAATGCTTAAAACTAAAGTACCAAAATTAAAAATTTGAAAATTGAATTGTACATTATCCAATAAGGTTAAGATTTTTTGGGCAATTTTTCCCACGCATGTCATATGAAGAATTCATGGTAATACATATCCTTCCTCTCTCAACTATAATCACTAGTTTTCATGTGCACCCCTAGCTATTCTCTTCCATTTTGTAACATCTTGACGGATTAATTGTAAAATTTCTAACTTTCAATGGACGGAGAAATAAAACACAGGAAATCGTTTACTTTTCTTGCTTAGCACTATAGGATTTCTTTTCAAGAAAGCAAATATTAAATGAACATTTTGTGGGTTTTTCAATAACTACTACCAAGCACTCGTTCAAAGTTCACACAAAAGAAACCGAGAGAACAATGCAGTTGGTTGTTGCATTTGGAAAGGCAATTAGGAAATTTCACAAAGTTTGGTTTTTAATTGAAAATGAATAATTAACTTATGTGCATTCAATTTGCAAAAAGTGAGAGTGATTTAGAAAACATTTTCCGAAAAATGATCGCTTATATCGTTTACAAAAATAAATGGATGGAAAATTTTTTCGTTACCCCACGAAAATAATTAGGTATAGATTATTATTGATGATGAAAATATTTTCTGTGAACTCATTTTTTAACCGATATAAGTAATTATATTTCGAAAAATATTTTCCAAATCATTCATTTTCTACAAAACGTACGCATGCTTACTTCTTTTTATCTTTTTATCCCTTTTCTTTGGCCAATTTTAAATTCATCTCTTCAAATTAGATTACACTAGAATATTAGAATAATTTATAGATAAGGGCAAACTAGGAAAATAAAAAATGAGATAAATGCCGATTCCAACTTTTTTTTTTTTTTGGTGACCCAGGGAACCCTCGCACTGCCGGCAGCCGGGTGGTAAACCCCGGGGCCAATGGGAGCTAGCCACCACACTCTCACCAGCGGGGTAAGTCACCAAGTGCCTCCCCCAAGTTTTGAACTCCTCCCCTTGAAGCGCAAGGGTCACAGGAGCCTAACCAGCGGAGCCACCGCAGCGAGTGGTTGCCGATTCCAACTTCGTACATAGAAGATTGACAATCATGTTTGTCAAACGCAATTATGAAAGTAGACGTACGGAAATAATGCTAAGATTATTAGAAAGTCCCAGCAATTGGCTACAGATATATGCACTTTGATTACACAAGCATTATTCAAATAGACATGTTAACTTATTTATGGAATGAATCTACTTTTTTTAAATATTCAAAATCTCGCTTTCCTAATTATTTTTCATGTGCCGTTTTTACCCGAGGAAAATGCTAAAATTGTATCAGATGTTGGAAATAATTCAATCATTTCATGTGTGGATTTTACTTGCTAATCATCCCATTATTCAACAAAACGATTCTGGCTAGACTTTTCCAATGTATTACCGACATCTCTCAAATGCATGTCTAAGTAGGGACACAACATATCAACTAACTGCTACCGAGGACGTACGTTAAATTAATAGAAACATTGACTATCTGCGCATTCACACGCAAGCGAAGGAGGACCTGATTTTCCTGGATGTTTGGCGCTGGACAGTGAATCTCGTCATACCCTTTCCAACCTGTATGCCATTCCTCAAAGTCCTCAGCACATATAGAAAGAATAACACAGCAGCATATGGCCCGGAAAGAGTGCGAAGTTCCTTATGAAAGACCCCCGGTCTTCAATGGAAATTCACGAGAAATTCACGAGAAAGCTACCCCCCCCAACTTCTTCTTCCGGGCACAATTTAAAACGACCGACGACCCTTGTGGGCGACTCGGTCTTCAACTCATTAAAGAAAGCTAGTGGAAAAATTGGGCCGAGGAGAAGAGAGAGAGAATTTGTGAAAAGGACGCGAGTTAGAGGGTGGAAAAGTCTGCAAAACCGAGTCAAACATCGCACCTAAAAGCACGATTTGACCGATGAGGGGGGTTTCCTCCAGCTCTCATATGACGAAGCTTAGCGACGGGTTAATCAAGTGATTAGTCAAGATAAGAATGATTTGGTGCACGACGGGCATGTGCTAAAGAAATAAGACAAAGATAAACAGCCAATGAGTGGAAGAGAGAGGGCGAGTTTAGTGGGAGGGAAGTCTCTCGTTCTCTTTTGCATGGAAATCATGCACCAAGAGACAAAAAATAGAGAGAGAGAGAGATCGTGCATGGACTTAGGAGCATGAAATGTGGACTTTTTATGTCAATCTAGGGCTTTTTTATTATTATTAAATAATAGAAAGATAAACATTCTCTAAAGCATGGCGTTCCACTTTAGTCCAGGGAAAATAATAATCGATGATTGATGAGCGTGGATCCCGCCTGTTTTGACTATTCTTTCCCTACCCCCGACCTTTCTTTGATTGGAATTAGGTTTTGATTTGAACATTTTGAAAAAGGGGGATCGTGTGCTGTTCCTTTTCCGAAACGGTGGATTGATTCCCATCTTTGCATTTTGCGGTTTTGCCCGCACGAAACCAGCCGTCCGAGGACAGAATTTTGGCTTGAGTAATTATATGATTTATATGAGGAATTGATGTGGTGGACATCTCTCTTTTTGCGTCTGACACGTGCGCGATGAATTCCGGCTACCAAATACGCACATTTTGGGGAAATGATCTTCTAGAAAAAGGGGGGGCATCCAAAATCAATGTTAGGTAACTTTTGAATCTCCCGCATTTTTGGGTTTTGCCAAAGTTTTGGTTAAACCCTGGAGGCCACTTAAATTATTGTTGTGTCCTAAATGTTCACGTACGAGCAGGTGAAATGTGGCATTGGTCATGCTATCGTCATGAAAGATCATCAACTCATTATGGATGTAATTATAAGCATTCATGGTTCGTTCCATCGGATGAGATATCTCCTAATGAATTTGATTCTAATAAGATCGATAATAAATCTGGAATTTTATGAATGCCGATCTGATTAAAATATTTAAAATTATCAAATGACAGCTTCATTTAAGATGATATTCACAAAATTCTTCTTATAATTTCTGAAAATGTCCTATTTACAATGATTTCAATTAAGGATAAAAACTTTAGGGTAGAGCTAGAGCCCGTTGATCAGCAGATCTATTGGTTGACCTGCAACCAGTCAATGTTGGCGGATACGGTTCAAGTAGTTGTAAAAATGGTGTTAGAGCCATGGAAAGTCATGTTGTGAAGACACATAGTGAACGCACTCCATGTCTATAAAATGATCAAGAGTGTCTAAAGTCCCACTACATTTCCACATGATCTGCCAAAGAAAAAAGAAGAAGAAGAAGTGGACCATCAATGTACATAGGTAATTAAGAACGTGCATGTCGGCAAGTGCATCGAAGTCCCAACATGGAGGTGGACCGAGACACTGAGATAAATGACAGAGGGCTAAAGGCCCATTTGGTTGTATGTAGAATGACTTTGAATCGCGACGTGCTTGAGCATGTGGTGAAGAGAGAAAAAGTGTTTTGAAGTTTGTTCGATACACATTCATGGAGATTGAGTTGAAATGTCAATGATCATTGAGTACATTTCGGTACTGTTTACATGGACCATCACTGTACATAGATAATTAAAATGTGCATGTCGGCAAGTGCGCGAAAGTCCTCACATGGAGGTGGACCGAGACATCGAGATAAATGACAAAGGTCTAAACCCATTTGATCGTACATAGAATGACTCCGAATCGCGGTGTGCTTGAGCATGGGATGAAGAGAGAAAACGAGCTTTGAAGTGCGTTCGGTACGCACAAATGGCGATCGGATCGAAATGTCAATGATCATTGAGTACATATCGGTAATTCGTTGGTTCATGTGGATTTGGGCCTAGTTCCAGTTGGGCCTTAGAAAGAGCCCATACGTCCACTTTGATTACTCAATATGGGCTAGTGTAGAAGCACCTTTTTCTAAAGCCCAATTGCTTCTCCTATCCAATTTCGCAGTCTCTCAATAATAGGCTACGTTAAGACACTAGCCCTTGGGCTTGACCGACATGAAGCACCCAACTTGTTCTACCCTGTGCGAGTTCCTCATCGATTGCATATATGTGTGTATGTCTTTTATATGCATTGGAATAAACTCGAAGTCATGATTAAAACCAGACCTTTCAAAAGCTGTTCGTGCAACTATGTTAGGCGGCAATGCATGCTTTAATGCCGCAACACATCAAAGCCGAGTGAATCAAACTTTCTGAAAGCTGTCGAAAGCTATTACAGGTTTGAAGGTGACAGCAGCTACGACATGTTTGCCAAATATTCTTATAAAGGTGGCAACGGCAAAATCATTTATGCAGCATGAATTCGACTTTGTTTTATAAAACAATTTAGGGCAAAAGAAAAGAATTGAGGACATCTCATACGGTAGAGAAGTGACTGTGTACTCCTAATGAAGGACCCCTACGCTAGGGCATAATATTTGGATGACAAGGGTCGATCGGGCTTAATTAAAATAAAGCCATCTTGATCACAAACAGATGATAAGGAAATGGCCTAAGCTTGGTTGAGCCGAAACCTTAATATGCCTCCTAAACCACCAACTTCACCACCAGTCCACCGCTGCTCCCTCCACCATCACCAACCCGGAACCACCAGTCCTCCACAAGCTACTGCTACTACCATCTCCAGTTTACTCCACTACCGGCAGTCATGACAGCTCTACTTCAATTACCTAACCTCCACTCCAACACCAGTCGAGCACACTTATCCATACCACCACCACCACCTCTAACAATGTTGTACTGCCGCTACAACTCAGCTTCATGGCCGCCTCCAATAGCACCACGAAAAACTTCATAAGACCATCTCCATTTGTCCACCACCTTTCTGTTCTGCCACCACATTCACCTCCTAACCCAGCAACCACCATGCTCTATTGTCACTTATATTTCCACCTTCGCCTCCACAAAAACCTTAACTTGCTACCTCCCCTACCACCAACATGGCCACCACCAATTTCAAGGTCAGAGTGGTATCGCCATAGCTTTTCCAAGTACTACACTCACCATCACAACTGCTACAGTCAGCAGCGATTTGGATGTCATACCACGGGAACTAGCATGACCTAGTGTGACGGACTTGGTCAAACCAAGTCCTCGTTGGTCAAAGACGGGAGAAAAAAAGACTCACTGAAGCTAAGCCATGGGAGAAGGGAATTTATTCTCACTTCCTTTGACCAAGCACCACAATACTAATCTAATATGAAATACCACCATCACCTTAGCGGAGAGACAAGACAACCAAGTGTTTGCAAATATTATTTTGATGGAGGTCTCGAAAGACAAAATGTTGCTCCAAAGAAAAGACTCCAACCAGTTTACAATGTACAATCACAATTGATTATCTGTTTATTCCGCGACTTGAGACAAAAGTAGCAAAAGTTAGAGAGGATGAAGGTACCGATATTTCTTGCAATTATGCTCAAGCATATAAGTCTCAACGAACAATGAGTAGATAAATGAAGTAACTTTTCATCAAAAGCATCCACGCTTGAGTTCCCTGCAAAGTGACAACTGGCATCAGAAACAAAATCAAGAGATTTACAGCTAATGTAGTTCACATCCTGTCAGCTTAAGAATCAATCCTAAGGAAGAGATGCTCTACAATTGTTAAAAGAGACACCATGTAAAAGTATCCACAATGAAGACCACTAATTGGAACTCTAAGGCACACTGCAAGATCCAAACAAGGAACATTCAAGTGTTTAAAAGCTTCTCTTTTAAATTATTTATTTCAACTTTCTACACTTCATCCAAATGACTGAATCTCGTAGGGCGAACAAGATGCATAAAATATGCTTACACCAAGGCTGACATTTTTGTTGTTAGATAAGATGCATTCATTGCTATCTCTACATTACAAACACCCTCTTATACTCGATATCTTTTCCTGTAGCATTTTCCTTCTCCTGCATTTATGAAAACTTCCCAAAGCCATTCCTTTTGATGCATAGATCTTCACTAAAACAATAAGAATATTTTCTAGATATGTGCTTCGAATAGCTTCGGGAGCACAATGAAGTAATCGGTAGAGATCTCTACTAGGCTACACAACAAATCCCACCCATTACCTCCCCTCTAATTGCAATAATCTTCAATAGGACCTCTGTTGTCTTGCTACCTCATTACACCCAAAAAAAGCACAATTTATTAAAAAAATTGAGATATCTAGGTCTCCAATACATTGTGGAGATGCTCCAATTTCATGAATATTATGACAAAACGAAATTTTGGGAAAAACAAGGGGTGACCTTTCCAAAAAGTTCTTGATCAAATTGAACAGTAGACTACCAATGCAAACTTCAATCTACATTGTAAGTTTGCAATGATGGTCTACTGGATTATCACCTAAGTAGAAATAATCAACATTACTGCAAAAAGGTTGAGGAAAATGTAAATATGAACTTCTCAAGTGAAACAAACGAAAATAAATTGTGAATATTAGAATATTCAGGCACTAGTAACAAATCTACAGTGAAGCGCCAAACTGACTAAAATACAGAGCATGTCCAGCTTCAAACAAACTTTATGAGCGTGCCATACACAACTGGACGCGAGAGAGAGAGAGAGAGAGAGAGAGAGAGAGAGAGAGAGAGAGAGAGGGAGGGAGGGAGGGAGGGAGGGAAGGAGGGAGGGAGGGTTTTTCTCACATGAGATTGTCAAATGCGATTGTCAAGATGGAATATCCAATTTGTTAATAAGTTCTAAGAAAACAAGCTTACAATATTTAGCCCATCTTGTTGACACCTGCACTATTTTAGTGTATTATCTAAATATCCTGATTCTTTTCTTTTATGAGTGAAATCATATAATCCTACAACTAGTATGTGTGGGTTAACAGCAAGAGATATCAGGACGAACTTCCACATGAATAACAAATATTCACTGCATAACTAGATGAACAGCTTCAGTTTTGTCACCAACCATCGCTACCTATTACTCATACTACATCAGGTGAAGAGTGCTGTGAAGTCAAGGAATCACAGTAATGTATATTAAGCAACCGAATTGCAATGAATTGCAAGGCAAGGCGAACCTTAGGCCATAATAGTTTAAGCAAAGAGGCTTATCAAAGCCATACAAAGCAAATAAAATATTCCTTCACAAACTACACTATAGCCAAAACCTGCTTTCAAAGAGGCGTCTATCTCCGGGATCATGTTTTCCATGGAGGAGTGGAAAATGCTAATGCAAACATGCTCAATCTTATTCATGAACATTTTTGAACATGCAAGCTAAGTATGACAGATATTTGTGAAAGTGCTTTTGACCAGTTCTAGGTCCAATGTAAACACAATAAGAAGTAATCCAAAAGACAGGATAAGTAACCCTTTTAACCAATATCGGTAGAGATCTATCTGCAGGAGAACAAATTTTCAATTGCATTACATAAAAGAAACCATAGTGAGGGATAAAGAATTTAATAAAGAAAGGGAAATATAACCTATCGCATATCCTAAAGGATGTTCCATCAAATAGGAAATGGAAATAGAGAAACTTAAAAAGAATGGTGATGAAGAAAACCAACTAGAATGGGAGACAAAAACCCTCAATCTGCAAAAGCTTCCATTCAGAAAAAAGTTATAAAGAGCATATGGTTTAACTTCAGTAAGTGCAGTCTATGCTAACTCTACTAGAAATTTGCTTCCATATTTCTCCAGTCAGGTGTCCAAGATATAATACATTCATGTAGCAATTTATAATTCTTGTGGCTATACCTATCTGCATGCAAATGCCAGAATCTTGGCAAATCCAGAACTGGAGATCACTTACGATAACATAAGGTATGAAGAAAGCTACACCTAGCAAAGCCATTACTAGATGAAACATCATATGATTTAGTGGTAAGACCGTAACATATCTGTCCAAGGCTGTTCATATAGCAAACAAGCACAGACTTTGTTGCATCATTAATCTCCTAAGGGCAATCTGTTGTGTTTGTGTATGATGAAATTTCGAAGATGAACTCCTAATATTGTTAATGTGCAGTTTATGGATAATCGCCAATAAGAAGCATGGGATGGGTCTGGATGAATGGGGAAACAGCAAAGGAAGAAAAACAATCGGCCTCAGCAAATACACATATCCTGGGCTGCCCAATCGATGAGGGGGTAAAAAAAAAAATACTTTCAAACTTTCCAAAGTTTCATTCTAAAAACACAAATCAAAGAAGAACTCAGCAAAAGAGAAGCCTCCCTTTTACAAATGTGGGTTGAGATTGAACACACTCGTAGAATCTTGAGAGGTTTGGATGGCAAACACTGACGAGAGGTGATCCACTAAACAAGATAGCAGCTTAAATGGACAATGGATGGACGCTTTAATCCGGATAATTCATCAATCCAACCTTAAACCTTATGTTACACATAAGCCAATCCCCGTTCTCCAATAAGTTCAGATTTTTGACAACACGCCGTGGATGTCCAGTAGCCCCTCATTACAAATAGCCACTAATCTACAATCCAATAAGCACGCCCACCACGAAATCTCTTAATTTCGACAGACAAACCCTAGAAAAGAACTCCTCACCCTCTAAATCCCAACAATCTTACAATCGGGCAAAAGATTATTGCTGCTTACCACCCACAATCAATAAACATCGACCAAACATCGACGACAGAAACAAACAACTTACAAAATGAAAATCCATAAGCGACAACGAAAAAACCAAAACCCAAATCTCTATTGCGGGAAAGAATTCACGACAACCAGAAATCTCCCCAAAAGAAGGGGAAAAAACTGACCTTTGAGAAGAAGAAAGGAAAGGAGGAGGAGGAAGAGGAGCTAAGCGTTGGCGGGTTTGGGGATGAGAGGAATGGCGGGCTGATTGAGGCCCTGCTTGAGCTTGGCCTCCTCCTCGCGGATCTTCTGCATCTTGAGCATCCTCTCCATGACGAGCTCGTATTCGCACTTCTCGTACGTGTGCCGCTCCCCCTCGCACTTCCAGGGAAGGTAGTACTCGGCCTGCCGGCACTTGTTGAGCGGGATCAGCAGGTGCGCGCACTGGTCCCGGTACGCCAGCGGGACCCTCGCCTCCGCCATCTCCTCCTGCGTCGCTATCATCTTCTTCGACGATCCTTCCACCTCCATCTCTCTCTCCCTCTCTCTCTCTCTTCTCTTCTCTCTCTGCCTACGGCGGCTTCTCTGCTGAGCGTCGCGGCACTGAAGGATGAACCCAAATGCGGCCCCCTCTCGTTCCTTTCGCCGGTCGGGTTGCGATCGGGTTCGATGAGAAGGGGGTGCGAAATTCCACTTATGGATCTTCAACTTGTGTCCATTTGGACCGTTGGCACTAACTCATTACCTTAAATAAAAAAGTACAATTTTTTTATTAATATTACGAAAAATCTTAAACTTATATACCTTTCTCAAATTTGCTTCAAACAAATTTTGATTATAAAAACCGCTACATTTTTAACAAATATATCTCAAATTGGTGCATTTGTAACAAATTTACTAATTACTAGTTTTTGTTATGACACATGGCAATTGACTATTATATCAATTTGGGATTTTACTTTCCGTATCGGTTTTGTGATTTTTGTGGTATTAATCTAATTTAACAAAGGGTATATTCATCACAAATGTATCGGTTTAGGGTTTTTTGTGATCATTTAAAGTAATTTTATTACAAGTGTACTAGTTTAAGATTTTTCGTGATTGAAAATTTAATTTGAGTAAATTCGTCATAGATATACCGATTTGGAGCTATTCATAGTATTCACCTTGTAATATATAATAATTATGTTATATTATTCGAAGTGTTTATATCGATATGAATTTTGACAAAAGTGGTGACATGTGAAAAATTATAACAACATAAACCTTCAAATCAATCAAATTCTCAGTTTGAATTTATACAGAGTTTTATTTAAAGTGAATCTAAATAATGTCATATAGGTACATCCTCTGATTTAAAGGAAATGCGAAGAAAATCAAATGACGATATATTTTTGTATAGGTACACCCGACATATCACTCACGTAACATAATAATGAAAGTATGAAGTAAGGATGTAAATTCCCTCTCTTGATAGCTTTCCTCAATTTGTCGAAATCTTCGATTCTGTGCCATTGGTTCGATGCCAAAAAAGCGAGCAAGCTGTTAGGATTAGATATTCTAGTGAGAGTATAGTGGTTCTCTCTTCTTCATTTACTCATTATCTACAAAGAATTAAAGGTAGTTTCTTCGAAATTTAAATCAACAAGCCCTTAATTTGGTTGTATGTGCTTGTGGACGAGTGATTGTCCACTGTAAATATAAAAGAATCATTTCATTTAGGGTTGTCCATAATTTTGCATCTAATCACATAAGAGTCATCGTCTAAGTATGCATTTGGTCGTATGTGTTTCCAAACTATGGGAAGTTGTGCAATAAACATTTATGTAGTAATGGTCCAGAAGTAAATCCTTCTGAGTTCTTATAGTACAAAATGAGGAAGCACATCCATATTGGAACTGCATGCCTTTGCTTTATATACACCTCCATGCAGGCAAACACATAGATAAGTAAATGATATCTTGCCAAGACCCAATCCATGTCGTATGAAATTCAAGGAACAATCTGATCAAACCCTCAAGAGGCCTTCTTCTGTTTATACCTCTTGGCACAGACGACGTAGACGAGCAAGTTCAGGAAGCTGAGCCCCGCTAGAAGCCAGAAGAAGTAGTCGAGGTGGCCCTCGTTCAGGTTATCGGGTATCCATCCGACCTGCCCGCCTTGGGTCGTGACGTATGTCACGATCGTCAGGATCAGAGAGCTCAGGTAATTCCCCAGAGAAGTAGTCAAAAGCGACAGGGCACTGCATAAGCTCCGCATAGCGTCTGGAGATTGGTCATAGAAGAACTCGAGCTGCCCGATGAAAGTGAATATCTCCGCAGCACCCAGCAAGAAGTACTGTGGTGCTTGCCAAAGGATGCTCATCGGCACAGCAACGTCTTCATCAACCAAGCCGAGTTCTCTAGCAATTTGGAGACGCTTAATCTCCACTATAGCAGCAGCCGACATGCAGAGAACCGATATAAAGAGGCCAATTCCCATCCGCTGCAACTCAGAAAAGCCTCTTTCCTTGCCTGTGAATTTCCTCGCTATTGGAACAATGACTCGGTCATAGACAGGCACCCAGAAAATCACGCTTATGACGTCGAAAGTTGATAGAGATGCTGCAGGAATAGTGAAAGAGCCGACAGTAGTGTCCATCATCTCGCCTTGTTCCACAAACATGGTAGACATCTGCGCATATACAGCAGAAAATACAATTCCTGTGGCCCAGATTGGGAACATACGGATCAAAATCTTCAGCTCCTCTACTTGAGTGACTGTACATAGCCTCCACACATTTGAAAAGTCACCGCTTTTGGTCTCGGCATCAGTGACTACCGCAGCTTTATCAAGGCATCTGTTATTACAGTAGAGGCCATTAACCCTTTGTCCACCTTTCCAGTAGTAAATTTATCATATTCTCTAGCATGATAAGCAGAAAAATACATGGGATACTAGGAAACTTGGCCTTGCACGTAGGTTTGAAAATGAGTATGTGTGTAAAATTGGAATAGTACACTGAAAATATGAATAAAAGTCCAACATTTGGATCCAGAAGTGCAAAGGCATAATCGGGTATTTTTCTTATGATATTTTGGGGGTGTGACTTGAAACCTTCAAGCAATATTTCATAACTTCGTCAAACTAGTTGCACGGCAGTGATAAAGTTTGGATAGTAGACTTTAACTTAAATTTATTTCGTTTTGTACCTTTTGTTTACCAAAAAAAAAAAAAAAAAAATAGTTGCACAGCAAGATGTTGACATTGCACAAATATAATTAAGATGAAGTGTTTCCATACAAATATTTTATGTCCATAATCACTCTTCTCTCTTGTACTAGGCATCCACTAAAGAGTCAACATATATATATATGAGGAAGAAGAAGACAACTTACTTTAACTCATCGCTGTGTTCTATTTTGCGACTTCCTTCTATAGCAGAGTTCTTTTCTTGTGTTTCATACAGGAGACTACTGTCCTCAGGGACCTTCACGTTACGCTTATGGAAGGCTGAGACCAAAACCTGACACATCCTTGTGATAGGGCTCCCCCCGGGTTTCTGGAATCGATAGAGAGGTGTGCCTGAGAAGAAACTGGCAATAGCAACTCCCATAAATAGTGCAGGAATACCGAATCCTAAGCCCCAACCCATATTGTCTTGAATCCACACTATGAGAGTGCTTGATACAAGAGCGCCTATGTTAATGGAAAAATAAAACCAGTTGAAGAAAGACCCTTTCTTCACTCGCTCTCTCGAATCAGTGTCATCAAACTGATCAGCGCCAAAAGAGGAAACACATGGTTTGATCCCCCCAGTACCTAGGGCAATCAGATAGAGCCCTAAGAAAAATACTGCATATTGGGCTGCCGATGCTGAAGGGCAAACAGAGTCCACACATTCTATAGGCTTCAACCCAGGAACTGTTGCGGAGAGAGTCAATGTACACATACCCTATAAAAAATGACAAACCAGCGTCATCAATCATAACTGTTGTACTTTTTTTTTTGCTGAACCCATAACTGTTTTACATTAGCAAAAGGCAATGAAGAAAAGTTTATGCAAGAAAGGTGAACATGGGATGAAAGATGGCAGATTAATTCAGCCTCACTCATTTGCCATAACCCCTGCAGCATTGGCATATTTTATCTTGAACAAGAAACTATAGTCCCACTTAATTATATAAAAAGATGCATGTAACAGAAATTTAGCATCTACCTATTGTCACAGAGCTCATAAATATCTGAATCATAACAGGAAAGCAGTTTTCTTCTTAAAGGTTGAAAGCTCCATTGACTCATGGCATCCGGAAGGGATAATTATAAGTATTATCAACTCCATAATTTACTCCATCCACACAACTATATCAAGGGCATACTCTCATGATTTTGAGCCCATGAACAATTCAGCATCACCCTTTCAAACATGAATTAATGCCCTGAGGCAATGGACTTTCCATTAACCCCAACCCCAATGGAATCAGGAACATTTCGAAGATGACATCTAGTAAAATATCATACACTCACCATGACGACCTAAGAAAAATTTAAAGATCTCGATTTGGAAGCTGATATGATGGAACCATAGTGGAGAAACAGCTTTCTTTTTTGGTGCGCTGTTTTGTGTGCGTGTGAGAGAGAGAGAGAGAGGGAGCGCAGTGAACTTATAGCAGTGGTATGCATTAGCAAAGATATCCATAAGTTATTTTTTAAAGTGAAATGTCACCACTTCAATATAAGACATACACTGAAAGCAATGGGAAGTCACATAGCCAAAAAGTGGTAACTCACAGAGCAATGCTTATACCCGACTGGACACTTTCCTAATAAAGGTTTAAACATCAATTTCAAAGTTTCCAGCAAAAAATGGGAAAAAGTGTAGCACCTAATGCGTTTATCCAAATAATCAATTGTCAAATAAGTTGATCAAATATGTTCACTAGTGAAAACATGAGAGGAAACTCAGCAGAGCAATTAGTAGAATGATTCAGTAAAAAAGAAGGAAAAACAATGCTGCAAGCTGCAGTAAGATTCAGCAATTCAAGTATAACCACTCAAACAAGAGCTTAAGTAAACTAATGTTCCTTATGCTAGAATTCATTAGGCACGTTATGAGGGGTCTGAATAGCAAGCCGGTCTTTCTTCCAAAGCTTTTGGATATTGCATATAATAATAGGATGATATTCCTAGTTATTATTGTAGCAAGCACTCAGTCTGGATTCCCAGATAAATTAGCCTCAACATCAGACCAATTATTTATCTTGACTCACCTCCTCTGTTAAAAACAAGAGAGGAAAATAAAACACCAAAGACAATGTTGAACCAAAGACCACTAAAAGCATTTCCTTGCTAAATGATCCTCTCATATCACTATGCTTTATTTAGCATCAAATCTATAATAAGATCCAAATACATGGATATGTCCTTAGACTTTCTAAGCGTATCCATTCACACTCTTCAACTAATTTAAACCTACATCTCAAACTAGAGGCATATCTTCTCATTGAAAAGCCAAAGACCACTCTAAGCAAAGATGAGTTCTATTCTGACCCAGGCAATTAAATGACAAACGACAGAGGATGGATAGCCAAATAATCCAGTTACTAGAGGGTTGTAATCATGTAAATACTAGAAATAATCTTATTTAATGACCAACTATTTACAGGGAACGGCATACTGGTAATTCATGAAAGGAGGTTTTGGTTTTAAAATGTGCTCACAATGAAGTATATGGTAGAAAATGTAGCAATTGTCCAATATCTCCCCCAATAAGCATCGGCTAAAATAGCTCCGATCAAAGGTGTGAGATAGCAAGTTCCCTGCCAAGTGGTAACATTTGTTGCAGCCGATACATTTCCCTCATGTAGTTTGTTGGTGAGGTAAGTAACAAGATTAGTGGCGATTCCATAGTAGGCCAAACGTTCACAACACTCGGTGCCTGCAATTCATTCAACAAATGAATGGGGATTCCACAGAAATTGAAAGAATCCCTAAAGTGGCTGAACAAGGAAAAAAACTTTACCTAGGATGAAGGGGCATGCTCTCCAATTTCCAGTGTTGCTTTTCAAGACAGGCTTTCCTTTGAGGTCTACAGAACCATCTCCAGTGTACAGTCCATTACTCTCATCCTGGGGTATTACAAAAGAAATCCAGAGATGAGAGGTGAGAAAAAAGGTTGAAGAAGTGTTTGATTCTCAAGTTGCTTATTTTTCTTTTAATGTCGGTAATCAGTGCTTTGGTTCATGCCATACAATTGTCTTTGGCTTCAAAGTTGGTATAGTTCAGAGAAATCATGTTAAGAGGGTCCTAAAATATTATACCTAGAAGCCCATTCCAAGTGCAGTGCATCAGCACATTTAAATAAATCGTCATTTGTTTAAAAACAAAAGAAAAGCTTACATCAATTGTATGTTGAGATCTAACCATGTTCTTCTTTCTTATGCACTTGTAACTGGTACCACAAAACTTGAAATCAAAAAGATGGTCTTTTTATTTCAATGTTGAGAGTCCTTGTGGCAGCATGTTTTTATCCTTCCCTCAGGTGCTGCTCATTAATTATGAAATGACAGATGTGGGATATTGCGGTAGCAGGCTTCTTCCTCAAGTAGATGCATATAGGTAATAAAGACAATTTTTCCTATTAATCTCTGCTAGCAAAAACACAAGGTTATTCTATCTACTCCATAGAATCCAAGATTAATCTTCACAATGTCAGACACATTAACTGATGCCTCCCTCTGCTTCTTTATCACATTGCTATGAAGTCCTTCCTGTTTCAATAAGGATTATATTAAGTATATACTCTAGTTTGTGACTGGTGTTTGTGCTTATCTTAATCCATAGATTACTAGACAAAGCCTCTGTTGTTGAGAAACTGAAAATGGCAATATAAGAAGCCATGGTTCATGAAAGTTGATATGGTGGCTTGTGTGGGTGAGGAGGTTAAGCCCGTTCCAAAATTGACACTTATTCGGTGCACCATCTTGCCACTAGCCATTAGTGTTGCTGAGGCCGTAACCAGTTTCAACTAGCAATCTCCATTACGTAAACAGAAAACTTTAGGGCGGTTGCAAAATCCTGCTGACGCCTATATGTGTCTTGGAGATGATTGGGGACAAATGCCACAGTTCGATACAGATGATACTAGTGCACTTATTAAAAGAACCTTGAAGTGTGGGGTGGGGGTTGAGTCCCTTGAAGCTAAGTGGAATTGTTATTATCTTCGCAATCTTTGAGATGGCAATGGAAGCTGAAGTACAAAGTTGGTGATTAAATGCCAAATGAGTATTTGGGACTGGCATCATTTTGCAATCCTGATGATCAGGTATATCCTTTTGGTCCCATGATATCTTGACTAAGCCATCAAGCCACAACACCTTTACGAAGCAGAGTCGAAATTAAAATGCCAGTCAAGAAATTACTGGGTCAACCAGCAGCCAGCCACTGAAGCATGAAGAAAAATTAGTGCATATTTTTTCATCGCCCTTTCCAAACGGATCAAGTAAACAAGATAACCCAGAGCATAATCTTCAATTTGACATGTGGGAGATGACCCCAAAAAAACCACTAAGACATCAGATATCAAAGAACAAGAAAGACCAGCAAACAAGAAATAATGCTCAAACACTGTTTACTCCCAACTTGTCATCAGAATAGACTCTCAAGTTTCAACCTTTAAAGCAATTTCAGAATCAAAACTTCCACCCAAGAAAGCAGCATCAGAGCCACGACTCTTTTTGTGCACACAGAACAAAAAAAAAAGAAAAAAAAAAGTCCAGAGGTTTGACAGAATAGAATCCAAAGATCCAAAGAAAGAAGCGGGGGGACAGTTGGGAAGAGAAACCTGCAAGAGCCCATCTTCCAGGAGCCGCCTCTCGTCCTCCGCAGAACCCATTTTTGCTCCGTCCCCTAGCAGATTCCGGATCTTCTTCAATCACGAATTGGAGGAAGATTCAATGGAAAGGAAGGAGGTGCTGGGACCGAATAAGGAAAAAAAAGATATACAGGGAAAAGAGAATCTCACCAATTTACTTACGCGACACAGGGTGCCGTGTCTGCACACTCCACTCTCTTTTGGCTGTACGTCTGACGAATTGTCCGAGAGATTCCGAGGTCGTTTGGTAGCACAGGGCCGTATCGCATCTCCAACAGAGCTCCACGAAAGCGGACACTCGTTGCGGTCTTTCCAACGTGCGTCGGCCTTGTTACACCTAATCTCTCCCTCGTTTTTCCACGCACATACACTTTTTTCTTTAAATTTTTTTTATGGGATTAATCGAAAATCCGAAATCGATACACTTATATTATATTTGACTAAATTAAACTTTGTATATTAAAAACTCCCAAATTTGTACATCTGTGTCAATTTATCATAAACTGATTTATCCGTGTTATATGTATCTAAAATTAATTATTGTGTTATAATAAAACCTCAAATTATTACGTTTGTGTCATGTTTAAAACAATCGTGTCACATTTAGCCAAAAAAAAATTTGATTTACCATAGTTTAGGGTAAATGTAGCGCATACACACTAGTTTGAGTTTTTTTTTTTAAATACAAAAATGAGTTTAGGGTAACTATGGCACGTATGTACTAATCTAAGATTTTTGTGACATAAAAATTAATTTCAATAAATATGATAAGGGTGCATATCAATTTAGATTTTTGATAATATTGACTTTTTTTTTTTTTATAGATCTGTGATTCTTTTTATAAATAATCACTTATTAAAAGAAATACATAGGCTTTTGCTTATAGACATGTATCTTTGAGAATGCGCACATATCAAAGGCCGAATCGGGGAGGAAAGGAGTCCCGCATTGAAAAGGCAAAGTGGTCGACTCTACAGTTTTAAACGATTGAATTCTCTTTTACCTGACTCAATTCTCTAATGGCGCTCATTCATCGATCGGGTTTCTCCCTCCAATAAACTTGCTTTGACCTTAGTTCTTCTCCTCGTAATTAATTATATTCTATTAACAAATACTCTGGAGGCAATCGATAGATTAGACTTTGACCCCATTCATTCTCTTCATAAATAATCACGTGTAAATAACCACTGGTACCTATGTCTGGAACTTCTCCACGGATGAGGTTCCTCATCCTTTTCCTTTTTTATTTGACGAATAGTCCAGAACAGAACATGCCTCCGAGGTATATCCTTTTGGAAAAACATTCCTAACGGAGTGTTTCAACGAGCAGGCTGAGCCTCCAAAACCTTACAATATAGGCAAAAGGAAAACCAGACATCAACAGCTAATGCACCCATTTTGAGATTTTGTAAATTAAATCGAACTTTTCTCATGCACTTCAATAAGCATTTACGAATTGAATTCACTTTTCTCAGCTCATTTTCTCAATGAATACGCAAGTTCACAAAACCGTATGGACAAACCATGAAAATCTGCCCAAGAAGACAACGAAAGCAGAGGAAGCTCTGTGAGAACCCGCCAATGTTACAAATTCGAAGAGTACGAGAAGTAAATCCTTCTGATTTCACATTATACAAAATAACGAATTCATATCTGAACCGCATGCTTTGGTTTTTATACACCTTCATGCAGGTAAACGCCTCAGAATCATAAATTTTGCTAAGGCCCAATCCCCTTTTAGTGAAATTCATGGGAAAATCTGTAAAATCCTCGAGAGGCTTTCTTCTGTCTATACTTCTTGGCACAGACAATGTAGAGAAGCAAGTTCAAGAAGCCTGCTAGAAGCCAGAAGAAGTAGTCGAGGTGGCCCTCGTTCAAGTTATCGGATATACACCCGACCTGCCTGCCACTGGTCGTGAGGAATGTCATGATTGTCAAGATCAAGGAGCTCATGTAGTTCTGCAGAGAACTAGTCAATAGCGGCAGCACACTGCATAAGCTCTGCATGGCGTCCGAAGCTGGGTCATAGAAGAACTCGAGCTTACCGATGAAAGTGAATATACCCACAGCACCCAGCAAGAAGTACTGTGGCACTTGCCAAAGGATGCTCGTTGGCATGGCGCATCTTCATCACCCAATTAAGTTCTCTAGCAACTTGGAGCTGCTCATTCTTCACTAAAGAAGTGGCCGGCATGCAGAGAACTGATATAAAGAGGCCAATGCCCATCTGTTGCAGCCAAGAAAAGCCTTTTCCTTTCCTGTGAAATTCCTCACTATTGGAACGATGACTGGGCCGTAAATGGGCATCCAGAAAATCACGCATAAGACGTCAAAAGTGGATAGAGATGGTGCAGGAATAGTGAAAGAGCCAATGTTAATGCACATCATTTCCCCCTGTTCCACGAACACGGTAGACTTCTGCGTATTCAGCAGAGAACATGATTCCGGTGGTCCAGATTGGGAGCATACGGATCAAAATCTTCAGCTTCTCCACTTTTTTTCTGTACCCAAGCTCCTTCACTTAAGTGACAGTACAAAGCCTCCACGCAATGGAAAAGTGCCCGCTTTTGGACTCGGCATCAGTGACTACAGCAGCTTTATCAAGGCATCTATTGTTATAGTAGAGATCGTCAGCCCTTTGGCCACCTTTGCGGTAGATAATTTATCATCATCTCTGGCATGATAAGCAAAAAAATGTATGGGCAACTGCGAAAACTTGGTCTTGCACGAGTTTTCAAAATGAGTATGTATGTAAATTGGGAATAGTATATTGAAGACATGAATAAAAGTCCAAAATTTGGATGCAAAACTGGCGAAGGTATTAGTTAGTGGGTATCGTTCTTACGACATTTCAACAAATGCTTCGTAACTTCTTCTGTTAAAATTGTTTTGTGTCAAAATAGTTGCACAGTCAGATGTCGATATCACAATCATATAATCAAGATGAAGTGTGTCCGTACAAATGCTTATATGTCCCGGTCCGAAGGTATTAAGCGTCCACTAAAGTATGACGTATAAAAGCAAAAACACTAATTTACCAGATACTGGTTGAAAAATTCAAACAATAAGGAAAAAGAAGAAAAGACTACTTCCTTAAACTCATCGCTGTTTCTATGTTGTGGCTTCCTTCCATTGCAGGGTTCTTCTCTTGTGTTTCATACGGGAGACTACTGTCCTCAGGGACCTCCACGTTCCACTTATGGAAGGATTCGACCAAAGTCCGACACATCCTTGTGATAGGGCTCCCCCCTGGTTTCTGGAATCAGTAGAGAGGCGTGCCTGGGAAGAAATAAGCAATGGCAATACCCATAAATAGTGCAGGAATACTGAATCCTAAGCCCCAATCGATGTTGTCTTGATTCTACGAGAGTACTTGATCCAAGTTGAAGAAAGACCCCTTCTTCACTCGCTCTCCAGGATTGGTGTCATCGAACTGATCGGTGCCAAAAGACCTAACAAAGAGACTGCGTGTCGGGCTGCGGTTGCTGAATGGCAAACGGAGTCCACGCATTCTGAAGGCTTCAATGCAGGTACTGTCGTGGAGAGAGTCAGGGTAAACACGCCCTATAAAGTACGACAAACCAGTGTCAACAATCATAACTGTCCTACTCGGGCATATTTAAGTGGTAGGTGAAGACATTGGATCTGACCAAAATGGAGGTGAAATTGCTCGAGTCAGAGAATTCTGCCATGGTTAGGAACTTCAGATCCAAGATTCTTTAAGAAGAGAAAGGGATCAATTGTGACGAGCTTGCTTGTGTCACAGAGCTCACCTTTGTTGTAAAAGAGCTGGTCTTGTTGGTGTGGAGATCACATTGAGGTCCCAAATCGGAAGTAAAACCAATTGGTAAGTTATTGAAGGAGTGATGCGAATTTTCATTTCGGTTTTGATTTGGATGAGAGCAGGGTTCCACGACTGGAATTGCTGAATAGTTGGAGTATTAGGATCTCCAATTATACTGGTGATGATGTGTATGAAATTACTGGTGTTTTAGAATGAAAACATGCGTTCTAGAATAAAAAATTCTAAGCCTTACCTTCTTCTTCTTGTTCGGGAGACCAGCAACCCCAGAACCAGAGTGTTGATGAGAGCATGAGGAATGAAGAAAAGGGATAGGCCTCTGCTAGAGCGCCCCGAGTTTGTTTTGAGAATTTTTTTTTTTGTCATGTGGGTTGTCTTTTCAAGTTTCGAGATGAATATCTTACGTGGAAAGTCCATGTATAACTTTTTTCTTGTCTACCATTCAAATTAAGCAAATTAAAAGTCACGTCAACACATTATGTTAACATGATTAACTTAAGGATAGCATTGAATTTCTTCATATAGTCTAGAAATTACGTTGAAGAACATCTAGCAATAGTTCAGAGGCCACATTTGAACAAATTAAAAATCTAAAAATGATGTTGCACGTTGGCCAAATTTTAGGGATAATGTTATTTTCCTACATAAATATTTTCGAATCCATAGTTAACTCCATCCACCAAAATGTATCAATAGAATACTCACATGAATTTAAACCCATGAGCAAGTCAGCATCACCGTTCAAACACGAATTAGTGCCCTAAGGTGAAAAACTTTCCATTAACTCCAATTGAATCAGGAATTTTTAGAAGATCATCATCGTATACTAACCATGACAACCTAAAGATTTCAATTTGGAAGCTAATATTGTGATATCCTAAATTTTTCATTCTATCTAATATGTTAGTGATATTGTGTTATTTGGAAATAAGGTCCATATTTCTCCGTATGGCATTGATAATAAAATGATTCTCTCCCACTCTCATAACATTACTTTATTAGCCATTCGTTGCCTTTTTATTTGAATACCTCTTTTTCCACCAAGTATTTAATCCCACATGCTCTTATTTGTGTAATTGAATCAATCCCAAAGAGGACGTCATCCATGACATCTCTTGATAAGCTTGAATTATTATAGATCAAATAATGATTCTCATTCATGTATCTACTTAGATGATTTAATACTCTCTCTAATCATTATCTTTGATTAGCTACTCAAATTAAGCCACTTGTCACCCATATAAGTGACCCATATGCACTTAGTTTTGATATTAAACTTAGCTTTATAAATGATATCATGTATTACATCACCTCTTTTAACTATTAATGCTCTTGATAGTTTGAGTACTCATTCATGCCTTTCACTTAGCCAATGATGCTCTCTCTCATTCCAATCAAATATGTCCTTTTAGCTACTCATGTCAAGCCACTTATAGTTTTTGGATTGGACACTTGTTTCTTTTTTGCATATGCTGTTTTTGTAACCGAGGTCACGATTACTTTAATCTTAGTTATTTGTGCTTATATCTCAGTAATTCTTGAGTACCCTTTAAAATACATCTATTTGGTCATGTAATTCCATTCCAAAACACTTCAAGTCTTCACCTTTTCTCCAAATTTTCATCTTTCAATCTTTCGAGTAAGCAAGGGTTCCACTCTTGTGTTGGTTGTAATTTCACCTTTTTGAGAGGGTACAAGGTGATTTGCTACTTTATTCTCTTTTAATAAACTAGTTTTGTTAAAAGATTGTGAATTGTTAATCTTTGTTTTTGTTTATTTTTCCCCGAAGGTGGTTTAGGTTTTGAGTTGTCCAAGTCTTTGTTCAAGGTAAGTGAAACTCTAGAGCTAAGTTAGGTTGATCTACTTATTGTTTGATGGCTATTGATTTCACTTACCTTGAACAAAATTTTGGAAAATTCAAAGCCTTAAACACTTGAGGCAAAATAAACAAGAACAAAAAAGCTTAACAACTCCCAATCCTTTAATAAAACTAGTTTAATAAAAGATAATAAAGCTCACCAAATCACTTTGTACCCTCTTAAGAATGTGATATTAGAAGCTTCAACCAACACAAGAGTGGAACCCTTGCTTACTCAATTAATTGGAAGATGAAAATTAGTTGAACATCTAAAGCATATTGGAATGGAATTACATGACTGAGAGGATGTATTTTGAAGGCTACTCAAAAGTTATCAAGACATAAGATCAAATAACCAAGGTTAGAGTAATGATGACCTTGAGTTACGGACACTAGGTAAAAAAAGAGAGAGATAAGTGATCAAATTCAAAAGTTACAAGTGGCTTAATGTGAGTAATATATTTGATTGAAAAGAAAGAGAACATCCTTGGTTGAGTAAAATGCATGAATGAGGACTCAAGCTTATCAAGAGATTAAAGGGCTAAAGTTAAAATGGTGATGTAATGCATGATATCATTTGTTAGGCTAGGTTCAATGTCACAAACTAAGAGCATGAGGGTTATTTATATGGCTCTAAAGTGGTTTAATTTGAGTAGCTAATTAAAGATAATGATTGGAGAGAGCATAAGATCATGCAAGTAGATGCGTGAATAAGAATCATTATTTGATTCGTAATAATTCAAGATTATCAAGAGATGTCATGAATGATGTCATCTTAGGGTAGATTCAATAGCACAAATAAGAGCTTATGGGTTGAAATACTAGTGGAAAATGAAGAGAGGTACTCAAGTAGAAAAGCTACAAGTGGCTAATTAAGTATGATTATGAGAGAAGGAGAGAATAATATAATAATTAATGACATATGGAGAAATATGGGTCTTATTTCTATATAAACAATATTGCTAACGTATTAGACAAAATGGCAAATTTTGGATAGTTTCTTTAGCTAAAATGGCAAATTTAGGAGGGAGGGAGGGAGGGAGGAAGGGAGGGGGAGAGAGAGAGAGGTGTAATTGCCTTTCAGGGCTGGGTTACCGGGTTTCCCCTTCTCTCTTTACTCATCTTATGTTGCTATATTAGTTATTCGCGGACTCTCCCCTTCGGGTATCCAAGAGATCCTGTCTCTCACGAGTAGCCATAAACAAATCTACCGTTTCAGACGTACCCAAGGGCTTGGCTTGCCCGAAGGAGCCGCTTCTTATACTTTTCCAGTAGCTGAGCACTCAACAAGGGAAGGGGGATAGCACCGAGCGGCTTGGCTTGCCCGAAGGAGCTGCTTCTTATACTTTTCCAGTAGCTAAGCACTCAACAAGGGAAGGGGGATAGCACCGAGCAACTGGCACACAGGGGGAGGGACACTGAGCAGTTTTATGCATCAACAATGAACAAGAGAGGAACATTGAGCAGTTTTATGCATCAACAATGAACAAGGGCGATGTCCATAAGTTCATAATTTTCCAAAGTGAAATGTCAGCACATCAACGTAAAACATGGAACGAAAGAAATGGTAAGTCACACAGCCAAAAAGTGGCAAGTCACAGAGCAATGCTGAGACCCGACTCGACATTTCCTAGTAAAGGTTTTAACATCAACTTCAGGGTACTTCCAGCGAAAAATGAGGAAAAAAGTAGTAGCTAAGATATTAATCTGGAAAATGAATTTTCATATTAAGTTGACCAAACAAGTTCACTAATGGAAGCAAGAGGGAAAAAGCAGCAGAGCAGGTACTAGAATGATTCAGATAAAGAAAAAAACAATTCTGCAAGCTGCAGCGAATTCAGCAATTCAAGTAAAAGCACTCAAGCAAGAGCTTAAGCAAACTAGTGCTCCTTAAGCTAGAATTAATTAGTCATGTTATGGGGTCTGAATTGGCAAGCTCTGTCTTTCTTCCAAAACTTATGAATATTGCCTCTGATAATATGACGATATTTATCATAGCAGTCACTCATTCTGGATTCTGGGATAAATCAACCTTAACATCAGACTGCTTTATTTATCTTGACTCAACTATTTGTCAAAAACAAGAATTAGAAAGACTGACATAAAAGCATCTTCACGCTAAATGTATCAGCTACATGGATCCTCTCAAATCACTAAGATCCATATGCTAGGGATATTTCCTAAGACTTCCCGTCCATATTGATTCGCATATCATCCCCCCCCCCCCCACTTCCTCTCTAAAGTAGCATCTCATCATAGAATCATATCTTGTCACAGAAAAACTGGAGACTGCACTAAGCATAAGTGAGTTCCATTTATGAACCGGGTATGATTGCCACATATTTGCAGTTACTAGAGGGATATAATCATGTAAATACTAGAAATAGTCCCAGCTGTTTACAAGGAACAGCATATGGGGATTCATGAAAGAAGGTTTTGGTTTTAAATAGTACTCACAATGAAGTATATTGTGGAAAATGCAGCTCGTCCAATATCTTCCCCTATAAGCATCGGGTAAAATTGCTCCAATTAAAGGTGTGTGATAGGAAGTTCCTTGCCAAGTGGTAACATTTCTCGTGGCCGATACATGTCCCTTGTGTAGTCTCCAGGTGGGATCAGTAACAAGATTAGTGGTGATCCCATTGCAGGCCAAAGGTTCATACCACTCAGCATCTGTAATTCATTCAACAAATAAAAGGGGTTTTACAGCAACAGAAAGAATACCTGAAATGGATAAACAAGAAAAAAAACCATTACCTAGGATGAAGGGGCGCGCACTCCAATTTCCGGTGTTTCTTTTCAAGACAGGCTTTCCTTTGATGCTAAAGAACCTTCTTCAGTGTACAGTCCGTAACTCTCATCCTGGGTATTACAAAAGACTTCCAGAGATAAGAGGAGAAAAAAATGAGTGAATCCATTTGCAAGTTGCTGACATTTCTTTTCATGCCTGTAATCAGTGCTTTGGTTCATGCCATACAATTTTCTTTGGCTTCAGCATTGGTGTTGTTCAGAGAAATCACGTTAAGAGGGTCCTAAACTATCATACCTAGGAGCCCATCCCGAGTGTGGTGCATTGGCACATTTCAATTTTGAAAGTCCTTGGAGCAGCATGGTCTTTGTAGTTCGTCCCTCAGGTGCTACTCGGTTATACAAAACAACAGATGGGAGATTATGGTGGCAAGCTTCTTCCCCAAACAGATGCATATTTCCTATTAATCTCTGCTAGCAAGAAAGTAAGGTTATTCTATCTCACTCTACACAATCTAAGACTAATCTTCACAATGTCAAGCACATAAGCTGATGCTCCTCCCTCTAATTCTTCATCACATTGCAATGAAGTCCTCCTGTTTAAATGAGGATTATATGAATCATAAACTCTAGTCTATGACTTGTGTTTGTGGTTATGTTGATCCATCGATTCCTAGACAAAGCCTCTGCTTTCGAGAAGGTGAAATGGCAACTCAAGAAGCCTTGGTGCATGCAAGTTGATATGGTGTCTCATGTGGGTGAGGTTAAGCCCGTTTTAAGATTTGACACCCTTACGGTGCACCAGCTTGCCACTCCCCATCAGTGTTGCTCAGGCCGCTGATGAACAGAAAACTTTAGGTTGATTTCATAATCCCGCCGACGCCCACATGTGTTGGGGACAATTGGCCCAGTTCGATTCTGATGATACTCGCGCCCTTATTACAAAAACCTTTTATGTGCGGGATGGGGTTGAGTTCTTTCAAGCTCATCGGCACGGATCTTATCTTCGGTATCTTTGTGGTGGCAACGGCAGCTAGAGTAGAAAGTAGGTTACTCGATGCCAAATTAGTATATGGGACTGCCATCATTTTGCAATCCTTATGATCAGGTTTACTCTTCTGGTTACATGATATCTTGACCAAGCAGTCAAGCCATAACACCTCTATGAAACAAATTCGAATCCAAAATGCCAGTCGAGAAAATACTAATTTAATCAGCAGCCAGCAGCAGAAGCATAATTAAAGATGGTGCGCACTCTTTTATCATCCTTTCGGAACGGATTGAGTGAAAAGTTCACCTAGAGCATAATCTTCAAGTTGACAAATCAGAGATAAGAAGAAAGGCAACTAAGACATAAGACATTAAAGAACAAGAAAGACCCCAGTCCGGTAACCCTTAGAACTAGCCAGTCCGTCCATTCAGTGGACCAAGAAATGAAAATTCTCAGACACGGTTTTATACCAAATTGTCACTAGTAGATTCTCATGTTCCAACCTTCAGGGCAATTTCAGAATCAGAAACTTCCGCAAAGAGCGCATCAAAACCGCAACTCCTTTCGTACACACAAAGAAAAAGAAAGAAAGAAAAAATAAAAATCCAGAGATTTGACAGTATAAAATATGCGGTCCAAAGAAAGAAGTGGGCCAGTTCGAAGAGAAACCTGCAAGAGACCATCTTCTAATGGCCGTCTCTCGTAACCGATCTCTCCAACAGAATCCGAATATCTTCGATGACGAACTGGGGAAGAAGAAAGGAGCGGTCAGGGGAAGGACATGCCTGGGACTGATCAACGAATGAAGACAAATGGGGAAAGCAAGAATCTTATGCTCCTCTTTGCTTTTTCGAAGCAACCCATACTGCCGTGTCAGGGGATCTGACTCCACTCCTGGTGACACATACGACGAATTGTCCGAGATTCCAAGATCCTTTACAATTGAATTATTTCAAAATAAAATTTACTTTGGTATGCCACCACCAATCAAGAGCTATAACAGCAATACTCGAGCCCTCGACTTGCAACCTGTCTTGGTATGGCATCAACTTCGACCCCCGGTCGGATGCACGTAATTGACGGTACCCCATGTTCTTGAAGTAGTAAATGGGGACATCATTTATGATGTTACTACATTCGAGAACTCTATGTTAGTGAATGGATAACACCAGACATGGTGCTGAGGAATGGCGGCACAAGGGATAGCATCGGCGGATTGAGGATTTGAGGTTAGAGGAGCGTGACGAAAGTTCTAATCAAAATCACTAAATCTTTACTTACAATTTGAGAAAACTTTTGGATCGTGAAGACTTTTCTCAATGCCACCCGCAAAACATGGCCTCCTTCTGTCAGTGCCTTCATCTCCTCTCCTGTATTTGATTCGTCAATGCTTTTTCCTTTTGAAGTTGAGAAGAGGAAAAGGTCCTGGTTCAATTCCCGTAGCGTGTGGGAGACTATAAAACTTGCCCCGGCCACAAAACTACCGATGCATTTTTCCTCCGGAAGAGATCTGGAGCTGGGGCATCGTGATTGTAAATCTTCATGTTACTCATTTCCATAGACTTCTCATTTTGACTTTAACATATTGGACTGTATTGTTTTGTCACTACGACTTCAAATTCTCTATTGCATATAAGTCGAGCGTTAAATGCACTGCCGCATTGCGCGTCCGATGGTGCTAGGCTGGAACAAAGGCAGCCTTGATAGTGTTCTCGGTCCACATATAGTGCTAGAAATATGTCTCAAGTTTGAGACAGTGAAGAAAATTCAATTTAAATAGATATTCTCATTTATATTCGTCCTAATATGAGTAGGTTTTTTCTTTGGATCCTAACTCTTTGCCTTTCTTGGGAAGAGCATCTGAGAAGTAACTTCTCCAAGAATTACTCCTGAAACAGTCCGAGAGTGGATCAAGAGATCGGAATACTCATTAAAAAAGAAGTGCTTTTTCTTCTTTCACTTCTTTTTTGCCGTTCACACTCGTTTTTCTTCCTTTTGGCCGTTACAGCTTCTCTTTTTCTCCTCTCTGTTTGCCATTCACACATTGCTTTTCTTAACCCAAAAGCAAAATGAAGGTAAATTACAAAAAAAAGAAACCCTTAATTAAAAAGTTTGACTTCAGTAGTCAAGATAAGTGATTCGATTGTAGGTTTAATTTCTGCTACATCTTTTGATTTATAGTGAAATCCTATGCTGCTCTTTTTGTGGATGTGTATCACACTGACCAAACTATCTCAATCCGACGTTCGATTTTTTTTCTTTAATCGGTTTTTTTTTATTGTGTTCTATCGCCTGTTTCCACCAAACATCCCCTGTTTACAAAAGCAATTGAAGCTATTTCTTAAGAGTGGTATTGATGATTGTTTTGTCCTGACGGGGGCATGGCAAAGCAGTGACTTGGAAAGGAGAGGACACCAGACTCGCCGAGAAGTTTCCGGGTGGGTGGCCAACAGATCCAATGTCACGACCAATACCATAATGCCTTCACGTGGACGTCGTGGAGATTGGTAAGAACCGAGGGAAGTAAAATGCTCCAAAAGCAAAATTCCGAAGCGGCCAATGGTTTTACGAGGGGCCACAATGCATGCGCTCCCTCAGTTCTAGAAAAGTAGAAACCCCAAGGCCGTCTCCTCCGCTGCCCAATTCATGGAAACCGGGGTAACCGCATCGACCGGTCCAGGTCCATTCCATCTTACTAACGTAGTCAGATAACGCGAATCTCGATTGTATTTCGCCGCGTCCATCGGTAGAGGCCGGCCCCACTGGCGGCGCTTGGCCGGTTTCTTTTCTGAGATTCCCACCACGTCACCGAAAACAGCCTGCTGCTCCCTTTGACTCCGGCCCGTCCGCAATTTCTGACTTGTTCCCAGGTTTCCATTGCCCCGGTCTTCCTTCAACTCGATGATCAAATGGCTCCCGACCGTAATCCTTTGATTTTGGCTTCGGTCTTCGAAAGTTTTCCAAATGAAAATCCACTTTTAGGACTTGAAGTTGCGCGGTTTGCCAAATCTAGGCCTCGAAACTTTCATTTTTGTCCTACTTTTTCTGGGCAGATGTCCACTTTTGGTCCTCGACCTTGCGTATATTTACCCATCAAAGTCCTTTGAAAAACTTTACTTTCGCCTCACTTATTTGACATTAGTCAAGTTTTGATCCCGGAAGTGTCGCGTTTTTTTCTGATCAAGCTCTTGATCTTTTAATTTATTTAGTCTAGCCTTTGAATTTGCATAATTTTGCTAAAAAGTGTCTCGGACTTCAAATTCGATTAATGAGACTCCGCATGTCCATCGGTACCAACAGGAGTTTTATGTGGAGCCGGCTGTTTTGCACCAAACTAAGTCTATCTCCATACATCCGTCACACTATATACCATTGACACGTGGAGAAGAAAATCGATTGAGACTTGTGACTCTTGAAAACCTTCATGGTTGAACCAAAAAAGGGGTCGACTTGTTTCCCCATCTTGCTAATGTGATAGCTGTATACGTTAAATTTACCTTGATTAGAATGAAAAAACAAGCTACCCATGTCCGGGTTAGGAGTTATAACACGAAATACTTTCTTACCGATGTGATCCTAGCGGTTGCAACAGCCAAAGTCAGAACTCAAGATGTCACCGATTAGGAGGAAATAAGACTCCAGTCGTCTGGTCAACTTGGCCATTCGCGGTCCGGTAAAACCACGAGAAAAATCGACGTCGTGGCACGATTGTTGACGGAGCCAGCGACCACGTCGGTCGCCATGCTTCAGGAGAACGTCTTTCTAAGGACCATGATGAATACCATACGAAAATTCCAACTATTCTGGAAAGCTCTGGAGCGTCGCTGATTCAAACTTTGCTAACATTTGACAAATTTGACTTCCCATTTTCGGAGCACAAGACGTTGAAATGTCAGATTTCTAGCGCCATGAAGGGTGCGAGCATTCTGGGGGAGCTTGTATCTAGTGAAGGATCCGATTGGATGGAATTGATAAATTCAATTCGTGTTTGTCAGGTTCAAGTGTTGATCATCTACCGGTGAGTCGCGCTGTCCATGGTGATCTGTGAAAGATTGTACCATCCACGAGGTGGGGAGGCCAGACATGAACCACGAGCGGTCGGTGACTATTTTTTAATATTTAATGAAGTTGATTTTTATTTTTATGGTAATAAGCAACGAACTTAACAAAGTTGCACTGGATTAGATGCATTCACCGGCGTGGCGAAGTATGACAATTGATGTCTTCGAGGCATTTGCAGAATACTGAAACAATTTTACCAGACGATAGTTCAAGCATTAGGGAAAATGACTTGCGTATTCGAACAGATTCATTGGCCGCATTCCAACAAATTGGGATCGGGTTTAGATGTTAATTTAACAAATCGGGTTAAGCTTGGACTTTCAGATTCCCGGTCAGTATATTTAATTACAACTGCATTTCTCAAAATTGCACATGGTCAGGAATGTCAATTAAGGAGGTGGGGGTCACGATTCAATCAGGACTCACCAAATTTCCTATTTTGAGAGTTAGTCAACCAAAGAGGCTATATTAAAAAAACTCAAGACAATTGAGTGGCGACATCGTGTCATTAAATAAAATCGACTCAACTTGTTACTTCTTCACAATGTGAACTAAGTATGTGAACTAATGAAACATTAGATGGTCCCCCCGCGCCAAATAGGGTTGTGAATGTAATAAAAAAAACTCTGGGAGATTTGCTTGATGGTCAAGTAATGAATAAATATGTATGTATGGATTAGGCATACGATACTGATCTGACTGTCTAAAAAATGAGAATAAAGTGGAGTCCCTGTCCCAGGACTAAAGAAGTTGACTCGCTCCAAATGCGTGATTTTTGCTTGAGAAAAGGTCCAAAAGATGGAGTATATGGAGAAGATGCCTGAGTGCGAGCGGTGAGCAAACCATCGGTAGACCGCACTTGATTAATGGCTCATTGATCAAGAAAATAAGCCATTTGAGGGAGACCGGTCTTTAGGTCCCCTTGACACGCCCAAACAAGTTTGAAGGTTTCCATACACGATTGCTTCGTGATGTAGTTTTGACGCGGCAACAGTCAATCACAATTCGACGTGGTTTTACTAATTCATTAATTGTCGAAATCTAGTTAGGTATGTCTCCCTGTCGAATAGAGACCCGCTTATGTTTTACGTTGGTATAATTTCTTTTCAATGAGAATTATCTATCTAATTATGTTATGCTTTACCTAAACAAATATAACCACATCTTCGTCTAGTGGAATGGTTGGATACTTTGTCCTAATGTGAACCGATGCGGTGATTACAGGAAAGTTAATAGATGCCTCGGTTTCTTAATTTTAGGAATAAGTTCCTCTCCCAAAAGTAATCGATTCTTTTCGTGATGACCCGAGGCAGCTTTCTCAACCTTTTTGACCTTAGGAAATTACCCCGCCTTGCCGTGACAAGCTCTGCTCTTCCTAAGATGCTTGTTCTTTGCAAGTGGGTCTCAAAAGTCCAACCTGATCACAAATGTGCAAAAGTGGCAATTTGGGTTCGCTTGCCCCCCCTCAAATCTTAGAGGCCACGGTTCTTGATTTTTTTCTCTTTTTTCCTATTGTTTATGTTTCCTAAATAATCATGAATTCACGTGACCTCAATAGTAGACTTCAATAGTAAAGTATGGTCGTCGCACAGTATTAGAGATTTGAGATGATATACGTTGAAGTTTCCCGTGACAAGTGCCAAAACCATCGTTACCTCTTAGGACAGTAGTAAACAAGCATGAACCAAGTCGATTAAGGAAAGGACAAAGGAGAAAGACGACTTCGGTTTTATTTTCCACCCCCCCGGATATTTCCCGTTCCGCGTTTCTTTCTTTTCCCGTCCAGAAAAATATTATTAAAGAAAGGACTTACGAACAACATGTCCCTTTTCTTTATTTCCATTCAGAGAACAAAATACCCTAAACAGAGAGAGAGAGAGAGAGAGAATCAGTCAAAGAGCCAGCCCCCCCATTATATAAACAGCAACCTCTTCCCCAAGAAAAACCACCATTCACAAAACCATTCAAGCTCTCTCTGTCCTAACATATTTTCTCTCTCCTTTTTCTTGGCCTTTCTGTATATCGAAGCCATCATGGTGCTCTCCAAAACTGCCTCCGAGTCCGACGTCTCCATCCACTCCACCTTTGCATCTCGCTATGTCCGGAGCTCGCTCCCGAGGTCAGTCTTGAGGCCGAGAGCTTGTTTCGATCGAACTCCGATGGGTTTGTGAGGTTGTGCGTGATGTTGTGAATGGGCTAACGACAATGTGTGCGCAGGTTTAAGATGCCGGAGAACTCCATACCCAAGGAGGCGGCGTACCAGATAATCAACGACGAGCTGATGCTGGACGGGAACCCGAGGCTGAACCTGGCGTCGTTCGTGACGACGTGGATGGAGCCGGAGTGCGACAAGCTCATCATGGACTCCATCAACAAGAACTACGTCGACATGGATGAGTACCCCGTCACCACCGAGTTGCAGGCACGTCCATCGTTCCTCGTTTTGATCTATCGTTCGTTCTTTATCTCAGATGCTAATTAACATAGCCTATATTGAACAAACGACTCGGTGATCTCTTTAGAAGACGATGGCTAAAACCAAAATCAAATATGTTAGATTCCTGATTTGATCGAGCCATTTTGGATCGCTCTAATTAATGATGCCGCTGAGCGTGTCACTCCTGGTTTCAGTAGCCTGCCAATCCCGGGGCCAAATCCATGGGTGACACAAGTTTTGAGAATTCAGGAATTCTGTCCTTGATCTGCTGGTAATGCACCAGGTGGAGCGTGTCGACATAAACTTAAATATTGAAAAAGTGGAGCATAGACCAAGCAGAAATATATTTATTTATTTCGTGTTGAAAAAGCGTTTGGGCTTGGTCATTAAACTCCATTCACTGTCACCGCCCTCCTCTCCCTAGTCAGTCAAAAGTCAAACGTGTTTGGTCAACGGGTCAGGTAAACAGATCTACTGTCTCCAAAACAGGAGTACCGATTTGACTTACTACAACGTAACGTATAAGTTCTCCGTATGAGCCACTGTGCATACGATGTCGAAAGTTTAGTTCTGGTAATTGCTTATTGTTTCTTAATTATACAACTGCATCGAGCAAAAAATTTGATATCCCAGTGTCAGTTCTTGAGGCCTGTAATCCAGTGCATGCTTTTTAAGAATGATGATCGCTTTCTGAGGTTTCTGATACATCTTAATGCGTATCAGAAAACGTTTTTTTGATTTTCTGGCTCTTTGGTTCACATCGCGACGCTTGGGAATGACTGGGATTCTTGAATTACTCTGTACAACAGAACCGATGCGTGAACATGATAGCACATCTTTTCAACGCACCGCTGGGAGACTCGGAGACAGCTGTGGGAGTGGGGACGGTCGGGTCGTCGGAGGCCATCATGCTCGCCGGGCTCGCCTTCAAGCGGAAGTGGCAGAACATGCGCAGGGCCCAGGGCAAGCCCTGCGACAACCCCAACATCGTCACCGGCGCCAACGTCCAGGTGAGCCCCTTAATTTACAGAATTAGTCCGCGACGGATTCTTATTGAGTGCTCGAGAGAGTTGCAGGACGTCAGCCGAAAAGACGAAGAAAAATGACCGAGGTTTGAAGCATTAATTAATCCTAATGTGTCTCGTTGTCCGTCCAGGTGTGCTGGGAGAAATTTGCTAGGTACTTCGAGGTGGAGCTCAAGGAGGTGAAGCTGAGGGAAGGCTACTATGTGATGGACCCGGTGAAGGCGGTGGAGCTCGTGGATGAGAACACCATCTGCGTAGCCGCCATCCTTGGCTCCACCCTCAATGGCGAGTTCGAGGACGTCAAGCTCTTAAACGACCTGTTGCTCGAAAAGAACAAGCAAACTGGGTATGACGAGGTCCAATGTTTCTCTTTTATGGGGAAAATTCTCTAGCACAGACAATCGACACATTGGTCCTTGCAAAAAATAAAATAAAATGGGGAGGCTAATAAGGGTCATCTGTTTGTGTTCTTGCTGTTTGGCGCAGATGGGATACCCCGATCCACGTCGATGCGGCCAGCGGTGGGTTCATCGCGCCGTTCCTGTACCCGGAGCTCGAGTGGGACTTCCGGCTTCCGCTGGTCAAGAGCATCAACGTCAGTGGGCACAAGTACGGGCTGGTCTATGCCGGGATCGGGTGGGTCATCTGGAGGAGCAAAGAGGACTTGCCTGAAGAGCTCGTCTTTCACATAAACTATCTCGGTGCTGATCAGCCCACCTTCACCCTCAACTTCTCCAAAGGTGAGTCCAAATCACACCGTCAGTTTTCGTCACTTTGGCAATGATTGGAATGGCATTCTTAAAAATCTCTGCACTGGCAACAAACTGCAGGCTCAAGTCAAGTTATTGCTCAATATTACCAGCTCATCCGGTTGGGCCAAGAGGTAAGAAGCTAAGCCGATTGTCAAAGTTTCCAGACATCTTTTGCTTCATTGGTTCATTGGACTCATTTGCATCGTCAAATTTTGTGGCCGCTTCATAGGGATACCAAAATGTCATGGAGAACTGCCACGAGAACGCAATGGTGCTGAAGGAGGGGCTCGAGAAGACGGGCCACTTCGACATCGTCTCCAAGGACGACGGGGTCCCCCTCGTGGCCTTCTCGCTCAAGGACAACAGCCGCCACGACGAGTTCGAGGTGTCGGAGATGCTGCGCCGCTTTGGGTGGATCGTCCCTGCCTACACCATGCCCGCGGACGCTCAGCACATCACTGTGCTCCGCGTGGTGGTGAGGGAGGACTTCTCGCGCACGCTGGCGGAGCGCCTAGTGATGGACATCACGAAGGTGATCCACGATCTCGACGGGCTCCCTGCCAAGATCAAGGCCAAGATGAGCGACGCCTGCGCTGCCCAGGAGAACGGGAAGATCAACGGCGTGAAGAAGACGGCGATGGAGACGCAGCGGGAAATCACGGATGTCTGGAAGAAGTTCGTCTTGGAAAGGAAGACTAATAAGAATAAGATATGCTGAAGGGCTCCCACCCACCTAACATCTTATAAAACTTCATGATCTTCATATAGTTTTTGTTCTATAATCTCCTCACTCCTTCGTTTTCATTTTTGGTCTGCTTCTTTTTTCTTCTTTCGTCGTTTCATTATGTTGATTGATGTCATTCAAAGTCGCGTAGGCGACTGCTTTTTGAGGTGTATAAATACAATGATATGACTACTTTTGTTTCTGATTATTCAAGGGTGGATTTTGACCAATTAATCATCTCAATTCTATGCCGACAGGGTTAAGTACAATACAAACCAACAGGTACGGAACGTTTGATTTAACGGAACACTTACTTATCAAACTAGATAATTTAAATAAGAAATTATTTTATCGTTATGTCATCGAATACGTAATGATGTTATTATATCCAAATAAATAAAAATGAGACATGCATTTGTCCATGACACGGTACGAATGACACGCATTTTCAACACCTTTGATCATAGCTTGTCAATTGTCAATATCTTCCGATGACCCTTTAAAAAAGATTTATAAATAGTAATGTGAGACTCGGATATTTTCTTTGACACTTTTTTTTATCTCTCTAAGAATTCTCTCCTATCAACTTAGAGCTCAACCAACTTCTCTCCGGAGAATTTCCTTCGTTTCCAATGCTAACTTAAGTGTCGGAAGCCCAGTTCGGGACCAAATCTGAGACGCACTGAGCCGATCATTGCTATGCAAATTGATTTCCCAGCAAAATTTTCAGACTAAGCTCGTGATTTCCGGTTCTTGCATCGACAACTAGAACCACATTTCTAACGTTCACACAACGTCGAAAAGTTCGAAGCGTGATCTCACCCACTCAAACACAGTGATTCAGTGGGCAAAGAAGCAGGACAGGGCCTTAAAATAGATAATTGAAAAGAATCGAAAGCTACCACCACCTTAGTGAAGTAGGATTCGAAGTGGATCACCTTGGAAGAATTCGATTGGCTCTCGTGTGAGGAATTGGAAAACTTAATCATATCCAAATCGTCATATAAATCTCTTTCTGCTTGAACAAAGACAAGTGGTAAGGCACGATTGTTATGGTGCCTGATCCATGAGTTTAAGGCAAATATAATAGTAGTGAGCCTCACCAACCCCACTGGCGTGCCAATTGCCATTGCCCCTCCAAATTTCCAAGTCCATATATATCTTCCTTTGCCTGTTCCTGAAAGACCAATTTCGTACAAATCTATCTGAAAGAGATTTCAATGGCTTCCAAAGCCAGGGGCTGCTCTTGTCTAGTCACCTTGGTCCTCTTCTTGCTGTCCTCGATGGCTTCTCTTCAGGAAGCCGTCGCTGCCGGAGAGTGTGGGAAGACGCCCATAAGCACTGCGGCAGCGAGCCTGAGCCCGTGCCTGAGCGCGGCTGGGAATGTGAAGGCCAAGGTCCCGCCGGCTTGTTGCACCAAAGTCGGGGCGCTCATCACGACCGCGCCCAAATGCCTCTGTGCCGTTCTCCTGTCTCCTCTGGCCAAGCAGGCTGGGATCAACCTCGGAATCGCCATCACCATCCCCAAGAGGTGCAACATCAAGAAAAGACCCGTTGGAAAGAAGTGTGGAAGTAAGTTGCATATTTTGATTAATATGTCTATAAATGAAAGTAAAAATTATTACATGTGGTAGATTGAGATACACCGAGGTCGATTGCTTACATGGTAACGTATATACATATATGCTAGTTATAATTTATAGTCTTGTCCTCTAACACGAAATTCTCGGTCCACTGTTGGTCATTAAGCTTTAAAGTTACATAGCTTATAATTAAAAAGACAACTTGTAGGTGGATGGATCATTACGAAAAAAGTTCTAAACATATTGTAATTACGTTAATTCAGTCCTAAACTTTTTAATTTAGCTAATTTAGTCCTAAAATTTTTGAAAACTTGCTAATTTAGTCCATTTAACCAATTTTTGTCACAAATTACTAATGTAGATAATTTTTTCTGATTTTTAAAAATTTTATGTTTGCTTTTTATTTTTTTTCTAGTATTTCTCTTTTTCACCCTTCATCCTCTATGGTCGCCGGCCTCCTCAATGGCCAATGACCAACTGTACATTGAGGGCCGATGAGGGTTGACCTCATTAGCTTTAGGTGAGGCTTGACAGAGGTCTGTCAAAATTAGTTTGGGTATTTGGTGAGGCTTGCCATTGTTGTCACCTTGACAAAGGTTACCTCATCAGTCTCTAGTCAGGCTCGGTTGAGATCAACAATGTTAACCATCGCCGTTGATTAATGACATTCAGAAATATATACTAAAAAATTACAAAATATGTGTCCATGTTAATGCCGGAGGTGCCATGTAGGACACCAGTCTCCATGTCAACAATTTCCGGCATAAATTGGTCGGCTAGATTATATTGACAAATTTTTAAAAGATTTAATATTAAATTGATTAAAGAAAGGTTTATGATCGAGTTAACACATTTACAATCGATTTATGATTTTTTTTTGTAATTTCTCTGTAGGTTGACACATGGGCTTTTTTTCATATCCATTTTCCGTACTCTAGACTAAGCATTTTAGCTATTCTTATTTCTCATGATTGCAATCTTCGTGCAGGTTACACTGTTCCATAAGAATAAAGCAATCCTGGCTCGAAGATCATGCGCAGCCTGCTCAGCTTTTTGGCAAAAAGCTTGGAACTGTGGAGGACTTGCATTATTATTATGATTATTATTGTTATTATTATAATCACCATCATGGATCAGTTTGTCTCAGTAGTAAAAGATACCGTCTTCCCTGTGTATTGGAAACTTTGGACTTCGCTCTACCCCACTTGCGGAGGTCACATCGTTTTATAAGCTAATTCAATAAATTGGTCTAACAATGCTTAACATTCCTCCTTTAAGGTATGAAAATTTATTTAAGAATACTAACTTATATATAATGTTTATTATTTGAAGAAAAATTGATTAGGTTTGGCATGGCAATATTAGGTTTTCTTGTGAACACGATAACTACTGACTTATAATTTCCTTGCCGCAATATTCATGTCCTGATTGATGTTGTGACATTAAGATGTTGTTCATTGTAAGTTTATAAGTTCTCGATCTTTGTTTCCTACAACTATAAATCGAAGTGTATTTCCCAAAAACTGATGATGCAAATAAAAATTTTAAACTTTGAAGAAGCAGATTATTGAACGCCGGTGAATATTAGAGATGACGTTAGAAATCTTCTCATATTAAAAGGCAAACTAAGTTTGTTTATTATGAAACTTTCTACGAAAAGGGACACACCAACTCACATGCTTCTGAATTTTTCTTTTGAAGTTTGTCTAGCTCCCTCCGATAAGAGATCCTAACTACTAGGAAATCACTTTTGGTCGGAAGGAAAATTTTCATTTCACATGAAATAGGAGTCCATAACTACAAGGATAAAACAGCAAATACTACAAAACAACTTAGTATGAAAATGTGAATTTACTTCGTACAACCTGTAGAGATTCGTCCATTCAACAAAGATGGATTTGTCATAACATCAAAACATAATTGGTGATCAATTGCCTAATCTTGCATCATTATTAGTGATGAACACATGTCGAGATTTGTCTTTCTAGTAGCTATGACTATCAAAAGGCAAAGCGCGCCTAGATTTGGCGTCCCTAACACCTTCATCGTAAAAAGACGACATCACCAATAGGTTGAAAGAGTACAAAAAACGTATAGTAAATATGAGATAGGTCGAAATAAAAGAGCACTCAAATCTAGACTTAGGTTTAGATTGAGAGAGAATAGTTGCAAAAAAGATACAGGTTAATTATAAAATCGCTTTTAGATAAACCGACTGTTGAAGGGAGTAGTAAGGGAGCCTTGAAGACTTGTGGAGTGCTTGACTATCTTGAGCAAGCACCAAAGTTGGTCGGAGTGAGCAAGCAAGATCTAGAAGAGCAGATATTTCCAAAATGGTCACGCTTCGAACTTCTGAGCTCACAAGACAGAACTCTCTACTTTTGCGGAGGAAGTCGACCGCATCAAATCAACAGAGAAGCCTTTGAGATGAGGAGATAAGAGAGATGGGAAGAGGGAGAGGGCGAATCTGACTATTGCTACATGACGAGTTAGAATATGGGAGGAGCAAATTTGATTAGGTTTGTTAAATGCAATTATGGGTAAATGCGATGAGGGAAAATTACTCAATCTATTCCAAGACTATTATACAAATGTTAATTCAGTTTTTAAAATTTTCAATTTTGGCAATTTAGTCATTAAATCTTGCATGAAATTCTAATATGATCTTTTTAGTCAATCTTCATCGGAAATCGCTGATATGGTGATTAGCTAAAAAAGAATGATGCAGATTTCCAGGGGCTCAGTGGGCCGGGTCCAATATGATGAGGCTTGCTAGAAAATAGCCCAGGTGAGGTGAGGTTGACCCGTGACCACCAATGCTTTCAGTTCATCATGCCTGTCAAGTCACTCTCAAGTTTCTACATAGGCCTTTTCAAGACAACAAAATAATGGTTGGCCTCATTATGTGCATTTATCCCAACTCCAAAGCACTCTTTAGCTTTTATGGCTGAAAGACATCGTAGTGCGAATCTAGGCCAAGACCTCCAAGCATTTGTCTCCACTGCCTCCATATCTTGAATGCCCTAGACGGGGAAAAACTATTTTATGCAACGTTGATATCATGTCATTATACTCGCATCATTTTTATGTCATAATACTAAGAAGTGATTTGAGGAGCAGTAAGTGAAAAAAAAAAAAACAAAAAAGAAAGAAAGAAAGAAAAATTTACTCCTTTCATATATTTATTTCCCATTGTCCGAGTTGTAATGAGTGATCAAGGATTTAGACATTTGTAAAGTAATTCTAAGGGTCCATTTAGTTCAAGGAAAATAAGATAATTTTAGAAATATTTTTTAAGAAGTTATTTTTAAGGAGAATCGGTAGTACTTTAAAATCCTAAAATAGGTTGAAAATTATTAAAGTGTCTCATTTTTTTCCTTTTCTAAAGGCGCTATTCCTTCAATCCGGAGGGGAATTCCAGTGGATCTCTAAGTCTAAAATATCTTGACTCAATGATCTATATATTATGCTCTGTTTAATCTGTTGCTTGTTGTACCTGCCTCTTCAGGGATGTAAATTACCTTAGCAAGATCACAGTGATTTGAAGTCAAGTTTCTTTCGGTACTTTACACGAACATCTGGTGAGCCAAATATAGAGACTATCGCAAATACCATTTTAGCCATTTCAGAGAATCGGCACTGTAGAACGAACACAGAAAACCTCCCACATGAAAACGAGATGCGTACCAGCATAGCTCTTGTAGGCTCTAGGACTCATCTAATTTTTACTATTCTCCGTTCAAAGTTTTGTTGGGTACTATTTTTGCCCACGTTTGAATGCCAATCTCATCTTTAGATGATTAACAAAAATTTGTTCTTCATTTTACATATCTACATTTTCAGAAAGACCACTTTTTAGGTACGTGTTTTAATTTTTCTTCATCTACTTTAATTCTAAGGAGTCTTTGTTCATCTGTTCTTCTTCTTCTTCTGAAATTTTCTAATTAGTTTAAAAATCCCGCAATACGCAAGTAAACATCTAGCATAACAAGATGGGTCCACAAAATTTAACTTGTCTTGTGACTATTGCGGACCACAAACTTTCTTTTTTTTTCAAATATGAGTCATACTAGACATTCAATAATTTATTTTATTTCATCACTCAAAGTACAGATTTAGTAAATCATCATATCTAGCATTACTCTACTATTTCACAGTTTGTTTGTTGGTTGTTTATCCACTAATTTTGAATGGCTTGACATTAATAATCACGAAGAACAGTAATAAGCACTAAAGTCAATCCAGCTGTCCGTGGGCCTAGAGCTATCATTCGCTGTAACAGGAAATCAAGGGTAACATTTCCCAAAGTAAACACCACATTCGTCTCTTCTGTCGTGCTCATTTAGTCTAAATGCGATTGACCATTCAAAATGACGATCCAAAAAGATGGTCCCACGCAACCACCCTCCCTTATTTTCTCGATAAACACCCTTACATTATCTGTAGTTCTATATAAGACTAATGCACATTTCCCATTTATTTTGATAGACCTAAGTTGACACCATAATCATCGACATCTGCAAGACAAAATCAGAGTCCTGGACTCTAATGTGGACTCAAATATTTTGCTTAGAACTGTAGTTGAGTCAAACATGATCCTCTCTCATATTATAGTTCCTCAGTAACAATGAAACTTAGCCTATCTAACGTGATGCTCTTACACTCAAAATAATTGGAGGAAGATCTTTTATTGCGCAAGATCCTTTCCTTAATATCTCGTTTAATCTCAAGCCATACGAATCACCTTGCTACGCAGACGATCCACCCAGGCTATCTCCAAGGCTATGGGGGGCACTCGTGGTAGAAGGAGGAGTTCGCAATGATGCTAGCTCGAAACAAAGAAAGGGTATTTACCTTACATTCATCGACCAAATTTGAAGTTTTCATTTATGGGAATTTTATAAGATTCATTGTTCATTACAAAAAAAGATTCATGCTTTATTACATATATTCATCGAAGGGTATTGCAAGCACATTGAAGGCATTTGATATCCATATAAAACGTAGGCATAAGAAATCAATAATCTTTGAACTCTTTCAATTTGTTCAATCAAGTATCCGAACTTTTTTTCCCAATTGGGCCGCTAAACTCAACACTTTTTTTTTTTTTTTTTTTTTCACATTAGACCTTTTGTTAAATATAGAAAATGGTAGATGCTAATGTGTATGGACATATCAACGCCACATCAGCACTAACTAGAAAACTGGTAATGACATACTAGTGGTGTCGATCACTTGGACTAGCAGAATTGTGTCGTGTAACGTGGCTTTGCCTTGTTGAGGTCACGCGCGCAAGCTCAAGGCAACCACTTCACCAGGACTACACGACTATGACAGTGCATAACTTGGGTTTCACAACACCATCGTAGATTCAATCAGGGTTGTGACCCTCGTTGTAACAACCGTGGCCACAATTGCCGAGGGTCACGAGATGAGCCCAACCTAGTAGGGGTGTGCAACGGGAACCACCCAAATCGGACTGAACCGGCCGGTTTTTGGGTGGTTCTTGTAGCCGGCAGTCCAATTCTCAATTCCCATTCTTGGAATCGGTGGTCGGTTGATTTGGTTTCCGGTTCCAAGGTGGGAATCGGACTGACCAGACCGGATCAATAGTTTTTAATATGAATATTTTAAAGTTTCTTAAGAATTTGAAAAAAGAAGAAGAAAATTCTTCAAAGTTTTAGGAAAATACAATTACATACATATTAAAAGAACAAATCAATAAAGCAGTGTATAAACGAAGTGATTGTCTTTGAGAATATATTGTAATATTAACAATTTTTTTCTCGAAAAAGAAAATTACCGATTCCATCGGACCGGACAGTCAGTTGGTCCGGTTCCCGATTCCAAGATCGGCAGATCAGATCCACAGTCTCAGAATTTGGGAATTGGGAACCGATCACCCATACAACCTAGGAGATCATCTTGTTCCTTAATAGGACAAATATATCAAGCCATAATGGTGCGCTACAATTTCCTCTGTACATTTGTTTTCTTCCTTGTATTTTATGTATTCTTCTGACTTAGTCACTAAAGGATTCCTGAAAGTCCAACTCAGGGATTTCTTCCTTGTTGTGTGGAACTTAAAAGTCAAAGGGTCCATGACAAATTTGCGTTTCTTAGCAACATAAAAATAGGATAATAGCAATGCTTTCAACCCCAAGTTTCCTTAATTTCCTCCCAACACAATTTTCTAAGTCACTTTCTACAAACTACCCTGCATAGAAAAATCTCAAGCAATTTGAATTAGGGTATTCGCAATTGCCGGAACCGGTGAGCTCCATTAAAATATCCAGGCTACCCTCACCCGACCAATGCGAATCAAGTTCAGAACTTCACCTGAAGTCCAATGTATCTTGCGAATTTTCTTTTCTTTTCTTTCGATAAAAACATTAACGTGCAGTCGTGATGACTGATATGACCCCACCATGGGCGAGAATGCGCAGAGAAAGAGAGAAAGCATTCACATCCCAAACCCTAAAAGGAGAAACGGTTGGTGACCGTATCAGAAGGAATGCAAAAAGGAAAAGCTGAAATTTTGAATTGTGTCTCCACATTATATTGCATCCACCCACACACACACACACACACCCCAGTCTTTGCTTTACATGCAGCAAGCAATCATATCATAACCTCGCAATTATTTAGTCCCCCACATTACTCACTGCCCCCTCCAAAAAAATAAAATTTAAAACCATGGTACGTACCAAAGAGTGGCCCCCACATATTTCCCGTATCCCAAGAAACACCCACTTTCGAGCTCTCTCTCTCTCTCTCTCTCTCTCTCCTTCCCTTGCCGTTGACTGGCCGATCCATCCAAAATCATGTCGTCCCACTGTTTTTTTCCTTGTTTTTTACTTACACCCTTGCACATAAATAGGTCGTGAACAATGCCCCCACGAAACAGAACTCACTAGTGCATCATTCAAATGGTGATTGAGCTGGACATGGGTACTAGCGACCCTCACTCTCTCTCTTACACCAGTGACACTAATTGTAATAGCCCGCACTGTTCTTCCCTAGGTTGGGATCTCCATAACCTTGGAGTTCTCAACGCAGACATGTCTTTAGGTACTCCTTTTTCTTTCCTTGTCCCTTCTTTTTTCTTCGCGTTTGTTTTGGTTGCTTTCCCTGTTTTTGTCTGTGGTGCTCCCTTGCGGGTTTATATGTGGTGGATCGAGCTCTCCAAGTTCTCCATCATTTATCTTTCATTCCCCTCTCATCCTGTGGTAGTAATGTCGAGTGCAGTCATGGGCAGCACCCCGCCTTACTTCTCGGACTTGGACTCGGATCACGACCTCTCGACGGGCTATCTGGAGGACGCGTTGCTCGAGTTCAGCGACCGGTCGAAGCGGCGCCGGCTCTCGTTCTGCGGCGAAGACCGGACCAGAGAATTCAACGACCATGCACTGGTGAGGAAGTTTAGCGTCCTCGAGTTAAGAGTGTGAAAATCGATCGGTTCCAGTTCATCACATTACTTACAGGGAAAACGATTGTATGATTCGTTTTGGGCAGGGCTACTGGAATTCGACTTGCAGATGGGGTGTCGACGAGAATTACAACGGGATGAGTGAAATAACTAGTTTCACCAGATTCTCAGGTGGGGGAGATCGTCTTGCTGCTTGGATCGCTATGGTTTTGCAGTGGTTGTTGCTGATGATGTTTTTGAATGATGGCACTGTAGATGAACTGGGGAGTTCCAGGAGGAGGACAAGCGAGGAGGCGAACTTTTTTCCTGAAGTCAAGACGCAAGAGGATGTCGTGTCGTCGCTGGATTCCTCCTCGCCGTTCAAAGGGTCGTCGCGCACCAAGTCCGGCGCTGACAAAGAAGTCCAATTCGCTCTCGATGCCATGCCTTTATCTGGTACGTGAGATTCTCTCTTTACGACATGCTCGATCTAAAGCAGGGTAATCATCCACGAGATCCATGGACAGTCAAAACTGAAATTGCTCCGCAAATGGATGGCACCCACTACGGGATGATCACCTGACGCCACTAACCCTGGCGAGCGACGTTTGCGATTTGCGATAAATTTGAATGGAAAGTACTCAGATCGAGTTTACAAATGTGGGAGCATATATGCACTCCATTTTTACTAAAAAATAATGAAGATTTGGTTCATAAACTGTAGCTGGTATGTTAAACTCTGTCACACAATAGTTATGGGTGTTTAATTATAACCTACGTATATAGAGTATCGGCCATAAGTTGTCACGTCACTTAATTTATTATTTTTTATAGACTGATTTTACTTGGTCTATAGAATAATCACATCATTATACAAGTCATACATGTATTGGCATGGTCCCACGAGAGGTGATAAAATCTTACTCGGTGGGTATTTGCATTAGGAGAGACATCACTCCTTTCTTTGGATAATTTTTTTTTAGACTTTGAGAAAACTCTGGTACTGATTTTGTGCTTCTTCTTTCTTTTTTTCTGAAAAATGAAAAAGAAATGGGTGCAGGATGTGGTGGTGAGAAGAGGAGGAGGCAGGAGAGAGTGGTGGTGACGAGGGTGGTGTACCCGTTCGCGGTGGTGAAACCCGGCGGTGCCGATGGGGACGTGACACTGAACGACATCAACGAGAGGCTGCTCATGCCGCCGACCAGGCCGGTCAGGCACCCGGTCGGCGACTTCGCCTGCCGCCCTTGCGTGTCCCCTCATGGTCCTGGCCTCTCCGGGAAAGCTGTGGTCGCTCTCACCCGACTCCACACTCAAGGACGAGGCACCATCACCATCATTCGCACCAAAGGTTGAATAATTACAAAAAAAGAAGAAGCAATGTTAGTTGTCGCGACCCAAAAACAAAAGTTGGGCAAATATTTCCGCATATTATCAACTCTGCTTTTTTAAAAAAAACTTGCAAAGATTCATTTACAAAATTAATTTACAAAGTGACGCTCCATTTTCTTGTCGAGTGCTTAGATCCGGTCTTTCGCTAGCTAGTTGTGTCACTTTGTAAATCGATTTTGTGAATTGGTCTTTATATATCTAGCATCGATCTTTCTCGCGCCAATCAACAATCAGGCAGGAGAGAGAGGGGTAAACGAGAGTCTCTAAAACTTTTGGTCTGGCTTGAGTTGTGCTTGTATGGCTTGATGTATATATGACGTAATGGCAATGTAATTTTTGTTTGCTATTGTACAGTTTATATCATGTATGGCTTTCAGTATAGTTAAGCTCACCATTAGCTGAAATGCCAGAAAGGTTATGGTTATCTCATCTGTCTCCCACACTTTTTTTTTCCGCTTTATTTATTTTTTCTTTTGATGGTTCTATCGCATTCGTCATGGACTTCATGGGTAAAGGAGAGGGAATAGAAGAATCTGAGAACTTGGAAGGTTGCGTGAAGAAGAAAAAAGATAGGAAAGAGTTAAAGAGCAAAAGTTGAAAAAGCAAAATTAGAAGATGGGGCAAAAATAAAAATAAAAAGAGAAAGTAAAGAAAAAGAGAGGACAGTGCTTTTAGTGAATTGTAGTTCGTGCAAAAGACATACTTGGGAGCAAAAGGAGTGACCCACAACCTCTGCGACATATTTTTACATAAAAAAGAATGATAGAATTCTCCTCTGCTCTTTGGTCATTTGGTGTTCTTTTACTTTACAAAATCTGAGTTAAATCTCGAAATTCGAAAAGGAAATCATATTATTGAGACGTAAGTGCTTTTGGGTCATTTTAATATTGACTTGTTTAGATTTATGCTCACGAGACAAATATGAATCTGTAAAGATTTAAATTTAGAATCTTATATTCCGATATCATATGAAATTTTACGAAATTATTTATAATTATTCTAAGTTATAAAATGAAAGTGTGGTTTTAATAGTTATATATCTAACAATAATTATGAGTAGCAAACACAGCATGCATGTGGACTAGGTCAAATTATTGAGCTCCAACGTACCATTTATGTGCATCCTACCATTTTATTTTTTTTGATAAAATAGTTAGGCCACCGGTAATGTAGCCGCAATTAATCAATGCGTGCCTTGACCTCGAGGCACCGTGATTTCGACAACTACACGGTTGTTAAGGAGACTGACTAATCCTTTTGTCTGAATTGTCTGCAAAGGATTGAATTAGTGTAGAAGTTTGACTATGGCCATAGCAGATTTTCAGCTTAGAAGCTGCACAAACAAACCATGGTTAACCTCGTACTCTCGATACTTGTTAATCATACTAAATAAAGAATCATCACTTTCTTTCCAGTAATAAATACTAACACATGACAATCAAAACATTTAACTATTATAATTTTAATTTTTCTCTCTTTTCTCTACCTATTATTGTGCCGATCCTAAAAGTTCATCATCAGTAAAATTATTAGATGAATACGTGATTTAAAATTTAAATATTCTAACATTTCTTTTTACTCATGAATACGTATGATGAAAAAGATATTAAAATGGAGAACAGAGGCTCTCCATTTTTGACATTCTTAAAATTTAAGAACCTCATGGACAACCCTGATTCTGAATTTCTGAGATAGCTGGAGGTCATTCATGATCTTGTCTTCATATACATCACACGCTGTATCTAGTATTCAACTACCCCCACCCAACTGAAGAACGATAATGACGTCATTATGTATAATGAATACAGGGACATTCAAAGCATGGGATAATGAATATAAAATCATTGGCTACTGGCTACGGGATTTGCAAAATTGGAGTTAGGTTAAAAGAAATTTTCTTTTGCCATGCGATGTCTGTCTTCTTCTTCGTAGGTCAACCCCACTTTCAACGCCCTTTGCAAATCTCAAGACAGTATCCGACACGTAGGACCCCGAGGACGACCCCGTGGATCTTTCCCTGATTAATGGATTCTCCTGTGTTGTGACTTGTAATTTGATCTACATTTCTTTATTGTTATCATGGAATTACAGGTAAACCCATTTCATGTCGTTTTCCGACGTCCAAATTCGCTTTTTCTTTTTTGTCTCTAGGTTTTGAGGGTTTATTTTTTTTATTTTTTTAATAGTTTAGACTCCTTTTCCAGCACCGGTTGGAGCCGCCGCTTGCTATTGATATCTTATTCAAGATATTTTTAATCTTGGATTTATTTCTGAATTTTGTAGAGCATATGTTTATTTAGATAATATGACATGTATTTAACAATTTTAGAAACTTACCGTTGACAGAGAGTTTTTTTTTTTTTTTTTGTGTCTTATGAATGTTCCATAACCTTGCTTGATTTTGTTGCACAGAATAATTTTCTTGGCTTTCTTTTGATGGGTTTAAAGAGGAAGGGGAGGGACTAATATTTCTTTGCCCTTTAATATTGCAATTACCTTTTTTTAAAATAACCATGACTGTAATTACCCAACTACCTAGAGGAAACTATTATAGAAACCCATCGCCAAGTTACTCATTTGAATTTGAACTCTCTCGTATTGGAATCGTATTCACAATCCAAAAAGTATGTGATCACCCTTATTATTGGATAAATTTGAGGATGGGTTACTTTTTTTTTTTTAATAAAAGAGGATCTCCGACTATGGTTTATTTGCTTTCTCAATCAATTAATTATATATACGATTTCAAAGACATAACTGCTGTCCTTTTTGTCTATATGAACATCCTCTGTCATTGACTAAAAAATTTCCAATTATCATTTTCCCTATAAAATTTGCTAAATGGTGACTTCTTTTTCAAGCAAAAGAAAAAAGAAATTAAAAAATAAGACAGGCATGCCATAGCTGGAAGGCACGACATCATGTAATGCCATGTGCACCAACTTTAGTGGAAAAAATCGCAGCGATTGATGTGGATTAGTCGTTTGTCCTTTCTTTTGACACATGCCATTTTATATCAATTAATCGGTGCAGGTGAAGGAACTTTTGACCTTTGTGTCTTTCACTCTTTTTTTTATTGTTTCATTTTTCTCTATCATTCTTCCAAAAGGGACAAAGTCACTGACTCCGATCGATGAATTTGCTAAAGTCTGAATCATTGATATATCTTACTTTAGATCAAGTAATTTCACTTTATCTGATAATATATCGAACGAAATTTAATTAACTATTTATTTAACATTTACCCACTAATTTATGCTGGAGAATCTCTTTTAGCCCCCCCCCTCCAAACAAAAACAAAAAGAGAGAAAAAAGAAAAAGAAAAAGAGAAAAGAACTTGGAATCTCTGTTCATTCTTGTACCTTTGGGTTTATGCAAAATCAAGAACTAAAGAGAGAGTTAGTTAATCTATTCTCAGCTAATGTTAAAATATGGAGCATAAAGAAAAGTAAATTTTTTTTCATGGAATTCTGGACATAATGCTTTAAATATGCCCTTATCTATAGTCAACAATGACCAATGTCTCTCCTCTTTTTCTTTGACGAATTAGCCAAAAAAAGAAGAAGTAAAATAGAGAGAGAGAGAGAGAGAGAGAGAGAGAGAGAGAGAGAATTCATAGGTAAACGTGAGAATATAATCTTCACCTTTTGCTTTTCCATCGCCAACAATAATAGCAAGGATTTTTCTCTAATACGGTCCAACTTTTGTCCAGGTTTTTTATGACGTTGGAATATCGCACCTCATGACGTCAGCCTTCGGGTAAGTTATAGTAGGGTGCGATTTCCCTCCAAGGCATAGTCCTCTTCCTTATTAATCTAAGGTTGGTGCATTTAATTCGGAAGTCGGAGGATTTCCTGTTCAAAAATCGTACTTCAAGTTTGTCTAAATTTCACTAATTGCATACCGACTGAAAAAAAAATGTCACTAATTGCATGCTAATTAAGTTAGGATTATCTACACAAGGTAAATGCCTAAATTCAACCAATTCATTAAATTTGCATGATGTTTTGGAAATTTGGCTCTTACACCAAAGTTACTAGTGCTTGGACTTGGGTCCATTACGGTCGAGGCCAAGCTTGAGTTTAAGTTCGAGTCTACAAAGGCCAAGTCCAAGACTCTAATCCTTGTGCCCAAGTCGCTGGCACCTCGGAGTTGAATCCATAGAGGCTAGGTTTGAGAATACAATGCTAGGTGCTTGGGTTCCTAAGGCCTTGCCCAAGTGCTTCTTGCTCCCAAATCACTAGTGTCTTGGTCCGGGTCCATAGCAGCCAAATCAAGACCCCAATTTTGAGTCCATTGAGGTAAAACCCAATTTTTCAGAGGTCTTGATGCTCATGCTTGGGTCCCCAACTACATGCTCAGGTATCTAACTCCCATGCCCAAGTTCGCCAACACTTATGCTTGGGTCAATCAAGGCTGAGCTCAGGACATGCCTAGGTCTCTAACTGCCATGCCTAGGTCCCTAGTTGCCATGCTCGAGTACTCAGCTTCCATGTCCAAGTCATCAATGCTCGAGTCTAGCTCCATCGAAGCCAAGCGTGGGTCATTGAGGTCAAGATCGAGACTCTAGCACTCATGCTTGAGTTCTCAACGGCCATACCTTCATACCCTCCTCCCTTGTCAAGTCACTGGTCCCAAGCTTAGGACCCTAGTTCGACGCTTGAGTTTAGGGCCGAGTCCATAGAGGCTAGGCTTGAGATCCTAGTGCTCTTACTCGGGTCTCTAACAACCATGATTGGGCACTTACCTTCTATGCCCAAGCCATCAAGTCCATTGAGGTTCGGCTTGGGTCCTAGAAAGCTGCACTCAAGACCTTAGTGCCCATGATTGGGTCTCAAATGACCATGCTTGATTACTCACCTCCCGCACTCAAGTTATTGGTGCCTGAGGTTGAGTTTGCATAGGTTGGGCTCAAGGCTCCAATGCCTATGCCGGGGTCTATGACAACATATTCAATACGACTCTCATGCCCAATTCATTGATGTTTCGGCCTGGTCCGATTCCTTGGCAATTGAGCTTAGGTTTCTTAAGGTCAAGCCTAATACCGTGGTGCTTGTGCTTGGAAACCTTACTCTTGTGCCCAAGTTGTTGTCACCCAAAGCTACATCCACAAAGGTCGGGTTTGTGACGCCGTGCCTATGCTTGAATCCCTAGTGGCCATGCTTGGAACCTTGATTCCCATGCCGAAGTCACTAGCAGCCATTCCAAGGTTCTTGGCGGCCATGCTCGGATACCTCGCTCCCACGCCCAAGTTAGTGGTTGTGAGTCTAGCTACTTGGTGGCCAGCTCGAGTCCACAAAAGTTAGGCCCAACTCCCTTGAGCTTGGGCCTAAGACCTCGATGCTTGTGCTCAAGTGCCTGGCGGCTGTGCTTGGGTATTTGGCTCAAGCACTTGAGTCATTGGCACCCAAGCTTGAGTCCATTAAAGCATCGCCTAGGTTCTTGAAGCCCATGTTGGAGTTATTGCTATCTTGGCCCAAGCCTAAGATCTTGGCTACTAGGTATCCTTTATATTACACGAATAATGCCCGTCTTTATAGGATAGTAATTTTTTTTTTTTCAAATGATAGAAAATAATTTCCGATTCATTTTCGGATTTCAGCCAAACACTAGAAAATATCACCATTTTCCAAGACAATAATTTCTTGAAATTTTTTTTTAGAAAAGTTCCTGCAAAACTAATGCTCCTAAGAAAATCAAATTGATGGCGATAGATGAATTCCGTTCCCTAAGACGACTGAATTTTATCTCCTCGACACTTCGATTCTGATGTCTGGAACTTTCTGTATGTTTCCCGTCTTCATTTCTTTTATATAGGACAATATATACGAGCAGGTGCGAATACGTTTTTACTAGGAAAAAATAATAGAAGGAATTGAAACCACGGTTATTTTGGGCTTAACCCTGCTTCAAGCCCAAGAGCAATGAGGATTGCTACTATGTATAAGCCGGGATGTCTATAGGCTTTTTACTTGAGGGGCTGAAAACAAGGGCCCGTTTGATTAGTCGGGATGAAATAATTAGAACGTATTAAAAGGAGTGGGAATGAATGTTTGATAAGCGGATTGATAAATAAATTTTAAATTATCATGTTGGTAAGCCTTGGAATTTTTTTTTAATAATTGAAATATTATTGAAATCTACCATGGCAATGAATAGATTTATAGAAATCGATTTTAAAAGTTGCCAAAGAAAGAAAGTGAAATAAAAGGAACGAGAGAAGTATTCGTGTGACATTTTTCGAATTAGTCATTTTTTTTTGTAGTAAATATTTCTCAATTTATAGGATCTGCTTTTTGGTTGATTCATACCCGTTCCTTCTTGTGCATTCCCACCTGTCCCTACATTAATGAATACTTTGCCATTCCGAGTATCTATTTCCGTCCCTGCTTATTCCAAGTTACCGAACACGGTACACACATAAATGGGGTCTCATTCCCATTCCACTCTTCTCATTCTCTATAAAAAAAATATGCGATAATTATCCTATGACATCATATCTTTAAAAGGCTCCGTTCATTTAGAGGAAAATATTTTCTAGTTTAGAGTGTGTTTGTTTTGCGTAAAATGAATAATTTATAATATATTTTCCCGAAAAACGATTGCTTATATCGTTGAGAAAAATTAGTTAACTAGAAATATTTTCATTATCGACAACAATCTTTACCTAACTATTTTCATGGGTGATGAAAAAAATTTGTATTCATTTATTTTTGCAGACGATATAAGCAATTAGTTCTCAGAAAATGTTCTCTAAATCACTCATCTTCCGCGAAACATATTTTAGCTGAATACTAAAAAATGTTGTCATTTTCTTGAAAAATGATTTTTTGGAAAACATTTTCAAGAATTGTCATATTCTTCACGAAATGAAGGGAGTCTAAAGTAATTAATATTGTGACTGAGTCTATCAACCGTTGCTAATTCTTCTCCATGGATTCGAACCTCTCTAAGGGTGCGTTTGGTAACTATACCGTTCCCTATAATAATTTTTGTTCAGAAATGATTATTTTTATTCTCTAGACAAGTTTCTAAGCATTGAAGGCCTTTGGTAACTACCTAAAATTTTTAATCCTGGAATAAAAATACGTTTGGTATGACTCTTAAATTTTTTTATGGCTTATAATTGCTCTTAATTTTTTAATACTTTTATTATATTTTTCTATTTCATTCTCATTTTCTTCTTTCTTTAGTTGGTCACCGGTCTTTGGGGAGCCTCGTTTGCCCTTGACGAGGTTGAGCCTCATTGTGCCTAGGTGAGGTTTGACATTGCCTAATGAGGCTTTGGCCTAGTGAGGTTCCGGTGAGGTTGTTGGACCTGGTCTAGCCGATTGCCAACCATCATTGTGGTCGACAACTAGTTAGAAAAAGAAGAAGAGAAAAGGAAAGAAAATGAAAAGAAGAAAAGAGAGAAGACAAAAAGAAAGAAAATGGTTTGGCTTAATTATGGGTTGTTCTTGAGAAAAAAAAAGACTTTTTTTTTACTTTTTCATTCCATTTCAAATCTATTTTTGAAAATAAAAAAAGTTACCAAATAAATTTATATTTTATATTTTATTTCAAAAAATAAAGGGAAAATTTCAAAAAGGATCGAAATAAGTTTATTTTCTCAAATAATGACCCAAAGTGGCCGTTGTCTCAAATGAGGATTCAAAGTGGCTAAACTAGTCTCAAATAAGGACCTCAAATTGCTGGCCAGTGAGCATGTGGCATTTCGGTGGTCGAAATAAGGGCAATTTTGTCAAAAAAATATTGATAGGAATTAATAAACTCTAAAAAAAAAAAACCCAAACTCTTCATGTTCTTCTTCTTCTGCACTTCATCTTGTCCCCTTTTGCTCGAAGATCCCAAATTCTTTATTAATAGAGCAAGATCCCTAACTCCCTGAGTTCCGAAAGAACGCGCCAGCCCCCCCCCTCTCTCTCTCTCTCTCTCTCTCTCTCTCCCCGTGGAAGTGGATTCGAATTGTGCTTGAGATGTGGGTTCTTGACATCGAGATGTTCTCTGTCTCTCTCGGTTGGGAAAAGATGATGAAAAATCGAGGCTCTTGCATTACATACGAGTATTTGAATAACGAAGATGTGGCTTTTTACTCGAGATTTGTCTTCTTCATTAAAAAGAAATGAAGACAAAAAAAGAAAGGAAGAAAACGTGAAAAAACGAAAGTAAAGGTTTCTTGTTGTGTTTCAATTCGTTCTCCATTAATAGAAAATTTGGGTGCTCCAAGTGAGAGAGGACAGAGAACGAAGAAGATGAAGAGCATAAGAACAAAACGTGATAACATAAAGAGTTTGGGGGTTATGTTTTTAGGATTTTTAATTTCTATCGATATTTTTTTTGACAAAATTGCCCTTATTTGGGCCTCCAGAAATGCCACACGCTCACCGGCCAGCAAACATTTGGCTGGCCAGCGATTTGAGGTCTTTATTTGAGACTGGTTTAGCTACTTCAGGTCTTAATTTGAGACAACGACCACTTTGGATCCTTATTTGAGAAAATAGGCTCACTTTAAATCATTTTTTGAAATTTTCCTAAAAATAAAACAAGAAAATAAGATATTATTTGGCATGTTATCAAACATGCCCCAAGCAAATTTATTCTCGGACCCTACCTGTCAAGCCTTCCAAGACTCATACTCGCTTTCCCCAAGAGGTTGTCACTTCGAGGGTCCCATCGTTAGAGATGAAATTCACTGGTAGCCGCTTAATTTTGGGCGGTTTTACAATTAGGTAAGTAAACTTGATTAATCATCAAAGATCTCAACGTTCAATTTTCCGAAACCACGCGTTTCGACCAGAATCCATCCATTTTTCCAGCGAACTGGCGGTGGGACATCAGGAAAATGAAGACAGCTATTTTTCTTATCTATATCAAACACGGTAGAAGCTATTGTGGCTATATACAGTCGTAGCAATAATAGATACTACTTGATGGTATTAGTCATTGACCTCTTCTTCTTTTCTCCAAAAATGATAATAATAATCTGATTTTCCTTTTTCGTATTTGCCCGGTACAAGATTCTTATCCGTTGACCTGGTGGAGAATGAGCTGGTTTGTTGGATTATTATACAACAAAGACACGTACAAGTACACACGGTCGTCGAGTCAATTGGTGGGCATTGAAATAGTCTTTTTTTTTTCTTGACAAATGAAACTATCGGTGTTTTCATGAATGGGTCCGATGGTGCCCGCGAGTCAAGCATCGTGCTTAATCTATTAGAAACGATTAACCCTCCAATGTATACGAGGCACCTTCGTTAATAACCAGACAACACAAGTTCTGAAAATAATTTCTTTGTTGTTAATCGTGGGATCACGACGTTTGAAGATAGATACAACTTAGATTTAGAACAATCAATGGCATTAAGTTGTTCGATATGGTTCGTCCGCCGTGATTCTATTTCGGCAGAAACATAACAAATAGTTATAGGGAATAATGATGATGATGATAATAACTGCTTTATTAATTTCTGCGAATCATTTTTGCTGTCAAAGTATAGCATTGAGTGCAGAAGCGATTTGAGGCGCAAAGTCAACATTCCCTTTGTCTTTGTAACGTTGTTATTATCACATTCTGCAATGCAAAACAACACGGAAACCAATGAATCTAGCAATTATGATAATGCGAGGAGGTGAAAATTATCAAAGATGTCTGAGGTTTAATTTGAGTATTATTACCTACTTTATGAGGAGAACCAGCCACGAGAAATCCATTATGGATACGGAGAACGCATAGTTTACAATCGCTAAAATATTTCGAAGCCCTAAATTACAACTAAGTATAATCTTACAATCTCTTATAGGGAACTCATTTTGATAACTTAGAAAACTCACAGAGAGAAAACCTTATACTCCTCTTATTTGTTTTAATGTATACAATATTAGAGTAGAATTTTGTCTTATATATGTGTGTATATATGTGCATATGTAATATAGCTATAAAAGATAAACATTTTTAGGAAATCTACTCAAATTAGAAAATTTACTCAAGGTCGAGACACTTGGACTAATCATATATATTCTCCTCACTACATATGATATATCTAGCCTAATATTATCTATGGCATAACTCAGACAACCAACCATACTAGCATGTGAAACATGGGACAATTGCTCCACCTCCATCCAAGTACACAGTGAAAGATTAGACTATATATAATAGGCAACAAGTGGGGTATTTATAGAATTTCTTAATTGCTTGTGGAATCGCCTTAATGCTTTCCCTACATAACTCCCGGAGCCACTTGCAACATTCAGTAGTCTTCACTCTCTTCGTCTACATGCCCAAAGTTGTCTCTACTTTACCCAAATTATCTACTTCAAGATTTTCATATAACTGTCTTTCCTTCTCATCCACCTCTGTTGACCACCTCGAAGTTTCATCAATTGAGACCTTAAAACAACAGTTTTTTATTGTTCATATCGAAACAACTGTTAGCTACTATAGAAATCGGTGACTCTACAAACGTTGCCACATCAACCCCATTGTGAACATATCTAAGTTCACCTTGAAGCTCCATTTGCTTTTGAACACTGCCCAAGTTTTTCTCTGCAATCAATCCCTTCTCCTCTCATGAAACGGAGCAAGTTATTCAAAGACAACCTCTTTGCTGAATATAAAATTAGGCGAGTCTTCCTTAGTGCATTGTAGCTTGTATCCCTTCACCCCATGTTCATAGTCTAGGAATCTGACCTTTCTTACCCCAGCTCCAATGTGCCATCACTGACAGGAGCATAAGTAGACAACGGAACACTCTTAGTCTGGTGTAGTTAGCATGTTTACTTGACCATATTTTATCAAAAGTTTTCCAATCAATTGCTAGATGTGATCTATTCACTAACTGACAAGTGATATTCACAATTTCAGCCTAGAAATCTTCACTTAATCTAGCATTGAAAAACTCTCTCCAATATAATTTTATTTAGGATTGAACATCACAAAAGCCTTCAAGCTGATACATCTGTGACAAATTTACTCAAATTAATTTTTTAACCGTAAAAAATTTCAAACTGGTACATCTGTAATAAATTTACCCTTCATCAGTTTTCGTTTAATTTTATTGTTAGCATATGACAGTTAATAGGGTACTGGTTTGGATTTTTACCCTTCACACCAGTTTGACATTTTTCGTAATATTAATTCAATATAATGGAAACTAATGGAGAATGAATTTGTCATAAATATATTAGTTTGATGTTTTTGGTGGTATACAAATTAATTTGGGGTAAATTTGTCACAAGTGTACCAATGTTGTGTTTTTTGTGGTCAAAAAATTAGTTTAAGATAAATTTGCCACGAGTCTATTAGTTTGAAGTTTTTTGTGGCATTAACCTGTTTATTTCTTAGTTCCACAACTCTATTTGGCTATGGTGTGATAGCATCGGTGCAGTATTTCACTAAACCTTCCTCTGCACAAAACCAGCTAAACTTTTCAAAATAGAATTCCAAACCCTTTATCAGATCTCCAGCATTTGATCTTTCTTACTATTTGCCTTTTCACTAACAAAAATGAATGAAAGAATAATATTGTTATTGTCCACAAAAATTATTCGACATAAATTGTTGTTGACAATAAAAATATTTTTTATTAATTAATTATTACAAGCGATTATTTTTAGAAAAATATTTTTTAAATAATTTATTTTCACAAAACAAACAGAACTATGAAGATTACTGGGAAGATCAAATTGATGGCGAAGGACAAACTTTTTTTCCATGAAAGGACGAATTTTATATCCACGACACAGAAGCTTCGACTTTGATACCTGCAACTTTCTTAAATAGAATTATCGGACACTGAAATACTATTACAAATTAGATTACTAAATCAGAAGATGAGAAACTTACACAAAAATAGTGCTCGACAATCAGCAGGGAAATAGGAAAAGAAAGAAAAAAAAAAGAAAAAAAAGAGAAAAAAAAGTCACGAAAAATTGTTCACAATAGTGTTGACTATTTCATATAAGAGGGCCGCCAACGTCAATGTTAACGATTTTTCAAATAAAAATTGTTGAAAGAACAGTAATGACAAATTATCATAATGTTTATGAATAAAGTGATAAAATTTAAAATTTAAAACTTAAATGGCCCGTTCGGCAATAAGTTACGATTTAGGACAATTATCTACTTTTTCATCTCCTCATAAAGCTAAAATATAATATGATTTTCCTTTTTTGTTTCTCCCACCAATACAAGATTCTTAAGCGTGGACCCTGGTGTCGAAATGAGAATTGATTTTTGGAGCAGACCATAAAGACACTTGAAAAGCACACACGGTCCGAGGGTCAATTGGTGGCATTGAAACAGTCTCTTTTCTTCCTTGACAAGGAAACAATTGTTGTTTAATGAATGGGTCCGATGGTGCTCGTGAGTCAAGCCTCGTGCCTCATCAGTCAGCAAAGATTAATCCTCCATTATATACAGGGCATATTCGTAGATAACTAGACAATACGAGCCCTAAGCATAATTTGTTCGTTGATATTTAGTGAGGGACTCTTGTGCCTGATCCGGCGAGGGCCCCCCTCATTGGCGGGCGAGAGTCGCCCTTGCTATCCTAGGTTCGGGCATCCCTCGCTCTAGCTTGGTGAGGGCGATTGTTGCCTGAATCCTACACTAGGACCGACGGAGAGAAAAAGGGCAAAAGAAAAAGATAAAATAAGAAAAAAAAAGGAAAACAAGAAAAATTCCATAAAATTAAAAGAAATTGCATAAATTGTCCACTTCAGCGCCACATGTGTCATGTAGAATAGTTGAAGTTGATTAGACTGCTATATAATTGATTTCTAATCGAAATTAATCGAATGGACTAAAAATTGACAAATTGTTAAAATGTTTATGACTAAATTGAAAAATTATCAATATGTTTTGAATTAGATTGATACAATTGAAATGTTTAGGACTGAATTGATCAAAGGAAAATATTCATGACTGAATTAGGTGTCCTGCAAAAGATTTAAAACTTTTTGAATAATTTTCCCTATACGAGGCACCTTCGTTGATAATCAGACAATATGAGTCCCAAACGTAATTGCTTTATTATTAATTGCGGGATCATGACATTTGAAAGTAGATATAACATGGATAAAAAACGACCAATGGCGCCAAGCTGCTCTATCTAGTTCGTCCGATATGATTGAAACAAGACAATCGTGATAGAGAACAATGGTAAGGACATGATTAGTCACAGCATCGTTGATTTCTTGCTGCCGTCCCAGAGCCTGTGCTGCTATCGATGCGTCGCATCGAGCGCGGGAGCGATGAGACGCGCAAAGAGAAATCCCCTTCTTTTGTTAATGAATAGAACTTGACTCGCCCATAAATTATAAAAAAAAAAATTAAAAAAAAAAAGAGGGAGAGAAGAGAAGATGAACGATGAACAGCAATGAGAAACGTCGTCTAAAACGCGTTGACCAGCATCGAATCCTCCTGCTTTTCTAATATGGTGCTGTATCCTTAATTGGGCATCTTTAAGAAACAGTAAGCATGGGGAGTTTGGTCAAAAAGATCAATTGAACCGTGCACCTTGTCGATCCCCCCTCGTTCATGACTTCCGTATGCCCGTCCAACCACACGCGGATGAAGGGACAGGACTCGATCAATCGGTCAGGCTGATGGAGAACAGTTCAATCGATGCTTTGATTTTTCTTGATTTTTCTTGATTGGGTCGTTTGACTCCAAAAGCGTGAGGATTTACGTGATGCATTGCAACCTTTAGACGGTAGATGTCCCAAAGATGTCCCGAGAAGACCGTGTGTAAAATCAAATGCAGCTTTTCAATCATTTTAACCAGTCGATGATTACGTTTCGAATTTCCCATGTGAGGACGGATGTTTGAGATAGTCTCGACGGAGGAATTGTTTTATGAAAATTACTTTCATCTTGCACACTTACGCTTCCTTCCCCATTAGATAATGGACACTTTTTACTAAATGTCAACATCACTTACAAGTTGGTTTCGATAGCAAAAGGATGGGGAGGCACATGATGTGTCGAGACAAACATAAGTAATGGTGACTGCTCCGAATTTAAATGGTAAATGTCTCGAAGATATTGCAAGAAGCGAACGCGTAAAATTAAATGTTAGATTTTTCTTATTTTCAATCAGACAATTATGGTTTGAATTTTGCACGTCAAAATAGATTCTCCTCCTTGATTTCATAGTGAATACTTTTGAACGCACTTCTGCATCACACCCATAACTTGGTTTTTGACGATAATGGCTTTTTGGCTGCTACCGGATTTTTGTTGGGGTTAGAAAGCAGATTCTATTTTTCTACGCGTCGATGCGATGTCCAACTCGCATCTTTCGCATCAATTGCATCCATCAGGATCGTCTTCAAGAGGTCGTTCTTTAATTTACCAATCGCAATCCTGCTTGTATTTTTTATTTGATAAATATATATACGTGCCAGAGGAAGAGAGCCAATAGTAATTCAAGGATATTAAAATTGGTTACATAAAATTAATTTTTAAAGAGATAAAAAAGAAGGTATGACATCTGTAAGTAGAAGAATCTCACCTACCAAACCCTAAATAATACCTTTTCCATTATTTTCTCCACAATTCTAAAAAAATTTCGTTTCCACTCTCTCTCTCTCTCTCCATAGTTGTTCTCAAATGGGTTATTCTCTCCCTACTAATTTGTCATTTCGAAATTCTCTATATAAAAGGAAAAAAATTACAGCAATCCCACAAAATTGTAGATTCAACTTTCCAGGTTCTTTTTGCCTACTTTCCGCTGCTGGATTAGATATTCCATCACTTTGTTACAACCATGCAGCTTAGCAACTTAATTTCGGACCAAAGCTTTTAGCGTCTTGACACTGTTCCAAGTACGATCCTCTGTTCAGCCATAAACGTTTGTCCATTTATCATAAAGAGGAAAAGTGCTTTAGATTCTCATCACATGACGTTTGATGGGGTTTCCTCTTTTTCAGGGTTCTAGATACCCAAGATTCAATCACTTCAAACGGAAATGCCTACTATTATATTAGCTCCTGGTGCGTGGGAGAGTTGGAGATGCGCAGGGATCGCCTACCTGCTGCATTCATCACCCATGTCAGCTCGATTCTCATTATATCGCGCGGGACCCATTTGGCTCTTTGAAAACTCAGAGAAGACCGAGAGAACTGCACCATTCAAGCTCCCCTCGGGGAACTTTTCGATCGAGACAATGATTATGTTAAAGATCAAAACTAACTTTACTGTAGTGAGTCCAATGCCTGCCTTACAAAGTCTGTGAATCTAGCTGATGAGACAAGCTAGGCGAATCGAAAGAAAAGAAGGAAAAATGAAGAAGAGAGGTTACAACTAGAGCTAGACAAAACTTAAAAAGAAAATCCTCCACTTGTGATTGGACGAGAGACAGAGCCAGAGCCGGAGCCAGCCAAAGAAATGTTGGGGTTTTGATCAGACGGAATCCCTGTGAGACGCCGGCGAGAAATTCCGGGAAGACGAGAGAGCTTCCCGTCACGGCCAGAAGCAGAAGCAGAAGCAGGAGCAGAAGCAGAGGCCTCTCTTTTTCACGTCCACAGACAAGGTCAAAACTATAAGTACAGTCTGAAAAGGAGCAAAATTGCGCCGGAGCCGAACCGGGTCACTGCTAGAACGGGACTGGGAAACTAAACAAAATAGAACGAATGGAAATTTTTTTTTTTTTTTTTTTGGGGGTTGGGGGGGGGGGGTGTTCCTACGGAAACCAATCAGGAAGTCGAGCGCCTGATCAGGAGGGACGAACGGCGGAAGAATTACGGTTGGCGCCCCGCTTCTTGAAACAGAGCAACGGGGAGAGCACGACTCTGAGGACGTTCTTCAGGACGCAGCCTCGTCGAGGGACCAAACGAGGAGGAGGGGCGGCAGAGGAGGAGGAATGAGGGTGGAACACGAAGCCAGGAGGGACGACGCGTGGCCTCCATTCTCGAGGGTGGGCGGTGCTGAGGTCGGCCATTGGCGGCACTCCTAACTCCAATTCAAGAAAAAGCTGGCGACAGTTGGAGAGCGGACAGAGAGAGACAGAGAGAGAGAGAGAGAGCAGGCGAAGCGGGAAGGAAGGTGGGGGTGAGCACCGACGTGGGGTGGGATATAAAAATGAAGGGAGGGGGAGGGGGGGAGTCTCCGCGAACGCGTAAAGCGTGTATGGAAGGAGACGGGGACCGCGTGGCGGAGATGGGATTGGGACAGGAAGAGAGTTTTTAAGAGGTTGAGGGAGGGGGGGAGGACGGAGGATTCGGTATCAGTTGCGACAAGATCCTCAGTGTGTATCTCTCTCTATTTTTATGCTTCGCGTTTACCAATGTCAACCTGGAGAGCTTGGGTTTCTTTCCCCTTTTTCTCTTTTTCCAAGGCTTCGACAAGTCGTGACTCACGACTTGCGGGAGATCGGTTGTTGGGTTCTTTTTTTTTTTTTCCAGCGGAGGGGATGGTGGTGGGGAGAAGAACCGGTCGGTCTCTCCTGTTAGCCGTGGCGTTCCGTTCCGTTCCATCTTTCGCGACGCGTCTCGGGCTTGGTGGAGTGGCCAAAAAACCTTTTGGCATTGACGGGTTCCTGCTTTGGGACTTCTTCTTCTTTCTTGGGGGCCCTTTGAATTTCTCCTCTCTCTCTCCCTCTCTATTCGTTGGTGAGTACGAATTGCACTTGAATTGCTCGTTTGGCATTCCCATTTCTCTTTTGCAACATCCTCACGAATTAGATTGATTGCGAGCACAGTCGAAAAAATCTTACCCCCTTCTTCTTCTTTTTTAAATGGGTTCGCTTCTTAATATTGGTTTATTTGATTTTTGTGCAATCGAATCCTCTTGCTTCCTATGACTCAATATCTATACGATGGGCACAGCACTTTCGCAACTAGTGAAATTAAGTCCTCTCTCTCCCTCCCTCTTTCTCCCCATTCGTTGCACAAATCGGACAAATAAGAGAATTTGGTTGCACGAAAGATGAAAACGACCCAAAACTGAGCCAAATGTTGGAACCCAATCCCCTCATAAATTCTAATTTACTTTAAAAAGAAGAAGAAGTGAAAAATGGACGATTCATCTCTTTTTCTTTAGGTAAGTGAATAGATGATTGCCGGTTAAGTGGGAGTGACATAATCATCAAGCAACCCGACACATTCGATCTGATGCATACGTTGTGTCGTTTGTCTATCTAATCGAAACTGCACGAAGTGCGTGCAAATCGGGCAGAATATTTGACAAACGTACGCGAGATCGAAACAAAAGACTGATTTTTAATCATTATATGTAAATAAATTGCGAGTTATTGAGTGAGTTGTTGACTACAACAACGGCCAATGAATTTAACTAAAGCGCATTGCTTGAGGATAAAACATAGGGAAAATTATAAAGAAAAAAAGCTTTAAATCTAATACATTTATACTAATTTAATATTAAAATTTTTAATTATGTCAATTGAATTTTAAATATTTTGATAATTGCCAATTTAATCATTCAGGCCATTACTGAAGTGCATATTGACTTTATTATGTGGCACGGTCAGTGTTGACATAAAAAATTTACATTTTTTTAAAATTCAATTTATCTAAATTTTTTCTCTTTTCTAGTTCTTCCTTTTTCATTTTCCTTCTTCCTTCACTAGTGATGATCAGCCATTGGCCACAGGTAAACGCTAGCAAGGCTCACTCATCAAGGTCTAGCCAAGGCAAGCCTCATCCGATTGGGTGAACTTGATGAGTGAACTTGAGCCTCACTTGTGGCTGGTCATTAGCCATCACCAAGGCTTGATGACTGAAGATGGTTGTTGTTGGAAGAAGGAAAATGAAAAAAAATAACATAAAAATCTTGATTTTTTCCAAAATTTTTTTTGTAAAATTTGTTCACATTAGCATTGTCCATGTCAGCAATTTGCAGCCAAAATTGGCTGGAAAGATCAAATTGTCAAGAGGTTTATAACTCATAGTTGAAAAGTTACAAAAAGTTTATGATCAAAAGTGACACGATCACAATAGTTTAATGACGATCTCTTCCAGCACAAAAGTCATTTATATATACTTAAGAGTGTCTTAAGGACTGCATCATTCTTGAATCCTTGGCTCTACTGCTCTATTCCCACTTCCCATTGCTAAAACTGTAAAAATGACATCTTACTTGCTCTGAGGATTTTCTACAGAACTGCTGCTGCAGGGAACTCATCCTTAATGTGCCTGAAATTGGACCATCAAAAGCCCCAACCCGATAAATCCACATGTGCTATTGTTGCTGTTTCCTCAACTCCATACCGCGATCCGTAATGACAAAAGCCAGACATTGTAGAGCCTGTCGTCAGAAACAACATTGACATCAGTCATCGCTGCTATACTTTTATGCTTACACCAGACATATATTCTCCTCGGGCTAAACTCTATTCACAAATTTACAGTGAGGTTTGTTAAAGATGAAACGCCCGTTTATTTTACATTCTTCACTTGCCATCACTCTACCTACAGCGATCGACTCGTTGTTAGATGCAAAATGCTCGAGTTGGTATCAAACAAGGTAACAGAACTACCTGGTGCTTCTGGTGTGGAAGAATTTGGACTCTCCTGTGAAGGCAACAGCACAGCTGGAGATTCCACAGCTACTGAAGGGAGATCTGGAGTTCGCAATAATCCTTCCAACAGGAAGCCAATTGACTCGTTCCAAATTTTCACAGCTTCTCCTGCTGTGTAAGTGATCAGTGAAGATCTTTCCAGAAGAAAAGTTCTTAGATCAGGTACTGATGTCTTCTCAAACTCTTGGGGAAGCAATAATTTGGCCAAAACTATGATGCACTCCTGCAAATCAAAAACAAAAGCAGATCAACTACTCTTTAGATTTATGTAAGGCTTCCAAGATAACAGCAGCATTGACCCTTTTCTCTCTCCCCCTCTCTCCCACCTTCATACAAGTTTAAAGGACAGACAATGGTGCTCTCCGACCAATGTAACTCTGATGTGAAGTGCTGCCATTCCTGCCATCCAGTTAAGTATGAAGGAACTACTGATTTACACCTCCATGTGGACACACAAGCAAGAAACAGATAGACATGGTAGGACTTTCCATTTTCCTGCACTTTCGGACTGACTTAGAGTTGAAATATTAGTCTCAAGATAATAATTTTCTCTTGCATCAACAAATTGCACTTGGAGCAAAACTCTACCTGCCAGAGTATATTCTTCACTTCAGGAGTTGATCTGACTAGTGGAAGTAATGCTTTGACTTCGATCACGTAACAGAGTACCACAGTATCTGAAGTTGAATCATAGAAATAAGTTTTCCCAGACAACAATTCATAGAGGCCCATGACACATCCTTGAGGAAAAGTCGTATATAGACCATGGGGGCTATTGGGACACCTCACTTCAGACTGCCATAAGATGAGCATAAGAAGCAGCACTTGCCATTTTATTAACAATTAAAAAGAGTTGCAGTTACCACAATGGGCCCTATTAAGTGGTCCAATCAGTCTAACAAGTAATAGACTGTTTTGAAAAGAACTTGCCTTAGTTGACATGTGTTTACCTTAACTAGACCATTTGCAATTAGAAACAAAGACCTTGGTACACATCCCTTCTCGGAAAGTACCATTCCCTGGGGCTTGACTATTTCCTTCACAGAAATCTCTAGAGCCTGGCGAACCTCATATGGAAGAAAACCAAGACAAGGATGCTGACTTATCACGTCTCTTGCCCTGGGAACCTTTATGCGAGGAGGAGAGCTTAACAGTTTCTTGTAATCACTCTGCCGGCAGAGAAATGAGTTGTTTAAGAACACGCAGAATGACAGCATGAGCAAGCTAACAGGTGTCAAACAAATGAATACTGAAGAACCCAGTCTTGCATCCCACTAATCATTAGGGTTATTGTTTCCATTGTGTACTATGACTAATAACTTGATAGATGTCTACTGGCAAATTCAGATCCTCAGATACTTTCTTTGCCCCTTTCTAAAAAATAACTGAAATAGTGTGTTTAATAGCAACAATTAGTCGCTAGAGTCATCTTATATTAAATATTCCTCACCAACCTCTCAAAATAAAGAATAATCAATTGATAATTCTGTGAACTATGTTAGTTTTATACTGTTAAGGGCCACTTCTATGATGGCCAGCACTCTGCACACCAAAAGATGTTTACCTGGATTTTTGGTCTCTACCGAGTGAGAAGAAAGAGAAGAGGAGGGTTCTGCAGAGCTATTACCTGGACAAGCTCATGAAGATGAAGTGACAAATTGTCCTCCAACACACCATCTCTGCCAAGATTCTGTATATAATCTTCTAAATCATTCAGCAGCGAATGTGAAACTTGACTTGTTCTCACAATTCGCAAAACCTGAGAACTTCCCGCAATGAGATCTACTATCACTTCTTAAGATAGAGGAAGAGCAAATGCGATAGCAAATGAAAATCTGCATATAGCACCATACATGAAATCTAGAGAATAAAGTTCATGTTTCAAAACCTCTGGAAATGCAAGAGAAATGTCTTCTAAAAGCTTTCTGGCTTCCTTTTCTTCTGCTTCACTTTCACTGATGACATCAGCTATAATGTTACTTTCACCTAGAGAGAGAGAGAGAGAGAGAGAGAGAGAGAGAGAGAGAGATAAGTCATCGGTGAAAAAGAGGTTGTCTCATACAAGAATATCCACTGCAAAAGGAGACATATTGAGTTAACTTTAATCGCGGGGGGGGAGGCCAGTAACTATGGGTCTATTGCAACAGCAGAAGCAGTCTGCTGTTTAATGAGGTAACGAACTAACTGTGCCCATACCGCAGCTACTTAGAGGCGTGAATTAACCATTTCTCTAAATGTTAAGCCATAAGGCAACATGCATCCGAAGTATATCAAGCATATGTCTTAACAACCCCCACTGCTTCCAAGTTGGACCTACATGTGAAATCTACAAGTACCGCATCAAACAGCCAAATGATGAATAAGAGAAACAAACAACATGAAAATTTGATAGTGTTAAGATTTGATCCCTCCACACTTGAAACTCCAATACCATGTTGAACAACTGTTTTTATCAAAAACTTGATGTGGCCAGGGTGAATATAAAGCATATATCTTAACAAGAGATATGTCCTTACAAAAATTAAAAAGAAAAATAACATTCATTATGAACATTCAAAGATATAAAGTGAAAAAAATAAAATCAGAAGTTCTGGGCCATGGTTTTGGAAGTTACTTGTGGACAGCACTCAATTTCAGTAAACTCTAGAGAAAGCAGCCCAGCAAAACCATGGCCAATGCTTATAATGAACTTTGATTCTGCAGATGCTATCCCTTGTTAAGGTGACACAACATAAACCCTCATTTCTAGGTCATGAAGTCTACATTCAATTGATCCCTGCCCAACCTGAAAAATATTCAGCAAGGCCATTTGCACACATGCCCAACCAACTAACATCAGCAGAATTATAGAAAGAACCTTTTCTTTCTATAGGACAATCATGAAGCATGGAATCTGAAATAACTGTACAAAGAAGTCGGTTCATTTCCATCAAAGAAGGGAATGATCAATAAGCCAATGCACGTTCCAAGTGTGAATTATACTTGCATTGTAGGGCACTTTCAATGGACAATCAGAGAAGTAATAGTCTTGGCCGTGCTTTCACATGGAGTGAGGTATAATTCCATTGAAAAACCAAATTTCCACCCAGCATGCCTAGGAAAGGTCTTTAGTCTCAGTCAATCATCAGTACTGCTGGACAACAGAAAAATACAAGTCTAATTTCACAGGATCGGCAATCCAATGCAATTGCCAAAGAAAAAGATCTATGATCACTCAAAGTACAGGAGATAAATAGTCGAAGCATGATAACAAAGATAATGAAGTATATACCCATATATTCATGGATTTTTCTTCTTGCAATCTTGTGGGCTTGAAGAAATGCACTGCAGGTATAACATGCAAACTTTAGCTTCTTTAGGGTCAAATAGTTGACCAGCTTTTGTGGGAAAATGTCTATGCCAAAGCACTTATAGTCATTCCGAAAATCAATATGAACTTTTAAGCCTTTCCAGTCACACAAAGGCTCTCTTGAAACTGAATCCATTGCATCATCGACTGAGCCCATCAAAAGATATGCCATAGTTTGAGTTACCCATCCATCATCAAGCATCCTCTTGTAAGCAGCCTGAGCAGCTGGGAAAATAACCTTAGTCAACTTTTATGAAAATTTTGAAGCAGTAAATCTTAAAAGAAAATTTTACTTTACCAGCCACAATTCATGTTGTATAAAAATGAACATTTAATGAATCTTTCTGAATCTGAATGTCTTTCCTACTTTACTGTTAGAATAAGGTAGAGATAAATACAAATTAAATATTAACCACCAGATGATAAATACATGTGACTCACCCCTTAAAAGGCATACTCGAGTTGCTTGTAAATTTATCTGGGCCAGGTTACTGCTGCAGGTAGAAACACTGTTCGGGTGCACACCTTCCAATTCCATGTTATTTAAGGACGTCATGTAGCTTTTGACAGCGAACCAATCAAAAGGCCCCAGATCATCATTTTGGAGATTTTCACAAGCCTCTAGAGCTACGCCCATCATTTTGTACTTTGTGTAGTCCAATGTGAGTTTCTGTGACAATATTGGCCATGAGAAACATGAGAACTAATGAAGCTTAAACTGCAGACTGAATTATAATTAGACCACAAGACATGGAAGAAACGTCAGTCGCTCAGCCAGAATATTGCTTGTCTTGTAGACCAGTGGAGGATATGGGCTGACATACTACCAACATTTTTTATTCATTTTTATTCGTTGTCCTGTGGTCCTCCTTTGTCTGGAATAGGGCTCTCGCCCCCGAGGCATCAATTCCATATTTGGTTGATCACTAGGAACCGACTCCCCACCCAAGCTCTCCTCTTGTCTTATGGTAGAATTCCGGCTGTGGCATGTGCCTCCTGCAATTCAGTGCCGGATTCCATAGATCACTTATTTTTTGGGTGCCATGTATCCAGCTCCCTAGCTGGGTTTTGGGCGGCAAAATGCAACCTCTAATGGCTCAACTCTATCTGACAGGACAACCTAAGATGGGCTACGGAATTTCTTTCGGGCAGCGGGTTCTATAAAGAGGTAGCTCGTTTCTCTTTGGAGTCCTCTGCTATGTGATCTGGAAGACCAGAAACAATATTATCTTTCGAGGCTGATCCCTATTTATTCCCTCGATGAAACAACATCTTACAAGGGCTGTCAAAGACAAAGCTTCTGCTTTTAATCATGTTGAAGACAACCCAAGAAACAGGAGGCTCCAATGTTGCTGGGGTATTAACTTGGCTATTTTTGAGATGGAACCTGCGGCCTCTGAGCTGGGTTCATAGGTTGTAGCATGTAACTAGTTTTTCTCTTGCTGTATACTTGGCTCCCTTCCACTCAAGCGACATGTTGTCCCGTTGGGTGCAAGTCGGTGCCTTGTATCTTCCTCTTGTACAGTTTTATTTGGTTGGAAATTATATACTACTTACTTTACCAAAAAAAAAAAAAAAAAAAAAAAACTCTTCCTCCCTTCAAATTTCATTTCAGATGCTCATGCATTGAAACTTTACCTCAGACAAAGACATTCAAAGCCACTGAGAAAATATATATGTTTTTTAAATGTTTTCAATTTTTTCGATTTCTCAGAATTTGTTTAGCGGTTGAAAGTCTAATTATGAGCAACTATGAAATGCTAAACATTTAAAAGCAAGTGTACCACGGACTAGTGAGGACTTGAGCCATATGCTGTGTACTTTGACTTCTACCAGACTATTACTATGTAGTTGTTAATCTATGATCACAGGCTCAACAGCATCTAGTATTCCAAATTACTTATTTATGGGGTTTTCCAGAGCCTTACATTGCTACTCTCCTACTCCCAATAACTTAAACTTTTGGGTCAGAATTTCTGGCATGGTACCAAGCTAAATTGCAATTTATTGATGTGGTTCCTGTCGAAATATATCATCAAAACCAAGGTTACTATAAGACATAGGACCAAGATGCACATTGAAAGTCAAAGTAATCTTCCTTACGCTGTCTCTTAAGGCACTAACCATTAAAAGGGGCTCAAAGACTCCATTATCAATAGCTCCACCATTCTAAGGTATGTCATTCCCTGGCTATGAAGAAACCATCATCTGCCAGATGATGGTTCAGAATTCAAAATATGGTCATTATCGAAAGAAGTTATGTCAAGACAAGGAAGAAATGAGATTAGTGGGATGATGCTACATCAATAGGACAGATCTCACCATTTGACAAAATGCTTTCCCTTGGCAGTTACATTCTTTCCTGATATGAATTTATCAATTCCATAATAGGCCATACCTTGGTTAAAAAAGAAAATTTTGCGTTACTTTCTAGGAAAACTTATTACAATCTTGCAAGGTCAGCAACAATATCAACATAAGCCTTTGCAAGAGTCAAAATCAATTAATTGACTCCAACCCCTTCTTTTAGGTGCCACTAGACAAAGTGTAGTATGTGACAGATGACCACACTCATCTAACAAAAATTATCCTTACAACATCATTTGATAGAGAAATTGTTTGATGTGTCAGAAGCAACCACCTCGTAAAACATCAAGTACACAGTCACACCATTAGCTTACGGATCTCATCCTGCAAATTAAAGGCCACAACCTGGTTTGAAAGCATAATCTTGACTTAGGCAGTTAAATCTAAATGCATTGAGTGAAATCAGTCATCATGAGCCATACCAAAGACAATGGTCCCGCAAACCACAAGGATGGGGAGTGTGGCGTTTGTCGCAGTTAGGATAGATGAACATAGGGGTCATTGCCCAAAAATTCATAAGTCAGTTTCTTTGTTGGTAGTGCTTTAATGGTTGTTGCACATGGACATAGATGCGGATGTTATCACATCAAACAACAACTGAAGGACAAACAAGAGTGATGGAGATAATAAAAACTAGTGCCAAGATTTGAATGTTGGCTTTAAGTTTTATACTATGCTGTTTATCCCAAAAGCTTAGGTTGTCAGGAAATGTGCCACAACATAACCAAGCACATCTTAACAAGTTTGATCAAAGCCTGACATGAAAATTTTCAACATTATCTGCTCGAGTTTAGGACATAGCAAGGAAATACATAAGTACTATTCTGGATCCTACTTTAGTTTAGTTTACTAATTGATATTCTATTATAACTATGTTTCTTTGCAATTCTTCAAAGCTGAATTTGGAACTTCATAATTGGCTGTTGCTTTAAAAAAGAATTACAGAAAAAAGAAAAGTTCTTGATCGATGGAACAGCAGAAGTGAGTGGAGTCTCACCTCCATCTGTGATAGCTCGTCCATGCCAAAGAGACTAAGCAAGAATTGCACAGTAGACCCATTGACAACGAGTGTCAGAAAAACAGTGCCAGCGGTGAGAAAAAGGAACTGTTAAAAGAATGTGAATTAACTTTCAGGTTTAGTGGAAGTAAACCACTTTTACCATATGCAGAATAATTACTTAAAACAGACTGATATGCATATTTATTGGGAATTAAATACCAGATTTCCTGTTTCTGAACTTATGTATTGTGTGGCACTGCTGGCATCCTGGAAGACAAACAAAAGTAATGCAGATTAAAATGTGGAGGAAGATTCGCCCAGGATTTCTGCAGCATCCGTATAGGCTAGAAGCATGCATTCACTCCAGACAAATCTTTCTTCTTTCTCACAATAACACCCCTCACATTGTATATACTTAATCATTAAGCCACAGACTATCTTATAATTACAGGTCTATGTACAGATAGTCTTTGAGGTGCAACTGCACTGTCCTGAATTTAAAATGAACTATGATAATTAATATTTGAGATCTTTTTTCAGTTTGTGCTAACCTAAGCGTTGACTTTGTGACTCATCTGTATCTGGTGATTAAGTTCACATAAAAAAAAGGAGGAAAAGGAATCCATTCCTCACAGTCAGCCGTGCTAAGTTCATCACAGCACCTTAACCTAGTGAGAGAGAAGATTGCTGGTAGGCAAATGAATGTAGCCATTAGGCAACATGAAGTTCATCCATGTTTCCACTAACCGCACTTTGACATATCAGTTGACAAAAGAAACATAAAGCTTCTAGACTATTGATGCGATAGCACATCACAGTATACAATTCTGGAGAATAAAGAATCATGTAATGGACATTCCAGATGAAGCACACATTAGTCTACTGATGACTCCAAATGAGGTTAAACAATATTACTTTGATTGATAGGGCCATTGATAATGCAACTGCTCCTCTCAGACCAGACCAAAAGACGATGACAGCTTCTTTCCAGCTCAAACCATATCCAAAATACTGTATAAGAGGATACAGAGTAACCACAACTATGGCTCTTGCAACTTGAGTAAAGACATAAAGAAGAAAGAGATAGCCCCAGGAGCTCCCTGAAAGAAGCAGTTTGAATGACTCTTGTGGATCAGTGAAGAAGGACAATTAGGTGCAATGATGCTGAAATTGAAGTAAAAGGTCTGCAGTCCAAACTCCAAAGACCAAGTCAGACATATTCACCAGGCCACAGCCAAAAGTTAATCTCAAGACACTACGTGGTCTTCTCCATATTGAATAGAGTAACAGCCTTTATGGGTTCATGACAAAGACATGTTTAAAACCTTTACTTCGAAAGCAAAACTGAACGTCATTGTTGATATCTCCTCTATCTTGACTACAAAATATATAAACAGTCCTAAAGCTAGAACGTAATTCATGCTAGACTTGTCAACAAGTGTCACACTTATATCAGTTGCATGGTCAAGAAAGAATTTCTACATTTATCCTCAATAATTTCACCAAAGTCCCATAGCATCTTCAAATTCATCAAAGTTCGAGGCAAAAATTTTACTTAGTCTTCTGCTTCATTTGCAAAGTTTCCCATACGGACCTGCCCATCTACTGGAGATAATATTGGTGTTCAACCTACTCTCTAAGGCCTCTTCTTTCCATTCTTGGCATGTAAACACACTAGAGCAAGAAAAGAATACTAATAATATAGCACGAACTAACAAAGTGCTTTGACTGACTCTAGCAAAGAAAAATGTCACACATATACCTCAAAATATGGGGGAAAGAAAATAAAAACAGATTGAGACTTGGAAGAGCAAACTGTTGAGATCAAGCCATAGAATCAACCTAGGATTATCCAACACTAGTCTGTGCAAACCCAATCTTAGCAAAGAACTTAACTGATCAAGAAAAATAGACCTAAGTGCGGCCGAAAGCAGAATGCCAGATTAACTAAACTTAAACTGGTGATGTGACATTACTCTATCCAAACTAATTCTATGTCCCTTGTGGGAAAAACTATCTTATGAAGGCATCTGATCAAGGAAAATAGTCAGTATTTGCTTCATAAGCATAGGAAATAAGTCTTATGATTAACAACAGCAATGATGATATGAATAAAGGAAAATCAACAGTACCAGTTTTGGCAATATTGTCAGAGCAGAAAAAACCCTTTGCCATGATCACCCCGCTGCAAGAAAGTTTCTTTCAATGGATGAATGAATGTTTTAAACATTTTATTTTATCAATAGGAAATAACACGGCACAGAGAATAACATGGTGCAGTCATTCCCTCCCACTTGTCTACCTTTTTCACTTTTACCAAATCCACTCACTGTCCCTTTCGAAAGTCCTACTAAACCGAAAATATGAAAACTTTGACTTGCGACCATAAGATATGCAAAGGGAAAGAAAAAAAAGAATAATCATGGAAGTACTGAGCCAAAGAGAACAGAAATAGATCTCAGTCACTATTTAATCAGCTTTTCCATTAGATGCATGTTTTAGAACTTTTCAGTCGCAGTAAGCACATTTTGCATGGCCAATTATTTAAGAAATAAGGACTGATGATAAAACTAATCTCACATCATTCCCAGACAATTCGCACAGCCCTGCCCACCCCCCCGGGGGGCGCCGGGGGGGGGAAGAGGGCGTTTGTTACTGCTAATAATTTCACACTTTCATACAAGCCTATCTGAAATTCCCCTTCCTCTTCCTAGTCCCTCTGTTCCCCAAAATAATTTTAAACTGATCCTCGCGAAAAGTAAAAACTTGTCTAATTTTTTATGTGGAAGCAAATCTAAGAAAGATAGCTCTAACTCTGACCATCATCTTGCATGAAATTTGCCAGACTTCCATTAAACCTGATGCCTTGAATTAGTAAAGGAAGAAAGGAAAACATCATTTCAAACTTGCTTCACAGGTATAGGAACTGTAGCAACAAATTAACAAATAGAAAGCCAATGCAGTACCTCAGTATGAAAATCAACGTATTGGCAATGTAGGCTGTCTCCTCCCTGTGAGAGAATTATACATTTTGAGTCAAAATGCTGAGAATTATACATTTTGAGTCAAGATGCTGACGCTTGAATATAAGGTAAAGATACATTCAATTTTGGATGCTATGCAAATGAAGATCCATCAAAGATGTATAAGGCGAACAATTCCATGCATCAGCATTGTCAAAAAGTTTCAGGCAAACAGAAAAGGATGTAAGCCAGAGTAATGTATCAAATTCACTAGATACTAAAAACAAAAAAGATACCTCCTAAAATCATTTTTTTCTGGCAATCCACAAAAACCAGCTGACTAGATATGACTATAAGGCTGTGCCCTGATGTCAACTTGCGCATCAACAGGCAAAAAAGAAGAGTCACGGGTTGATAAAGGACATAAAATCATTAAGATATCTTTATATAGTTGGTGCAAACTATTAGCCATCCTGTGGTGGGAATTTTCAATACAATACAGCATTTCATACAAGCAAAAAGTTAATACTTAGAGGAGAAAATGGTTGGACGTTACCCCTGTCTAGGAACTTTCCTTGCCAGATAAAAAGAGAGGCCACTGGCATGTATTCAAAATTAGAGAACAAATACTATGTTGCAGCTTGAAAGTTTTACTTTACCATAAACAGGAAAAGGAAAAGCAATACAAGAGTAAAAAGAGAATAAGAGGAGTGCCATTTATTGTAACAAAACAACTTCTGGAGTTCGTCAGGAAAATAAAACATTAGGAGTCCACTTCCAGGAAAATAAAATGCAAGGCAGAAAAAATTAACAAAAAACCAAAAGAATTTGTATTTATCATTGTTATTATCTCTTTTGTTGAAACAATAAAAGTTACTTCTTTAAGTCTTAAAAGCAGCAAAATTGGCTTCTGTACTATGTTTGAATGAGAAGGCTACTTCAGTAATTGTTCATCTACTAGTTGTTGAATCCCAGTGCAATTAAGGTTTATTTATTGATTATTGTTTCTGTGGCTGAGTTTAGAGTCTGTTTGGACTGTTGGGGCAACCTTAATTTTGGCTTTGCTATTTAATGTTTTGCTTTGTGCTTTTAGCCTTCGAGATTTGACTTTTTATTGATGATACTAAATACTCGAATCTTTAAACAAACACTATGGACAGGTAATGTAAGGATCTTTAACGTGGAATCTATTCATGCTTTTTCAGAAGAAAAGCAATTCTTTTTTGTTTTGGAAGGAAAGTCAACAAGTAATTTTATTAAGAAAAGATGAAACAGATGGCTCTTAAAAATTCCAGAGCAAGTTCACTCTGGTAGTATGAGATGGCTGTTTAAATACTCTGTGTGTGTGTGAAGAAAAAACGATCCTTTTTCACACATAAAAGCACAGGCATCCATGGGTAGAAAACTAGTGCTAATCTGAAGAGCATCCACATATATGTTGGAACAAAAGAAGAATTTTGTTGAATGGAATAACGTCTAAAGATCCTATATCTGTGGGACTACTGTGTATCCCAGATACATACCACATACCAAGAGGAGTATATATCTTTACGAAGCACTCGACATACTCAAAAGGAAACACAAACCACAATTGTGGAGAGAAAAAAGTACAGTTAGCACTGACACAAATCAAGAACAGTATCTCCTCTAAATATGAATACAAATATACATTTTTAAGAAACGAAGATACTGAAAACAATGGAAATGGAAAAAAGGAGAAAAAGGACTCACCAAAAATTATGCAATCTCTGTTGACAATTACCTTTGAAAGTAGTCCTAGCAACTGCAGCAAAAACCCTGCTTATAATTTGCATACTCAGGAATACGTCTTCCAAGGACAAACATATAGCACATCAAAAAGAAATTAACCATACTTACATTCCTAAAGTGACCACTGTTAAGATGCCAGAACTGTCAGCAACTTCCTGAGCCTATGAAATACAAACAACATATCCATGTTTAAGGTTGAGTAATTGTTGAACTTGTACATGTGCTTTATGATTGGAGAAAACTGAAATCCCATGCACGTTTAAACAACTATAAGTTCATTAATTAACTTAAGCATTTCATCTAGTTAAGAGCAACTAATTATATATAATTCTGATTCGAATAGCTTTTACTAACAGAGAATTTGCCTTCACAGGTGAAACTTATAGTAACAGTCTTAAAAAGAATGGACACCATGAGCTTCATATTACTGGTCAATGATGCCTTTCAACCACACCACTGTTACACTTCGAGTTGCCATGGATTAAGAAAATGTGGACAATGAGGGAACTAACAACCAATGTAGTATGAAAATGCAAGAATAATATTGGTCTTAGAACTAGGCGGTTTCTAGAGAAATGAAGATACAGAGCTAGAAAAGAATAAGGCAAAAAAGAAGTTAATTTTACTGATATAAGTAATGATTTCCACTTATGAAGTGTCATGCTCCTCTACTTACCTTTCAGCATGAAATGGATTAAAAGTAAAAAGTTCTCAATTCAATGGGGAAAAGAGACTAGAAAGAGTAAAGCAAAAGCCAGTAAGACAAAATTAGAGCTCTTGCAACTCATTTGCAGTCATTGCCTTTAAATTGATGGAAAGCTATGGATTCCATCCATTCCAAACACCACCATTCCCCTTCTTTTTTTCTTTTAAATAAAAGAAAGAGCCAGAAGGAGTACCACCTTGAGCACCTGCTTAAGACAATGTGTCTGAAATGCAAATTGAGATACAATCTTTGCACAATCCACTTGCGGAAGAAACTTGATAAGTATCAGGACAACTGTTTTTATTTCATTATCAGTGAAAACAGAACATTGATTGGGTGGCATAGCGAAAGCAGGTTTGATAGGCTCTCTTTTTCCTCTAAAAACAATGTGGAAGACAAGAAAACAACTAACATTTTCTGTCCTTACAATCGAAATGACAAGAAAAGTGAAACATAAAAAGAACTTATCAACATAGAAAGTTGACCAACAACGCATAAAAATCAAACAGTAGCAATAAACTGGAGAGCTTACTAAAGTTCAGTGAGATATGAATTGAAGAGCTTTTCAGAATTAAATGCACCGTTAACTGTAACATGGGTGGTTGGTCAATGTTTTCAACCAAACTATCGCATAAAATGTAAGGTAACAACAGAAAAGAGGAAAATATTTATAAGGTAACTAGAACTAATTTCACAATCTAAGTAGCAGCATAGTTATGACATCTTTAAGTTGGAAGGACCTTACCGTAAAGTAAGAAATGTAGCTCACAGAAAGCGTCAAAGCCAGATTTATCTCAGGATCATGGTGCATAAACCCCAGCAAATACACTGACACAATGCCAAAAGCTATACCCAAGCCAAGACTGAATTAAAAACAATTGTCATGAGTAAATTATGCTTTAGTAAAATTACTATCTAGTGATAAGTAAGACACATACGCTCCAACCGTTGCTTTAGTCAAGAACTTGAATATGTCCCCCCCTTTCAAGTGCCATCCAAGCACCATTTTGTAGAACAACTGATATAACACAACTGATGCCCTGAATAAGAAGTCCACGGAATGTACACTATATTAGTGCAGGCGTTTCTGATTTATAAAAATAAAAATATTTGGTTCCCCAAAATTATGAGGATATATACTAATGCCACTGCTGCACATGTTGACATTCTGACTCCAAACTAAATTTGCTTTATAACATGTGGTGGATGGTCAGTCTTGGCTATCATACTCCTTACATCATCATTTCATATTTCTCACATAAGGTCATGCCAGTTGGAGAATGCACCATTTTCATTCCATGGAGCTTCCAAAAAGCTCTTCCCCAAGTGACAGTTAAATCAGAAAATTTCTTACAATGAGGAATTTTTGGTGATATAAAGTAGACTAGAATCATACTGAAACTTTAACTCACAAGACCCATATCGATTACATCACCACAACTCCCTCCAGAAAATACTTCTGAGTGACCACATGTCCTCAAGCTGATACTTTCAAGGGGAAGATTGTCGAAATTGATCAGGAAATAAGCTTATAAATCATGAAGTATGACCTTGGACTAAATTTGATGACCAAAACTATGAAGTCGATCCTCTTACTCCATTTGCACACTGAAGGAGTACTTACAAAAGAGGATAATTACTACTAGGCTAAAAGATCAATGCCAACATAGAAACAAAGAAATCTGAAGATAAAAGGCAAGGGCTAACCCATCATTCATCATTGATTCTCCCTCAATGATTGTACTCAATTTTTTGCTTGTCCCAAGCTCTTTCAATAAGGCGACAACAGCCACAGGATCAGTTGCACTCAATACTGCCCCCAGCAATAAAGATGTTTGCCAACTCCATTCATATGGAAAAGTAAGCTGTCGAAAATAAAATTGAGTACAGTTATAGAATCAAGAGCTTACAAAGATTATCAAAGTTCATCTATACCTTCAGAGCACATCCAATGCAAAATGTCGAAATAATGACACCAGGGCCTGCAAGGAAAAGCATCTGTACCATACATTTCTGCATGGACGGTTTAGCATTAGGAGAACAAGGGCATTTGGTTTAAACAATTAATTATCAACTTCAGGGTCTACATGGCTTTTCGTTCTCTCTTTTTTAATGACAGAAAAAACAATAACACTGGAAAGAAGAGTGTGTCCACCAGGTTTTCTTTAGATCAATACAGATCCTTCAAAAGATCTACATTTAGAATGTAGAGCATCAACAAATCATTTATCTGCAAAAGACGTTTTCAGGGTAATCTGTGTATACTAGTGACTAGGCAGCAATTCAAGTCTTGTAAGAATTACCAGCAAGTAATTCCAGCAAGGAAAACTAATCACATGTCACTTTGTTGCACAAAATTCAAGACTTAACACTATATGGCAATTGCTTCAAATTTCGCAACATTACTCATTGTTTACATTGAAGGTAAAACTATGTTCTCTGCAAATTTTACGTGACATACTTCTAATTTCAGACCTCTTGAGAGTTTTAAACAAAAAAAAAACAGACACATACGACATATTTTAATATGATAGGGTTGCCCTTCCCTGGTCCTATTAAAGTTGGCTCTTCTTGTATGGATTCTGAATGAGTCTGTCTCCCTCTAAAACATCAGGAAATACTCCCTACTATTTCTTTTTTCCCAATAGCTTTAAACAATATACAAAATAACAAAAAGGCCAATCTCATCAAACCCATATCTGTTGACCGAAGGTACAAAGGAGATGCAAACGTTGAGGGAAAAAGAACCTTAATTTGATGGCTGTCCATAGTAAACGAGCCCTCAAAAAGAAGAGGGGGAAGAAAGACTGCCAACAAGAGATCAGGATCAATATCTGCCCCTGCAAAATTTTGCAACTGACAAGTTAATTCGAGACCTGATCAAAAAAACATCTAATACATACACATCCCAAAAAAGTCATGTCTTTTGAGTTGATGATGCTTGACGACGAGGGAAAACTCACAAAGGCGGATTGCATTCCCCAGTGCCCCTAACGGTAGACTAGCACCAAACTCTGCATTTCATAATATCAAAACAAAATTATTCAAAAAGATATTCTTTTTTAAGAAACAATAAAACAAGGATGATATATATGATATATATGTTCCTTACCAAAAAAAAAAGGATGATATATATGATACATGGAAAATCTATCCAATTTAGCATAAACCTTTAATGAGAATCCATCAACAGTCAAGAGGCCACGATAGCCGAACAATGCAAGCAAGAAAAACCAGCAGAGCAACCCAAATGCAAGGAAAACATTCGACAACTTCATGCGACGAGTCGAAATGAATCAGAAACTTCTCTGCGACCAGCGTTCTGGAAGACGTTCGATCATTAGTCCCCAAAAGACGAACGAACGAAGGCTGGCGAAGCCAATTCCCCGAGCCCAGAAAGGACGTGGCGAGAGAGAGAGAGAGAGACCCAAAGAGCCAATGGCGAGGCCGAGGAGGAGCAAGGCGACGGTGTAAGGGACGCGAGTGCCCCGGAGGAGGTACCGGCAGGCGACGCCGGCGACGCAGCTCAGGCCAGCGAACAACACTCCGTCCGTTGGCGTTGGGTTCGGCATCGTCCCGAGGTAAAGAGAAGCGCTCACGCTCGCATGCCGCCGCCGCAGGATTCGACCACTGATGTACGGCGTGCGGGAGGGAACATGTATATTCTCGATTCCATTTCAACGATCCGCCAGGATTCATCCGAAATAATCTTCATTCTGTACTTTTATTTAATCAAAATTTTGCAGTTCATATACCGCTTGTCTTTTTTTTATTTGTGAAATTTATAATTTTTTTATGTTTTGTGATTTTTTGAAATTCGAAAAATATTTTGAAATTTGGGTTCATACCACCATATCCGATTTTTAATGATCCAAAACTTAGTATTGGGAAAAATGCGGCATGGATGTTTTAGTATGAGATTTTTTCATGATATGTCATGGGTGTATCGATGCAAAATTTTTAATGGGTTTAAAATCTCAATGAAATGCACCGATCTCTCTTAAGTATGGCTTTGTCCCAGGCAATCGATTTGGCAACCATTGTCAACTCCATTTTTTGGTAATTTAGAGGTCCATAGTAGGGGTGGGTACGGTTCCAAGATAGTATATAGAATCTAAGAACCGAACTAATGGGAACCTGTTTGGTTATAAATTCTAAGATATGCACAATAGATTCTAAATTCAAAAAATTAAGAAATCTCTTTTGATGGGTAAATTCTAGGTTCAAAAAACTTGAAACATAGAGCTTGGAACTTATAACTCGAAATCTGGAATAAGTTATTGTGTTTTTTTTTTGCTTATGTGTTCGCATGGTATTCTATGGCGTTTGATGATGGATTTATAATAAAGTAGTATTAGTCTGAGCTTTCATTAAGACTAAGACTTATACCTTGTTAATATTCATATTTTTGTATGTCTAAATAAGTTATAGTCAATGAATTATAGCAATAATTAGTGGTTGTTAAATGTATTAATTCATTATAATCGTTCAATTAGTATATATGTGGAATTTGGGTAGACTCTAAAACCTATGACATGATTAGATTCTAGGTTTTAGGGTATGTTGGGTAAGTTTCAAATTTCAAAAAATGAAGATATTAACCAACGGGTGGGTTCTAAGTAGAACATGTATGAAATTTAAAACCGCTTACCTCTAATCCATAGGAAGTCTTACTCCAATAGCAAGAAAAAAAACAATGCAATGCAAAGATCATATAGACCAAATTCATATAATTATTGAGTCTGTAAACATCACATTGGAATCTTATAAAATCCAGTTAAAATGATATTGATTTACATGATTTATGGATCATGTAATAACTTATCTAATGGGACGTATATTCTCCGTTAGGTAAAAATAAGATGTATGCTAACTTCAAATTAATTAATATGAATATTAGAAATGAGCATTAATCCCAATTGTTTTAAGAATTGAATCGAGCTGAACCGGTGTTGACTGCTTGGTTCAATCTGGGAATTGACCAAGACTGATTTGGCTTCGATTTTGTGCATCAGGAATCGGTTTCTGAACCGATTTGCATCAGGTCAAAAGGAGCACATATAAGTTGTTGGGTAAGATATTCGATAGAAGAACGCCAAGGAGACCTAATCATCCAATAGGAAAAACAAAAGAAACACTAGCTAATACCAAATACTTACAATCCCAAGCCTCTTCACTTCTCCATTCTCTGATATCTCTCTATTGCTCGATTTCGATGTTCGACAAAATCAATCTCAAATCTATTTCACGCCGGTCTCTCCACATCTCGCTCCATTTTGATATGAAAAATGATTGGATGATAGTCTTTATATACCACGAGAATAATAATCTATTTTAAATCACAAAAAATTAAATAATAAATAATTATAAATTGTTGTGAAAGTCACTCATTCAAAAATTTGTGACTTACAACAATATGTTATTTTCACAATAATTTAAAGATTGTTATGTTGGCAAAACCCTTTTGATATTATTTAAGTATGGAATATGCTATCGTTACACAAGTCAAACAACTGGAAACTCATGTTGCAAAATGAAAAAGAAAAAAAATGGCATGTCCTGATTTGCTAATCTACCTTGGAATTGGCCGATTTGGTTCTAGGCCAGTTACAGATTGTTTTGATCCTAGCTCCAAAATCGTAGAATCGACTTTAACTGAGTATGCTATGGATTCTTGATCGAGAATGTACCCATTTAGAAACTAATTACTCGATGAAAATGGTAAAACAAGTAATAGGATCGTGAAAAGTGTTACAACCAAGAGTGATTTGCTCATTTGGATGTAAAGCTAGATAAGATGAAAGTTATCCTATTTGGTCGTGCCAATTTAGCCTTAAATTTTTTTATGATTTGTCAATTTAATCTTAAATCTTTCAATTGTGCTAATGAGTTATAAATCTTTAAACGATTTGCTAGCATAACCCAAAGTATTTTTCAGATTTGTTAATTTAGTCATTTCGGTTTATTTTTATGGAAAATCGCTGACGTGATAGTTCTTACAAGACATAACCAGAATTGATGTGAACAATTTTTGCATCACATCTCTTCATGTTGCTTTAGTGATTATGTGTTTCTCCATTAGTTAAAAACGACACCGCAAATCAAAACGTAACGATCTACATATTTTATCGCCTTAGACAGTTCACCCTGTGCAGTTTATAAGTAATTCGGGTACTCTTCCCTACTAAATACATTAAAGTTACTTAGATTCTCTTCCGCATACTCTATGTTGGTATTAAAAGGCCCAGATTTCTGGGGGAGACTAATCGAGTACTCTCCGAAACGCGGACTTACTCGGCCACTTCTTGGTTACATCAAAACCCAAAAACTCCAATGTGGTCTTTCTAGGATTTGGGTTCGTGTGGTTTGAAGCTTTTGAATCCGATTAGGGACACTTCGAAAAATAAATAAAAATAAAAAGAAAAAGAAAAAGGAAGAGGGGTCATTTCTTTAGATAGAAATAGTCATTTGGCACGAAGCCGAATCGCCGGCTTACATGTTGGAAACCCACCCGCTAAATGACGTTATGCTTTTACAATTATAGAAATCATAAGCTAAAATATACGTAGGGTTTTGAAATTTGTTTCCCATTATGGACAATAGGCGAAAGCAAGAGCACGGGTTTTTTAATATCATAGCTCATGAATAAGGAAAGAGAGGAGAGATCGTACATGGCTTTATTCCTTTGCATAAACATTATTAAAGGACAAGATGCAGACTACTCAAAAAAGGGTCCCCAGCCTCATATTTCCGCATCAATCTCCAGACATATATCGTAGGGTCCCATGACATTGGCAAACAGAACGCCCTTCTTCTGAGGAAGCTGAGCGATCCTCTTGGATTCCTCTTCGGTGAGAGACCAGTCGAAGATGTCGAGGTTTTCCCTCATCCTCTGCTTGTTGAAGCTCTTTGACACGATGCTCACTCCTTGCTCGTACAGCCATCTTAGAGCAACCTGCGACATTTTATTAATGGCAGATTGTTTGCTCTGTTACTTCGCAATAAACCCATCAAGAAACATAAAATATGTTGATGATCTCCAATCTTCAATCCAATTGCATAATATATGGCTTCTGTAGTTGTCATAGGTTTTGCCAAGCACTAGGTGATTTTTTCATTCATCATTGTGATTGAGTTCTCCATCATTCATTCTTAGATTTTCTAATCAGATCCCTCTGGCATCAACTCCGACCAAATTCAGCTAGTTTGGCTGTCAAACGATGCCAGTAAAATCTGTGGTTCCACATTGACAAAAGTTTTTAATGTCAAACGATGACGTGGTCCGAGGTCACGCTAGTTGGATTTAGCCGGATTTGGTGTCGCAAGAAGCTCATCAGGAAGTTTGTGGCTTGATTTGTGTAAATTAAAAATACACGGGCTCGACTAGAAAGAACGTGAAAGTACGTGGACAGAAAATAGAATCTCTCTCTCGAGAGAGAGTTATATTTACCTGAGCAGATGTCTTGCCTCTAGATTTGGCGATCTCTTCCAAGACATTGCATTCAACAACTCTATTGTCTCCCCACTTGGTGTTGTTAGCACCCAAGGGAGAGTAAGCGCTTATGTGGATGCCCTTCGCATTGCAGTACTCCCTCAATTGCTTCTGCTGCCAGATGGGGTTCATCTCCACCTACATATATCCCCACATCTCCTAAGGTTAGCCTTTGATTTACACAGCATAATGGTGTAAACCGATTTACAGAACCGACCTAACTCAACGATCTATTTCGTAACTCACTAAATTTACCAAACTATGTTAGCCAAACCTCCTGACAATGATTATATCCGTCGTAGAACAATTCATGACGTGCCATGCGAGGACGAGTCAGTGATTTGATCACGGGTTTCTCACCTGATTAACTGCGGGAGGGATTTTGGCAGTCGATAGCAGCTCCTCCAGCTTCTTGCAGGAGAAGTTGCTGACTCCGATGCCCTTGGTGAGACCCAGGTTCTTGCACTCTTCCATGGCTTCCCAGACCGACTTCATGTCCAGGGGAAGTATGTACTCCCTCTTCTCGACCGGCATCTTCTTCACCTCTTTGCTCAGTCTCACCGGCCAGTGGATCAGGTACATATCAACGTACTCTAGTTGGAGGTTACTGCAATGGAAGAAACAGCTGACCCGAGTCAATTTCATAAACAAGGAAAAATCGCAACGACCATGGCTTTCGCACAATCGCTTTTGCTCTGTTTCTGCAGTTGCCAATTTTGACCATCGCACAGCACAAAGGAGAGGAATACTAGTGTAAACCTTAGACTCATCTTCATGGCGGGCACGATCATGTCCTTCTCCGCGAAGCTGCTCCACAGCTTGGTGGTGATGAAGAGCTCGGCCCGGGACTTCACCAGGCCGAGACGCAGGGCCTCGGCGATCGCCTCCCCAAGTGGCTTCTCGGAGCCGTACGCGAAGGCGGTGTCAAAGTGGCGGTACCCAGCCCTGATGGCCTCGAGTATGGCGGCCTTGGTAGTCTCCGGATCGGCCGGAGGGTCCGCCGACGTCCCCATGCCGATGACCGGCATGGTCCGGTCGCAGGAGCCCACGCTTATCTCAGGAACTTGAGTCACTCCCATTTTCTGTAGGTACTTCGAGCGGGTCCGTGTGGTGTTTCCTCGACCGCGGATGCTTCCCTTAAATAGAAAAGTCATTGTGTTGTTAAAATCGAAATTTGTTGACTAAGCTCAGCTGACCCACATGACCTTTCTTCCACTACTTTTTCGAAATGAACGTTGGTTTTGGACTTTTATTTAGTTAAATTGTCAATAGAAGACATTTCCACATATTGTTTTAGGGTTAAAATGGATTAAAATACTTTGAACCTCACATTCACATGTCTAATATTGAACCTCATATTCATATGTTTAACATTGAACATCATATTCAGATGTCAAATATTGAACCTCATATTCATACGTCTAACATTGAACCTCATCAATTGGGCTGGCTACAGGTCTTATTCAGCGCATTTGTCGGGGCTCACGGGAGTTTAGAATAACTCATGAGATTCCAAATAATTAGAAATATTGAATCAAATGCATTCTTAATCTTCACCTACATTTCATTTTCAAACATTTTCAATAATGAGTGGGCTTGACTCTTGAATAGTCTATGGGTGTACAATTTGGACCTTCTGGATGGGGATCGTCACCTTCCGTTTGAGGTGCGGCAGCACAAGATTGACTTCTCCGGGAAGATAGACCCGCCAAAATGACTCGTGGAGTAACAGCGGGGCGAACGCAACGCCGTACATTTGGGATCTTATGTGGCTGACTCTTATGGGTCAACAATGTACGAGAGTCTAAAATGCACAGAATATTTCATGAATTTAGTATAAACTCAATCCGGATTGTCAAAGCTAAACGGACCCACCATCTTTGATAATCCCAAGAAGAAGAAGAAGAAGAAGAAGAAGATCGAGAGAAACTTTTATGTATGTTGCAGGTATTCCCATTACATGTGTTATGAACTACTTATATTAAAACCGGCTATCATGTGTAGGTACCAGATGATGCAATCTTGATAGCACAATTTCTTAAGGGTCGGGCAAAATTTCTTCAATCGTCTCGATACAATTACGTTAACAAAGTGCTCCTAAAAGAAGCGTTAGGATATACGATCAATGCGCCCTTTGGAAAAGAAAAGAAGGTGGCTTTGACTTGTTTTCTTCGTTGTCCACTTATGTTAGTGGAGGAACGATTTAGTTTGCCGAACAGTACGTCATGCTGATCCCATCAATCACATGTCCAGGAGATGAATCTGCCCATCGGTTCAAGTTCAAACATAGAGTGACCGATCTTTGCCAAACCTGTAGAATTACACTAAGTGCGAGGAAATAAGTAAACGGCTGGTGACCGTTAAGGAGACTTAAATTCTAATTGAGAATCATATCGAAACAGGGTCACGACATTTTTGGATGAACCAAAAAGGAGAATCGAGTTGCTATGTGAAAAATAAATAAGAGGATATTGAATCAACTGGACCTATATGAGGGAAAATTGTCCAAATTTTTTAACTTATAGCACTTTTGTCAATTCAGTTTTAAGCATTTTAATTGTACTAATTAAGTCCCAAACATTTTTACGTTTTGCCAATTGAGTTCATCTGACTAATTTTGACTGAAAATCACTAACATAAACGTTGATCATAAAAAATTGCATAATTAGTACTGATGTGGATAATATTTAATATTTTTCCTGATTTTTTATTTTCTCTTTATCTTCTTTACTTTTTATTCCTTTTCTCTTTGTTGGGATTCATCAATAGCTGCAAGCAAGGGCTTCCAAGCCCTTGTCGGCTACTATTCAACACGCAACCCTCACTCGTAATTGCATAAGGGCTCGCGACCCTCACATGTGGCTAGCAAGGGTCGCAAGCCCTCGCTAGCCGTGGTGAGGGTCATGGCCATTGCCCCATTGCTAATGAAGGTTGTGAATCCTTGCTCAAAGTTGAGTGAAGGTCATAAGCCCTCGTCACGGCAGCCCTTGCCCAGCCGTGAGCGAGGGTTGCAAACCCTTCCCTAGAACTGAGTGAGAGAAGCAAGCCCTTGTTGGCTATTAGGGGAGGGCTCGTGACCCTTGCCTAGCTATGAGCGAAGGTTGTGATCCCTCGCCTAGTGGCCAATGGGGGATCATTGGGCTTTGATCAGTAGCCAGTGACCCCTTGCTAGTCATTAACAATTAAAAAAAAAAGTAAATAAGGAAAAAGGAAAAGAAAAAATAAAAGAAAAGAATTAAAAATATTATTTTAAATTATCTACATAATCACTGGTTATGTTACATAGGATTGCTATTGTCATGTTAGTGATTTCTAGCTAAAATTTGTCAATGAACATAATTAATAAAATGTGAAGATTTTAGAATTCAATTAATAAAATTAAAAGACTTAAGATTGAATTGATAACTCATTACTAATGCAAAAAAATCCATGCAGAATAGGAATGCAAGAAAGAATATTTTCCAAGGAGAAGAACCTCATCGTGACTGACAATAAACAATAAATATGTGTTGGGATGAGTATATTCCAAGGAAAACAACCTCATCCCTGCGGACTCTCTGCAGACAACGTTTGCGTTGGAATGAGTAATTTCCAGGGAAAAGATCCTCATCACTACAGACAATTTATACGTGTTGGATTAGTGTCGCCGGCCAGTGATCATGACTTGAACACCTAGAGAATCGTCACTCCTTTCGTTCTTATAGTTGACCAAATCAAATTTCATGCTATAAGGCCTTTGTATATAACCTAATCCGATTTTTGTGCTCTGCAGTCCTTGAACCGGTGACCAATGGCTTGCAACATTCCACAGCTTCCAATGGGTTCGAACGGAAAATCGATCCCCCTGTTGGGGTTTGGAACAGCCGAATACCCTTTGGGCAACACGGAGAACCTCAGAGAAATTGTCCTCCATGCAACAGAGCTCGGCTACAGACACTTCGACATGGCGGCCTCATACCAGGCTGAGAAGCCTCTCAGACAAGCCATTGCCGACGCCCTTGAGCTCGGTCTTGTCAAGTCTCGAGACGACCCGTTCATCACTTCCAAGCTCTGGTGCAATGATGCACATAGGGAGCGCGTCGTCCCTGTGCTATGGAATTCGCTCAGGTAAAATCACATTCCATTCCTGGATTCTCTAGTTCAGTTCATGGCGGGATATAGATACATGTGCCGTACGTATGATTTGTATTCAATGTGTGCGTAAACTTTATAATACAGGAATCTTCAGCTGGAGTATCTGGATCTCTATCTCGTGCACTGGCCAATAAGATTGAGGCCAGGGGCTGAGATCCAACTAAAGGAGGAGGATATGCTTCCATTTGAGATGGAGACTGTGTGGAAAGGCATGGAAGAGTGTGTGAAGCTGGACCTCGCTAGATGCATTGGCGTCAGCAATTTCTCTTGCAAAAAACTTGACAAGTTGCTCGCCACGGCAAAAATCCCACTCGTCGTCAATCAAGTAAGTTCGTCCATTGCATAATTACTATTGTTACTAAGATGGGTCTATTTTCATTTTTTTTCCTCATTAAAGGGCACACTCCATTACGCTCTAAAAGCGCCATTTAGTCAAGCACGGATCACTATTCATTGGGACTTCTTAGTCTGAAGTCGTGGATGATTGACTGTCACTTCCCTACCTTAATTTAGTTTACAATTTTTCTTGCACCCAGAAAGAGAGAAAATTCTGTTTACTCTAACGAAAGAGGAAAGTCCATGGAAAGAAGAATATTTAAAGAGAAATTCAATTCCATATTTAGCTTGTTTGTTTATTTGGAATCTTAAAATCATAGTCACCATGTGGGATTCACAAAAATACTTTGAACTTAATTGAAACAAGCCAATTCAAGGATAAATAAGACTCATTTCTTGAAAAATGTGACATTTTTGAAAAATAATAATATTTTCTGGTCTTTTCTGTTATTTGGTAAGAGAAATTTGATTTAAGTTTCTTAAATAGACATTTTATTTTTCGGATGTTAGTGACTTGTGTGCACGTAGTTGGGGAATCAGGTATGGGCATTAAAGTCCTAGATCCAATCTTGATGGACCTTGATATTAGCCTATATCCTCATGAACCCCAGTGTTGGGGAGAAGGGTACAGGCTCTAGGGTCTTGATCCTAGCCTTGATAGACCCGTGCGAGGGTGTCGGGAACTTGAGCTTGGGCATTGAGGTCCCGAGCTTGACCTCGATGGACACAAGCCTAGTCTCAAATGGACTTGGGCATGAGCTTTGGGGTCTCAAGCCTAGCCTTGATTGACCTGGGTAGGCATCAGTGTCTTGGAACCATATGCCGAGGACTCAAGTAAGGACACTATATTGGGCTTGGGCTTTGAGGTCCCAGGCATAAGCATTGAGTTTCCGGATTGGCCTCGAAGGACATGGGCACAAACCATGGGAACTTGGACTTGGGCTTGATGGGCATGGGTGTGACCTCGATGGACATGGGCTCAGGCATTATGGACCTGAGCTCGGCCTTAATGGACTTGGGCCCAAGTGTTAGAGATCTAAGCATGAGCACTAGAGTCTCAGGCTCGGCCTCTATGAACTCGAGTTGGGGTGTTGAGGAGTGGGGCAACAATACCAAAGTATTAGGCTTGGCCATGGGCACTAGTGTGTTGAGACCAACCTCTAGGCATGGTCTTGATGGACTCCGACGGACTTGGCTTGGCCCAAGGCCATCGCCAAGGGCCCGAGAATAAGTGTTGTGGTTCTCATGTCCAAATATAGAGTTTTTTGGTCTAAGCACTAATATCTAATCATTGCTGGAAAATAATTTCTGATTTTTTAAAGAAAAAATCATTTTCTTGAATCTAAGCATATATTTTCTATTGACTAGGAAATCATTTTTCGTTGACTCATTTTTCTAAACAATTCAGACATTGAAAAATGAGGAAGTGGTTTTCACAAAAGATATTTTCCATGAAATAAGTAAAGCCTTAGACAACACCAATGATAACTAGTGAAGAGTTTTTTCCTTTTTTTTTTTTTTTCTTTTCCTTCCATGTTTCTAGTTTGACTTTGGTGGAATTTATGTGTACTAGAAATAGAGCCAAATAGCCAAGTCGGAATAGAAGGATGCGGTGTGGATTTTGTGGTATGTACAAGGGAGAGATGATTAAGGTGGAGTTTAGCTATGCTTGGATTTTGAGATTCTGCATCTCGGCAAAGTTCCTTAACCCATGATGTTTTCAACCAAAGCAAATAATTTGTTTTTTCATAATTGGTAGCTGAAACATGCAATTTTGAAGTAGAATATAGAATGATATGTAATGCATATGAAAGTAGCGACATCTAAAAATTTTGAATTGAGATATCAATAAATGTGTGCGGAGAGAGAGAGAGAGAGAGAGATGGATTTGATTGTGAAATGTGAGGAGTGAATATGTGTCCAAGTACGTAGTGTTACATTGAATGAAACTACTAAAAAAAATTGAACTATGAGACCAGACGTTCTGTATTAACTATATATAGTTCCAACATACCAACCGAGAAAGATTCCTCCAGCTTCACCATCATCAATGGCCAGTCGTCATACGAACAGCCGACCACCGCGAGAACGTCGTAAATATTCGGAAGGAAGGAGTAGAACGTAATAAGGGGACGTCGCATGATTGGAAGGTGGAAATGAGCCCTCTGTGGCAACAAAAGAAGCTGAGGGAGTTTTGCATGGAGAAGGGCATACACGTAAGCGCCTACTCACCTTTGGGAGGCCGGGGAACCGCATAGGGATCCAACCGAGTGATGGATTGCGAGTTGCTCCACCAAATCGCCACCGCCAGAGGAAAAACCATTGCCCAGGTACAACTCTCCACCTTTTCTCTCCATACCTAATTCCCATTAATTTACCAAGGATTCTAGGGGTCAGCATATTAGGAATGTCAAAATTTATGTACGGCACTCACTTTGGTACCAAATGTTTATTTTGAATTAGTTAAGTGTTACAAGTTTGAAAAACTGATCACTTGAGTGTCACTTTTGATGTGAATCGCTGGAAAAGCTGACATGGTCATGTTAGATAACCGGCAGTCACATAAGCTTTTCCGTTGGTTATATCAGAAGTGGTATTTAAGTGATCGATTTTTCAAATTTGTGGCACTCAACTCATCTAAAATAAACTTTTGATACTAAAAGCGGCGTCGTACACAAGTTTTGACACTTTTAATGTACTTACTCAGGATTTTATGATTAAGTATTGAAACATGTCCGATCTTTTCCAATTCACATGTAAAAATACGATGAAATCTCATGCCATATAAAATAGCATATAAGCTTATCTATTTTTGGGTGGAATAATTTGGAGGTTTGCTTGAGATGGGTGTACGAGCAAGGAGCGAGCGTCGTCATGAAGAGCTTCAACCAGAAGAGAATGGAGCAGAACCTTCGCATATTTGACTGGAGTCTCAGCCCTGAGGAGTTGCAAAAGATCAGTCGAATCCCACAAATTAGAGGGTGCGTCATGTTAGGATTCATCTCCGATAAGGGGCCTTACAAGTCCCTCGAAGAGCCCTGGGACAGCGAAAATCAACATCATGTGACATTCACTGACAACATAGCAAGACAGCTATGCTCATCTTGTCGTTATTGATAATTGTTCGATGGATGACCGTGGCTTGTAAGCCAACTTTTTGTGGATTACTCATTGTGTTGCGTGTGGTTTTCAAAGACTAGTTTGATATTAAAATTGTTTACATCATGGTCAGCCGGTGCCACTCGAGGCAGTCGGCATCCACGTTATCTGAGTTCATTTTGATATTAAAATATTATTTAAAATTATTCACGTCACTCGTTGAGTCTCAACTTTGATGAGTTGCAAAAAATTAGGCAGATTTCATGAATTAGCAGATTTGTGGTGTTGGGATTCATCTCGAATAAGGAGCCTTACACGTCTCTTGAAGAGCTTTGACGAGTTGCAAAAAATTAAGTAGATTCCATGGATTAGTAGATTTGTCGTGTTGGGATTCATCTCAATAAGGAGCCTCACAAGTCTCTTGAAGAGCTCTGGGATAGCAAAATCTAACATCATGTCATTTAATGACAACATCGTTCGATGTCCATTAGGATAGCTATCCTCATCTTGTCGCTATTGATACGCCTTGGCTGGGAAGCCAACTTTTTGCGGATTACTCATTGTGTGATGCAATATTAAAATATTATTTAAAGTTATTTACATTAACGTCGATTGTACTGCTTAAGATAGTCGGTATTCATATTAATTATTTCAGTGAAATTGATTGGATATACTCAATTGGTAAAGCATGAAAATATTTAAGACCTAATTGATAAATTAAAAATTTTAAAATTAAATTAACAAAAATATAATTAATTTATGATTTTTTGGAAAATTTTCCGTATTACTAATCTAGGAAAAAATCCATGTAGAATAGGAATGCGAAAAAAAAGAATCATCTCTACCGACAATACATGCCTATTCGATTAGTGTGGCCGCCCAGTGCCTATATCTAGAAATAGGCTATTTCAAATGGCCACTCCTTGCCGACCAAAAAATTTAAAAATAGCCACCACTTTTGTACTTGCTTATCCTGGACCACATGAAAGCTCATGCTAAAAGAAATTGATTTATAACCTACTCCCATTTTTGAGCTCTGAAGTCCTTAAACAGGTGAACAATGGCTTACAACATTCCACAGCTTCCAGTGGGTTCGAACGGGAAATCGATCCCGCTGTTAGGGTTTGGAACAGCTGAATACCCTCTGGGCAACACGGAGAACCTCAAAGAAATCGTCCTCCGTGCGATAGAGCTCGGCTATAGGCACTTTGACACGGCGGCGGCATATCAGTCCGAGAAGCCTCTCGGAGAAGCCATCGCCGAAGCCCTCAAACTTGGCCTTGTCAAGTCCCGAGACGACCTGTTCATCACTTCCAAGCTGTGGTGCAACGATGCACATAGGGAGCGCGTCGTCCCGGCGCTACGGAATTCACTCAGGTGACCCCCATAATCACATTCCATTCCCAGCTTCTCTAGTTTAGTCCATGGCGGGATGCAAATACATGTTCCGTATGTATGATTTGTATTTGATGGGTGAATCCCATTACAATCCCAGACGCAGTGGTGTGGTTCTGTTGCGCCCTCATAGGGATGACATCGGCTTCTCTCTACAGACATAAAAAAGTTTGGTCATTCTTGAGCAATCGTGTCGTGGTTGAATGTGCCTCTGCCTAAACACTATCACAGAAGTAGAAATCCAAACGAAAGTTTCTTCATTTGCATCAGACTATAATACTACACTACAACAGTAACATTAAGTGATGTAACAGATTTTGATTAAGTGTTAAATTTAGATAACTTAGCTAACTGTGCACGATACTAGGTCGTATCGCTGATCATATCAGATCGCTAATTATATCTTAGCATTCCTCTGGTTTTATAGCAATGCGTGCGTAAACTTTATAATACAGGAATCTTCAACTCGAGTATCTGGATCTCTATCTCCTGCACTGGCCGATGACATTGAGGCCAGAGGCTGAGATCCTACCAAAGGAGGAGGATTTGCTTCCATTTGAGATGGAGTTTGTGTGGGAAGGCATGGAAGAGTGTGTGAAGCTGGGCCTCGCTAAATGCATCGGCGTCTGCAATTTCTCCTGCAAAAAACTCGACAAGTTGCTCGCCACGGCAAAGATCCCACCCGCCGTCGATCAGGTAAGTTCGTCCACTGCATAATTGTTATTGTTACTAAGATGGGTCTTTTCACATATTTTTCCTGATTAAAGCACACCCTCTATTGCTCTCTAAAGCCCGTTACGTCTCACTATCTAATTCAAAGATAAATTAGACAACATCATTGATATCTAGCAGAGTTCTTTTCCGTTTTCTTCTTCATGTTTCTATTTTGACTTTGGTGGATTTATGTGCAACAGAAGTGGAGTTGAATAGCTTAGGGATAAAATAAAAGGAGAGGGTTATGGTCCGACCAAGAGAGTCCAAATCATATGCTCATCTTATTTGGTGTGGATTTTTTTGTTGTGGTATGTACAAGAGAGAGATGATTAAAGGGGAGTTTAGCTATGTTTTGATTTTGCAACTTTGCATCTAGGCAAAGTTCCTTATCCCATGGTGTTTTCAACTGAAGCAAATAATTTCTTTTTCATACTTGGTACTTGAAACATGCAATTTTGAAATAGAATATAGAATGATATGTAATACATATGTAATGTAAGACATAAAATAGCAACATCTAAAAATTTTAATTGAGATATAATAAATGTGTGCAGAGACATGGGACGGGGAGAGAGAGAGAGGGGGGTGGGGGGGTTAGTAGATATGATTGTGAAATGTGAGCAGTGAGTGCCTGCCCAAGTACCTAGTGCTACATTGGATGAAACTACTAAGAAAAATCGAACTTTGGAACCAAACGTTCTCTGTATACTATATATATAACTCTTAACATGTCTACCAAGAAAGAGTCTTCAATCTTCACCATAATCAATGGTCGGTACCCGTGGGAACGACCGACCACCACAAGAACGTCGTTAGACAATCGGAAGACAAGAATAGACTGTAATGTAAGGTAATGTCCCATGATTGGAAGGTGGAAATGAACCCTGTGTGGCAACAAAAGAAGCTGAGGGAGTTTTGCATGGAGAAGGGCGTACACGTGAGCGCCTACTCACCTTTGGGAGGGCGGGGAACCGCATGGGGATCCAACCGAGTGATGGATTGCGAGGTGCTCCACCAAATCGCCACCGCCAGAGGAAAAACCATTGCCCAGGTACAGCTCTCCATCTTTTCTCTCCATACCTAATTCCCACGAATTCACAAAGGATTGTACGATTAATTGCCGAAACATGTCCCATCTTTTCCAATTTACATGTAAAAATATGATGAAATCTCATGCCATATAACATAGCATATAAGCTCCTCTGTTTTTGGGGGGAACATTTGAAGGTTTCCTTGAGATGGGCGTACGAGCAAGGAGTGAGCGTCATCATGAAAAGCTTCAACTATGAGAGAATGGAGCAGAACCTCCGCATATTCGACTGGAGTCTTAGCCCTGAGGAGTTGCAAAAGATCAGTCGAATTCCACAAGTTAGAGGGTGTGCCCCGTTGGGATTCATATCGGATAAGGGGCCTTACAAGTCCATTGAAGAGTTCTGGGATGGTGAAATCTGACATCACATGACAGATAATGACAACATTGTTCAATATCTAGCAAGACTAGTATGCTCATCGTGAGATTATATAAGATCATGGCTAATTGTTTAAAAATATAAACTGTTATAAGAATGCATGATTTAAATAATAAATATTCTAACACTCATCTTGTCACTATTGATAATAGTTCAACAAAGGCCTTGGCTTGGAAGCCAACTTTTTGCAGAGAGATCTATAGTTGGATGATATTGGTCATTGTGTCGTGTAGTTCTCAGGGACCACCTTCATCATGAGGATGAACCAAAAGAGCAAGAACATAAAGATGTAAAAGGTTTTAATGTATTAGATAGAATAACACAACTCCTATGCTACTTTCAACTTAAACCTGAAAAGTGTTTCATACCTGAATAGAGAAAATTATCATTCAATTAGAGGGCATGGATATCTCCCACATCTATTTTTGTTCAAGTTTACACGTAAGTGATATTCATGTTGGTTTTAGGAGGAAATCAATAGGGATGAAGCAAAATATAGCCCAACAAGTTATGCACTGGCGATATATCGAATAGAAATTCCATGGTCATGCACACCCATTATCGATCCACACAGACCAAAGAGGACTTTATTTCCTTGATTTACCTTCATTTTCGAATATAGGGAAGAAAATTAGTTTGAAATTTGCTGGTTGTGGTTCTCGGGAAAAAATTTATATTGATACAGAGTCAAAAGTTTTAGATTTTTTATGACTAACTATAGCAAGAACCTTGACTTTCCGGAGATTGACTTATCATGTATATTGGTGCCTAAACTATTGCTTTCCTGACCTAATACTTGCTCATATTTCTCTGTACACCATATTTACCAAAATAAAAAGGTACCAATGCAACCAAGGGTTACCGTGATTATATATATGGACAATCTAAGTGGTTATTAACAAGCTAGTCAATCATTGGAGGTTGTTCCAATGGCCATCCTTTCCACATAAAGAGGGCAAATGTGAAGATTTAGATTTTCCATCTTCTTAAAGGGGCTAGAGGTGGGGGCTTTAAGTTTTAGGTATTGGTTTCAACTCTCATGCTCTACAAAGATGCAGAATAAAAGTTTGAGAATGAGTTGAGAGTTAGAGTAGGATGGATAAAAGAAAAAAATAGTCACAACCGAGCAATTAATTTCAATTACTTTAGGAGATCATGTGATCAATTACTCAACTAATCTCTAATCACAGGGGAAACTTATAAGGCTTTGAGTTAATTTAGTCTTAAATCTTTTGACGATTTACCAATTGAGTTATAAAACTTTCAATTGTACCAATTTGTCTTAAATCTTTTGAAGATTTAAGGAATTGCATGATCATCTGCCACCGCCACTATCACTACTAGCAACGGCAACAATGGAGGAGGAGGAGGAGGAGTAGGAGGTAATAGTAGCAGCAGCAGCAGCAGCAGCAGTATAGATAACCCAAAAATTAAAAAGAACCAGCTAAACAAAATATCACATTCTCAGTCCAATAACCTTAGCGACCATGGTCTTAGAACGTTCCACAAGTCACAGATCGCATGAATCATAAAAGTAACTGCCCCATGTATTGTCGCGAAAAAATCAACTACGATCGATCCTACTGCATAATGGAGGATTTCTTACCTACATTATAGTTAGTTCCCATGATACAGATCCCCACACAAAACTAGAAGCATCAACTGACTCATAGGCCCTCAAGCCAGGCCATTCGTCAAAGCAAAGGGCAGGACCTACCGCTCACTCGAGCTCTGACTCTCATCCGAGACAAGATAACTGATACCCTGCTTTCGTGGGAATTTGTCCACGCATTCATATCGTTCCGCTCGAGTCAATCGCGCAGTTATTTTCCCCTCCAGATGACCACAATCTTTATCATCCACCACAATTCACGCGATATTCGCCAACTCAGATGAAAAAAAAAAACACAGACGGACAAATCACTTCACCTTAGTACCACGTTGGCGTATGATAATAGCCGCACTCGATAGTCGGTGGGAACTTCACCGGGCGAGTGAGATGGAGAGGTTTGAGCCGGCAGTTGACGGCACGGTCTCCTCCGGCGAAGGAGGACGAAGAGCTGAAGACACAAGGAGAGATCCCTGCGATCCTATCAGAGTACCGAGCGAGGTTACAATGGCCATTCCAGCCATTGTCCACTCCACCGGTTGAAACCGAGACACGTAATGACGAATCGGAGAGGCCACGCCGGAGGCCTGTTTGGAACGAAGAGAGACACCTCCCGATGGAGGACTTCGCTCTTTGAACGAAGAAGAAAGAAAGGAGAAACTGAAGAGAGGGGAGGGGAGGAGCGAGTGTGCGTCAGAAACAGAGAGTCGGTCTTCCTTCGCCAAGACCATGGCCTCCGTCGACCGGCCGGCGAGTCGACGGAGGCCTAGTAACTGACCGACACAGGACAGGGAATCCTGAAAAATCTCACCAGTGGGGTCCATCTACACAGGCTATTAGCTCTCAGGGATCAGACATTTCACAAACATATCCATCCATCTACTGAAGAAACGTTCTGAGCCACGAGTTCGCTGCAAATTGATGCAGAGGGCCGAGCGGGACCATTTACTTAGCCAAACCTCAAAAAACCGAAAAACAGAGCAAAATCAATAAGACCCAAAAAACCATGGAGAACGAGGTCAGGTCTAGCCGAAAACCATGGCCCATATTACTACTCCTAACGCTCAACTAAATACAAACGGCAAAGCGATCCCGCTTCTAGGCTTCGGAACAGCCGAGTACCCATTTGGGTTCTCTGACAACGTGAAGGAATGCCTCCTCGATGCCATCCGATTGGGTTACCGACACTTCGACTCGGCTGCACTTTACCGGTCCGAGCAGCCCCTTGAGAAGCCTTGGCTGAAGCTCTCGAGCTCGGCCTTGTGAACTCGCGTGAGGAGCTGTTCATCACAACAAAGCTCTGGTGCAGCGACGCACATGGCGATCGCGTCGTCCCTGCCCTCCGAACATCCCTCAAGTACAGTTTCAGTTAACCTATGAATCATATAGTACCGTCTTTGTATGTTTCATTGTCCTCGTTTTCACTGCATTGGTCGGTTTTTGTGTGTAGGAATCTCGGGCTTGAGTTTGTGGACCTGTATCTGGTGCATTGGCCGGTGTGCGTGAAGGCAGGTGAGTATGAACTTCCGGTGAAGAAGGAGGATCTGCTTCCCTTTGATTATGAGAGTGTGTGGAAGGCCATGGAAGAGTGTCAGAAGCTGGGCTTGGCCAAAAGCATAGGAGTGAGCAATTTCTCATGCAAAAAGCTTGAGAAGTTACTGAGCATCGCTGAGATTCCTCCTGCAGTCAACCAAGTGAGTTTATTGTTGGTCCCTTGGAATTCATGTTTTCTTAAAATTGCTCTACAAAACAAAAACTTGTTTGTCATAACAAAGAAAAACTACCCTAAACATGTTTTCCGAAAAACATGTTAATTGCAAGTCTAGCATTGCTCTTTTTATATATGTTCAATTCAGTCTTCGTGTAGTTCCCAACAACTTCATCCAGGTCATCCACTTTTGAGAAAACAAGAACCTCTTTCTTCTGTTTCTCCCTCTTCCTCCTTTCCCTTCCCCTCTATTCTCGCAAGCTACAGTGCCCATGAATGCCGCCGCCGCACTGTCCACCCCACCATGCTCCAGCCACCACCCTCACCGACCTTGCAGCTGCTATCCGCACTGTCCACCCCACCATGCTCCAGCCACCGCCCTCACTGAGCTTGCAGCTGCTATCGTCGAGGCAGTGAGCCCCCGTGGCTTCCCTCCCCCTCTACAACTCGCAGGGAGATCGCAACCATTGCTATGGAGACTGCTCGAGGTGGAGGACCACCAAACTGAGGTCGTCGCATCGACTTTTTAAGCCTTCCACAACAACCCGAGCAAAAGAGACAGTGGATTAGGCTTTGGGATGTCTTTTCTTTCTCCCTCTTTTTCGTGATTTGTTCATGTTAGATTTGCATGTGTGTTAGATAACTCACGGAACCCATCAATAAGAAAAAAAAAAAAACGGAGGAAATCTCCTCCCACCAAAACACTGCCCTCTGAAATTTTGATCCGTAAGTATTAGTCGCTTTTAAAACCAATGTGGATAGCATAAACGACGAGAGCTAATCTTTGAGGCTCTTGGCACCCCTCAAAAGAATCCAAATCTTGAAGGATAGAGGCATCATTTTGATTATCATTGAAGTCAAAATTGGCAACACGCGTTTATATCATATCATGAAAAAGAAAAATATTGAAGGACATTAAGAGTACATTTGGTTATCTGAATTTTTAATTAGGATATGATATGAAATTCAGGGAATTTTGCTACATCTTATTTACTAAGTTAGTGATCGTAGTAATAAAATTGGACATATTCACATTATATAATATATATTATTTGGTATAAACATCATATCAATATCGATGAATCATAAATTTTTACAAATGAAGATGGTAAAAATTTCTCATAGCACTCTTGTCTACTTTGTTTTTATTTTTATTTTACTCTCTTTTTTTATTAATTTATTTTTATTTCTTTCTTCCCCTTCCATCATTCTCTAATAAAATTTTATTAAATAAAAAAAAATGTACTAAAATATACCTAAAATATGTAACAATTATTATTTAAATATTCAATATATATTATAAAAATAGAATTAAATTCAAATATATAAATAAAAACAAGATTAAATTAAAAAACCAAAATTGCTATTTTTTTTTGTTATTTAAAATTTCTTATATTAGAATTCAAATATTATTTATATTTCAAATTTTAGATTTGTTAATTTAAAAAGTTTGTTATTTGAGAAAAATTACTTTCCTATTATGGAATTAGAAATCTTATCAACTTTTATTCTATTTCTCCCAAGGGATAATTTTATCCGATTTTCATCTTTCTTATATTCGACTTTATCCTATCTTGAGTGGGCTTCAAACGCAGGATATGAATAATTTTATCATATCTAAATTTTATCCTGATTGCCAAACACAACTTGAGGTTATATACATAATCTGGAGGACAAAATCAATACAATGCATAAAACTTGTAAGTTTTATCGTGACATTTCTTTGTAGGAAAAAGCGTCAAACTTACTATAAACAAGAGGATATTTTTCTCTAAAGTGACCAATTCCACCCAGTGTCAAAAATATCCAGTTTGCCTCGACTTGACATGACATGACCCTAAAATTAGGGTATTTTGGGGTTAAGTCTTTTTAGGTGTTGGTATTGTTAAGGTTAGGGTTAGGTTGGGCCGACGTGGATTTTTTCTCTCTTGGCGCATGCACACTAAGGACGAAATCAACCGATCAATATTGACTCGACTTGACCTAACCGACCCGCTCTCTTAAGTTATATGATATTTGGGTTGGGTCAAGCACATCTTGCATGATTTCGAGTCAGGTATTATGAAAATTCAACTTGATTCCTTGATACCCCTAATCAGTTATATTAGAATATATGGCTTGAATTTGAGCGAACCAAAATATCAATTAGTAAAGTCCGAATTGCTGCCTTTTTATTCTTTGCTCACAAAAAAAACGGAAGTTATCGTTGTTCCTATCGAGGCAACAACAGTCGGCTAGATATAAGTATAACACATGGAGTTTTATTCAAGACTCGGCCACCATCCTACTGGGGCCCACTTTCTTAAAAAGAGCACTGCACGCGTAGATCTAGGTGCTGGTCATACGACGTTACCGCTTCTGATTGTTGGAGATTCTTTATCGTAGGCTCTTCCTATATAACTGGTGTGGACACTCAACTTGAAATACATAAATTTCACGTGTTCATTATTGATCTTGTTGATTTCACTAATAATTTCATTCTCTTGCACTTCATTTGAATTGTCACACGACGTTACTGCTTCCGATTGCTGGAGATTCCTTATCGTAGGAGATCCATTAGTTTTCGCATTATGACACAGTCAAGTTTTAATGTTGAGTAAGATGACTCTGAATTCATCAGACTTTACAAGAATGGTGTGATTTTTTATTTATGATTTAAATGGGTGTGACTTGATTGTGAAGGTGGAGGTGAACCCTCTGTGGCAACAGCAGAAGCTAAGGGAATTCTGCAAGGAAAAAGGAATTCACCTCACTGCCTACTCTCCGTTAGGCGCCAAAGGAACCCTTTGGGGGACTGATAGAGTCATGGAATCCAAGGTGCTACAAGAGATCGCCAAAGCCAAGGGGAAGACATTAGCCCAGGTTGTCATCATCTCTATCCACCTTATCCTTCTCAAATTCGACGTGGCTATGCATACAATTGATTGAGATGATTAATGAGACACTTGATCCTCTTAAATCAATATTCTATGGGCGCGAATGATAATCATTATATATATTTGTTTCCGGAAATAGGTTTTGAACAGAAATTCATGTGGTAACTCAATTTCATTTTTTTTATTTTCTAGACAAATTTTTAGCATAAAAATAGGTTTAGAACATATATGAGAAGTTAAATTTTCTAGTTTTCTATTTTTGAAATAAAAATGAAAAATGAAAAATTTTCTTATTGCTTGTCCTTGTTGCTAGTTGGCTGCCCACACACTGTCGCTTGCTGCCCGTCTCCCGTCAGCCATCCTAAAGTGAGAAATTTTGTGTCGTTATTAAACATAAAGTTTTGCTTAGAAATTTGTCCATGGAATAAAAATCGAAAAATCTATTTTTGGCTAGAAATAAGGCTCTGGAATAGAATAATTACAATTTGTGCCCTATGCGGCTTGGGTACGGTGAGCAATCATTATGTAAGATATGAACCTGAAAGAATTAATCAATTTGGTTAGGAGAAAGATAACTAAATTTTACCATTGCATGCCTTGCCCAAGCTTCCTACGCAACACATAACAATTGGTTAATATTAGATCAATCCATGCACCATAAGAGATTCGGATTTGACCATGGTCCAACACTTAGAGCTAGAACTGAGTGAAATGCTGGAACACGACTCATCTTTGCTAACATCTCTCTGGTTATCATCCGTGTACATATGTAGGCGACTTTACTCTTTACTCTTTACATACCTGAATATGCTTTTGCTCCTATTTTGGCTATGTTTTTGGTTTGCGTGAAGGTTTGTCTAAGGTGGGCGCATGAACAAGGAGTCAGTGTGTTAGTGAAAAGCTTCAACTCAGAGAGGATGAAAGAGAACCTTGACATATTCGACTGGAGCTTGAGCCCCGACGAATTGAACGGAATTAGTCAACTTCCACAGAAGAAAGGATTCCTCGGAGTTGAATTTGTATCCCCGGATGGACCGTACAAGTCTACCGAAGAGCTCTGGGATGGGGAGATTTAATTAAGAAGCATTAATTGCTTCAATTAGTTCTCTCAACTTTGAGACTTATACAGTGAATTATTCTATGGGTGTTGAACCTTTGTGCCAAATCAATACTAGTTCCTTCTGTACTAGAACAGTGTAAATTCTGCTCATCTGCCCTTTAGTAGCGGGAGGATATCCAGCTTCACTACTTTCGCACATTTGACGTTCAAAATGAACTATATAATAGGCGTGTATTTATAACTTTAATTTGGAGATTCTTCAAATTGGGTCAAAGCACAATTTTTTTGGACCAAATTAGCCCCACTCTAGCCGCCAGAAAAAGCATGCCGGTGGAGATTCGGCCGGCCAGCGAGCCAGGCCCTTATTATAGATTATGTTAATCACTTTAAACCCTTATTTGAGAGAAAATCTACTCTAAACCTTTTTTTGAAAAAAACAATCTTACGTCAAGTCCTCATTTGAAATTTTCTCTTATTTTGATTGATGAGTTGGGGAATACAAAGGGCTATTCGCGAGCTTGCATACTAAAATGGAATCCTTTAATCGACATTCGAAGACTATCGAGAATTGCTGTACTGAACCTGTAGAAAACCAATACTCAACCCTTGTGCCCTCGAGGACTTGATTTATCTAAAGACTAGTGTGAGCATATTGGACTTCAACCATGAAAATTTGACAGCTAATTTGATTTCGCTACTTGGATGGTGGTGGTTTAGTTTCTTCTTCTATTTCTTCTTTTGTCGACTTTTGATTGTGCATCCGAATGGCTGTACGACATTCGTGAAGGAAAAAGACTCTTCCCATCCAACCACAATCCACAAGTGATGAAACAGCTACTTTGATATAATTTGGAACCACGTTTGATAATTTTCTTCGCAAAATGGTTCTAATCGGCGCACTCTCATCATCGCCAGCCACAGCAAAATAATTCATTTTTCCACTCGTTTATCAAAGCTTGTATTCTAATGGCCACTCACTTCAAAAGGGTGCTTTTCATATTACACAATGCCAGAATTCTTCACATGCACTGAATATATGCGTGCATATTTTAATTTACACAATGCTAAGCATTCTTCACACGCACTTTATGGTACGCAATGCCTCGATTCTTAACGTGCATTGAGTATTTTATTTCACACGATGTACGGACTGGATTCTTCACATGCAAATATTCCTTGCCGAACATGCAAATATTCCTTGCCGACTGGAATATGGTTGCAGCAGGGATCCATTTATGGGATGAAAAAAGATCGATTCCTTCAGTTTAGGTCTCGTCTGTATCAAGAAAAAAAATACAGAGAAACATGGCCAAGATTACTCTTCCCGAGGCTCAACTCAACAAAAACGGCAAAGCGGTCCCGCTTCTTGGCTTCGGAACAGCCGAGTACCCATTCGGGTCCTCTGACAACGTGAAGGAATGCCTCCTCAATGCGATCCGATTGGGTTACCGACACTTTGACTCGGCCGCACTTTACCTGTCTGAGCAGCCCCTCAGAGAAGCCATGGCTGAAGCTCTTGAGCTTGGCCTTGTGAACTCGCGTGAGGAGCTGTTCATCACCACAAAACTCTGGTGCAGCGATGCGCATGGTGATTGCGTCGTCGCCGCACTCCAAACATCTCTCAAATACAGTTTCAGTTAACCTATGAATCATATAGTACCGTGTTTGTACGTTTCATTATCCTCGTTTTCACTGCATCGGTCGGTTCTTGTGTGTAGGAATCTCGGGCTCGAGTACGTGGACCTATATCTGGTGCATTGGCCGGTGTGCGTGAAGGCAGGTGAGTATGAGCTTCCGGTGAAGAAGGAGGATCTGCTCCCCTTTGATTATGAGAGTGTGTGGAAGGCCATGGAAGAGTGTCAGAAGCTGGGCTTGGCCAAAAGCATAGGAGTGAGCAATTTCTCATGCAAAAAGCTTGAGAAGTTGCTCAGCATCTCCGAGATTCCTCCTGCTGTCAACCAAGTGAGTTTATTGTTGGTCCCTTGGAATTCATGTTTTCTTATAATTGCTCTAGAAAAAAAAACCATGTTTGTCATAACAAAGTGTTTTTCGGAAAACATGTTTAATGCAAGTCTAGCAGTGCTCCTTTTATATATGTTCAATTCAGTCTTCGCGGAGTTCCCAAAAGCTTCATCCAGGTTATTCACTTTTGGCAAAACAAGAACCTCTCTCCTCTCTTTATTCACTTTTGGCAAAACAAGAACCTCTCTCCTCTCTTTCTCCCTCTTCCTCCTTTCTCTTCCCCTCTATTCTCGCGAACTGCAGTGCCCATGAATGTCGCCGCTGCTGCACTGTCCACCCCACCATGCTCCAGCGCCATCCACACTGAGCGTGCAGCTGCTGTCGTTGAGCCAGCGAGCCCCATGTCTTCCCTCCCCATCCACAACTCGCGGGGAGATCTCAACCTGCGCTAGGGAGACTGCTCGAGGTTGAGGACCGCCAAGCCAAGGTCATCGCATCGGGCTTTCAAGCCTTCCAAAACCTGATCCAACCCGAGCAAAAGAGACAGAGAGTGTATTAGGCTTTGGAATGCTTTTTTTCTCCCACCCTTTCGTGATTTGTTCATGTTAGGTTAGATTTGCATGTGTGTTAAATAACTCACGTAACCCATCAAAAAAAAAAAAATTGGGGGAAATTTCCTCCCACACCAAAACACAGCCCTTTGAAATTTTGATCCGTAAGTATTAGGCGCTTTTAAAACCAATGCGGATGGCATAGACAACGAAATCTGATCTCTGAGGCTCTTAGCACCCCTCAAAAGAATCCAAGTCTTGAAGGATAAACGCATCATTTTGATTAACGTTGAAGTCAAAATTGGCAGCACGCGTTCATATCATATCAAGAAAAAGAAAAATATTGAAGACACCGGGGTTATAGAGATAATTTGGAGGACAAAATCAATTATAGTACTGAAAACATGTAAGTTTTATCATGAGCTTTCTTTACAGGAAAAAGCATCAAACTTACTATAAACAAGTAGATTTTTTTTTCTTAAGCGATTAGTTCTATTAGAATGTATGTCTTGAACTTGAGCGGACCAAAAAAATCAATTAGTAAGTCTAAATTGTTGCATTTTTATTTTTTGCCCAAAAAAAAGAAGGAAGTTACCATTGTCCTTAAGAGGCAATGCCAGTAGCTAGATATATAAGGGCTTTGCTAGCATAATAGTTTTTGGGTTATTGTGAAGATAATAACTTATTATGAATTATAAATTCTTGAAAGAGTGGACCCTACAACAATTTATAATTATTTATAATTTGATTTTTTTGTGGTCTGAAACAGATTATTATTCTCACTCAAAAACTGTTACATAATAATTTCTCTATGGAATATAACAGAAGAGGAGTTTCATTCAAGACTCGGCCACCTTTCTACCGGGGCTCAGTTTCTTTATATAAAATAATGAATTAATGGATCTTTGGAGATTTAGGTGCTGGTCAGACGACTTACTCGTGAACTTGGCTTCCGATTGCTTGAGATTCTTCATTGTTCCGATTGCTTGAGATTCTTCATTGTAGGCTCTTTCTATATATAGGTATAGACACTGGACTTGAAATATGTAAATCTTGCATGTTCATTATTAATCTTGTTGATTTCACCAATAATTTCATTCTCTAGTATTTGACTTGAATTGCGAGATCTAGCTTTCACATCATTGCACATCAAGTTTTAATATTGAGTAAGATGACTCTAAATTCCTTAGACTTTACAAGAAGAGCGTGATTTTTTATTTATGATTTAAATGGGTGTGATTTGATTGTGAAGGTGGAGGTAAACCCATTGTGGCAACAACAGAAGCTAAGGGAATTCTGCAAGGAAAAGGGAATACACATCACTGCCTACTCTCCGTTGGGCGCCAAAGGAACTCTTTGGGGTTCCGATAGAGTGATGAAATCCGAGGTGCTGCAAGAGATTGCCGAAGCCAAAGGGAAGACACTTGCTCAGGTCGTTAACCATGTCTATGCACCTTTTCCTTCTCGAATTTGATTACGCTGTGCATGCAAACATTGATTATTTAGACACTAGGTCCTGTTGAATCAATATTCTATGTAGCTAGCCTAAGGTCAGCGATGGTTACGTAAGATATGATCCTAATAAACTAATCAATTTGGTCAGGAGATAGAAACTAGATTCTACCCTCCTATGCCTTGTACAAGCTTCCTATACGACACCTAACCATTCATCAATATTAGATCACCCTATCGTACTATAAGAGATTCGGATCGATTTACCATGGTCCAACACCTAAGCTAGAACTAAGTGCAATGCTAGAACATTACTCAACTCTATTAACATCTCTCTGATTATTATCTGTGTACTAAGCAAGTTTACTCTTTACTCTTAATTGTTTGCGTGAAGGTTTGTTTAAGGTGGGTGCATGAACAAGGAGTCAGCGTATTAGTGAAAAGCTTCAACATAGAGAGGATGAAAGAGAACCTTGACATATTTGACTGGAGCTTGAGCCCCGACGAATTGAACAAAATTAGTCAACTTCCACAGAAGAAAGGATTCCCCGGACTTGAATTTGTATGCCCAGCTGGACCTTACAAGTCCACCGAAGAGCTCTGGGACGGGGAGATTTAATTAAGAAGCATTAATTGCTTCAATCGGTTTTTTCGAGTTTACTTATCCAATGAATTATTCTAAGAGTGCTGAACCTTAATGGCCAATGAATGCTAGTCCCTTCTGTGTTAGAACAGTGTAATTCTCTAAAGGTGCATTTCTTTTCTATTTTTATTCCATGGAACAATTTCTGAGTAAAATAAGATGTTTGGTAACTATGAAAATTTCTTATTCTCTGAATAAAAAAAGAATAAAAATATGTTTAGTACCAACATAAAAATTTTATTTCTTTTTTTCCCCAATAGCGGCAACTATTGGCGGGTGAGGGGCGGCGACCAGCGGGCGGAGCGGCGGTAGTGGCCGGATCGACGACCAGTCCGTCGCCCGCCACCACCCGCCGATTGCTTGGTCGTTGTTGGTCGCCGCCCGTCTCCCTAGGTCCCTTTGGTCACACCAATAGCCTCTGGTCATATCGGGTCACCAATAGCCTCCGCCACGCCGGCGAGTTGTTGGCCACGGTTAGAGGCGATCGGCGGCGGTTTGAGGTAGTGACCCAGCGGTGGTGGTCGGCGACTAGCGGCTGCCGAGGGCAGGTGATGGGTAGCAGTGGGTGGGTGGTGGTGTGCTATGGATGATGAATAGTCCCCAAAAAATAAGTTTCTAGAAATCATTTTCAAAAAAAAAAATTTAATTTTTTTTACTTCTCATTTCTACTCCAAATCTATTCTCAGGAACAACTTTTTATTCCGAGGAATAGAAAAATCAGTTGATGTTACCAAACGGATTTTATTTTTATTTTATTCCGAACAAAATAACAGAAAAATCAAGGAAGAGAAATGTTGCCATGCACCTCCTTAGTAGCGTGATAGAGAGGTGTTTCAAAGTGTATCCTCCAACTATGTTAAGTTAAATTATATTTCCATTTTAAGCTCCACCGATTTGTTAAAAAGAAGAAAAGGAGAACAAATATCCATGATTGACTGGTTGACCAAGAATTGGACCTCTTGCCAAAACTTTCAATGGACGTCATCTCTGGCCTTTCGGAAGTTCCGAGGGTTTCTTCCTTTTCTGGTACAAACACAAGTCCTCCGGTTATAGCCGCACCAAAGCAAAAGGAAAGGGGACGCACAGAGAGGAGGAGCCCTTTCTTCATGGCACGAAGAAGTTAAGAACACGGTGGATTTGTGCCATGAGTTCTGCATTCAATAAGTTTTTTTATTGGTAAACATATAGGTTTGGGCATAATTTAAGTTAGGTAAACACTCAAGTGTGTGCCCGATTGTTACTTTGTAATTCTTTGATTATCTAATGGATTATTCGCTAGTAACTCTCTTGTAGTGTAATAGATGATGACACAAGAATCAATTAACGTAAATCTTCGTTGTTTCTCGTTTATTTCTCTGACAATTTCATGTTGATTTGCGTTGATTGAATTGTAAGATCGAATATTTTCCTCATTCCATTACAATAAACCAATAATTAACTTGGCATCATGCATGACTTTTGCTCCGATCTGATTTTGGATGGAGTAAGTAGATACCAAAATGGCAAATATTTACAATATTTTCCCATATGGTACCAATGCATGTACGGCCTCAGCCATCTTGTTGGCCTCGTCCATTGTAGGGCTGGCACAATCAAGCTAGCTTGAAAGGTGTTAGAGATATGTTTCCTTGATTTTATATAGGGATTGCGCATCACATTGAACTGCCTTTCCCCTTTTTTACCATCTCTCCCCCATTTGGACCCCTCTTTTGAGAAAATAGCCTCACATGAGGTTCTTATTTGGAATAATCTCTTATTCTGATTGATGAGTTTGGGAATAGATAGGGCTACTCATGAGCTTACATACTAAAATGGAATCCTCTAATCAAGATTTAAAGATTGTTGAGAATTGTAGTGCCAAGCCTATAGAGAACCAATACCCACCACTTGTGGCCTCTAAGGCTTGATTTATCTAAAGCCTTGTGTAAGCATATTGGACTTGAAACTATTGGAAATTTCTTATAATGAGCTTACATTAATTAATTGATTTTCAATTATAAATAATTGAGTTAATGGATATTTCAATATATTTTAAACATTGAATTGGGTTTCGGCATCTATTAATAACGGGCTTAGTTGAGCAACAAAGTGTATGCAATTATGTTTAACTGAAGCCCATAATGGGAAGGGCCCAGTTGACTCACTATTGATTAGGGTTTGCTAAGTCTCCCTCTAACTCATAAAAGGGTAGGTTATACCTATCAGCCGTTTAATCCCATTAAAAGCTACTATACTGAAATATGTCATAGAGAGGAAGATTTAACATTCAATAGATCGCTGATTATCGTCAGTCCGATATGTTTTTCATTAAGTGAGGTTATGGCTCAAACATGTATATTTTAATTCCGTTGTACATACAAATTTTTGTGTTTTATAGTCATATATGGATCGGATTCATTCTTGATTTATTGATTATTTAAGTTGAGAAATTCTACATAAACATACGATACAACAACTAATTTGATTTCACTACTTGGATGGTGGTGGGTTAATTTCTTCTTCAATTTTTTCTTTTGTCAACTTTTGATTGTGCATCCACATAGCTCTACGATTTGTGAAGGGAAAAGACTCTTCCTATCTAACCACAATCCCCTAGTGATGAAACAGCTACTTTGATCTAATTTGGAACCACATTTGATGATTTTCTTCGCAAAATGGTTCTAGGGCGCACTCTCATCATTGCCATCCACATCAAAATAATTCATTTTTCCACTCATTTATCGAAGTTTGTATTCTAGTGGCTACTCATTTCAAAAGGGTACATTTTATATTACACAGTGCCATAATTCTTCACTTGCAATGAATATTTTATTTTACACATCTTCACATGCGTGCATATTTTATTTTAGCCAATGCTCGGGAATCTTCACACAAATATTTTATTTTGCATAATCTTCACATGTATGCATATTTTAATTTACCTAATGCTTAGAATTCTTCACACGCATTACGTGGTCCGCCATGCCATGATCGATCACGTCCATTGAATATTTTATTTCACCCGATGCAAGGATTCTCGACATGCGAATCGTCCATGCCCATCGAGATATGGTTGCAGCAGGGATCCATTGATGGGATGAAAAAAGATAGATTCCTTCAGTTTAGGTCTCGTCTGTATCAGGAAAAAATAGAGAGAAACATGGCCAAGATTGCTGTTCCGGAGACTCAACTCAACAAAAACGGCAAAGCGATCCCGCTTCTTGGCTTTGGAACAGCCGAGTACCCAATAGGCTACTCTGACAATCTGAAGGAACACTTTCTTGATGCGATCCGATTAGGTTACCGACACTTCGACTCAGCCGCGCTTTACCTGTCTGAGCAGCCCCTTGGAGAAGCTGTGGCTGAAGCCCTCAAGCTCGGCCTCATAAACTCGCGTGAGGAGCTGTACATCACCACAAAGCTCTGGTGCAACGACGCGCATGGCGACTGTGTTGTTCCTGCGCTCCAGAGATCCCTCAAGTATAATTTCAGTTAATATACGAAGCACATAACACCATGTTTATACTTTTTTTTTTATCCACGTTTTCACTGCATTAGTCGGTTCTTGTGCGTAGAAACCTCAGGCTCGATTACGTGGACCTGTATCTGGTGCATTGGCCGGTGAGCACGAAGGGAGGTGTTTGTGAGTTTCCAGTGAAGGAGGAGAATCTGCTTCCGTTAGATTATGAGAGTGTGTGGAAAGCCATGGAAGAATGTCAGAAGCTGGGCTTAGCCAACAGCATAGGAGTGAGCAATTTCTCATGCAAAAAGCTTGAGAAGCTGCTCAGCATCGCTGAGATTCCTCCTGCTGTCAACCAAGTGAGTTTATTTTTGGTCCATTGGAATAGACTTTTCCTTAAAATTGCTTTAGGAAAACACGTTTTCGTCATAACAAAGAAAAGCTACCAAAAACATGTTTTCCAAAGGTCAAGTTCATTGCAAGTCTAGCGTTGCTCTTATCTGTTAATTCAGTCTTCGGGCAGTTCGACGGACTGAGATTTTGACCCAAGTCCTGGTTTATGGGTTTTTCCCAGCAAAAGACAAAAAAGAAACACTTCATCTAGGTGATTCAACTTTGACAAATCAAGAACCTCTCTCTTCTCATTCTCTCTCTTCCTCCCTTCCCCTCTATTCCTGCGAGCTACGGTGCTCGTGAAGGCCGCCACCGTACTGTCCACCCCACATGCTCGAGCCGCCACCCTTGCAGAGCCTGCAGCCGCTGGCGAGCCCCAATGTCATCCCTCCTCCTCGGCAACTCACAGGGAGGTCGCGACCTCCACTATGGAGACTGCCTGAGGTTGAGGACGCCAATGGGCAGCTTCTTAAGCTTTCCACGACCTGACCTGACCACACAGAGAGAGAGAGAGAGAGAGAGAGAGAGAGAGAGAGAGAGAGAGTTGCTTCACTGGCTTGTTGGCTAGGGCCATTGTAGATGGCCCGGGGCTGTCAGTGGAGGCCCATCAGCGCAAAGATGCTGTCGGTGATGGCAATGAGGCGGCGGGCAACACATGCCGATGGGAGAAAGAGGGAAGAGAGAGGGTTAGGTTTTGGGGATTTTAATTTTCTTTTCCTTTTCCTGTTTTGTGTTTGTTCCTGTTAGATTTACGTGTGGGCCACATAACTCGTGTAACCCATCATTAATAAAGATTAGTCGGAGGCAAAGCTCTGGGCCTCCGAAATTTTTATGCATAAGTAGTAAGGCACATTTAAAACCCATGTGAATGGGTAAAGGCAATTGAAATCTAATCTCCTAGGTTCCTAGCGCCGCCCAAATAAGTATCGTCATGACCGTTTTTAGGAACAAACATGAAATTTACTATAATCAATAAAACTTCTTTTTTCTAAAGTGACTAGTTTTAATCTTAAGATTAGTCTTGATTCATCACACTTTAATAAAAGGGTGCGCGATTCTTTTGTATAGTTTAAATGGATATGATTTCATTGTGTAGGTGGAGATGAACCCACTATGGCAGCAACAGAAGCTAAGGGAATTCTGCAAGGAAAAGGGAATACACGTCACTGCCTACTCTCCGTTAGGCGCCAAAGGAACCCTTTGGGGAACCAATAGAGTGATGGAATGTGAGGCGCTACAAGAGATTGCCAAAGCCAAAGGGAAGACACTTGCCCAGGTTGTCATCACTCTCTTACCTTTTTTTTTTTTTTTTGAATTTGATGATGCTATGCGTCTCAATATTGATTCACATGACTAATGTACACGCTTGGTCCATTTAAATTAGTATGATATGTGGTCATGCTATAGTCCGTTATAGATACGTAACATATGAACCCTGAATATTTATTTTATTTTGTTACAAAAAGAGATTAAACTTTACCCTCTCAAGGCCTCGTACTCATTTCCCTATATCATATTTAACTATTTTGTAATATTGGATCACCTTGTTGCCCCGTAAGAGATTTAGATCGCTTAACCATTGTTCAGCAATTAAGCTAGAGCTAAGTAAAATGCTAGAACATTACTCATCTCTATTGATATCTCTCTGATTATTATCTTTGTACATATGTAATTTAGTATACTCTTTTCTCATTACATATATGAATGTGTTTCATTCATGGTCAAGCTCATTTCTCATTAACCGAGCATTACTCATCTCTATGCACGAAGGTTTGTCTAAGGTGGGCACATGAACAAGGAATCAGCGTGCTTGTGAAAAGCTTCAATGTGGAGAGGATGAAAGAGAACCTTGACATATTCGACTGGAGCTTGAGCCTTAAAGAGCTGAACAAAATTCGTCAAATTCCACAAAAGAAAGGATACCCCGGACTTGAATTTGTATCCCTAGTTGGTCCTTACAAGTCTGCCGAAGAGCTCTGGGATGAGGAGATTTGATTAAGAATTATCAATATCTGCAATAAGTTCCTTCAACTTGAGACTTATTCTATTAACTATTCTAAGAGTGTTGAACTTTAATGCCAAACGAATGCTAGTACCTTCTTTTTTGATTGGTTATATTTTGCTCATACTTTAACGCTCAAACTTTTGCCTAGACTCATTATAGGACGTAGAAATCAAAACTCATTTTTGAAACTAAATTATCCCCACCCCAAATCTTCTTACGAAGGTGGGGATTCTAACCCCCACTAGTCTCTTCTATTTTAGAACGGTGCAATTTTGTTTGTAAATGAAGAGAGAGGTGCTTTGAAGTGTATATATTGACCAACTTTTAATGGGTCATCCGAGTGCATGACGAAAATAGTAGGTAGTCCCGATGACCAAATAGTGTTGGGCCACTTAGTGATAGACATGTGGCACCACTTGATGCCTATGGGTTCCACTGGACATATCCAAAAATTCACTTTCTCTATGGAAATTTCAGTTCATTTAGGAAAATTAGCAAAAAAATCTTAAATTTATTGCATTTATGTTCATTTAGTTCTACATATTTCAATTTGATCAATTTAGTCATAAAATTTTGTAAAAATGACACAAAAAAACTCCAAACTATGCCACTTATAACAAATTTATCTTTCGATTTTTTTGTGAGATTAAAAATCTCAAACTCTGTCATTTGTGATAATTTTACCATAAATTTTTTTGTAACGCTAAAAACGCCAAACTATATCCATTGTGACATATTTATCCCAAATTTTTTTGTAACACAAAAAACCATTAACTTTTACTCATGTGACATATTCATCTCCAGACTCTTTGGCTGAATGATATTTTCATCTTTTTTCCATTTTCTATTTTTTTTGTATTTTTTCCTTTCTTCTCTCTTCCCTCCACCATGGTCGATGGAGGGAAGTTGTCAAAGGCCACCCTTATTAGCTAAAAATTGTTGACTTGAATGTCGACCGTATTATGTCGTACTGTTGAAATGGCATATCAGCATCAATGATGCCACGTAAATGATATCTGGCCAAAATCGATCAGATGGATTGAATTGACAATTTTTCAAAAGTTTCAAGACTAAATTGGCCAAATTAAAAAGATTTATGATTGAATTAGCACAACTATCATAAGCTTAAAACTTTTTTGGTGATTTCCTACTAGGACTTTGTACTAGATTTTGACTCAGGCAAGTGGGCTCCACACTATATATTTTTTGTTCAGCCTAATTCCCTAAAAAAACCTTAATTTTAGGTCAAATCCTAATTTTTCCGAACTTTTTTTGCCTAAAAATAATCCCTCCTTTTCACTCTCGTCCTATATCTATTCATATGTCCAAAAATTATCATTAGTTTCTTCAAAATTACCAATATCAATGTCAGTTAGAAATTCATTAGTAGAATATGCACCCTCATCAACATTCTCGTCTTCGTATGAAATAATAGCAGCCTCCTCACCTTCATATGGAATAACAACAATCTTGATGTCATTAATCTTGAAGAAATAAGTGATGACTTTTGAATGTGTAGGCAGCTTGAGGACTAAAGCGAAAATTAAGGATTTTTTTAAGCCAAACAAAATTCAGAACAAAATCGAGATATAACCTAAAATTGGGATTTTTAAAGTTTTTGTCTTGTGTGCCTTGTTTGTATGTGTTCTGCAAGCGGCGCAATCAGAGTCACATTGACGGAACTATGTCAGTTTTTGAATGGCTATTTTATCCCTTTTCACTTAAAAAAGTAGATAAAGATTATAAAATGGCATTATTTGAACATTTTATTATTTGAAATATTCCTACATAAACAAGTGACTCATTGTATGTTTTCGCGAGACCATACTTCACAAGTGAACTAATTGTGTGTTTTGGTTAGACAACTTTGTTTTACAAGCAAATCAATTGTATATTTCTACTTTATTTTTATCCACGAGACAGGGCAAAGCCTGGGGCTACACACTAGCTTACAAAACCAAATGGAATTCTTTAGTACGGATTCGAAGATCGTCGAGAAATTCTCTACCGAACCTATAGAGAACCAATATCTACGCTAGTTCTCTAATATTAGAGTAGCCTCCAAGACCTGATTTATCTAAGATTTTTTGTTGTTGTTGTTGTTGAGCATGTAGGAATTTAACCATCGAAATATGTCGGGTAATTTGTTTTGACTACATTAACGGTCGTGGGTCCGTTTCTTCTTGTATTGTTATCGTCGACTTTAGATTGTGGATGCGAATGCGCTACAAGATACGCGAGAAGATAAAAAGGACTCTCATCCAACCACCGTCCACCTATGACGAAACAGCTCTCTTCATTTGAAGGGGAACCACTTGTTGATGTTTGAAAAAATTGCTCAAAAATTTCTAAGTTTATTATACTTTTATCAATTTAGTTTTAAATATTTTAATTATATTAATTGAGTCATAAATATTTTCACATTTTATCATTTAAGTCTATTCAACCGATTTTGGTCGAAAATCGTTGATATAGATGTCGACAGTCCACTATAGTATGACTAACATTGAAATGAACAATTTTAATAATATTTTTTCTTTTTTCTTTTCTTCTATTTTCCTTCTTTGCTTTTTACTCTCTTTTTTCCCTTTTCTTTTCTCTTTTTCCCTTTTCCCTCCGTTGGCCAACGCTAGCATCATCAATGGCCGATAGAGGTTGCTAGCTTGAGGCAAGGGATGCCTAGCCTAGGTTTGTGAGGGCGGCGCTTGCCTAAGGCTGGTAGAGGGAAAAAGGGAAAAAGAAGAAAAGGAAAAAGAAAGAAAGAAAGAAAAGATAAGAAAATAAAAAAAGGGGAAAAAAAAAGAAAACAAATAATTTGAAAAATATTAAAATATTATAAAAAAAAAAGTGTCCACATCACCACCAACTATGTCACGTAAGACGGCTTGCGACCATTTGAGAGTTTTCCGATCATAATTGGTTGGATGGAATTAACTAACAAAATGTAAAAGTATTTAAGACTCAATTAGTATAAGTAAAAAAGGTTTAAGACCAAATTGGTAATAATGTAATAGGTCTTAGACGACAATTTTCCTGTTGATGTTTCTTTTCACAATAAATGGTCTTGACATTCATGTATATTTTGTTATGTATGATATAGTTTCTTGCATTGGATTGTTAACACCTAAATTTGAAGTTGATCTCGACCTCTAAAGAAAAATATTAGTTAAATTACATTTGCATATTAGCATCAATTTAATTAAATCCATGTAATTGCATTGCACTGGAGTTAATGGACTTAAGTGAGGAAGGTTCTGAGCTTAATTGCATCGACTAAGCCCGCAATGTGAAAGATGGTGGCTGGAATTCCCATGTGCCTTGCATATGCAAGACTTCAAATTATAAAATATTGATTTTGAGATGAAACTTAGAGGGTGATATTGTAAGGGCAAACAAATCAAACATCATACCTAAAATCTTAGAACAACATGATTTTCGTAATATCATAATAGACGAGAGGCATGCCTTAATCCATGATGTTTTCATCAATTATAGATGAGAAATTTTGATTTCGCTCTCTTAACCCCTTTAGGCTTTCTGATGTTTTGGCAGAAGAACAAAGTGCCACAACTTTTGTATGACACTCATTTGATGCCAAATTTTTTTTCGTTCACTTAAGTGCCACAAATTTGAAATTTTTTTTGCTTGAATGCCACTTTCAATTTGCCCATAAAAAAAAGTTGACGTGACTGGTGGAAAAGTTAACGTGGCTATTTGGTAGACAATATTTTAATATTTTTTAAATATTTTTATTAAATTATTGCATTTTTTTCTAGGGCTAGCAAGGGTCAACGGTGGCCCTCGCCGGCCCTTGAAAAAAAGAAAAATTTTTTTAAAAAAATTTAATTAAAATATTAAAATATTGTCAATTAGCAACCACATCAACTTTTCCGGAGCAACTTATAGCATTTAAGGAAGTGGAAAAAAAACTCAAACTCTACGAAATTTGAAATTTTCAAATGTACCGGAGGAGAGATGGACCGGAAAAGGAGGAGACGGAAATGACTTAAATGGACCGGACAGCGACAAAAAAGGATGGACCGGACAGTGACAACACAAAGAGGAAGACGGAAATTTACGAAATTTGAAATTTGTGAGAAGAAGGAAATGTACTGGAGGAGAGATGGACCGGACAAGGAGGAGACGGAAATGTATAGGAGGAGAGATGGACCGGACAGCGACAACAAAAGGATGGACCGGACAGTGACAACACAAGGGAGGAGACGGAAATGTACAGGAGGAGAGATGGACCGGACAGCGACGACACAAGGGAGGAGACGGAAATCGCCGATGGAGAGCTAGAACATGAGGACGTAATTCATGGGGGCAAGGAGAGCTTTTTGTCTGCGTTCGCCGCTCGTGAACTCTGACGGACGTTGCTGCTTTCTCCGCGTCTGCCACAGCCACGCCTTCTCCTTCGCTGCCGCTTCACCAGCTTGGACTCGCCACTGCCCTCGCGCCCCAGCTTTTCTGTCTCGCCGGTCTCCGCGTGGTCGAGACCACCCGTAGTGTTCTAGCCCGGGGCCGACTCTCACCAGCTACTCCAGTCCAACGGCGGGAAAAGTCCCTGCCCTCCTGAACACCTCCGGAAGCTCTGCCGGCCTCACATTGGTTCCCCAAGAATTTCCTACATATCCTGAGCCCATGCAGTACCGTCACCAGCAATCTCAGCTCTGTTACCACCTGTTTGTCTTGATATTAAAATATTATTTAAAATTGTTCACATTAACGTCGGCCGTGCCATTTAAGATAGTCGGCATCCATATTAATGATTTCGACGAAATTAACCGGATAGACTCAATTGATAAGCATGAAAATGTTTAGGACTTAATTGATAAATTAAAAGATTTAAAATTAAATTGACAAAAACATAATCAATTTATGATTCTTTGGAAAATTTTCCGTATTACTAATGTAGGAGAAAATCCATGTAGAATAGGAATGAAAGAATATTTTCCAAAAGAAAATATCCTCATCTCTGCCGACAATACATGCCTGTTGGATTAGTGTGGCCGGCCAGTGCCTATTTTCTAGAAAGAGTCTATTTCAAATGGCCACTCCTGGCGACCAAAATATTAAAAAAGTAGCCACCGCTTTTGCACTTGCTTTTCGCGGACCACATCAAAGCTCATGCTAAAAGGACTGCATTTATAACCTACTCCCATTTCTGAGCTCTTGAGTCCTTAAACAGGTGAACAATGGCTTACAACATTCCACAGCTTTCAATGGGTTCGAACGGGAAATCAATCCCGCTGTTAGGGTTTGGAACAGCTGAATACCCTCTGGGCAACACGAAGAACCTCAAGGAAATCGTCCTCCGTGCGATAGAGCTCGGCTATAGGCACTTTGACACCGCGGCGGTTTATCAGTCCGAGAAGCCTCTTGGAGAAGCCATCGCCGAAGCCCTCAAGCTTGGCCTTGTCAAGTCCCGAGACAACTTGTTCATCACTTCCAAGCTGTGGTGCAACGATGCACATAGGGAGCGTGTCATCCCGGCACTACGGAATTCACTCAGGTGACCCCCCATAATCACATTCCATTCCTAGCTTCTCTAGTTCAGTCCATGGCGGGATGCAAATACATGTTCCGTATGTATGATTTGTATTTGATGGGTGAATCTCATTACAATCCCAGACCCAGTGGTGTGGTTCTGTTGCGCCCTCATAGGGATGACATCGGCTTCTCTCTACAGTCATAAAAAAGTTTGGTCATTCTTGAGCAATTGTGTCGTGGTTGAATATGCCTCTGCCTGAACACAATCACAGAAGTAGAAATCCAAACGAAAGTTTCCTCATTTGCATCAGACTATAATACTACAACAGTAACATTAAGTGATGTAACAGATTTTGATTAAGTGTTAAATTTAGATAACTTAGCTAACTGTGCACGATACTCGGTCGCATCGCTGATCATATCAGATCGCTAATTATATCTTAGCATTCCTCTGGTTTTATAGCAATGCGTACGTAAACTTTATAATACAGGAATCTTCAACTCGAGTATCTGGATCTCTATCTCCTGCACTGGCCGATGACATTGAGGCCAGAGGCTGAGATCCTACCAAAGGAGGAGGATTTGCTTCCATTTGAGATGGAGTCTGTGTGGGAAGGCATGGAAGAGTGTGTGAAGCTGGGCCTCGCTAAATGCATTGGCGTCTGCAATTTCTCCTGCAAAAAACTTGACAAGTTGCTCGCCACGGCAAAGATCCCACCCGCCGTCGATCAGGTAAGTTCGTCCACTGCATAATTGTTATTGTTACTAAGATGGGTCTTTTCACATATTTTCATGATTAAAGCACACCCTCTATTGCTCTCTAAAGCCCGTTAAGTCTCACTATCTAATTCAAAGATAAATTAGACAACATCATTGATATCTAGCAGAGTTCTCTTCCGTTTTCTTCTTCATGTTTCTAATTTGACTTCGGTGGATTTATGGGCAACAGAAGTGGAGTTGAATAGCTAAGGGATAAATAAAAGGAGAGGGTTATGCTCCGACCAAGAGATTCCAAATCATATGCCCATCTTATTAGGTGTGGATTTTAATTGAGATATTAATAAATGTGTGCAGAGACACGGGACGGGGAGAGAAGGGGGCTGGGGGCTGGGGGGTGGTTTAGACGATATGATTGTGAAATGTGAGCAGTGAGTACCCGTCCAGGTACCTAGTGCTACATTGGATGAAACTACTAAGAAAAATCGAACTTTGCAACCAAACGTTCTCTGTATACTATATATAACTCTTAACATAACCGAGAAAGAGTCTTCAATCTTCAGCATAATCAATGGTCGGTACCCGTGGGAACGGCCGACCACCACAAGAACGTCGTTAGACAATCGGAAGACAAGAATAGACTGTAATGTAAGGTAACGTCCCATGATTGGAAGGTGGAAATGAACCCTGTGTGGCAACAAAAGAAGCTGAGGGAGTTTTGCATGGAGAAGGGCGTACACGTGAGCGCCTACTCACCTTGGGGAGGGCGGGGAACCGCATGGGGATCCAACCGAGTGATGGATTGCGAGGTGCTCCACCAAATCGCCACCGCCAGAGGAAAAACCATTGCCCAGGTACAGCTCTCCACCTTCTCTCTCCATACCTAATTCCCACGAATTCACAAAGGATTGTACGATTAATTGCCGAAACATGTCCCATCTTTTCCAATTTACATGTAAAATATGATGAAATCTCATGCCATATAACATAGCATATAAGCTCCTCTGTTTTTGGGGGGAACATTTGAAGGTTTGCTTGAGATGGGCGTACGAGCAAGGAGTGAGCGTCATCATGAAGAGCTTCAACCATGAGAGAATGGAGCAGAACCTCCGCATATTCGACTGGAGTCTTAGCCCTGAGGAGTTGCAAAAGATCAGTCAAATTCCACAAGTTAGAGGGTGTACCCTGTTGGGATTCATCTCGGATAAGGGGCCTTACAAGTCCATTGAAGAGTTCTGGGACTGCGAAATCTGACATCACATGACAGATAATAACAACATCATTCAATGTCTAGCAAGACTAGTATGTTCATTGTGAGATTATGTAAGATCATGACTAATTGTTCTAAAAATATAAGCAATCGGAAGAATGCATGATTTAAATAATAAATATTTTAACACTCATCTTATCGCTATTGATAAATGTTCAACAGAAGGCCTGGGCTTGGAAGCCAACTTTTTGCAGAGAGATCGATAGTTGGATGATTTTGGTCATTGTGTCGTGTGGTTCTCAAAGACCACCTTCATCATGAGGATGAACCAAAAGAGCAAGAACATAAAGATGTAAAAGGTTTTAATGTATTAGACAGAATAACACAACTCCTATGCTACTTTCAACTTAAACCTAAAAACGTGTTTCATACCTGATTAGAGAAAATTAACATTCGATTAGAGGGCATGGACATCACCCGCATCTATTTTTGGTTAAGTTTACATGTAAGTGATATTCATCTTGGTTTCAGGAGGAAATCAATAGGGATGAAGCAAAATATAGCCCAACAAATTATGCATTGGCGATATATCGAATAGAAATTCCATGGTCATGCACACCCATTATCGATCCACACAAACCAAAGAGAACTTTATTTCCTTGATTAACCTTCATTTTTTAATATAGGGAAGAAAATTAGTTTGAAATTTGCTGGTTGAAGTTCTCGGGAAAAATTTTATATCAATACAAAGTCAAAAGTTTTAAATAATTCATGACTAACTATAGCAAGAACCTCGACTCTCCGTGGATTGCTTATCATGTATATTGATGCCTAAAATATTGCTTTCCGACGACCTAATACTTGCTCATATTTCTCCATATACCATATTTACAAAAATAAAAAAGTATTAGTGCAAGGTCAGCGTGATTATATATATGGACAATCTAAGTGGTTATTAACAAGCTAGTTAACCATTGGAGGTCATCCTAGTGGCCATCGTTCCCACATAGGGGATGTGGGGATTTCGATTTTTCATCTTTTTAAGGGGGCTCGAGGTGGGGGTGTTAAGTTTTATATATTGTTTCGACTCTCATGTTCTACAAAGATGCAGAATAAAAGTTTGAGAATGAATTAAGAGTTAGAGTAAGATGGATAAAACAAAAAAATAGTCACAACCGAGCAATCAATTTCAATTACTTTAGGAGATCACGTGATCAATTACTCAACTAATCTCTAATCACAGGGGAAACTTATAAGGCTTTGCGTTTGTCGCGATCTAAATTTTTTGAAAATATATTTAGTTTTAGGTGTATTGTTAATTTCGGGCCGACGGCCCTTAATTAACTTGGGTTCTTTCAAGCCTATACCCTGTGCGACGTTGGGTATTCATAAAAATTTTCAATTAAGGAGTCGCCACTAGTCTATTAGGGTTGGCTAAAAACCAAGCGAGACATGAGAACATGCTTCGCTTTTTACGCAACCAAAGAGTCTAGGGTCAGGGATTTGATTATGCTAATCATGCGATTAATGCCCTTTCGAACATAACTTAATTGTGTGTTAATGAGATCTCGGCAATATATTCGAAAAACTAAGATCTGTCCTAATCGTTTTAATTTTTAAGGTAAGGAAATAATATCCAAAATATCATTGCAAAACAATGTGCAAGAATAACCTAATATCGTAAATTAGGAAAATCTATTGTAGAGCCCTAAAGGCTTATTCAATTTCAGTCTTTTTCTCTTTTAAGGGTTTTCGAATTTTTTTAAATATTTTCGAATTTTCCAAAATTAGACAAAAACAAATTTTCAAGATTTTTTTTTAATATTTTAAGGATTTTATGAATTTCCCTTTTTTAAAAACATTTTATTAATATTTTTGGAATTTTCTAATTTTTTTTAATTTTTTGGAATTTTTGAATATTCGAAAAAAAGAAAGAAAAATTAAATTACATAAACTTTTAAAACCTTAAAGAAAAACATTTTAAAAATTTTTGATGATTTTTCGAAAATTTTTATGATTTTTTAAGATTTTTAAGATTTTCTTAATTTTTTTTTTTTTTTTTATTTTTGATTTTTTATTAAAAAAGTGATTCGAACCGGGTCGGGAGACCCGGCCCTACTAAACCGACCCTGCCCTATCGGGTCGGGCCGGAGCAACGACCGTTTAGCTTGAGGACGACACCCGGGATGTCGTCGGATGGGCTCGTGCGTGGCCCAACTCCTCTCTCTCTCGCTCTCGATCGCTGGGTTCGCCTTCGGACGTAGCCGGATGGGCTCGTGTGTGGCTGCCGGGAAAGCAGGCCTTCTCCTCTCTGTCTTCCTTCCCTGCTATGCCGTTTCCGGCGCCGGATCTGAGGCACGGCGGAGGGTTGCTGGCGGCGGGTTAGGCGTGGCTGCCGGTGACTTGTCCTCCCTCCGTTTGCTCCCCTCTCCTTTTCTCTTCTAGTTCTTCTTTCTCTGGTTTTTCCTTTTTTGTTCTTTTTTTTCGTTCTCCCCCAAAAGAAAACCGGACACAGGCCCGCTGCTCCCCCTTTTTCTTCGTCGCTGGTTTTTCTCCTTCTGCCCCCCTGATCAGAATCGCCGCCCTCCTCGATCTCCCCCTCTCGGATCTCGCTCTCGGTTCTTTTTTCCTCTGAGAATCGTCACCGCCGTGGGAGGGGGGTCGCCGGACAAACGGTGTCGTCCAAGCGTTGCTGCTGGCCTGCTCTTTCTCTCTGTTTGTCTGTGTGCCTGTGTTCTGCTTGCTCCTCCCGTGTTGTCCTTGTCGTGTGTGCGTGCCTCTCTCCCCGTGTGTGTGAGAATGTGGGAGAAAAAGAAGGATCCAAGGGAGGATGGGCCGGACCCAAAATAAAAGGGAGGTGGGCCGAAGGAAACAAAAGAAAAAGGGACGGGCGAATAGAGGAGTGGGCTTGGCTGAGCCCCTCTGAATTTTATTTTTTTTGAATTTTTTCGAAATTTTTGTTTTTATCAAAAAAATTTAATCTTTTCTAGAAATTAATATATATTTATATATGCAAAAATAAATGGACATTTAAAATAAAATAAACAAAAATTCGGATGTCAACAGCGTAATTTAATTTTAAATCATTTGACAATTTTCCAATTGAGTTATAAAACTTTCAATTGTACCAATTTGTCCTAAACCTTTTGAAGATTTAAGGAATTGCATGATCATCTGCCACCACCACTATCACTACTAGCAACGGCTAAACAAAATATCACATTCTCAATCCAATAACCTTAGCGACCATGGTCTTAGAACGTTCCACAAGTCACGGATTGCATGAATCATAAAAGTAACTGTCCCATGTATTGTCACGACAAGATCAACTACAATCGATCCTACTGCATAATGGAGGATTTCTTGCCTACATTATAGTTAGTTCCCATGATACAGATCCCCACACAAAACTAGAAGCATCAACTGACTCATAGGTCCTCAGGCCAGGCCATTCGTCAAAGCGAAGGGCAGGACCTACCGCTCACTCGAACTCTGACTCTCATCCGAGAGAAGATAACTTATACCCTGCTTTCGTGGGAATATGTTCACGCATTCATATCGTTCCACTCGAGTCAATCGCGCAGTTTTTTTGCCCCCCAGATGACCACAATCTTTATCATCCATCACAATTCACACGATATTCGCCAACTCAAATGAAAAAAAAAAACAGACGGACAAATAACTTCACCTTAGTACCACGTTGGTGTATGATAATAGCCGTACTCCATCATCGGTGGGAACTTCACCGGGCGAGTGAGACGGAGAGGTTCGAGCCAGCAGTTAACGGCAAGGTCGCCTCCGGCGAAGGAGGACGAAGAGCTCAAGACACAAGGAGAGACCCCTGCGATCCTATCAGAGTACCGAGCGAGGTTACAATGGCCATTCCAGCCATTGTCCACTCCACCGGTTGAAACCGAGACACGTAATGACGAATCGGAGAGGCGACGCCGGAGGCCTGGTTGGAACAAAGAGAGACACCTCCCGATGGAGAAGGACCTCGCTCTTTGAACGAAGAAGAAAGAAAGGAGAAACTGAAGAGAGGGAAGGAGCGAGTGTGCGTCAGAAACAGAGAGAGAGAATAACCGACACAGGACAGGGAATCCTGAAAAATCTCATGGCTGCACCTCGTTTCTCAGCGTGGCAAACTGGAGGTTGCTCTGAGCGCGACATGTGTCCTTTTGTGGGTCAGGCGTCAGATTTGTCAGCGTGGAGAAAAAATGAAACCGTGCGCGTTCTCCTCTCTCCCCTCCTCTGTGCACTCTCTCTCCTCTCCCTAACAACTTCACGTCACTTTTTTTCTTCAGCCCTGACCAAAACTTTTCTTCTGCACTCTCTCAGCAATTTTTTCTCACCCACCGGCGACCGCCGCAACAACTGCCAGGCACGATCGAGAACCCTCAGGCTGCCCCTCCGACCACCGTGTGCTAATTGACGACTCTCGCACGTGACTGACGACCAACGCGTGCTCAGTCTTTTCTCTGTGCAAGCTGCGCATCCACCAGCGACCTTTGCGCACGATCGAGGATGAAATCAACCGATCGATATTGACCCTGTAATGTTAATATGTGATCCCACATTTGGGGTATAGTTTTTTAAATAAAACTTACCATTAATATTGACCCACATTTTTATTTTTGACGAGCGGTTATTCCACGTGCGGTTTTTTCCACACTTCGTACCTTTTCGTGACAACCGCCCATTCAAGAACCGTCTTGATGGAAGATGGTTTATAAGGACGAACGTTCAACTTTTAGGGCGATTACAAGGTCTAACACAAACCCTCTCATTTTGGAATACACCATCGACGCGAGGATTGGGTTAGTAGAAGTGCGCCCTAATTACGGTCGAATCGCCGCGAAGTTCCCGTGGATTCTCGACGAACGCAAACTTGAACAATGGCTGGAGGTTAGATTAATTTTTATCCTGTTTCCGCATAAAATTCTATCGTGCTTGAGTTTTTGTTCATCAAGCATGAGTAGAACCTTCGTTCAATGATCTTACATTTGGTATCGAGCATGTTAGTGCCTCCGCCTTGTTTTTTGTGAATTTTTGGGTGCATTTTTCGGATGGAAATGAACAGTAGCTCGGAATTGGGGTTTAGAGAGAAATTTGTCGTTTCCGGCGAAATTCCGGCGACCCATCGCCCGACTTCGGACCAGCACGGTCGCACCGCCATGGGGTAGAATACCTGTTAGTTTTCCGGCATATCGGTGACCGCCGGAGGCTAATCGCGCGGCGGAAGTCGTGGTGGCCAAAGGTTTGCATAAAGGGAGTTTTTGCTTGATTCAGACCAATTTCTTGATTATTTTTGCCGATTTTTGGGTCTATGTGATCGCACCGATGTGTTCTCCGACACCCGGTGATTATTTTGGTCTAAAATTGGCTGCCGGAGGAGACCCATTCGAAGACGACACGGCGGAGACGGGAAAATCGGCGGAGAAACGCGAGGGGAAGAAGGCGCGTGGCCCCCACGCGGGAACCAGGCAGCGCGTGGGATCCACGCGCGCATACAACCGCAGCGCGTGAGGTCCATGCGCGCGGCGGATTGCTGCCGGCGTGTGCTCCGCACGCGCCCGAAGCGGCGCACGTGCACGTGCCTTGCACGCGCCCGACGCGCCGTTAGGTTCCCGAATTTGCGTTTCGCCCCTCCTTTTCCCCGTTATTACAATTTTGCCCCTTAGCCGAATTAATTTATTACCTGTTCGCCCTTGTGGTGTTAAATTACCATTCTGCCCTTGATGCATTTTGTGAGTATTTTATGTATGAAATTTAAATGTCTACGTGATCCATATATTTTAATTAATTAGAGAATAGCCACAACATCTTTAATTAATTGAAATATATATTAAGTGTCTCTCGGATCACATTTGGAAATGGACATTTATTGTAATTAATCTTATTAATATGATGAATTTTATCCCACAGGAATTTTCATTATATTAATATGATTAATTAGGTTGAAATATCATATTATTTTTCTTAATTTATCCACAGGGATTAAGGAAAGGAATATAATATGATAGTTTCTTCATAAAGTTATTATGAATCTATTTAAATTAAAAACTTAGCCCACTGGGTAGTTTTTATGTTATGTAATTCATATTTTGTGCCATGTTTTACATTGGTAAAGCATGATTTATGTAAATTTTGCCTCATATTTTGTGACATAAGCATGATTATTTGATATGCAGTTTTGCAACCCGTGAATTTCTTTGAATTTAAGTGTGATGTTCCCATGCTTTGAATGGTGAAAACTATAAAGTTTGGAAGGAGTTAATTCTTCTTCAATTGGGGTGCATGGACATTGACTATGCTATAAGGAAAGACGAACCACCCGCTCCCTACCGATTCGAGCACTACGGCTGAGAAATCCCTTTATGAACAATGGGAGCGGTCCAACCGCCTTAGTGTGATGTTTATAAGGGCAAGATTGTCTCCTAGTATTCGTGGTTCGGTTGCTCAAGATAGCAATGCTAAGGCTTTATTGAAAGCCATTGATGCGCGATTTGAGAGTTCGAGAAGGCACATGCTATGACCCCGATTATGAAGTTTTCATCTATGAAGCTCACTAGTGTTAGAGGTGTGCGTGAGCACATCATGAAGATGAGGGATATTGCAGCTCAATTGAAGAACCTTGATGTTGAGATATCTCGAGTCTTTTCTCGTGTACTACATTCGAACACTCTTCCACAACAGTATGCACCTTTCAAGATCTCTTACAACACACATAAGAATAAATGGTCCATTAATGAACTTATGACCATGTGTGTTCAAGAGGAAGAAAGGCTGATTATGGAATTAGGAGAAAGTGTTCATTTGGCTATACAAGGAAAGAGTATGGGTCATGGCAAGAATAAGGGAAAAGGTAAAATACCTCCCCAAGCTAACATTAAGAAAGAATCCAAATGTTTCTTCTGTAAAAAGAAGGGGCATATGAAGAAGGATTGCGTCAGATTTCAAGCCTAGCTCGAGAAGAAAGGTAATCCAATCTCTTGTGTTTGTTATGAATCTAATATGGCTGATGTGAGTCACAACACTTGGTGGATTGATTCTGGTTCTACAATCCATATTTCGAATTCCTTGCGGGGTTTTCAAAACCAAAGGAAGCCGGTGGAAAGTGAACAATGCATCTATTCGGGAAACAAGATGCGTTCGCATGTGAAAGCTATTGGGACATGCAGTTTAGTTCTTGATAGTGGCTTTGTTTTGAATTTGGAAAGGACCTTTTATGTACCTAGTTTCTCTAGAAACTTAATTTCAGTTTCAAGACTTGTACCTTTAGGTTACTCTTTTCACTTTTCAGGTTCAAACTTCAGTTTGTTGTTTAAATCTGAAATTGTTGGGAGTGGTACTTTGTCTAATGGTCTTTTTCGAATTAATTTGCAAGACAATGCCTATTTTGATGCGATGCATGTTCATGATAATGCTGGTGTGAAACGATGTATTGTGAATGAAGATTCCTCTATGTTGTGGTACCGGAGATTGGGACATATTTCCATAGAAAGAATTAAGCGATTAGTAAATGATGGAGTACTTAGTACTTTGGACTTTACTGATTTTGACACTTGTGTGGACTGCATAAAGGGAAAGCAGACCAACAAGACAAAGAAAGGTGCCAAAAGGAGTACAGACATATTAGAAATCATACATACTGATATTTGTAGTCCTGATATGAACTCACATGGTCAGAAATACTTCATCTCATTCATTGATGATTACTCACGTTACATATATCTCTACTTGCTTCATAATAAAAATGAAGCATTAGATGCCTTTAAAGTATTTAAGGCGGAAGTAGAGAAACAATGCGGTAAGCAAATTAAGATCGTGAGGTCAGATAGAGGTGGAGAATTCTATGGTAGATACACCGAGGATGGACAAGCACCGGTCCATTTGCGAAGTTTCTTCAAGAGAATGGGATAGTTGCCCAATACACTATGCCTGGTTCTCCGGACCAAAATGGTGTAGCGAGAAAGAAGAAACCGAACTTTATTGGACATGGTGCGAAGTATGCTTTGTAGCTCTAAACTTCCTAAGTCCTTGTGGACTGAAGCTCTTAAGACGGCAAAGTGTACATATTGAACCGAGTTCCAACCAAGGCTGTCCCAAGGACGCCTTTTGAGTTATTCAAGGGTTGGAAGCCAAGTTTGAGACATGTACGCGTTTGGGGATGCCCGTCTCGAAGTGAGAGTTTATAATCCACAAGAAAAGAAGTTAGACCCAAGGACTATAAGTGGGTATTTCATTGGATATGCCGAAAAGTCCAAGGGGTACAGGTTCTATTGTCCATCTCACACTACTAGGATTGTGGAATCAAGAAATGCTAAATTTCTTGAAAATGACTTGATTAGTGGGAGCGATCATTTGAAGGAACTTATTCCCGAAAAGGATCATTCGATACCCAATCTCCAACCTCAAGTATTAAGTTGGTTGTTGTTCATAATGTCCCTACAGTTCAACCGGCTATTGAACAACAAACCATTGAAGTTCCACAACCCGCCGATATTGATCTAGTAGATCCCGTTGTTCGGCAAGTACCGTAAACCGTTGAACAATCGCCTGATACAACATTAAGAAAATCTACTAGAATAAGGAAAAAGCAGTTCCTAGTGATTATATTGTGTATCTACAAGAATCGACTATAATATTGAGCCGAGAATGACCCCGAAACGTTTTCACAAGCCATGAGTAGTGATGAATCCAATTTGTGGTACAATGCCATGAAGGAAGAGATGAGTTCTATGACATCAAATGAAGTCTGGGATTTAGTTGAGTTGCCTGATGGTGCGAAGGCCATTGGTTGTAAATGGGTCTTCAAAACTAAGAAAGACTCATTAGGCAACATTGAGAGATACAAAGCTAGACTTGTTGCCAAAGGATTCACTCAAAAGGAAGGAATCGACTACACGGAGACATTTTCTCTTGTATCCAAGAAAGATTCTCTTCGTATTATTTTGGCATTGGTCGCCCATTTTGATATGGAATTACATCAAATGGATGTAAAAACGGCATTCCTCAATGGGGAACTAGAGGAGGAGGTGTACATGAAACAACCCGAAGGATTCCTCTCTAGTAAAGGTGAGCATTTGGTGTGCAAGCTTAAGAAATCTATATATGGCTTGAAACAAGCATCCCGCCAATGGTACTTAAGGTTCCATGATGTGATCTCTTCATTCGGTTTTGTAGAAAATGTCATGGATCAATGTATATACCAGAAGGTTAGTGGGAGCAAAACTTGTTTTCTTGTGCTGTATGTGGATGATATTCTACTTGCAACTAATGATAAGGGGTTGCTACATGAGGTGAAACAATTTCTTTCTAAGAGTTTTGATATGAAAGATATGGGTGAGGCATCTTATGTCATTGGCATAAAGGTCCATAGAGATAGATCTCAAGGAATTTTAGGATTATCTCAAGAAACCTATATCAATAAGGTCTTAGAAAGATTTCGGATGAAAGATTGTTCACCAAGTATAGCACCCATTGTGAAGGGTGATAGGTTCAATTTGAACCAGTGCCCGAAGAATGATTTAGAAAGGGAACAAATGAAAAACATTCCATATGCTTCGCTGTGGGAAGCCCGATGTATGCTCAGGTTTGCACTCGACCCGACATTGCATTTGCTGTGGGAATGTTGGGAAGATATCGAGTAACCGGGTATGGACCACTGGAAAGCTGCAAAGAAAGTGATGAGATACCTTCAAGGTACCAAAGGTCACATGCTTATGTATAGACGGACCGACAACTTGGAAGTAGTTGGTTATTCGGATGCGGACTTTGCTGGTTGCGTTGATTCTCGAAAATCAACATCGGATACATTTTTATGTTAGCGGCGGAGCCGTGTCATGGAGAAGTGCGGCGTACTTTGACCGCTACTTCCACTATGGAGGCTGAATTCGTTTCTTGTTTTGAGGCTACCTCGCATGGTGTATGGTTGAAGAGTTTCATTTCGGGCTTAGAATTGTTGATTCTATTTCTAGGCCATTAAGGATATATTGTGACAATTTAGCTGCGGTTTTTATGGCTAAAAATGCCAAAAGTGGCAGTCGAAGTAAGCATATCGACATAAAGTATTTAGCCATAAGGGAACGTGTTAAAGAGAATAAAGTGATCATTCAGCACGTTCGCACTGAATTGATGATAGCTGATCCTTTGACTAAAGGCATGCCACCAATGAAGTATAAGGATCATGTAGCTAGTATGGGACTAGGTCCCATTATGTAATCTATCGTTATATGAACGATCTTTGTTGTATGAAACTCTTATTCAGTTGTAATATTATTCTCAACTTTGGTGTACACATTTAGTTCTTTATGAGAATAACAATTATCCTTGGTTTTGGAATAAACATAGGGTTTATTCATTAAGATGTGTTGTCACATATGGGCTAATATAAAAGGAATAAGATGCATTGTGATACATGGAAGATATTACTCGCTTGAAGAGGACATGTCGTCGTGATTCATGCGTTTTGTTTCCTTTCTTAAGCATAAAGTTTCGTGGATTGGTTGGATAATTCGTTCATGAAAATGTTGGGATCAAGTGGGAGAATGTAATGTTAATATGTGATCCCACATTTGGGGTATAGTTTTTTAAATAAAACTTACCATTAATATTGACCCACATTTTTATTTTTGACGAGCGGTTATTCCACGTGCGGTTTTTTCCACACTTCGTACCTTTTCGTGACAACCGCTCATTCAGTAACCGTCTTGATGGAAGATGGTTTATAAGGACGAACGTTCAACTTTTAGGGCGATTACAAGGTCTAACACAAACCCTCTCATTTTGGAATACACCATCGAGTGCGAGGGGATTGGGTTAGTAGAAGTGCGCCCTAATTACGGTCGATCGCCGCGAAGTTCTCGTGGATTCTCGACGAACGCAAACTTGAACAATGGCTGGAGGTTAGATTAATTTTTATCCTGTTTCCGCATAAAATTCTATCGTGCTTGAGTTTTTGTTCATCAAGCATGAGTAAAACCTTCTGTTCAATGATCTTACAGACCCAACCCGACCTGCTCTCTTAAGTTATATGATATTTGGGTTGAGTCAAGCACATCCTACATGATTTCAGGTTGGGTATCATAAAAGCTCAACTTGACCCGTTGACACCCCTAATAAGTTATATTAGAATATATGTCTTGAATTTGAGCAAACCAAAATATCAATTAGTAAAGCCCGAATTGTTGCCTTTTTATTCTTTGCTCACAAAAAACGGAAATTACTGTTGTTCCTATCGAGGCAACCACAGTCGGTCAGATATAAGTATAACACGAGGAGTTTCATTCAACACTCGGCCACCTTCCTACTGGGGCCCACTTTCTTAAAAAGAGCACTGCACGCGTAGATCTAGGTGCTGGTCAGACGATGTTACTGCTTCCGATTGCTGGAGATTCTTTATAGTAGGCTCTTTCTATATAACTGGTGTAGACATTCAACTTGAAATACATAAATTTCACGTGTTCATTATTGATCTTGTTGATTTCACCAATAATTATATTCTCTTGCACTTCACTTGAATTGTGAGATCCATTAGTTTTCGCATCATGACACGTCAAGTTTTAATGTTGAGTAAGATGACTTTGAATTCATCAGACTTTACAAGAAGGGCGTGATTTTTTATTTATGATTTAAATGGGTGTGACTTGATTGTGAAGGTGGAGGTGAACCCTCTGTGGCAACAGCAGAAGCTAAGGGAATTCTGCAAGGAAAAAGGAATTCACATCACTGCCTACTCTCCATTAGGCGCCAAAGGAACCCTTTGGGGGACTGATAGAGTCATGGAATCCAAGGTGCTACAAGAGATCGCCAAAGCCAAGGGGAAGACATTAGCCCAGGTTGTCATCATCTCTATCCACCTTATCCTTCTCAAATTCGACGTGGCTATGCATACAATTGATTGAGATGATTAATGAGACACTTGATCCTCTTAAATCAATATTCTATGGGCACGAATGATAATCATTAGATGAGAAATTTTGATTTCACTCTCTTAACCCCTTTAAAGAAAAATATTAGTTAAATTACATTTGCATATTAGCATCAATTTAATTAAATCCATGTAATTGCATTGCACTGGAGTTAATGGACTTAAGTGAGGAAGGTTCTGAGCTTAATTGCATCGACTGAGCCCGCAATGTGAAAGATGGTGGCTGAAATTCCCATGTACCTTGCATATGCAAGACTTCAAATTATAAAATATTGATTTTGAGATGAAACTTAGAGTTAGAGGGTGATATTGTAAGGGCAAACAAATCAAACATCATACCTAAAATCTTAGAACAACATGATTTTCGTAATATCATAATAGACGAGAGGCATGCCTTAATCCATGATGTTTTCTTGTGAAGAAATCAATTATAGATGAGAAATTTTGATTTCGCTCTCTTAACCCCTTTAGGCTTTCTGATGTTTTGGCAAAAAAAAAACAAAGTGCCACAACTTTTGTATGACACTCATTTTGATGCCAAATTTTTTTTCGCTCACTTAAGTGCCACAAGTTTGAAAAAATGTTTGCTGGAATGCCACTTTCAATTTGCCCATCAAAAAAGTTGATGTGGCTGGTGGGAAAGTTAACGTGACTACTGGTAGACAATATTTTAATATTTTAAAAATATTTTTATTAAATTATTGCAATTTTTTCTAGAGCTGGCAAGGGTCAACGGTGGCCCTCGCTGGCCCTTGAAAAAAAAAAGAACAAAAAAAAATTCAAAAAAATTAATTAAAATATTGTTAATTAGCAACCATATCAACTTTTCCGGCGAGCAAATTGGAAGTGGCACTCAAACGTTTTTTCAAACTTGTAGCATTTAAGTGAGCGAAAAAAAAATTTTGACACCAAAATAAACACTCTACGAAATTTGAAATTTGTGAGAAGACGGAAATGTACTGGAGGAGAGATGGACCGGACAAGGAGGAGACGGAAATGTATAGGAGGAGAGATGGACTGGACAGCGACAACAAAAGGATGGACCGGACAGTGACAACACAAGGGAGGAAACGGAAATGTACAGGAGGAGAGATGGACCGGACAGGGACGACACAAGCGAGGAGACGGAAATCGCCGATGGAGAGCTAGAACATGAGGACGTAATTCACCGGGGCAATGAGAGCTTTTTGTCTGCGTTGCCGCTCGTGAACTCTGACGGACGTTGCTGCTTTCTCCGCGTCTGCCACAACCACGCCTTCTCCTTCGCTGCCGCTTCACCAGCTGGGAATCGCCACTGCCCTCGAGCCCCAGCTTTTCTGTCTCGCCGGTCTCCGCGTAGTCGAGACCACTCGTAGTGTTCCAGCCCGGGGCCAACTCTCACCAGCTACTCCAGTCCAACGGCGGGAAAAGTCCCTAAGTCCCTGCCCTCCTGAACACCTCCGGAAGCTCTGCCGGCCTCACATTGGTTCCCCAAGAATTTCCTACACATCCTGAGCCCATGCAGTACCGTCACCAGCAATCTCAGCTCTGTTAGCACCTGTTTGTCTTCACTAGATCTCGTACTGTCCCTTGAAGCTTCGCGGATTGCTGTTCCTGTGCGCTAAACAATCCTTCACCAAGTTGCGACATGAGTCCTTCCGCTGGTGGCCTCCCCATTGCTGTAAACAACCCTCGCCAGTGACCCCCACGCTCAACGGCTGTCCTTCTTGCAAGGACCCATCCCGTAGCCTCGCTGCTGGTCCGCTCGAGTCAATAATTTAATTAGGTATTTTCCTAAAACGAATTCAATTTATACCTATTGCCTAGTGGGGATTATTTGATAATAACCAAGATTCATTTTGAGACTTTAGGCATATCCCGATAAAGAAATTTCCCTTTTCTTTTTGTATGTTCTATTCTACTTCTACACTACCTTTCACTTTTAAGTTGCGTTTGGCGATCACAATAAAATTCAGGATAAGATAAAATTTATTATATCCTGCATTTAGTGTCTACTTAAGATAGGATAAAGTTGGATATATGAAGGATATAGACCGGATTAAATTTTCCTATGGGGAGGTGGGATAATGATGGATATGATCTCTAATTTCATAATAGGAAAGTTAAAACTTCTTAAATTAACAAATCTAAAATTATATGTCAATATAAATAATATTTGAATTATAATATAAAAAATTCAAAATAACAAAAAATAACAATTTGGTTTTTAATTTATATATTCGAATTTAATTTTATCTTATAATATAAATTCAATATAAAAAATATATTTATTACATATTTTAGGTGTTTGTCTTGCCTCTTTGTAGAGCATGGGACACCTAAAGCTAAATAGTCTAGACCCTAAGCCTTGAGAAAATTGGGATTTGAATCCTCCATCTCCCTTTTAAAATGGCCACTAGGACAAACTCCAGTAGTTAGAAATTTCCCATTTGAGTTGTGTATATAATAGAGATTTCAATCATGAAGAATTAAGATTGGATTCTTGATTACCTTTATTTCCTAATTTGGGTTAGGGTTAATATTTGAATTATTTGGGCCTGCATTTCATGTTACTAATTTCATAAATATTCATCTTATGAAAAATACAAAAATTGCATTGCATGATAGGACGGATTGCATTTATATTAGTTTTTTAATTTAGAATCACATATCTAAGAGTCATATAGTAATTTAGGGAATTACCTAATGTAGAATGGGATTTAATGTAAACTATTTTCTTATTTAATTAGGTAATCATATATTTTAGTTAGTTTCATATTCTAGCTTAAAAAAACAAAAAAATTAGCATGCATAGATTATATAGAATCAATTGTATCATTGATGCCATGCCATCGTTGTCATATCATCGTTCAATGCCATGTTATTGTTGTCATGTCATCATTGCCATGTCATTGCATGCCATGTCATCATATCAATGTTGTTTAGTTATTGAAGACTAAGAGAATAAAAAAGAGAATAAGAGTACCAAAGGAGGATGACATCTTTCGAGTTACAATTTGCCTTTTAGAATAGATAAATAAAATATTAGATATATAATATATCTAAAACAATATATAAATTATATAATATATTCATTCAGGGTTGGTTCGAATTGGACCAATCTGAAACTATCAAGATTGAGATCAACCCGTATAGTACTTGTCTAAGGATTCTAAAATTAAAGACCAACTCAATCCTCCTGAGAACTTGACCAAGACCAATAGAGGTGGGTGGTTCAGGTTGAGCTAAGACTGATGCTCAACCCTAGTTTAGCTATTGTTCCCCCCCTCCTAGGGATCGACGCCCACCAGGTGCTCGATGAAATGCCTCTGTGATGCCCATGAAAATCATGCTATTCTTGCTCGATAATGTAGACCTCTCATTCACATCCTATATGCATTCACGTCTCGTGGCCATTTGGATTTTTGCTTTCTTTTCTCCCTTATTTTAGGCATATACCGCTGTCGTTGTTTAATACGAAAAGATTTTTATAGGTGAATCTCTGCTCGCTTTCAAATGAACTCGTGAACCAACTAGAATAACGGTTGCTAAATATCGGGTCTGTGATGATATTGGGAAATGGGCTTTTTTAGAAGGGGATTTTGACTGGGGCCTTCATTGTCTTGTTGTGGTTCAAGTGAGGCTGGGCTCGGTTTGGTCTTGCGGGCTAGGTTTTGTTCTTGGGCTTCAGGCTGTTGTGGGCCAATCGAATAAGTGAGGGAATGTGTTGGCTGAGCGGGCCGTCTTTTAAAAATCCTCGCGGGCCAATTTCTTAATTCGGAGTGGACTTTATACCGGCCCGTTCTCTTTAATGCAAACCCAGACTAATAGGGTCCGGGTCGGCTTAGTCGGGCCGGCCCGCTCGACCCGAACCGATTTCCTTTTCTATGTAATAATAAAATTAATTAAAAGACGTTAATTAAAAAATATTAATTTTTTAAAAATTTTAAAGATTAATTATAAAAAATAAAAATATTTAAAAAATCAGAAATTCATAAATTTCTTAAAATTCATAAAAAAATTAAAAATCAAAAATTTTAAAAAGTTGGGAAATTTTGAAATTCATAAAAAATTAGGAAATTCCAAAAATTAAAAAAGTTCCAAAAATATTTAAATTCCTCAAAAAGCTCAAAAAAGCAATTTTTGGGTTGAGCAAGCCCTTACATCTTTGTCTTAGGATTTCAATTGTTTTTAGAAACAAGTGTCCTTGATTGTGCACTTTTGATGTAATGATTATGGCTTTCATTTAGCCTAATTAGGATTGGCATTTATTTGTCTTTTAATGTTAGATGCTTGTTTTCCCTTGTAAATTATTTAATACTTCCTTTAGTTGCTTATTATTATTTTGATAATTATTAACACTTAAATTTTGGCGACTCGTTTAATTATTTATTAATTGCATTAAAAAATTAGGGATTAATTTTAACCCTTTAACAAAAAAAAAAAATTTTCATTAAAATTGCATTGCATATAGACATTAGGAGCACTTGCATCACTAGTATTAAAATTTATCAAGAAATTTTAAAAAAAAATTAATTAAAATAAATAAATAAATAAATAAGAAATTTCGGGCAGGCCAAGGCTGAGCCTGCCCAACCCCTTTCCTTTTGTCCTTTCTTCTCCTCCCCGGACGGGCTCGGTCCATTTTTCTTTCTTTTCTTCTCCTCAGCCCGGCTCGCTCATTTCTTCTTCCTCACTGGCTTCTACCCCGCACGGAACCAGCCTGCAGAGAAAAAGGGAAGCAAGGTAGCAGCAGAAGCATGGCAGAAAGGGCAGCAAGTCAGCAGCAGGAGCAAGGAAAAAAGCAGCAAGTCTGACAAAGAAGACGAGGCAGAGCAGGAGAAGACCAGATGAAAAAAAACTGAGGGACCGAGAGATCTAAGGGAGGGAGACAGACCGAGAGCCCGAGGGAGAGAGAGCAAGAGAGAGCCGAGTGCAGACTGAAAAAAACGAGGGGAGGAAACAAGTGAAAGCTTGAAGAGGGAGAGCTTGAGGTGACTAAGAGCGAAACCAAAAGGAGAGAGACCGAGAGAGAGTTGGAGCGTGACAGAGCGAACTAGAGGGAGGAGGCGAGCTTAACGGAGCGGCTAGCCGTCGCCGGAGGCCCGTCCGCCGCCACTGCCCGTCGCAACCCTTCCCCGAACGAGGTAGGTTCCTTGAACTTCAAGTGCTCCATTTTCTGGAAAAAAACTGGGCCGGGGCTCGCGGTTGACCAGCTCGCGCGAGCTTCGGCCGGCGATCCCCCACCGACGTTACCATGTGCTCGACACGCCGTGTTTGAGTCCGCGCCCCGCCCCCTCTTCGGTAGTGTCCTTTGTTGGATATATTGTTAATATAATCAAAATAATATGTTCACATACAAGCCCAATAGGTAAAAGCATGGTTATTTGGGCCCATATGGTCTGGAGCCCAATAACTTACATATATATACTCTAGGATTTCCCTACGCTGGAGGTAACACTGTTAAGCGTTCCAAACTTGATGTCTCTTGGTGTAATACTTCAAGTAACATAAAACACTTTCTTCTCTCTCAAATCTATAACCTCCAACATTCTTGAAGTATTAGATTCGTGTGTCGGATTTGAGCAAGTAAGGTGTTTTCTTGAAGATTTCATCAAGACGAATTCAAAGGTATAATTTACTTTCGATTTCGACGGTGGTATTAGGCAGGATCTGAGTTTGAAGTTTCGAGCAATCGAAATCTTTGATTCAAAAACCCAAAAAATTATAGCCAATTTTAGAGGGTGAAACCACTTAGGCTTTGTTCTAATCGTCGATACGAACGTTTTGAGTGGTCACTCGCGTCGATCGAAGGTCGGACGAAGAAGTTACGGCACCCGGAAGTTTCCATTGGAATTTCCTGCGAATTTCCTGCGAATTTCGGTGAAAGGGGCAGTCCATTTTAAGATTTTTGAGCACTCCAGATCTGTTTTTGGGGTTTGTTTTGGCAAGCGGTTTGATCAAGGTTAAGAGAGTTATTCGACTTTGTGGTTCTGAAGACTTTAAGGTGCACTCTTTTTAACACTTTGCTCTGATTATAATGGTAAAGCGTAGTTCCTATGATATTTTAAAGTTGCAATCTTTTGATGTTACTGAGTTTCATGGATGGAAATTACATGTTCAATTTGGCATGAAAGAACGTGAGATATTTTATACTGTATTAAATGACTTTACATCTATCATTGAAGATGTGAATGAATATCAATGGAACAAAAATGAAGATTTTTGTAGAGATTACTTGTTGAACTCTCTAAATCCTAATCTGGCTATGACTTATAGTGAATATAAGACGGCGAAAGAGATATGGGATCACTTGAATGCTCAATTCCAAAAACAAGAGGTGCTTTCTAAAACTCTATTAGCGGAGAAATTCTTTGACTTTAAATTCACTATGAATTCAAGCATTACATCTCAGTTAGTTGAATTTGAGAACATGAGGAACAAGCTGAAAGATGATAACTCTGATATGTCCGATAATCTCTTTGTCGGTCTTGTATTGAGCAAACTACCAATTGAATAGAGTTCTTTCAAGACTGAAATGCACAGACTAAATGTACAAATGAGACTGGACGAATTAAAGAGGTATATTCACATTGATGATCAAAACATTACTAGAAAGAGTTTGGAACGAGTAAGACAACAACAATCAGCTGCCAACTTAGTTTCACACTCCAATAAACTTCAGAAAAAGTTCAAGTCACCAAAAGGTGAATCCTCTTTACAGTTAGAGGCCAAAAAGATTTTCTCCAAAAGGAAGAAGAAGGGCAAGTGTCATAACTGTGGAAAGTGGGGTCACTGGGCAGCAGTGTAAGTTACCAAAAAAGCCAAAAGATGACACACCACAAAATAAGGCTAATATGTTAATTAATGAATCTGAGCCTCGGGCCTTCGTTGGAATGATGAAGAATGGAATGATCCATGTCTCTTTTGAGTGGTGGTTAGACAGTGGCGCTACTTGTCATGCTACAAATGACAAGAACTTACTCACTGAGATCACAGAAGTGAAAGACACCGTGGAAAATTGCAATGGTGGTGAAGCGAGATGTGACTCATCTTTGGGCGCAAACTTGATGCTTTCTTCAGGTAAATTACTAACTCGAAACATGTTAGAGTGGTACATTTACTTAAAAAGAATTTGATATCTATGAGTTTACTTGATAAAGCTGGTATGTCTTTTTCAACTATGAATGGTAGAGTAACTTTATCTGTTAACTCATGTTATTTCGGTTGTGCATTTATGGTTGATGGTATGTATATGTTGAGTTTAAATACTAATAGCGTGAACCATATGAATTCTACTTTGATTGATCAAAAGTTGCTACACAATAGACTTGGACATGTGAATTACAGGAAAATGCAACATCTGGCTAGAACTCACAACATTCCATTAGACACTTCTATTCAATTTGACAAATGTGAAGTGTGTGCACAAGCTAAGATCACTAGAAAACCCTTTAAATTGGTTTCTAAAAGCACACAACTTATTGAACTAATACATTTTGACATTTGTGACTTTAGAAATTATATTACTAGAGGTGGTCGGAAGTATCTAATAACATTTATAGACGATTTTTCTAGATATTGTCATATCTATTTGTTGAAATCGAAAGATGAGGCTTTTGAAAAATTTAAGATTTTCAAGTCTAGAGCAAAAAATCAACTCAACTTAAAAATTAAGAGATTTAGGAGTGATAGAGGAGGAGAATATACAATGACAAGGTTCAAGGAATTTTGTGTTTCAGAAGGTATGATACTTGAAACCACTGCTCCTTATTCACCCCAATCAAATGGTGTTGCAAAGCGTAAGAATAGAACATTAACTGAAATGTTAAATTCTATGTTACTTACAAATTTGGTATGCCTTCCTCCCTCGGGAAGAAGCAGTTCTAAGCGCTAATCATATCTTGAACAGTTGCCGCACTCTAAGTTGTCTATGACACTTTATGAGATATGTCATAAGCGTCCTTGTAGATATGATATTCTTAAGACTTGGGGTTGTATTGCTTATGTGAGCATACAAGATCCTAAGAGACCTAAGGTGGGACCTAGAACCATTACTTGTGTATATCTAGGTAGTGCAGAAGATAGTGCTGCAAATAGGTTTTTAGATCTATTTACTAACACGGTGATAGAATCTAGAGATGCAGTGTTCTTCGAAAACAAGTTTCTCAGAGATCAATGCTCGAATGTTTCTGGATCTACAGATATGATTTCGGAATCTCCTGTAGAATCTGAAGTAAGCCCTTCTGACACTAATTCCACACAGCTGCCTGTTGAACAATTTCCAATTAAAGTATCTACAAGAGAGAGAATTTCCAAAAGTTTTGGTGAGGACTTTGTTACTTACCATCTTGAGGATGATCCATTCTCCTATCATGAATCAATGAGATCTAGGGAATCCTTATTGTGGGTAGAAGCCATAGATGATGAAATGAACTCTCTGTTGCAAAACCACACTTGGCAATTAGTAAATTTGCCAAAAGGGGCTAAGATTATAGGTTGTAAATGGGTATTGAAAAAGAAACTGAATAGTGATGGATCAATAGTCAGATACAAAGCACATTTAGTAGCTAAAGGCTATAAACAACAAAGTTGAATAGATTATTTTGATGTCTATTCACCTGTGTGTCATTTATCAACTATAAAAATTCTTTTTGTTTTGGCATCTATTGAACACTTTGTAGTGCATCAAATGGATGTAAAAACAGCTTTCTTAAATGGGGAGTTAAATGAGGAAATTTACATGGAACAACCGGAAGAATATGTTATGAAAGGTCTTGAGGACAAAGTTTGTAAATTAAACAAATCATTGTATGGTCTTAAGCAAGCATCTAAGATGTGGCATCTTAAATTTGACAAAGTGGTAAAGAGTTATGGTTTTCAATTTAGTTATTCAGATAAATGCATTTACCATCGTTTTATGTCAAATAAGATAGTCATCATTTGCTTGTATGTTGATGACATGTTAATTCTTGGTTCCGATCATTCTGTAGTGAGTGACGTAAAAGCTACTTTAGCTAGAGAATTTGACATGAAAGATCTTGGTATTGCTAATACCATTCTTGGCATAAAAGTAAGCTTTAAACGGCAAGTCATCTCCCTTAGCCAGACTCATTATATTGAGCAGCTACTCTCTACTTGGGGATACGATAAGTGTAAACCGAGTGAGACACCATATGATTATAATAAAATGCTGAGTCCTAATGAAGGAACTAGTGTGGATCAGTTAAAGTACTCGAAACTTATTGGTAGTCTCATGTATGCTATGAGTTGCACTAGACCCGACATAGCCTTTACAGTTGGCATGCTGAGTCGTTTCACTAGTAATTCTAGTAAAGAGCATTGGGATGCCCTCAATAGGCTAATGAGATACCTTAAAGGTACTAAAGATTATGCTCTCTATTATTCTAGTTATCCTCCAACTGTGGATGGATATTCTGATGCCTCATGGTGTTCAGATATTGGAAATAGTAAGTCCACCAGTGGATATATGTTCACTTTGGGTGGAGCTGCTATTACTTGGAAATCCAAAACGGCAGACTTGTATTGCATTGTCGTCTATGAAATCAGAAATTTTTGCATTAGCCTCGGCGAAGAGGCCGAGTGGATAAAGAATCGATTATGGATATTCCTTTGACTCGGCTAAAGATTAATCCTTTAAGCCTATTCGTGATAATCAAGCAACCTGTCCAAGTCGTCAATAATGCTCTATTTAATTCAAAACGAAGACATGTGAGGCGAGACATGCGTTGTTGAATTATCTGAGAGAACAAGGGGTTATCACCTTGATCGATGTGAGATCGAAGGATAATATAGCCGATATTCTCACTAAAGATATGCCTAAAGATCGATTATTCAAAACAATGGGGGAAATGGGGTTAAAGACTACATAGGCAAGTCTTAATTACCATTTACTTACCTTTTACTTACCTTCTAATTGTATGTTTTGAATTATCGAATCTTTGCCACAATGATAAGCACAGTTTATATGTTTCATCGATGTTCATAGTTACTGATTAATTTGAAAATGGTGAGTTGTCTTATTCCAAACTTGATGAAGATGACTTTAACCTAATTCAAAGGTTTTATTAGGGAAGATTGTGTCATTCCAAACTTGATGATACAATTCAACTAAGTTGAACTATCCTTTTGGTTAAATGATCTCATTCCAAACTTGATGCTAGATTATTTGACTTTATGGAATCGAATCGTGACATTCCAAATTGAAACATAGAAACAAGATTGTTTACATAAGAAGCCCGTTGGTCTTGTTTTTAATTGAAACTTGATATTACACAACTAAGTTATTGTAAGTGACTTGACTATTGGTCCCGTTCTTTTGAAACTAGACAATAGTTATTCTTCTACAAATAAACTTAAGTTGATGGCTCTTTGTAAATCATATTGTTTAGGTCTTGTTCATAATTTATGAAACTGACTTGATGCTTATGAACATGATATTATGATGCTTTATGACATCAGTATATGTTCTTCTCTGCCTGATGGAATGGTGCTAAGTTTTTATTCAAATGATTGAATTCATAATAATATGAAATTCATATTTGACATTCTACAGGGGATGGCAGAGATGGGGGAGAGCTTCATGAGTGGAATCTTGACCAGGATGATCTATTTGATGAATGAAGATATGTTATTTAGAGCATGTGGAGACTTGATTGTTTACCTGCTATTGCTTATTTTGATGAAGTCCATTTATTTGTGACTTGCATTTTGCTATCTCTATTTTGTGAATATTATTATGATTATTTCTTATATTTGTAAGGCCTTGGACTATTTTGACTGGCCTACTTATACTTGACTATTATGCATATGTTGGTTGTGAACCAAGTCTAAAATTTATTTTAGGAGTTAGGATTTGGATGAGTTTAGACTGAATCTAAAACTCCTAATACTTATTTTGATTTATTGATCTCATAATGATTCATGATAATGATGATTCACTTATTTGAATTGCAAATAATGATTGAGTTTAAAACTTTACTGCTGAAAAAAAAAAAAAAACTCTTTGACCAATCCAAGTTGATTGTTTTGGATTGAATGTGGATGATTTATGTTCGTTTGAACATTAGACTGACCACCGTATTGGATTGTGCTGTATGGTGAACATAGGAGGAGATCGTTGGATATATTGTTAATATAATCCAAATAATATGTTCACATATAAGTCAAATAGGTAAAAGCATGGTTATTTGGGCCCATATGGTCTGGAGCCCAATAACTTGCATATATATACTTTAGGGTTTCCCTACGCTGGAGGTAACACTGTTGAGCGTTCCAAACTTGACGTCTCTTGATGTAATACTTCAAATAACATAAAACACTTTCTTCTCTCTCAAACCTATAACCTCCAACATCCTTTAGGTGTTCGATGAAATGCCCCACTGAAAAATTGAACTCAACTCTCGACCGGAGCTTGGCTCTTGGTTTTTTTTTTCGCGTTGCTAGGAGTTATGCTGTCACCATGTATTGCTTTAAATGTTTTTCGCGCTGTTCAATGGGTTACCTGGTGCTGCGTGCGTCGGTTTAGGCATTCGTAGCTCGCCGGAGTCAATCCGGCGACCTCTCGGAATGCCGGCCAGCTAGTGGCCGGCGAAGCTCGACGTCGGTCGGACGGAACGAACGACGCCGAACGATGACACGGCGTCTTCCTTAGGGCGGTCAAGACTCGCGGCGGTGTTGGCGTCGGTCCGGTGAAGGAGCTGCAGGAGCTTCGGGCGTGGGGGGCTGCATGAAGGGAAGCATGCAGAAGTCCACGTGAAGAAGCGTGGAGACCAGGAGGAAGAAGACCAGAAATAAATAAAAATAAAGAAAATAAAAAGAAAGCAGAAAAAGACAAAAAAGAAAGATTAAAAAAGAGAAATGGGAAAAAATCGGAAAATAGAAAAATAGAAAAATAGGAAGGTGGGCTTCGTCTTGGGCTTGTGTACGCCGGGCTGGGTTCGTTGTGGGCCGAGATATCTGGGCCGAGAGACAGAAATTAGAAGTGGGCTCTTTTTATAAAAAAATGAATTTTTTGTGGGCTTTTAAAAAAAAAAAGAGAATTTTTTTGTGGGCTTTCCTCGTGGATTTAGGGCTGGCCCAGACCGGCAAGGTCCGAAACAGGTTAGCAGGGCCTGGTTTCCTGACCTGGTCCGAATTATTTTTATAAAAAAATAAAAATACAAAAAATACAAAAAATATTAAAAATATTACAAAATTACAAAAAATCGAAAATTCATGAAAATTTCAGAAACCTGAAAATTTATAAATATTTTCGAATTTTTTTAAAAATGGAAAAAAATTAAAATATTAGAAATTCCGAAAAATTTTCAAAAATCCCAAAAATTCCAAGTTTGTTTTAGAGTTCCCTAAAAAACTCTAAAATAATTATTGGACCAATTTTCTCTTAAAAAAATGTCGAAAAATCATCGGCCTAAGATTGTGTTTAAAATTGAATAAATCTTCACGATTTTACTTTAGGGTTTTAATTCTCGAGATACAATTATCCTTAATAACACGCTTATGATGCGATGGTTATGGTTTCCCCCTAGTTTAATTATGATTGCTATTTATTTATCTCTTAATGCTATGTGTTTATTTTCCATTGTAATTTATTTAATGTTTCTTAAATTGCTGATTGTTATTTTGATAATTGCGCACTCATATGATCATCTTACATGTTAGTGGTTAAGTTTAAAATCAATTCAAACTGCTTGAAAAAAATCTTTTTGAAATGAACGAGATTAGGTACTGAAAGTGCACTAATTGGCTAATTAGTATAATCAAGTCCCTGACCCTAAATTCTCTAGTTGCGTAAAAAGTGAGGCATACTCCCATGTTTTACTTGGTTTCTAGCCGACCCCAATAGGTTAGTGGCGACTTCTTATAAACACCTAATGTCACACGGTATATGGGCTTAAGAGAGCTCGTGTCTAATTAAGGGTCCTGGACTCACCCTTTGGACAATACCCATAAACCTATTTAGACATTTCTTTCCCCCACGGGACGGAAAAAATAGGTCGCGACAATAATTGCGCATTTGCATGATCATTTCATTGTTAGTAATGATCACCTTATAGTTAGTAAATAGGTCTAAATCAATCTAGATTGTTTGACAAAAATTTGAAATGAATAAGATTAGTTATTAAAATGAGACTAATCATTTAATTAGTATAATTAAGTCTCCGATTCTAAACTCTCTAGTTGCTTAGAAAGTAAGGTATACTCACATGCCTCACTCAATTTCTAACCAACTCTAATAAGTAAGTAGTGACTCTTCAAATTTTTTTTATTTATGAAAATCCAATGTTACGTAAGATATGACACCTCATCAAGGGTTGTGGGTCCGTTTTATAGGTAATTTCCCTGAACCTATTCTCTCTATTGAGGGGTAGGTCGCGATACTTTTTCACTTAAAAAAGTAGACAAAGCTTAACTAAGATCTCTCACTAAAAATTCCTCATTATTTTCTTGGTATTATTTGAACATTTTATTATTTGAAATATTCCTACATAAACGAGTGACTCGTTGAATGTTTTGGTGAGACTGTATTTCGCAAAGCGAACTAATTATATGTTTTGGTTAGACGACTTTCTTTAACAAGTAAATTAATTGTATATTTCTAGTTATGTTTATCCATGAGCCAGGCAAAACCTGGGGCTATTCATTAGCTTACATAACAAAATGGAATATTTTAACAAAGATCCATAAATCATTGATAATTTTTCTAATATTAGATTTTGTTCGTTTCAAAAAAAATAACTTTCAAACAAAAAATTTCCAAATTTTTAAGGTTTGGTTCACAAAGAATAAACTAGTTAAGGAAAAAAAATTTCTGCCAATAAGAAAAGCACCTTCAAAAGTGGGGAAAATGTTTTTCATTTTTCAAAAGCAGAGAGCATTTTCCATCATCTTTCCTTTACTTCTATACTAAGCACTTTCTTTCACTAAACACTTTTTCCTTTTTATTTTTATTTTAAAAAAATTCAAATTTTTGATTATTTTTCTTTTTTTTTCCCTTCTTCTTCAGTCAATTATCAACCATGGTAGTAGTCAACGATTGTCCACACATGAGCTCAAGCCTTGTTGGTTGACTTGTGGCGAGGCTTTGCCACATTGGATTTGGTGAGTTGGGCGAGGCTTGAGAATGCCAAAGGTTAGTGAGGCTTTGGCAACCTTTGGTGAGGCTCAAGCCCCACCCAACTCGTTCAAATTTGGCGAGGATCAAGCTTGCTGGTGGTCGGTTGCCAACTATCATCATGGTCGGCGATTAGATGAGAAAGGAGAAAAGAAAATGAAAAGAAAAGAAAAGAAAAATAATTCAAAATTAAATTGTTTGAACTTTTTGATTATTTTTCTTAGCAAATCAAATCGAACATCAAATGATGGAAAATATTTTTTAGTTCATTTTTTTGGTTTTATCTAAATATCAAAAAATATTGTCATTTTCTTAAAAATAATTTTTAAAAATATTAAATTTTTCGTGAAACGAATACTGTTGAGCAAAATTGGACTTTAACAATCGAAATTGATCGGCTAATTTGTCTTTTTGTTGACTTTAGACTTGTGGATGCGAATGGCTATGGCCTTGTGGATGGCGTTGCGTGAAGATAAAGGATAAAGGACTCATGTTTGACTTTTCTATTCTGCAAGACGCGAGTTCCTTGCATTATTCTGTAGATGCGAGTCCCTTCCTTGAAACATTTTATTTTGCACGATACGAGTCCCTTTTTCCTTGATATATTTTATTTTCCATGATAAGAGTTCCTAAGCCTATTGCATTGATGCAAATTTAATTTTAAACTTTTTAAATAAATATATTTATGCTAATTAAATCTGTTTGGTCAATTTTGGCAGGATATCTATGACATGAACACCAATCATCTTATATGCACAAACAATGCCGACATTGATATTTTTAAAGTAATTTTTAGTAATTTTTCAATTTTTTCTTTTCTTGACAAAAAATTCAAAAAAAAATATTTAAAACTTTAAGAAAAAGTCATAATCAACATTTGAATCACATAGGACGGCTGATGTTCACGTCAATAATTTCTAGTCTAAATTGGTGTAATGAACTTAATTGATATTAATGTAAAAATATTTATGACTAAATCGGTTCAAATGAAAAGTTTATGATTAGATTTGTACTAATGCAATAAGTTTAGGACTTTTTTTTGTACTTTTTTGTATTTTTCCTTGATATATTTTATTGTGCACGATTCAAGTTACTTACATTGGGTATAGTATTTTTCCTTAATATATTTTATTCCGTGCCGAATAGAATTTGGTTACAGTGGGATCTATATATGCAGTGAAAATAGATTCATTACGCTACTAAGGTCTCGCCTGCATCACAAAAGAGTACGGCCAAACATGGCCAATTTTATGATTCCCGAGACTCAGCTCAACAGGAGCGGCAAAGCGATCCCGCTTCTAGGCTTCGGAACAGCCGAGTTCCCATTTGGCTCCTCCGACAACGTGAAGGAACACCTTCTCCATGCGATCCAATTGGGTTACCGACACTTCGACACAGCCTCGATTTACCTGTCCGAGCAACCCCTCGGAGAAGCCATTGCCGATGCCCTTGAGCTCGGCCTCATAAACTCGAGGGAGGAGCTGTTCATCACCACAAAGCTCTGGTGCAGCGACGCGCATGGCGACCGTGTTGTACCTGCACTCCAGAGATCCCTCAGGTGCAATCTCAGTTAACATATGTATCATACAAGTACCATGTTCGTGCATCAATTTCCTCGTTTTCACCGCGTCCGTCGGTTCTTGTGTTTAGGAATCTCAAGCTCGAGTGCGTGGACCTGTATCTGGTGCATTTTCCAGTGAGCTCGAAGCCAGGAGAGGTTGAGATTCCGGCGAAGGAGGATCTGCTTCCGTTTGATTATGAGGGTGTGTGGAAGGCCATGGAAGAGTGTCAGAAGCTGGGCCTGGCCAAAAGCATAGGAGTGAGCAATTTCTCATGCAAAAAGCTTGAGAAGTTACTGAGCATCGCTGAGATTCCTCCTGCAGTCAACCAAGTGAGTTGTTTTGTTGATCCCTAAGGAACTCATGTTTCCTTAAATGGGATCATGCTTTCCTCCGGCATGATTACGAAATTCCTACGACCCAAGGCTATTTCAAGAAGTTTTAAGGCCTCCTGATGGGAGAGGTTGGATATGGAAAATTGAGGGTTTGAAGGTGGTGAGGAGGGTTCCTCTTTGGGAGATATAATAATCTGACTTTCTGATGTATTGAAAGGTTGTTGGGCAGCTTGTAACCAGCTTCTGATGTTGGTCATGTTTTTGGGTTTTGATTCCCTAACCTGATGCTCTTTTTCATATACTTCCGAGTATCATGGGTTATGGCGTGGAATTTCGAATACAAAAAAATCATTGAATCAGACACCCTCGTATTGACTCGAAAATTTAGAGTCAAGTGGTGGGATGGTTTATATATATATATCTGATTCGGCATGAGAAGGGTGTGATTTTTTATTTATGATTTAAATGGGTATGATTTGATTATGAAGGTCGAGATGAACCCTCTGTGGCAGCAACAGAAGTTAAGGGAATTCTGCAAGGAAAAGGGAATACACATCACCGCTTACTCTCCCTTAGGCGCCAAAGGAACACTTTGGGGGACCAATAGAGTGATGGAATCCGAGGTGCTCCAAGAAATTGCCAAAGCCAAAGGGAAGACACTTGCCCAGGTTGTCATCAATCTCTATTCACCCTATTCTTCTTGAATTCGATCATGCTATGCATGCAAATATTAATTTAGAAGATCAAATTAGACTCTTGACCCTCTTGATCAAACTTCGATGCAGCTAGGCTCCAGTCAATCATAGTCATGTAATATATAAATCCCAAAGAATTTGTCAGTATGGTTAGGGGAAAGATATAAACCCTTACAATACATAAATATTCCTTGAGATTGGATCACTCCATCGCACTATAAGAGATTTAGTGGATTAGTTGACCAAGTCTAACAATTGAGCTAGAACTAAGTAAATAGTTAAAACATTACTTATTTATGTTAATATCTTTCTGGGTATTGTCCTTGCACATATGTAAGCAACTTTACTCTTTACTCATTAAATGATGGAAAATATTACATATAGTTATTAAACTTTAGCCTAATATGTAATGTCATCCTTGAACTATTAATTCATTTAATATGATTATTTAACTATTTATAAATATTCAATCTAGTCTTAAACTTTCAATTTATTCAATCCAACCTCTCAACTTTCTATAATATAGTCCAAAATTTTTCATAATTACACTATTGCCTGAATTTTAGGATATCTTTTCTTGTCAATCCATTTCTAAATCAACAAAAAATATGCTTTTTTTTTTATAATCTTTTTTCTGGTCTTCATATATATTATTATTGTCCCATTCCAATATTTTTAAATTATGATCTCTATATTAGTAAAAATATAACATCATTTATAGTTGTATCGAATTCATATTTCTTTTATTTTATCGATTAGTGTTTCATAAGAATATTGAATAATGATATTTATCTATCTCTAGAATTATCTTACTTATATAAATTTAGATTTTAGTACCTAATCTTTTAGATAGATAGAATCTTCAAGTTTTTGTTTTTATTTTTTAAATTAAGTTTAGCTAAATCTATAAATTAAAAATAGCAAGATTTTCTATCCGACACAACTCTAAATGAGATTCTACTTTTACTTTACTACATTTCATAAGTTAAATTATACCTTAATGGAACTATGGTATATTTATAAAGACAAAAAAAGGTAAAATAGTAAGAACATGAAAGCCATATTTTTTGTCGATTTAGGAAATGGATTGAAATGACATGATATATTGAAATTTAAGCAATATTGTAGTTATGAAAACTAGTGAATGTTACCAAATGATTAACTTGATCTTGTTATGAAAAGTTGATAGATTAGATTGAATAAATTAAAAGTCTAGAGACTAGATTGAACATTTAGGAATAGTTCGAGGACCATATTAAATAAATTAGAAGTTCAAGAATGACATTACACATTAGGCTAGAGTTTAGGGATTATTTGTGTCACATTTCCTACATGGATATATTTCAAACGAATGGTTAAGCTTATATTTTGGCTATATTATTGATTTGCATGAAGGTTTGTTTGACGTGGGCATATGGGCAAGGAGTCAGTGTGCTAGTGAAAAGCTTCAACAAAGAGAGGATGCAAGAGAACCTCGACATATTCAACTGGAGCTTGAGCCTTGAAGAATTGAACAAAATTAGTCAAATTCCACAAAAGAAAGGATACGCCGGACTTCACTTTGTATCCCCAGGTGGTCCATACAAGTCTCCCCAAGAGTTCTGGGACGAGGAGATTTAATCAAGAATCATTAACTGCTGCACTTAGTTCATTCAACTTGAGACTTGCTTAATGAATTATCCCAAGATAGTTGAACCTTAATCTTAAAGGAACGCTAGCCCCTTCTATTTTGTAGTGTTCATGCATCATTGTGCAGTGTAATAAAAAGATGCTTCAAACTGTAATATGGAGGTGTCCTAAACTGTATTACGTGACTAATAATTATTTGACAGCAATGGTCAAATTATTTTTATCAGAAATATTCATAAGGATTTACTGACCATTTTGCGTTAGAATAGGAATGCAATGGTTGCGTGGAGTGCCTTTGTTTTTGAGACAGTGCATGCATGATAACGAGGCGAAATATTTCACTCATGACGTCTGCAGAGCGGGACGAAATGCTCTGAGTTTAAGCTCTAGCCCAATCGATTTGTCCCATCTATATCAAACTTAAGAGATCATTCCCAGACAGACTAACTTCGATGATATTGATTGATTATAACAAAGTATGGAAGGCCATGGAAAAGTGTCACAATTTGGGCTTGGCCAAACGAACTGGAGTGAGCAATTTCTCATGCAAAGAGTTTGAGAAGTTACTCAGCATCGCTAAGATTCCTCCTGCTGTCAATGGAGTGAATTTATTGTTGGCCCCTTGGAATTCATGTTCTCTTAAAATTGCTGTAGAAAAGAAAGACATGTTTGTCGTGACAAAGAAAAGCTACCAAGAACTCGTTTTCCAAAAAGCATGTTTGTTGAAGGTCTGGCATTGCTCCTTTTTTTATGTGCCTTCAGTCTTCGCGCGGTTCCACAACAGATGCGTGAGCGTGTCATCACAATACTTCGAGTTCCCTATGCGTTGAAGAAAGGTGTACCGGCCGTATTCCTCGATCAGCCTAAATCTAATCTTCTAGTCTCCTAGGGGCGCCCCTCAAAAAAATCCAACTCGTGAAGGATGAACGAGTCATCTGATTATCGATAAAGTCAAAATTGGTAACGTGAGATCTGCCCAAGCATGTCATACACAGGCAATCTTAAAACTTACCAGGAAAAATACAAAAAAATGGAGGCACTGAGATTATATGGGTAATTTGGTGGCAGAATTCATTACGGTACAGAAAACATCTAAGTATCACCATGACATTTTTATAGGAACCAGCATGAAACTTACTATAACCAAGAACATTTTTCTCCTGAAGTGACTAGTTATAAATGTTCAATTAGACGAGTCCTGATTACTCAGACTTTAACAAAAGAGTGAGTTTTTATTATGATTTGAATGGGCGTGGTTGATCGTTTAGGTGGAGATGAACTGAACTTGAGTGGCGGCATTAGAAGTTAAGGGAATTCTGTGAGGAAAAAGGAAAACACATCACTGCCTACTCTCCGTTAGATGCCAAAGGATCGTTATGGGGACCAATCGAGTGATGGAATGGGAGGTGCTACAAGAGATTGCCAAAGCCAAAGGGAAGACGCTTGCCCAGCTTGTCATCAATCTTTTGTGCACATTATCATTCTCGAATTTGATGGTGCTATGCGTACAAATATTGATTCGGATGATTAATTTAGACACTTGATCCTCTTAAAGCAATAATCGATGCAGCTAGGCTACGGTCAGTTATAGTTATGTAAGAAATGAACCCTAAAAAATTAATCACTTTGCTTAGGAGAAAGAAATTAAACTTACACTCACCGTGCCTCGTAGTCACTTTCTATACCACACAACTGTTCCTTAAAATTGTAGGCAAGTTAACTCTTTACTCCTCAAATACGTGAATGTGTTTCAAATAAATGGTCAAGCTTGTATTTTGGCCATATTATTGGTTTGTATGAAGGTTTGTCCGACGTGGACATATGAACAAGGAGCCAATGTGCTGGTTAAAGCCTTCAACATAGAGAATGTTGCAAATATAGACAAGGAGTCGATAAAATAGTTGAAAAGAATAAAAGGAAATTGGATACTATATTTATGTGATTCAATTTGAATATCGGAATCTATGTTCACGGGAAAAGCGACGTGAATTTCCATTATAGAAACAAGCAATACAATGAAAAAATAATTAATCAAACACTCAACACACCTTTAATATTTCCTAGTCCCCAATTACACTACAAAACTCACATAGTACTTAACTTCTCATAATCTCTAGTGAAATTTCACTCAATAAATTACATAAATTCTGATCATTTGAATTTAATTGATCAAATCACTACAAAGGTAATTACAATAAGAAAATCTCTCATGAGAAGAACTCTCTCTTCTCTCGGTCAGCTAATGGAACTTGGCTTCCCTTCGTCCCCCCTCTTCCCCTTCTATAATAATAGAATTTGCCAGAAGACAAATCAAGCCTCATCTTCGACGCCTCCCACAATAAGGGAAATGATTACCTTTGACTTTTCTTCTTCTTTCTTCATTTTCAGGTTGACATGACCTTTGCCAAAGAGGACAAAGGACAAGAAGGGAACACATTCAATGTACAGCAGAAAGAGAAACAAAAAGCCCGCATTCCTTTATCTTCTTCAATTTCTCTACCACTCAGTTCTTCCATGCATGACAACATGAAAGTCTTCTTCCTGTACCCCTCCATGAGGCGTGTGTGAACCGCGAAGGGAAGTGTCCAGCGCCATTCATTTCTTTTAAGTGCAGCAGCCACAAGAAGAAAAACAAATATGTCCTCTTGCTAATTTCTTCATCTTCAAGCGAGGCATGTAAGAAATTAATGCATGAACAAATAAAGTCAAAGACAAAGCTTGAACATTGGCCATAGAGTTACTTGTTTTAATTTGGATCGTGTGTCCAAACTTGAGATATATTTTAATAGAGGGGATGAAAGAGAACATTGACATATTTGACTAGAGTTTGAAAAGTTGAACAAAATTCATTAGATCGTTGAACATTAATGCCAAATGAAGGCCAGTCCCTTCTATTTTTAGAACAACGTAATTATGTTCACCTTTCCTTAAACAAGGCAATAAGGAGATATTAGGATATACGTGTGATTTGTGTTAAAAAGTCTCACATCAAAAAATTAATATGGTGTTAAGTAGTTAATATATTCAAGTTAACTTATAACTCATTGAATTAAAATTTTGAGTGAATGTGAGTTTAACTTGATATATTAATAGACTTAGATTTGGGTTCTGTCTTGGCGATCTCCCCTAAGAAGAATATATCAGGCTTCTATTATGCACTCCTTACAAATATATCAAAGTATCAAAGTCATTGATTAATGGATAGCCCACTCCCAATATATGGCAGTGTTTGATGAATATCTCAATTAAGGAATCTGGTGACTAACCCAGTTTCCAAGCAAGAGGGTTTTGTAGTGTAGCAATGTAGGCCCTATAGCAGACTTCATGGTTAGTCTGGAAAAAGAGACCAAGAGGGAGAGAGAGGAATCGGGGAGAAAAAGGGGGCAAGAGAGACGAAGAGGGAATTGAGAGGGAGAGAAGGGAACTGGGGAGAGAAGGGACGACTAAGAGAGAGCGAGGGAGCTTGGATCAACACCTCGGCAACGTGTGGACCTATCCTCCATGGATCTGCTCTTGCATCATTTTGGGCACACTGGGCCAGAGCTCATGGCCATACATCTCACGAGAACTCCGGCCCTGCTGGTCCCTCTTTTGGTTGTTGCGTGCGTATTGTTAGTCTTTTGTTGAGGATACCGGTGAAGGTTACAATCCTAGTTGAGACAGGAATCTCTCGTTTTAGTAGTGCATTCTATCTGCTTGATGAAATGCCGCAGTGAGATGGTTTTGGCCGGCATTGTGTCGTTTGTACATCGTCTCGACCAGTCATCCCATTGTTGTTAGCGTTCTGGGTGTTGGCCATTTCACCATGTCTAGCTGCCTCTCTCATTGTTTGTGCACTCCGTTAGGGGGTGTCCTTGGCCGATGATGTCGTGGTTAGCCAAGGACAGTAACCTAGGTCAGGTCGTCGCAACTGGGGTGGTTGCGGTTCCTTGGTCCACAGTTGTCGTTGTGGCACCACGCAACACTCGTCGATATTAGTTTAGGGGCGTCCTTGTCGCAACCATCATCAAAATGACGCCGGCCAAACGAAGACTCAGCACTTGGCTGTACTTGGCTCGACAGAGACGATGACACGATGGGCCTTTGACTTGACAAAGACAGGCAATGTCTATGGTCGTGGCCGTCTATACCGCTACAGTAAAGCCGTGGTGTAGGGGAAACCGAATGCTGAGTCGACTCGACCGGATCCAGGTCAGGTTGGCTCATGGACCTGACCAGCTCGGCTTGTTTTGCCTCGGGCTGATTTACCTTGGATTTGGGTTGGGGTTTTTATTCTAGTGGACCCATTTGGCCTATTTTAGATTTAGGTTCAATTCAATTTGTGGGTTGGACTTTGCTTTCATTTTGTTTTATTTTAATCTTTCGTTTTGTGTTGTGGGTGCCGCCCAACTCGACCCATTTGCTGAGCCCAGTCCAACCAAAGACTTGGCTCATGGGCTTGGGTCGGATGTGATGGTCCAACCCGAGTCTGTTTTTATTTTTAGGAAAAAGGTTAAAAATTAGTTTTTCTAAAGTAGTTTCCTCTTATGTGTGTGAAAATCCTTAAAAAAAATCATGTTCAAAATTGTACAAACTCTTAGAGCTTTGTAATAGGGTTTGAATGTTCTTAGAGATAAATTTTAGGTCATTATTTGCACATTTCTATTTTGATTATCACTTAATTGTACAGTTCCAACATGAAAAAAATTGTGTTCAAAATTGTATAACCTCTTAGAGCTTTGTAGTAAGGTTTGAATGTTCTTAGGGATAAATGTTAGGCCATTTTTTTGCACAATTCTATTTCAATTATCTCTTGATCACTCACTTCCGACACGTTGATTGTGGTTTCCCTTCCTTCGACTTAATTAGGAATGGCAATCTTCTTATTTCTTAGAGTTAAATTCTTGTTTTTCCTTGCAATCTATTTATTTCTTAGTTGCTAATTGTTATTTTACAATTGAATACCCATATGATCACCTCACACATTAATAGATAGGTTTAAAATCAATCCAAATTGTTTGACAAATATTTTTTTGAAATGAACAAGTTTAGGTATCGAAAAAACAATAATTGATTGATTGTTATAATGAAGTCCATAATCCTAAATTCTCTAATTACATATTTCCATACGTCACTTAATTTTTAGTCAATCCTAATAGTCTAGTGACAATTCCTCATTAAAAAATCTTTATAGTGTCAACGTAAGTCAAATTTGAATACCTCAACGTCACGCGAAGTATGGATTTGGAAATACCCATGCCTAATCTAGGGCTATAGACCGGCTTTTTAGGTAGTATCCCCAAACTTATCTCTCTTCCCCGCTCTATGGAAAAAGGTAGGTCTCAACGGTAAGACATGGGATTCCTTTGCCTTTCTATTTACGTCATCGAGCCAAGTAATGAATTATGGACGACATGAGAACCTCTGGAGTACCAAAAGTATGAGGAATGACTTAAGTGCCAAAAGTTACAAAAGGTACACTTAAGTGCCAAAATCGGAGCAAAATGGATCACTTAAGTGCCAATAGCGAAAAATTCCGGCCAAATTGCCACGTGTCAATTTTCCGGCGACTTCATTTGTTGACAAGACATTTTTTTCAAAATAAAAAATCCACGTGGCAATTTTTTTTTTTTAAAAAATTGTCCATGTCAAATTTTTGAAAAATTAAAATCGATAGCCCTCGCCAATCCCTCTTCCTCATTTTTTTTTTAATAAAATCGATTTTATAATAATATTTTATAATTATTTAAAATTATTTAATTAATAATTTTTAAATCCACGTCAACCAAAACGACGTCATTTTAGCTGATTTTTGGCCGATTCAGTTTTTGGCGAGCCACGTAGACAAGAAAATTAGTAAAAAAATGCCACGTAGGATTTCCGGTAGGGTTCGGCGACTTGGCACTTAAGTGATCCAATTTTTTTTTAAAAGTGGCACTTAATTGTACATTTTGTAACTTTTGGCACTTAAGTGTCCTTTGTGCGCCAAGTTTTTGGCACGCCGTACTTTCCCCAATTGTGGACAATATTCATTCCGGGCGCTTTCAATATGATATGTTTATGTTTGATACCCACGATCTTTCTGAGTGAAGTCCATTTGGAACAGATCCGACTACAGCAGAGGTGAGACTTCTTGTAGGACGCGGTCCTGTCGGATGGCTTGCGGGGGTAGCAAGACGTCGCTTCGATGACCCCCAATAGTGGGATTGGCTCATCTAACTTATAGGTGAGGCGAGCAACACGAACCTTGAACCTCCTAGCATACCATAGGCATTCTCTAGGTGGTAGAATTTTCCAAAAAAACTTATTCAGAAAAATTCTAAAAACCTTTGTATTGCGTTGCAAGAATCATTAACTACAAGTTAGCGCATGTTAGGACCAAATTTCTTTATGTGATAAAAGAACCTTATTTGTGAAAGCTCAAGAGGTGTATCTAAAGTTCCTTTCTTATTTCTTTAAAGGCAAGTTAAAGTAGAAATATTTTGGCCAAAATCACGTTATTCATTTCAACTCACACTGGCTTAACCAACTATGCAATTGAGGGATTAATGGCATTCTTAGCATATGGTGGAACTATGAACCCAAAGAAAATTAGGAGAGATAGATCCTGGCACATAAATGATTGATTCAAACAACATTCAGCCAAAAAGATAAGTGGACAAGCATTATTATGAGTTTTCAAAAGTTTATTTAGTCTCATTAGTTTTAATTTCCAAAACTTCAGCCGAGATTGATACGGGCTGTAAACAGACAGGCAGCCTAACAAGTCCATATCCTAGAGAAACTCCTACGGTAATACTATATCCCTATAAAGTCGGGACCAGCTCGTGGCAGGACCCCTGAAGTTTCCCATTGCATTAATCGTGCTGCTGTGGATTTGGCCAGAAGAGATGCGAACCTACCCATTTTTCACGCCACATAGTTCTATCCATTTTCATCCAATTTGTTTCCCACTTAGGAGTACGCTTTTGGCAGAGGAAGTAAGTTGAACATCAGTCCTTCCCATTGTATCTAGACCAAGAGTCACGATGGCCAAATTGTCATGGACTGCCGCGGAATTTAGAAGTGCCATAAGTAAGTAATGCAGTAGGGGCTACGGGCACTGGAAGCTAGCAAAACAAAAGGACATGCACATGTACATATGAGATTTGGTGCCTAATAGTGGAATATACTAGGGGGCTTAAGGCTCCCATCCCAACGGAAAATGGTGTCCGTAGAATGAGCTGGGCCATGAGGCTGAGCCTCAGTCTCGTGGGCTCGTGGATAGGGAAGGACATTTCTTGACAACAAAAAGCGTGGTTGAAAAGGCCAACCCTTAGTCTCGTAGGCTCACGGACTGGGTTGGATTCTCTCAACACCATCCTAATTGTCATCCTAAATTACAACTCGAGTTTCAATTGGGAAAGGTGTGTGTAGAAATATAGTGTTAAAGTATATAAAGTAGTGTCAACACTTAAATTTTAATGACCCGTTTAATCATTTATTCATTATATAGAAAGTTAGGGATTAAATTTTAACCCCTAGCAAAAGTAATTTTCATTAAAGTGCATTGTATATAGATATTAGGAACATTTACATACCTATCGGATTGGCAGCAGATAAGCTTAAATGAATGGTCTTGAGCTTAATTGAATTAACTGGATTCAGTCCTAAAGATTAAATGTTTGTCCAAGCCCCTAAGAGAGTATGATGGCTGAAGTACACAATTGATACGCCGAGAAAAATATCGTTTCTTTCATTGAAGGACTCCATTGCTTTGCATACAAAAGGAGAGGCAGTAAAGAAAAGAGGGGGAATCGGCCACAATGAAGGAGGAAAAAGACGGGGGGCTGATTCTCTCTCTTCAGAAACGACACAATTTCACAAAAGAAGAAGGAAAAAAAAAAGCACACAGGAGTCCAGATAGAAGAAAGGGAGGGGGTCTGGTGCTTTTTCTTCTTTGGGGGTCTGTTTTGGCCCTTTAACTGAGGAAGGACGACTGGATTTCGGGGGATGTGGGAGTCCAAGAGAGCTCGAAAGAGAGGGAGGCAGCAAAGGTCATCTCTTCGGCGATGGTGTCTCACTTGGCCAACACGGTTCAAGAACCCCTCCGATGATGGCACGGCTTGAGCTCCACAACCTCCGTCTCACAACTCTAGTCGTCTTCAGCAATGGTGCCCAGCAACAACAACCTCAGTAATTTCAGACGAGACGGGTAGCCGTGAAACAGCCTCGGCACGTCCCTTGTTTTCTCCGTCAACTTCAGCGAAGCACCGGCACCCGCAACTCCAGCGTCAGTCCAACGAACTAGCCCCGACGAGCCCGCGACCACAGAGAGAGCGGTTCACCAGGGTCATACCGTCCCCCGCTGCTGCTGAGTTTCTTCCTCAAGCGTCGATGCTCCGCCCATATCAGCAACGCTCCAGGCTGGAACCTCATGTTGCCAAGCTCCCGCCGACGGCCGTGACTAGCCTTCGTTCCCAGCCAAGCCCGCCGTCTCCTTGCGCTAGCCTCCTTCACAGCCCACGCTACATTTTTCCAGGTCCGATGCTCTCACAGCCCTGACGCCAGTCCAACGTCTCGAACAACTCCGGTGATGGGAGACCAGAACGCCTCAGTAGCGCTTCCACGGCCCCCATAGCTCCGCCCAGTCGCGATTCGGACCTGTTGATGTTGCTGGCTCCAGTCTCATTGCCAACGCCGTCAGCGAATCTCTCAATCTTCTTGGTGCTCCTGCGCCTTCCCCCGTGGCCGTCCAGCAAGCCTTCATCGTTGTGACCATTGAGTCGACGCCGTCGGAGGTTCAACAAAATGTCTTGGTCAAACCCCTGCTCTTTGTTCTTGTCCAGTCATGAATCGGCGATGGAGGTATAAGGTCGGCAGTGGCGTTCACCGATAGTGTGAGCGTTAGGCATTGAGTTCGACAAAATGGTTCCGGCGGCGGATTGCCGATGAAAAGTGTGGTGTTCTCGGCAAGAACAGTGGGTGTTCGGGGCTTGAAGAAGGCGGCTTCAGGAATATGGAAAAATGAAAAAAAAAAGGATGAGAACAAAAGAAGAGATATGGGTTTAGTTAGGCTTGATAGATTTTGGGCTTAAGTTGTTCTATTATATTCAGGCTGGGCTTAGTTTTAGTATTAGGTTTTATTTATCTGGGATTGGGCCACCCGAACTGGGTCCATTTTCTGGACCCAGTCCGGTCGAGGATCCAAGTTTGTCCCGACCCGGATACGCTTACACTTACATATTAATATTATTTTAAAAAATTCGAAAAATTAAAAACAGAAAAAATCAGACAATTTATAAAATTTATAAAATTTGAAAAATTCATAAAAATTCCAAAAAATTCATAAATTTCAAAAAATCGAAAATCTTAGGAAAAAGCTTAAAAATCAATTTTAGAGTCACTTTTCTTAGAATTTGTGAAAATCCTTTCATCAAAATTATACCCAAAATTGAACAAGCCTTTAGAGTTTTACAATAGGGGTTGCTTTGTGTTGTTTTCTTTTTAGAGACACCGTTAGATTGTTGTTTATGCATTTCAATTCGATCATATTTGATTGTGCAATCTTAATATATTGATTGTTATTTTCATTTCTTAGAATGGTTAGAATGAAGCTTAAAATCTTTAATAGGCAGCCATAACACTTTGGTTAGTGAATGGTGGTAGTTTAGGTATCGAAAGGGCGCTAATAAACATTAATGTAATTAAGTTCTCGACTCTAGAATTTTTGGTTGCATAGAAATTGAGACGACACTTCTACGCCTCGATTGGTTTCCCAACGACCCCAATAGTCTAGTAGTGATCCTCAAAATATCTATGTTGTTAATAACTAAAAAATGAAATCCAATGTCGTGCGATATATGGGCTTAGAAGAGCTTGCACCTAATCATGGATTGTAGGCTCATTGTTTATGCAATACTCTTAAATATATGTCTTTTTCCCTCTAGGTAGAAAAGGTAGGTCATGACAAGCAGGGGCACAACAATTTATATGATGCAAACACACTTCAATGATTCTCGTAAATGAAAGCATACGACCACAACACCTCTCTATAGAACAAAGATTAGCAAATACTCCATCCCTTATAACTCCCATCCACGATAACATTTATTACAAATGTTAGCGGCATACATTGATTCCACACTACTCAGTCAAAAGCATTTTCAAAAAAGGGAAATTTTGGTCTATGTCAACTATGAGTTTTACCTCAAAGTCTTCAGCGGAGTCATAGACTGTTGAGACCTTACTTGATATGAACTACCAAAAGAAAGCTACGATTGCTAGGCATGTATGAATGGTTATTCATCGAAGAGATGGTGTTGTTGTCTCTTGCAAACTTTTCAAGGCCTATACCAATCGCAACTTGGAGTTTTGATTCAACATGTAATTTTCTTACCTTGTGAAGCTACTACCGATCGGTTATAGGTCAATTAAACACTCGAGTAAAATGTGAGAATACATTTTACTTCTGCAAACTGGAAATTTATGGATAGGAAGACTTGATTTTGCTAGATTAATCTAATGTCTACCTTTTCTCTTTATTTTCAAAAATGTTTTGCATATAGTTTTCGTTGGTTTTAATCCTAAACAACTATCATATGATGGGCAATTATGCAAGTGTGCAAACAATAATATCAACATCAATAATTCAACAATAATTAAATTACTTGGAAATATGAACTTGAATGCAATAAGCAAGCAAAGTAAACTTTCATTATCGTCCACTAAAATGGAGATTCTGCTAATTTTGACTAGAAAGACAACAATGATATGACATCTCAATATAATTATGCAGGGACAACGAATGGTTGCAATGCAAATCTAATGTGCATATTAACACAATGTTCTTATTTCTTTTCTTTTATGATGATGATATTTTAAAAGCTCATATGAATAAGATTTATGTATAATTCAAGCTATATGAGATAACTTAGATTAATACATAAAATGCAATGCCAATCGTTTCTTTATGGGTTTTCTTATATTTTAACACACATGACTTACTTACATGCTGTGACTATATGCATCTTAATCTTACACACATTCGTGAAATAGCATGAAGCTCTACATGACATGTATGCTATACTATAACAATCTATATGCAATAATGAATGCTATGGACTTGGGCAATCTTGGGTGTCAACACTATGTAAAATTTGATGTGAATACTAACTTATTTTGAAATGCACATGTTATTATAGAAGCTAATATTCTAGTGGCCAGTCACTTCACATGCATTCATTGTATATTTAATTTTACGTAATGCAAGGGTTCTTCACATGCATGTGTATTTATTTTACACAGCACAAGTTCCTCGCATTATATATTTTGTTTGATGTAAATACTTTGAAATGTACATGTAATTATAGAATCTAATATTCTAATGGCCACTTACTTCACATGCATTCGTTTTATATTTAATTTTACATAATGCAAGGATTCTTCACATGCATGTGTATTTTATTTTACACAGCGGAAATTCCTTGCAGTATATATTTTGTTTGATGTAAATACTTACTTTGAAAAGTACATATAATTATAGAAGCTAATATTCGAGTGGCCACTCACTTCACATGCATTCATTGTATATTTAATTGTACATAATGCAAGGATTCTTCACATGCATGTGTCATTTATTTTCCACAGCAAGTTCCTCGCACTATATATTTTGTTTGATGTAAATACTTACTTTGAAACGCACATGTAATTAAGCTAATATTCTAGCGGCCACTCACTTCACATGCATACATTTTATACTTAATTTTACACAATGCAAGGATTCTTCACATGCATGTGTATTTTATTTTACACAGTGCAAGTTCCTCGCAATATATATTTTGTTTGATGTAAATACTTACTTTAATGTACATGTAATTATAGAAACTAATATTCTAGTGGCCACTCACTTCACATGCATTCATTGTAAATTTAATTTCACACAGTGCAAGGATTCTTCACATGCATGTGTACTTTATTTTACACAATGTAAGTTTCTCGCATTGTATATTTTGTTTGATGAATACTAACTTATTTTGAAATGCAAATGTAATTATCGAAGCTAATATTCTAGTGGCCAGTCACTTCACATGCATTCATTGTTTATTTGATTTTACGCAACGTAAGGATCCTTCACATGCAAATGTTCGATGCCGATTGAAATATGGTTACAACAGGGATCTATTTATGGGATGAAGAAAGACTGGTTCCTTAAGTTTTGGTCTCCTCTGTATCGCGAAAAAATACAGAGAAATATGGCCAATATTACTGTTCCTGAGACTCGGCTCATTACAAACGGCAAAGCGATCCCACTTCTCGGCTTCGGAACAGCCGAGCACCCATTTGGCTCCGCTGAGAATGTGAAGGAACGCCTTCTTGACGCGATCCAATTGGGTTATCGACACTTCGACTCAGCCTCGCTTTACCAGTCCGAGCAGCCCCTTGGAAAAGCCGTGGCCGAGGCCCTTGAACTTGGCCTCATAAACTCGCGCGAGGAGCTGTTCATCTCCACAAAGCTTTGGTGCACCGACGCGCATGGCAACCGCGTCATCCCTGCACTCCAGAGATCCCTCAAGTACAATTTCACTAAAACATATGAATCATGTGGTACCGTGTTTATATGTTTTCATTATCCTCATTTTCATGGCATCGGTTGGTTCTTGAGTGTAGGAATCTCGGGCTCGAGTATGTGGACCTGTATCTGTTGCATTTTCCAGTGACCTTGAAGGCAGGAGAGTGTAAGCTTCCAGTTTTGAAGGAGGATCTGCTTCCATTTGATTATGACGGTGTATGGAAGGCCATGGAAGAGTGTCACAAGCTGGGCTTGGCCAAGACGAATTGGAGTGAGCAATTTCTCATGCAAAAAGCTTGAGAAATTACTCCGTGTCGCTGAGATTCCTCCTGCTGTCAACCAAGTGAGTTTATTTTTGGCCCCTTGGAATTCATGTTTTCTTAAAAATTGTTCAAGGAAAAAAACACGTTTGTCGTAACAAAGAAAAACTATCAAATGTTTCCAAAAAATATGTTTATAAGTCTGGCATTGCTCCTTTTTTATGTGTTCCTTCAGTCTTCGTGCCGTTTCACAACAGATGTGGGAGTGTGACTTCACAATAGTTCAAGTTCTCTATGTGTTGAAAAAATGTGTAGCTGTTGTAATCCTAGATCAACTTAAGGCTCTATTCGTTTCACGAAAAGTAACTTTCATGAAAATATTTCTCAAATTTTCTAGCATTTATTTCACAGAAAATAAATTCATCTTGGAAAACATTTTCCATAATGGAAATAAAGTATTCTAAAATGGAGAAAAATGTTTTCCATTTTTCAATTTGGGGAAAACATTTTCCACATTTACTCTCTCTTATCTCACACTCTCTACTAGTCCTCACTTCTTTCTTTTTCTTATTTTTTCTTTTTTGACTCTTTCTTAATTGGTTGTTGGCCACAACGACGGCCGGCGATCGGCCATAGGTGAGCCTAAGCTCAGCAGAGGTGGGTGAGTTTAGGTGTGCCGCTCATTGGCGAGGTGAGCTTAGACTCGCCACTCGCCAAATCAGTGAGTGGGAGCCTCGAGCTTGAGGCCAGCGAGGCCCAAGACCGATAAGCTTGAGGCTCGCCAGATTGACAAGCTCACATGCTCCAGCTCATTGCCCTCTAGACTTGCTAGATTGGTGAGCTGGAGGCTCTAGCTCGCTGACCAGGCAAGCTTGCCGACCTCAAGCTCGAGGCTCGCGCTTATCGATTTGGCAAGTGGTGAGCTTGAGCTCACCTATGGTTGGCGATCGGCCAAGGAAGAAGAGGAGGAATTTGATCCCCCAAAAAAGGGAGAAGAGGAAATAAAGAAAAAAAATTAATAATCGATTTTTAAAAAATAAAAATAATAAAAATTGATTTTTAAAAAATAATAATAATAAAATTTTTAAAAAATAAAATAAGAATAAATTTATTAAAAAAGAGTGTATAGAGGAAAATTTTTTTTCCTACTGAACAGCAAAAAATATTTTTCACTTCATTTTCAGATTTCATTGAACATCATAAAATAATTACTTTTTTTTTTTCTGAAAAATAGCTTTTTGGAAAATATTTTCTAAAAACATCACATTTTCCGGAAAATGAACGAGGCCAAAATCTAATATTCTAGGCTCCTAGGGGCGCCCCTCAAAAGAATTCAACTCGTGAAGAATGAACGATTCATCTAATTATCGATAAAGTCTAAATTGGTAAACATGAGATCTGCCCAAGAATGTCATACACAGGCTATCTTATAACATACCATGAAAAAGAAAATAGGTGGAGGCACTGAGATTCTACGGGTAATTTGGTGGACAGAATTCATTATAGTACAGAAAACAACTAAGTACCATCATGACCTTTTGGTAGAACCAGCATGAAACTTAATATAACTAAAAACGGTTTTCTCCATGAAATGACTAGTTTTAATCTTAAATCAGATGAGTCGTGATTCCTCAAATTTTAACAAAACGGTGTGAGTTTTTATTATGGTTTGAATGGGTGTGATTTGATTGTGTAGGTGGAGATGAATCCTCTGTGGCAGCAACAGAAGCTAAGGGAATTCTGCAAGGAAAAGGGAATACACGTCACTGCCTACTCTCCGTTAGGTGCCAAAGGATCGTTTTGGGGGACCAATAGAGTGATGGAATGCGAGGTGCTACAAGAGATTGCCAAAGCCAAAGGGAAGACGCTTGCCCAGGTTGTTATCAATGTTCTATGCACTTCATCCTTCTCAAATTTGATGATGCCATGCGTACAAATATCGTTGATGATTAATTTAGAGACTCGGTTCTCTTAAATCAATAATCAATGCAGCTAGGCGACGGTCACTTATAGTTATGTAAGATTTGACCCTAAAATATCAATCACTTTGCTTAGGAGAAAGAAATTAAAGTTATCCTCACCATGCCTCGTACTCACTTTCTATGCAGCACATAACTATTCCTTGAAATTGTAGGCATTTTTACTCTTTACTCCCTACATACGTCAATGTGTTTCATATAAATGATCAACTTCATATTTTGGCTATATCATTGGTTTGCATGAAGATCTGTCTAAGGTGGGTGTATGAACAAGGAGTCAGTGTGCTGGTGAAAAGCTTCGACACGGAGAGGATGAAAGAGAACCTTGACATATTCGACTGGAATTTGAGCCTGAAAGAGTTGAACAAAATTCGTCAAATCCCACAAAAGAAAGGATTCGCCGGACTTGAATTTGTATCCCAAGATGGTCCTTACAAGTCTCCTGAAGAGCTCTGGGACGAGGAGATTTAATCAAGAATTATCAATTTCTCCAATAAGTTCATTCAACTTGAGGCTATCCGATGAATTCTTCTTTTGTCGTTGGACCTTGATGCCAAAAGAATGTTAGCCCCTTCTATTTTAGAACAGTGTAATTATGTTCACCCTTCCTTTGGCCGGGCAATAGGGAAGTGTTTCGATGTGTATTGTTTGGCTAATAATAGACTAGCCATCATGCACGCTCGTGCAGGATGGCTTTTTCGTTGTTCAGATTTTGGTGGATGGAATAAGTAGATGATCAAGTGGCCAATGCTTAAACCAAAGGTGTCAGGGTTTTTCTCATATTCACTATAATCTTCTAGACTTAATTACTTCAAAATGTTTCATATCTTTAGAGATTAATTACCTCAATTTACCCTTTAAAGACCTTAAATAGAGTTCCACCGACTAATGGTACCAGCTTCCTTTCCCTCTTCTTTCTTTCTTTTTTCTTTTTTTAGTTCGACCTTTCCCTTTTCTTTAACTACCTTGTAACTTATCTTTCTTTTATATACAACTCTATAAATAAATAAAAAACTTAATTACTTTTGGGTAAGAAAACATTCTTTTCTGAATATTGTCGTTCTATAAACACACAAAAGTTAGAAATCATCATGACCTTTGATAAATTAAGAATTTTAGTGTGTTTGAAGAAAATCAAATTTCATAGAGCATACTTAAAATACTCACTATCTAAAACTACTTCAAAAATCACTTTAGCATAGTAATGCTCTGGAAACCTTCATCTCTAAAAAAGAATGGTCTTTAATATATTTCCATTTTATACTCATATATTACATAGTATTATCTCTTGCGTGCAATAATAAGAAAAATATATCAAATCATTAAGTCAGCTAAGTTTAAAAAAATTCACTGCTTCATTTAAATTCTACCTTCATCACTAACACAAATTACCACATGTCAAGAATAGTTTGGTACGTAGGGGTGTCAAAAATACCTTAATTGAATCGAACCGTTGACACCTTTAGCTATGCAAAATGGAAAGAAAGAGAGAAATATGTGTGAATTGAAATTTGATAGACAAAAAAGTTGTGTGTATTGTTGTTCTCGGGGTCAGAACCAATCATTCGGATTAAGTAGAAAATGCTGCAATAAGTAGGAAGTGATGCTAGAGGGGCCTATAGGCGTGCCATGGGCGGCAATTTGGTCACACCTTTTTATTCCTCTTAGCATCAAAAGTCACACCCCCTCTTTCGGTCTTTCGCAATTCTCCAAATTCACGGAATAAAAATCTGCAAAAGTTAATCATAGGATTTTGCCTTTACGACAACAATGGAAAAGTCGCACAGCCAATGTGGATAAGAATCTCTTTGCCATTTGATCTCCTCGACTGTTTTTGAACAATTGACCGGTAGATAAAAATGCAAAGGCTCGACAAAGGATATTTATGAAGCATATAGGCTTTAGACTATATCAAGTTTTCAAATAGAGATTTAAAAGTTAGTAGCAACGCCATATAAAAAGTTCAGAATCTCATCCTTTCATCTTTAGGGATATATACAATGGTCCTCTAATTTTTACTGTTTGTGTGATAGGGTTCTCTAAATTTATTTTTATATGATCAAATCCTCGACCTCTTTCCCTTTATCCATTCTAGTCCTTCCATCAAGGAGGCGCAACTAGGAGTATTGCGCCCTTTGACATGGGTGCCTAACTCTTGTAGGGGCAAGTGACCCTTGCCAACCATCGTTGGGGCTTTATCATTTGTCTCCCCTCCCCTCCCTCAATGGGTGCGCACTCTTATGTGCACAGTTCAATGTCCTCGGCACCTTGCTTGAGTATGATAGGGGTTGCTAGACGCTGGTTGATCATGCTGTCTCTTTCCTTCTCTCCCTTATCTCTCTTCTTTCCTTCCTTTTATTTTCTGTGTTTTTAATGTTGCTAATGTAGTGATAATTGGGCGACTAATAGGATGACACGTCCATCATGTTCCACATCAGCAATTCCATGTCACCAATTTAACAGTGCTGTAATGGGGATTTAGCAAAAGAACTTGATTTGATTGAACAAATTAAGCAAAACAAATAGAGAACTTGATTTTTCAAAGCTAAGAGTCCAAATTGCACGTATGATGAAAAAATAGAGTATCAAAATTGTACTTAACTGCTAATTTATTAAGACATATCTAAACTCAGCATCTTTATAAAGTACCATAAACTCGGACAAAAGATAATGGCGTTTACTTCTCAAGCACATTTTCCTTCAAATTTTTCTTCTCTCTAACTCCAAGATCATAGTAAATTCTGGCAAAACGTTATCTCTAGGCTTTTGCAAGACAAAAACATAAGTTTGAAATTTGCCCAAAAATAATCAATACGATGTAATAGTCTTGGCCAAAAGAGATACCATCGCATGGTCATTCAATTGGTAGGTTTGATTTATCTTCCATCAGCACTAACACCTCTTCTAATTTGTCTTTCGCCGAATGTGGTTTTCACATCAAACTAAACTTGTTGGAGCAATAACACATTTTCTTTTCTTTTACGTTCAAGACGAGGAAACTTTGTAAAATCTCTAATTGCATCTCGATTATCATCGAAAGGGCCAGCTCGAGCCATCATGGTGAAAAGTAAGTTTACGGTAAACGAATGATGGCAACGACTTTTGTTGTGGTCAAAGTTCAATCCACCGCCATGATAAGAGGAGGCCCCCAATCAGTACGGGGTTCAATCATCTTCTCTGTCTCTTTTCCGCAAATGAGCGAGAAAAATCTGGGAGAATCGTCGATGTCGTGAGCAAGGCTAAGCCGATTTCGATCGCACGACTACCCATGGGGAACGAGATTCCTCTATGAAGCACAAATGATTGATTGATTCGAAAACCTCCGTAACACCTTCATCTGCGATTCGAAAACCGAGGTTTCAGTTGTTTGCCTAAAAATATTCTCCCCGATTCATTTCCTCGACATAAAATAAGTGTATAGTCGAAGACGAGTTGACTACGTCAAAATGATTTTGTTTATTTAAATCACATTGTCAAAAAAACTGCCAAAATTTTAGAATCAAAATCACAAAACATGCATAATTATGAAAATAATTAATATCATAAAAATCTCAAATTAATACACATTTAATAAATTTACTCTAAACTAATTACAAGCTAATATATATGTGATAAATTTACCCTTCATAAATTTCTATTAAATTTGACCGTTAAATTATTGAGCTAAATAATACACGGTAGCTAATAGGTGTATCAATTTAAGGTTTTATCTTCCGTTTGTTATATGTATATTAATTTGTGATTTTTTCATTATATTAATCTACTTTAACAGAAAATAATGGAGAGTAAATTTGTTGTAAATGTATTAAAATAAGTTTTTAGTGATTATTTAGAATGCACTTGTAATAAATGTATTAATTTGGGGTTTTAGTATTAACCCTATGGATAATTTTTGGGCTTGGCCCATGTAGTACGGACGGATCATTATGAGAATAATTGCGAAATTTATAGGCTCAAGCAATGCGGGGTAAACAACCATTTCTCATATCTCTCACCATTCCCCTCCTCCTTTCCTTTATCATTTAGAGAGATGCTAAAGTTAAAGTGAAAAGTTTCCCATTCTTGTGTTTTAAGAAATGGTAAGGACACATATGTGAACCAGAATTAGTTCACGCCTTTTATAGCACGTGTTGCTTTCCTATTTGTGCCGTAGTCTTTTCTCCTTTTAACAGAACTTTCGTGATTTTCTTTAGCTACATGATAGTGCTTCCGCCGAATGTCTTTTTGTCAAGTATTGTAGCAGGATAAACTGTGAAGATCCTCAAATGCTGTCGGTACGTCCCCCGATAACGTTGGCATCGTTACTCGAGTACTTTTTGTTCCAATTGATCATCCGATGACATTGCAAAGAAACCAGACGTGAACAATAATCCTACATGATCGTTTGCTTTTGTAAATCTAACTCGACATGCATCTAAACTGTGAATAGCCAGGAAAAAATTCAGATAAGCTTCAGCGGTACGACGCTTTGAATTGCATTTGGCAAAGCTGTGAATTCATTGTTAATTTCCATAAAATTTATGTGGCCGTACAAGTGCATGTTTGATCTTTTTCTTCTACCGGAAAGTTTTAGTTGATCTTTTTTGCACCCTTCTCAAGCAATTTATCTTTTCTTTTCTTTACAAAAGATACAAATAATTGATCTTCGTAAGATTATTAGGAAGAATGATACCGAATGATCTCTAAGTTTTGATTCGATATTCAATGTCATTATTGACTTTTGAATTCCTTCAAACTGATTCTTGAATTATTGTTTAATTATTCAATTTAGTCTCCAAAATCTTTCAATTTGTCAAATCCAATCTCTCAACTTTCCATAATAAAGTCAAATTGGTCATTCGATACAATTCATGAACTTTCATAATTATTCTATTGTCTAGATCTTAGAATTTCTTTTCATTTCAAATCAATTTCTTAAAAAGAAGAAGAAGAACATATGCTACCTTTCTATTAAATTTTTTGTCAATATAAATATTACTATAGTTCCAGTTTAGTATGTTTTAACTTATGATCATTATAATGGCAAAGATATAACCTCATTCAGAGTTTTTATTGGATTTATAGTCCTTTTATTTTCTTAAAAAATAAAGTGCTTTCACAAGTATATTTAATATCGATATCAAATTATCTACACATTTGTCATAGTTATATTAATCAGAATCTTATTCCTAATTTTTCTAGATAGATAAAAATTTCAAGTAGTTGTGTTTCGTGTTTTCTTAATTAAATTTAATTAAAATTTTAAAGTAGAAATTTTAAATAGCAAGAATGTCAATCGATACAACTCTAAAGAAGGCTTTACTTTCACTACTATAGAGATCATAACTTAATATATTATTAAATGTAATTTATCGAAATATTTATGAAGACCAAAAAGGAAAAAAAAAAAGTAATAAAAAGATAGCCATACTTTTTATGATTTAGGAAAATAGATTAAAATCAAAATATATAAAAATTTGGGCAATAATTTAATTATGAGAACTTTTGCCTTTGTTATAGAAATTTGAGAGACTAGATTGAACAATTCAAAAGTTTAGGGATTATATTGAATATTTATAAATAGTTTAAGTACCATAATGAATGAATTTAAAATTCAAAGATAACATTGAACGTTAGGCTAAAGTTTAGAGATTATTTTTGTATTATTTTTCCATATCACTAGTATAGTTAACATAGTTGTGAGTTTGATAATGAACATGGCAACCTAGTTCACCAATTATTTAGAAGGGATGTGACTATATAGTTCAGTCAATCTATTCTTCACGATTCACCTCAAATTAAGCACAATCAATGTAGACATGGAGAAATGACTCATTTCTATGAGTTTTTGGCTCAAATTGTCTTTGCTAAGCTTCTTACGTAAATAGTTCATGAAGTGAACAACTATAATTTGTAAATCAACGTACTATTCTCACTCATTTACCATTCTAAGAATTTCAGAGTTGTTTTCCAAAGAAGGCAATGAATTCCATCGGAGGTTTCCCAGAAAGAAGAAATGGAGGTGGACCCAAAAACCAGCTATAAAGTGAAAGCTTTTACGTCAAGATTTAAAGATAGGGATGAACCCAAGAGTTTTTTTTCTTTTTTCTTTTAAGGGCTAGAACAGAAAGGAAAAGGCAGCATTTGAGGAGGCATCATCACCTCCAATTCCATTAACAACAGAGCTCATTGATGGTGTTCCTCCTTGTGGGCCTTTTTCTTCAAATACATTATTATTATAATAATTATTATTCTCTTCTCCATTAGTTCCCCCCCACCTTTTCCCCTTTAATTTTCAGTGGACAAACAATCCAGCTTCAGATTTACTGGTTGAACTCCATGATCATCGATTCCCCCTCCAATTTCAACATGTGGGCTCCGCCCCACACCTAAACATCATCTCCCTCACCAATAATCTCCAACAGTGCCAAACTTGAGGAAGTATCATATGTCTCTAGTGGATCGTTTCATGATCTGATCGCAAAATTAAAGTTGATCCTCACGTGGAACCGATAATAATCAAACCTCAGCACTCTCTCCACCCTGCCCTACACAGTAGTTGTATGACCCTCATGCCTATATATTCGTTTTCATGGAGAGGCCCTTTTGCTTTTGTTAAAAAAAGAGTTTTTCTTTTCATATACAAGCACGACTGACGTCTCCAATCAGAGACAAACTCATTCCTCCATATGAGTTGGGGAGGACCACTGTAGCATAAAGTCTAGCACAAAGTATCTAGCATCCCATTCTTATGCCCTCTCGCTCAGTCACTGACGCTCACGCCTTGGTAGATTAGACCCGAAAAGAAAGACATTCTCACGCTCGCTGACAGGACACTGACCGAGTATAAACTCTTTCTTGAGTCTTGGATCAAGCACCACAAGCTCCTACATACTTTCGGTTCAGCCCCGAAGGCACGGATCCTTGAATAAAAGGCTTTATCTGTGGAGCCCAGCAGCCCTTTTGACCAAAAGTCAGATCAAGATCGACCCCTCACTCAAATTTCGCACATACTCTCTCTCTCTCTCAGAGTACGTCTCCCCCACCAGATTTCAACCCCAGCTTTTTTCTTATTCCTCCGTAGGTTCCCTCCTTTGCATTTGCAAAAAAATATAGGGAGGAAAGAAAGGATTGTTTGCCTTCTTTTTCCTAAAGCTTCCCTCCTCTGCTTTGCACCAACAAAGTATCATCATTCTTACAACACCACCCCCCATCCCCCCCTCTCTTACTCCCTTGGAGAACCCAACATTGCTTTCCCTGCCACCCTCACTCTCATTCCTTCAGATGTGCTCCAGAAGAGTCGTTTCTTCAATGGAGACCAACCCAATTCATCTAATCTACCATGTATTTTTCATCATCATAGGGCTTGTCTCTGTTTCTGCAGCCCAACAGAGCACTTCCTCCATGAAAACAGATGCGGAAGCCCTGATCCTGTTCAAGAAAATGATCCAGAAGGACCGAAATGGAGTGCTATCTGGGTGGCAGCTCAATCAGAATCTTTGTGCTTGGTATGGAGTCACATGTTCCTCAGGGAGGGTCACTCAACTCGATCTTAGCGGCCAGAGTCTTGAAGGGACCATGTCTTTTGAACCTCTGAAGTCTTTAGACATGTTAACTGTACTCAATCTGTCATCAAATGCATTCGCTATCAATTCAACCTCCTTGCTTCAACTCCCTTATGGTTTAGAACATCTTGAACTTTCTTTGGCAGGCCTCCTTGGTTCGGTCCCTGAGAATTTCTTTTCCAAGTGCCCCAATCTCATCGATGTCAATCTAGCTTTCAATAATTTAACAAGCTCGTTGCCAGAGAATTTCTTTATGAATGCTGATAAGCTTCAGCTTCTCGATTTGTCTTATAATAATCTAAGCGGGTCAATTTCAGGACTGAAGATCGAGAATTCTTGTGGTTCTCTATTGCAACTTGATCTTTCCAACAACCAGCTCAACAACTCCATTCCAAGCTCCTTTTCAAACTGCACCAGCCTCCAGACAATGAATTTAGCAAGTAACATGTTCACTGGAGAGATTCCCCGCTCATTTGGGCGACTTGCTAGCTTGCAAAAACTTGATCTCTCTCACAACCATCTCACAGGGTGGATTCCTGATGAGCTGGGAACTGCATGCAACTCGCTAATCGAGCTTTTGCTTTCCTATAACAACATCACAGGGCCAATTCCATCATCTTTCTCATCATGTTCATGGTTGCAGAGCATTGATTTGTCTAACAACAATATATCAGGCCCCTTTCCAGATTCCATCCTTCGGAATCTTGGTTCCCTTGAGAGTTTGTTATTGAGCAACAACATCATCTCAGGGCCATTTCCTGCTTCCCTCTCATACTGCAAAAAGCTGAGAATCATAGATTTCAGTTCCAACCAGTTTTCAGGTATCATACCACCTGATTTATGTCCCGGAGCTGCCTCACTCGAGGAGCTAAGAGTTCCAGACAATCTCATCACCGGAAAAATCCCACCTCAATTATCTCAATGCTCACAACTCAAGAAGATTGATTTCAGCTTGAACTATCTAGCTGGCTCAATTCCCGCAGAGATTGGGATGCTTGAGAATCTGGAGCAGCTAATCGCGTGGTTCAACGGCCTGGAAGGCGAAATCCCACCAGAATTAGGAAAATGTAGGAACCTGAAGAATCTCATCCTTAACAATAATCATCTTAAGGGTGAAATCCCTACAGAGCTGTTCAACTGCAGCAATCTTGAATGGATATCGCTCACAAGCAATGAATTGACTGGTGAAATCCCACATGAGGTCGCACTTTTGTCAAGATTGGCCGTACTGCAGCTGGGGAATAACAGTTTGAGCGGTCAGATCCCATGGGAGCTGGGAAATTGCAGTAGCTTGGTGTGGTTAGACTTGAACAGCAACAAATTAACGGGAGAAATACCGCCACGACTGGGGAGGCAGCTTGGAGCAAAAGCATTGGCTGGTATTCTTTCTGGAAACACCCTCGTATTCGTAAGAAATGTGGGCAATACATGCAAAGGTGTGGGAGGTCTGCTGGAATTTGCCGGGATTAGAGCTGAAAGGTTGTTGCAAGTGCCGACATTGAGAAAGTGTGACTTCACAAGAATGTACTCAGGTCCAATCCTTAGCATGTTCACAAGATACCAGACAGTGGAATACCTGGACCTTTCTTACAACCAGCTCCGAGGGAAGATCCCAGAAGAGTTTGGGGACATGGTAGCTCTGCAGGTTCTCGAGTTATCACACAATCAGCTATCTGGAGAAATTCCTTCATCGCTTGGCAGACTAAAGAATTTAGGGGTGTTTGATGCATCACACAATCGACTGCAAGGCCAGATTCCAGATTCCTTCTCAAACTTATCTTTCCTGGTCCAGATAGATCTTTCCTACAATGATTTAACAGGGCAAATCCCACAGAGAGGGCAACTAAGTACTCTCCCTGCTAGCCAGTACGAACACAATCCAGGACTTTGTGGGGTTCCGTTATCTGAATGTCAGAATAACGAACCAGAAACAAACCCAGATGGAGCCATGGGCACGAAAGGAAGAGCAAAGCGAGGGACTGTATCATGGGCTAATAGCATCGTCCTCGGAATTCTACTTTCCATTGCTTCCATCTGTATCTTGACTGTATGGGGGGTAGCAATGCGTGCAAGAAGAAAAGAGGCAGAGGAAATGAAAATGCTGAAAAGCTTACAAGCAACGCATGCAGTAACAACATGGAAAATTGACAAGGAGAAAGAGCCACTCAGTATCAATGTCGCAACCTTCCAGAGACAGCTGAGGAAGCTGAAGTTTTCCCAGCTAATTGAAGCCACTAATGGCTTCTCAGCAGCAAGCCTCATCGGTTGCGGTGGGTTCGGCGAAGTGTTCAAGGCCAGGTTGAAAGATGGCTCAAATGTTGCGATAAAAAAACTCATAAGATTGAGTTACCAGGGTGACAGAGAATTTATGGCTGAGATGGAGACATTGGGGAAAATCAAACACAAAAATCTGGTGCCTCTATTGGGCTACTGCAAGGTGGGAGAGGAGAGGCTATTAGTATACGAGTTTATGGAATACGGTAGCCTTGAAGAGATGCTCCATGGGAGAGTCAAAACTCAAGATCGGAGAATACTTACATGGGAGGAAAGGAAAAAGATAGCGCGAGGGGCTGCGAAAGGACTGTGCTTCCTGCACCATAACTGCATCCCCCACATCATACACCGGGACATGAAATCGAGCAATGTATTGTTGGACCAAGATATGGAAGCAAGAGTTTCTGATTTCGGAATGGCTCGGCTTATAAGTGCCCTCGACACGCATCTAAGCGTAAGCACGCTAGCTGGCACACCAGGTTATGTCCCACCAGAGTACTACCAGAGCTTCCGATGCACGGCAAAAGGAGATGTGTATTCATTGGGCGTAGTCCTCTTGGAACTATTGACTGGAAAGCGCCCTACCGACAAGGAGGATTTTGGGGACACCAACTTGGTGGGGTGGGCAAAGATGAAGGTGAGAGAAGGGAAGCAGATGGAAGTCATAGACCCAGCACTGCTCTCGACAACCAAAGTCCCAGAGGAAGCAGAAGCAGAAGCAGAAGCAGAAATAGTGAAGGAGATGGTGAGATACATGCAGATAACACTGCAGTGTGTGGATGATTTCCCTTCCAAGAGGCCAACCATGTTGCAGGTGGTGGCCATGTTGAGAGAGCTAGTCCCTGGCTCCACAAACGGAAGCAGCAACAGCACCTGAAACATCATGAACTGTTAATGTTTCTCTTTCTTATTGTTTATGGTAAGAAGATAGTGCCTGTATGTTTTATTCATATGTTAAGATAAGATCTTTTATGTACCAAATTCATAGCAATTCCAATCCGATGATGAACGTTGAGTGCCTATGCCTGACCCTCTGTACATTCAAGTCATGTGCTTACCCAGATCGCATAGTGAAAGATTAAATTCCACGAGTCCCCCCACTCACTGAAAGGGCGTTTGGACCTTTGGCTGCGGCATTTACTCAAACAGGTGAAGGTCATTGTCCGGGACACAGAGTAACATGCCAAGAAAGCGGGTGTCACTCAAACCAAACAAATATACGTTGGTGAATTGCCATGAAGAGGTCGATGAACACTAACCCATTACCCTTATGGACCGGAAGAAGATGACTGGTTGAGATTTTAACAATTGTAAGTTATGACAAGCGAGATTTTGCACCTTAACATAGACATGATAGTCCAGTAGAAACTTTCATCAGGATAATGGGAATCGACAGTGGAATGAAACGTGAGCGACAATTTTCTTGCGAACTAACTAGATTGGGAAGGCAGCTGGAGTTTCGGGCATTCGTCGAAAAGGGCTGGTTTGGCTTTTGCTGCTAACAAAGTGCACCAAACCATAAGCAGAGCTGGAAAAACGAAGGAAAAGGTGGAGAGGATTTTAGGCAATTTCAGAGTACCGCGGAAAGATTTTAAAGAAATTCTTGTCGAAACTCCTTTTTACGCAATAAAAGAGAACTCTTAGATAAAAACAAGAAAATGCGAGTCATTAAATATGAAAAACGGTTTAACTTTTATAGGAATTTTAAAAATTGGATTTGCAAAGGTCTTTTCTAAAGATTTCAAGCTATTGGAAAATTAATATTTTCAAAATTTTCTACCCAATGTACAATCTCATCATTGGATATGGATTTAATCTAATCAATCAATTTCACACAACAAATTCAAATCAATCATTTGATACCCTTCACAATTTTCAATAATTATACTTTTGTCTAGATTTTAGAATTTCTTTTCATTTCAATATTCTCCATGAATGCTATTGCAATTTTACCTTTTAATCTCTACAAAATACTACAACAATTCCATTTCAATAAATTTTGCTTTACAATATCCCTAACGGTAAATAGGAAAACTCATTAAGAGCTGTTTTGGATTGATATTTCTACTCTTTAAGGACTAAGTGTTTTAGTAAGGATGTTTTGCAAGGACATTAATTTATCAAAATATATCCATACTCATTAATTTAAATCTTATTTCTTATTTTAGTCGGACGCAAAGAGAAATGAATCTATTACGACATGGATGTCCTTGCATATTTAAAATTAAAAATAAATGAAGTGATAAACTTGTGACCGCCGCGGGCCCAACCCCACCCTATTATTTTTAGGCTTTGACGTTTGAGTCTGATTTTTGCCCGGCCTACAAAAATCAGAACACATTTAAGTAAAAGCACCAAACCACATAATTTTGTTTCCATTTCTTTTTAACGTTATTATGGTACCATTTTTTTATTTCCTTAAATTATATGGCTTGGGATAAAATTACATTTTTAGAAGAATTAGCTAAAAAACTTTCAGGGGAATAGAATAAAATGAGGATGTCATATCTACTTTTTCAATTATTAAAAATCCAGCGTATCTTCGTAAAATACAAATTGGAATCCTTTGAAAGAACCGGTGGATGTGAATTTACATCTTAAAGATTACCCTAGAGAATAATGGAATCAACCGAGTCAAAATTAACGGCTGAAATGAGTTCTAATCTTTTTGTCTTTTTTTAACTGTTTTTCTTTCTTTACTTTTCCTTCGTTCAATTTTCGCCTCTTCCCTTCTCTTTTCGTCCTCTTCTTCCTTCTTTCTTGTCCACCCGAGTTCCTTTTACTCCTCCATGCAAATGCCACCACCTCCACCTTGTGCGTCATCATCCCCACCTTGATGCAGCGACCAAATCATGGACCACTTGATAGCACTCACTGTCGACCGTCCAAACAGCGTCCCAGAATCAACATAACTAAAAATTTGAACATAATAATGGAGAAAAGAAGAGATTTACATACCTGTTTTCGAATCCATCAATCCTCTATATAGAATGAGAACGAGCCAATCTTCTAATGCTATCGATCTTCTCTTCTATTACCCTTAGAATCTTGATTCGATGAGACCACCCTTGAGATTGCCCCTTACCAATACCTTATGTGAGGGTTGTTGCGGACATTTTAAGGTGGGGTTAGAGGAGAGACGTTTAGTTCTATTTATAGAGTTTTTGACTGGTCCTCTCATCACAGGTTGAGCTCAACTCAGTCCACACAAGCAATGCCCATATTGATCTATTAAGAAACCTTATATCTCATCTTCATAAATCAACCCTATAAAATGGTAAATTATGATATTAATTAATATAGTTTACGTCAGGAAAACTCTTACACTCACAGCATTGCAGCCACTGCCTTGCCACCCGCCACTACTCAGCCTCCCTCCCTCTCAGCCTTTGCATTTGCCTCTAACTATGTATGTGTGTATATATACATTCAGACATTGCTGACCTTACGCGATCATATCTAAGGTCACTTGATATGATGTGTTCCGACCAATAAGACTGGTGGCTGCCGCCCCACGGATTAGCTGACTCGCTTTGTTATCGTGTCCCTTAACACGAGAGAGAGAGAGATAGGTAGGCTAGGGGCTTAGCGGGTGGATGGATGCGTGGTTTTTCTAATAATGTCAAGACATTTTCTACAGATTTGTGGGGGTGACGTGGGTCAATTTGGGATATTGAATCTGTTGCTTATCTGTCAATTATCTAGAGGGAGAAATTTGAGACACGGATGTTCAACAGAAGTAAATCAGACTTAGGTTTTATATCACTTAAGTTTTGTGGCTTTTTCTTTTTGTTTTGTATGTTTCATCTTTGTGTTGAAACTAATATACAAATGTTGTAGTTGTTGTGCCCCTCTCCGTAACCCACTTCTTAAATAAATAAATATGCGAAATACAAAGAAGCAAGCTCGCTTCTCACAAGAAGGCCGGGCAATTCTTGGATAGATGAATTGATCTCTCAAGGTAGTGGTTGGCCTGGACATGTTGCATTTATCTTATTTCCACTTTAGTTAAAACCAACTTAGCTCAGGTCGAGCGTAGACTTTGGCGGGGGGATCAAAGTCATGCTCTAGCGGTTAACTTAGGCATATCGATAAATCACAAGCATGGAGCCTCTAATTTCTGTTTAAAAGTGATTCGCGAGGCCAGTCATTCCATGTGAAGTCGCGATAGATTTGCGAGAGGAATCATATTCTGATTAATCATGCAAATAGTGATGGGTTACTCGGTTAAGCCATTGCCTCATCTGGGTCATCCCCACATTTTTAATCTCTAGGCACTTTGTGTGTGAACAGAAGAGGCAGACTATATGTTAGCATCCTCCTCCTCGTTCGCTTTTGCAATCTTCAAGGAACTTCAGCCGGTTTTCACATGCCTCTCTCCTCGACATGTCTCGTTTGGACTTGATGGGATGCAAGAAGAGGAGGAGGGGAGAGAGGGTTTTTAGGTTCAAGACATTCGGAGAGAACGGGTACCCGATTGAGTTCGACGGGTCCTTCCTTGAGAATGTGAAGGCACTTCTTGAATTAGGGCAACCTGAGAGCAGCTCTTGCATTGGAGTGCCATGCTGGTCGTTTGAGCTCGAGATCAATCGCCAACCACCTCTTCATGTCTTGCTTTACGTGATTGAAGAACCGATTGAGGCTTCCCTCAGCCGTCACTGCAAGCACTGCTTATACGTAGGTAATGCCCTTAAAAATACTCTATTTTGGTTTCATACTATTCCAGGAAATGTGCGTGGTCAAGAATAAACGGACGAAAATTTTGGAAACCCCTAAGTTCAGAAAAATCATAGGAAATTTATTTAAATAATAAGTTTCACGTAAGACTCACATAATCTATTAGTTTTGACTTGTTAGATGTTAGTGCATTTAATGCACTCAATATTTCTCTTAAGTTTACGTCTTGTCTATAGAGAAAATTCAGTTTATTTAGAGTTAAGATTGCAATTACCTCAGTTCAACTTTTTGTCCGCTCCAATGAGATCAAACTTGAGCTTTGGTAGGTCCTTTCTTTTGTTCATCAGTGTTCCGTACGGCCGATCACCAAGGGAACAATTGAATCGTATCCTCTCTCATCTCAACATAAATATGAATCCATGTTTTATTTGTTGATCTCAACAGAATTACAGAAACACATGATACTATAGGGGAAAAATTACAATTCATAACCTATGATGCAAGAACAATTAGTAAGATTTGGATGCCATATATACAAACAAATCTTTAATGACAAATACATTATCAAAGGATGCAAATGGTAAATTTTTCCTTTACACATTTAATTTTGTTGAGTCAGTTCTGAGTTGATTATTTTCACTTGATAAATTTGTATATCTATATACTTATATATTTTCTACTGATATATTTGCGGTTCAGGCTGGGGTCAACATCTAATTTGCAACAAGAAGTATCACTTCTTGTTGCTGTCCAAGGACATAACACCTGCTTCTCTGATCTTCAACGGTGACTCGATTGATGCAAATCCAATGAAAGCTAAATTGAACTTAATGGAAGCACATGGCCACACCATGCACGGTGTCTTCCACTCGAACGGGTTTGGACATTTGTTGTGCATTAACGGGTTGGAATCTGGTTCAGACTTGCCCGGCTTCCAGATCATGGACTTTTGGGATCGATTGTGTACTGGTTTGAAAGCAAGGTTTGCCTGTTGATTATCTATTCCTTTCCGTCCTAGGAAAATCTTGTGAATTGGTGTGTACATATGCACTCGATGTAATGAAGTCTCATTATACGAAGTACATCAAGTTATGTTCCTCCTTTCCTGTCAAATGGAAAAGAAAACTAAGAAGAGATTTGACACATGCAACTTTAGCACATTGATATTGTGCTAAAAGATGCTAAACTTCGAAACCTCCAGTAAAAATTTGAGATGCTTGAAAATTCATTTTGCGATTGAACTCTGTTTATGAATGCTCTTCCGCGCATGTCTCTTATTCAAACCTAATCTTTGATGGATGGGAATTTGGGGTCCGGAATATGTATAGATTGTCGTGGCTTGTTTATCTTTTCATTTCGGTTCAAGCTATTGCTCTATCATATCCCTACTCATTGCAGTGATTAACCGTAATACGAGTTATCTACACAGAATTCAACTCATGAACATCTAACGAAGAACATTCTTCTAACGTTCCAATGTTTCTTCTGATAGACTTTTGTTTGGATAAGCAAATACCCTAGTAACTCTCAAGCGATGGCATGAAATCTTTTGTTCTTTCTTGTTTGGTAGGAAAGTGAGTTTGAATGACGTCTCCTATAAAAGAGGCATGGAGCTCAGGTTGCTTCATGGATTAGCTTATGGCGAACCATGGTTCGGTCGCTGGGGTTACCTATTCGGCCGAGGAAGCTTCGGCGTCACTCTTCCTATGTACAAGAAAGCCATAGAAGCCATTCGAGGCATGCCCTTAACTCTACTTATCCATAACTTGGGAAACTCCAGCCACGAGGTGCTATTGATCTTCTCGAGGTATCAATCACTGTCAGACCACACCTTGGTCGGCCTTGGCGACCTCCTCCATTTCATGTTGGAGCTCACGACCCATGTTCCAAAAGCGAACTTTGTTGATTCGTATTACAGTCCGAGTTTCCTCCTGGAGACCGCGTGCAGATGGTCGCCAAAGCGAGTTGAGATGGCGACGCGAGTGATTGTCGAGGCCCTAAAGCGAGCCGAGTTCAGGTGGATTTCGAGGCAGGAAGTACGGGACGCCGCCCGTGCCTACATCGGCGACACGGGCCTGTTGGACTTTGTTCTGAAATCGCTCGGGAACCACGTCGTGGGCAAATACCTGGTTCGTCGGAGTTTGAACCCCGTTACAAAAGTTCTCGAATACTGCTTGGAGGACGTCTCCAAAGCAAGCGTAGAGTCGGAAGGCTCAGTCACGAGCAGTTCGAATCTCAGGACTCGATCCAAGATCACGAGAGCTCAACTCATGAAGGACATGTTTTGCGTTTACAAGCACATCTTCAAAGAGCAGGAGCTAGGAACCAACACCCGCTTCGGTGACAACGTGTCGCTTGCAGCGAGGATCATCTTGGACTCCAGACACCTTATCAAAGAATACAATGGAGATTTGCCATACAAATTGGAGCTTGGTTTGGGAGGTAAGTTCAAAGTATTTTGCACGGTTCTGTTGAGAGACGCTGTCCGTTGCGAATGGAAGACGAAGCTGATGCCGCCCTACGAATGCATCGTACTGAAAGAAAACGCCACCGTGAACGAGCTCAAGGTCGAGGTGGAACGGACTTTTCGGGAATTGTACTGGGGACTGAAGAGCTTCGTCGCTGAATCCGTCGTCAATCTGAACACTAGCGGGTCGGAGATGGTCTTCGGGCTGGTGGAAGTGGGACGCAGGCTCGTATTCGAGGGCAGCGTCCGAGAGCAAGGAGCGACCGCACGGGATGCATACGAATGTGGCGCAGATGGCGGCCGCGTGGTGGATTGTGCCTGCGGGCACCAAGGAAGATGACGGCGAGCGGATGATCGCGTGTGCCGTGTGCGAGGTCTGGCAACATACGTGGTGCGTTCAGATCCCGAACAGCGAAGAAGCACCGGGAATATTTCTTTGCAAGAGATGTGAACAAGTAATCATGGTCCAACCTTCTCTGCCCTAATGAACATCGCAGTTAGATTATATCTAACTTAAGAACCATAGTTTATGTGCTGTTTAAGAATCAGTGAATGGCGAAAACTATCGAACTAGGTTAAATCGGAGAAGAAAGTTGCAACACTAGATGTTCCGATGCCCCAGGCTTGGTCACCTAATGGCCGATACATTGGGGTACTCCTCCCACGCTTTGCATGGATGCATAAAATAAAGATCGCCTAATCATGTTATTCTTCAGTTCTCCATGCACATTCGGACGTCCGAAATCGGCTCGGTCAAGAGAACTGCTCAAGTCAGACGTCCGATGGAGGAAGGACCATTCGCGAGCAATGAAACTCTACTTAGAAAAGAATGCAAGAAATCTATATATGAATATCCACTCCCACTTTACTAGAAAGTGATTAAATCTGGAATCTCCAGTTTAGAAGCGTGTACATGGTGGGGTTGATGTTGAGGTTGAGGACCGTTCAAACTTCTTATGCTAACGATGTCCCGTTCCGATCCATTGCCATCATCCACGCTCATGAGGTCGTGGCCGTCGTCGAAGACCTCCCACTTGTTCGTCACGACGGTCCTCAAGACCTTCCCAGATGACAGCACCAATTCGCCGCCACCGCTGCCGGCGTTCTCTCTCACCACGATGGCCTTAGTCTCCTCTTCGCCTCTGCCGTTGACCATCCTCTCCACCTCCTGAATGTCCTCCTCCGGGATCCGCTCGACCTTCGGGAACTCCGATGCGTTGAGCACGCCGTAGACCTTGCAGAAGTCGAAGAACTCGGCGAGCTCCTCGCCCTGCGCGTTCGCCTGCCGGAGCACCGCGAGGGCCATGGAGGCCTCGGCCTGCGAGGCGCCGTAGATCCGCGAGAGGACCCTGGCGATGAGGCTGCACACCCTGCTGTACGTGTCGAAGATCTCGATGATGATGCAGTCCATGACCTCGAGGACGAGGGTGCCGTGCATGCCGTCGGCCTGGGGCCTGACCTGGAGGAGGAGGGAGAGGAGGGACTGCAGCCGCTGGAGCATCACGATCTCGGCCATGATGGAGTCCTCGGGGCCGGCGGCCTTGACCTTGCGGATCTCCTTGAGGTCGGTGTGGAGGAAGGCCGACTTCTGGTCGAGGAAGTTGAAGTAGGCGCGGACGAGGGCGTTGTGGCCCCACGTCCGGGAAGGGGAGGAGTGGCCGTCGGAGAAGTCGGAGAGGTCGAAGGGGAGGCGGCCGATGCGCTGGACGGCGGGGACCTTGCAGCAGAAGACGCCGTGGAGGAGCATGAGGCACTTGAGGGCGACGGACCAGCTGCGGGTGCGGTGGGCGCGGGTGGAGATGGCCCAGACGAGGGGCTTGAGGTGGGTGGACGGGGAGGTGCGCACCCACGCGAAGACGCGCTGGGCGTTCCGGTAGTCGACCCGGGCCTCGTCGTGGCTGGTGGCCCGGATGACGGCGGCCTGGAGGTCGGGGTTGTGGAGGTGGGTCCGCCGCGAGAGGGCGGTGATCACGAGGCTGTTCTGGTCCTTGAGAGCTCCGGCGGCTCTCTTCCACAGCTTCATCTCTCTCTCTCTCTCTCTCTCTCGATCTCGAGATCTGAACGAGGCGAACGCCTCTCCAAACAACGCAGCTCCCCGCGAGAATGAAGAGACGTGTCTATTATTTTTAGACTTTGGTCAAGTGAGTCCTTTTTCTCTTTTATTTAATTGTTTTCCAACTTATGTGACATCACCAATTTCGAGAGTCAATAATTAGAAAGTGGAGGGCTTCTGCCGACCGAGAATGAGAAGGAATGAAGCTGTTTCTGTTCGTTCGTTCGTTCGACTTGGACCTCTAGATGTTTCAGTTCTTTTTTCTTTTTCTTTTTTGGTGGTTTTCTATTTCTCTGTTTCGTCGTTTATTTTATTGGTCTTTCGTTTGGTCATTTCCCTGAGGAGGACAAATGCCCAAATTGCGGTCGATCTCGGTGGTGGTGGTGCCCGCTCGGACTTCGTCAAAGGCACTACGTGTCTGCATCGATTCGTCACGTTGCGTTTCAGTCAAAATTAAAGAAAAAACAAGAACAAAATTTGCATTTCTTCTTCCGCCTTTGAGAACGACATTCCATTCCACGGTCAACTTCACCACCAATGATGTTTTTCCCGGTCCTTTTTTTTAAGGAATCGTGCAGCCACTAATGCTCAACTGCATATCCCCAAAAACATATGGTTTTTTTTCTCCCATTTCTTTCGTTCCTGGAATATGACTATAGTAATACCACTCCGCTAGCTTCATTGCACGGTATCTTTCGATGCTTCGACTCAAGACTTAAACCCAGCTTCGGGAAGTGTCCGATCTGCTTTTCGACCGCTGGACCCAAGATCGATAGGAAGTGTTTTGGCAGCGGACGTCGGTCGGCCAAGGAAGTCTTCGCCGTACTTTGGTTGGTTTAGGATCATATCGATGTGATGTGATATACGCGTGTTTGGTCAGAGCCATATGAGGGTAGTGCTCTCAAAATTGGGAATTCAATTATGTTGACGCCAGTTTTGAATTTCAAACTTATGGGTAAACTATATATATTCTGGAAAAATTATCAAAAAAGTTTTAAACTTATTGTAATCACATCAATTCTATCCTAAACCTCATTCTTTTACTAATTGAGTCTTAAATTTTTTTGCATTTGCACAAATTCTACCATAAACCTTTTTTTTTTCCAATTAATTCCTAAACATTTTGTATATATGTCAATTTAGTCCCTACGATCAATTTTGGTCACCAAAACGTTGACGTGGACGCTAGCCATTCTATGTGGCGCATGGCACAACCGCATTAACATAGACATTTTTAATAATATTTCAATATTTTTTTCTAATTTTTTAATTATTTTTTCCCTTCTTTTTTTTTTCTCTCTTCCCTTTTTTTTTTTTCTTCTTCCTCCAACTAGTTGCCGAACGTCGGTGACCAGCCAAGGCAAGGGCTGATGAAGTTTCCCTTTTTTTGTTTCACCCAGCCCTGAAGCAGACAAAGAAACAAAATCAATTCCTAGACCAGTTTTGACCATAATCATTAACAAAGAAGACCCCCTCTGCTTTTGTAAAGGCTTCAAGAGATACTTCTTCCAAGCATGTGGATGACGGATGGAGGTCGGAGCCTCACCTAGCGATGGCGGGTCAACCTCAATGGCCTTTGCCTCTGGCGGGTCGGTTTTGGAGGAAGAAAGAAGGGATAAAAAAGAGAGAAAATAATATAAATAATAAAAAATTAGAAAAAGTTTGAAAAGAATATAAAATAATATTTAAAAATATCTATATTAGTGTCAACTGTGCCAATTGATAAAAAAAAAAAGTTTAAAAACTGAATTGTACAAGTTTAGGACCTTTTTGTTTTTCATAATTCTCCCCAATGTATTCCACTTGAAAGTTTTTTTTTTTTTTTTTTATCATATTCTAATTCTTAATTCACTTTTAATTTTTTGCCTTACTTCTTTGTAGGGCATGAGAGTCAAAATTTACATATGAAACTAATCGTTCTCACTTCAATCCCTCTGAAGATAAGAATTCAAACTCCACACCACTCCACACCTCTCCCTTCCCACATAAGAAGATTTATTAAATGTTTATAATGCACCTATATATGGAGACCCACAAATACCATAAAGGATGTCCTCGCAAGACAGTCGTTGAATGACAAAGTAAAGCTGTTCTTGGAAATTGTTCCTATTTATAATTCACTTTTTCCCGACTATTGAGTAAACACCTAGAATCCTTGCTGTTGCAGCAGTTTAGATCATTCAAAATGTCCCCCACGACAACGAACCAATGACGACCGTGTCAGAGAAGTACATATTAGTGCGGTGGAAGGAATTTGTTATCAGATTTCGCAACTTCAGGTTAAACGAACTTGTGGTTCAAGGGAGACGAAGAAAAGTATTCTGAAGAGTTCGATCCTGTGAGTTTTTCCAAACCCAACAACACGACCTCTTGAAGAGCGAAAAGTGACAACCAAGAAGATGTGAATCAATTTTCTGGTACAATGAAGAAATCGGAAAGCCTGCTCTTTTTAAGAGATTATGCATTCGAGTCATGTCATCCAAGAATCTCAAGCAACTTGAGTACTGGGTACTCGCTTTTTTTTTTTATAGAGGTAATTTGACTTCCAACACATAAGCGCCCATGGTAATGTGCTCTTGACTTTCGACTCTTGGTTCTTGAATTGATTTAGTAGGTATCACTTGAACTAAACACCTAGCAAATAGAATTTCAAGTCATCCCTCCCACTATGACAAAAAAGAAATCATTTTCAAAATTTTGACATGAAAGTTATCTAGAAACAACAAAAATTCAATATAATGCATTGGGTATGGAAATCATTAATGTTTGAATGAAATTCATTAGATCTAATTACTTGACACATCAAAATGCCCGAGGTCGAGTTTTCTCCAAAATGAGACAGTTTCAAGATTTATTGCCTAATCGGTTCAAATTTTGATTAGAACTTCAATAAGATTTTTTTAACCTTCTTTAGTTTAGTTAATTAAGGATATCTGGACTGAATATGGATTTTTACTTCATTTGCAAGTTTTGGTTTAAATTCTTTAGGTTAAAAGAGATTCTAAACTCCTAATAATAAGTACCTCGAGCACTCAATCGAAAGACTGATCATTAATCCAATGAGAATCGTTCCTAGTTCTCCCTTTTGACTTCTCCTTCCCTTTGGTGGATTCTTCACGAGATGGTCATTCAACCAAGTCTTAGAATTTGACTATCTAGGGAGTTTTATAATCGCTTGGTCTGAACTCGCACGCTCATTCAAGGGTGGACATCCCCAGAGGTCAAAGCAATCGATCTCGATTGTGGCAACTCAAAAGTCGTTGGCCACGACAACCTCGGTTCTAAGATCCATCCCCGTCATTGATGATTTAGACAAGTGGAGAACCGGAAGATGGTCGACGGCATAGTCGTCCGACTCGTCGAGAGAGAGAATTGGGAAATTGGGAGACTCGAGCTCTTGTTCATGCCGCCTCCATGGAATCTCCCCAACAGCGATCTACGAAACAAACCCCGTTCTTCATGTGCCCATGTCTCCCCGTTCTTTTTGGGGAACTGGCTTTCCTTCTCTCCTTTTCCTTCCCTTCCCCTCCTTTGTTGGGCTTTATGAAAACGGGCTTGTGTGTATGTATACGCCTTTGCCCTCTTTACAGCTTACAGCAATGGGGGGAGGGGAGCTTGGCGAGCCGCTATCTCGTGCTTTCCGCCCTGTCTTTCTCGTGCTTTCACTGTGCATCTCCCTCTCTCACCCCCTCTCCTTCTCATTCGCAGTTTCCCGTCAATCTCCAAAACCCGAGAAAGGCATAATAAGGGAAAAAGCGGAACGTTGGTAAGATTTTCAACCCAGACACTCGCACTGTTGCTAAAGCAAGAAAGTGAAAAGAGAAAGCTCCGTCCAACTCCTCCCCCGGCAGAGATGGAGGAGAGGACCCAGTGAAGAAAAAGGAAAAGTTGCTTCCCTTCTCCCACAAAACAAAATAATAGTAATAATAATAATAAATAAAGAGATTGGTGAAATAAAACGTAATAGATGACAAAGAAAAACCATTGAAAGAGGCAACTTGGTGGCATCTTTTTCCCTCCTCGCAACTGTGCGGGCGATCCCACTCCGCCACCTCTCCTTCCCAGGTTCTCCTTTTCATGCTCTCCCTGTCTCTCTCTCACTCTCTCTCCCTGTCTCTCCCCCCCCCCCCCAACAATAAATTCACAGGCTGAAGCTTCTCAACGTGTCTCCCATGGAACTTCCGTGTGGAGATGACCCTGTAAGTCTCTCTCTCTCTCTCTCTCTGTGGATTTAATTTACTTTAACTGAGGTGAGTTTTGGCGTACCAGAACACAGAGGAGCGGAGGGTTTCAATGACAGAAGGCACGCAGAATAGGGGAGAAGGAGGTAATTGCATGGAAGTCCATCATCATCATCACCATGAGGTGGAATTGGAGATTGAATTCTGGCCGCTGGAACACCCGACCGAGCCGCGGGACGAAGATCAGCCTGTGAAATGCCCAATGCTCAGCACTTCTGCTATTCCCGTAAGCATGCTTCGCAAAAGTTGTTCCTCCATATTTGACACCATGTTCACTCTTCTATTTGCACAGAGGAAGGAAGCTAACTAAAATTTCTTTAGCGAATAATCTCATGAAAGTTTTGTCTGCCAATTGAAGCTGGTGAGAGTTGAAACATTTTAGAACTACAGATTAGGGAATAGTTGAATTCTAAAGGCCGCTACAATATAGATTTGCGAGTACCTTTTCATGATAATCTTACTGTAAGTGTGCATGTCGCATGGCAATTGATCTCTACGTATCTTTGGTTAGATAAGTTTGTTTATTTGATTCTTGTGCGAGTGAAAATGAATGCTGTCGTTGAAGGGTGCGCAAATGAACGAGGAGCAAATTGCGGAGAGCATGAGGAAGAGAGCAGAAGCTCAGGAATTGGCAAAGACACAGAAGGTCAAGGTTGCTTCTGAACCGTCCGCCCGACCACTGCGCAAGAGGCACCACACGCTTACCCATGGGGACATCGTTATAACCCCGCTAAGGACAATGCCTCCGCCGCCACCGCCACCTCCGCCACAAAACATTACCATTTTCCGCATGCTTCAGCAGCGGTTTGACAGTCTCGAGAACTGAAAGATTACCGGCGTCAGAAAAAGAGAAATCCCCTGAATCTTCCCACTTTTGCCCATTCTGTTTATAGCACATTCGCTAGGGTTCTAATTGTCAAAGCGAATATGGCACCAGATCTGTCAAAGACATCTCTTCTTACCTGTCATATTACCAGCAGTGTACTCGGAAAGGCCATCTGTGTATGTTATCGGCAGGTGAATGAAGTCTCTTCCTACTTATTGGCATATACGCACATCTCGCGGCACCCGCATGCCAAAAGCTTACACCGAGCAACCATGCTTTGAACAGATTGACTTTATTACTTTGGCTGGGGTTTTCTGACTGTAGTTTTATCATGGTTCTTTTTCTTTTCACGAATTTAGTTTTTGGATAACAATGACATCACAATTATCCTGACCATTGCATTATGACTTTGACGAATTGAGAAATTAACAGCTCAAGAATCCTACTTGTCACACTTGAACACAATAAGCGAGATCCTGCTGATATGTTGAGACTAAGAGAAGATGGCAAAGAGCAACTCCTACTCCTAGTTTTCGGAAGTTCATATTTGGTGGATTTTCCTTTTCATGTCAACAGCAGGTTGAATAAAAATCATTAAAGAAAAAATAAAACATGGGCAGAGGGACAGGCAGGTTCTGAATCTCCCTCATTTGTCTGGATCAACCTCATGGACTAACACAAGTATGGAACCGCTCTCCAATTAGTTATGCGGAGTTTCTAAGCCACGTATTTTGCCGTTTAAAGTTCAAACAAGCATTTCTCTTCCTTTGGCCCCATCAACCGAATGGAGACGTACAAAGAACATTCCGACTGCTTACCAACACTTTTGCCAGTTGCACTATCTGTCAATACACTACCATTGCATGTGAATTATGAATTTATGCATGCCTATAGATAAAACTTTTACTATTGATAGCTACTGCGCTGTCAGTGAAAAGCATAACATCCCCGCGAAAACCTTATCGCAGAAGCATGTCTTTTCTATGTCGACTCATGAAATTTTTCTTCATCCCTCATGACTGCGCCCGTAGACAAAACTGAGAAATTCCTTTTCACTACGTTCAGTTCTTTTCCACTGTTTTCCCTTTGAGCATCGTTATCCACAAGAATTATGTCGCAACAAATCAAAAATGAAAAAGAAGAAAGGTAAGGACCTCGAACTGGCATCAGATTCAATGAGCAATTTCCTTCTTCAGTACTTCCTTCCTAACAAGTAGGCTCGAAGACATGGCCAAGAATGGCCTTCACCAGTTCCTCCACTTCTTCTTCTTTGCACAAAGCTGCAAACTTCACTGCAACAACAGAAAGTCAATTCGTTAATATGGATTCATATTCAAACAATGAACCTTGAATATTGCAGATAATTAGATTGAAACAAGATAAGTTCAAATCTCATCATTCAAATAAGATGAAAAAGAGGTCCTAATGCTACACCAGGGAACCCTCATCTTCCATTAAACAGAAGAATGTCAATACCAGAATGTAATGGGTACTCACATGCAAGAGCAAACAATTCTTAGAAACATCACAAGTTCTCAATTTTGACAGTTCAGCTCAGCAGTCGCGCCAGTGAAAAATGATCTCAACAAGCAAAAGTCACCTCCACTATTAATATGTCCGTCTATGCTACATGCTGACAATCTAAAAACAGTATTAAATCAAAGGTGTCATGGTGGAACACTTGAAAATTCAAGACATGCTCACTTGATGTGGAGATACAAGCCAACAGAAAATCAGCTGAGCATATCAGAGAATTTAATAGGCAGCTCAACCATTATTAAAAGCAGTTAAATGTGAATGCAGACAATACACGTACTGCTTGTGAGAGAAAAAGAGAGTGAGTCACAAATTTAATTAGATTAAGTTGAAGAAAAAAGAGGACTCGCGAGCATGAATATAATGTGCCTATACAGCAAAACAACTTTTCAATGTAATATGAAGAGCTATGGTTATATCTAATGGTTAAGGTACATGATATTAAGGCTTGGTCCAGTAACTATTTGGTTGCGGAAAGAAGAAACTACTGTGGAGAAGATGAAAAGGCAATAACTTGACTACGAAATAGTACCCCAAGCAAGAATTGGAAATTCCAAGCTCTGTTTTGGGACTGTCATAAGATAGGAACAGACCTGCCGGAGATTGCAAAAGCTTAGCTAAAAACAGGTGTTTTCATAATCTGAGTATATCATATCAGTTAAAACATGCCAAGATAGATGCAGCAAGAGGACGAGGAGAATGATAAAGCCTTGTCATCTCCTCCTTTTCATAGAGAAGATCCATGACATCCATGCATGCTTGGAAACTCAAAATTTTCCCCACTGCTGCGACTTCCCTGAAATGAAGAACACATAGAAACATTAAAAGCACCTCAAAGCAGAAAACCATAAAGCTGGAAATTCATTAAACCATAGTCAGCGGAGGAAATAAGACTGGCTTGAATTGGATGTAGAGCTCTTCCAGGAACATGAAAGCATCACTTGCAGATCCAATTTCAAAGTACAGCATCTGAAATGACAGATCCATCATTCAATTGTTGATAGACAATGGAGAAAGCAATTCCAATTTCCAAGATATATACCTGCAAAAAGACCACTTCCTACACAAAGCCACCCTCATTAATCACAGCAAGATACATAAAAGAAGAGTTAGCTATTTTCAACCCTTATGAACAGTAATTAGCATACTCCTTCAAAAAAGTCTCGAATTGTAAAATGTTGCTCAGTGATGCTCTGATCCCCCCAAGACTTCAAGGTTTTTACAGACAGCGGCTGACACAGATGTATCTGCTAGATATCAGACATATCAAAAGATGACACAGGACAGCCATCTAAGCAATGTTCTGATGATGCCAAGGTACCGGCTTTTACTTTGCTTGAGATCCAGATAGAGACAAGTGAAAACAACTGCAGGTTGCTCTCCCTAATAGGCTGTAGTAGCCAGTGTCGGATGGCATTGCTCCCTTCAGACCTTCACAAAAAAAAGGTTGCTTACTCAGTGCAAGAAAAAGGAGCTGTTGGCAATCCCAATTGTCGCCCACTTCAGAAAGAAATCGCAGGTATGGCATTAATATCCTTCTATCTAAGTCTCAGTCTCAAAAACAGACATCTGATCAAATTCGACATGAAAAAAAGGGGATTCAAAAGGGTAATGAATGTGAAACAACAGCAGCTAAACCTCCAGTTAGCAATTAAGATAAAAGCAAACAACTTTCACCAAAATCATCAATTCAAGTACTCCTAAGAAAAAAAGATCAAACACAGATTGCCCCCCGAAAAAATAGCCGTACAACAGAAACGTAACAGTATCCGTTCTATCTGGTCCAATGCCTGCAAATTTTTTTCCAAATTAACATGCTGCAACCTTGCCAAGGAATTCAATCAGAGACACTCGTTTGCCGAGACAAGAATTCAACCTGATCTCACTCAACACAACAACAACAACAACAACAGAAAGACAGCAATGCAGAACCTCTATTGCACGAAAAGATCCCGCGAAGGCGACACATTCGAAATGGCGAACCGGCACACATTACCGTTCCCAGACTGGGGAACGGCGGAGCGGCGAGGCAAACCTGGAGAGAGAAGCGCAGAACCGATCGGCGAAGAGCGACAGAGCGGTGTACTTGACTATCGGATCGACTCCGAGCCGCTGCGAGAGCGAACCGGATCAAAACTGGCGAGAGGAATCCGCGTGGTCCCGGAGGGGATCGATCGACGAGGCGGCGGAGCGAGACTCACCTCCGCGGAGAGGATGAGGAATTCCACCGTCGGAAGCCGCGGTCCCTCCTCCCACATTCTCCTCTGCATCTGCTGGCACCAAGCGCCACGACTATTTCAGAGAAGGTAGCTTTTGATGAGTGCGCAAAGTCATGGATTGTCCAAGAGAAAGGGATACGAATGGACTCTAAATTTTGGCCAAACATTCAATGTAATTTTAGATTTTAAATTTTAAATTTGTTAAATTTAATATTTAAACTTTTAGCACACTCGAATAATATTTAATATTTTTATATAATTTAAACATTGAATTGCATATATATATATATATATATATATAATTCATTGACAAAATTAAACATATTGTAAATTCATGAATGATATTATTTATAGATTAAAGTTCGATTATTATATTAAAAAAATTAAAACTTTAGGGACCAAATTATATAGTGAGCCAAAATATAAAGAAAATTTGTGTAGTTATACCATTGTAAAAATTGTCTACTCTCCATTTAAGAAGGTTTAGAAATCAGATTTGGTAAAGGAACATATCCATTTCAATTTAATGATCATGCACAGTGCAAAAAATATAGTGCTTTGAATATGACAAAATTCTTTATGTGACTATTTGAAAAGATTCTCAATATTCAACTTCTTGAGATTTTAATTTGCGAATTTCTTTATTAAATTACTGATTGACATGATGTGTTTACAATTTGCTTGCTCCAAGAATAGATATGAATATTTTTCCCCTATACGCAAGTTCAATCGAGAAAGCGATGCATAAGAGCTTTAATTTTTGTCAAGGAAAAGGTGGTATTCGTCCCACTTTCGTATTTCCGACGCCTTGCTTGTATTATACCTATAGCCACCCCGTCCAAGCAACCGCCCACGACCTTTGTTTAGATTATCAATTAAGTCCCTAGATCACGACTAAATTCACCAAACGCACTAAATTTTTAACTTTTTAATAATGCAATTTGATCGGAATTCGACCAATGTTTTGAAGAACATCTAACAGCCGTTTGTCCACCACGTTCGCAGTTCCTCAAAAGCTAGTCTTGATTTCAAGCAAAAGTCCTCAATGATTAAAAATTTGAAAATTCAACGCATCATTATATTTAGAATCTCATATCTATACTCTTATGGTGCTTGAATGCACAACATATATAAGATCCACATGCAGTTCCTCAAAAGTTAGTTTTGATTTCGCCGTCCATGGCATGACATGTTTCGCTTATCCATTCGTTGTAGTGCTTTTTCTCTTTTTTTTTGTTTAATTGAGTATCTCAACTTTCGAATTGAAACTCAATTTGGTGCCTCTCTTTAGAAAAATTGCCACATCATGCGTTCTTTCTCAGGACTCATCACTTAACAAAAATGATGACGTGACTTGTTATTCAACAAAAAATGTTAACTATTCCTCCAAATATAACTCTTTTGTATGCGTAAATATATGGGTAAATAAATTATAGCTATTTTCAAATAGATTAGAATCGAGGGCGATGCATGAAATGTAAAATCAATATATTTATATGTGTATATCTATAGGATATCATATAAAAGGAGTATTCTCACTTTAGACTTAACCAATTGGATGAATTACTCCTAAATAGTCACATTCAAAGTTGATGAGAGTTACTTCAGAAACCAAAAAAAAAAAAATTCAAATTCATTTGGACTATTGTTTCAATTCCAATAAAATGCAACCAGATTTAGTAGAATCGCCAATTGAAATTTACATGAATTAGATAATGGGATAATTTAAAATAAGATCTTGAAGGTTGGACGTTTTCTTAAAAGAGGATCGGAGTAAATTTTGTTTCAAATAAATGCTTAAAGGGGTCAAATTAGTATCAAATGAGAATTTGAGCTCACTGGCTGGCTTGATGTTTGTCAATTGACAATTTTTTGGCCACCGGAGTAAGGGCACTTTTGTCAAAAAAAAAAAACTATAGATAAAAGGTATCCAATACCTCAAGACAAAAATCATTACATCTGAATGCAAAAGTTTCTTTCCAAAATCTATGAGATCAGTTAGTAAGTCCAACTTATCTCCTTTATTTGCGATCCTAGGTTTACGCAAAGCCATCGCCCCCCATTCAAGAATTGTTTTGATCGTGTCTATCGTTTTGCTTCCCTGATCCGGCCACATCTCGTCATTAGTGCGGCGGTAGACCTCGTATAGGAGAGGGTGGTGCTGAATGGAGCAGACGACCGTGCTGCGGTTGCAGGGGAAGCCGAGCTTGCATTGGATCAGCCATTTTTGTTGGGTGATAAACTGAAATTGTTCATTCATCTTGTGGTACTGAATAGGAGTGTCAACGGTTTAGTTTGGATTCTATTGATACCCAAAAAAGGCAACATGCTTCTTGTGAAAATCAAGACCCAATTTGAATAGACCAGAATACCAGTTGGGTTGGGCTGATTTGGTTGGAGTTGTCGGGTCATCCCTTTTTTTCCCCTTCCCGTTCCCCAGTACAGTACTAAAAAATCCTATTCACACATCGAGCTCCTCACTTACACCAACTGTGCCACTCGGTACCAAGCAAAATCAAGTTCCTCCGATGGTCAATCTCACTTAGAAGTTTGCGCGAAGATGAATGGACCAGTTTCCTTGTCCGGATTGCGAATCCAAGTAAATGCAACAGTGAAGAAACAGAAACGAGAACAACAAAAGAAGAAGAAGAAGGTGAAATTGACTAAAGTGGAGTGTGCATAGCGAGCGAAATAATTTGGTTTGAGGTGCTCTTTTGTTTTTATCTTTTTGTCGAAAGAAAATTTCATTCATCTATCATAATCAAACAAACGTAAAATGCTTCCAAGTAAAGCAATTCCAAAAGGGTTACAATACAAAACAAAACCCAAAAAACAAAATAGTATGGCTTGCAACTATAAACACACTCTCATCCCAAAAGACAAGATCTATTATAGCATCAAAAAAATCAACGGCTAATCACCAAAATTGGCAGTAATAGGCACATGGAAGATTTTTCCCTCAGAAACTATGGCTAGTAGTATTCCTCAACACTATTGCCATACAAGGACAATGACAACGACAACAATGATAACATATTGAACCACCATAAATTGAATGCTTCTAAGAAATTCCCAAATATTAATTTAGATTGAGATAGAAAAGCTCCCAAATTTAAGTTTACACTTAAATCGGGAGAGGAGAGCTTCCGTTGAATCTTGGAGAAGTCATAAAACCACATTTCAGGCCTCCTGTTGGTTGGATTAGTGACGACGTTCTTACAAAATTTGCAACTACAAGCATATTTATTTACTATGACGAGTGAAGAAAAGCAACAACAACAAGCGGAAGAAGACACCAAATGAGGCGAAATAAGACTCCTAGATTAGATCGGGAGAGGAAAAAAAAAAAGGAAATCAAGGCCTAGAAAAGAAAATCAGAGCAAAGCAGGCTTTCAACTCAGAAATTGAAATTGAGAGCCTGCACGTGAAGTTTCCTTGAAGAAGGGTTTTTTGGGAGAGGAAGGTTTTCCTTGTTTGAGGTGCTCCTGAGACGGGCGGAATTGTCGTCCTCCTCATGGTTTTGGAGGTTGCTACGACGCTTTTGTATGGAAGTCATGAGGATCGATGAAGGGCATTGGATAAACGGAAAAGTAATAGGAGTAGACACAAGGAGAATGCAAAGACGATGATAAGGAACAAGAATGAGAGAGCTTCGCAATCTTGGAGAAGATGGATTTGGGAGTGAGAAAACTTCACAATCTTGGAAAGTCTCCAGTGGAGACGATGGATTTGGGAGCGAGAGAACTAATTATGGATTTGCTTCACGATCTAGATTACATTGAATCGGGTTTATGACCCGAGCATGAAAATACCTGACCTAGAAAGACCCAAAATAAGAGGTTCAATTCACTTGGGGCCTTTTTTTTACAGTCCTAGTACTGGAAAAGAAATGAACCAGTTTTTCGAAATTTGACTATTTTTTTTCCCATAGTTTTTTATGAAAAAGTGCCCATGCTCCAACAACCAGCGAGCTTAAGCATATATTGGAGATTAACTTTGTCACATCATAACCTTATTTGTAATAAAATTTGCTTTAAGTTCTCTTTGGAAAAAATAACCATATTTCATATCCTTATTTGGAATTTTTCTTTAAGTAATGCATCATTTTTTCTCTTTTTTTCTTATGCTTTGTCTTTCTCATGCATTCTTCTTCCTCGAACGTCCATTTCCATCATTGTCGCCAGTGAAGTCTATCATTGTTATCTGTCACTATTTGTAGCAACCACAATCACTCTTCAACATATCGCGGGTTGAGGCCGCATAGCCTCTATGCGACCTTTATGATCTAGAGGGTGCATCTCAGATTTGAGGTCGAGCAAAGAGAAAACTATGGTGATTAGCGGCTACTGGCCATGATGGTGGTGGTAGTAGTTGATGGCGATGGTGGGCAGTGGTGGTAGGCTTGAGAGAGGAGAAAAAGGAAAGGGAAAGGTCGGGAAAAAAAGAAGGATGGAATTATTTCCATCCCAATATGACTAATCCACTCCATTTTCACTAAATAAACGATGATGACTTTCATTTTTGTGTAGTTTCCTTCAGTTTACTGATATTCTTCTTATGGGTGACGATGTGGTTAGGGAGGATCGAGTTTCTCTGTTATTTCGGTAAAAGCATGAGGCAAAAGAAGAGGAGAGAAAAGAAAACAGGGTTTTAGTTAACTTTTAACCTGTCTTTTTATCAATTAGTGAACACATTGAACATATATGTCGTCAATTCCTCTGGAATAGCCCTGGCCTTGGTCCGAGGGGAGCAAAAGTCTCATGGGAGGATGTTTGTCTCCCAAAAAAGGAGGCAGACTAGGCTTGTGGAAAATCTGCGATAGCAACAAAGGCTGCGTACGATAACTATTCTGTTTCTGTTTCCGTAATAGATTTCTATTACAGACCTATTTTGGGAATAGAAATCCATTTGGTAAAAAAAATTTCATTTCTATTTCTGGAACAAATTTCTATTCTAGAAATAGGTTTGGAATAGAAATCAAAAAAAAAAAAATTTACTTTTCTATTTCTAAAATAGAAATCAGAAATTGTTTCACTCTTTCTTACTTCTTACTTGAAGAAGTTTATTTCCGTCCGCCACTCACCACCACCACCACCACCCCCGCCCACTGCTGGTTGTCGGCTGCCGCTGGTGTCCGGTGGCGGCGGGTGGAAGGCGTGGGCGGCGACTGGCGACCGGCTGTGGCCGGCTGCCGTCTGTCGTCACCGCCGCTGGTCGACGCTCCTCCCATTATCGCTGTTATTTAGAAAAGTACAATTTTTTTAATTATCAAACGAATTTCTATTCCAAGAATATAAATTTTTTATTGTTATCAAACACGGTTTTTTTGTCCAAAAACTCATCCAAAAGTAAAAATAGAAAAATCTATTTCTGTTTTAGGAATCAATTTCTGGCCACAATGGTTATCATTTACATCCAAAGCGGCCATGATCAAGCACATTTGGATCATATTCATTAATAAGGAGTCCCTTTAGTGTAAATAGATCCATGCCACGCATTTAAAGAGGAAATTTTTTTGGGTCTCGTCCACTCCTTCTTTCTGTTTATGGGCATGGAAAAAATTACTTGCCCTTAGAGAGGAAATTAAGGGATTTTTTAAGTGGCAAATAGGGGATGGCCTTTCCACATCCTTATGGTTTGACCCCTGGCATGAGGTAGGCCCATTAAATACAATATTTACTAATAATTACATTTATCACTCGGGGCTATCTAGAGAAGCTACAGTGGCTGACCTATTCTCCCCTGCTGGCCATGTTGTCCTTCGGGAGTTGCAATCATGGCACAGGCCGGTCCCTAGACTTACTCATATCCAGGGCAATTTTACCTAGGAAATGCATCCCTCGGGTACTTTTACTATAGCCTCGGCCTGGGAAGCACTTCGACGGAAAGCTCCTATAGTGTTGTGGTCCTCTTTTGTTTGGAATAGGTCCATCACACCAAGGCACCAATTCCACATTTGGTTGATCACAAGAAACCGTCTTCCCACCCAATCCTTCCTCTTATCGTATGGCTGAATCCCAGCAGTGGTGTGTGTCTTTTGTAATTTCGTGCCAAATTCCACTAATCACTTATTTTTTGGATGCCATGTTTCTAACTCCCTAGCTGGTTTTTGGGCAGCTAGATGTAACCTCATTTGGTTCAACTCCACGTGGCTTGAAAACCTAAGACGGGCCTCGGATTTTTGCTCAAGTATCGATTTTTATAAGGAGACAGTTCGTTTCTCTTTTTGAGTTCTTTGCTCTTTAATCTGGAAGACCAAAAACAATATATTGTTTCGTGGCCAACCCCTTTCCATTCCCTCGATGAAACAACATCTTATAAGGGCCATCAAAGACAAAGCTTCTACTTTCATACATGTTGATGACAACCCAAGAAACAGGGGACTCCAACAGTGCTGGGATATTGACCCAACCATTTTTGTGAGGATCTGGCGGCCCCCAAGTCGAGTGTCTAGGCTGCAACTTGCAGCATCTAGCTACCTTCTCTTTTTATTGTGTTGTATCCGTTGGCCCGACTAGGGTCATTTTGTTGTAGCTTGTACCTAGTCTCCCCTTGTTGCATACTTCCCTTTCACTCAAGTGACAGTTGTCTATTGAGTGCAAGATGGTGCCATGTATCCCTCTCTTGTACAGCTTGTTTGATTAGAAATTTATAAATATTTACTTTACCAAAAAAACAATAGCGAAAATGTGTACCATCATTACCTATGGTAAATTTGTGTAGCTTTAATCACCAATCTTGACATATGTTCTGGTAGGAGCGCTGATGTTGCTGTCCCGCGGCAACTAAATCATTTTCAAACTTAAAGGGACAATTGTTCATTGCATGGTGTCAACATCAAATTCAGTTGCAACTAGGCATAAAATATGCCATATGGTCTAAACATTTGAACTCTCTAGTCTAAGACAGCATTACCATACGCGTGTTCTAGAGTTTGTGAAACCCCAAAAATCAAAAATTAAAAAGGGTGCTCATCAGCGCCCGGGACGCGGAGCACTTCCTGCAATTGGTTGAAACGCGACCCACCAACAAAATTAAGGGGTGAATATTTCACCATCAAGATTGCCAAATGAATAAGACCTGCAACGCTCATTTTGTCTAGGATTGGAGTTCTATTGGGGATTAAAGAAAGGAAATCAATCTCGTTCGAGTCAATGTAAACTATAAATCACATTTAGTCCCAATCCAAACGAGTCAAAATGACCATGCATTGAAACCAGAGTGGCTGTTGGCCTCAAGACAGCCATAATCTCTCCAAACCCACTTGCCATTAATCATCATTTTTGTCCCTCTACCACACATAAAGTAAGCCATTGATGATGCCGCGTATAAGCAAAGCGGTGATGCTTTTTCCATGGCTCCATGCAAAACCATGGCCCAACCAAAGCTTTTATTTAATGGCGTGTGTCCTAATCTTCATATATTGGACAAATCTTGTGGTTGGGATCCTCCAACCAATTAGATTCTCAGGCTGCTTCTGATCATTGGCAAATTATGCTTAACTTAATCATACATTAATCTTGGCCTGCATGGAGGTTAGCGTTGAAAGGCCCTAATGGGGGGAGCACATGGGAAGCATCCTTTTTGTCCATTATTTCTGACCACAATCAAAACCCTAATTTTTAAATGCGATGAGAGCGATGGATGACTTGGACATCTTCTATTACGCAACGACCCTTGCATAATAAAGACATAAAAGGTTCACTGTACACTCCTCATCAACTAAAACACAGGCAAATTTAAGAAGCTTCTCACGGGGATTGCTTTCGAATTTCCCTTTTGAAGGTTAAAAAAAAAGAACTTCCTTCAGCGTGTTGCTATAATTTGCAGAGATGATGACCTCAAATTTGGAAGCTGGACCGACCTTTACATAGCAATCCATCGTCCTTGGATGAGACCTCGAATTGGCTTGCAAGCTGATCAAATCGTTCCGATAGAAATAAGCTCCGAAGATCTCTCAACGTTCGCAAAACCCTGACCTCCACAGTGAATAAGGCCTTCACCGGCCTATGATCAGATAGCCTTGATTCGCCTCGAGTGTACAAATGTTGCGTCAATCCTTTGCCGCACCAAATTATCCTGTCGCACCTGTATAAGAAAAGAAAACAGATTACATCAAAGAAAGGAAAATAAAAAACCTTTTATGCTAAATCTTTTCGAACTCTCAATGACAGAAGTTTGAAAAAATGAATTTACCATGCCGGAGAACGCCTTTTTTCTCCCTTTTTTCCTTGAAAGCATCCGTAATACAAGTCAGAATTCGGAATATATTTGTATGTGGGGGCGAATGTGATCTTCCCTTCGTGCCAACCTTGTAATACATCTCCGTGCGTCAGCTCCATCCTTAGCTTCAGTTTTACAACCAAAAAGAAAGGAAAGATGATGACTTTTAGGACGAACCAATGTGAACTGAGAATTTGCGTTTTCATCATGAGTATTTGAATATACAATGACTAATATCATTCCCTAGATATGTGGTCCTAATGACACGATTCAATCCGTAGTTAAAGATTGTAATGAAAGATAATCTCCAATTACTGTAATCAGAATGGTATTCTAGCATGAGACCGCTTCGAGAGATAACTGTTTTGCATCGTTCGATCTAACAAAATCTCAAAAATAATGGGACTATGTGATAGCTACCTGGTCTTTGTCTAGCAATGCATCCCATTCTTTTCTATCCACCAGCTCTCGAGTGGTTGCTTCCGGTAACGAAATCCGGTAATTCAAGTCCCCGAGCAAGATGACCCGACTGCGTCCACAAACCAGACACAATCAGCTGAGATCCCACAGAAATTTCGAAGCTTACTATATTATTTACGAACTGCCAATGAGGGTATCGCATTCGTTTACGCGTTGATTAGTAAGTCAACTTGTTTAAACTATAGGATAATACAGCAAGTAGACAGGCTTACCACTCTACGTCTCATCCTTTTCAGGCGTTTTATCTAACTGCTTAACTTAATTGGTCGGAGAACCAATACAATAATTCCTCAACAACCACTAAAATCACCTAAATTGGTTTAAGCGACGAACCAGGAAGAAAAACACTAATTAATCTTCTTTGGCGGCCCAACATCCATATCGACAAATGCACAGTTGTGAACATGCAATAATGATTATTTATCACATAACATATGTTCATAACCACGTCTTATCCTCATGGTTTCTAGCGAAGAAACATTTTTTATAGGAGCAAATGATTAAATAAGTAAATGGAATTGGTTAGACGGTTTGAAAACAAGAGCACAAAGCATAAAAAAATATATAGTTTCACGCACTCATGGTCCAGAACTTTTCTGGGTAAATTAAGCAAAGGGCCCCTAGGAAGGTAGTCCGAGATAATATCTCTGCCATGTTGGACGTCCGACACTTTTCATCCCCTTCTCTACCTCCGAGGCGAGATGAGTGCACACAAAGCAGAAACTTGTCTCGTGCAATTGAAACCTCACCGAAACCGAACCCTGCAAATTAATAACAAAATCAAGAAGAAATAAGATGGAAAAGAAAAAAAAATGAAAAGTATTTATTCTCATATCAAGTGGCTCGGCATAAAGTATTTTACTACTATACGAATATCCTAATATAAAAAAGGGTATATATATATATACACTTTATTTGTTATGAGGATCTTTGTATTAAGAACTTTTTTTTCCCTTCTAAATCTTGACAACTTTACAAATGACATAATCAGGATAGATATAGATTATTTTTATATGATACAACCAGTAAAATCAATCATTTTGCAAGACGAAAATCCTCTTCCATTTTTGCAGTGTCTCCATTGGTGTGACAACGACTCGCAGCTGCTGATACATGCGGTTATAAATTTCACAGCTACCCTTATCCACGTAAGTTGATGGATTTCAGGGAACGAGACAACAAACCGAGACGTGAATGGCAATAGAGGGATCTCATGCCATTTCTACCTGCGATGGACAATCTACAAAACCGAATATTTACCATACCTTATTGCCTAGGCAGCCCATAACGCCACAACCGACGCATGAAACGCTCGGATGACTGATGTAGGGACGAAGATCGCTGCGAACCCACACCGTGATTAATATCCCCACCATTTGTTTGCTGACGACACAGCAAAACTCTCGCCGATGCATCATCCTCTTCTTCTCATAGTCAGATCCTTGGCGACGATCACGGTTCCCATTCAAGGTCTCTCTGATGAGCGAATTCCATTTCATGCAAATACTCACGTTCTCGGACCCCAGAACATTGGAGGCCTTCAATGGCACAATCTCTTGAAACCTGAATCAAATAAGGGAAGGGAGATATTCCTCATGCGAAAGAAGTCGATCTCTACCGAGTTCGTCAAAAGATTATTGTTTAAGGTATTCGATCCATGGAGCCAAATCGATCACAGTAAAAATAAAATAAAAACGCGGAGGATAATAGTGGACCCCACAAGTAGAGCATATTCTTCCATAGTTTGTTTTTGTTCATTTACAGCACTATCTATAAAGCATGCTGATGCAACATATAATTCATTCCACGTCAGTCTCTTTTGAAGTAATCCGATTGCAAAAACAGCTGATTTATGGAAGAATCACTTATCTCGTCCAATTGCTCATTTTCATTTTTCTCTGCAAATAGGTGGCATTTTCTATTTTGTTTTGTTACTTACCCTAGAACGTAGATATCGTAGGAGTCGTTGCATGTATCTAAGAACTCCTCCATCGCCAAATCTTCGTCCGGTGCAACCCCGCCAACATTCCAAGTACTAACAAAGACTCTAAACTCCACAAGAGAGAAGGAACAACAAAAGAAGTTAGAATTATGACCGTCTTACGTGGACCAGGCAACTATCTTCTAAAATCAAGTTAAACTTGACTGCAAACCCTTCTTTACAGGCTTCAGCTTTTAAAGAATTGATGGTACAGACATAAATTGTTACCGCAACAACATTAAATGGATAATCACCATGCCAACGAAAGAAGGATGAGGGAAACTAAAAATTAGATGGAATGGGGGGGAGGTGTTTCGAAATGATTACTTGTACTTGAGGGTGTCCTTGTGGTGATTCGAGATATTCTTGCCACTCAAGGAGGGTTCTTCCATTATGGGAAAGTCGAGGAGAGAGTCTTCGATGTTGATGGGGTAATCTGCGACGAAGTTATTGCTTCCCAATCCCTTCCTCAGGATCTTGTTAGCAACCAATCTGGTCCACATGATGATGGTGATGATGATCTGATCAAATCAGCAAGGTCCTGTTACCTTAGTACGGCAATATCATGCAAAAGCTATGGATATCATCAGCGGCCAGCGTGACTAAGGAACATGCAGAGAAGATTGGAGTTACTCTTGCTATTCTGGGACTTTGGCATGAGAGAGAGAGAGGGAGGGGGAGGGAGGGAGGGAGGGAGGGAAGGAGGGAGAGAGGTTGCAGTCTTGTAGGGTGGAGAAGACTGAGGAGGATTGGTTGAAAGAAAGCCAACCCAGATAAAAAGAAATCGAGAGAGAGACAGAGACAGAGGTCTCCACATGTTCATATCTTCTTTTGGTTTCTTGAGGTTATTATTATAATAATTCTGGGCCCGTCTATGCAGTTGATAACCAACGTATATTTTCTTCCATTCTGATTGGTTTGGGCTACCAATATAACCACTGTTCACATTTATTTTAAGTTTAATCTGAATGCAAGCAAAGTCCACATTTGTAACCCCCCCCCAGTGGCTTGATAGGAATAAGTTTCATTCAATCAGGATCAGAGAAATAACAATATAATTCTATAATTATTTGCACGTTGGTTTTCTATTAATTCAGTTATCACACACATATATATAGTTTCATTTTTTAAATCTACATAAAAACATGTATGATTACAATTCAAGATAATCAGAATTTGACACATCCCGAAATGTTATTTTCCTCCATGATTTGAAGAAATTTCTTCCAATCAATCTTCTCATCATTGAATTTTTAACATGCAAGTCACCTAAATGTATTAGTCATTAAAGCTTCTACGCAAGCAATGTTCATATCGGTAGTAACCCATCAATTAAAATCATGGCTGGAGTTAATTTTGTCCTATCTCAAGAACGAAGAAAAACACAACCATGAGGAAAATAATTTAAATATCTTTTTGTCCTTGTGTTGAACAGCATGTTAGCTGATTTGAAGGATATCTCATGGACTGCGGACTTTAAAAGCGCAAGTGGACGAGTCCCGGAAGATGGACTTTCTAGTATGATAATCCGCGGTGCCGTCGGATGATGTATCACGAGTAATAATTGCCTTTAATTTTTCTAAATTTGAAATAATGTTAAGTATACTAATATCTGCACGAACGAAACTGATATAATAAGAAAACTGACAGAATTTAATGGATTTCAACTATGAAAGCTAGTGGAATAGACGGCCATATCATACTATTAAATTCATAAAATAACTAAATGAATGTTAGTGGAATTTTAGGTGGTGGCTATTATTGTAGAGAAAGTACCGAAACTTTTTCGTGGAATGAGAAGAGGTCGATTCGAGCAATCACCAATCGTATATGGCAAGTTCAGAAACAACTCTTAGATTCCGTAATAAAATGAATACTTTCACATCCACTCTTTTAGAACTAATTTGAGATGTTTTAGCGACAAAACATTATGAGATAACATACTTGTTGGATCAAAATCAGGATTGGAACGTTGTAACCGCATCAAGATTACTGGAAAAATTAGAGTTCTAAGTTCTCAATTTGAAATTTGTTTTAGAAATACATGGCCATTATTCTTTTTGTGGTTATTGTTGATATCTACCAATTTCTATGACAATTTTAGGTTTGGGGAACATTTGTTTTCCAAACTTTTATTCGTGAATATAGGTCGAAGGGTAATATCGCTCTTATTGTTATTTTGTAAGGTATTTTTGTGTTTTAAGTGCAAATAGTCAAATCACAATCAAGAAAATAATGTTAAGGAACGTACTCAATACACAATGTAGGCCAGTCTACCAAATAACTTGAGTTTTTTGAAAATTGATTTATTTAACAATAATGTAGATTTAAGGAATATTTGACAATTTTGGAGTCTGATTTCCAAATTACATTTGATATTGCTTCACTATCCTCGTTTGTATTGAGTATGACTCACAAATTGGACTGAGTTACGTCATTGTTACATAACCATACGCATTCCAACGGAGTTGATGCACATCGACACATCTACCGGAATATTATTGATAAAATTGAATACTAAAATATGTGGTTATATACCCAACCCGCGGTGGACGAGTTGGTTCGTGATTTGACCCCTCGTCCGGAGGGTAGAGGTTCGAAACTTCTCGCCCCCATTGCGCGACTTAAGTGGGGTGCTGTGGGAGGTGAGTCCCCGCGCTAGTGCCCTGGGTTTACGTCACCGGCTGTCGACTGTACGGCGGTTCTTAGGTCATAAGAAAAAATATGCAGTTATAGTGCGATCAAAAAGTTAACAATTTTTGCCACATTCAAAAGATTACAATATTTCGGAGTGTGACAAATCAACATGGGTTCATTGTTTGCGACATTTCACACATTGATAACTCTTTCACGATGACAGAGACTTTGGACTAAAATCGTAATTTTTAAGAAAAATTGTCCAGAAATTCCTAAACCTATTATACAGCAATCAAACAATATAAATCTTTCAATTACATCAATTTAGTCATGAACCTCTTGACAATTTACTAATGTAGTGCTTCTAGTGAATTTTAGCCAAAAATTACTAATGTAAACATTATTTGTCCCACATAGCACAAGTAGTGTTGGTGTAAATAATTATTGTATTTTTTCCTCTTTTTTTATCTTTTTCTTATTTCCCTCCTTTGGCCGGAGCCGTGGTGGAGGCCTCTGGCTGCGAGTGGATGTCACTGGCCATAGGCAAGCCTTTGTCAAGGACTATGAAGGCTGCCCTTGCCTAGGTGAGCCCTCGGCAAGAGGTTGTGAGGACAGCTTTTGTTGGCCCTTGCCCCTGGCCTAGCAGAGGGAAATAGGAAAGAAAAAAAAGACAAGAAAAGGAAAGGCAAAGAAAGGAAGAAAAGGAGGGGGAGAGATTAAAAGATTTGTGACTAAATTAATCGTTATACAATGGTATAGAACTTTTTAGATAATCAAAAATTTTCCTTGCTTTCCGTTGAAGTAAATTAGATATCATTAAAATGTTTATAAATTGGAAACTTTCATTGTAACTTGGAATTTTTAGAGTTCTATAATGATCAAATTTTGTTCAAAGAATTTAATGGGACGCCAAAGGTACAAGTTAGTGGGGTCAAATCGGCATATATTTAAATTATGGATGATAGATTTGGAAGTCGAGTGGAGTCAATTCCTCCGGCGGACCATAACGCCGTTCTGATTCTCTCTCCGTCTAAATGTAAGTTCGACTCCCACGTAATTTAATTTTCGGAAAAAATGATTTGTCTAACAACAAATATATAGAGAGCTTTTCTTGGAAAAATTATCAGAAAAGTCTTAAATTATTGCATTGATGCCAAGTTAAACTTAAACCTTTTGACATAATATCAATTTAGTCCTTCCGATTATTTTGGTGAAATATTGCTAACATGGATATTGACAGACCAATGAAACACCACTGAAGTTGACATAAACTACTTTTAAAAATATTTTAATATTTTTTGTGAATAAGTGTAATGAAAATGCTAAAACTTGTCATAAAATGCATTTAAGCCCTAAAATTTTAAAAATGTTCAATTAAGTCTTAAACTTATCACAAAAGTAAAATCGAGTCCTAAAACTTTCAAAAAATATAATCAAATCCTAAAACTTATCATGAAAGTATAATGGAGTTTTAAAATCTTCAAAACATGCAATCAACGGAATGAATTAATCGGTTCAATTTGATAAGTTTTCAGACTTAACTGCATTTTTTTAAAGTTTTAGGACTAATTACACTTTCGTGACAAGTTGTAGAACTTCTAATATATTTATTCCTTTTTTTTTTTCATTTCTTCTTCCCTTTGCTGGTGACCGACCATGAGTGATGGTTGCCCACCAACTATGGTTGGGCAAGCTAGCCTCACCTAGGCAAGAGTCACTATCGCCCGCCACAAGCAAGGCTCACCCCGGCCAAAGCTTCCCTCACTAAATATAGCGAGGCCACCCTAGGCGAGGGCCTGCCTCACCAAATCTGGTGATTGGAGCCCTCACATGTGCTAGGCTTGGTAAGGGTCAGCCTCACCTAGGCTAGATCTAGCAAGACCCTTGCCCGACCATGACAAGTGGCCGGTGATGGATAAAGGAAGAAGAAAGGCAAAGATAAATATATAAAAATAATAATTAAAAATTGTCCACACTAGCAATATTTGGCAAAAATTAGGCAGAATGATTGAATTGATACTAAATTAAAAATTTTATTACTAAATTAGCATAATTAAAAGATTTAGAACTAAATTTAACAATTTTAAATTTTTTCGACACTTTTGCTAGCCTCTTTTTTTTTTCTTTAGCATTAGAGATTATATTATTTAGTGTGACAATCTATTTTTTCAAAACATATTGAGTAATTCTAGAATACATAGGTCGATACTTTACTTAATGGTGTTAGCTTCTTAATGAGCAATGTTTCAATGTGTTGGGGGAACTCGGTTTCAATTTCTCCAATAGCTAAATTTAATTCAGGATCAATTTCTCCCCCGAAAAACTAGACGGACCAAAACTAACTTAGCCTCAATAACAACCAGCTAATATACTCTCACGATAGGCAAACATAATATGGAAATAATAAGAAGACAAGGCTAACAAAAACACCAAAGATTTAACATGGAAAACCCGACCGGGAAAAATCACGAACCGCCCAAAAATCTTCCACTAATCACAAAGAATAGCAGGATACACCAATTATACTTCTCTAATCACACACTAGAGGATCAACATCAATATTACAACCACATTTTCTCACTACAAAGATGGATCAACAATTCGAAACCAGAAAAATCTAACCGCAATCAAAGAATTCATAGGCAATTCTTGACAAACGAAGCCCATCAACTCATAGCCATCGGTCTCGCAAACAACATACTCAAATTTGAGCAAATTCTGTCAACATCTTGCTTTCAAAATCAGGATCACAAAAATCTCTCATTTTTCTTTGTTTCTTTTCCGCGTTCTCTCTCTTTATTGGTGGTTGTTTTCTCTTCCTCCACTCTTCAGTAAGTGGAGCCCCACGAAAAACTGCACAAAGCAGTTTTTCTTCCTTTCTTTTTTGTTTTATTTGTTTTAGCTGGCCCCACAAGAGGTGGACCCAGTCAACACAATGTTCTCTTAATTCAATAATTTTAACTATTAACTTTCTTATTAACCATCCGCTCAATGATGGATAATAAAAAAAATTATAGGTGGAGTAATCATCATATCCTTTATGTGTAGATCAAATCTATATCCCCAAGAATCCTCCACATATTTTTGCAAGAACTTTATATGAATTTGTTGGAGTTATCTAATCAAAAGTCACGTATGTAACCCTCCAAAAACTCATTTGCAAAACTCCAACTTACTTGAAAATGTATTTATCATAATCTCATTACTAATACATTGCTTAACTTATTGTGTTTCAGAATATAGTATTTTCATGTTTTCATATTTAACAAGTATTTCAAAGATACTGGCTAACCAAAATCAAAATGCGATTGGTTGAATACGTAAAATACGGTCCCCGCCAGACAAGTTGGTATATTCTATGCCTCTTACGTGGGTTACAAATTACAATAAGGAATCCTGTCGTGTCATGGAAATGCATAAAAAAAACTTGCATGACCACGCAACAGGTTCTAACCTAACGGTGGAAAGATTCAGACAAGCACATCACGTCTTGTTTATATCCCTCTTGGTCACCTGAAGGTGCATCAGTCGAACTATCATGCAGGGTGATCGACATTAGCTGCCTGCATATTATAATGCACTCAGCTTCCTCTGTTCGCTGCAAAGAATCCGCAGAAATCAATGAAGGCTCTACAACTGGGGTTGAGATTTGATGACCACACCAATCTGCAACTGCACAGATCAAATTTGCGACTTCATCATTGTTTCGAGTCACTGATTGCAGCATTGTCGAACTCAGGACTCTCTCTCTCTCTCTCTCTCTCTCTCTCTCTCTCTCTCTCTCTCATACGTCTGCTGCGTCACCCACCATTGTTGAGCGTTAGAGCTGTAATTCTATAGTTTCCTTTATCGTTTCCGTGTGGACCTCTGCCTTTCAAGAAGCGTGAGGATGAGATCAGAAGCCACAATAAAAAAGCAAAAAAGGATCTTTCCATGAAGCCCCAATTGTTGTTTAATAATGCACAAGCAACGCAAAAAAGCGATGGTAATCTTGAGCCCTCTCACTGTTTCGAGCGAAAGCGATTCATAGCTACTTTTGCAATTGTAAAGAAGCCATGTTGCTTCGTGATGGTGAAGTCAGAAGTCTACGTGAATAGTGGTTATTATGAAAGTCGTTAACCTGGGACAAAGATATAAGGGAAAGTGGTCTCATTCGAACGAACAAAATCTTACAATAAGAAATTGGCTATTATGAAAGTCGTTAACCTCGTTAATAATGCAATTCGCCCCTCAGATTGAAGATGGATACCGGGTCATAGCTTCTCGAGTTCAATTCTATTTATTTACTTATTTTTGTAATTGGTGCTATTTACATGAAAGGCCTGTCGCATTTTAATAAGACTAATGGGTGCTAAATGTGACATGTATTGCAAACTGACGATAGAACAATCTTGAACAAGTCTGCCTCGCTACTTTAGAGTGTCGTGCGTAAAAAATAATCATTGTCAGAATCAATATTATTGAGAAGCGTTTTCTGATAATGGAGTGGGCCCAAGCTCTGAACCCATCAGAAGTGGATCCTAAGAGGAGCCCAGCCCATTAACAGCTGATGGCCTTCAATGTTCATCAACTCTCCTTAGCAAACATACGTTTTACGTTCGCCAAGGAACCGTCGACTTAACATTGCTAAATCATCTACATCGAACATCATCTGCGCTGATCGTTGCTCGTTTCATTATAAAGTTGCTTCTAAACCCACAAGCGTCTCTTAAAGGTTGATTTTTCTGTACTTATAGTGCATCAGTCATTCTTTATTTTATTTCCTTTTTTTTTCACTTTAACATATTTAGTTATGTCGAAATTTAAAGCGGGGACTATTATCTATCTATAGTTTGCACTTTCTTGGTCATAATTCTTTTAATCAGTTGTGCACAACAAACATGTTCTTTAAACTTTTACCCGGATGGGAATGATGCTTTACATCTGCGGGTCTTAATTTGACTTCAACCAACTTAAGTAAGCTGCGATTAATAGAACTTTTTGATCATTGGGTATTCTGTGCCTAAGGAATCTTCTCTATCTATGCCAATGTGAATTTCACATGCTACTCCTATACATTTTTCAACATCAATAGGACCTATGTAGCTAATATAATGGGAAGATTAGTTAAGTCCGAAAAATCATATGAGAATGAGATGTCATATGCATCTCTAGTACTTACTGAATGACGTACAACCACCATGAGAATTTCATGGTTGGAATTTTTAAATGAAACATATTCTTAAAATTAAGTCATCTACTGTGAAATATATCATTGCCCTGTTTTTTAACGGTTCGAATTTTTTGGGGAAAACGGTTTGTCTAACACTTTTATTGCACAACACATCAATTTTACAAAGAAATCTTTATAATAATAATGTATACTTAATAAATCATGGACCCAAGCCCATGTTTGGATCTTGCCCATCGACAAGTTCCTTACTTTTATGGGCAATTTTGCACTATTGCCGAAGAGGATAGGTGAATGATTATATAACACTTGGGCACTACATATTATTTATAAAATTTTGTGGGTAAATGAATAGCCCAAGTGCCAAAATTTAGCATAAAGAATATTTAAGTGCCAAAAGTTATGAAAGATATACTTAAGTGGGGTCAATTAAAAAAAAACCCCAAACTTTAGGTTTAGTCCCAAATATACCCCGAACTTTTTTTGTCTCAAGAAAAACCCCAAACTTTAGGTTCGGTCCCAAATCGCCCGAACTTTTCTTTGTCTCAAGAAAAACCCCAAACTTTAGGTTTAGTCCCAAATCTGCCCCAAACTTTTCTTTAATCTCAGAAAAAACCCCAAACTCTTAATCTATTCCCAAATCTATCCTAATTTTTTTTTGTCAAAAAGAAAATTATCAAATTTTACTATAATCCTAAATTTTCCCTCATTAGCCTCTGTCCAAAAGCCGTATTAGTAATCCCTAATTTTTTATATCCAAAAATGATTTTATTTTGAAAATAATTTTCTATAACATCTTGTTTATGTGTATTTATTATCTATGTAGAAATGTTATGTTAAGTTGGGACTAGACCATGGGGTATATTTGAGAACAGATCAAAAATTAGTGATTTTTTTAGTACAAACGGAGGGTAAAACCCCAAATTAGTATACCCGTTAATTGCGATGTGTTATTTAATTTAGAAATTTGACGGTAAAATTTAACGGAAAATAATATATGGTAATTTTTTTTTGGTGGTCAAAAAAATAATTTTGGGTAAATTTGTCATATGTGTATCAATTTAAGATTTTTTTAGACAAAATAAAATTCGGGGTAGATTTGGGACTAAAATTAAAGTTTAGGGTTTTTTTTGAGACAAAAGAAAAGTTCGGGGCAGATTTGGGACTAAACCTAAAGTTTGGGGTTTTTCTTGAGACAAAAAAAAGTTCGGGGTATATTTGGGACTTGACCTAAAGTTTGGGGTTTTTTTTGGAATTGACCCTACTTAAGTGTTACTTTAAAAAAAAAAAAATTGGATCATTTATATCAACTTTAGTGAATATCGCCGAAAATCCTATGTATAAATCGTTGATGTGGCTTGCTGAAAAACAAAACTACATTTTAAATTTTAATATAAAAATATTAAATAATAAAAACTAAATTAAAAAAAAAAAAAAAAAAGAAGAAGAAGAAGAAGAAGAGAGAGGTTGGGCAAGGGCTGTGCCGCTGCCCCACCAATGCCGAGAAGGGGCAACGACTCTAGGGCCTGGCGATCTTGCCCAATCCTAGCCCCACCGTCACCAACCCTTCCTAGCAATGGGGTGGCAATGGCAACAAGGGCTACACAGCCCTCCCCATTTAACTTCTTTCTTTCTCTTTTTAATAAATCGATTTTTGGGGCTTTTTCTAATATGACAATTTAAAAAAAAAAAATTACCATGTCAGCAAATAAAATTACTGAAAAATACCACATATGCATTTTGGTAGGATTTTCTTGACGTTAGTACTTAACTAATTCATTTTACTCCGATTTTAGTACTTAAATGTACATTTCTAAAATTTTAGTACTTAAATATCCCCCGTGCCAAGTTTTAGCACTCTAGATGTTCGCGCATCAAATATTGTATGTCAAATGTTAAGATAATCCAGTTGGGTATCAGATGTCAACTACTCATCTATATGCATCACACAACTTAATACACTAATTTTGTGAAGTAATTTTAATATATTTAATGTTAGATACAGCAAAAGGTGGCACATTGGCAGGTTGGCTCCGTTTCAATTCTCAGGTTATACTCGAATAAGAGTCCTCTCGATCTATCAAATTTCAAGTGCACATCAGGTCGGGTTAGGATCAATTTGGGCCTGATTCATTTTGAGTTGTCTAATTTTGGCATTCAAGCCAGGATCAATTTGGATCTTTTATTAGTTTCAAAGTTCTCTTGGATTTCGGATTGTTCGCATGCAAACCATCTTCCAATTCCATTTCTTCGAGCTGATTATTACAAGTAAATGTTTATATGCATTCAAATCTACGGGTCCGTTCTTTTAAATTCATGTTCTGAGTATTGTATGTATTTATTTTGAAGTTGGCTCTCCACAATAATCCGTTATATCTAATAAATTGCAACATATATAGATTATAATTATGTACTAGCTATAATGAACCAATATTATATCTAAAAACATAATGGCCGATGAGAGTATCAAAATGAGATGTCCTCTTAAAGCAATTTGGCTTATGTGAAGCCCATTCTAGTTTTCTTTTGCATGAGACATAATGAGAGATGGGGCTTCTGAAGTTGTCGTGTGCCTCATTACGACAATCGCTTCATCAAGTTGGAAGAGGGCAGATGAGATAGGAATTGTATTGTGATAAGAAACGTCTTTTGTCAAAGATAATATACTGCGTGATTAGTTGATAATTAATCATAATATGCTACTTTGATTAGGTTATATACATATTTAACACTCTGGATATAGGAGAAGACACCCTCTCTCCCTCCTCCCACTCTAAGTCAGCACACAAGTACGACGAAATAGAGGGTAAAAACAATAAAGCGAAATCAAGACCTAAGTACTAAGGGTGTGCAATGGGAGCCGCCTAACCTGAGAACCATGCAGACCAGACTAATCGATTTTGAGTGGTTCCCATAGCCAGCCATTTGGTTCCCAGCTCTCAATTCCAAAGTGGGAACCGGACTGGACCGGTAGGTTTTAAAAACATATGTATTTTTTTAAAATTTTCTTAAGACCAGTTCCAAGGTGCGCTCTTATTGTTCCTCCCCCCATGCCTTTTTGACTATTGCATCTTTTCTCTTTCGCTTCTCTGCTCTGCTCACTTTGTCTATGCCTCTGGGTTCTACATTTTTTGTTTCCTTCTCGCTTGGAATGCAAGGGTTTGCAACACGATTGGGTCATGAAGCTTAGGCTCCGATCTTTGGAATCCAGGAAACCCTCGAACTCGATGTCCCCGACCCCTGCTCTACTATATGCTCGCCGATTTAGTATGTGCTAAAAAAGAGCAACTAGGGTTGCTTGCAAAGTTATTAGTTCCACCGGACTAGATCAAATTGGACCGAACCGGTCAGTTGGTCCAATTCCCAATTTTAGGATCAGCTGGTCCGATCCACGGTCCCAAGAACTGGTCCTTTCAGTCCAATTTGGTTCCAAGGTAGAACCAAGAGCCGATCACCTCTACCAAATATCCATCTACTAACTCATACAAAATATGCAAAACTGTTAGAAGAACAAAAGCCCGATAGTTTCTTCCAAGGACATCGTAAAGAAAAAGCTCAAGCTTGAATCCATCAACATATTTAGTTAAATTCACATTCACTCAAAAATTAAAGTTAATGATTAATAAATCAATTAAAATATATTAACTTATTCCACACCATGTCATTTCTCCAATGTAAAACTCTTTTTAAATATAATTCATACATGCATTTTAACGAAAAAAAAAACTAGGACTACGCATAAATTATTTAACGGTTGAATGGATAAATTAAAAAATTGAAGTTAAAACAAGATGATAAGAGTGGATAGACAGATCATGGATACGGGTAGGGTGGCAAGTGGAGCTCTGTCGATCACCAAATTGCCCCAGCCATCCGAACGAGTTTACCTTGTCCTCTTGTGCATTACTTGTCATCAGCTCCATGCTTCTTGATCTGTGCAAAAGGAACCAGATACACTTGATAATAATCGACACCCTTTTCATTATTTTATCAGCAAATGGCACAATTGTTTTCTCTGTCTCCGCTAGGAAAGGTGGCACCGGAGCAATATAAAACAAATTGCTCCCGCTTCCTTATCCAATCGCGCATTGCTACTTTTCTCTTCTTCCTCCAAGAAAAGTTAAAGAACCACCGAAGGCCATGGCTACTTCCCTTACCTCTAGTCTCATATCATTGGCTCCTCTTATCCTAGCGATGATGATGTGTTTGGGTTCGGCCTGCGCCAATCTCGAGCGGTTCGAGCACTTGCCGAAGCCCGACGGCTCACTGAGCTTCTTGGTGGTCGGAGATTGGGGAAGAAGGGGACTTTGCAACCAAACTGAGGTTGCTCTCCAGGTCATAATCTTAAATTCTTCTATATGTCGTCCTCTTTGGTGTCTTATCTGTCATTATCATGCATGACATGTTGTCAGATGCATGTGAAAACATCCACGCAACTTGTAAGGCTAGCACCGATCTCAGCCTAAATTCAGCCAATCAGAAATTTTACTTCCTCAGACTATAATATATGCTTTATCGTGCAGTACAACGCGGACACATGACCAAGAAAATTATTTCTTTTAGCTTTCCAATGCAGTATCGAAACGTCCAATTACTTTTCTCGATGCCGCGCAGACTTGATTTCGTTATTGTGTCTTTCGATGACTTGGGAAATGCGTATCTTACCCTCGCCAATCTCCACTTGTATATTGATCTGCGTTGTTGAACGCCAAAAACCAGCATAACCTTTATTCTTTGTTCTTTTAGAGGGAAAGGAACACGCCATCCAGCGATTTAATTTGCGATGTTTTTATTGTGTTTGTCAGATCCACTCTTGATATTGCATCTTGAGAGCTTAACTATGCTTGATTTTTAGAACAGATAAAAGTAAATGGCTATGTAAATGTGTACAAATTTTGGAAGTTTGAATTGGCTACATGCGGCAGATGGGCATAATTGGAGAGATGATGGACATAGATTTTGTAGCCTCCACAGGCGATAACTTCTACGACAATGGACTCACTGGGGTCGACGATCCCGCATTCAACGAGTCATTTTCCAAAATCTACACAGCGCCTAGTTTGCAAAAGCCATGGTACAATGGTAATTTCTTAGCCCTTTAATAATACGGTAGTTTAGGCAAGACAAGGTCAACTAATTCATAGCCACACATCAATACTAAATCAGAACAACATGGTTATTACAATGGAAAAAAGGAAACCTATCTAACATAGTAAGCTATCAAGAAAGGATATATAGGCATTGTGAGTTCTCCCAAACGTGACGGTGAAGCAAGTTAAGGTTGTCCTAATGAAAAGGTTGCACTGAATTATGGTCAGAACATACCACAGCAGTCTTATCTTTGGGAATCAGTGACCCCAGGCTCTTTTCCATGGACAAAACTTTTGCCAGAATTATGGTCAAAATTTGATTTGTAAGAACCCTGTGATGGGCCAAGTGACAGCCTCCAATCCCTGTAAGCCAGGAGTCTTTGGCCAACATAATCGAACAGTTTTCAATCCGCTTAACCTATTCGTGTGTGTATCGATCACTGATTTGTGTCGATGCTAACTTTTCTGTCTTTTTTTGGTGCATGCAGTTCTGGGCAACCACGACTATAGGGGAGATGTTGAGGCACAACTTAGCCCCATCCTCAGAGCACTGGACAGCAGATGGCTCTGCTCGAGATCTTTCATTGTCAATGCCGGTAAGCCAAAACAATGAGTTTTAGTCGTTTACTTCTAGATGGGTGCACACATCGTTCCATTAATAGCATTTCGGAAAATTCTTTCCTGTTTTCCCTCCTCGAAATGAAACATGTCTAGTTTCATACACTTGAAATTTTTGTAGTTGTGTATTTTACTTTATCTTCTGTGCTGATCAAATAACCTCAATTACCTTTTGTATGAGCAGAAATTGTGGATATCCTGTTTGTGGACACAAACCCTTTTGTTGATGAGTACTTCACAAAGCCAGGAGGCTATAACTATGACTGGAGAGGAGTATTGCCCAGAGAAAAGTATCTCTCCAATCTCCTCAAGGTACATATCATCCATTCTGCCCTAATGGAGATATAACTTACATACGATGTGTCGTAACCTCAAGAGCATAAATCAAAATCCGTAATCAAGAAGTTCCTGATCCGATTTCCAATTCGGGGCTTGCAATGGTTGATACAGGATGTAGATTCAGCTTTGAAAGAATCAAGGGCCAAATGGAAGATTGTGGTGGGACACCATACCATCAAAACTGCTGGATTCCATGGGGACACTGAGGAGTTGGTGAAGCAGCTTCTTCCAATCCTTGAGGTAATTCCACTTCCTTTGAAAGACCACCATCATAAAATTTCTCAAGTCCTTGACAACAGCCTTTCTGGAAATCTTCACGATGTTCTGTTTTTCAGGAGAATCATGTCGATCTGTACATCAATGGCCATGATCATTGCTTGGAGCACATATCAACTGCCGACAGGTAACATTTCCCTCGCCATCTTAGAAGGACCAAAGTCATAATGTCATAATTTTCCTCGAAGTGGGAATAAATAAGGGAAAAGAAGATGGGGAAATTTTAGGTCACAACTCGGGGTAACAATGAAAGACAGTGTAAAATGGGTATTCTATTTTTGATTTGCAAGACTGAGTAAAGACATAGTAGTCCGATTTTTTTTTTATGTTGACAATCATTTAGGAAATTGTCCACTCTTAGCGTTACTAATGGAAAATGAAAGTCAATTGTTGTGTCATAGATTAGAGCAGCATTCGATATCTATCTTTAATCTTATAAAAGCTAAAACTAAAAAAAGTTTTATTAACAAGTGTTCTCGAAACACTTGTTGAATATATTTTATTTAGTATAATTCGATTTTCAAGACACTAATTATGCAAGACCTGAAGGTCCTCAATGCATTGTAAACCGTAAAGATACTTTAATTTAGTTTTAACGAGCACTTGTTAACAAAATCCAAATGATAATAGCAAATAATTGGGTTGTTGAATTGGGGCGACCTGAATGCAGCCCAATTCAATTTTTGACCAGTGGAGGTGGGTCGAAGGCGTGGAGGGGGGTGATGAAATGGCCGACAAATCCAGAGGAGGTCAAGTTTTATTACGACGGGCAAGGCTTCATGTCCGTGAGAATCACTTCCGCCCAAGTAGACGTCGTGTTTTACGACGTTTCCGGCAGCGTCTTGCACACGTGGAGCAGGACCAAGGGAATTTTCTCCATCGTGTAGAGAAAGATCTTTATTTTTCAGTTGAAGAATGTGTGAAGATTTGTAATGGTCTTTTGGTAAACTGTCATTTGTTACTCTATCGGTTTCTCTATTCTTATTAACCTTATGTTGGTTAAATTGTAACTGCCAATCAAAAGATTACTATGATTTCATGCTATTACAACAATTCTTTTGCAAAATATGACTGGTGATTATGTTATGGCGACTTTCGAAGAAAAATTTGTCCATAAAATCCTAAAATTATTGCACGTTGGTCAATTCAATCCCAAAACTTTCAAATTTACTTATTGAATCATAAATCTTTTCATGTTTTGCAAATTGAGTCAATTCGGTCAATTTTAATTAGAAATCGCTTACTATACAGCACAATCAATATTAATGTGGATAATTTTCATAATGTTTTTAAACTTTGAAATTTTTATTTGTTTTCCTTTTTTCTTCCAAGCCTGGCAAGGGCCATTGGCCATTCCTCACTTGTCACATGTGAGGACCGGCTGACCCTTGCGGACTTGGTAGAAAAAATAAAAATAAAAGAAAAAATTATAAAATAATTCAATATTTAAAAAAATTATAAAAAATTATCAACGTCCGCATTAATTATCCCTAAATGGCACTACCAATGTCCACATCAGCAATTTTCAATTAAAATTCCGGATAGATTTAATTGACAAAATATAAAAATGTTTGGGAATTAATTAATATAATTGAAAGGTTTTGAATTAAATTGGTTAAAGTACAACAAGTTTGTGACTTTTTGGATATTTCCAGCTTTTTGACATATTTGTGCCTTCAAAAAAAATCTTTTCTATGAATTTAACTTTTAATTTTGTCTAAATCGCTCATTGGTAAATAAGAGCAATATTTGGCTACTGCTAATATGGAAGTTGAGAATTTGTCAAGCTTTTACATATTTGATAACATAGGTTCTATATTTATGTCCTCATCAACAAACCTCTTCATAGTTTGCCAAGAGCAAATATGTCAAAATGAGTCACAAGCACATTTATCAACCTATATTTGATGGGAAACCACTGGGAAATCAGAATAATTGGACATTTTGCTTAGTTTAAGATGAGTAGACCTCATCCACTTACTCCCTAATCCCAAAGAATCAAAATAATGACATAAATGATCCATAAACTTAGACCTAATGTACAATGTGGACCATACAACTTTATTTTTTTTTAACTATTAATAAATATTAAATGTAGTCTTTCCATTTGCTCAAACAACAAATCAGAAGTTATTTGATTATGCAAATTATCATATGCTAAGTTAAATTTTTAAAAGTAATGAGTCAACGTGCTGATCTTTTTATCCATCTAATTTTCAAAAGAAAAAGAAAAATTAGGACATTAACATGTCCATCATTACTTAATTATGTAAATTACTATATTATAATTTGATATAAATATCTTACTTGGATACATGAAACTTTTTTTTTTTACCATCCAAACTTAACGGATCAAAAGTCACATCTACAGACATCATTAACTCAAATAAACGGAATTGACTATATTGAACATTTTTATATAATTCAAGAATTAGATTGAACAATTACTAATTATTTAGGGATCAATTGAATAAATTATAATTTTGATGATATGAATGTTCAAAAACCATTTATGTTACATTCCCTAGGATGTCCATTTCTTTTATACATAGTTTAGATGTACTTCAATAAATATCTATTTGCGGCATTAGTTCTCATTGGCCTTGACGTTCCCCTCACGAAGAAGCCAAAATATCAATGGCTGTCGAGAAAATTTTCTTTGGAGAGATTCTTTCCCTCGCCGAAGCCATTTATCATTATTCCAAGCACGAATTCAGGCGCTAACTGGGGACACACGACCTACGCACATCCTCAAAGCCAACATGTGACATTGTTCCTATTTTCCTGTCCTACGTTGTCCTTCTCAACAAGCCATCCATCGTCGTCAACCCCACTCCCATCCAATCCCAAGCCATCTTCTCATCATCAAACACCACCCCAACAAAGCTATATAAAGCCCTGATCGAAAACCACGTAAGGTATCAGCCTCAAGAAAGTCATTCAAGTCCTCCCTCCATTAATTTCTGATCCATTCTTGGGATTGCTTTGAGCTCTGAACGCATTTCCGTCACAAAACGAAAGGATGGTTAAAGGGGGGCATCGCCTCCTCTTCTTGGGTGGATTATTACTATGGCTATGCTTGGCTTCCCCGGCTGCGTCGGAGTTGCAGCGGCTCCAACACCGCGTCAAACCCGACGGGACTCTGAGCTTCTTGGTCGTCGGTGACTGGGGAAGAGAAGGGAACTACAACCAATCTGAAGTTGCTTCCCAGGTTTTCACGTACATCCTTTCTTTTCTTTTGTCAATTGCATGAATGATGATTTCCTTCAGGCGTTTCTCAGCGTTGGAACCTCAGATGACTTAACACCGTCGGGTTAATTTCGAGAAATTTATGGAAAGCCGCTCAGTTTTTTTCCTATTAAACACCACTAATACTGATGTCATATTCAGTTTCCCCGAAACATCCTGTATGCGTAGTTGAACGTCTTGGATTGCACGCGTGCATCTATTTTTCCCCTTAACTAACGTTTCTTTCCTTTAATTTCTATTTATTTCTCTTGTTTCTCCGCCTTGTGTGGAGATGTATCTGGGAAAGGTCAATCGATCCTGACGGAACCTTAACCACCAAGTCACATAATCGTTGACAAATTGCATCAGTTACGTAAGCAAGTGAATTTCCTAACATCCCAATATCAATATTAGACGAAATTTCCCCCCACGTAGAACCTACCCCTAGGACAAGCTGTTGCATTCCTCCTCACGCATTTTATTAGCGTGATGCCAGATTACTTAGGCATGCGGACAGATGTTCCTTTCGAATCATAAGTATAGTCAATGCATTCTCGACAGATCATAGGGTTGAGATTGCTTCCTATGAGCGTGTCGGTCGTACGTTCTTGACCTAGTTGCCATGGAAAAGGTCACTTGTTTATAGCCAAATGAGAGCGAAAAAGCAAAGGCACTAACCAAAGAATTTCGTTGTATAATTTGTGTGTGAAATGTCACCATGACTCGTGATCGTGACTCATCCACTAGCTTTATGTTATTCATGTTCTCTCTCGCGTCAACAAAGCATAATTCTGTGGATATTCCGCTAAGATTTCTAACCTAGGTTAGGATTCAATGCCACGCTCCCATTAGAAAATAAAAGTACTTTAAGTATATTTTGATCTAAGTACATATATGTTGAGTGGTTATCCGGCACATTGGCTCAGTGGGTACCTCGTTCATATGGATTTTTATATTACAATAGATCCGTAGGAGATTCACGGAAAATCTATAATTGAGATGTACCTTATTATGTATACATAGAAGTAGCCCTTGTAGTCCCTATGTTTACAGTGAAAAGATCGTCCATGTCGATCATGTTAAGCCTAAAGAATGTTTTCCGTTCATCATAAATATTTGTTGCAATAATTACAAATGGAATATTAAATAATCCTAATTGAGATCTTGTTAAAACTTCGAATTCTCCTATCATAATAAAGCAATAGTGCAAGATTAGCTTACCGCATCTCATTACCAATAGAAATGTTAGATAAAGTACTTTGTGGCACAAGTACGCTCGCGCTTTACAGCTTCTTGTAACTTAAAATGCTATAGTTGAGAAATTACCTATGTTTTAGCCTTCAAAATCAAGCTGAGAGTATAGAAAATCACAAGCGAACGTCACGTTAATTATTGTATTTTCCTCATTGATGATCGTAGATGGGAGTGATCGGAGAGAAGCTTGACATAGACTTTGTGATCTCTACCGGCGACAACTTCTACGACTGTGGATTGACCGGAGAAGATGACCCTGCATTTTCCAAGTCGTTCATGGACATCTACACTGCCCCGAGCTTGCAAAAGCCGTGGTACAATGGTAAATCCCGAACCCCTGAAAAATCAATCATAACCATATTCAATTTTAGGCCTTCAAGTTATATTATTTTATAATAGAAAAAGGAATAAGCAAATATTTTTAGTGATTTGGATATAAATTCTGATAAAGGATTTTTTTATAATTTTAATTTCAATTTTAATGACCTTGCTTTTATGGTACGCACAGTTTTGGGCAACCATGATTATAGAGGTGATGTTGAGGCCCAGTTAAGCCCCGTCCTAAAAGAAAAGGACAGCAGGTGGGTTTGCTTCAGATCATTTATTCTAAACACAGGTAATTACCATCTTTAATCTTTTCTCGGGATGACTAATTTGATCATTTCTCATGCATCCATGTTTCTAAGAGATTGAAATTAAGAAAGAGGGAAAAGAAATAGGTGGCCAAAATTGTGTAAATGGATTTTCTCCTCTATTTGCTTTTCCATTAAAAGTGATTCACTGGAGCAATTTTGACAGAAATCGCGGAATTCTTCTTCGTGGACACGACGCCATTCGTTGATGAGTACTTCACAAACCCCGGAGTGTACAACTACGACTGGAAGGGCGTGGAGCCGAGGGACGAGTATCTGTCCAATGTCATAAAGGTATAATTCTCGAATTTATTAGATTGTTTTCAGAACAAACTCAAGGGGAACTGATGAATTTTCTAATCCCACATGAAATTCCAAAAGACAAAATGAAAACAAGTTCCATTTATAGAAATTGTCATGAAATGAGACATTCGTTTTTTTTCTAATTCAGCCATACATTTCCCTTTTTTTTGCCATAATGCCTACAATAGGATGTGGATTCAGCTCTAAAGGGCTCCTCAGCAAAATGGAAAATCGTGGTCGGGCACCACACCATAAAAAGCGCAGGTCAGCATGGCGTCACCGTTGAGCTCGAGAAGCAGCTCCTCCCCATCCTTAAGGTCATTCTTCAAAATTATTATTTTCTTGGTCGATTACTATATTATTTATATGCTCCGAATTAAACATTTAATTCCACGTCAGCTATTATATCCTAGGACAATTTCTCGATTACTTATATTTTCCTCTTCTTTTTTTTGGCATCAGGCCAATAAGGTTGACCTCTACGTGAATGGGCATGACCATTGCTTGCAGCACATCACTAGCACAGAAAGGTATAGTTTCCACAGCTTTGGCATTAGCTTTCTTTGATCTTCTCCTTCAATAATAATAACAAATTTTCGTTTTCTCTATAAAAAAAAAAAAAATGGCAGCGACATTCAATTCATTACAAGCGGAGGCGGGTCGCAGGCGTGGAGGGACAAGATAAGGTCGTGGGAACCGGAGGAGATGAAGTTCTATTACGACGGGCAAGGCTTCTTGTCCGTGAACATGACTGGAGACCAAGCCGACCTCATCTTCTACGATGTCTTTGGACAAGTCTTGCACAAATGGTTCATCACCAAACAGCTTCATGCCGCGGCTTAGTCAAAAAATTATGCTCTCGGCTAGCAAACTATTACTAGAGAGAGAGAGAAGAAAGTTATATGGTTAGCCGATGCACACGAAAATGTTTTACGACATGCTGTGCGTCGACTTTGATGCAGAAAAATAAAGGAGACATGTATATGGATATAATGCATAAGGAAAAAGAAAGTACGCGTTAAGAAGTTTATTCTCTCCGTAATCTCCCTTGCTAAAGCTGAACTGGACATGGCTCTCGTAATTTCACTTCCCTCGTTTCTGCAACTGTTTTATGGCTAATGACTTGAAGAGACCAGCAGCTAGTGCCCGCTAAAATGGGGAAATGACTTGCCCCTTCCTTTTGGGCTGTGAAGTGTATGTGACGAGCAGTGCAAGTTATCTACTGCAATCGAGGCAAATAAATGGGTCGACGCCTTCCAATTGGATCCACACCACCCGTTAGCGACGAATCCAAGTGAGGCCCATCATGGAAACCCGCAACAACCAACAAATTTGAGACATTGTTAGACTACCTTCTTAAGGGAAATTTAAGCTTATGAAATGCAGAGGCATATGAAAACAAATCCTAATTCAAAGCTTGTCGAATGCAACGTCGAAGATTGACTGATGGTTTCTCCAGTGAGGTAAACTGCACCACCTGATCAGGAAATGCAATGACTTGGATACTTAAAGCGCTTATCACATCACTACAAAAATTTGGAAGAAATGTTCATAAAGCAAGTGAACCAGTAGACAAAACTTACTCCATATCTAAGAATTTGTTCCGACACTTGATAATATATCCCGAACTATAAAACAAAACAAAGCAATAAAGTTGAGGACGCCTGCAGCAAATGCAGCACATTTTCAAATTCCTGGTTAAACAACTGATTATTCCTTGTTAATTGCAGTGGTTTCATCAAGAGATTAGACACGTCCAAGAAGCTCGTCTTGCCCTCCAAAGTATAAATACCAAATCTCAGAGCATAAATTCTTGCACGACATATGTTGATCGCTGAATCATGGTCAGAAGATTGATCTGGTGCAAACCAGTATATATTACTGGATGCTGGCAAAGGTGAGTTGGAGCCAGGAACATCAGTCACCTCGGTTAAGGAAATCTTCGAGAGAAGAGAGACAAGTTTGGCATGCCTCATCATGAGAACCATCACGGCTAAACCATAGCGTACGAGTAAGTCTTTCCTCGTCGATGATCTGTCAAGAAATGAAGTAATTAGCACTTAGAGCTAAGTTGTAACCATAGCCACATCTATAGACATTTTCATTACTTGCAACTACAATAAAAGTAAGATGCATTTGTTCGAGCAGCCTCAAAGAGGGTGAACCAAGTCAATTGTTGTGCTATTGATTAAAGCAAGATATCTATCTTGAATCTTATAAAAATTAAAAAAAGAAGAGGTTATGTTAACGAGTATTCTCAAGACACTTATTAAGTATATTTTATTTAATATAGTTTGATTTTTAAGATACTAAGTATGCAAGACCTAAAGGCCATCAATGCATCGTATATTGTAAAGTATGTTTAATTTAGTTTTACTGAGTACTTGTTAAGAAAATCCAAATGATAATAGCGAAAGATTGGACCGTCGAATTGGGGTGGGGGAGTGGGGTGATGAAGTGGCTGACAAATCCGGAGGAAGTCAAGTTCTATTACGACGGACAAGGCTTCATGTCCGTGAGAATCGCTCCCGCCCAAATCGACATCGCGTTTTACAACGTTTCCGGCAGCGTTTTGCACACGTGGAGCAGGACCCAGGAAATTTTCTCCTTCTTGTTGAGAAAGACCATGATTTCTGCTTGATATCTGTGTGAAGATGTGCAATAATATTTTGGCAAACTGTCATATGTAAGTCCATCGGTTTTTCTATTCTTATTGACCTTTATGGTGGTTGAATTTCAACTGCCTATCAAAAAGATTAGTAGTATTTCTTGCTATGACAACAATTCTTTCGCGAAATATGATTGGTGATTGTTTTAGGACGAAGAATTTAGCGTTCCTCCTAAATAGAAACCGCCCACAACTTTTGGACGTATCCGTGCTTCCAAAAGAATCTTTTCTATGCATTTAACTTTTAAATCCTTCCGAGTTGCTTGTCATTAGTAAATAAGAGCAATATTTGGCTCATGCTAATATGGCAGTTAAGAGTGCGTCATGCTTTTGCACGTTCGACGACATAGGTTCACTTATCATCTATATTTAAGTCCTCGCAAACAAATTTCACCTTCGTCTTAGAGAAAATTATCCAAAAAACCCTAAATTTATTACACCTTTGTCAATTGTAGTTTGACACGAGTGAATACGTCAAAATAGGTCATAAACCATTTCTTAATCCATATTTGATAGATTAAATTATTATATGAGTTAGTTATATTCAATAAAGAACTTCATTTTTCAATCATAGTTTCACAACCTATTCAAACCCAACTCATCTCTACAATTCTCTTCATTCTCTATCTTCTCACTCAATCTCGTGCTCACTGACTCAATGCTCTTACCTTAGTTTGGATATGATTTTTCTTAAAATGGATTAAATATGGAAGTTTTTTTTAGTAATATGGGTTGATCAGGTATAGTTCACTAGATTGGTCAAAACTGGTTAAATAGGTTAATTTGGGTCGAACCGTTTTCAACTCGACGAATCAAGATAATGACACCAATGGTCTATGAACTTTGGTCAATGTATAATATGGATCATTACCTCTTAATTTGTTTAATGTAATCCTTGAACTATTAGTAAATATTTAACGTAATCCTTTCATTTGCTCAAATAACAAATCAGATGTTATTTGATGATGCAAATTATCATACGCTAAGAATTTTTAAAAATGATGAGTCAACATACCCTTCTTTTCATCCATCTGATTTTGAAAAGGAAAAGAAAAATTAGGACATTAACATATCTATCATTATTTAATGACACGTATCATTATTTGATATGATTTTCTTACTTAGATAATCCATACGTAACTTTTTGGGGAAAAGTATCAAAAAAGTCCTAAATCTTTTGCATTTGTGCCAATTTAGTCTTAAACTTTTTATTTATACAAATTTAGTCCTAAACATTTTGACTTGATGTCAATTTAATCCTAAATCTTTTATTGGTACCAATTTAGACCTAAATATTTTTACTTTGTGTCAATTTAGTCCCAAAACTTTTAACTTAGTGCCAATTCAATCCTTTCGCCTAATTTTAGCTGGATTTTACTGACACGTTGGTTAGTGACATGGCATGGCCGGAGGCTAACATGGACAATTTTTAATAATATTTTAATTATTTTTCTATTTATTTATTTATTTTCTTTCCTTTTTCCTTTTCTTTTTTCCCCCTACTCTCCTCCTTCCTTTGGTCGATCGCCAGCTGCGCGACCGGCTAGAGGTGAGGGCTGATGAGGCTAAGGTGGACCTCATTGGCTACCAACACACCACCGACGTGCCTAGGGCGACCTCGCACTAGGTGAGTGGGGACTCACCCTCGCCAAATTTGGCAAGGGTCGAGCCTCACCCAGTCCCTTGTGGGGGCTCAAGTCATCGCTGGGGTGACCTTGCGGCCTTTGGCAACGACTCAAGCCCTTGCTAGGGGCTGGGTGAGACTAGACCTCGTCGGATCTGGCAAAGTCGGGCCTCGCCCATGGTGGCTAGCAAGGGTGAGCCTCATGGCTGTTAGCAAGGCCAACGACTGGCTAGAGGATGGAGGAGTACAAGATTAAAAATAATAATAATAATAATAAAAAGAGAAAAGAAAGGAAAGGAAAAAATGACAGAAAATAAATAAATGAATAAATAATTCAAAAAATATTAAAAGTTATCCACATCAATTGTTGGCCATGCCACGTCATCGACCGATGTCCACGTTAGCAAAATCCAACCAAAATTAGTCAAAAGGATTGAATTTGTATCAAATTAAAAGTTTTATGACTAAATTGACACCAAGTTAAAAAGTTTATGACTAAATTGGCACTAAGTCAAAAAATTTAAGACCAATGTAAAAGATTTAGAACTTTTTGACACTTTTCCCTAACTTTTTGTTTTTGTCCACCATCCAAACTTAACAAATTGAAAGCCACATCAGTAGATACCGTTAATTTAAACTAATGGAAGTACGACACTAAACATTTTTATATAGTTAGGGACTACATTGTATATTTTAAAAAAATTATAAGTCCAAAAATGACAATACACATTAGCCAAAGTTCATGAATCATTTTTTTCATTTTTCCTGAGAAATTCAATTCCTTTATCCATAGTATAGATTAGATCTGCTTCTATGGATATCTGATTGCGACATTCGTTTTCGTCGGCCTTGACGTTCCCCGGCGAAGAAGCCAAAACATCTATCCCAGTCAAGAAAATTTTCTTCCAGGAGATTCTTTCCCCTCGGATGACCACAACACATCCGAAGCCATTTAATATTTATACCAATCACAAATTCAGACGCTAACTGGTGACACACAGCCTAAGCACATCGTCAAAGCCAACAACATCTGGCATTTGTTTCGTTTTCCCTATCCGATATTGTCCTTCTCAACAAGCCATCCATCATTGTCAACCCCACTTGCGTCCAATCCCAAGCTATCTTCTCAGCATCAAACACCACCCCCAACGAAGCTATATAAAGCCCTAATCTAGAACCATGTGACGCATCATCAGCCTCAAGAAAGCCATTCAAGTCCTCCCTCTACTCGTTTTCCCTCCATTAATTTCTGATCCGATCTTGGATTGCTCTGAGCTCTGGACAAGTTTCTGTGGCCAAAACGAGAGGATGTTTGAAGGCGGGCATCGCCTCCTCTTCTTGGGTGGCTTGTTGTTATGGCTATGCATGGCTTCCCCGGCCACGTCGGAGTTGCAGCGGCTCCAACATCGTGCCAAACCGGACGGGACTCTGAGCTTCTTGGTCGTTGGAGATTGGGGAAGAGAAGGGAACTACAACCAATCTGAAGTCGCTTCCCAGGTTTTCACGTCCAACCTTTCTTTTCTTGTGTCAATTGCATGAACGATGCAGAAATTAGCGTTTCTTAACATTGGAATCCCGTGATCACCGAAACTTAAAAGGAAACCTCATATTTCTTCCTATCAGTTAACACTATTGCTAATGGCCCAGTCTTACCTAAATGTTACCTAATAAAATTAATGCTGATGGGTAACTTCATATTTAATGTCCCCGAAATTTCTTGTTTGCGTGGTTGTACACCCAGCTTGTTCAACCCATCGATTTTTCTATAAAATAATCGTTGCCAGTGTTCCTCATACTTCCTCAACCCGTGTATATTTTGAGGGTCATCTATATAGAGTCGGCTAGCGACATACTTCTGGAAATGTTCAAGCGAAATCATTTCTTTTGCATTTGAGACAACTGCAACCCTATAGCTGGTCGTAAACTTTTTAATTTCTACAATTTTCGTTTTAACATTACAACGTGTAATCATGTTGTAAACCTTTAAATTGATACAATCAAATCCTATATTTACTGAAAAGTCAAATCCAGTCGTAAAAACATAAACTGAGAAATGAAATCCAAGGCTATCAAATGAACAATTATGGAAAGATGGAAGAGTTCGATTGCAAGTTTGTGGGTAAAATTTAGGACGTCCGAATTCCAAATTACTTTTCTCTTCCTGCTTTCAACGAAGCTAATAGCATTCATGAAATTAAACTCAAAATCCATTTCTGATACTCCCTTTTTCTTTTTCTAATAACAATTGATCCTGATGGGACCCTGACCAGCAAGTCTCATACTAGTCGACAAATCGCATGAGTTACGTGGGCAAGTGAATTTCGTAACCTTCCGAAATCAATATAAAACGAAACTTCGCCTAAATAGAAACCTAATTCTCCAGGACACGTTCTTGCGCTCCTCGTCACACATTTTTATGAGCGTGATGCGACATTGCTTGGGCATGCGGGAAGAAGTTTCCATATAATCATGAATAGAGTCGATGCATTCTTGACAGACCGTAGGGTTGAGATTCTCTTACGGACAGCATCGCGTGCCTCGGTTTCCTACGTGCTTGTCGATTGTAAGTTCTTCACCTACTCGTCATGGGAAAGGTCACTTGTTTATAGCCAAAAAGAAAGCGAAAAGGCAAAGGCATGATTCTATAATATGTGGGTGTAATGTCGCGATGACTTGTGGCTCATACGCTAGCTTTACGTTATTCATATTCTCCCTCGCATCAGCAAAGCATCATTCCACGGATATTCCATTGAGATATCCAACTTGCGTTAGGATTAAATGCCCTCGCTCCCCATTGACAACCAAACAGTGCTAAAGCATATTTTGATCTACTTACAGTATAATGAGTTGTTATCTGGCGCGTTGAATAGGCGGGTACCTTGCTTGTATGAATGTTTAGATTATGACAAGTTCATATGAAATTCGCCATAAATCAATAATTGAGATGTACCATAGTACTTATAAATAGATATACCGACCCTATAATCCCCGTGTTTACAATGATAAAATTGTGCATGTCAATCATGTTGAGCCTAAAAATATATATACTACTCATCATATTTATCTATCACACAAAAACTACAATTGGAAACAATCCTAATTGAGAAACTTTGAAAACTTTGAATTCTCCTGTTTAATTACTAAAGCACTTAATAAAGCGATAGGGAAATAGTAATTGAGTTGTTGCATCATTTCACCGATAGAAATGTTAAATAGAGTGCTTTGTGACACATGTAAGGTCACACTTTATTGTTTTTCTCGTGACTTAAATATGCCACAGTTGAGAAATTCACCTTGCCTTTAGCCTTCAAAATCAAGCGGAGAGAGTAGAAAATCACAAAGCAATTGTCGCTTTAATTCTTGTACTTTTCTCATTGATGATCGTAGATGGGAGTGATTGGAGAGAAGGTGGACATAGACTTTGTGATCTCGACGGGCGACAATTTCTATGAAGACGGATTGACCGGAGTAGACGACCCGGCATTTTCCAAGTCATTTGCGGACATCTACACCGCCCCGAGCTTGCAAAAGCCATGGTACAATGGTAAATCCCGAACCCCTGAAATTAATCATAACCATACACTAATCTTAACCCTTCAAGTTAGATCATTTAATAAAGAAAAGGGCTAAGCAAAACCTTTTAGGGATTTGGAAATGAATTATGTTAAAGGGTTTTTTATCATTTTAATTTTAATGACCTTATTTTTGTGGTATTTACAGTTTTGGGCAACCATGATTATAGGGGCGATGTTGAGGCCCAATTGAGTCCCGTCCTAAAGGAAAAGGATAGCAGGTGGGTTTGCTTCAGGTCATTTGTCCTAGACGCAGGTAATTACCATCTTTAATCTTGTAAACATCTGCGTTAGCTAAATTCGGGACGGCTAATTTGATCATTCCTCACGCATCCACGTGTCTAATAGATGGAAATTAAGAAAGAAGGCAAAAATTAAATTAAATAAAAAAAAAGGGAGGCCATAATCGTGTAGACAAAGTTTCTCCTTTGTTTGCTTTTCGATTAAAAATGACTAACCAGGGCGACTCTTAACAGAAATCGTGGAATTCTTCTTCGTGGACACGACACCATTCGTCGACAAGTACTTCACAGATCCAGGAGAGCACAAGTACGATTGGAAGGGCGTGGAGCCGAGGGAAGAGTACCTGTCCAACCTCTTGAAGGTACACATCTCCCATTCATCCGATGTTTTCGGAGCATACTCAAGTGGAACTTATGAATTTTCTATACACACATGAAATTCCAAAGCGAAGACAAGTTCCATATTTTATAGAAATTGTCATGTAAATGAAACGCTTCTTTTCTAATTCAGCACTACATTTCCCCCCTTTTTTGCCAAAATGCCTGCAATAGGATGTGGATTCAGCTCTAAAGGACTCCTCAGCAAAATGGAAAATCGTGGTCGGGCACCACACCATAAAAAGCGCAGGTCACCATGGCGTCACCGTCGAGCTCGTCGAGCTGCTCCTCCCCATCCTTCAGGTCATTCCTCAAAATTCCCACTTAAATATTTTATTCTACGTCAGCTAGATCCCAGGATAATGTCTCAATTACTTAACTCTTGTTTTTTTTTTTTTGGCATCAGGCCAATGATGTTGACCTTTATGTGAATGGGCATGACCATTGCTTAGAGCACATCACAAGCACAGACAGGTATAGTTTCTACAGTTTGGCAGTAGCTTTCCTTGATCTTCTCCTTCAATAATAATAACAAAAACTCGTTCTCTTTATAAATAAAAAAAATTGCAGAGAAATTCAATTCATTACGAGCGGAGGCGGGTCAAAGGCATGGAGGGGCGATATAAAGTCATGGAAGCCGGAGGAGATGAAGTTCTATTACGACGGGCAAGGTTTCTTGTCCATGAACATGACTGGAGACCGAGCTGACCTCATCCTCTACGATGTCTTCGGACAAGTCTTGCACAAATGGTTCGTCTCCAAACAGCTTCACGACACTGCTTAGTCAAAAAATTATGCTCCGAGCCCTGATTATAGAAAAAGGTTACACACACACACAGCAGAAAGTTATATGTTCAGTTTAGTGAGAAAAAGTGTCGCCGATAAACAAGATGGGATCTCATTGGGTATTATCTTCATGAAGCAGCCAATACACACGAACATGTTTTAGAGCGTGCTGTAAGTCAACTTTGATGCAGAAAAATAAACTAAAACATGTATATAGATATGATGCATAAGGAAAAAGAAATTACCCGTTAAGAAGTTTCTCTCTCTGTGATCTCCCTTGCTAAAGCTGAATTGGACATCCGCTCTTGTAATTTTACTTCTCTTCTGCAAATGTTATATGGCTAGTAACTTGAAGAGATTAGCTGCTAGTGGCAGCTAAAATGGGGAAAATGACTTAACACTTCCGTTAGAATTTGGGCCATGAAGTGATGCCACGATCAAAGCAATTTGCCAGGTTGATGCCTTCCAACTGGATCCATGCCATCCATTAGCATGGAATCCCAAGAGAGGCTCATGATGTAATCCACAATAATGAACAGTTGGAGACATTGTTAGACTAAATTCTTAAGCTTATGAAATGCGGAGGCATGTGAAAACAAATCCTAATTCAAAGCTCGTCAAATGCAACGTCAAAAATTGACTGATGATTTCTCCAGTGAGGTAAGCTCCTAAGTAAATCCTTGTGAAGTTTGTTTGTGTAATCTCTCCACGCATCAATAGCAGCAGAAAAGCTGGCCCAACTAAATACTTTAGGTATCCCACACCCGTCACAGCTAGTACAACCGAATGTTGTCTGCGCCAACTGTCGATCCTTTACAAATGTCAATTCCAAATCCCTTACATTCTGGCTTTGTGATTGGGAGAGTGGGATCACCTTTCCTTCCTCCAATACAGTGGTGTGTCTCTGCAACTCGGAAGCTTTCCATGAGTAATACTGCACCACCTGAGCAATAAAAGACTTGGATACTTAAAGTACTTATCACATCACCAAAATTTAAAAGAAATGTTCATAAAGCAAGTACACAGACCTTATTTAGAGATCTCTGAATGATGAAACATAGACAGATTACCAAACAGAACTCTCAGACCAACATACTTCATGCACTTGCAAATACGTTATCATTAGAGAATTTGTGTAGTATCTAAAAGCTATCCATCTTTGCTAAAGTGAACATTAAACAGGTAGACAAATTTTACACCATATCAAAGAATTTATTCCAACATTTTACAATATACCCGAACTATAAAACAAAACAGGGCAAAAAAAATTGAGAATACCTGCAGCGCATGCAATACATTTTCAAATTCCTGGTTAAATAACTCATCATTCCTTGTTAACTGCAGTGGTTTCATCAAAAGATCAGACACATCCATGATGTTTGTCTTGTCCTCCAAAGGATAAATACCAAATCCCAGAGCATAAATTCTTGCACAGCATATGTTGATAGCTGAATCATGCTCAGAAGAGTGATCTGGTGAAAACCAGTACATATTACTGGATGCTGGCAAGGGTAAGTAGGAGCCAGGAACATCAGTCAACCCAGTTGAGGAAATCTCAGAGAGACGAGAGACAAGTTTGGCATCCTCATCATGAGAACTATCACGGCTAAACCATAGTGTAAGAGTAAGTCTTTCCCCATCGATAATCTGTCAAGAAATGAAGTATTTAGCACTAGAGCTAGAGGCTGTGAAAAATGCATCATAAACATACTAGTGCAGCAAGGTGGTGGCCCAGGCCAATGAAATTGTTAGTGTCGCACACCCATTACCCCAGAATCCCTTACCACCTTAATCATACCTTTAACACTCAATTGTCGACTAGTGGGGGCTTTGAGGCTAGGTCCACACAAATTTGAACCTAAGTTGTAACAATAGCCAGATCTATAAACACTTTGATTATTTGAAACCACAAGAAAAGCAAGACGCATTTGTTTGAGCCGCCTCAAAGAGGATGAACCAAGTTATTCCTTCTAAAAGAGTAAGTTTTATCTTCTGTCTGCCAGGTCCCCACTCAAAAATCACGGAAATAGTGAAATGATTACACGAGCAAACACATCGATGTCAAAGCACCTAAATCAATCTTAACTTCCTCATGAGAGAGAGAGAGAGAGAGAGAGTCGTAGTCATCTGAACTTACCTCATCAACAGAATGTACATTTCGGTTGTCGGCAGTGTATATCAGAACATCCTGACCAAATACAAGGATTCAATTCAATCAAGCTTGCTGAATAGCTCAACCAGAAACATACTTGTCGACTTTAATATCCACACATGGCAAAGAAAATTAACATACAATTTTATTAACACTATTTGGCAAAATCAGATTCATACCTTTGAAGTCCCATACTATCATATTTAGCTCAAGTACTTAACAAGAGACACAGAATCATGATCAGTCATTATTATCATGCCTTTGAATTAATCTGTATGATTATGAGAAAACTTTTATAGTAGTAGTTCCATACTTTTTTGTCTAAACCACCATATATCGTAACCTAGAAAAAACTCAACCAGTTTCAACTACCTCATCAATACTTTATTGTTCAAATAATTAAAATTCATGACTCCTTTCTAATCAGCAAACTCGATTATCATCATGCATGACTCCACTGACCAAACACATAGTTGATATACCACTTGAAGAAACTACAGAGATATATATACTTACGCCAGCAGAAGGTTTAACAGTTGTGGGTTCACCGTCCTGGAAATGGAATAGCCCACCTCTAAAATCTTTCCCATAGCTATTCAAATAACAAACTGCCTTTGGCCACCATAATGATGAAGACTCTCAGCAAAGTGAGCTAGAAACACGAGAACCTTACAAGATAGGCAAAACAGTACCATATCTACAAATACATAAAACCATCTGGATCTTGAAAGAACAAGCAAAACATGAGTATCAAGCAAATCAAAATTCAAAGTCAGGAGCCTCAGAAATTGTATGAAGGATGAGATATATTATTGACAAGCAGTGTATTACCGAAAAGTCTCTCTGTTTCAGATAGGGCCTGTTATCATCACTATGCCATCCAATGCTCGATCCTTTAGTCCAGCTGTTTCAAAAGTACAGAATCGCATTGTATCAATAAGAAGATCAAATAGTATCAGCAGAAGTATCCACAAAACTAGGGGAAGTTACAGGAGATGCAATGCTATAAATTACAAGAAGCAAAATGCAGTTCAGAGGACATCCCACAATCTCAACTCATAAGAGTTGAAATCCCCCCACACAATCTTGACTCACAAGAATTGAAATCTCCCAACCCGGTGTAGTCACAAGTGTTTCAAGCACACACCTAGGGGCTGAAGTGAGGCCGAGCAATGATATTCCGCTTCTTGAGTGTCAAAGCAATGCGCCTTCAATTGGGCGCATGCCTTTTATACCTAAGTCATACAGTACAAGGTCCAACAGCACTTGCCGATAATGTTCTAGGTAAGTAGAACCGCTGCTACTTTTCTTACACTGAGTTATTGCGCCTGGCTTCACTTGGGTGCAAGCTATTTCTGTGCTTCACCCCACAGGCACTTTTTAGGACTTGGTGCCTTAAGTGCACCATTCACCTTCGACTACACTGCCCCCGCCCCCCAGCCCCCCTCTGATGAAAATTGTATAAAACAAACTGCACAAACACAAATAAGCACCCTGCATGTTTAAGCAGGCACAAAATGTGCAGAGAGAGACAGGCAGAGACAGAGAACATTGTCAATCCAAGGATCCATAACATATCATCAACATTATATTGGAAGATATGGTGTCTGGATGAGCACCTCAGAATTCAACTTAAAAAAATTAAGCCTGCAATACAAGCCCATGTCTTCTGACCAGGCTCTAGCCCAGTATGTCAAAAAAAAAAAAAAATCATATTATTTTTGTCTCCTATCAAAATTCCACAGAAGGCTTCCAGGTTGAGAGGGATCGCTACATCCAAAGTTAGTTAAACTGCAAAAAAAAGTAGTTTGAAAACATATCCTTCCAAGGAACGGAGCAACAAACAAGATCTGTCACACAATTAAGCTAGAATTAGAGATGTATCCTCATGAGGCCTACTTTATATTAACTCCAATTTAACATAAGCATCTTTTTATTCACCAAAATGTTTGCTTATGTAATATTCAAAGTTATTTGAGCTTGATCATGCTCACCAGCAGTGGTTGCATAGATACAAGTGTCAACGTATCCAACACTGAGAAAGAGAAGTGCTATAAACATTCGATACTACGAGAAAGACAACAATGACTCAATTACAAAACACAAAGCTACAAAGATAAGCACCTTCAGTTTCTTCCACTTGAAAGAAAATAAAAGAACAAGCTAGGAGAGGCCAGAAAGAAAGCAACAAAAAAGGTTGATAGATTCACTCCTCAGTCAAATACATCATAAAAACTTCAAAAACACTTAGCTGTTTATCTTGTGTTCATGCTCAGCAAAAGAAAAATTATTATACGTTAATAGAAACAAATTTGAAGCCTGACAGAAGCAGTTAAAGGAAATAGAGAACAGATGATAAGAAGAGACCTGACAAGACCAGTAAATTCGATACAGAGCTCATACTCACATGCAAAGAATTCCTCCACCTTCTCTTTCAGTTTTTCTGACATGAAGAAATGAAGCAGATATTTCAGCATCAAATTGAAAGCTACACTAATTAGGAAAGATCATAAACTTCTTCTCTGATTCTGTCGGTCATGGCAAGCAACAGAAAAAGAGCAATATTTTGCTTATGATCCACAAGTACCCAAATAAGAATTACTCTCTCAAGCTATGATCTTCTGACACATTTAAGCTTGACTTATCAAAGCTACGCCCAACCACTCCATCCCGCTGTCAAACAGAAGCGATCCAAGAGCACGCCAAACCATGAAACTCAGAGGCAATTGGACTTAAGTTACCACGGAATGAAACCGCAGCACAAATACCAAAGTTCAAAACTTTGATTCACCGAGCAAAGAAAGGTCCAATAATTGCTCTCAACGCGCTCAAGAAAAACAAAAAAATAAAGGGTCCATCTTCCACACGAAATTCTTGATTTCAACCGACAATGGATTAACCAGATAATCAACTAACAAAGTGAGAGAGAGAACGAAGGTAACTAGACCTCGGATGAGCACAAGTGGAATGATCAAGTGGGCCGAGTTCGTAGCGATGAGATGAGAGAGCGTGGTGGAGAAGACGCTCGGCCTGTACCCAACCGTGCTGCAGCTCTTGTGGATGAATTCCAGCTCCTGTGGGGAAAAAACAAACACCCATTTGAGTCTAGACACGACACAAACGTAAAATGCAAAGGTTTGATGAGATTAGCGACCTTGCACTGCTCGAGAGAGAGGAAGTTGCTGAGCATGAGACGAGGGTTCTGCTGTCGATCCGCCGCCATCTTCTTGCGTTCCCGGACCCTCCACCCCGGCAAAGCCGGCTTGTAACCAGGGAGGCTTAGCGGCTTTCACGAAATTTGTTAACTCAAATGAAGGCCTATTTCCCTAAAAATAATTAATTAATTAATTTTAGGTTTAGTCTTAATTGCATTTTTTGTCCCAAAAAAAATTCAAATTTTAGGTTTAATTTCAAATTTTCCAAGCATTTTATTTTGTTTCGAAAAAATTATAAATTTTTGATCTATTTTCAATTTTACCATATGATCCACTCTTGACTTAACATTACATTTTCATGTTCTTAACAAATCCACATTAATAAGATGATATGGAAAACTATCTCCAAAATAAAATCGTTCTAGTATATGAAAAATTAGGGACAATTAATAATGATTTTTGGATGAAGGTGGGTCAGTGGGACCAAATTTGATGCTAGAACAAAAGTTAATGAGTTTTTTCTTTAAATAAAAAAAGTTTGAAGTAAATTTGGGACAAGAGATTTTTTTTTAAATAAAGAAAAGTTCTAGGTAAATTTGGATTAAACCTAAAGTTTAAGAATTTTTTTTAGGCCAAAACAATTCGAGGCAAAAGGAAATTATATCTAAAATTGAAGATTTTTTAGAAATTAGGCTGAAAAAGAATGGAAAAAGAAATCAATGTATATTCTAGTTCGATTCTAACTCATATTTTGTTATAGTAAAAATCCAATACTAGGCCCTCTAAATTATAAACCTAACTACTTTCATCACATTTTCATTCAAAATGTGGCCAAAACTCATATCGAGACTAAAATCAATTATTAATAGGTGATGCACTTATTTACATGATTGTCCTATCAGATTTATAGTATAGAAAGCATTTCATTTTCAGTTTATATACAATGTAGACAAAAATATATACCATCTTGATAATTTTTAAATTATTTTATGACACTATGGATGATTGTTCAAGGAACAAAGTTTCTTTGTTATAAACTACTGACATTTTATAGGAATTTCTTCTTTTAAATTTTTAGGGATCGTTTCAAATAAAAGTTTGAAATGCACTCATTTTCTCAAATAAGAGCCTAATGTAGGCCTTATTTTAAATAAGAACATGATGTAATTATCAGTCTCAAAGAATAGCTTAAAGTGGTTATATATATTTTAAATAAAGGCTTAGTCTCACCGGCCAATAAAAAATTTCAGCCAACTAGGGGTATTTTCATCAATAAAATTTAAATTTAAATTAAATTAGATTTTTAAAAAAGGAGGCATGAGGGGCTCCTCCCGCCTATGGCTGCTACCCCATTGCCAGTGGAATAGAGACGTTGGGTAGTGGAGTCGTCAAAGTCTAGTGAGGGCCGATGGCCCTTGCTAAAGGCAAGAGAAAGTGACATCCCCTCCCAAATCTATACAAGGTCACTAGCCCTCATGCAAGCACTGATGGCCCTCACCTTGTGCCCCCAAACTTCACCCTAGGTCCAAAGGCACCAAACGAGGGCCCCTAGCACTTGTGTAAGAGCTGGCGACTCTTGCCCAAGCCAAAGCGAAAGTGGGCAACCTTCATATAAAGGAGAGGGTCTTGCCAACCAAAGGCAAGGGCCAACAAGCTCTCACTAGACCCGTTAAACGGGTGGGTCGCCATCGGGTCCGACCCAAATGACCCATTAACCCGTTTATAACCCATTTAAGTATAGTATAAAATTTTTGACCCATACCCGACCCATACCCAACCCGATCCATATTGTTAAAACAATTTTCTATTTAACTAAACTTAGGAAAAATTATTCTTATAATCTTTTTTAAAGATTTAAACTTATTCAAGTTCATTAACAACCTATGGTATAGCTCACCAAAGGTAGGAGAGGGTGGGTGACCCTCACCCAGCTTGCCCTCACCTCCAATTGACAAGGGCCACCAGCCCTCACCAAGCGCTAGCCACTTTGTCGGCCATTACCACCACCCCATCGATGATGGGACAACAACCACAAGGTGGGAGGGAGCCCTCCCTCTCGTCTTTGTTTTATTCTACTTCTTTTTTTTTAAAGTTTGTTTTTTATGGAAATAAAAAATTTAAATGACAAAATTGCCATTATCAAATAGAGAGTCAAAAACTTTTTTTTAGACTAATATAGTCACTTCCATATCTTTATTTAAAATAATATCTATTTCAGATCTTTTTTAAAAAAATGATGACACTTCAAACTTTTATTTAAATTTTCCCAAATTTTAATCGAGGTTGAGTCCATAAACGAAATTCAATCCGAATTAAATTGTTTGCAAGTTCGGTATTCAAAACCCGTAATTGGAACGGTCAAGAGAAAGTCCAAAATTGGACTTCATGGACGTCACAAGATGGTCCAATGTAAAAGAACGAAAACTCTGTATATTTTGAGATTTTTATTCAGAGATTTTTTTTTGTGTGTTTCTTATTCTATTTATGGAATGAATTATAGTTGCTTGATGATTTAAATTGCAATTATATGTAATTTGTTTTCTGTAGTACCGTAATACATGGCATTTCTTTAGAAGTGAATTTTTTTTCCTTTTTCGAAATATAGAAATGAAAAATTGAAGGTCGGTTTGGAGGGTTGGCAAGGCGACCCGTCGTGGGCCTTCTAATCTCGGTTGGGCATCCATCGCCGGTCCCCGCCGCCAGTTCTTGCTTCGCCGCAACGCCACGCCACGCCATTCCCTCACAGGTTCTTTCTCTCTCTCACGCCCACCCACAACGCACGAAGTTTCACCGGCAAAATGAGAACTTCCTGTCAGCTATTCACCGTCGGTGGACAGTTTGTTCCCTCGCATGTGTAGTTACCCGTTTGGTGAATTCTTTGTCGCGCAACTGAATGGCGGTCGCGGCGCTACGGGACAGTTGAAAAGGCGTAGAAAATGAGAATAAATTTCGCATACTTGTGAGGTTCTCTTGAAATGAGGAGTCTTTGTTGTTGTCTTGTCCGTGTGCAGTTAATTCCATAGGGAGATGGCGGATGGATCCCATGGTCGTGACGGATGTTTCTCCTCATCTGGGCAATGTCCGCATGCCCGCAACATGTTTGCTGTAATTCCAGAATGACGCGACCTACCAAAAGAAGGTGCTGAATGCTTGTCTCTCGCTATTTTCTCCTGCTCCAGCAATGTGCGCGGCGCAACTCTCCGAATATTGCCAGGAAACTTCATGCCCAGTTGCTCAAGAGCGGCCTTCACCGATATGGCCCTTTGCCCAACACTCTCCTTGATGCATATGGCAAATGTGGCCTCCCTGGAGATGCTTTCTCGCTGTTCGAGGAAATGCCCCACAGAGACCAAATCTCCTGGGCTTCGATCCTCACTGCATACAACCAAGCTAACCTCCCTCACCGAACTCTCTCCATCTCCCGCACCATGCTTGGAGATGATGGGTTATGGCCGGATCATTTTGTGTACGCTAGCCTTGTTAAGGCTTGCGCTAGCTTGGGCAGCATCAGGCTCGGCAGGCAAGTTCATGCCAGCTTTTTGCTATCACCTTTTTGTGAGGACGATGTGACAAAGTCGTCGCTGGTTGATATGTATGCAAAATGTGGATTACCAGATGATGCTCGTGCCGTGTTTGATTCAATCCTTGTGAAGAATGCGATTTCTTGGACTGCTATGGTTTCTGCATACGCTAGGAGTGGGCTAAAGTCAGATGCCGTGGCAATCTTTGAAAGTGCACCTGCAAGAACTTTGTTTTCCTGGACAGCATTGATTTCTGGGTTGGTTCAGAGTGGGAATAATGTTGACGCATTTCAATTATTCATAGACATGAGAAGAGAAGGGGTTGACATCGTAGACCCATTGGTTCTTTCTAGTATTGTTGGTGCTTGTGCTAATTTAGCTGCGTTGGAACTTGGAAAGCAGATTCATGGTCTTGTTGTACTTCTTGGATATGAATCTTGCCTGTTTATCAGTAATGCACTCATTGATATGTATGCCAAGTGCAGCGATATTCTTGGTGCAAAGGATATATTTAATGTGATGAACCGTAGAGATGTAGTATCTTGGACTTCGATAATTGTGGGTACTGCTCAGCATGGGAAAGCTGAGGAAGCATTGAAATTGTTTGATAAAATGGTTTCTACTGGAGTAAAGCCAAACGAAGTTACTTTTGTTGGATTGATCTATGCATGTAGCCATGTTGGATTAGTTAATAGAGGTCGCAGTCTTTTCAATTCAATGATCAAGGATTATGGCATCACTCCTTCATTGCAACATTATACTTGCTTATTGGATCTTCTTAGCCGTTCCGGGCATCTTGATGAGGCAGAGAACCTCATCAATGAAATGCCTTTTCAACCTGATGAACCTACATGGGCAGCTTTTCTTAGTGCTTGCAAACAACATGGCAAGATCGAAATGGCGGTTAGAATTGCTGATGGTCTTTTAAGCCTAGAGCCAGAAGATCCTTCGACTTACATACTTCTGTCCAATATCTATGCTCGTGCAGCTATTTGGGATAAAGTTGCCAAGATCAGAAAGCTGATGACGTTAATGGAAGTAAGAAAAGAGCCAGGATATAGTTGCATTGACATTGGGAAAGAAAAACAAGTATTTTATGCGGGGGAGACAGCTCATCCAATGAAAGATGAGATATTTTGCTTGCTCAATGAATTGGATGCAGAGATGAGAAGGAGAGGTTATGTTCCAGACACCAGCTCGGTATTACATGACATGGAGCAGCAAGAGAAGGAGAGACAACTGTTCTGGCACAGCGAGAGGTTGGCTGTCGCATATGGGCTGCTAAAATCAGTTCCTGGGACAGTCATTAGAATAGTGAAAAATCTCCGTGTCTGTGGAGATTGCCATACTGTACTGAAATTCATCAGTGTTATCGTCAAGCGAGAGATCATTGTTCGAGATGCCAATCGTTATCACCATTTCAAAGGGGGACTTGCTCGTGCAATGATTTCTGGTAGTCAACTTAGATAACTCCATGGGTTTGTCTTACATTTACAAAGAAATCTTCTCTTATTTTTTCCTGCACTTGGTAAACGATTATCAGTGGTTTCACTGTAACAGATCGAATGGTAAAGAGGCTAGTGAGGTTCTCTTACTTCCATTGGAACTAACTAAAGGAAAAGTCATTTTTTCGCTTATGTATTTTACTGTTTTTAAATCAAGTTCTTGTTCTTTCAATTTTTCTCATTGAGTTTTTTGGCTTATGCAAAATGTCCAGTGAAGTCTCTCCAGCACCAAATTTAGCCAAATCCAGCTAACGGGACTGCCCACTTTATGTATTCACGGTGCATGTTCATGTAGGCAATGATGGGTCCATGTCACATCCTGTCGTCTTTCAACTGTCATACCCGTTGGATAGGATGCCAAACGGACTGACGTTTTGTGCAGATAGAAGGACCCGATCAGCGAAACTGTAAATACAGTAACTTGATTGAAAAGATAACGAAAGTAGAGCGACGTTTTTCTAAGACAAACAACAGCTTCTTTCATGCAAGCCCCATCAGTCCAAGAATCCAAGACAACTATGATTTGGCTTTGTCCGATTTCGCTCCACCTTGGTATGCTAAAATTCAAAAGTACGAGTTCGATCCATCTGACTTTTGGACTTTCGTCGCGACCCCGACACCTTTTTTTATTAAGCAATTGCCAAATTTCATTATAATAGGTTTTCAAGGGGTGGTGGCGTGGGAGCGAAAAATCATCTTCTTGAGTGTCGACGCTTGATTGATGGGGCATAAACTTTGACAGACTTTCTCATGTTTTGCTTTCAGCAGACTCCATGTTTGATCCTGCGGCTCTTTTGCCCGACTTTTTTTGTCTTTTCACTTTATTCTCCTTTTGACTTTCACCACTCAGTAATTAAAATTGATATTCAAGAGATGCATAAGGATTGTTCCAACTTTTCGTTTGAGTATCCCTTTGCAGGTGGCCTTTCAAGGAGGATGAGGTCCCAAATCCCGAGAGTCCTCCACTTTTTTCTCTTTCTCGCCTGTCTGATTTTCCTTCTCTATTTTTGGGTTTGGCCCTTTAATTTCAAAGCAAATATGTCAAGATCAACACGTGTATTTCCAGCAACTTGCATTTTCTCTTCTTTAGGGTGAGGATAAGTCACATATCTCGCTTCCTGACCACTAAATGGAAGGGATGCTTTCATACAGCTGTGTAGATTTCTCCACTCTCATCTTCTCGCTTGTCTCATTTGAAATGATCTTCTTATTAGGAACTTAATATGCTATATCTAGCGCCATCAATCGAACGGTGGAAGGTATAACATCTTATTCCAAGTAGTTCCCTTTCTTTTTCAGCAGCGTTTTCAAGTATTGCTCAGAAACGCTAGGTCACGAGCGCCAACATATGCTTGAATGAGATGAATTTGCGAATCCACTCCCCCTCCATTTCCTTCTTTCCTCACTCACTATCTCACCTCTTCTTTTGTCACACATTCCTCCATGATTGCACTAAATTTGCCACCATAAAGTAATAAATATCCTGTTGATTCTCTCCAAGCCTTTCTCTTCTATAAGCACCGGGGAAAAAGAAGAAGAAAAGCAAGCAAAAGGAGAAGGAAATAATGACATCAGTTACCCTTTCAAAACTAGACTCAATCCAGCCACAGCTTTTTCTGCAACAAACGAAGGGGACTAAAAACTGCCAAGGGCAGCAACTCCGTGTCTCCCCCCTCTTCTGTCCTCTTAAATGGCCTTGGATTTTCATTTCCGGTCCGCTGACATATTTGTCCCAACAACACCAAGTTTGAGGTTTGACAAAAAAAGCATCGCGAAACAGAGCCCAGATGGGCCCCGCGCTTTTGACATTTAATGGAACACCAGAGCTTTTTGATCATGATGAGAGCCTCTCTCTCTCTCTCTCTCTCTCTCTCTCTTCATCTGACTAATTGAATGGAATCAAGTGTATAGAACAAGGGACGCACCACACCCACCACCCACCATTAACAAAGATTCTGCAGACCCCCATTATTAATGTCCACATATCATAACACACAGACACACCAAACTCAGGAAAAAACGTATATTTATTTGGAAACCCATGAGATGTGTCTCGGAGAGCAGTACAAATCTTCAAATTCAGCAAAAAAGAAGAAAAAAATAAAGGGAAAATACAAGACCCATATATGAGATGACAAAATGGCTGGAAAACTCTATTGGTATCATGGACTATACACATACCCCACACCCAAGAACCCATATATATCCATTGATGAATCTGTGTGCCCTTCTCTCCCTCCCCCCTCCTCTCTCCTTCCTCTATTTATCTTTCTATTCACAGGCAACGAAAAAACCAGAAAGTGAAAGGAAAGAAAAAAAATAGAAATGACTTGACCATGCATGACAATCAAACTGTAGGTAAAATGTAGTCGAAATAAGCCATGAATCCCCCCCATGGTGTGGTGACCAGATAAAATGCTGCAAGTGGTGAATTGAAGTTTTATCTCTCACATTGAGGCGTCCACTCGGCTCGTCCGGCTTTGGCGGTGACGCTTGGGACGGTGGTGCCTGCCATCTCCAAAGGTGACGGGGTCGAAAGCCCGGAGATGATCGGCTTCTTTTGGATTGATCACGCACTCAGATGGAGGGACTTTGTACCGGGTGCGGTCATAGCAGTACGAATAAGTCATGTGCTTCTTCCGGAAATACTCCATCTTTGTCCTCTGTCTGGGAGTGATGCCCTGAGGGATTGCCTTATGACTTGGGACATTGTTGCAGCTCGTTTGGTGCTCAATCGGGTCAACTGCACAGCCGTGCAGGACAAGATCAGAGAACTTGGCGACATAGGGGGCGTACTTGTAGTTCACTCGGTATTTTCCGCCATTTGTGGCCCAATCAGAGCCATCCCATATTGTGGCGTATAAAGACATGGGTTTAGAGGGGAACTGGCCTCCCATAGCCTCTGTTCTCTGAACCTCTCTGATGGGTACATTGTCCACATAAAATCTACAATAAAGAAAAAAGTGGCGAGAGTTTAATTATAATCAAAACAAAGAAACAAGCGGTATAGACTGTTATCTTATGGGATGTTTCCATCCATTCATCTCATGATTACTAGAACAGATGCTATAGTTAGCTTAAACTCTGGCATAACTAAAACAGAATTTAGATGTACCAAACCCTTCTTCCTTGTAAAATAACATGTGAACAGAAGCACAAAGATGAAATTATGCGTTGGGTTACAGGAATAGTATCTAACTTCCACTTAACTGAGTAAAGTTACAATCTTTTTAGTCAAGCCAAAAAAATTCACAGTGGTAGTTAATCCATCTCAATCAAATGTACCAATTACCCTCTGTAGACAGGGAAAGAAGGAGGTGCCCAAACATCCATCTAACTTGTCTCAATTACTGAAAAGATCTTTAATAGATGTTTATCCACCAAACATTTAACAGTATCGTCATGATTAAACCAAGACATGGTAAAAGGAACTGAAGCAACAGTAACAACAATGAAAGCCTTTTTCCTCTAAGTGAGGAATGAGCGAGCCAGGGCTCTGTAGTAAAAGGAGTGGATGGTCAAGATACACGTGACCCACCCGACCATCCTGACAATGCATGGCAAGATGTGCCGATCTTAATACAAATGTTCCATAAGGAAGCAACCATCCCCTAGCCTCAGTGACATATTTCAGCAGAATAAGGACAGACCACTGAGCACATATTCAAAAACTTCTCAGGAAACCAGCCATTTTAACAGGGGTAACGATACATCCACAAAAGCTACGAAATAGCTATGCAAAAGAAGCACGAAGAATCACAAGGTAAACCAGAGAACAATATGCTCTTATCTGGGTGGAATTGAAACTCACATGATCTGAGAGTCGGTCCACAGGATGCCATACTGATGGAAGTCATCGGCAGGATCGAACCAGAGGCCATATCTCTCTTCCCTGCCAACACTCGTGCTTCCATTGCCATAGATATTAGTCTGAATCCTCCAGTCTTTTCCCCGAATGTTACCCAAGAACTCGAAATCAATCTCATCGTGGTTCTTCTCGAACATATCGCCATTAGACATCTGTACCATCAAAGAACAAACAAATTGCCAATCACCAGAGCAGAAATTCGCAAAGCTACTCAGTAGAAGAGTCACCAGTCAAGCAGAACCAAAAATGTGATCAAAAGTGGAGAACTTGCAAAAGAAAAAATTGCAGGTCTCGCTCTCAAAATACTCAACAGTAGCGAAATATTTTCAGGTAATTTCATAAATGTATGGCCTTTCGAAGTGAACTTAATCGCCCAAGAAGGATCAAATATATGTTTTTCTTTATATAAGAAACATCGAGCACCCATCACGAATATATACAGTCGATGCATACTGGGATTAAACGTGAAAACAACATCAAAAATTTGCAACGAAAAGGACTAATTAAGTAGAGATCACTCACGTAGAAAGCAACCACAACTCCGGCAGTGTAATCCGAAGGCAACTTAATGGAAGCACTGAAGAAGCCATGCAGGTAAAGATCCTGAGACGCAAACCCAGACCCTGCAACAAATCAAATTAATAAAGAAGGAATCCAAAAAGGGGTCCTCAATAAACAGAGTCCGCGACGAAAAAAGACAACTTGAATCCTCAGTATTCACCGATTGAACGGGAACAGGTGGAGAAAGACATTAGAAACGGCACCTGTGCGTTCGTCTAGGGAGAGATGGACTGATTTGCCATCTCCGTGGAGAGCGAGGTTGTTGTCCCCGAAGAGCTGGGTGTAACCTTCGTCGAAGGAGATGATGGGCAAGTTCGGGGACGACCCAGAAGCCAGAACAAGAAGGGCAGCACAGCAAGTCAAGAACAAGCCCGGATGGGAGTGCAACATTTTCTTCTTCCTCCTCCTCCTCCTCCTCCTCCTCTGCGGCAAGACGATGCTATGTATGTGTGTAGATATATATATATATATGACTGAGAAATGCGTAAGAGAGTGATGATGAAGAAGAAGAAAGGGACTGAGAGAGAGAGAGAGGGATGCGAAAATGAAAGGAAGACAAAAGGAGGTCGTTTTTAAGAAGAGGAGAGGAGAGAGAGAGGAGGGCGTCTCTTGCGCTTTGGCTCTGCTCTCTGGGTGGGTGAGTTGAGCTGTTGTTATATGGACAGGTTTTTGGAAAAAGCAATCGCTCCCGTCATTTTCATCTTTTCTTTCTTTATTTTGCCTGATTTTATCCTCCTGAATATAATAATAATAATAATAATAGTAATAGTAATTATAATATTACATGTGTCTTTGATGATGATGACGATGCTGATATCTTCTTCTTCTTCTTCTTCAAAATCGCGGATTTTGAGTGGTTACTGTTCGTTACACAGTCAGTGAGGGGGAGTCTTCTTGTGGTATCTTTCTGCAAATCAAGGTCACGGATGGAGCGTTCGGAGGAAGTGACCTCCCTTCACTTTCAGTACTCGTTCGTTGCTTGTGAGATAAAATTTTATTTTTGGCTTCCCTTTTTTTCTTTTTTATTTATTCGGGTGGTCTGAAATCAAGCACGAGGATAGGGCCTTAAGCACCGTGATTAACCCAAAGGTCTCCTCGACACCTAGTTCACGACTCGCAATCGAAATTAATTGGATGCGCCAAGAGTCTCCAACGTCTTACTAGCGAGAAAGAGACGCATCAACTAAAATCGGGTAATCCACCACTTGTGTAATGTCCACCTCCCTTTCCCATTTAATCGAACTACGAACTTGAAAGAAAAATTCCAACTGATTTTCGCCTAGCTAAATTCCATTTATTTTGTAAAAAAAAATGAATAATTTGAAAAATATCTTCTCACGAGCAATCGCTTGTATTGCTTAAAATAAATTAGTCAATGAAAAATGCTATAATTAATGTTTAAATAGATTCATGGACAATAAAATATTTTTTTCGTTCGTTCATCTATTTCTGTAAACTATACAAGAGATCATTTTTTAAGATATATATTTTCTAAATTATTCATTTTTTACGAAACAAATGAAATTATAGAAGAAATTTCCTGCTTCAAATTATTTTTCATTTATAATTATGACGAAGGTATTGCGATTAGCTTCCAAGCATCGAATGCCAAGTAAGGATGCAGTTTTAACTTTTAGATTGTGGAAAATTAAGAAAAGCACTATAGCTTCTAGAATGAGAACAAACTTTGACGAAAAAGGACAAGGACAAACATTAAGAAGCGGGATCCGATGCTTTGATGAACTTCTCAAGATATAATCCTAGGCTCAAAAGAGCATATAGTTTTTCAATGCATCCAACAAGGTACTCGTCGCTTACTGTGTTCGCCACTGTTCGAGTTTAAAGCAATCCGGATGATCGCGAACGTTCTCATTCTCACTCCGAGCAGAAAGCTAAATTGGGACGGGGCCTACATAAACTTCGGGTCTAAGCTATTCGAAATCCAATCCACTATTAAAATAGAAAATCATGGGTACCCCGTGAAGCAATTGCGCGACTTTAGCTTCCAACTTTCTTCCCCTAAAGTACAATGATTTTGGGCACTTTATAGGTTCCAAAATCGCTTAAATTAATGAGAGAATGAGAATTGGCAAAGCTTGGAAACGAGGCCCTTGATTGAAGACTTCAAGGAGGGTTAAAGAGGCCACCACTCCCCTCCAAAAGGAAGGAAACTCCCTTCAAAAGAATAAAGTCGGGACGAGAAGTGGTGGTGAAGGGATAACGAGCGCCGAATTATTTGATTAATTAATTATAGAAATAATGATAATCAAGAAAAGGGAGTTGGAATTCGTCGTGGAAATTCGGGAAAAAGAAAAGGAAAATGATTATTAAATGAATAAGCGTTGGAATTCTTTGGGTGAGGAGATCGAAAGGAGGATTCCCTCTTGTTGAAAAAACGAGCGAACCATTTTTATGTGACATTGACGTCGCGTGCCTCGATCAAAAGCGATGATCATGAGGTTACCGGTCGTGCCTTCCCTTCCGAATTGCCATGAATTACGCGAATGGCATCGTGAAAATACGAATCTAAAACTTTGGCAAATTCGGGGTTTCGTAATCGACTTGTGCCGTGCGTGGCCCTTTTTCAGGATGAAAGGAACCGTGTGCTAATGATGGCAACATCACTTGACCATCCACCAATTAGCCGTGGAGAATATCATCAGTTGTCGAGATCTACTTTATATTTTCTTCCGGAGGAAATTAGCACGGTAAAGTTTGTTAATTATAGGGTCGCACACTGAACTTTCCCCCCCGTGACTTGAGTTAGGTTGTGTAAAAAGCGACATCTACAAGTCGCACAACCTAGATAGCATTTTATGCAAAGTGTTGTGAAATATCGAGGAAATCGCAATGACCAAAAGAAATTGAATATAGAAATATCGTGATTCGAAGAATAAATTTAAGGAAAATTCTAAATAAGGGCATGAAATGTTCTCATTTTCTCAAATAAGAACCTAAAATAAACTTTGTTTCAAGTAAAGCCTCAAGTAGTCAAATTGTCTCAAATAAAGGTTTAAAGTAAAACTCGTTTCAAATAAAGACATAAAGTAGTCATATTAATCTTCAAAAAGATGTTCATTTTCGTCTTCTATTTTTTTAATTTTTTTCTTTTCTATTTTCTCTTTTTTCTTTTTCCCTCTTCCCTCCACCAGCCATGACAAAGGGCAGCCAGGCTCTAATGAGAGCAGCCCTCGCTAAGGTGAGTGACCTTCACAGGCCATCCATGACCATTTCTAGGGGAATGAAGAGGAAAAAAGAAAAAAAAGTAAAAGAAAAAGGATAAAAGGAAGGAAAATAATTAAAAAATATATATAGTTATAATTTTTTTTATTAAAATAGCCCTTCTTCAATAGTCAGAATAATTATCGCTGGCCAAAGACTCTTATTTGAGATGATTTGACAACTTTAAATCTTTATTTGAAATGATTTGATTATTTTATATCTTTAAAATAATATCTACTTTGAATTTTTTTTGTAAAAATGAGAATACTTGAGGCTCTTTTGAAATTTTTGCCATAAATTTACGTTCACGGGAAGTTAATACAGGTAAATGAGAACTCAGTTGCCAAAGGTGGAGGACATGGGAAACGAGCGGGCGCTCTTCGTCAACGGTCGTGGGGCGGTGGGGGAGAGCGTTTTCGTCCTTCAGCTTTCAAAGGAACCCGACGTCGCCACGTGGCGGGTGCTTATAGGCGTACCACTATCTAGCCACTAAAAATCCCCCGCGTGGTGACGACGTAGGCACGCGACCGTGCCCGGCACTTTCGATGTTTCACGGGTGTCGCCGTTCGGGCTCGTCTCCATCCTCATGCATAACTTTTTTTTTAATCTATTGCCCTAAATATTTCGAGGAAAAAAAAAGAGGCGATTCATCATTATAATTTTCTTAAATTCTCTTCATGTAATTTCCAACAACGATTTTTTTTTTTTAACTTGAACATTATTATCCTTCTAAATTATTGATGCATATTGATTCAATTATATGTACAAGACTATATAAATTAGTCAAGTCCGAACATCACCATAATCTATATGTATGCATACTCTTGACCACAATGAGTTTTGCTTCGATTCTAGAACTTGTCTTTGGCTCTAAATGGGTTCCACTTCTTAATTGAAATTAATCAGCTTTGCCTTGTAGTTTTAAATTAGAGCACTTGAATTGAAATCTCAAGAATGCTTGTCATCCTCAAATGGGAAAAGTTCTTTCGGTGCACCCGCCATGGTTGGCCCGGTGCAATGCACACCATCCGTCGGATCTTGTGGGTCCCGCGGCCACAGGGGATCAACGACGTCCGACGGATCATTACGCAACTAATAAATTTTTCCTTGAGAGTCCCACGTCAGCACCCAATTAGCCGTTGCACGATCATGACAATGGGAGCGAAGCGCGATTCAAGGGAGAGCCCAAGAGCCGTCCACCGCGACGTTGACGCCGTCAATCAAGGGGTGGGGTCGGTCAACCCTCCCGTTAAAGCAGAGAGGTAAAAAGCAGAATCGGCGGACGCGCTCGCGAGCGACCCCCCAACGTCCGTCAACGGCGACGCCGCCATCATCATCATCTCTCGCCGTGCGCGTCGCGGGGAAAGAGGCAGATTTTTAGGACGAAAAAGGAAAACCTCTTTGATTGGAAGATCTCAACACGGTATTTGCCTTCCCTAGCCATTGAATTCCTTCTCTCTAAAACCGAATTTTAACTAATCGAGTCTACAGTAATCATCTTATCGCCGATGCGAAGCTCGAATGAGATCGAACCTACAGCTGGGCAATGTGATAACAATGCAAGTCAGTATTTGCAGGGGTCAATGAGTGGCCAGACCTGTATCACTTGGGCAATGCTAAGGTGGTGGGGTCTACCCGCTAAAGACTTATTGGCAAGTAGTGATTTTATTCATATCATATCATTTGTAAAAATGACACTTTGCCTAGTACTTTCTTGACTTGATATGATTCTTGTGAAGCCGGCAAAGGGAAATTTCCGACATGCTTATCGTGTTGGGCGCTATTTGATCCTCTTGGAGCACCTAACTAATTCTATTCGAGGGGATAAAGTTGAAACAAATTGTTTGAATGTGGCTTACGCTTTTGTTTGTCATTAGTAAAATTTTCCAATCACTAGGACCACCATCTTTTTTCGGGGCCCTCGTAAAGTAATAATAGTGGAGTGGTTACCATAATTCTACTTGAGTAATCATACATTGTGAATCCCTATGAGTGATTTTCAAGAGATATGGAAAAGAGAAATTAGTTTCAAAAAGATAACCAAAAGTTTAAGCAGTGGTAAATAAATAAATAAATAAATCATCTTGCAAATTTGATAAGTACATGCTCAAATATAGTCCTCTATGACTTTTCACTTAAGTGATTGAAGCTCCTTCTATTTTCACAAAAAACAAATGATTTTGTAAACATTAAAAATGTAGCATGAAATTCGACGATAAAATCAAAAGAGAATTCAATATAATGCTTAAGTCTTTATTTATTTCGAAAAAGATGAATGATTTATAAAATATCTTCTTGGAACTAAGTATTTGCATTCTTGAAATAATCTATCGGTAAAAAAATTATTTTATTCATTTTTTTTATAAGGGGTATAAGTAGTCATTTTAAAAAAATCAAATTGTTTATTTTTCGCTTAGTAGGAAGTTTGGTAAGATTACATAACCGTTAAATCCCCGGGGGGGGATTGGACCAAGCGAGGAGGCTACATCGGAAGTGGGAATCTTTTCATGTCATAGATCCCCAAGTCAATTTTTTTCCCCTCCTTTTCACGGGCAGAGAATCCCGAAGCCCTCATCGGATCTGCTAATTGTCGATGTTATTGGATACCGTACGTGCCAGACCAGATTAGCTGCAGACCAACAACGTCACTAAATGCTAGGACAGCCTCGACCGTTTCGATCGATCTCGCCACACTGTTCCACCCTCCCCCAACGGCCATGATGGTACGGCCATAAATTAACAAAAGCGTGTCTATCGACGCAACGGTCCGCTTTCGGCACGTCATAAGGATTTGATAATTCTCCGCCGAAGTCGCCATTAAGGAGCAGGGAGCAGGGGCAATTCTTCAATTCAATTGACCGAAATGGCAGGGCAGGGAAGACTTGGTCGTCCTTGCCGAGCGTCGGCGGGAGTAGTTGGTTTAGATAATCATCGGCATCACATTCAGTCGGTGGTCTGGACACGTTACGACTTTTAAACCCCCCTCCTTCCCTAGGAATGGAAGAGAGTGTCGACCTAAGATAGAAAGTACATCACATAAACACATGAGTCAAAACTCGAATAAATGATTCGAAAGTGAAATTATATATATTGGAACCAGCTGAGCATGCGGTGCACATTCAATTCATGGACACCACCGCACTTTCAGATCACCGAGTTGAGAAACATGCTCAAGCAAGCACGATCCTTGCCCTTCCCTTCTCTCAATAGGACACATGACTTAATTAAATGAAAGTAATTCGTCGAATGATTGTTCACTTTTATTATTCTTTTACGGTTTCTTTACAGGGTGGATGAGATGACACATCATGCAAGTACATCATTGAGGGATAGGAAGTGCGGTGGGCGAAATTGGTTCCAAGTGAAACACGGGACCAGGACAAGGCGACTTCGACATGTGAGCTTTCAGTTACTAATATGACCAAAGTCCCCCCATCATGTGGGATTACGAGCAGGAAAATCATTTGGTTTGGTTAACGAACATCTCTAAGGAACTTTTGAGTATATCAAGCGATGAATAAATAATTTCTCAAAATATAATGAGAGATAACATGAGACAATCAACAAAACTACAAAGTTACTTAGTTAGGATCCTGAAACAATTTTGGGATTGGATTTATGGAGATAAACGAGATAAACCCCCAAAAAATGATTAATTTTGGCATCATGACTAATTTCCCGTTGGAGAAAAAAGATATAAAATACTTTAATTATATATATATTATGCATTGCCTTTTTGGAGCATTCTATTTTGCTCTGGTCTCTTCTGGTCAAGAGACCGAAGGGTTAGCTCCGCTCGACCACCATCACCATGATTTCGCCGAATCTAACGTTGCTAGATATGGTCCGACGGTCCAGCGACAAGATTACAAAGTGGTCGTTGGGTTCGCACGTGGAGAACTGTCAGACTAGTAATTTCAGCCTCATCCTCGTGGGTATTTTAGTCAACCTCCAAAAGCAACCAGAGAGGAAATAATTAAAATAATAATAATAAAAATATATATATCCCTTTTCTTTTTAACTTTTTCCACTTTTTATTTTTGGGGATATCTGCGCTGCACTCCACCAAAAGGCCCAGGTTGACCAACCAGCACGACCCACGTGTCGCGATACTGTCAGGGAGGTCAGCTTTTGGCGTGCATGGGAGGCTAACCCAGTGGTGGGCCACGTCACGGGCGGGGATAATCTATCGGCGCCGAATTTCGGCGGTCCGGCCAATACGTGGCGAAGCCCCGCCTCCACGTGATCTATTTTGGCTACACACAAGCCATTTTACGTGGATATGAGCACGTATGCATAGGATAGACTTTCGTTAAATTCTCGATAGAGGAAAGGGGCGTAAGTCCTCAACCTTCTGCGGAACTGGGTAATCGAGTACTATATTGTCAAACGAAATACATACACAAGTATAAATTCTCAATTGAAAAATAACACAAATTCATCAATTCTGACCTTTTTTTATTGCCGTCTAGATCATTTTCTATGCAAATGATCTAAAGAGTCTCACATCGCAATTTTTCCTATTAAAAAAGGCCGATGATTGATTTGCAACATGCAATAAGGTTTAGTATTTTATCTCGTTTCATATATAAAGTCCGATATGTGATCGAATCAATTAATAAAAGTGAATAGCGTTGTACATACGTTAATTTTTAAAATTGTCAAGTGATAACTAGAAGCTACTTTACATGTACATAACAGGTTAGCCAACTACTTTACATTCATGTTATGCTAGATGTTACAACTTCTTGTATACATTAACTCGATGATATATGAATAGATGACATAAATAGACTAAACTCGAAGTAAAGAGGGAGAAAAAACCCTTAAAAGGTCTTGTGCTGTTCCATAGTATGGCTGATGCTCGCTGGTCCTGCCGAAGGGATAAAAGTCCAGCCACGAGACAAGACTCGTGAACTCGGAAGTCTTACACGACACTCGACTAGACCTCGGTTCTCGAACAGGCTACGTGACGAAAGGGTCATCGAGGGCCCCTTCTATCCACGGGGCGATCGTCCTTCGTGCCCCCACTTCGAGAAATCATAATCCAATCGAAACCCCATCCCCGCCTTTCTTCTTATCATGTGACGTTATGCCGTGGTTATCTTATCCACGAAGAGCACGAAAATGCAAGCGATATCGAGTTGAAGATGCGTTTTCTTCTGGCGAGCAAGCTGATGCCATAGCACATATCTCGAAAAAACAAAGGGAAATTGACACAAATAAGTCTTATACTTTAGCTTAATATGCAATTTGATCCATGAACTTTTGCTTTGTTCAATGTAGTCATTAAACTTTAACCCAATGTACAATTAATCCTTGAACTTTTAATTTGTCTAATGCAATACTTGAATTTTTAATACATGTTCAATTTAGTGCCTTAAATCGTATAATTATTGAAGATCAATGACTATATTAAATACTTTCATACAATTCAGAGACACAAGTTGAATATATATCAAAAGTTCATGGGCTATATTTGATTAAAGTTCAGGGAACACATTGAACTAAAGCAAAAGTTTATGAATCAAATTGCACATCAAGTCAAAGTTCATACACTATTATTGTCATTATCCCAAAAACAAAACCCTTGTGTTTTTCGCCGTCTCTCATCGCTGCTTTCTTCGCTGGCCTGAAATCCGGTCTCCTCCCCCGACGCGACCAAAGAGAGATGTTTCAAACGATCGTGTAGTAACTCATGACATCCAAATGTGTTCTTGAAGCGACAATCATGTGGCGAATCATCTCGTTCCTCGGCCAACAGGTGTCTTCCCGAAGGTTTTCTCTATCCATCATCTTTTTTTTTTTCCTCTAGGGGCCGGCCTAATTCTTAATCATCGGGTTTCGCTGATGGAAACATGGAGCTAACCCATTTAATAGCCTCCTCGCCCCGTCAGTTGCATGTGTAGGAGGAAGAGGAGGAGGGGGAGGAGGAGGAGGAACCACGAGCATTATTGACCAGGCGAGAATGCTTGTGCGAAGATATTCATTCCGCTCCGAATCGTGGCCCTTTGATTCCGACGAAAGATACTGTCTCCCACTTCTCGTGGCTGGCTTCCCCCGTTTTGACACAAAATAATTTTCCCCTTCGGTGGTTACCTACTTTTGAAAAAGGTCCCGGTCCCATTAATAGCGTACACTAACAACTTATGTCACATGCGATCTCTAGCTTAGCTGTTCAGCACGTTTAGCACTATAATTTAAAGCCGGGCAGTCAAAGGTTTATGTCCCCATTAGAACCGGGCAGAGAGGACCTCGCGTTTCTGAATATCGTCGAAGTGGAAAGATCATTTAGTCAAAGGAAAAAACTTCGGACGACGGAGGATAGGGTATGTCAATAATACCCACAGAGGCTTACCTTAAATCTTAAATCTTAAATCTTAAATCTTATATAGCAAGTGAATAATAATAATGATGAAAAAAAAAAAAAAAACCGAAAGCCATGGAGAGACATGCGCATATCCACATGCATTGCATATGAATCCGAGGCTCTGCACGAGCTTATGATACATTCACTGAATTCGACATAAATAAAAAAAATGGCTTGGAAGTTTGAACCCTAAGCATGTATTGTTATTTTAAGGGATTCCCATCTGGCCAAAGACATGCATTCCTGTCAAAACCATGTATATCCGGTCTCCCTCCCATCTGAAAAACTAGTGAACAAAAAAAATATATATTATTTTTATAAAAATACTAAGTTTCGTCAACATGTCCTATTGATACTATGGACTCTCCTACCAAAAAATCAAGTAAATTGCCAAAATATGTGAGTTGACATAATCTCAAAATGAATTGATGGGTCATTATTGCGATACTAATTGGCACTCGGAGTCTTCACATTTTCAAAAGTTACTCCAACATGCCAATAAAGCCGTTGAGTAAAAGAACGTAATTATGTGAATTATGAATTTCAATGCTGTTGATTCTTGGTTGAAACTATGGATGTTTGAAAGTTTGGAGCTAGGTTAATGCTTAAAAGCTCGGGAACTTATAATGTGATTTGTCGTTTTTACATTATACAAATGATTGCGCGAATAAATATGTAGGTATCATGAGATTTCCACCAAGAAACCTAGCTGTGGAGCCTAAGGGAGAGGAGACACCATGATCCCTTGTGGAATGTGGTAGGGCTCACTTCTATGTTAGTTTTTTTTTTTTTTTTTTTTTAAATTTTATTCGGCTGCTCAAGCCAATACCATTGGCCCAATATCTCATCATTTATTCCCGACATCTCAAGCACATGAAGACAAATTCTAACTCATGAATTTCACCACCCCATCTCTCTCTCTCTCTCTCTCTAAAAAGCTGGCCATTGAAATTCAAAGTGAAAGAAATTCTAAAATTAGGTCCAAAATGCGAAATCACTGTAGTTGCACTTTGTCCTCGAGGCCACCAACCCTTTGTAAAACGCACCCACGATCAGACATTGGAAGAGCCATTGATGCCTTGGTGGGAAAAAACAGAAATTTACAATCCCTATTCTCTCATCCCAAAATGAGGGGAAAAGAAACAAAAAAATATTGGGCAAGACAGCTCGGCTCGACTGAAATCCTACCAAATCCTATGGACGGACCCATTCTATAAAGACTTTCATCAAGTCCACTGCTGATGTAAAAATTAACTTAAACACTTACCATCGGACTAATACTTGAAAAGATTCGATTATACAAAATACAAACCAACATATCACTCGTCCAATGGCGAACCCAACGGTCAGCCTTTATTCTATAACATGGGACTTTGCCATTTAAGTAGAAGAAGAAAACAGTGCATGGCTGTGGATATGGACAAGAGGGGGCGGTTTGGACAGTAGGGCGAGGGCGGGGGGTGGGGACTTGGGGAGATGAGAAGGTTCCCTTTGTCTTTTTAGGTGGTGGGCAGGGCAGAATATATAATGTCTGCAAGCGACATCGATACCTTAATTTGCTCGGTCAGCAATAGCATGGAGGAAGGGAACCTTGATGGGCCCATTTTGGAAAAGGAAAAAAGGTTGCAAACTGGAGGGAAAAGAAGATAGGAAGATGATAGGATTAGGGCTTTAGGCTTAGGAGTAGGAGGCTCCACACGCTTGTTGATGGCCCCTTTTGTTGACCTCACATTGTTGATGACCGATGGTGGCTCCTTTTGTCGTCGCGCTTCGTGGTCTCGTTTTGCCACAGCTCCTCCTCAAAATTCCAATCTCTTATTCTTTGTTTTTGTTTTGGTCCTGCGGTGGTTGACAATGATTTGGGGCTTGCGGTTTTCAATTGGAGAATTAAGATCGATTCGGATTGAGCCTAGTGGAATCGACATCTTTAGAATTCATCACCATTTATTTGTAGCAATTGTGATTAAGGTTCATCAGTTTAGTGGGTTCGATTCGATCGAAATTAATTTTATGTATTCGGATTTAAGTTTCATTTGGATTTGCAGTCCATTGAGGAAATTATCACGTTCATGTCGATCTTGCATTCATTTCCCGCGTGGATTATCCATTTGTTGCGCATATCGAGGTCCATTTCCGAGCATGGAAATCAGTACGAAATTTCTTAAATCAATCATTATTTCTATTCATATCGAGGGCCATGCTCAACAACAATGACTCGGAAAATCCTGTTGCTTGATAAGAAATCGTTCGATTTTCTCACGAGAAAATTTAGTGCGTTGGAAATCGAAGATTTACTTTATCTTTCCAGCTTAAAAGCTGCACTAAAATCTCCATATCAGAGTCGAAAAGCAAAGGAAAAAAAAGAATTGAATAATCACAATCAATGGAGGAGAGTACCGTCTCCATTTGATTGGCGTGGGCTACAGAGTGGACTGGGCCACGTTTGGAGTGGGCCCAGAGCCGTCGAATCCGACAAGGATAGGAAATAAGCCCCTTGCTCGCTTTGTCGATTGCTCTTGTCACAAAGCGGTTAACATGACCGCATCATTTACATGTCACAGATCTTGAAAATTGTTCACTCCGATGTAATTTTATGAAGGAATTGCACTGCCAAATTCCGACCCTTTTCGGAACATCCAAGTATGATTGGACTCTCCGTTCAACACCGTGAGATTCTAGAAAGCAGTTGCCTCCTTTAGACCTTGTTGCCATCGACGAAGCTGTAGACGACGATGGCGAGACAAAGCTTGTGCTCAGAGCTCCATTACCGGCAAGGGGTCGATGCCGACTTTGGCTCAACGGCAATGCCCGAGAGAAAGACGCCGGGTCGGCGGTGGCGCGATGGAGGCCAGTGCATGTAGCTGTGGGGGATGCTCGTGGAGGGTAGACGAGATTATGATTTTCTTTTCTTTGCTTTGAGTAAATTATTTCCAGATTAAGTTTACGTGTGCATTAATACAGTCAAATGAATGCACGCCACGTGTCCCAATGTTGGTTAGTTTTAGCTTATCTTATTTTTAGCTAGAAAATATTACAAAGGGGGCTAATGGAGGTCTATGTGTGCACTAGATTCTGGATATCCATGGTGTCAATTTCAAGTTAGCATCCAAGTGGTCCAATTGACAAGTAGTAGTATCCACCTCTCGCGTAGGGTCGAGAATTGAGAGCTTCGAGAGCAATGATGATAATTACGAAAAATTCTAAACGAATTTTATGGCTCGCGATTATATTGGAATAGACATTATATGGATAGGACCTATTAGATTGAATTACATGAGACAGGATGTGTTTGGAGAGATACAAATCCATCAATATCAATTGTGCATCGACATTGCTAGCATGAGGGGATCGAAAGTTCCATATGAGAATAATAAGAGCAAAGTACAAAACGCACACGTACATGAATTTAATGTCCACTGGATGATTGAGAATCCGTCATCACCCTCCTTCACATTAACTCTTTTCTTGCAATAACTAATCGGATCTTTTTTCATTGTACGGCATGTCGGTCTATGATTTCTTGATTTCTCATTCTTCTCACGCTCTTCATTTAGAAAGTTATCACATAAAATCCATTATGTTTGACTCGGTGATAAAAAAAAAAAAAAAAATAAAGAATTGGAACACGTTCTTGTGAAAAGATAAGGACGTGCGAAACAAATTCGATGATCTCATTACTTTAACATTTGCAGTTCATATTATATTAGACCGATGACACGAGATATAGCTTGAAATCACTAGAAACAAGTATAGACTAAGCCTAGCGAACATGCTTTACGTTGGACAATGATCCCTTGGGAGCAACAAAACAACGGCTTAAAGGCATGCCAACATCTTTACGTGCAAGACAAGCATGCGCAGAATCCACGCATCGATTCATGGGTCTTTTTCCTGTGAAGATCTCCACGGAAACCCCAAATTTTACTATTCATACCACTGATCTCAACTTCTTGTTCCGCCCATGTTTGAGGAAAGTAGGTGCAGATAGCCACATGCCCGCTGGAGAAAAGTTGAGCTCGACTTGAGCAGCGATGTGCCAACATCGGGAATTGGAAGAAAGTTGGTGCATGATAAGCTCATTAAAGATCAGTGGCCCGGAGAAAAAGGGTGAGAGAGAGAGAGAGAGAAAGGACAAAAGGGTGCGTGATGATGAGAAATGTCCCTAGAATGGCCTCACCTACTTTTGCTCGTGGAAGGCTCGGAAAAGAACGCCTAGCTGACAAGCACTACTAACTTTGGCCATCATCGATCTATCCCTTTTGTCGACCCCAAATGGAAAAAACACTCAGAGACTTTGGCGGAGCCGTCAAATGTTTGATTTGGATTTAATTGATCTCATGTTTTGAATATAATATCATAAGTTCTTACTAATTTTAAATTCATACTCAATTTCTAATGAATGGAGTCTTACTCGATACATATAACGGAATGAATTTACGAGAATTCAAAAGAATTAATCAAGTCATATGATTCGAATACACATGTTATGATAAAAAGAAAAGGATAAAAGCACTCCAATATAATAATAAAAAAGGGCACGTGAATGATAATTAAAATAATTTCCTAAGAATAGAGTGATTATTTTAGAGAATGACATGTCAAGATATCCTTGTCCACATCCTCATCAATGATAGCCATCTCCTGCAGCCCTGCTTTTCTCCCACTATGCAAACCCTTTTTTTTTTTCAATTGGGTATAAATATTCGACTTGTTGCACCCTAAAATTGTAATATCCACTTTCGACCTCTCCAAAAGATAAAATTGTGAAAACCACATTCGTTTATTCGAAAATGTCTTCCATGCGTAAAGAGTTGTGGTCTTCCCTATTCACTAATGTTATCTCCTTTAGTTGCAAATAACGATACTAGCTGAGGTAGTCCACATTAAGAAAGAGGTGAGATATTGTTCATTAGTGGTGCATTTCTACCAGTGACATATGTTAAATAGATTATAAGACGTGATTATTGTGCTTAATCTTATTTTACAAACATGATAAATGAAATTGTTCCACTTACATTTTATATGCATGTTTGATCTCACCACAATTTCCAACCATGTCTCATAAATTAATAATCATAACTTGTATCCACGAAAAGAATGAACTTAATATGTATTTACATTTAAAACAATTTCACCGTGGCACGTCACTGCCCCGGGTTAATTGCAAACGACGTGTGATAGAGGACAGTGGGATGAGCAATTACAGTCTTTCCATTCCAATAGGAAAACTCTTTTGGAAAGCCACTTTCTAAAGGCTAAATAAGAAGCTCATTTCCTTATCTATTGATGACTAAATGGGTTCGCAGACACAATGGACAAGGCGTCTTACAATGCCTGCTTTGTGAAACATTTTGATCTCACCACTCTTTAAAGAACTGCATACCTAATACCTTAATGTCCAAATCTCTCTCCTTCTTCCTTTGCTAGCATTTTTGTCACGCCTCCCCAATGACAATTGCTCGCTCATTGCCACCATCACCGCTGTAGACACGTCGTTTATCTCTCTCTCTCTCAAGAAGATTAAGCGGAGTCTTTCGAGAACAATAGGGGTAATTGATTCACATTTGTCAAGTGCATGGAGTATCTTGAGACGAAATTGAGCATAGGGTATCTTGATCTAGGGGGGTCAACTGGAACTTCCCCAGAATATATAAGTGACGCAAAAGGATATATTTCCCCTCAAGCTCGTAACTTCGACTTCGAACCCTCCGTGGTAGCACACACAACAGTACAGAGAGCCCACTAAATCCACAAGACCCACAAGCCACAAGCAATGACCAGTGTCGGTTCAGAACTTCTTGGGTCAATAGCCTAACTTAGACATGACTTATGAGGAGGTTATAAGCTGATACCAGGCCCAATACCTGGCACACGTCAGAACTTGATTCCGCCGTGCCTTTCTCACCCAAAAACTCCTGTCCAAATACGAGTTCATCATGTCTGTCTACCGCCTTTCTTCAATATAAAATGGGAGCGTCGACAGTTCCTTCAAGTGTGTTTAGTTTTCATGCTATATCTATTCAAGCAAATGATGACACCCGTCAGCTATGGCGAAGTTCATATGCTTTCTCGATAAATTAAACCGAATCGAACCTGAGGTTACCCTATCCTAATGATTTCGGGAAGTAGAACCTAATAGGGCGCTAGTCTAATTTCGATAGTGGTATTATCATGGGTGGCCTCATTGATCAGAAGGTGCATTTTCCTTCTGTTGAACCGTAAAGGAACGAAGCACAGTCGAGAAGCTAAAGTGTGGGCTCAGTTCAGGGACGTAAACGAGACGAAGGGATAAAAAGATGATGTGAAGTGAACTGGCGGATCTGGTTCTTTCTTGTGGCATCCAAAAACACAGGACGAACTGAGAAGGGACTATACTAGTTTTTGTTGATTCCGATACAGAGCTTTTTGTTCCCATTCCGGTGCTTTACCAAAGCCGAAAGTTTCCCATGATTGGATACCAATCCCCATAACAAAGCAAAACCAGGATCAAGCTTCTTCCCTCCTACATATTGCTATAAAGAAGTCATTGCGCCTCACATCGAACCAAGATCAGTCGGTCCGTGAAAAAAGAAAAGAAAAGGGGGGGAGATTGTAAACGACAGAAACCGAAATCTTCCCGAGTCTTTACCTCATCACGTTCCAAGATGATCACGGAGAGGCATGAGCATTATGGATCGGCCTCTCGCCTAACGGTGTTGGCGCACTTGTCCGGGGTCCTCTCCATCGTTCTCATGCTCATCTGGCTGCTCCACTATCGCGAGGGCATGAATTATAGTTCTGACAACGCGTTCCGAGTTTTCAATGTACGACATAATTCTCGGGGTTTGGTTTGTTATATTAATTTACACTTGACAATTGCAAAGTCTTTTGTTCCTCATTCTTTTTCTTTGGCAGGTTCACCCATTCCTTATGGTATTTGGGTTTATTTTCTTCAGCGGTGAAGGTACAACTTTTCTGTGATGTCAGTGGATTTCCTAGATTACAGGGCTTTAATCTGCACCTACTTACCAGTTAGTCATACTGACAAGAACAAAATAGAATGCATTCTCCAGTATTTGGTCATTGGTTTTGCCATGTAAGGGCCTTATTTCTAAAACATAACAATTCTTCTAGCAAATGTCATTAGCAATAGTCATTTCAAGACAACAGTAACACGGGGTCCATTTCGTTCATCTTGCAATGACAGAAATTGAGTGATTAAAAGTACATGGTACCCATAATTTTCAAGATTTTTTTTTCCCCTTCATAATCGTACATTTCAAAGATTGTTCATGGACCGTGTCGGGTTCATGTGTACGTATGAAAAGCAAAATCGCTTGTCACAATTCGCGAAACTCAAGCTCCCGTTTTCAATGATTCTTTTTGTGGGGGGCATCGTGGAAGCAGCGATGATGGCGTACAAGACGGTAAGGGTGGAAAGGACTGCCCAGAAGACCGTGCACATGTTGCTACATCTCACCGCGTTTGTCCTCGGAGTCATAGGCCTTTGCGCGGTTTTCAAGTTCCACGACATGCAGCAGTTGGAGGACATGAACAGCCTCCACTCATGGATCGGCATCGGCACCATCTCCTTGTTCGGATGTCAGGTGAGCAATCGGCGACACCCGCCGACAATTCATGCAGTATGACAAACTACTGCAGGACACTATATATCAGGGCCTCATGGCCTAATGCCCCCGTTTATTGACACAATATATGTACACGACTCTATTTTGTATGTGCAGTGGCTATTTGGTTTCTTCACCTACATGGTCGGCGGCGCGTCGACGTCGACCAAACTGAGAATGATGCCGTGGCACATATCCGGAGGGAGAATCATCCTGTTCATGGCAGTATGCACGGCCTTGACCGGGTTGATGCAGAAGTCTGTTTTCTTACAACTCCAGCATGGGAGAGAAGCGCGCTTGGTCAATTTCATGGCCATCTTCATCCTCCTCTTTGGAGTCTTCGTCGAACTCTCTGTCTCTCTTGCTCATTACGTATGATTCCTGGACCGAATGTTCCATTCGAGTGATCTCTCTACATACATATGCACCTTCTTCTTTCTTGAATCATTGGCTTTTCGTTTTCCCCGTGTTGAAAGTGTGTAATTAATACCGATTGATGTACTAGTGTCTCTTATCATAATTAATTGGTCATTCCGGTTTCTGTTTCAAGACCCAGCTGCTCTTTTCAGGTACAAATTACTTCTCTCTCTCTCTCTCTCTCTCTCTCTCTCTCTCTGAAATTAGCGTGAGGATTAAACTGGGATTCAAATGAAAAAGATACTGGGTATGCAGCTGCACAGTCGATTTCCTTATGATAAAACTTAGCAGAATCCCAATTTTTCGACAGATAGTAAAGGATGGCCTTTTTATATAGACAACATACATTATTAAGTGGGTCACCTTTAACTGAGTGACAAAGAATAAGTTTGCCATCTCACACATATCGCCCCTCCAAATATAGTCATGGTTCACGACCATATATATATACACACGTTTAGTGGGTTGCCATTAGAATTGTGAATTTATGTATACATCAAAAGGAAAAGACAAGGAGCAGTTACCAGCGAAGCTGCTATTGAGCTTCTGCATTCTGCTTTTGGCCACAATTCAATATATATTTCTGGGTTTGTCTTGTTGCTCGCCTCAGATTTTATCTAAAATATGTAATGCTACTCCCCTGTGCCTGCCCTATCGACACCTGTAAAAATGACATTTTAATAGTAAGTCCGCCGCGTCATTGTCTGCAAATAAACAATCCCTTAACAATCTTATATCTAATGTCGTGATATGGACGCAAATGTCAAAGGTAGATTCGAATCCACCGAAAAAACAATGCTTAGGCAATTATTCTTTGCACACAACCTTTGACCCTTTCACGCTACAGTTTTTCCATAATGTCCGTAGCTGTATTCTCTGCTCGCCTTATTTTATTTCAACACCAGATAAGGATAGAATACGATTCCCCGTTCTTTATTCAAAGAAAGTTTGGTTCCAGTCACCTTTATTGGCTCAGAACAGCCATGTAAAACCCAGAGTCTTCTTGGTGGACAAAACAGAGCTTTGCCCTTGAACTGATATGGCCATCTGCATCCTCACCATTGCAGAGAGATTTCCAATCTACACTCTGTCACTGCTTGGAGTAACACCATCATGAATTACCACATTTCTCTGTCTCCATCAGCGATCCAAGTCGCCCAAGTCAACTTATATGAACGAAATTTGAAAGTTGAGGGCCTTAAATGAGCAATCGTAAAATTGTGAAACTAAATTGACTAGAGTACGAAATATTTCAAAATCTAGTGTAATTTTCCAAAGATTATAGTGAATTGGATAAACTTGTCATGGTTCTAAGAAGTGGGGGAAAAGAAAAAGGAAGGGAGGGATTACACTTTTTCTTTTTGTAATTTAAGTAATTATTATCTACTTCAGAAACTATACATTATCTCATACTACTTTTAAGACACTTGTTAGCGTGAAAAGAAGATAAAAACAGGACAGCCGATAGCATTTTCAGGAAAAAACAAAGAGGCCAACTTGATTTTTCATCAAAACTTTGAACAGCCCAATCATCCCCTAAAAAAAGGTGCACATACAAGACTGATAAAATGACTTGTTTAGAAGATACCTACGAATTGAGAGAAATAGTAAAAAAAAAAAAAATCGGATAAAAAGGGGGAAAAAAGAAATGGCAAGGCAAAAATTACACAAGCTGTTTCTTTGTAGCCTCCATTCTCTCCAACAAGCCAGCAATCTCAGCTTGCATCCTCATCTTCATCTTATGGTAATCGCAGTGCGAATTCTCCAGAAACTTCAACTCCTCCAATTTCTTCTTCCGCCGTTCCTCAGTCTCTTGCAGGCACAGCTTTGCCAGCTTCTGCGCATACTCTTCCTCAAGCTTCTCTATCCTCATCTGGATCATCTGTTTGAACCCTTCTGCCTCACTCCTCGCATCATCCGCCTTGCCTTGGAACATTTGTGCTTCCGCTTCTTTGATCCGTATCACACTCTCCAAGCTGTCATACGAGTCTTTTCTCAATAGACTTCTCAACTCATCCTCGGCTGTCAATTCGCTCGTCAAGGATGGCTTGAGCTCCTCGTGGGAATTGCTCGGCATCTCACTGGGAGCCAAAGGCCTCATGTAGGTGGATTGCAAGCGAAAACCGTCTCTTCGGGCACTTTCTATCTGTGGCTTCGCAAATGCACTAGGCCCGGAAAAATCTGAACTCCCATCTAAGTCTAATAGATGCATCAATCAGATATTACCATTAGAAGAAAAAAAAATCAGACAACACGAAAGGACAAGAATTTAAATCTGTCAATGTGAAATGGGACAAACAAGGAAGCAGGAATCAGAAATATAAACAAAAAAATTCCCGTAGCAAAGAAATTAATCCTCAATTGCTATCTTAAGATGCACTGCACCCTTAAGAATTTACCACGTAACAAAATGCAAAGAGCCTTACTTTTCCCATGCAGAGGCAGTGTTTGTTTTAGTAGATAAAGTACTGTGAGAATCATCAGAAAAAGGGTATTGTGTGTGTGTGGCTTGCATCTGTTATAGGTGTACCCAAAGAACTCGGGATAACTTTTTGGACTGCACCCCACTATCACTAAGAGGGTGCGTGTTTGATGCATTTCAACAATAGCCATAATCTTGACCGACTGTGCTTATGCAGAAGGATCCAAGATTTTATAAATGGCAAACAAAAGAATGAGGCACTCAGTTTCTTCCAGCTTTACTAAACTTTCTAAAACAACAATACAAACTTGGCAACAGGCAAAAATTCTCTCTTCCCTCTAGTTCCACATATCCTGGAGGTATACCAGGAAAATCGGTAGCAAGAGCCACCCAACTAACTGGAAAGCGGACACATATAATAAATCGTTATTTTAGAGAGAAGAAAATCAACATAAGAAGAAGCAAGACGAAATCTCAAATCAGTCTTGAGTAAATTCTACCTTATGGCTACACACTATATGACCGAAGGAGCTTATTCAGTGAGAGAAGAGCCTTGCCTAGACAATCTATGTGGTCAACTGTCTAGTAGATGTGTCTACATACAAAGAGCATGTTTTGCGGATTCTTTACTTAATCTGGGTGCTGTATCAAGGTGAAAGGAAAGATATCATTCTGTAACTCCTTTCAGATGCTAAGAGAAGATTCTAACAGCTCCCCACGCTGTCTTGACAAGGCCAAATCGGCTAAAATCCATTACCAAGGATAGCAATCACAAATCCAGCTCTTGCAATACCTAGCTAAGCATTGTGATATTTTCCAGTTTCCAGAAATGTAAAAGGAAATCACTACTTTGATCCAACTGAGTCTTTAACCAATTTAAATTTTTCACGGGAGGCACATAATAAGAAAGGGGTATTGGATATTCAGGCTTAGTCACCCATTGCTTCAAAAGCATATTAACTGCCCTGGTCTCTGCTTCATCACAAGTGAAATTTTCAAGATGCATGTCCAACTTTATTTTCAGCACAACAGCTCTTATCAGGTACCTCTCATCAGAATATAAGTTTCTCCCAGGCCAATCTTAGATTGCCAAAACAATTTCTATTTTCCATCGATTATTCCACTAAAAAAAGGTGAGGATGATAAACAAGATGGTTTTTCACCTTTGGCATTGAAATCTGCTAGACAAAACTCAGCCGCCCCATACAGTTCATGGCATGTAACTCTAAAATCTATTAGTAAGCCTACAAAATTAAATCTCACAAATGTGGACTACAGTGCACAGGCAGGTCCTGTGATCAGACAAACAAACTAGAAGATCAAAAGTTCTGGGGCAAAAAGAGGAAAGAAGTGGAAAGTCAGAAGCTTACATGTAAAGAATTCCATGAGTATATTGCAGGCTTTAGAAGGAGAAACTGCTTTGCTTTCAAGCTCCAGAAGCAACTCATCTGCCTTCACATGCAGCTTCTTGCCCTTACGGTCTTCGCTATTCCTAAAAATCTTCCGCACACAATCAAGCTCTTTCATCAGAGTTTCTAGACCCCAATCCTTAGCACAGGAGTCAAATACGTCCTTGACAAAACCATACATTTCCGAAGCATGATCACAGCAAATGCAGTGAAACTGCATCTCGGTAGTCCCCGAGGGTCCTTTCAAGCTTGGACCTGGTCTGATCAGCTTTCTCTGAAGGCCACAAGCAGCATGACACCAATGAGAACAGACATCACACCCCACCCAACTGCAGGTATTACTAGCACAATCAAACTTGAGACAAATGGGACACATACAAGAACCGCAAAATCCCTTATTGCTTGAGCATATCTTGCATTCACAATCATCAACAGGCAAGAAGCTCTTACAGTTCACATTTTTACACCTCAGAAACAAGAAAATATCCACCAATTCACCACTAGGAAGCCTATTCTTCCCAGATAAAAAGCTTCCGAGCCCTGTCCTCACAGCAACCAAAATTTCCAACTGATCTTTGTTGCACTTTGAGAGGGTCTCCTTGGTAAGGTCAGACCTTTTGTTCAGCCGTTTCTGCAGGCCAGCTAATTCTTCTGCCTTCTCTGGTGCAGCAACCAATGTTCTCAAGTACTCTTTCGTGGATTCCAGCACCTCTTCAGATAACTCCTGCACGGTCTGAGCCATAAGGGGAATAGACTCCAACACGATTTCGCGTATAATCTTCTCCGGTCTTGAGAGCTTCCGTGCTCTATCCCCTATCATACATTCCAGATCTCTCAAATGATCTGAATTCCTCCCTCTTGAATCGCCCGATACCGTATCTTTCCTTGGCCGAGCTGGCAATTCAGATGGGAAATAAGAGTGGTTATCGGAATTAGTAGGCCTATAGAGGCTGTTCGAAGCCCCTGGCATCCCAAATTTGCTTTCCCCTCCATGATTAGATAAAGCAACACTCCCATCACCGAGGGGCTTAAACCGACTATGTACCGACCCGTTCGTCCCCTCCCCTCCATACCATCTCTGGTCATCTTTCCCGACAGAGTACTCGTAGTTCTCCGTCGAATTACGAGTGAGTGAGCAGCTGGGGTTGTGGGAAAGAGGGTGCGAGTACGAGTAGGACATCGAGGGGGCGGTGAAATCGTTGGAGTAGTAAGTGTTGTTCGTGTTGGTGGACCTGGTGGGCTTCGGCTGAGCAGGAGGAGGCTCAGCATTCTGCAAGGCGTTGGAGGCGGTGAGGGAGAGAGACACATCAGGCAAAGCCAGAGAGAGGTTGAGAGTCTCGACCTTCGTCTTCTTGTCCCTGTTTTCCCTCTCAATCTCCTCCTCGGCCTCCCTCTTGGAGAAATTCCACCTGCTGCTTCCCCCGCCGCTCAAATTCATGAAATCCCTCTCCACGCAATTATCACCGTCACCACCGTCCTTGCTCAGATTCTCAGACCCCAACGCGATCTCCTTCCCCTTGAAGCTCACTTTTTCCGGCGAAATCTCGCGGGGAACGTCCTTCCCGAGAAAACCCACCTTGGAATTGTCGCACATGTAGCTGAAGGTCAGCTCTTGCTGCGAGCCCGAATTGCCGGTCCTCGAGCTCCTCGATTGGAACCCATCAAGGCCCACCTTCGAGCTCTTGAGAAGATCCATCCCCTCTTCTCGAGAGGTCATTTTCGCATCTGGGTTTTCCTTGTTTTGCCCGAAGATGATCTGCTGGGCGGGGAAGCCGCCGCTATGACCCCCGTTAGAGAGATCTTTCTCTCCAAACATGGCCTCCGAAATGAGCAGAGCCAGAGGGGACGTACCTGGACACGAGAGAGAGAGAGAGAGAGAGAGAGAGACGAAGGGGTCAATTCGGAAAATCGCAAGGAACCGACGGCTGCTTGGTTCAGATCATCCGGGGCTCGGATTCTCTTCTCCCACTCCACAACGGCTGTATTTTCCCCCTTTTTCCCCGGTTTCAGTCAATGCGAAACCATGCTCGCTTTTCTCTCTTGCTTCCTCCCGGAGATTACTGTAATGACCCTCGCGGGGGCGAAGAATTACGACGGTGGTCCCGTGGCTGCTCTTTCGCGGAAGAAAAGCTTTGTTTATTGGGGGGGTTGCAGGCGAAGGTACAGAGAAAGAAAGAGAAACCAGAAAAATTAAAGGGAATAATGTCTTTTGGCTTTCATCTAAGCCATTGAATTGAATGGCTCCGTTGTCCAGTTGCAAGCGAAAACTCTGGTATTCCTAGTCAAACTCTGAACGCTCGACAACGCGTTAACGGTCCGAGGTAACGAGTCCCGACGGTATCCAATAGTTTCCGCAAAAGCTCAGGCAAGATCGCTCCACTTTGACAAAGCGTACGTGCCCACTGTTGTTTCAACTACGACACGATCGTGACTAAGTTAGGTAAATTTCAAGAGATAAATAAAAGAATCTACGTACTCGAAGTAAAGTACGTCGTACATTTTGTTTCCAATTTTGCAAAAATTCCCTGAACAACCGCCTTATTGTCTTATTTAAGTAACTAAGATTCCTCCTCCTCCTCCTTTTTGGTGAAAATTAGTTTCTTTAAAAAAAAATCTTCATTTTCCATGTGTTTGATTTGCTTAGAAATATGAGTCAAGAGAAAACTTTTGTTTAAATTCAAAAAAGTGATTTCCTCTTTAAGAAATTGAAAATTATTTTTCAAATTATGAATAAATAGTAGTGCTTAGGCTCAAGATCTCTATGCTTGAATAGAAAAACCTCAACGCTAACTCCCAAGTCTCTTATGCTCCGATCGGGGCCATTGAGATTGTGCTTGGGTCCCCGATGCTCGTGCTCGAGTCCCCAATGCTCGTGCCTACGTCTCTAGCACCCACACTTGACTCTATCAAGGTCAAGCTCGAGACCTTGACACTCGCCCAAGTTCATCAAAGTCTGGCCTGAAGCCCTAGCGCCCATGTTCGATGCCTCATCACCTGGCTTGGATCCACAAAGGCTAAGTGTGAAATCCCGACACCCAAGCTTGAATCCCCTACACCTGGGCCTAGGTTCTCAAGGTCATGCTTGGGACCCTGATGCTCGAGCTCTAGTCCTTCGCATTTGAGCCCGGGTCCATAGAGGCCATGTTCGAGTTCACAATGCTCAGGCTTGGGTCCCTAGTGCCCAAGCTAAGGTCTATTGAGGTCAAGGTTGGAGACCTCGACGCTGTGCTCAAGTCCATCAAGGCCTGCCTTAGATCCCAAACTCTAGTGTCATACCCAATTCTCCAATTGCCAAGGCACAAGTTAGGAGTGCCCAAAAAGTACATGTTATTAAGGGAAATAAATTCAGATTTTTTATATCAAACAATGAAAAATATTTTTTTAGTTCTTTTTCAACTTTCAATCAAATATTAAAATATATTATTATTTTCCTAAAAAATGACATTTTAATTTTTTTCAAATGTTACGTTTTTTCACAAAACAAATGGAATCTAAATAAGGGATGTTTTTAATTTTTCAGATTTAGCCTTTCTTTTGATTTGCACAAGTGATAATTTAAAATGAAAATTGATTTTTCTCGCCTAATTATGTGTACTAATGTTGCAGTTTAGAGAGTGCACAAGATTGAAGATTAGCAGAACAATTATTGTTCAACCTAAATTGCATCGAGTTTATTACATTCCTTAAAATAAGGATCTTGTTCAAGAGTTTCCAGAACGCTTGTCAAATAAGAAGATGTTGGCGATTTTCAATACGATTGATTTTCTTAGGGTGTTTGATCAACTTCTTATGCATAGAATATCTCCTTATTATGGATATTTAGCAAATACTCTTGAGGAACTTGTTAATATAACTTTTATTTGAATAGCTAGGTTGTCGTACAAAAATGAGGAGATACGTAACTTGTAACTCCAAGGAAGAAGAAACTTCAATGAAACTCGTGTGAAAATTCGTATTGTATGAATTATACTTTGAGTGCAATGAAAAGTTTATTTGATGAGAATACGAATTCACATTGTAAACATAACTTATTTTAAGAAAAAAAAAAAAACAATGTGAAGTGAAAGAAAGAAAAAAAACAGAAATTGGCATTTCATATGTATTACTATTGACCTAAGTTTTGGGCAGCTCTTAAATGGTATTTTTGGCGTATCTCTCGCGTACAAAACTAAATGCACATTTTCAATCCGTTTGAAGATAGACCATCCATGTGCTTGGACCAAAGGATTCAGTGGTAATTACTTCAGTATGGCGTACCAAGGTAGTTTGGTCAAGCAAAAAGTCTTGACGGAAAATTCCAATCATTTTGCCATTCAACTAATCTACATGGACAAGATTCCACAACTCTTATGATTGGTACATAATATTCTTGAATCTCCTGATTTGACTAATCCCACGTATAAAACAAAATCACTCGTCCAAATTTATCAAGCAAGGGTCCGCTTCCAAGACATTGGATAATGGGTACGATCTCTAAATTTCTTTGAGTGAGAAATGTCGTGATTGATATATGGGATTCGTAAGGTGCATGCCAAACACTTAATCAATCCTTTGAGAGTTGAAACAAAACTTGTTCTCAATGACAAATTCAGTTTAGGCAAATACAGCTAGTCTCGAACTCATGAATTTCTAGATCACGAGAGTATACGAAACGTAATAGTGGATGGAATCAAATTCACGGCAAGTTTTTGTAAGAAGTGTCAATCAGTTGAGTCCAAACTCATCATTGGAAGATATTTTGCTAATTGATTATTCTTGCTTTTGTTTCGGTAGGCTTAGAGTGCTCCTGCCTAGTGGAGCAGGAAGCACTCTGGTGAAGTGGGCATATTCTGACAGTGACATTGCTGTGGGTCTTCCTTTCGATTATATGCCATTAAGCACTTCGATTACCAACCAAAATTTCCTTTTCTTGCTAAGAATGTTTTTCAAGGTTAAAAAAAAAAAAGGTTGGCATTGCCACAGAATGGTAAACTCGCTTATGCATACAATAGAGAAGCTAAGAATTCTGCAAGTTCTACAGTTGAATTATGATATATTTCCCTTTTTCTTTTATTTTCGAGAGAATTGATATTATCATCATCAACACATGTGACTCACAATTTTTTATCTCAGATTATTCTAAGCATAAAATAACGATCGTTTTATTCCACTTAAACCTTTACAGGCTTGAAAAATAAATAGTAATGGATATTTGAAGATGCCCAAAAAAGCAAGAGATCATTTTTGTTTCACACAATAGTACATATCAAAGCCGATAACGTCATTAAAATTATACAAGACTCGGGATTTTTCTTGTTAACCTCCAGTTGTCAGGAGCTTAAGAAAGCGACCCTTTTTCCCTTCGGGTTCTAGAAACTGAAAATCTAGGCATTGGAATAACGTCCAGGATCTCTAGGGACGATAATGGAGATTTTCCTCCAATTTTCTTGAGAAAATTGTAAGTTTTCCGGGGCAACAAAATGCGGGTTGACTGATACCTTCCACATGTTAGGTGGTCTTGGGCCTCTTTAACCCCAAAGCTAGTTCAAGAGGTGAGACTTATCGAGCTTGGGTCAGAGGCGCAACAACCCATAACTCTCACTTGGGTTTTCCCCTTGGAGATCTCCCTATATAAATGTATCGGACTTCTGCGCGTTCCCCCCTTGGAGATCTCCCTGTATAAATGTATCAGACTTTTGTGTGTTCCCCCTTGGAAATCTCCCTAGATAAAGGTATTAGACTTCTTCCGCACGGCATAAATTTAACACCCTTTCACATGGGGAGATCATACTAAATAAATATATCGGACTTCTGCCGTGTGGCATAAGTTTAATACCCTTTCACATGGGAAGATCACAAAGAGAGCCCAAATTTGAGTTTGTCAATATATACAGTTGGACCCACATTAACTTAAAAGCTTAAACAGTGGGCCAACTAGGATATACTAACTGCTTCACATCACATCAATTCTTCGATATGAGACTATTTCTCTAACACAACACACACGTGTATTCTAACAATCTTCCACTTACGTGTGAGCTCAGTATACTCCCCAAACACACGTGTATCTTAACAATCTTCCATTTACGTGTGAGCTCAGTATACTCCTCCTTAAATCAAATATCATTCTAGCCTAACATCCTTCTCACGGACCCACGTATGTAACACCCACCTGCCTGGAAATCGTAACCATCGGTTCTAATACTAGTTTTAGATGATTTTTGGCCTCTCTCACCCAACAACCTAGCTTAAGAGGTGAGGTTTTCCCTCACATTTATAAATTGACTTTTATAATTAATGTGGGACACCCTCAACACCACATACGCGCTATGCCTTCCTCACTAGGTTGGCTACAGCCATGGATTTGGTCTCCTGTCACAAATAATTCTAATCAATCATTTTATTTTATTTTGGTAAGGATCAATCATTTTATTTGCTAATGGCCATTTTGTACTCATTTGATTTTTTTTCTTTCTTCCTTGTCTTCGCATTGGACTATTCCTAATTTTTTCTCAAAAAGGGGTCGCGATCGCGACATCAAAAAGAGACTTTCACTTTTGACTTTCCATCATTGGGGTATCGGCTGGGCCCAATGGAAAGAAACGAATGGAGGGCACCGACGTCTTTTCATATTTATACATAGCATCATCATAAATGAAGGAAGGCATTTTAAAAGTATAGCATAATGTCGAATTTGTTATTGGAAAAGAAGATAAAGTCATGGGCAGGTGTTTCATGTCTTAATCTTTAATTATTGTTTGGTAAATAATAAAAACTATAGTATATTCGCGCTGGAGCTAATTATTGGGACGGACTCAATGGGCATATTCCTTGAGACATTATTAGTTTAAGGAGGAGGATTCAAGTAAGGGCATTTTACTTTGGGGTGGCTTAGAAAATAAGAGCTACTAACCTACGTGTCGACAAATTCAATGTACTTAGAATTTGGGATTTTGACTATTTCTTTAAATTCGTATGAGCTGTTATATGAGTTGACAATGGGGGATTCATTATCTATTCTTTTGGTAGAAAAATAAGAGCCAAAGAAAGTGTGAAGGATATAAAACCATAATCGCTTGTCATTCCTATGTAGTTCATACCTAGTGAAGTCCTCTTCTATAGGTTTTGTCCTTTGGTAAATAGATGAACACTTTGTCAAAAGGTCATCTATTCTCGGAGTATTTTTCGGCATATAGGTGAACGCCTTCTCAAGAAGCCACCTATCCTAAGAGTGCTCCCATATGAAAATGCTTAACTTTGGAGTTTCAAAGCTAAGCATTGACATTACATTAAAATGCACCTCCTTGAGTAAATCCAAGTTTCACATAAATATCTCAAAATCACTCTCTTCCTCATTAGTTCATTTTTGCCCCATCCAACATCCTAAAAGTTTGCAAGGAGCTACTCTTTGTCTAGGCCATCTAGCCTCGACAACCACTCCATGCCATCATCAAATCTTGTCATTACATATAGGTTCTAAGGTAAGTATATTGCAAACTTAAAACCTATCCTATCAGCCTTGATAGCGGATTGGACAAACAAGTTCAGTTCTAGGGTCTACCTATGAAACGGACGATTCTTTTTTTTTTTCATTTTTTTATTTCTTAAAAGAACACACTTTTTTGCTAGTTTACCAAACGACAAGAAGTAAAATATCCCCCTATTTACTTACAACTAAGACATATAGATATAGACGATCAGTTTCATGGTGAGTATATCTTAAATCTCAAATCTGGAATCAACCCTGTTATGACTTGCTCTCATTTTTGGAATCCAAAACTTACCTTGTGGACCTCGGAACCAATTTTGGAATCAACCCACCAAGGCTAGTTTGGTTCGAATCTTGTGTTAAACCAGACCAATACACAAGCCCAGTTTGCAACGACTTGAAAAGGCAAAATTTTGTCTTAGTTTTTGCAAACATTTTTAAAAAATTAAGTGGTTTAAATGTTAAAACGTATTGAGAAAAACTGTAACCCTTGGAGATTAAATTGTAGTCTTAGTTCAAAAGGCCAAATTAAAAGTAACCCAAATAAATTAATGATATAAGTCATGGCAAGGCAAACACATACTAATTTTCTAACTTTGACCCAAATTTGTGCGTATGCGCAAATAAGGATCCCAAAATAACCACTAATAGTCTAATATGGTTGTTGTATTAGTATGTTATTATAGATAACAACCTACAGATCATCTTCGAAGGGAAAGTCAAAAGTAAACAAAAGTCAATATGATCGATATATCTTCTTTCAAGGTCTGAACTAGCTTTTGGCGAAAATAAAATTATTGAACCAGCTGACTTTTTTTTTTCTGACCAAAAAAAAAAAACCAGCTGACTTTTGGGAAAAAATAAATAAAAAAGAGTATCAAACCAACTGAAATGAAATCGAGTTCTAAATATCCCCTAATAGACCCCGGGAGAATTGCCAAAAAAGTCCTAAACCTATTGGGGTTGTGCCAATTTAGTCCTAAACCTTTTTTTTGACCGATTCAGTTTTAAACCTTTTGTGATTGTGCCAATTGAGTCCATCCGGCCAAATTTGGCCGGCCGGAGCTGACATGGACGCCGGCCGGCACCAGCAATAATATTTTAATAATTTTTTTATTTTCTGAATTTTTTTTTTTTTTTCCGAATTTTTTATTGTTTTTTAAAAAATTCTGTTTTTTTATTTTTCTTTTTTTTTCTCCCCCTCCCCTCCCCCGCCGGCGGCAGTGGCTGGCCAGCTCCGACGAGGCGCTGGCCACCGCACGAGGGCCACGAAGCCCTCGCCGGCGGCCTCGCCTGCACTAAGGCGAGGCACGGGGGCCGCGGCGAGGCGGCCTCGCCATGGCCGGCCGCGGCGCGGCGGCCTCGCCGCGGCCAGCGCCCAGATCGGGCGAATCCGCCTCGCCGCGGCCGGCCTCGCCCGGATCGGGCGAATCCGCCTCGCCGCGGTCGGCCTCGCCCGGATCCGGGCGGCCGGGCCGCGACCCTCGCCGACGGCCCCTAGATCCGGGCGAAGCCGCCTCGCCGCGGCCGGCGCCCGGATCGGGGGCGAAGCCACCTCGCCGCGACCCTCGCCGGCGGCCCCGGTGTTTGGGCGAGGTCACTAGGGAGGCCTTCACCGCCCTCGCGCAGTGGCCGGCAGCCTTGTCGGCGTTGGCCGGCCACTGCCGCCGGCGGGGGTAGGGGAGGGGAGGGGAGAAAAAAAAGAAAAGAAACAGAGAAATTAAAAAAAAATAAAAAAATTCGAAAAATAATAAAAAATAAAAAAATTATTTAAAAAATAAAAAAATTATTAAAATATTGTCGCCGCCGCCGGCCGGCGTCCACGTCGGCTCCAGCCGGCCAAATTTGGCCGGATGGACTCAATTGGCACAATCGTAAAAGGTTTAAAACTGAATTGGTCAAAAAAAAAGGTTTATGACTAAATTGACACAACCCAATAGGTTTAGGACTTTTTTGGCAATTCTCCCGATAGACCCCCATGAGGGAGAGCATCACCCCATAGCAGCTATGGTAGAAACAGAATCCTATGAGTTCTAAACTTTTTTCACTTGTGTAATAAAATCCCTAACGTTTTTATAAGATTACATGTGTTTTCGGTTGATAATTACTAAAACTAGCCTACGAGATGCTCTAGAAATGACTGTATTTGGTTTTAAGTTGCACCTTTGATACAAGTGTAAGACTTAGTCACACTTTTTATTATATGTTTCAAACTCGATTGTACTGATTGAAAAAATTAGGACTTGATTATACTTTCAACAAGAGTTTAGGTTTAATTGGACTAATTTACATTTATATTTTTTTTCCTTGGTACCTTACCACTTTTCAAGTTGATAAAAAAGCATGTCAAGTCATGCAACACAAGGCCCGTTATAAGGACACCAGCGATAAATAATCTATTCCTAACTCCTAATTTTACCCAGAAATAAAATAAAAAAATATTTCTATTCCCTTGATGAGTTATTGAGCAATAATACGTATTTGATAACGGTGCAAAATTTCGATTGTTGGAATAGAAATTCATTTGATAGACCTTCTTAATATCTCCCTCCCAAGCAACCGGCGGGTGGGCGGCTAGGGTAAGTAATGAGAAGAATTTTTATTTCTTATCTTTATTCCAAAATTAGAACTATAGAAAATTTCTATTTCTAAATTCCATTGCAAACCTATTTTTAAGTTAAAAATTTGTTCCGAAAATAGAAAAATGAAATTATATAACTAAACGGATTTTTGTTCCAAACTTGTTCCAAAGAACAAAAAACGTTGAAAAATAGAGAAACAAAATAATTATCATTTGCACCCTAAGTATCTTAACAATTTTAGAATGTGAAAATGGTTGTTTAAACTAGGAATACATGTATTGAAAGTTTTTAAACTTGTTGTAAAAGTGTGATTGAATTCTAAAATTTTCTACAATTAAGTTCTAAAACTTATTACGAAAAAGAAATCGAGTCATAAAACTTCAAAAAACCACAATCAAATCCTAAAATTTGTCATGAAAATACAATCAAATTCTAAAACTTTCAAAAAATGAAATTAAGTCATATAACTTGTCAAATCGGTCCAATCAAGTCTTTTTGTTAATTGCATTTAATTGAAAGTTTTATAACCCGATTGCATTCTCATGACAAGTTTTTAGAATTTCATTTCATTTTTTGAAAATTTTAAAACTCAATTATATTTTTGTGACAAGTTTTATGATTTCCAATACATGAATTCCTTTAAACTTTTATAAGAAGTATGACAAACCTCATAATTGTAGCTTTTCCATAGAAACTACAACTTCTAACCAGTTTTTAGAAAATTGTTCCACCAAGTTTTAAGGTGTTGCAACTTCAAAATATGTATTACACAACCTACAAACTACATTAGAGCTACGTCATGGCATAATTGCATTATAATCACATCTATAACAAATTCTACTCAGTATGCAACTACATACTATATAGTATAATTCAGTTCTCTAAAGATAATGTGGACTTTCTATGTAGTTAGTGAGATTCTAAATTTCTATGGGTGGGTTTCATCTTAGTGATGTTTTAGTATTAAAATCTAAGAAAATAGTAACGCCTTTCCAAAACTACGTTCCAACCGATATAACACTGATTACATCACTAATTATGTAAATTAACATTTTTGACTCACCATATATGAAATAGATATAGCTCTTAACTTCATACATAAGTACTTAATCATCACCTGTTAAATCTAATCGTCGATGTTATAAGGACTCTTAAATCTTAAGGTAATCCTGAGATCTTTTACCATTCGATTTAACAAATGAAATGATGGAAAGAAGTAAAAAAGACAAGAAGCAAACCACTTTTTGAAATCATTACATTAACACTCCCCAAGCGATAAATCAAGGGCTATGCTACATTGAGATTAGCCCATTATATAGTTAGGATATTAATTTGACATTGAAGAAACTAATTTGCTATCATATACGTCTCATTTTTTTTGAAAATAATATGTCGTATTGCTTAACCGTATTAGTTTCGCTAGCAGCCTTTGCTTTGATATATGTAGGCTTATCCATGATTATCCATTCACGATGAAAATATCCATTTGACCGGTTCTTCTCGCCGAAGAAAAGCACGTGAATGACCAGTCCAAACGATCTTCAAGAATCAACTTGGACTGATTCTGCAAAAGAAGAAAGGACTTTTAGCACGTGTTGAAGGACTCCAAATCGGGATTGGCTACGATAAGTCAACTCAAATAATTACATCATCCTCCTTTTCTTGATTCCTAATCGTCCTTGAATTGCCTCGTGAACAGGTTTGTCGTGCCCGCAGTATCTCGCAGCTTCCTCTTTTGTCATTATCTGCGAAAAGTCTGGACTGAGTCGATGGCGCTTGGAGCTTAAAGGATAATTTGATTTTATTTTTGCTTCGCCATGTATGAATCTACGTGTGGTGTTTTGGCTTGTCAAATCTTGATGGTTCGTAGACAACACTCAAGGTTCTTTGGGATGATAGGCAAACTCGACGTGTTTACTTTGATATGAACGTTGAATCTTCATTTTAGAAGATGATGAAATAAAATTGGCCTAAATAGTGATTTCCAACCACCATTTTTGGCTTTGATTCCATAATAAGCAGCCTAATTTTCCTTTCGAGAATTTGCATGAAAATACCACGAATTGACTAATCAACTCGACTTTTTGAAATGGTCAAGCATGTCTTATATAATCAATGTAGCGCCAAATTGAATGTTCAAAAAGAAGTACAATAACCATCATAATAAGGATTGATATCACAAAAAACTCAAAATTAATATAATTATAATAAGTTTACTCTAAACTTTTTTTGTATCAATAAAAACTCAAAAACTCAAAATTAATATATTTGTGACAAATTTACTATCCGTTAATTTCTGTTAAATTTTGCTTTGTTGGATGACATGCGGTAATTCATAAATATATCGATTTGTAATTTTACCTCTATTTTATAATCATACCGGTTTTGTGTTTTTTCGTGGCATTAATTCAATTTAAAAGAAACTAATAGAGGGTATATTTGTTAGAAATATATTAGTGTGGAGATTTTTTATAGTCAAAATATTAGTTTATGATAAATTTGTCATATGTGTATTGGTTTGAATTTTTTTATTATTAAAAATTAGTTTGAAGTAAATTTATTACATGTATATTAGTTTAGAATTCTTAGTAATATTAACCCTTACGTGACAAAAAGCAAACGCCCAAAAAAGAAAAAAAAGAAAGAAAAACTTCGCCCTAAAAAGGGAGAGAAAAAAATATTAAAATGCACTATAGAAAGAAGCCAACACAAAAGAAAAGAAAAAAAACCATTGTCCGTCCTCTAATCTAGGTTTTCTTGTACTTTTGTCCTCAAATCTCTTTTTGTGGGCGAATCCTGTACCTCTCTTGGTTGAAGAACTTGTCCTTCCGTCACCGACCGTTGCCAGCATAATCAAATTATTTACCCGGCATAGCTAACGGTACAAGAAAATGACATGACGTATCCACGTAGCTCGACAAAACATGAATAGAAAATTAAACAAGGAGACAGTATTTCAAACATCGTTGCAAGATTTCCGTTGACGTTCGCATGGTTGGAAATAAGTGAACCTATGAGATTGACTCTTTCCACACTTTTTAATTTCTTATCTTTTATTATAAGCGTTAAACTGGAATGATAATGTTAGAGAAAAATGAGTTCAGATAATATTTGAAAGACGAAGGTAAAGAGCGTGTACATTGCTGGAAGCATACTAAAAGGGAATCAATTATGTATGCATGAGAAAATACTCGAAGTTGCATTGTTTTTCAAAATCACGGTCCGAAAACCGTTTCCTTTTTACGATACCGAGCACTAGACCGAACAGGAAACAAGACGGGCAAACGAGTTCGAGGGACAGAGGCAGCGTGCTTACGGTGATCCAACATCAAACACTATATTGCTCTGCAAGAGGGAAAAATGCGTTCCTTCTTATACAATTGGCAGTACCCCGACAGACCGTTGGTCTCTAGCATGATTAGGAAGCACAATTACGACATGAATACGAGGGAAAGAAACGAGATGATGCTCTCAAGTCAATGGCGTATCCCTCCTCCTATTTCCACCAAAGTGTGGGAATGGAACATTGCTGCTTCGACAATGTTTCTTTTGCGCCTCCCCGAGTCTCATCTCCATTATACAATATTCCTTGGGCCTCGCGTGGAACTTCATTCCACATCCTTAATACGAAATGGTTCCATCTCTGAAATATTGTTTGTATCTTGACGCTATATCTTTCGAGAATACTTGCAGATCTTTAAAGGATCACGTGGTATCACGGTCACTTGTTAGCCAAAAAGCAAAACCTTGAATGGTAAATTAACTCTGTAAACAAATAAATCGGCCGCAAAACCTTAAATGGTCATCGACTGGTTGATTAATCAAGTTAACGAGACCACTGAAACTTTGCGTCTCCGAAAGAGTAACGTTGTAGACATGGGTTTCACTTGGTGTGACTTTTCGGAGTTAAATAACAAGTAACTTTAAGCAAAATATAACCTCATTGCAGCATGATATAGAAAACTTCGCATTTGTCGATGAAAAAATGACCTCATAGTTGCTTTTGCAGGACTCGATGAGTAGAGTTCATTCCAAGATAAGTAAACACTTGTCAATGAAAAGAACTGCGGAATAGCAGATCTGAAACAAAACGAAAGTGGGTCGGTTTACACGCACGAACCAAAGTAGCAAAGCGTGCTGTCCAAGTAGACAGCTAGACAGTTTTCAACCTTAAACAGTGATTTACCCAGTAGACAGCTGCACAAAAACAACCTTTGACTTGAAAAGAATGCTGACAGTCCCTTCTATGTGTCTTTCATTTCTAGGATTACTCTGTCTGTAAACACTTGTGCATGTCCCAAGCATGAAAAATTGAAAATCCCTCTGATTCTACAGAAGACATGATAGAGTCGGTACATACATAATGTTAAAAGAACGATTAAACATGATCAGTTTCCCTTAATATTTCTTCTCTCTTAAACTTGAGGCAAGTGAAATTCAGTTTAAATTCCCCCCAGTGTGTCCCCTGAAGGTGAAAAAGGAAATTTCTCCCGAAGGTCGGATTTGAGCTACCTCAAGAAGGTAATGTGACTATAAACCAGCTGATCACTAAAGTGACCGTGTGATGCGGTAGACAGAGTCTATTTTTGAGTTGAAAATCTTTGAATTCTTAATGGCGATACATGGGGTGACATGTATAAAAGATGTTCACCATTGTGTATTCCTTCTGCATCGTTTCTAATCAAGGGATTTGAAGGGCTGTTGGGACCCTGGAACTACTCGTTGCTGACACTCGTCGCACCAAGTGTTATGGATTTTTCCTTGTTTTTCTATGTAGAAATATTTGATGTCCGTGATTGATTGATTAGATAATTATCTGGTGCTCTAGAGTACCTCAAACCATACGCTTTTATTGTCTGGAATTAATGGGTCACTACAAGATCCTCCAAGAACAAAATTGCCCCAGTTAAATACCTACATTTCCTTGGAGAACACCGGGGCTTCAGTTTCTGGTGGCTCAAAACATCACACTTCCACCAACATCAAAGTCGGAAAGTACTGAAGTCAGCACGGGGTCTCTGGACTTCAAAGAAGAAATCCATGTACGGCATGTTAAGTCATCGATAAAGCCAAACGTAGCAATGTGAACCACATAGAAGTTAGTTCAGGAGATAACCCAACAGTCAGGCAAGAAATAATTCAATGAAGCAAAGCACTGTTTTGGATAGCATTAGAAAAGGCTTAAACTTTTGTTTGAGGACAAAATCACAAATCTAGTCTCAAAGCAAGAAACATCTCTCGTAGGCACAATAGCGAATTCTTGGTGAATCTCGCAGCAAATGGCCACAGAAATTACCTGTAAAAGATTACTCAAAGACTAAAGAAATGATCTTCTCTTCTATTACAGTTAGGACAGCAAATAAGAGTGCTGCGAATTAAATTATAGCAACTGATAACATTGTCATAGCACGTCAGAGCAAAAGACGGCAAGAGAGAAGGCGAGATATCAAAACTTCATACCTCGCAGCCATTTCTCATCAGATCTCACTGTACAAAGACAAACATATGGCACGGCATAGCAACGGGTGTAGAAGAACTAAGAATTAACACCACATTGGATTTGTTCCTAAAGTTTCAAGGTAAGGTCGGGTGACGAAGTCTCAATCCGCGGCAATTTCGTCACCTGGACAAAGTTCACGTTCGAACCTTTGATTACGTAATCCACAGATGGGCTAGGATCACTAGTGCAATCCCTTGTGTCCAGTTGCCGAAAACTTCCTGGCCAAAACAGTGGCACCACTTCATCTTCTTCGACAAACATCGGCAATCCCGTACAGCCCTTCTCAAACTTCGCTCCGCCTCTTAAAACTGCAGGCCGACTTTCTGGAGCCACTGCATTCTGGTGGTGCACCCCTGAGTGAGCTTCAATGCCAAGGGACCGAATTGTTGCGCCATGAAGCGGCAGGGATGCCAAGCTAGTGTATCTGTTGGAGAACATTCCCATCCGCATGGCCCGCTTCGCCATTGTCCTCTCCCTCTTGTGAGCATTCTGGTGGCCACCGAGCGCCTGTGAGCTGTAAAACTTGCGCTTGCAGTAATTGCAAGAGAACACCCGTGGAAGTTTAACCACGGAAGCTCGGTCAGTGGCTTCAGTGCTATTCCTCTCTCCGACAGCATTCGCCTCAGCAGGAGCATTACTGTGGCAGAAAAGGGTCAAGTCGAGTGACACATTGTCCTGATCCAAGGAAGTGGTGGAGGTAACTTTGGAGGGGTTGACAGAGATTTCCTGCACACATGCGTCGGAAGCTACCTGGGAGCTGAAGTCTGAGGACTCGTTTTCCGTTCCTGAATCAGAGTTTCGAGGCAGCATGTCTGGATGAGACAGTTAAATTGTGGTCTGTGTCTTTGGTGATTATCGTGCAGCTGAAAATTGTAAGATGATTGGCTAGGTGTTACCTGCATAACCAGAGAACACATTAGTTTTTCCATGAGGTTAAGGTACGAGTCCAAGAGATTTAGGAAAAAATGCCAAGTTTATCTTCTCCATTACAGTTTAGGTCACTTTTTAGTGCTGTGATGCTTAGAACTTCGTATCAAGTAAACCAAAGCTTGCAAATCAACTGAAAATTATTATGTACACATCGAAAACAGAAATTAACAAGGGTAAAATTGATCATTTAGGTTCTTTTACCAGAAGTACCTTTATATTTTACGCATATGGCCAGTGATTTTCACATATTGAACGACTCCTCAATTTTATGAATTTCAGCTACTTAATTGAGTAGAGTCTCTGATACACGGTAATCTAATTGTTTATACGATCGGAAATTATGTCAACTATCATCAACGAACTCCAGGAACTTTCAAACAATAGTTTGCTAAATGTTGCACTTTAATCCATAAGCAATGACTTCAATAACATTTTCCAGTGCCATGCCTTTCATGTCTACTATTTGTACTACTAGATGCAGTAATTGATTTGGCAATCTAGAAAAACCACTATTCTAGTCCACGTCATGTATGGAAATCACCATCCTGGCACACCAAAACATAGATTTTACGTGTGGTGAGCAAAGAACAACGGTATATACTTTTTCCAGCAAAGCCAGATACTGCGGTTAGACCAACAAGCATTGCAAGTGAATATAATCAACAAGTTCCAATGATAAATAGAAAATATAACAAGCAATCAATAGAATTGTCAAACCCAAGGAAAATGTAGGAAACACAAAGTGCCCAATGAGATTTTTTTTGCCAAAAAATCATATATGGAGAAATTGTGCTACATGCTACAGCTACCACATTCATGTTTCTAACCACTCAAAGAAATCAGAGATTCACAATACTAAAATTGATCTTTGCATCACCTCAGGATCTACACCAACGCTTGACCTCAATAGATATGAATGGAGCTAATGCAGAAGAAGTGTTACAGAGAAACAGGAAGTTCCCCTCTTTGCTTGCCAATATAGCAAGTTTTCTAGGGAGGAAGGAATTGATATTGAAATAAAGTAGCATAAAGTGAATTAGAAGCTCAACCAAGTCAAAGAAAAGCCCTCACCCCCATTTTCTTGATGTCCACACATGCTTGAATTCATGTGCATCACATCTTATAGTTTGGTGAAAAAAGTTGGAGATATGGCTTGGCCTTGGGTTTGGTCTCATATTCAATTTCCATATTTCCCCTTCCTGACCATACCTATTTTTCAGAGAAAAAAGTCTCGGGGTTTTCCAATGCATTGTTGCAAATGGATCAATAGGACTTCCTAAAACTATCTCCTGCAAACAACATACGAACGAAGCAGAAACCCAATATTTGGACCATCCAAAGGGGGCTGAGCAGAATTGGGAGCTCCACTCTAGTTGGGCTTGCTCTTCCATATGATGGTTAAGGGACTATACTTTTTGGTCTAAATCTTGGGTCTTCAAAGTAACAACCAAGTTAACCAAAGTGAAGCAATTCAAAAACAAATATATCATGAATGAAGACAACTTTTTGAATTACTTCCAGTAACGATGCACTGCTGCAAAAAGAAATGAGGCGATCTCAAAGCACGTCACAACAGTAACGTACCAATGCAATAAATTAAATCTGGTATGATAATCTGAAAAATCAAGAATAGTAATTTTTTTTCTAAGTTTGCCTGCGTAATTGCAGAAACTGCGATTTCAACATAACCCAGTAACTTTATCATCACCAATACATAAAAATCTTTGGAGTTCTTCCTGAACAGCCACAATTTAGACATTGAATACCTCATTAGAAAGAAAATCTGGCCTAGTCAGTTCTTGCCAAGGTCTTTGTATTTCAAAAAGGGAAAAAATGTCCTCAAATATATACCTGAAAAAGAAAATTTTCTCCAGGCACCTGTAAAGATTAGACCGGGGTATCTCATTGTTGAACATCAAAATCATCTCTTTGATCAGTAATTGTAAGGGGCGAAGAACTTTGGGCATTCTGTTCTGATCCGAATGAATATTCCTACTTCAAAAATTCTCTGCAATTGTCGATAGGTTCCCACAAGTTTTACTGACGTCTAACAAATCAAGTCTTAAATCTTTAAATTATGAAAGAAAAGGAACTCGGAAAAGAGTAATTGGAGAAAGCAAGCATCCCCGCAGCAGAAAGCAAGGGAGATCCAGATTTGATAAGCAAAAGTACATGCAAGTACCCTGTAACTGGAAAAACCAACAATTCCACCGCAAAAAAAGCAAAAAATAGGAGGACAGGTGAATTAGACTAAGCACGAAAATACACCCACAGAAGAGAAAACAAAAAGACAGAGGGCTATATCAGAGAGCAAGCAAAAGATGGCAAAAGAATGAAAAGTGTACCTGCGGCGACAAATCATGACATTCCAAGTTTTTCTTTGCGTTGGAGCCGATGCTTCAGGGTGAAAGAGCAGTGGGAGAGAGAGAGAGAGAAGGCACCTTAAAAGAGAGAGAGATTGTCGCCAATTCAGAAAGAACGGGACATGCTTGTGGGTTTTAGTTTATTCCACAGTGGGTAGGAAAGTGGATGGAGAATAAATGGAATTCCAACTATCCTCAGTGTGTCACTCAGTGTGTGTGTGTGAGAGAGAGAGAGAGAGAGAGAGAGGTGTCCAGGAGCAATAATTATGCAGAGATGGGGAAAGTCAGGGGAGTCAGAGAAAAAGCAGATGACACTCGTACAACCATTGGTTGATTTTTGGGCTCTCCAGTTCCTCAACAGCTAAACAATGGTGGGTAGAGAGAGAGAGAGAAGAGGGCACTAAGAGACAGAGAGTGGAGTTCTACTTCCCATAAACAACAAACTTGAGTACTTGGCATTGTTTGGTTTTTTTAGACATGACCCACTTAAAAAAGATAAGCATATAGTGTCTCTCTCTCCCCTCATTCTCTCCTCCCCACTTTAAAAAAAGTATGTGGTCAGATTCTTTTCAACGTCGGGCTTTAGCCAAACCTCTGCTGTCAGATGGTCTCCCATGACTTCCCATCTCATGCTCATACAAATGCAGCTACTATGTTCTGCAGAATTTGTCCCTCCGTGCATTTCTTTCCTTATTTCTTTCCTTCGCTATGATATCTCGTTTTCCTGTACTTGCTATCAATTCAGGGGATAGACCCCACTGCTTTTTTACTTCTTGTCATATTCACCTATTGATCTGGTGCTAAGTTTTTTTTTTCCTTAATACTTGACAGAAGGTTATGGTGCGCCCGGATCAGGAGATACCCAAAGACAAGCTCGTACGAAAGAGATCTGCCCCCCCCTCGCATGAATGCTATGTGACTTCCGATTTCAAGAAATGGCCTTAGGTTATAAACCGTGAAGTTTATACGGAACCTTTAAAGATCATTCTAATTCTGAAAACTTATTTTTTTTTTGGATGTTTTCCAAGTCACATTCAAAATATGGCATATTCTAGTCTTTCCAATTAGACCCGACTTCTTGTTCATTTCTGTAATATCAATTCCTTCTTGCTTTAGCCTGAAATAAGGTTTCTTCGGGTTTGCATCAAGTAAATATCTGCTGATGATGCTTGTATGACCATTGTCCCTTTCACGGACAATAAGAAGAAAAGTGAGAGAGTTTCTCCAAAGAATATTGCGATAGAGATCAAGATTGATACCTCAGTCCTCGTTTCATAATCTTCTGGATATCCTTATCTTGCGATGGGTTTTGATTACGACTATAACATTTGGGCTGAGAAGAAACACAGAGGCGACCAGCTTTGCCATCTAGTGCAATGATGAATTTCAGCAATGAGAGAGACTCTTTTTGTGAGTTGAGAGAATCTATGCGTGAGTGGTGGAGTAGCTATGGTGACGGTGACATAATCAAATACACTATATAAATGTGAGTAATTTTAATTGATTTGGGTTTTTATTCGGATCGCTTATCACGCATTAATGGAGGACAATCGATAGAAGGAAATTTCCTGTGTTCATATTATGATCTAAATTATGGGCATCACTTACATATAATATAAACACATAATGTATGTGGGTTATATAATCCACCAATCAAAGATATGGTCAGAGCCCAAAAAGATTTTGCTCCAAATAGGAACAGAGGACGTGACCCTCAAATGCAAATAGGTCAATAAATATCTAAGGGAGATTCACAACCATCCATAAGCTTGACTAGATTCGTGCCTTCTTTATCTAAAAAAGTACAAAAAGAAAAAAAACGAATTTAGGGATTTGATGAAAGATAGAATGTCATCTATATAAAATCTTGCTCATACTCTACGAGTTTAATATACAGGAAGTGAAGAGAGTTGATGGAAAATCAGATCGGCATGTCCAAGAAAGAAATTAACGGTCTTAATTGAATTGCAACTTACTCCAAAGCTGCAATTGACTTAACATAATTAAATTGAACGAATGAAAGAGCTTTCAAAATTATGGGGAAAATCGGAAAGGAAAATCCAAAATTCCTGCCCCTCCTCTCCACGGGCATCTTCGTCCACCCACTTTCTAATTTTATATAGAAGGGAAATCTCAAATCCGATGCTCTCCAATTAATCTAATCAAAATACAAGTGTCCCAAGCAATCGGCATGTGCTGGCTAACACGTGTCGTGTAGCGAGGCATGTAGTGGGGGTTGGTCCCCCCCCCAATCATAATCTCAACTCGTGTGCCTTTTTCTTGCTCGAGGTGAGAAGATTATACTATGCTGCAATCGCTGAAAATATAAGGTATTTGTGAGTTTAAAGTCCATGAAAATCCAACAAGATCTGATTCTGAAAAGAAAGGCTCTTGGGCTATCATGCCTTTTTGTTTTGTCGCTTTCTTACCTCTTTTTGGGACCCTTTTATTTTGATTATTGTTTTGATAACTTTTCTTTTGATTGATTGATGCTGCTTGTCTTCTTTTATACCAAAGTAAGATTGTGGCAATCGATGAATGGACTTATTTACTTCCGAACTTTCATCCCTTATGCTATAAAATGACGCTAGGCTTATCAAAATTAATTCACCACATCTTTATATTCGGTAATTTTTTACATTTTTTTTAGTGTCCGATATAGCTCAATAACCCATTTATTTAATGGTCTACTTATGATTGATAAAAAAAAATGGTCTACTCATGGACTATCACTTTTTTTTAATATAATTGTCATTACTCTACGATACTACCATACACATGTCGTTTGAATTTGCCCTTTCATGGCTACAATCACGAGACTTTGGCCACAACAATGATTAGAGGTACTTCACGCTTGGGAGATAGACATGTTAATTTGGTGAATTTTATATCGTACTATTTACTTGTAAAAATTGTTAAGAATATGTTTTGAATTTGAGTCGTAAATAAAATCTAACTCAAGCTAGTTTTCTAGTTGTAATTGGGTTCTTAATCAAACAGATATCTTATTTTGGATTTGAAAAAAATCCTTTTTATATAAGGAGTGGGACTTTTTTGGGAAGAGCATCAAAGAGGCGAACTTTTTCTAAATTACACCTTGAAATGAGCCAAGATCGATCGTGACAATCAATTGTGTAGCATGCTCCTAAATTACATCACAAGCTTTCAAAATCATGATCTTGTTTTTAAGAATTTGTGTGATTGAGATATTATTTTGTGTGGAATTATGAGAGCTACACCTTATGAGATATTGGATGTAATTCGAGACTAGAAAACACTAAGAGTAATTAGATGACTCGATTGTTGTTGCAATCTTTGCTGAACACTTGATCTATAATGGAACATTGCGTTGCTCTCCCAATAGAGTAAGTCCCATCGATCGAATCATATAAATATATGATTTATTCCTTTGTTATATTTGTTTCATTGTTCAAACACTTATTTTTTGCAACTATTAGTATTGGAGTCAGGCTTGGTTGACTTGAAGCGAATCAATGGTAATAGAAGAATGAAAAGTAAGAATCAACTAATTTGATGCGGAGAATTTTGATTTCTAAAAGATGCATATTGAGGATTATCAATATTAGAGAAATTTGCACTTACCCCAATGTAGGAAGACGCCAAAATCGGTGAATTAAACTGATTGAGATTTGCTAGATGGAAAACATTTGGTGCTTTTTGATTGATATTGGCTCTCAATGTTAAGAGAAGATCCCACTGATAAATGCTTTGTCCAACACATATGAGAAGCCCTTTGCACGCAACAAGATCTGCTTGATGTGATGAAGGTGTTAATTGAGTTCAATTAAGATTGTTTTTAATGATATAGTATGTGATTCTATATTCCTTATTACTTGATAGTTGGAATACGACCATTATTGCTATTAGTAATCCCTCTAAGTCAATGAGTTTGACGTTTGATAAGGTTTGCAAATTGATTTCGGGTGAAGAGATCCATGGAAAAGATGCCGATGAACTTATACCTATTAGTTAAGTAGGTGAAGCTAGAGAAAAAACTAGTACTTGTGTTAGCAAGAGTACTGTGAACTTGAATAAAACAAGTCAATCTACAATCGGTGATATTCTCTATGGGAATTGTAGCAAAAGTAGGCATAGAAAGGATTACCTTAAGTCGAAAAACAAGATGAGTAAAGAATTAGAATAGAGTTTACTAATGATATTATTGCAATTGTCAATGGTGTTTTGAATGGTGATGATTACCTATTTGACAATGGGATTGGTTGCTTCATGGATGGGTTATTAATTATGTTGTTCACTTCACACTACACCATGTAAGAATTGCTTTACTACTTATCAATGCATGGAAAGTGGTAAAATGCAATTGGGGGACAACGAAGAGTGCAATGTTATGGGAGCTAGTGATGTTAGATCAGCATGCATAATGATATCATGAGGATATTGATTGAAGTGGGCCATGTTTCAAAAATTGAATAAGATCCTAATTTCCTTAAGTTCTCTAGATTTAACTGCGTGCCAATATGTTTTAGAAGGTAGAGTTTGATGATCGTTCAAGGTGCCACGGTGGTAATGAGAGGAGTCAAACACATGACCTCTATGAGCTTCAAGGGGAGACAATAACGAATCTCGTTATAGAGACGTCAAATGCACTTATTCAAATCTAATGATTGCAGCATATGCGTTTGTGGCACATTGGCAAGAGACTTGAAGGTTATAGGTGAAAGTAATCCGGTGTGTGGTTATATGGCCGATGAAATCAAAGAGATATAGGTGCTATGACTTCAGCAAACAACAAAAGGTGCACTTCAATATGACTATTAGAAAACTCACAAAGATTGCAACGTCGATTCATTTGAATGTTTGCAAGTTGTCACGATTTCCTTCAAGGAATAGTGCTAAATTTACACTCACAATTTGTAGATGACAACTCGAGGAAGACCTAGTGCTTACACTCACAATTTGCATAAGCACTAGGTCTAAGTTCAATACTATTTTCAGGATTAGGCATTTGAAAGCTTTGATCAAAAAGTAGACTAGTAAAACGATCAAAAATTGATTGATTGATAATAGAATGGAGTTTTGCTAGGAGTTGTTTAACAAAATATGCATGAATTAAGGCATAGCGAGACATTGCAATAATGCTAGTGAACTACAATAGGTTATAGAGTTGATGAGTAGAACATTATTTGAGACAACCTACAAAATGCCCTCTTGTGTCAATATGGCTAGGAAATTCCTAATGGACGGACTTGGTACAACGAGTAACTTGGTGAATTGGTCCCTATCAATTGTGATTGAATATTTGACTCATGAGAAAGTATAGCCAAGTAACTTTGCCGGTTATTCTATAATTACAATATTTGGTTATTCATGTTATGTTCAAGTAAGTAATGGTAAGTTTGATGAATAAACAAGAAAATGCATATTCCAAAGCTATGCACAAGGTGAATAGGGCATCGATTACGGTGCTCAAAATTACAGTCACCTATTGTCAGCAGAGAAATTATACTCGACATGTCTTTAAGATATCCGAGTAGGAATGGTTGTGATAATGTTTATATGGATTTGGATAGTATTCAACTCAAGGTGGAGTCATAGCCAAAGACTCCCGAGTTAGCGGATGCTAGCATGGTAATTGACATAAATGATACTTATAGTGAAGTAAAGCCTTTCGAGCCAATTGTTGTTGTATCTACCAACCTTGACAATGTGCACGTTTGATCTGTTGATAAATATAGATGCAACGGTAGTTTTGCTTTATTTGTGATTGAAGAGCTTGTGTCAAAAAATCTTTGCAGAGTAGCTAAAGGTGCAAGTAGAATTAGTATTTTAATGAGGTCTAATGAGGTCCACAATTAAGACGAAGTTCAAATGAAACTTCGACTTCAAAGATGTTTGTGGCATCTGAAGAGCCCATGCAGGTTTGTCAAAGTGTATCAACGAAGTTTAGACTCCAAAGAAACGATTGTTACTTGGCTCCAATACCAAGTTAAGGTGCAAATTGTTGAGAATGTATCTCAAGTTTGAGCCCATAAAGGAAACTCGACCCAAGTAGGTCTTTTAGTTTGAGTATGTATCCCATTTCTAATCCAATTTTTTTTCTATTAAAAAAGTGAGACTTATGCATGAAAAGCATCTAAGAGATGGTTTTTCGGTGAATTACACTTTGAAGCGATCCAAGATGAGGCTTCAGCCGTGACAAGCAAATGTGTGGTGTCCTCGTGAATTATTTCATGAGTGTTTGAAGTCATGAAAATCTAATGTTAAAATTTTGTATAATTCCTTTATGAAAGTTAGAAATTATTTCATTAGAAATTGTGAGAGCTAAACACTATGTAAGATATTATGTATTATTAAGAGATGGACAACATTTAATTGACTCGAATTTTGGCTATAATCTCCATTAATCATTTAATCTACAGTGAAATCATGTGTTGGTCTCTCCATGGTTTAGGTTCCATTGATCAAATCATGTAAATTTGATATATATTTTATTTCATTTTTCAATTTACTTTATTCTTCGATCACTTGTTTTTATCTTGATCTTACTCTACAAACTACAAAACACCTACGAATGAAAAAAAAATCCAGAATTATGGATTTACTGTCATTGCACAGGTTTTATGTTGATCCGTGGAGACATAACCAGTAACACCTACAAGTCGATCTAATACTAAGAAATTGCGTCGGTTGTGAGGATCCACCGTGGCATCAAGAACCACGTGTATATTGTTTGTTACTTTACTGATTATCTTGAAGTCAGTAGTTACTGAGCGTGACATAACTCATTTTATCTATCGAATTAATGGATTAGACTTGATTAGTTGATGTCCAAAAATGGAAAATACATTTTCATTTATGTCCCATCTAATTTAAGTATTTATCAAAGTAAGAACATTAGAGGTGGCTTCGAGGAATTTATGTCATTATAACCAAATAATTGTCAAAACTAGAGTTCTAAGGTTATTTTAAGGATACTACGTGATTTAGTTTTATGTATTTAGAATCTGGTATGGCAATTATAAGTCATTAAAAAAAATGTAAGAATTCTTAAGATGGATTCAAGGAAACTGCAAAGATCTTAAAAAATATATATACAATGTGTGTTGTAACGATACTCTTTAATCACTTAGCTTCGTCTCTTATAAATATGCATCTAAAGAAGTATGGATTGCATTTTTTCATATCCTAATCTCCTCTAGATTTCCATTGCAATTTCGTACGGTTTTCAAGACCCATTGGATGCATCGTAGTTGCCTAGTCGATGATATGATCCATTCTCTATTATTGAGAAGATCGTCTGATCTTCCATTATTGAAAGAACTCGAGACGTAACCCGCATGCCTTTGCATGATGACGGTCGGATCTTTTGTGGACCTTGACAGTAAGTACTGCTCTTGGGCCCATGTTTGATGTAAAATGTTATTGGGGTGGACATTTGGGTCTGATATAAAATATGCTGTTCTTTTGCTCAAATGCTAGCTATGGTGCTCTAATGTTGTTCGCTTTCCAGTGACATCTAGATTTCCGCTTTCGATGCGGGATTTTGGGCTTGGCTCGGCGCACCACTCTCCCCATCGCAATGTGAGCATTGGTCTCCTCAATTTGTTCACCATGAGAAAAATTTAGTTGTTAGCGCGAGGAGATCTCTTTGGTCATATGCAGTACCAAAACTTTCGTCGCTTATTCACATAGCATGACATCATATTATGAAAGCATCATCCTAATAACTTATGGTGAAAGTTATTGTGTTACCATGACATCGGATTCAATGAGGTTCTGGAGATTCTTCTGCACACCGGAGCGAGATGAGGAACACTCACCTCGACGAGAATGGGAAACCCTAAAACGAGACAGCGTTTGTGGAGCACCTCAACATCAAGAAAACGCGCCATTGAAAGAGCCAAAGACTCCGGAAATGACCGTAAAAATGCAACTCGGGGGAGCACGGCGTGGGAATGAGCAGGAGAAATGTCAAGTCAAAAAGGACTGAGAAAATGGAGAAAAGGCGACAAATGAACATTCAAAAATTGCAGTCTGCTAACGTGGTTTCCCGTCGGGTTGCCCCATTGAGAACGGTGTTTCCTTCAATCATGCCTGGAGGACGGGAGGCTTGGGTCCGATTCCCATACGAGGACGCAAGATGAAACCTAACGATGAAGGTGTGGTCTAATGTGGAAAAAAGTCTTAAATTTATTATATTTTTATCAATTCAGTTATCAACTTTTCAATTTTATTGAATTTTAAACATTTTCATATTTTATCAATTGAGTTATCCAACTAATTTTGATTGAAATTCGTTGAAGTGGACACCGGCAGTCTTACGCGACACGACCGGTGTTGACGTGGAAATCTTTTGATAATATTTTAATATTTATTGAGTTTATTTATTTATTTCTTCTTTTTTTTTTTTTCACTTTTTTTCTCTTTTTCTTCTCTTTTCTTTTTTTTTTTCAACTGAAGAGCAAGCTTAGTTTTTTTTTCCGATCGGTAAGAGCAAGATTAGTTTATTTTGCGGAAAATAAATGATTTGGAAAATATTTTTCAAAAATAATCACTTATATCACTTACAAAAATGAATGGACATATAATATTTTCATCGTTCACAAAAACAATTAAACATAAATTGTTGTCAATGATAAAAATATAAGTGATTAATTTTAGAAAAATATTTTTCAAAATATTAATCTTCTACAAAATAAAGGGAGCCTAAAGCTTAAAACTATTGCTTTTGGGAAACCGCAAAATTTTTACAATGCAAAGCTTCGCCAGATAAGATTATCAAGGCCCTCACCATCTTCGACTTGAATCAAGCCATCAAGGCCTACACTGAAAATCATGATGTCCAATATTCATTATTTAAACGGGGTAAAATGACATAAATGATCCGTCAACTTTAATCCAATACACAATTTAGTCCCTAAATTTTAATTTGTTAAATATGATTCCTAAACGCTGAATTTTTAATTTGTTCAATGTAACCTCTAATTTTTTTTGTTTATGTTCATCTCAATCCATGAACTATATAACAATGATCAATATTATCTATGAGCTTAAATTAATGGAAAAATAATATTGAACATTTTTATATAGTTAAGGGACTAAAATGAACAAATATAAAAAATTCAGAAATTTCATTGAATAAATTTAAAGTTTAGGATTGACGTTACACATTAAACTAAATTTCATAAATCACGTTCAATAAATTAAAGGGTTCATAGATCATATTACATATCGAGGTAAAGTTGAGAGTTTATTTGTGTAATTTTTTCTATTGTAATCAATGCAATGTTACTATACATGCGCGCGTAGAAGATATGCGAACTATCATTGTCGTTGACTGGCATGCTTTGTAAAATTTCATTCTAGTGAAGTGAGCTATGATGTAAAAACACACCACACCTGTGGACAGCCCAAGGCTCGATGTCCTTCCAACATCTTGGTTGGAACAAGGAACGCACGCTACCCACCTCAATCTTATCAAAAGCTTTCACGCTTTATCGAAATCTGCCGACTCATATGATTAGATGTAAAGCGCACATGTTCACGAATTTCGATCCTTCAAATGTTGTACTTTCTCTCTCAGTTCCTCTCTTTAATTTAATTTCCCGGCTCGCCATGATTGTCCTTCATTTATTAAAATCCTAAATCCCGTATATCAATTTTTACAGGCGACAAACTAAGAATAAATCATAAAAAATCAGCGAGGGCAAGCTCAGGAATTTTAAGGACAAATGTGTCGTGCATGTACAGTCTGATGCGCTTTGAGAAGAGAGGTCTAAAAGTGTGTTTGGCAATGATTCTATTTCAGAGAATAATTTCTCATCAAAAATGTTTTTTTTTTATTTTGCTCCCAAGAACAATTTCTAAATATTTAAGATATTTGATAAACTGTTTAAAATTTTTAATCCGAGAATAGAAATATGTTTGGTAAAAATTTTGATCTTTTGATTCTTTTAATTTTTAGTATTTTTTGTTATAATCTTCTTTTTTCTTTTTTCTTTTTCTTTTTTTCCCATTTATCCTCTTGGCTGCCGCCGCCGGTGGTGGCCGGCGAGCTCCCTAGAGCCTCGCTAGGCCAAGGCAAGGTCCAACAAGCTCATTGGAGCCTCGCCGGCGACACTGGGGCGGTGATGGGATGGGAGGAGGAAGAGGAAGAAGAAGAAGAAAGGGAAGGGAAAAAAAGAGAAGAGAGAAAAGAGAGAAAAATAATAATTCTCATAATTGTTCTCGGGAATAAGAAACAAGTTTTTTTGCTTCTTGATTTTATTCCAAATCTATTCCTCGGAACAAATTTGTTCCCAAAAACAAAAAATTTACCAAACGCATTTCTATTCTAAATCTGCTCTTGGGAACAAAATAACATAATCAATTATTCATGAGAGCGTTATCAAATAAACCCTAAATAGCTAGACCTTCCGCAGACTAGGCATATGTGTGGCATCAAATTTGTTAATTTGTGAAGTCATGAATCCACAATGTACATAAGTACGTTTTCAAACATTTTTCATTTGCATTAGAGAAGCGATAACTTCAAATACCATAAGGAAGATGGACTTTTGATTTTCTCTCCACCACAAGCATCCATTCTTTTCATCGTGAACTTTTTATATGTGTGGCCTTGTGGATGATTTTGTTAGGACGCATGAAAAAGTCAGAAGTAATTATCTTATCTTCACGATTAAATCTAAAATATGATTCAATTATAGAAAAGCATGTCCAGATCTATGTGTCTGCATTTAAGCATTGAGCACTCCTTTTTTTCCCAATAACATTTTATACGCTATAAGTGTCCAAAAACAAGTCAAAATCCATGTGTCGCAAAATTTTTAAAAAAAGGGAGTAATGCTTAACTTTAGACAAACTTTGAATTTACTGGTGCACCACCAAAGAGTTTTGAATATTGGACTTATAGGGAATCCAGCAAGAAACTCTGCTAAGGCTCCAGTACATAACTGATCATAAGTGCAGATGCGATGCATGTCCTAAGTTCTTGTGAAATAAACATCGTAAGTATTGCTCACTTCCAACCAGATTTGCACCAACAAGAATTTGCTTATCAAACTCTATGAGCTGGAAGCTAGCTAACAGAAGAATCTTTCTCGTTAGTAGCTTCCCAAAATCTGACCACCATCTCAACAATTTCAGGTAGGGTAAAAAAAGGGAAGCAGTCATTGTCTATCAGTTGGACTTTCAGTGGTAGATAATGCCACAAAACTTTATTACAAGATGCAATGCAATGATTTCTTTGCTCTCAAAAAAAAAAGAAAAAGGAAGGAAAAAAACATCATCATTCCTTTCTTGCCCCTCCAAAATAACATGGTGTTTTATAGTGCTCTTCCCAAATGGTCCCACAAGCCTCCAACTCGTTGAAGGGAGAGCCGCGAGCTTCGGCCCCTTATTCTTTTCTTCCCTTTTCAGCTTTGAACGAGGGTCACCACATGAAGATGGTAGCAATTCATCTCCTTCAAAGGGCAAACATGTTGACCGGAAAGAAGCCTATGTGAAGCTAGCGCGATTTGGGACATTAGCAAGTCAGATACGTTGGGCCAACAATTGTAATCATCATAGTCATCAAAAGTGTGCGAGGGGACCCCAGATGCATCTTTTCACTATATTTGCGCCTGTACAATGAAAAGACATGGTTCTAACTTGTGATCCACGCCTTTGAGATTTCATTGATGGAGGATATTATGGTTATGCCCTAAGAATTGCTTCTCTCTCAATTTATATGATCTTTTCCTTTTGCCGCCATCAATCAATAAGTGTAGAAGATAACGACCAAAAGTTGGATTGTGTCATTTTTAACCCGAGTATAGGATGATATCGTTTCACATCATTTAATATTCCACAAAGCCATCATTATTGACGCCGTACCATATCTTGCATAGAGAACCATGGAATCAAATTTTCCAATAGCAAGAACCAATATGAGCTGGTAGAATCATGCGATTACACAACTAATTTTGAAAAAAATTTGCCAAAAGAATAAAATCAAGACCGATTGTAGATTGTGTATAAGTTCTAGAGCTTCTAATATATTTATTGATTTTATATTACACTAACAAAACTTTACGTGGTATTGCAACAAAGGTATTTATTAAAATCTCTCCACACAAACTGGCACCCAAATAATGATCAACTTCTTTAATTCTATATCATCTTTAATCTTTGTCTACAGATGCTTCAAGCTGGCAAAAATAAATATGAAAGAGCATATTACGCTATAGCTTAAATTTCGAAAACATTGGTAGGTCCAAAAAACCGTGAAAACCATTTCGAGAATGTGTAGACTCGGCAGATCCTTACATGTTTTGGGGCTTCTTGCAACATCAGATTGAAATTTATGATCTTATGGGTGATCCTATCATAATCTTTCTATCCAAGATCTTATCAACAAACCTATCTAGCAAGATCATGTCACAGGACCTCGTTAGGTGATGATACCCCCATTATCAAAAGATCTCAAAACCTTCTCCAACTTTCATAGTCATCTCTGCTAGATTGGAATCGCATGAACTATCCCATCAAAGAACTTATTCCTCAATTTTTGCGATTCTTTTCTTATTCATATCATCTCATTGACTAGAAAAGTTTGGCAATGAATGGAGATCTCGATGATATGCATCTCGATTTTGTAAATCTGTCTTCGCTTTAAGCATGGGTAAAAAGAAATCGCATTATAGCATTTCGGTTATTCCTGAATCTCAACTTTTATGCTTACAAAAAAGATCTTCGAGTATGATCTACCTTTAATTGTTGACCTACTTGCGTATTTTGTTAAGTTAATATTTCATTTGAGATTGCTATGAATATTTTAAGAACCGCCATATAAAGGTCATCATAGCTGGCGAATAAAATAATAATTTTACGTAAGTTCCTGCCATTATCCTTCGCATTTAACAATATATATTCCAACAATCATGTGGCATGGCTAGGCCAAGTCTTAGCATTTTGAACATCGGGCAAGTTTATAAAGATGGCTCATCATCCAAGGGTAACCCTTGAGAAATCTAATGATTTTTGGGACAATTATTGAATCGGTCGTCAACTTTGGCTTCCTTACATTTTGTAATTTCTATTTCCAAACTCCATACAATACACTATATTGTTAAAAACCTAGAGTTTGCATCTTGGAGCCTACCACCTTTAGAAAAATCTCATGAAAATTTTGAGAAACTAAAGATTGAGAGTGTAAATTTTTTGAATATTTAGGGTGCAATATCTAAGATGTTGAACCACCCACCTGGGTGGCGTTGCTGGTTTGCGTTCTCTTCCTCTCACCAAAGGTCAAGAGTTCGAATCCCAGTTTCATCATAGGGTGACTTACCTGGTTGCATGTGTGTGGTGGCTAGCACATGTGACCCCCAGAGTTTACTCCCCTAACTGTCGGCGGGGTACGGGGTTCCCTGAGTCATCAAAATATATATATATCTAAGATGTTGAAGGTAGACGGTGTAAAATGTACATTTGAAATTAGGCGACGGCAATGTGTAACATATTATATCATATTACTTATACTATATACAAAGCCAACTTTTGAATTTGATTTTTACCGTGTTCAGCTATGAGTACTACCATCATTGAAGAAGGGGAGAATGTAGGAGAATATGACCAGGCAACACCTATAAACGGGAAAGAGAAACCGATGAATGGAAGCTTTTAAATAGTTATCCATTAATAATAAAAATAAAAACTATTCAAATCCTTTTATAATGAATGTGGTGCTCGCGACACGCATTTTGTTCAACTATATGTAAAGCCAAAATTTGAATTGGTGTATCATTCAATAGTATAAATGTAGCCTATCCATTGCTACACCACTTTAGCTTAGACACTTGTTTTTCGTCTTACGTGCGCTTGCTAATTCTAATTATATTTGAGTGAAAATGGAAGATGTTTTCGTGAATGCCTCCGTTTATTTTTCTTGCCGACGAACGGCTGTTTTTCCCCGTGGAATTAAGGAAAATATCTTCTTGATTCCGCGATACCATTGGTACTCTCTCTCGCCAGTGGATGTTGTTCGTTTTCTTTTTGTTCAAACCGAGGTGACATGTTCCTATTAGGGATGTTGTAGATCCCCAAGAAGTCAAAGATCCTATTTACATCCTAGGCTAATGGATCCACTGTGGTCCACATTTCGCGGTCCCGGTCAAAACTCGAACTAATGAACTCCATAATTGCCGTCCCAACAATTTCGCGTAGCCAACCGCAGTCCTGAGATTAATCAAAACCCACGTCAGATATTGACCCGCAGAGCCTGCAAGCTGGTCATGTAGTGAAAAAAAAATAATAATAATAATAATAATAATAATAATTTCATGCGGTAAATAGCATACAGTCTCTATTTGGATTTTGAAATTAACAAGCAAAGCCTCATCAGTTGTCATGATCTCCCTTTCGTCAGATAAGAGATCTTTCCTATGGTCCACAATCTCCAACTTGTCGAAATGTAAAACCAGTCTAGGTAGGACCTTTCTGCTTGATTTGTCCACAGAGTCGTGAGAAAAAGTGATACTTTTAGTCCTCACCAGATCAATTAATTGCGCTGGTCATTGGTGTTGGGATGCTTTTGACCGAGAGGAAAGCCATGAAAAGGTAGCCACGTCGCTATGTCGTATGTAATCCTCCTTGCGATCGAATGATATTCTATTCTCTTTTGCGCGCTGCATTAAGTCAAGAGTCGAATGATTTGATCGAAAGTTCGCATGGTCTAAGTCCAAGAGATTAGGCTTCTTGAGATGTAAACTCATAGTCCTCTGCATGCAATGAAAGATGTAGCTTAATGTGTTCTAGCGGATCGGACATATATAGAGCATACCAAAAAGTCGAAAGAATTTTGCAAGCAAGTTCAAGAAAGCTTTTTTGAAAGCCAGGGAAGACGAAAAATAGAAGGAAGGAATAGCATCCGTCGCTTTTATTGTCACCCGCGGTCTCCTTTTCATAAAGATGGTGCATATTCACGATGGCCATCCTCAAAGGATAAGCTAATAGGGCCTACCCCGTTTCCTACACTTCCTTATCGGATCTCCATAGCCACTGTGCCCATCAGCTGCCATCAGCCACCGTCGCGATTGCAACCACCCCCTCCGCTTGCCTTTCTACTCGCACTCTCTCAGATAGGAGGTCGACGGTTGTTGCCAACCTAAACTTGAGTTACACTACTTGTGTGCGTGAACTATGCTTTCAAATCTAAGGACAGAATTGAAATGAAAGATAGAGCGCGTTGCAATCGTATGAAATCTGTACCTTTTCGTGATCATATTTTCAAAACATGCAGATGATTTTTCCCCAAGGAAATCGTCTGGGAAAAGAAGTGCAAAGGCACTCAAATCCACGACAGACGGGGTTGCCTTATCGTTTTCCTCTTCTCTTCACAATCACTAGAAGACTTTTGCAGCATATAATTGAACTTTTCGTACCTAGAACTTTCATGCTCATGCAAACGTGGACATCACCGAAGTGTATCGGTCCCATAACACCATCACATGCAACGACTAAAAGAAGCAAAATATATAAAATCTGAATACCTAAGTAACCTATATTGTTTTGATAAGATTGTGAGAGTATTGAAATGATACAAGATTCACGGGATTCATATGTTGGGATAGTTGCACCCATCGTTCTCAAGTTTTCCAAAACAGATATCAAATCAATCTCGCAACTCAAACCAGATAAGTGGGGACAAGTCAAGAACCTAACCTCTCCATTGCACATGTCTCCAAAAACGAGTGACGATGTGTATTATAGATGACTATTTCAATAAAGAATTGTAAATTTTTAAAGAACTAAGGATCACGATTAGCCCTAATCTAATCAGTGCACATCTTGGGTTTGGGCTTGGTATCCAACCCACCCATGTAGTAAATAAATAAATACATATGCTTCCATACACACATTAGTGGGTGTGATAAACTGTGAGGCGTATGATCATATCTTACTTTGGGACGAAAAGAACGGTAGATTATCCATTTAATCATAGCGAGCACATAAATTACATTGATGGAGAAAGATGAATAAATTTAACGTGGCAGAGGGACAATACATAGCAAAAGACACCTTTTAAGCATCACCACATATACAGTAATTTTCTTCGATTGAAAGTTTGATTCTACTTTTAATAAAACATACAAAATTATACCCTAAATCGCTTCTATATTCTCGTTATCAAACTCAAAGATATATGCGGTACGGTTCACTTGTTTGAACAGTCGCGCAAGCTAGTGGGCAGCTAGGAAGTGATGTTAAAGAGAGGGTCGAGTGGGCATAAATGATTATGATTCCTTGTATATACTTCGGGGGCATATATTCAAATCATAAAATCGCTGATGATGAATACAATAATGATAAAATATGCAATTGGGGCCTATGCGTGTTAGGAGTTGACCCCATGGAAAAACAAAGGATTGTGAGTGATTGAGAAAAGATTACGGCAAGATTCGATTGGGATTGTGTTGAAATTCCGAGATTGTTTAGGACTTTTCTAAAAGGTGGGATTGAGTTTTTTAGTTTTGTTTTTTTGTGGTACACGATATTTGGTCACGGGATTTGAAATAGTGCACCTCTGCCGTGTGGAAGGAGGGGTTTTGCCAAGCTGCGACACGAGCATGACCCCGGAGTTCAAGACAAATTTGGCATCTGCAACTCTCGTTGAACCGTCAGCTACGCCCATGTGGGACTTGAAGTAGCAGAATCATCTATTCAAATTTCATCAATTTCATACTCGTTGCTACAAATTAGGTCATCTGTACGAGTCAGAGGCTTGACTATAGTGGGTTCACGAGACTTGTGGGTAGAAAATAGGCTTCCGGATGACCTGATTCCTGTGCCCGTTCCATTATGTACTCACTAAACAAGATTTACTAGTTAATTGTGATATGGTTAGTTGGTTCTTGAGAACTTCTTCTCTATTATTTTCAACTTCAATTCTCTTTTTCCGTATCATGACGAAAATAATGGATGCTAGCTATTACTATTTTTGCTTAAAGTCGTCCTATTACTTAAACGGGAAAAAAAAAATCATAGTCCTAACTTGGTCAACTAGAAAAAACAAGAATTTCATCTTCGAGTTGTATAGCATAACCACCTTGTTTTATATTAGGCAAATATCATAAAAAACCTCAAATTATGCCACTTGTGACAATTTTACCTTGAATTTTTTTTATATCATCAAAAATCTCAAATTATGCCGCTTGTGATAATTTTACCCTAAACATTTTTTTGTGCCACAAAAATTCTCTAACTATGCCATTTATAACAATTTTACCTTGAACTTGGGACAAATTTACCACAAAATTTTTGGTTAAAGGGCATTTTCGTCATTTTAATTTTTCTTTTTCTTTTTTCCCTTTCCCTCATCCCTCTACCGACGAGGGCTGCCCTCACTCACTCGACGCCAGTGAGGGAAACTCTCACTGGCGTCAAGTGAGGGCAACCTTGGCCTAATTCTAACGCCGGTAAAGGGAAGAGGGAAGAAAAAAAAAGAATATGTAAAAGGATGAAAATGCCATTCAGCCAAAAAATTTATGGTAAATTTGTCTTAAGTGGCATAATTTAGGATTTTTTGTAACACAAAAAAAAAATTCATGGTGAAATTGTCATAGATGGCATAGTTTGGAGTTTTTTGTATTGCAAAAAAAAGTTTAGGGTAAAATTGTCACAAGTGACATAATTTAGAGTTTTTTTATGATATTCGCCCTTTTATATATTACCTCCCAAGTGTCAAGTCTTATAGCAAAACCGCCTTATCTTATATGTCAACCCTTAAAATATATATGTGTGTTGTGTCCTCACTTATCTTTCTTGTTTCTCGTTGCATGTTAAAAGTCCTAAACATATGATTCTTTCGATTCGATTAATTTCTACAAGATGTACACCAATCCTATGATTACAAAATATATGAAAGTATCGAAGTATACAGAAGCCAAATGAGTGTGCACAGTTGACCGGAAAGGGCCCAATGGCTTGCTTAGCTCATCAGGCTCGAGGCCAAATGGGCAAGTCTCAAAAAGCCCTACATAGACATGGCGCAAACATATCCGTTTGGTCCGTCCATTCGAGTCGAGTCTGATGATCAAATAGGAACAATGCTACCATAACTAAAGCTAACATAGCGAGATCAAGTAATCGATCGTGCCGTGCCAAGGGGATTGCATAAATTAGGTCCAGGGTTTCTCCCTACTTCCAATCGCCATCACTTTTCTATCTTGGAGCCAACTTGGTTAAACTTTTGGCGTGAAGGAGGGCCAAAAAAAATAAAAACACAAAAGATTGAGAGAGGCAGAGAGAATCCCAAAGGTGTTCCTCCATGTACTTGACGAGAGAGAGAGAGAGAGAGAGAGAGAGGCGGGCAAAGGGCAAGTGAGCCCAATGAAGGGGCGTGTGGGGGACCATGGAAAGAGGCGAAGGCAAAGGCAGCAGGAGGAGCAAGCAGGGGAATCGCAGCCAATCCGAGGGATTTATTGCTGGGTGGGTAGGGGCCAGGATGGAAAAAAGAAAAGCCTCTCATTCATCTGGCCATGTGAGGATGAAGAGGAGCCATGGCGGAGCAGGACATGAAGATGATATGGATCATGAACATTTATTGAACGACGTGTATGAACCGAAATACAATCTTTTGTTCCTCCTCCTCCTCCTTCTCGTTCTTTGGATGGCGATGGCTCCTTTTGACTTAGCCCACGCACACGCACACATGGCCGACACACCCGATCACACTCACTTTGTGTGGCCAGCGGCCGATTTGGTAAAACTAAAAAAGAAAGAAAGCAGCTCATCATCCCCCCCGGCATCCGCCCGTACGCTGTCGTGGCTCGATTCGCAATTCGCCTGAACGCCGTCGTTCAGTGATTGTATGACCAAAAAGAAAAAAAGAAAATACGCGCGATCGATAAAGTCGTGTTCTCCCCACGTCTAAAGGATAAACATGCTCTAGAGCTAGCCCGTCTTTACTCGCTTTCGTGTTGACCAATGATCTTAGTGGAATCGACCTGAGTTTTCGATGCAAAATCATCGCGCAGTTATGACCGTCTGTTCTTACACCTTTCCAAAAATAAGCTTGCTCCTTTTTTTTTAATGATTCAGGACTCTTTTTTATAGGAAAAAAAATTCGAATTTAGTGACTAATATGGACAAGAGAATAAAAGAAAAGATCCTTCCAAGCATATTATTTAATATATAATGTAACGATTTAATTACACGCCTATTGGAAGATCATCGCGACTTTTTGCTCTCTTCTTCTTCTTTTTCTTTTTTTTGCGCTTTTGTCCAGACAAAGTCTCATGTCCTTGAATGGTGCTCGAATGGACAAAAGGGCAAATGGTCCCCACGCAATCTTCTCCTTATTCCATCAAAAGATATCGACGCCCTCTTTTCAAAGGAAAAGCCCCCTCTCCTCTCCCCTCCCCTCCCCCGGCATCTTCCGCTATTTTACACATCCCGCTTCTCCAAAGATCTTTTGCCCCCATCCCATTCACATGCAACCTACCCACCTACGCAGTACCAGCAGCAGCTGACGAGGCTGATTTGATTTTGTTCATTATGCAAAGCGCATCTCTTGTGGCTTCTCTCCAACCCATTTAAGCTTCCTTCCCAAAATGCTTCTCTTTGAAATATTATTTTCACCGCTTCATGATAGATTTTAAATGCTGTTTATATTCATATGATCTTTCTTTATTTATCAATTCAAATTTTTTTATTAGACTTACTAATGCGGTGTTGGTTTGCTGCGGATTATGACACCCTTGCATTTTTTTAACTCCATGCGACTCGGGTTGTCGAGAATGCAGTCTCCACAAGTGGTGGTGTTCAGATGATATCGAGCTGCGTACTCATGACAACTAATGTCGTTAAATTCGAGGAACTTGGCGTGCCTAATGGTAGAGGTGCCCATACTAGAAATAGTAAATTATTGCATTGGGAAATGGTTAAATTTCAAGGTGCCAAGCTGGAAAAATTATTATTTGACTACTAGGAGCCATCTCTTAAACTTGGTTGGACTAAATTGGATATCCTCGGACTTCTGTGCATGACCTCGCAAACTTACAATAAAAGAATTATTAATTTCATCAATGATCAAATGGAGTCTAGCGGATTCTAAGGATAGATCAATTCGTTATATTAATTTTTCATATTTTTTTTGCAATTGACCCATTTCGTTGGGAATTTGGCCTTGAGAGAGTCACCCAATGGGTTTTATTTGAGACGAAGTATTGTGTGATGGAGGAAGAACTAGGGTACGGAAAGTCGTCATGGGTCGCGACTCTTGACATTGCTGGTAGCATCCGGTCTTTTTCCCAAACATCGTTTAAGAAGAATCTTCTGGTCAAAGCAACCCTCCCTCCCCCCGAGTGGAATTTCCAAGATCTCGGGTCTTATCTCTCTCTATTACCATAGGAAATTACGCACAAAACCCCAACTCCTATCCAAGCGAAATCAGAGGAGCGTGGAGGGGAGGGGGAGGGAGAAAATTAAAAACAGCCCACCAACAAACAGACAGACCCGCCATTTTCGGAAACGAGTCAATCTCGTTACAAGGCGGTACGTAATCCTGTTGGAAAAATTGCTGGGAGGGGAGGGGCCCTCATCCCACGCGAGTAATTTAAGGGGAAAGAGAAAGCAGGGGGGCATTTAATGCAACCAGAAGCCTCTCCTTCGATTCAATTCAATTCGATCGAAGGGCTTTCGGCCTAGGAATTCGACCTCGTGGACAGGCGAAAGTATACATGAAACCAGAACTTCCAAGAGAGAGAGAGAGAGAGAGGCATTTCGGAAATTTGGTTGACTGAGGACGGGGGATTGTGTCAGTTCGCGTGAGAATGAGATCCACGCATTTGTCGCAATGTCCTTTTCGCAAAGATCTCCGATTGCAATATTTTATAATATATCTCTCTCTCTCTCTAGTAATTAGATTTCGATTTGATGATTTTGTCCCAACAGCTTGACAATTACTTGCCAACTTCGTGTACATGTCACGAGGACCTTCGAGAGATAATTCCTTAATATTTGGAGCCACAAAAAGTTGGAACGTCAATTGCCTTATGTATCTTGTCACTCTTCAAAGTAAAATATTTAAAGTGCGATAGTGTCTAATGGCTACCTGAAAAAATTAACATTGAATAGCGATTCCATGATGAGCTTTAGTAAAGACTGTTACTAAATTACATATCAAAGTGCTTGGTATATTGACTTTGGGAGATCGAAAGCAAAATATGAATAGAATATAACTAGTCTACCAACATACGATGAATGATTACGTAAATGGGTCTCTAGTGGGTTGGTTGAACTTGGACCAAAATAGAATGACCTACTCAGATTTTCCTATGCACTTGTCGATTTATTTATCGGCCTTTTCTTATTAATAACGTGCAATTAGCAATTCAGAGATCGGAAATGTTTTCTATTGAGTTTGTTTAACTACCCATTTCTTGGACAACCAATTGTAGGCTAGTTGGAGATTACCATCATCAACTAATTTAGGTTGGGCCTATGATTTTTACGCCTTACCTTTTACTCAATCAAAATCCCGTAAGATCGTGCACGTTGACCTTTTTGAGTTTGAAACATTTGAAGCTATGCAAACATTGATACAAAGATATTGCATATGATTTTTTTTATAACTTTTTTGGAAATTCGGATAATATTTCGAACAATTTGTCAGACTTTTTACTTTTTTTCTTTTTAGGAAACGAATATTTTATAAACCTTCAGTACAACTGTGGAAATGAAAATGAACATAAAAAAGAAGAAAAAAAGGAGGCTAATATTTCTACATATGATGGGCCAAGCTGAAAACTAGACATCGACTAGTCACGGTGATGTGAGGCTATGAGCTAGCTAGTGAGAAGAAGTGGTCACTGGCATGGACGTGCATGATTAAGTGTGATAGGTAGGGTCAAAAAAGAATAGTGCGCCGTTTTCTAAAAACAAATATTTTAAAATATTTTTATAAATACTTCACTTATATCATTTAAAATAACCAATTAATAAAAAAATTCGTTATCAATGATAATTTATACATCTAAACATTTTCATTAAAAATCATTTTTATTTATTCATTTTCATAAATGATACAAACGAAAATATTTTCAGAATTATTCATTATTTCCAAAATAAACAAAGTAGTGTCATATATGAATTCATATTATGCCATATCATTTAGTGATTATAATTAGAAGTAATCTCCAATCCTTATATAGGCGAAGATGGCATAAATTAGCATTACAATGAACGGTATTTTTCTTTTTCTTTCCTGACTTACGTGGTTATACTTATCTTGACTGGTAATTTTCTATTCAAACTCTTAATTTTCTTAAAAAGCATTAAAAAAAGTACGAAGAAATACTGCAAAAAATAAAAAAGTTACCAAAGCATACTTCATTTTGTCAAAGGAAGAGAGAAGAAGGGGGGATAAAATATAACTCTTGCCGTGTCCGCGGAGTACATGAAACGATTGATGTATGACATCGAGAGTGTTCAACACGACCGGGGCAACATGGAAATTCCGAAGGCCATGCAATACGACAAGACACAAATTTGGTCCGACCGAATATTTGATAAAATCTGCATCAACAAATCAGCTCAAATTCAATAATTGGGAAGAGAGAGACAAAGTGGGAAGAGGGAACAGAGTACGACGAGACAAACAGTTGTGATTTTCAGAAAACAATTTTAGTGTCCAAATTACAGTTAGTATAACCATAGAAATAATCACAAAAGTATATATTTTTACATCAAAATATTATCCTACATTGCTCGATAACGAGTCATATACATTATTTATATTGTGTGATCTTCCTCGATTTATTAATTTAATTTTTTAAATTTGAATTAATTTAAGTTTTTTTTTTTTGAATTTTCAATGTCTTGTAAATACTTGCACCTTGATGTAATAGTTGATCTTGATGTAATTTGTGACTATACATGTGATGATATCCATTAGGAGCTCGTGACATCGAAATAAAAGTACCATCTTTTTTTTTCTTGAGAGTACCACATTAATCTAAGTAGCCTTTTATCTTTTTTGAAAAAGAAACCATTAGATGGGGATAGTGTCCATAGATTATATAACTTATTTAATAACTAAAATACTCCGTTTATTTCATAGAAAATATTTTTTTCTAAAAATTATTGCTTGTATTATTTAAACAATTAGTCAAATTTAAATATGTTTATTATTGCCAATAATATTTATCCAAAAATTTTCGCAGACAATGAAAATATTTTTCTCATGCTCATTTTTATCAAAGATGTGAGCAATCATTTTTAAAAATTAATTTTCAAATCATTTATTTTTGTTAAATAAATAGAACACGATAGTCTACGGATAAAAATGTTTCTTGATAAGGAAGTAGTCCTCAAGTGAAAATCCTGTGGCATTTTTTGGGGTATTTTCCTTATCTTTTAAGTCAAAACTTCTTATCATTATCAAACATGGTTAATTTTAACAAGTGTCGCATTATATATATGCTAATTTTGAACACTTATTATAATTATCAAACAGACTCAAAGTATTTGCTTATTATAATTGTGATTATGTTGTCATGTATTTTGAGAAAACTATAACACGGCTTGTCATCTTTTATGGCTAGTGCCGAAATTAAGAAAGTATGCAACATTCACGAATTGTCGATGCTCTTAAATTTACATGATCTGTAATGGTTCTGATCATGGAAATCACCAATTCACATTGACAATTGGAGTTTAATTGAACTCGGGAATTACATGCACAACATATTTGATCACTTTGAGCTTAACAACATCAAGTATAGTCGCTAGATTACTCCTCGTCCCAAAAAGAAAAGGAGGATCATCATTCAAAATTGAGAATCATAGTAATTTCTTTCCAATTTGTAAGTTTCTAACTTTACTTATCTAAATTTGTTTTGCTTAGTAGTTACTTCAAAACGCAAGTGACATTTTATACATTGTAAAGTATCTGCTGAGAAAATGATAGGGATGAGCTTGGGTGTCCAAAGTAGCTGTGGAACCTAATTGGACTGATAGGGTAGGCTTTTGTTTGGTTCTAAGGTTCAAAAAACTGGACATCTATCAAGAAAATGTAAATTTTTTGTTCTATATTTGAAACCTACTCATCTTGGAACTGTTCATTCTTACTCAATGAATGCTAACTTAGACATTCCATATTAATGAATGCAGATGCAATGAGTAAACATTTAAGGGGCGTGCATTGTTTGATCTCCACATTAAATGATTCAATTCTTTCAGGATATTATTGGCTCTCAATGCTTAAAAATAACCTAGCTGAAGATGTCGTAAAATTTTTCATTTTTTTATGGACTATCGCCTTTGGCAAGTGAAAAATTTTGTTGTTATCTTAAATTTCACTTCGCTCGATTAAGGGAAGAGTTGGACATTTCCAAATTTTTTTATATTTCTATTTATTTTTGCACCATACTTCTTGCTATTTCGTTGCTCTGTAATTTTGTCGTAAACGTTATTTGTCTTGCTTGTAAATTAGGAGGCGTTTTACTCAAGTTCATCATTCCAAGGAATAAACAAAAAAGTGAAATAAAAAAAATCTCATATTTTGAGAAGTGAAATCTGAAGGTATTCCTCCTCCAAGGTAGATACCATGTGTTAAAAAAAAAAATCGATTTCTCGAGAGAGGGTAAGAGAAGCTCTTTTTTTTTTGTGTGTTTTTTAAAACAAAAGAGAAGACGAATGAGGGAAAGGGGTCGATCTCGAAGAGAGAGAAAAAACAAAAATAGTTTTTTATTTCCCTTCTCCTCCTTTTCTTTTCTCTCTCTTTTTTTTTTTAATGAGGCAGACACTGAGAGGGGGAGACAAGAGCGTATCTGCAAAAAATCCGCAAAATTCGATTCAGTTTGCTTTTTAAAGCAAGGCCAGCAATAAAAAAAAAGAAAAAAAGAAAAACAGAGAGAGGTCATCTCTCTCTCTCTCTCTTCGTTCTCTCCATCGTCCCCTCCATTAAACCAATCTCCTCCCTTGGATCGAGACGAGCCCGAAGAAAAGAAAACTCTTTTCCACTCACCCAATTCAATGTACCATCATCTCCTTCTCCTAATCCATCCCACGCTTTGAACGAACCCCGTCGTTTCTTTATTCTTTTTTCTTCCAACAACAACAGCACACACACATACACACATAGGCACACGCACGCACTCTCTCTCTCTTTCCTCGAACATTGTGTCTCCTCTTCACTCCCTCCCCTTCCTGGCTTCCGCCTGTGTGTTCTTTGCTTCGCTGTGCTGTGTTGGGAGGTCAATCTTTTCACGAGGCCTCGGTTCGAATAAACAAAGGCCAGAAAATCAGTGAACGTGCTCTTCTTCCTCCACCCTGCTTCCCTCCCTCTCTCCCTCTCCTCTTACCAAACTTCACGCCTTCGAGCTAGACGAGAGAGAGAGAGAGAGAGAGAGAGAGAGAGAGAGAGAGAGAGACAGAACATGATTGGTGCTTTCTCTCTCTTGGTGGGTTTTTTTATTCCGTTCAAAGATTGGAACAGTGCCAGTTCACATTTTTAGATAAGAGGGGGGAGAGAGAGAGAGAGGGAGGGGGGAGCTTTGTCTTGGAGTTTGAGCTCTCTCTCCTTCTTTTGAGAGCCATGCTCGTCTCTATGTGAATTGAGACAAGCTCGTCTTTTTTTGAATTCTTCTTGCTCTCCTATCTTTTAGAAAGCTCTACTCTTCCATTGGGTTTCTAGAGAGAGAAAGAATGTGCGAGTATGTGTGTTTGTAGAGTCTAGAGTGCGCGGGTGCTAGCCTTGAGAAAGAGATTTATCCAACACCTTTTTCTTTGTTTTCCCTTTTCATTTGTTGCCACTTTTTGCTTTCTGTTCTTTCTTTGAATGCTGCTGCAAAATAATTTTCTTTGGGTTCATCTTTACTCTTTTTATCCAAAAAAGAGTGCTCCCCGAAAATCATCATTACTTTTGTAATTCAGCTGCCTAAACAAGTCCTGAGCTTTTCTGAGCTATAGCATGAAGTGGGTATCAGCAAGACAAGGAGCAAAAGAAGAGGAACAATAAGGAGAGGGAAAAGCACAACAGAGGAGAAGCAGATTCTGACAGAGAGCTTTACACACAGGCACTGAAGGGATGGGGGTGAAAATGCAACAGAGCCACCATTTGGTGGCTGTGAAGTTGAATGAACAAGTGGGGACAAAAAGAGGGTACACATTCATTCAGTCAAACAGGGCTTGGATTCCCAAAGTCTTGGTCCTTTCGGTGGTGGTGATGGCATTCTTGAGCATGTCGATCTACAAAAAAATGGATGCTGACAACAAGGTGAGGAGGAAGGAGGTGCTGGTTAGCATGTGTGATCAGAGGGCAAGGATGTTGAAAGACCAGTTCAGCGTCAGTGTTAATCATGTTCATGCCTTGGCCATTCTTGTCTCGACCTTCCATTACTTCAAGAACCCATCTGCAATCGATCAGGTTCGTCCTTGTACCCTTCTAATTGAAGGACTTTTAGGAAATGTGAAACAGAAGACCTTTTGTTTTTCCCTTTTTTCCCCCTCGCCACCTTTTGTTTTTCTCGGATCACCTTGCGTTTCTTCATGCGAAAGAAGGATTTTGGGAATGTCTCGGCTTTGGGCTCTCTGTTATGTTGGCCAGCGGACATCTTTTTTTTTTGGTTCTTCTAATTGAGAAGGACTCGGGGAAATGAGAGGAAAATTATCATGGGTCCCACATTTACTTGTTACAATCTGTTCCTCTCTAGAGATTATTCGACATGTTTAATTTTCAGATGGAGTTGAACTGATTTCGTCGAGTGAAAAGATGGGAGCATTTCTGTCTGTGGTTTTATTAAAAAACGCAATGGGGTTACTTATTACTGACTATCTTGGATCGAAATTGGCATCTTGAAGGAAACATTTGCTGAGTACACAGCAAGAACCGCTTTTGAGCGCCCACTACTGAGCGGCGTGGCGTATGCGGAAAGAGTTACGAATTCAGAGAGGGAGAAATTCGAAGAGCAACATAAATGGACAATTAAGACAATGGAGAGACAGCCTTCTCCTGTAAGAGATGAATATGCGCCCGTCATTTTTTCTCAAGAAACCGTGTCCTACATTGAATCACTTGACATGATGTCGGGAGAGGTAAAGGCAGATTACACGGCTTTTCTTTTCCGTCAATTCCGTCAATGCACGCTCTTTGCTTGAGATCCTGTCAGTAATTCGCCATTGATTCATGGAAGTGAAAAAAAATATACATTTTACTTGTAGGAGGACAGGGAAAATATCCTAAGGGCGAGGGCAACTGGAAAAGCTGTTCTAACAAGCCCATTTAGGCTGTTGGGATCACACCATTTGGGGGTTGTATTGACATTTCCTGTGTACAAGTCAAAACTCCCGCTGAATCCAACTGTGGAAGAGCGCATTGAGGCAACTGTCGGGTGAGCCCCTTGTGCTGCATGCCTAAAAAGAGATGTTTATCCTTTTTTGAACCAAAAGAAAAAAGAAAAAGAAAAGAAACTGACGTTGCTGTGGGGGAAAAAAAGAAGTTTTTGAAGCCTCATTTTCTAAACTATTGAAGCTGAAAATTTTTCATTGTCTTGTACTTGGGGTATGCAATTGGAACTATACTTGACTGCAATTCAAGCTGGCTCAGATTTCTCAATTGAAAGCAACTAAGCAATTGCCTTGACCATTCTCTGCTTGTGTATATGCGGGAGGTTTTGGGTGGGGGGTCTAAAATTTGGTGATGATACAAGAAGAGGGACAACTGCATTGGATAAACATGGAGTTTGGATGCTTTATCCCTTTGCTATTTAATTTCTTTTGAGCTCACTCCTTACATCATGCCTTGGGGTTTGTATGTAAATGATATTGGGAGGAAATAAAAGAAATGATGGAATTTTCTTGTCTCACAAAAATTTCAATTTTTGCCAGCTTTCTACAACACTCATTTCCCCCCTCCCCTCTTTTGTAAACAAACCCTTAACTTCCATGATCTCCCTGATCTTGCTTGTGAAATTTACCTGTTTCATCACTTTGTTTCTAATAGAGAACTTTTAAAATTAAACCTTTTCTGATGACACAATAGAAGTTTCTATGAACATAAATGTTCCTGGTGGCCTTGATTAGTTGCGGCTAAATTCTTGGGTGTATATAATGGTGCAGTAATCTTGGTCCCTGCATATAAGCCACAAGCCTTCTTCTGTACCAATATTCTTCAATTATTGTATCAAGTCACAACAGGATATACTGGACCTACCATGGCTCCTTACCAATAGCTTCTCTACCATTGTTCATCGGCTTCTTTCTATAACTAATGTAAACATAAAGTCTGTGATATGATGTATGTAACGTGACTGTTTAGGAAGGTGGTAGGTTAGAGATTAAGCCAAGAATAATGAAGAAGGATAAATTAGAACTATTTACCAACAAATCAATATATAGAGTTTGTAAGTGGTAAGCAGGGAATAGTAGCTACTACTTATTGTAATGATTTCAAATGTACTTTCAAATCTTTACACTGGAGCAAAGTTGCTTTCCTTGTGTACATTACGTACTTTGAACTTTTGATATCAACTTTGCAAGCATGGATGTGCTGAAGTCATGACCAATTCCAATATACGCAGATATCTTGGAGGAGCTTTTGATGTCGAATCTCTTGTGGAGAATCTACTTGGGCAGCTCGATGGAAATCAGGCAATCTTGGTCCATGTATATGATGTAACAAACTCTTCCGAACCACTTATCATGTATGGTCACCAATATCAAGAGGGCGACACATCCCTTCTCCATGAGAGCAAACTTGACTTTGGCGATCCATTTAGGAAGCATCAAATGATTTGTAGGTTAGTGGGTTCATCCATGAAGACTTCTTTCTGAGTGGATAATTTCGAGGATCTGATGCTACCCTTATCTTTCTTTGCTGAGCAGATATCATCAGAAGGCACCGCCGTCATGGACAGCCCTCACTACTGCATTTTTGTTCTTTGTGATAGGCTTATTATTAGGTTATATTTTGTATGGTGCAGCAACTCACATTGTCAAAGTTGAAGATGATTTTCATGAGATGCAGGAACTGAAGGTTCGAGCAGAAGCTGCTGATGTTGCCAAATCTCAGGTATTTCCGATTGTTCTTTCTGCACGGTTCAATCCACATATTTGAGAGCAATTTATATTGATGAGTTGCTGATTGCAGTTTCTTGCTACTGTTTCTCATGAGATTAGAACTCCGATGAATGGCATCCTTGGTACGCTGTATATCCTTTTGGGAGTTTTTTTTTTTTTTTTTTTTTCCCTCTTATGACTTTTTGGTCAGCATCACCATCTTGGGTGTTGTTCTATCTTCAGGTATGCTTGCTCTGCTTCTTGACACAGAATTGAGTTCTACTCAAAGAGACTATGCACAAACTGCTCAAATCTGTGGAAAGGCACTAATAGCACTGATAAATGAGGTGCTTGACCGTGCTAAAATTGAAGCGGGCAAGTTAGAGCTAGAGACAGTCGCATTTGACATTCGATCTATTCTTGATGATGTTATCTCCCTCTTCTCTGAGGAGTCCAGACACAAAGGTATTGAGGTAGGTCTAAACATAGTGCAAGAATGCTCATGCCAATAATTTTTAAGTGCAAAAGAAATGATTTCTGTATTGTCTGAACTATGAAGATTCTCTGGGTTTATTATTTTTTACAGTATGCTCGATTTGTTAGTCACGGTAGTTGAAGTTATGGAACTGATGTGCTTTCTGTTGTTCTATCTGGAAATGCCTCCTCTGCTTCTCCATCTGGGTGCGACTTTCAACTACCTTCATCTTCGATGATCTATGGCACATGCATTAAAACCCATTTTGGATGTGAAGCTTGCTGTCTTTGTTGCTGGCAAAGTACCAGAAATTGTCATGGGGGATCCGGGAAGATTCAGACAGATAATTACAAACCTTGTTGGAAACTCTGTTAAAGTAAGTGCAATTTCTGTTCTCTGTATTCAAGAAATTAAAAAACCAAAACATATTGTTCAGCTTGTATAAAATTACCTACTTGAAATCTGTGTACTGGAATAAGTTTCAACTATTTGAGTAATAGCAATATTTGGGCGTCTAATAGTCTAGCACATATATCTGAGACTTATGACAATCTAATTACAAATGAGTCTTCACCTTACATTGTTTGGCTATAGATTACATAGATGTACCATACTTGTAGTCCTTTTTTTTCAAGTCTAGTGAACAAGAGATTGCCAAGATGTTTGCAGCTCTCATTTTTTTTTATGTCATTTCAAGTACTCACTAAATCGAACACTTGACAGTTCACTGAGAAGGGACATATATTTGTGAAAGTCCATCTAGCTGACCAAGTAAAGTGCGTGACTAATGCACACGCTAAAACTTGCTTAAATGGACGACCAGAGGAAGATATACTGATTTCTGGTGGGTCACAGTCTGAAACATTGAGTGGATGTGAAGTAGCCGATGAGAGGAACAGTTGGGATACCTTTAAGCTTTTGATAGCTGAAGACCAGTTCAATCCCGTTGATCCCAAGATGACGAGTAATGAAGCTTCTGAAAATGTCACGGTAATGGTCAGTGTTGAAGATACCGGCATTGGCATTCCATTGCGGGCCCAGGATCGCGTATTTATGCCCTTCATGCAGGCAGATAGCTCAACTTCTAGAACTTATGGCGGAACTGGGATTGGCTTGAGTATTAGCAAGTGTCTGGTTGAGCTGATGGGTGGACACATAAACTTCATAAGCCGGCCTCAGATTGGGAGCACATTCTCCTTTACGGCTGTGTTTGGGAGATGCAAAAAGGTTGTGTTCACTAACGTGAAAAGGCAGACTTTCGAAGATCTTCCTTCTGGGTTTAAAGGATTGAAAGCAATAGTGGTTGATGATAAGCCAGTCAGAGCTGCCGTAACTAAATACCATTTGAATAGACTTGGCATTAATGTTGAAGTTGCAAGTAACATCAATGCTGCAGCAGCTACATGCAGGAAAAATGGTTCTCTGACCGCTGGGTATGTTCACATTAGTTTTATATACTCTGGTGATTTTTTCAGCACTGTCATTTTCATGCTTATAATGGAGACGAAAACCCTGGTATGGGCGATATAATGCCTAACTTCCAAGGTGTGCATGCTATCGATAGAAAGCTTATAAGGTCTTTATCCTTTCATGTTTCTTGAAACATGTCAATTTAGAGTTTGAATCTTGACAAACACACTGTTACTGTTACTTCACTGACTTATTGGTAGCTTTTAGATGGATCTCACTTGAACTTAACAAATTATCTGTTTTGTAAATTACATCAATTGTGACATTCTCTATGTTTTTGAGGGAAAATCTTAAGTTGCATATTTTTCCTTCGTTTCTCTCTTCTGCTTTGCCTTCAGTCTACTCAGATGTAGCTTAGGTTATACCTCATCGAAATGTCTGAATCTTCTTTAAATAGAGTTCCTTTTTACTCGTTGTTGTGGTCGGTTCATAGTAGTTGTCATCAAACAGAAAGAGACACCCAGTTGGCTGATCAGTGTGTCGATGTACTTAGTGGGCTCAAATTACATGTTTCTAGCAGAAGAAACTAAATTAACCAACATATCCAGCCCACAATGAGCTGAATTTTGAGGCAAATGCAGTTTCTGATTGCTTTTTCCCCTATGTGACAGATATGGGCACCCAGACATAATTCTAGTTGAGAAAGATACGTGGATGTCCAGCATTGACAACTGCATAAGTTTAACAGTGACAGACTGGAAACAGAATGGCAATTTAATTCAGTTTCCGAAAATCCTCCTTGCAAGCAAAATCAGCGCCTCCGAATTAGAGAAGACAAAAGCTTCTGGTTTTACTGATACTGTCATTATGAAACCAGTGAGAGCAAGCATGCTTGCTGCATGTCTGCAACAGGTTCTGGGTATAGGAAGGAAGAAGCACTTGCAGAAGGATATGAACATGCAAAATGGATCTAGTGCCCTCCAGAGCCTTCTCTATGGCAAGAAGATATTGGTGGTTGATGACAACAAGGTTAACCGAAGAGTCGCAGCAGGTGCACTCAAGAAGTTTGGGGCCAATGTAGAGTGTGCAGAGAGTGGAAAAGCTGCATTGGAGTTGCTTCAATTGCCACACGACTTTGATGCTTGTTTCATGGATATCCAAATGCCTGAAATGGATGGGTACGCTCTACTCACTGTGTCTGTTGTCCAAATGTGATAAGATGCACTCAATCCAGTTTTTGTCATTAATTATGCATTGATCCCCTTACTTGTGACTCTGCCCTGCAACTTGTGAAACGAACTTGTTGAAGCATTAATTGGTTTCTCCTGCTGAGAGAGAAATAGATATAGCTTTCCTTCTTTCATTATTTCCAGATGAGGTAAAATCATGGACATGGAGAAACATGTTTTAAGCTTGTCAGTTAAGTAATTTGCATAGACTCCGCAACAGTAGGAAGTACGCTGAGGACTAAGCAATAGAACTTCTATCGGCCTTCCTTTTCATGCATAAGCATTGTTAGAGAACATAGTCAGACTCTTGAAAATGTGGGATGTACTTTAAAAAGAGAGTGACCTAAGTTTTAGTTCTTTAAATAATCATGCATTTCGGTGCTTACACGTTCCTTAAGGTTGTTATGTTACCCTTTTGACAGTATTGGAATTCATGAAATGTTGGGAAAATTCCCAGCATTTGTTCTTTAGCTATCAATACTGTTGGTGGAAGACATCACTTTTTTCATTTGTCACAATTTTTTTTTGACGTGAATATCCAGAGTTAAGAGATTTTGGGCATCACAATTACACCACGTATTGGCTTTACTCATAAATGGTGGCTTTTTGATGCTTGAGGTCATGGGGTTCACATATGACCTTGTCATTCTAGAGATTAGCTTGTCTTGGTGTTGGACCCTAATTGGACTAAATGGTTTATGATGATATTTAGAAAACATCGGCTCATGTTCTCTTTATATAATAAGTAGGTATTTATGGATCTATACATACTTTGATTTGTTGAAACTAGCTTTTATATGCTAGAATGTGTTTTCCTGAACAACCAAATATTCTCATGGACAAGCTAGGGAAGCCAAGGTTGTTTGTTCACTAGCCTTTTAGAGGCAGCAAATTTTTTCAGCGCTAGGTCATTTTACTGGAGACAATCAATTCAATTTTGACACCTGATATTCTCTACTTAGTTCCTTGGAAATGAAAAAGCAAAGGAGCATCTGTTGGCTTGTAAAGAGTCAATCCTTATGGGAGCTTAATCAGAATCATCCAAGACTTAGTCTGTTTGTCAGTTTTGCCGACTTATGATCTTATTGCAATAAGCATGCACAGTTCTTAAGTCAGAATGATCTCTCTCTCTCTCTCTCTCTCTCTCTCTCCGTGTGTGAGAATCAGGAGGTGGAAGCTACCCTTCGGGAGGGATTTATTACCATATCTTTCTAAACTTAGCTTTTTGCTGAACAATTGCTTTAATATCATTTTTCCCCATTTATTTTCTTACTCTACTTCTGGATAGAGTCAATATTCTCATTTCTTTTCCTTCTATATGCAGCTTTGAGGCAACACGCCAGATTAGGCTGATGGAGAGCCAGGTGAACGAGCAAATGAAAAGTGAACCCACAGTTCAAATTGTAAAGGTGGGTGAGTGGCACATGCCAATATTGGCAATGACGGCAGATGTGATTCATGCGACGTATGACGAATGCCTCAAATGCGGGATGGATGGGTATGTCTCGAAGCCCTTTGATGAAGAGAATCTTTACCAGGCGGTTGCCAAATTCTTTAGAACCAAACCCGTCTAGGACTTAAAAACTGTGAGCGGCTGGTGAATTCATAGATGTTGCAACTCAGACATTACGGTGGGCAAAAGTGACCAGCGATTTTGGATTCCGCTGGTTGGTTTTTCATGTCGAGAATGACCCTACTCAAAAATGCCAGCACTGGTAAATTGTTCTGACCTGACTTAAATCATTATTTTAACTAGAGTAGAATGAATCGGAGTATTTGTATACTACCATAGAACATCCAGCCCTGCTTGTCTGTATAGATCTTAAGGAGGGGCGAGGAGTCCAAAAGGTGTATATTTTCATCATCGTAAAATCTTGTATGTTTTTTTCTCAGAAAGCTCTGAACCACTTTATACAATCTAGAAAAGTTCTGTTCTTGTTTTCCTTCATTAAAGATGTGATACACTTGACATCATCATGGACTCGTGCTCTTGAATCTTGTTTACGCATTGGTTATACGTAGTTTCGCTCATCGACTCTTCCGGTGTTTACTGCTCAGTTGCTTTTTATGATTTTTGGCTCTCTTGTGCATGTGTTTGAGCATACGGGTTGGAGTTTGAGATAGGTTATGAAAAGAACAGGAGTGCTTGTAATTATTTTGGCCTACTCTAAGAAGCCGGTGAGGCGACCTAACTGCAACTTAGCATTAATAATCGGCCTAGCTTTAGCTATGCAAAAAAGTGGCGGAAGATCATATTGGGATAGATGCAAAGTTCTGCTGAGAAGAAACTTGGTAATTTTCCTACGAGGCATGTACAGAGATTTGAAGTCGCCCTACTGAATAGCCAAGAGACATAATAGCTTATTTAAGGGGTCAGATCTCGTCAAATCCTAATAAGAAAGCTGCAACCTGAGGCACTGGAGTGTGGCTGAGTCGAAAATGTTTGTAATGGAATCTTAGCATCAGTGTTATGACGTTGAAAGTAGTTTAAACTTTTTCCGTACCAGAAGAGTGGTGTGCCATAGAAAAGCTTTTGCCTCACTGCGGAAGTGGACTAAAAGCCTCTTCAAAATATTACGTGATCACGATCTCTACACGTGGAAGGAGAGATTGAAAGCTTTTCCTGGTAAGACGCATTGAAAATGACGACTAGTTTCGACTCCATTGCAACGGAGATCTTTTTTCGCTTAGAGAAGGTCGAACTGCATATGTTAGGTTTCAAGATAGCTTCCGGATCCTATCATGCATGTTTTGCGTTCGAGAGATGTGTCAGTTCGAAGCTGGGTTGTTGCAATTGAACCGACTGATCTAGACACTTCACCCTCATTATAGATACAAATCATACTGCAAAATCAGAACTTTGCATTACATTCTTAGGTAAATTAGATGTTGCGTGACTTATGACTTTAAGATCTGCCATGCTAATTATATGTGGCTGCTCCTGCACTTCGAACTCTTGACAGAGCTTTACTTTGTCAAGTCACATGCGATAATTGTAAGGGTAATTTGAGTTGGAAAACTTGCTGATTACATTATAAGAAAGTGACTAGGAAATCTGGTTGCACAACCAAAGTAGAACTCTTAACTACTGTAGGACGAAAGGGAAGTATAAACACTCGGAAATATAAAAACAATAAGAAACAAAAGCTAAACGAATCACATCTCTGCATTTAGCGGGTGTATCTCTCCTAGACTTCGAGCAGAGAAAATTCATTGAGTTTTCAGTTGGCAGCCCACGATTAGTACGTGGACAAGGACATGGGAATCCAACACCACAAAGCTTCAACATCTTCCTACTCACCACCTCAACCGCCTGCGATGAATGTTTGCTAAATTTTGTCTTAATGACTGAACTCTTATGGGCCTGTCGTTTCTTCATTTCCCGATGCATCCTTGCATTTGTACAAAAATATTTTGGACGTGCCTTAATCTTTCACTGCACGTACATACGCGATAGGTGATAACTATATTGTTGAAAAGTTGCGTGATTCTTGTCTTTTCTTTTCAAAACAATGCATGTGATGCAAAATCTCACTGTCTCTTTGAATAATCAACAGGGTTTTATTTGCATTCACTGTTTGTTGCAGCTTTAGACAATACCTTCTCTTCTCTTGTGCATCCATGGTATATTCCTTCTAAGATTTTGCCTTGCCTTTTGATAATTTTACATGTTTGTATGCATGTGATCAACGAGGAGGAGGAGGAGATCTTGACTTTGCTCTTTGTTTTTAGGGTTGCTTGGTTTATAGGTGTTTTCATTACAACAGAGAAACTATTAGCGGAAGCAAAAACTGCAGCAGTTGAGAAGTTGCTTTCTTCCCAAAATGGCAATCAATTCATGGATTTACCATGAAGGTAACAATGGTTGTACATTGTGAACCGATCCTCTAAGGCAAAATAGGCTCAAGGAAAGAAAATGGATTGGTCATCTATAATATCAAATAAGGACAAGACATTCTCTGTATAATTAGTCATCCATATTATCGAATAAACCATTTTTGTCATTGGTAAATTTGCCGAGGACCATATCATAGTGATCCTCCCCTTCAACTACTTTAACCACACCGTTTCATCATGTTGTTACGCCCACCTCGATCTTCTAGTGCTCGACTCCGTGATTGCTAATCATGATCTTTTGTGCCTGTGTACAAAATCACGAGGGTCCTGCAAAAAGAGATTGGTGACCATATGTCAACCTTGATCTTTGGTAGCAGTACAAAATTTGCTAAAGAACCTGCTTGTCATTTGAGCAAGGATAATCACTTGAGCAAGAACAAACACGCTTGTCATTTGAGCAGCTCCTTGGGGTTGTCAAACGAGAGAGACGCTGAGGCTTTGTAGATTGAAGGGTTTAAGAACGAGGGCTTTATGGTTTAGGGACTGTGATTTGCAGGAACACTAATGGGGTGTTTTCCATCATGCACTTTTGTATTGAGATGCAAAGTTTCTTGTTTTAGTGGACGTAAAGAAGGATAGCGGCTAATGGATAAGAAGGAAAATTTGGTATTTTCCTGAAAACTAAACCCTCGAAATTAGACAGACAAAAGAGAAAAACTCAAGAAGGAATCAGATTGAAATTGGCAGTCAAAGGATTTGGTTCTTATGGTTCTTTTGATGGTCAGAGCACCTCCAGCAACTCTGTGCTGATGCTTGAGATGATCGAAGGACCTGCTATATACTGAGTAGACTCATGCACTTTCATGTTACTATTCATCATCGCGAATAACTGTATATGTAATATATATAATTTTTATGAAAAATCTCCCATAAAAAAATTGGTGAAACTGGTTTCATGGATCCACCCTTGAGTTTATGGAATTAGTGGGCGATTATTGATTCCAATTTTTCAGAATTAGTATTTAATAGGTGATTTTCGATTCTAGATATGTAACTCCGTCGCATTGCCAATGTTGTAAGATTGAATTCTATTGTCCTAGGGGGCAGGCAAAACACACGAGGAGCTTATCATCACACGTAGCGTAGCTGCTATCTCGTGCACATTTTTTACACACGGGTCTAACACGACAAAACCAACCCAAAAAAAAAAAAAAAAAAACCAACAAGTGGGGAGGGACCTAAAATTAAAATAGCCCAAGGGGCCGGCAAAACCCTCGAGCACTATAGGCCAGGGCTCGGCCTACACTTACCCAACAACAACCACTAATTAATCAATAGAGTCAACGTCATGTGGGCCCCCACAACTGTTACAATTTCGATTAGTACAGTAATGTCATGCACTGCAGTGCCTGCCCCCCCTCCTCCTGCAAAAGAAAAAACTGAAAGAAAGTGACGTTAAGGATGTTACATGTGTCATTGCTCACGCGGGACCCATCGACCTAACAATAACATCCTTATTACGGTCAATAACCCGAGCAATTTACTAGTCACATGAAGTTAAGGATCTTACATGTGTCATTTCTTATTATGGTCAATAAATTGTTTGGAATTTCTTATTAGAGTCGATAACATCCTTAACCAGCGGTCGATGGGTCCTGTGTGAGGTCTATGAGATAGGTATAGGGATTTCTTGGTAATTTCCTCCTTATTATGGTCATGATTATAAACATAATAAGGTTCTTTTTCCTTGTATGACCACTTTGACAAGATTTTTTTTTTTGGATATGTTCAATAGAAGTCCCAAAACTTGTAGCAAAAGTGCACTTGAATTCTAAAACTTGTAAAAAATACAATCAAATTTTAAAACTTATCAAATTGACGTAATAAAGTCCACAAGTTAATATTGTCAATTTGATTAGCGAAAAATGCTAACATGGCATTTTTTTTTTTTTATGCCCATGGTGAGCGGCGGGCAATGGCTAAAGCCCTTGCCTTCTCTTTTCTTTTTATCCAATTTTATTTTTTAATAAAATTTTAGATTTTCTTTTTCAGTTTTTAATCTAATTTAAATAAGAATTGAATAAAAAATGTAAAAATGATGTGGCATTAAAAAAAAAAAAAGTAAACATATCCTCTTTAGGACTTAATTTTTTTTCAATATTTTATGTTTTTTTTGGTTGGTCATTCTTTATGTTCAATAAGGACTTTCTCATTTTTTTTTTTTTCAAAGGATCCATCGTATCATGACTACTTTGCAACAAGGTCCCAACACAGATTCTTCGAAATGGATTTATTTGAAAAGTTACACAGATTCTTGAAGTGAAGAACTTCTTTTCCAAATAATGAGTTTTGTTAGATACATTGTTCTGGTTATTCTGAATATATTTAATATTTTTAACAATTTTATGTGAACAATCACCATATTCATTGATTTTTACGCTTTAATGTTCATTCCATTCTATCACCCTTTTTTATTCTTAACGATTCTTGGAAATTGTAGGGAGAACTTTGGCAATCCGAGTCTCTTCATGATGTAGACATATTTGGAAGATGAATAGCATCGACAAAACAAGTAAAGGTATTCGATTTGATGCAGCGAAATAGGAAAATTTGGGCACATCCGAGGTAAAGACAGAAGAGGTTTTAAGTAAGGACCCTTTGATTGAGATTGAGTGAATCCAACTATTTTCGACAGCTTAATTATTGCTGGTAGACCGTATAAAATAACCCGTATTAGGGGTTGTGCCATATATTTCACAGAAGAGAGATTAGCGAGGGGATAAGAGCGACGATGGCAGCTAATACCCATGTCTTCGTCCTAACCTTGTTTGCTCTTGCGTTTTCCTCCATTCCATTGGCTACCCTGGCTGATTCGGGCACGGCCACATTTTACCAGAATTACGTTCGTAAGTTTCTCCTGTGCATCATGCGAAGATGTCTGTTGGTAGAGCTGAGCGGGAGTTAAGCGTGTCTTTTGTCGAAAGTAACATTTCATTCATTAAAAAGTAAGAGAGACACATCGGAATCCAGAGTTTCAAAGCAAAACAAGTGCCAGATAATAATATGGATCATTAGAATAAAATTAGAGGTCACACATTGAAATAACAGATCTAACATTCTAATTTTTTAATGTTATGCTCTGAAAGACAATATGGTTCTTACTTCTTAGCCTGATAGAATCACAGTGATGAAAACAAACGTGGTGATGGAAGTTGCCGGGGTGATCCTTGTTTGGTTCTCGCTAATCAGTTGTATCGTCGAATTCTTTGGTCGCGCAGCTTCGGCATGCTATGGAGGCCAGCCTCAGGGCGTGATGATAGCCGCGGCAAGTGATGTGTTCTGGGCCGGCGGGGCTGCCTGCGGAAGGACGTACAAGGTGACGTGCACTGGCGCCGCCAACCCTGGCATTCAAAACCCATGCACAGGCGGGTCGGTCGTGGTGAAGATCGTCGACCATTGCCCTAGTGGGTGCACCGGTACCATCGACCTCTCGCGAGAAGCTTTCGTGACCATCGCGAACCCAGTCGCCGGCATAGTAAAAGTGACCTACGACCGGTACGTGCGAGATGAAATCTCTTGACAATCAAGAACGATTTTGCTATTCTAAATCAGTTTTCACACGCTGAGTAATGGTTCTTCTTCGATTCTTCAAAGCAGGATTTCATGAAAGCTCTAATGAAGACAATAAGCAGGCAGCAACAAAGACGGCTGGTCGTCTGACATGGCGAATGAATGGAGCTATCTATAAAATTTGTGGACGTTCTGGTGTAAGAGAATAAGATTTAAGTCTTTTATATATTTTGGGATCCTTAAAGCAACCATTCCCAATCGCAGATTTTATGCCAAGAATTCCCCTTCTCTTTCCTCTCTCTTAACCTTTGTTTGGCAAGTTGCTGGAAGTTTTCAATGAGATATTTAATACTGTCCTAGACATGATTTATTCAAAAATAAAAGTAAAAATTGGAACAATGGATAAGATTGGATAAGTCTTACAGCATAAATTGTCGATTCAAACAATTCTTAGATAGTTGCAAAGAATTTGACTCGCCCTCTTTTCTTTCCTCATTCGGATTCTTTTTCTGGAAAACCCTTTTAGAGTCATTTCAAAATAGGAAAGATATGTCGTGACGTTTTTTGAGTCTCAGAACAAGAGGAAGGTATTTGGTGGGGCGAATTACAAAAAGAAGTTATAAATCTATTGCAATTGTCTCAATTCAGTCTTAAAATCTCTTTTTTTGTGCTAATTAAACTCTAAACCTTATCTCAATTCAATCCATCCGATCAATTTTGGCTAACCGATGCTAACTTAGCACAATTGGTGCTAACTAAGGTTGAGTGATTCCAAGTTCTTTATAAATTGGAGCCTGGAACCTGTTTTCGGGTATAGGTTCATCATTTTTTGGAATCTTAAATTTGTGAAACCATAACCTATTCTATTAGAGGTTCCAGGTATTAATAGGTTCTTTTTTTTTTTCATCTTTAGTTAAGTAAAATGAAAATAAACTTAACAATAAAAATGAATAAGGATTTTATTATGAGTTGTCTAAAAAAGAGTGTCCATATACACATGTCGAATAGCATTAAGATAATTTTACGATTTTTAATGCATCGATTGCTCTTATATTATATATAATCATTATCTTGAAAGAAACAATTGTTCAAACATAACTATATCAAAGAAGCAATTGGAGCTTTCACTAATTTCATGGTCTACGAAAATAAAATTCAATCATAAAATATAAGTTCAAACTAATGATTCCAAATTATGCACTTATCATTAAACACTATGAAATATCTCAGGATTGTGTAAAGACATTAATTAAGAAAAACACAAAAACTTGTTTTAAGTTCTACAGAACTAGAACCTATCCGTTAAAACAAATTTCCTAAAATTTGGAACCTAGAACCTACACTACATACTTTTGAACTTAGAACTTACATGTTTCCACCCGTGCGGTTCTCAAATTTCAAGCTCTACCCCGAAACTATACTCACTCCTAGCGCTGGCATGGCATGGGCCAATATTGATATGGACAATATTTAAGAATATTTCACATTTTTTCGATTTTTTTCTTCTTCTTTCTTCTTCCTTTGGCCAGTGAGGACGGGTTCACGGGTTCATTTACCTCTTCTGTCGGATCACATTTAGGTTGAAATGGAGTCATTACTATGGCACTCCATGCGGAGACTAGATCTGCGGATGGGAAAATTCCAATGCCAAATGAAGATGCACCAATTAGGATTGTGTGGATTATAACGCAATGCGTTTGTTCATTTATGGATAGTTAATAAAGTTTCAAATGGACATGATTATGGGCTCAACGGCCCATAAATCCAGTCCAACTGGCACCATTTCGCCACATTTCGCGGCATATATCTTGGCTTGGCTTGATTGTATTATAATAACTTTTATGATGAGGCGACCTGGACACTTTAGGCCCGACCTAAGTGACCGGTCTAGGCCCACCATTGTTGGGTACATTGTCCAGCAAAGCACCATCTTTTGGGGGGGTACAAGTCAAATTGACAACATACGAGAAACCCAAATTAACTTAATTTGTTCGCTTGGGCTTATCTTTATTGCGCCGGTCTTGTTCCTCGAGTCTTTCATGTCCCCATCTTCTTTCAATGTCTCAATTTGTGTCACGTTGTGTCAAGATGATCGAATATATCATGGACGGCAACAAGTAGAAGAACAAGTGACGTAACATTACAAACAAGATACAAATTATCCACAAAATAAGACTATAGAAATACTAGCATCACACGCGAAATGCATGTTATCGTGCTTGATCAACTTTTAAAACAGCACGTCACAACCTCGAGAATCTCTACCTAGATGATTTATACTTTCAAAGTCGAGTCACTTTAAACTTTTTAACTTTAAAAAGAAAAGAGAAAAAAGGACAATCCGACAAGTCCTTCCCATTAAGGGTGTGCAAAAAAACTAAGAATCGCTAGGAATTGGATAGACTGGAATTGGTAGTTCCGAAGAAAACTAGTAGATATCGGTCTAGCTCCCGATTCTAGGTGTGAAACTGCCCACACCAAATAGAACCGGTAATATATATAATTTTTAAGAAAAAACTCTCATAAAAAAATTGGTGAAATTGGTTCTATGGATCCACCCTTAGGTTCATGAAATTAGTGAGTGATTTTTAATTCTAAATTTTCAGAATTAGTCCTTAATAGGAGATTTTCGATTCTAGATATGTAACTCCGTCGCACTGCCAACATTGTAATATCGAATTCTATTGTCCTAGGGGGCAGGCAAAACACACGAGGAGCTTATCATCACACGTAGCGTAGCTGCCATCTCATGCACATTTTTTACACATGGGTCTAACACGACAAAAAAAAAAAAAAAGAAAACCAACAAGTGGGGAGGGACCTAAAATTAAAATAGCCCAAGGGGCCGGCAAAACCCTCGAGCAGAATAGGCCAGGGCTCGGCCTACACTTACCCAACAACAACCACTAATTAATCAATAGAGTCAATGTCATGTGGGGCCCCCGACAGCTGTCACGATTTCGATTAGTACAGTAATGTCATGCACTGCAGTGCCTGCCCCCCCCTCCCCCTCCTGCGAAAGAAAAAACCGAAGGAAACTGACGTGTTTGCGATTTGAATGCGGTGGTTGTCTTGTCAGACACTTTCTTCCTTCCTTCGGGGACGGAGGTCGACAGACATCCCAGACAAACGCCATTAAACAACCTCCGCCGGCGATGGATTCCGGCCGGCTCGGAAGGAAGGTGGGGGGGCATATTTGTCAAGGCGGGCGGTGACAGACGGGATTAGTTTTAAGATTAAGGGCGGAGGGGGCTTCGATTAGATTAACATAAGACGGGTTTTCACGTTCGGGAAAAGGCGCGCTCGCGCCGCCACGTGGCTCGAGAATGTCCCGGAGCAACCCGAATTTTTATTTATTTATCGAATGGAATGACGGAACCCCCGCGGCCACCCGCAGATTCTTCTATTCCAGGAACTATCGTCTGCTTTTTTGGCTCATAATTTATTTATCTGGTGTCGAGTTTAAACTAATCTGAAAAATATAATATTGGTAAAAAAATGGTTCATCAAATAAGAAGAAGAAGAAGAAGCCAATTTCAGGTCAAGTGACGCACCACCGCCATCCTTGCGTCAATTTTCCCCTTTTTGTCTTTTTTGGGAAATGGCCTTTCCTACCGAAATTGATATTTTTATAAACATGCATTAATTTTTTTTCCTGTTTTACCCTCCTCCGTTTTTTTAGCAGTGAAATTTGAACATTCTTCTATCTTACACCAACTTCAATAAATAATTTCTGATCTCAGACATATTTTGCTTAGATTTAGGAGAGGATTGCGGCCCTCTCTCAATTCTAGCAAAGGTCATCGAGTTCTCGTCTAGCGTCCCCACTAGCCATAGCTATTGTCCCAACAAAATTGGCCATGGCTGCCAACCCTACCGCCTTATTATTATTTTTGTGTTTTTTAATTTCAACCTTTTTTTTTTTGCTGTTTTGAATTTTTATGGAAAGAAAAAAAAAGCAAATAAAAGCAAATGACCAAAATGTCCTTGATCATTTTGTGAAACAAGACTTTCTTGGAGACTGATATGACACTTCAATCTTTTATTTGAGAAAACAACAACACTTCAACCTTTTATTTGGAATTTTCACTCAAATTAAGTTTCTTATTTCACCCTCTTTAGTTTTTAGGAAAATGTCATCAAAAACCCTAAATTATGCATTCGTGACAATTTTATCTATAACTTTTTTTTGTATCACCAAAAATCCCAAACTATGTTACTTGTAACATTTTTATCCTAAACTTTTTTTTGTGTCATAAAAAATCAAATTATTATTTTCACTTGTGACAAATTTACCCCAAACTTTTTGATTTGGGGCATTTTTGTCCTTTCCTATTTTTTTTTCTCGATTGAGGGAAGCTGGCGAGGTCGCTCGTTGGCGTCAAAGTTGGGCGAGGCTCCGGCTTGGGCGGCCAGATCCAGTGAGGGCATTGGTGAGGGTCACCCTCACCCCTTGCCAGATCCGACAAGGGTGACCCCTGCCAGTGTTCGGCGAGGGCTGCCCGAGCTGAATCTAGCTTGGGTAGCCCTTGCAGGCTTCCTCTTGTCAAGAGAAAAAAATAGAAAATGGCAAAAATGTCCTTCAACCCAAATAATTTTGGGGTAAATTTGTCCTAACTAGCATAGTTTAGTGTTTTTGGTGGCACAAAAAAAGTTCGGGGTAAAATTATCGCAAGTGGCATGATTTGGGATTTTTTATAACACAAAAAAAAGTTCATGATAAAATTGTCACAAAAGACATAATTTAGAATTTTTGGTGACATTTTCCCTAATTTTTAACAATGAAATTTGAACATTTTCGTATCTTACAATTACTTTATGCACAAACTTTTTTTTTTTTGTTCTTGACATATTTTCATCCTTTCGCATGCATAATTTCCCTCGAATTGTGCGCATTTGTCGGTAATTTCCCATGAGCATATCACGGGACAACATTCTATGGAATAAAAGCGATCTGTCGCTTGACTTCTTGAATTTAATTTCTCGCGCACTCACGCGCATAAAAAACGAACTTCCGAAGTAACTCATCCTTATCAATCCAGACGCAGTTACTCCGTTTCCTTTGAAGGCGGGGCTTGCGTGTGATTCTTTCCCTAAATTAAGAGCATTTTTTTTTTCTTTGGTCGAAAAATTAAGAGCATTAAATAATGCGATCTGGCGATTACGGTCCGTATAATACTCGATTAGTCAATCTAATTATATATTGTACGGTCATAAGGGATTAGGCCATAATTTTTTTTACTTTTTGGTCGAATTAGGACATAATCTCCTCGCGGGATACAACTATACTACCCCTTATTCGGATGTCCTTGTCTTACGTGTCGACCACTTCGCTCCTAAGTCATACCTAATACTATTACTAAATGCCACCCCCCCCCCCCCAAGAATTTCTTCTTAATCTTAAATTCTCCCGCGGGCCCCACGCGCATGCGCCAGCTGTTGTCGTTCCCCACCCCTCTTCCACGCACCAGGTACACGGTCAAATTCCATCTTTTTAAGGGAAATTTAAAAGAAAAAGAATAAACCAAACGCGGGGAAATAAATATTGGATTCTCGTTGCCCTGAAATAATAGATGCTTATTATTCGATATTAATACGGAGAAAGATAATTTTTTTTTTTTTTTTGGGTGGGTTGGGCTTTGTCCTGAGAATGAGATGTTGTCCGAAAAGCGATTAATATTCCATACGAATTCTGTACGTACGCGGTAATGAGAGGGAGGAAATCTCTCCTTGTCCTGGTCATTGCATAAGAATTTCTTTAATTTTCTTGCCAAAAAACAACAGAAAGGAAAGAAAGACGAAGATTTTCCCCTCTTTTTACCGCACTTTCCATCGGAGCCTACGCTTACTTAAAAAAGCATTTTCCTTCCTTCTTTTCTCTCTCTGCCTTTTCTCTGTCTTCCTCCCTTGATTTTCTTTCATCCTCAATCTCCGCCGCTTCTTCTCTCCCCCCTCTTTCTCTCTCTATCAGGCAACAGTACCACATCACATCACACCACACCACATCCCCCTCTCTTTCTCTCTCTATCTGTGCGCGTGCAGTTTGCGTTTCTTTCCATGGTCTAACGGCGGAAGGCAGCGCCTTTCCCCTGCGGCGATAACCCCCCTCCGTCCAAGACCCGCCTCCGCTTCCCCGCCGGCCGGTCGGTCGGTCGGCCTCCCGGGAGAAGAAGCGGCGGAGGCCCCCGATGGGTCGCCGCCGGGTCCTACCCCTCCTGGCCCTCCTCCTCCTCCTCCCCCTGCTGCTCCTCCTGTGCCTCACTGCCTCGGCCCAGACCCAGCAGAGCGACGTCTCCGCAATGCAAGCTCTCAAGAAGAGCCTGACGCCGCTCCCTTCTTCTCTCGACTGGTCCAACGCCGATCCCTGCGAGTGGACCAAAGTCGCGTGCTCCAACGGCCGGGTGACCGGATCCAAATAGCCAACCAGGGCCTGACGGGGACTCTCCCTCCGGACATCAGCAACCTCACTGCCCTGGTGCGGTTCGAGGTCATGAATAACCAGCTCACCGGCGACCTGCCGAGTTTCGCCGGGTTGGCTCAGTTGCAGGTACCGAGTCTGTGGGATTCTCTCTCTTTTTGCTTTTTTGGGCTTCGTCGGAGGCTTGCCCAGAAAATTTTCGGGAAAGCAGCGAGTGATTTTGTCCTCTGGTTGGCCTTTCTTTGCAACAGATTTTGATACTTCACGACAACAACTTCACCTCCATTCCTTCGGATTTCTTCACTGGTATGTCGAGTTTGCAAGCGGTTGACCTGGGCTATAATAATTTCACTCCTTGGGAGATCCCTGTTAGCCTAACAGACTGCACCGCCCTTCAGAATTTCTCGGCGACCGGAACGAACGTGATGGGTAAAATCCCCGACTTTATAAATCCGACGAATTTTCCCAGTATGTTCGCGCTTCAGTTGGCCTTCCATAACATGAACGGCGGGTTACCCGCCAGCTTTGCCGGGTTGCCGATCCAGATCCTCTGGCTGAATGGCAAGAGTGGGAATTCTAAGCTCAACGGGACGCTCGACGTCATTGCAAACATGACCCAGTTAGCACAGGTTTGGCTGCACAGTAACCAGTTCACGGGTCCTATACCTGATGTTTCGAATTTGAAGAACCTTTACGATTTCAGTGTGAGGGATAATCAGTTGACTGGCGTTGTCCCCGACTCCCTGGTGAAGCTCCCTAGCCTTAAGGTTGTGAATCTGACAAATAATCTGCTCCAGGGGTCACTGCCTGCTTTTGATACTAAAGCCGTTCGAGTTGATATGGTGGCTACATCAAATAGCTTTTGCTCCGACACTCCGGGTCCTTGTGATTCCAATGTTAATATACTGCTCTCCATTGCTCGACCAATGGGTTACCCTGTTAAATTTGCTCAAGGTTGGAAAGGGAATAATCCTTGTGACTCAGCGAATGTGTGGACAGGGATTTCATGTTCTGGGGGCAACATCGTAGTTATTAATTTCCAAAATATGGGTCTTTCTGGAACTATTGCTCCTGAATTTTCTCAGCTCCAATCGCTGGAAAAGTTGTTGCTGTCCAAAAATAATCTTACTGGTACGATACCTAGCGACCTTGTGAAGCTGCTTAATCTTACGGTGCTGGACGTTTCCAACAACAATTTGTCTGGTAAAGTACCTGCTTTTCAGAGCAACGTGAACGTAATTACAAGCGGCAATCCTAACATAGGTAAAGACATTGTTCCTACACCTTCATCACCGACTACTCCCCTGGGACCGGGCGGTTCTGAGAAGAAGAATAACTCCAGTGTCGCGAGGATTGTGGCTCCTCTAGTTGTTGGTGTGTCTGTGATTGCGCTGCTCAGTTTGGTCTATTGCTATAGAAAAAGGCCCAAGAGTTCTGGTAAAGTGCAAAGCCCAAACAATGTATTGGTAATACATCCTCAACATTCTGGCGACCAAAATGGTGTGAAGATCACTGTTGCAGGATCAAGTGCTAATGGTGGTTCTACCGAAAACTACAGTCAAGGCAGTGGTGGGACCGGGGACATTCATGTGGTTGAAGCTGGGAATATGGTCATTTCTATTCAGGTCTTGAGGAATGTAACGAACAACTTTAGTCAAGACAACATATTGGGAAGAGGTGGTTTCGGGACTGTTTACAAGGGCGAATTACATGATGGGACAAAGATTGCTGTCAAGAGGATGGAGTCCGGTGTGGTGTCAGAGAAGGGCTTGAATGAATTCATGTCTGAGATTGCGGTTCTTACCAAGGTCAGGCACAGACATTTGGTTGCATTGCTGGGGTATTGCTTAGAAGGGAACGAGAGGCTTCTTGTTTACGAGTACATGCCTCAGGGGACTCTCAGTAGACATCTTTTCAACTGGAAAGATGAAGGCCTAAAGCCTCTTGAGTGGACAAGAAGACTCAGCATTGCCTTGGATGTTGCCAGAGGGGTCGAATATCTTCATGGTTTAGCTCATCAAACTTTTATTCATCGTGATCTCAAACCATCAAATATACTGCTTGGGGATGATATGCGGGCAAAAGTGGCAGATTTCGGACTCGTACGTCTTGCCCCTGAGGGTAAAGGCTCGATTGAAACGCGTCTTGCTGGAACTTTTGGGTATCTTGCTCCAGAATATGCTGGTAAGTCTTTTTTGAATTGCATTAAACGTGAAGTTGCCTTTGCGTTGCTGTCATTTTTTTTCTTCCCTGTGGATGATACCCTTGATCAAATAATCCTACATGTCTTGAAATGGCTATAAACCCATAGGAAGCTACTAGAAATGTCCAGAATTCGAGCATGTAGGCAATTTCCTTAAATTTTGGCCATGATTAGGGAACCATCATTAGGTCAGTCAAAAGTCAAATACAACTTTCGCATAGAATTATTAGCAATATTAGGACCAGAAGTAGGCTAAAAGCTATTTAAATTATGGCGTGCATGCATGTATACTTACTGAAGAAAGAAAAAGCTCGAGCTATTTGACACATCAAAAGGAAGATATCCCATCCAAAGAGCTTTATTTTGTCAATCAGTGTGATTGATGTGAGTCCTTATTTGGTTCTCGAATTATTGATTTCTTGACCTAGGACTCTGTTGGTTTTTCCAGCTAATAGCTTTTGGATTTTCGACAGTGGTGAATTTCTTGAGCGCAGGTTAATGCTAGCAGTATGATCAGAGCAAAATTATTTATCCTTTTCTCATTGATCCCATGATTTGAAGTCTTTCTTTGTTTCTTAGTAGCGTGTGTTTTGGTTAGAGAGACTCTTCCTTGGCTGCTTGTTGCTTCCCATGCGAAGCTAAAACGAGCCCTTTAATATTTTTATCTGGCAAATGAATGTTGCCATTGTTCAGGGTTGTCTTAGAGTGTATCAGCCAGCTCCTTTCTGGTTTTTCAAGTGATGGGACAATTCAAGCTTTTATGGTCCAAAACTTTGAATACTTGGTGTTTCACTCTAGAATCAGTAGTTATTAGCATCGGTTAATGAACATTTGAAGGTGCCAGTTTGCGAGTCAACTGAAGTTAGTGGAATGGCATCCTAATTAAATGGAGGAGGATTCTAATTTGCATGTGCAACTCTCTTTTCTCTTCTTCGACCAACTGAGCATTCAACCATTTAAACGAAGCTGATATTGCCAATTTGCTACTCCCAAAACATCAAAGTGACAATCTCCTTACTTTGTCTTCATTTTGCCATGGAAGAGAATAATATTACTGTCGAATCTAATAAGTGAGGAATGATATTAGATATGTCTGGTAATGACAAGTAGAATAGGGATCATCCATTACATTTTCATAATGTCCTGCAAAATCTGCTTCATTACTGATACTTGATATGGCCCTACATCTGTACTTTATAGTGACTGGACGGGTGACCACCAAAGTCGATGTCTTCAGCTTTGGAGTGATCCTTATGGAGATGATTACGGGAAGAAGGGCTCTTGATGACTCTCTGCCTGAGGACAGCGTCCACCTTGTGACATGGTTCCGGAGAATGCACCTCAACAAGGACACATTCCGGAAAGCCATCGACCCAATCATCGACCTTGACGAAGGAACGCTAGCAAATGTAAGCACGATTGCTGAGCTCGCAGGCCACTGCTGTGCGCGGGAACCTTACCAGAGGCCAGACATGGGCCACGTGGTCAGCGTGCTCTCGTCGCTCGTGGAGCTCTGGAAGCCATCTGAGCCAGACTCCGAGGACGTGTATGGGATCGACCTGGAGATGACCTTACCCCAAGCTCTCAAGAAGTGGCAGGCCTTTGAGGGAAATAGTAACATCGACGAATCTTCTTCCTCATATTTAGCGAGCGGCGAGAGCACCCAGACGAGTATTCCTACACGGCCATCTGGGTTCGCTAGTTCATTCACTTCGGCAGATGGGAGATGAAGGTACGGAAGTTCTCGAAACAAAACTAAAAGCAGAACTGGTAAATGAAGGAGTTGTGGTCGTATTGATGATTCATGGGGGTTTGCTTTGTTCCATGTCGTCTGTTAATTATGATATATTTGCTTCTTTCTTTCTTTCTTCCTTCCTTCTGGTATGTGCTGTAGAGATGATCATCCTATGTTAGCTCGAACTCGAACGGCGAAAGTATAATTTATGTGCAGGTTTTCTCGGTGTAGGACTCGATTGTCGAACTGTTTCGTGTTGAATGAGGCAGATCTTGTGGATTTCTGAAATAAGTCATGGACCATGTGATCCCGCATTTTGTGGCGATGAATTCAGACTTTGGGAGTCATGTGTTTCATGCGCAAACTGTACGTTTGGGGGAGGAGGTCTTTGCGTCTTCTTTGGACCCCTCTCAAGCGTATTTTGAAGGCTTGAGTAAATCAACCATGTTGACCAAAGCTCGAGATTTGATTTGTGGTCTGAATTTGATTGATGGTGTCACGAGGAGCATAGAGATGGAAAAAAGAAATCCTCTTTCTCTGCCAAATCGGTTAGAATTGACAATGGCGAGAGAGAGCAAACAAGAGTGGGAACAGCTAAGCAGGAGCCCCCACCAATTTGTCTGGCGTTTGCCTTTCTGTCTTTGAGCGATTTCTGATTGGAAAAATTTTCCACCTTTTGCATCCCAACCTTCCCCTTTTTTTTCTGCCAAAATCTTTCTCTTCTCATGTATTTTCTAAAATCGGGTTATTTTCGACACAAAATCTTTCTCAATCCAATCGTACCTATGATGATGTCTAAATTATTCCTCACGTGCCCGCTTTGGCGTTTACATGTAGTTTCGTTCACGTCATTTACTGGCGTCGTTTGGCGATTGCGTTCAGTCAAATTATCGTCGATTTTGGTGTTAGGGAGACTTGATTACAGAATTTTGCGAGAGGAGATGGAATTGATTAAATAAATTAAAAGTATAGTAATTTAATTAGATATATTTATCAGTATAAACAATTGATTCCGATGTGGTGGACCGCCAAGCGTAGCGTTTTGAAGGGTTTTCTTGAAACCACGACTGTGACTACGTGCTTTGTTGCCCCGACAGTGATTGGTTTTTTTTTGTGTATTAAGGAGGCTAGCGGTGCCCAGTAGTTAGTATCTGTCCCCTTCCCGACTTTAATAAAGTTGTCTGAAATAGCCATATTAGCTTTCGTCAATGATGGTCTGCATCATATTTTTGTAGAATTTCGTGGAAATCAATTCCCTTATGGCCTTTTGGGATGTCACAATTTAATTCGAAACCGACATATTTTCACTCAAATTTTTTTAATGAAAAAATATTTTTTGTAATCATGTCGAAAATATGTGTGTAATATGAGCATAGCGCGAAAATAAGGATTGTGGTCCCTGGATGCTTGAGAGAGTGGCGTGGACATGTGAACCGGTAAGGATAGCAAAAATAGCTGTACATGATAGGTGACCCCCCTTGTTCGAGCATGACCCGATTGAGCTTTATGATGTTGTGGAGGGCCCTCTCGTATAAAAATAATATTTCATGCATTGATTGTATGATTGATGTGGTGCAATCGACTAATTATGTTCATACGTGCGATATGTTTCTCATTCGACATCATGACGAAATACGCTCAAATGATAACACTATCTCTACATCATCGATATAACGGATCAGCATATCGATGACATATGATTCTCACAAGTGGCAAATGATTCGATGAAGACAAACTTCCGTCCATTTTCACCTCTCATCATATTCTCGTCCTCTCTACCATGATGGGTGCTTTGCAAACTGTAAAAATTGTGCATTCGGCATAATTGGCACGACCTTGGGCCAAAAGGTGCTTTGGAATCATTGGATCAGCATCTCCCGCCCCCCCAATAATTCACGAAATTTCCGTGTCTGGCATTATGTGCTTTTTCTCTTTTATAAAAGTTAGCATATGCTTTTTACCTTTTTCATAATTTTAGTTTCTTTTATTATTATTATTATTATTATTATTATTATTATGTGTAACTTCGGTAGAGGGTGGGTAGATGATTTTGGAGATTTGGTGGAAGCGAGTCATCATCCTTGCCTTCTCCTAACAATAAGGGCCCCTAATGCCACGAGTGGTCACGGAGCTTGTCTTGTCCCAGTCGCCTTCTTCTCTCCTCAATTATCGCTTGCGTTTTCTATGTGTTTTTTGCTCTTCTTCTTTCTTTTGTCGAATGCTACTTGTTTGTTTAATGTTGCCAACTGCTTCTGCGGGGGATTTGTTTTATCTTCTTTGTATAAGTTCGGTTGCATTTTGACCGGGGCGAGCACATTGTATGGTCAAAATTCAAACCAAGTGTCCCGTGTATGAAAACAATTGATATGTCATGTTATGGTTGCATCGCCTAACCAGGACAAGTGGTGTGGCAATTTGAAGTGAGTGACTTTGATGTGGACAATAATATAGATTCTCTTCTTTTAGAGATGCGAATAAAGGTGGGTGGTTGTTGGGTCGATCCGAATTTTACCTAAAATCTATCTTTACGGAATTAGTTCCCTAATTTTTGAAACCTGGAGCTTATTTTATGTACCCTGAAGCTTGGAACTTACTTTGTTAATCGGTTTTAGGGCCTACTTTGCAACCGACCAATTTATTTTCCTTTTTCATTGTTTTCAAAAAAAAAAAAAAAAAAATCCTACTCAGTATCATCGGGACCAAACACCGAATTGCATAGTACTGATTTCACTTTTTTTTGGAGCTAATAATTGTACCGACAATCGCGGAAACCCGAAATTAGATTGGTTTATATGCTGAGTTTGGTCCGATTTCTGGTTCTACTTTGAGCTTATGCTCATCTCTGGATGTAGAATTTGCTATTGTCGTAATCGGCCTACTTCAAAATGGCTAGTCAGTATCATCGGGACCGAGCGAAAAGTGCAGTGCGCGATGACCGGAAGGATTGATCGCATATCTTTTTTCAAGTTGGGATTTACATCGCACGAAAGAGAATGAATATATCCAAATTGCGGGCAATTGAAGCATGCTGGTTGACTTGTTTGGAAAAGTTCGACGGCTCTTCCGGTTCAATGAACGTGGGCCTTTTATGTCTGCGAATGATGAAGCCCACCAAAGCCACATTATCCTTCTCAAGTTTAACTTTGCTTGTAAAAAGGAAATTAGGTATTTCAAATTTTTCTAAAATAAAAAATAATATGTCCTTCTGATTTTTTTTATTTTTTTTTGTATAGATAGCGTAAAATAGCATAATTTCAGAACGAATAAATTCATTGGTCTTCGGTCGGTTCTGGACCCGGTACACGGTAATCCTTCATCATCATCGTAAAGTAATACAATCAAGAAATTAGTTTCCTAAACACCCCGGTTGTTGAATAACCCAATTCATAAAAAAAAACATTTCTGACAGAATATTTATTTATTTTAACAATAAAGTTGGCCAGCAAAGAGCATTTTCCAAAACGAGGGATCGGATAAAGTTGGTCAAACTACAAGGCTCGCTATCTGATCGTGCAACTTTGGTCCAATTCCATCCACAAGCATGCACGTGCGTCGACATGGAATTTGCACTAAATCGTAATGACCCGACGTGAGATGAAATTACGAGATTACGAGAGAAGACGTGGGAGCAAGACGTTGTCTCGTTAATCTCGTATCTAAGATAATTAATTAATTAATTAACGCATTCGCAGCTAAATAATCGTACCTTTCGCAGTGTCTGGGGCAATCGATTGTTTGGTTGAAACCCATTTTAATATTGCCTTTTTATTATTAATTTGTTGCTAATTTTCCTGAAGCGTGACTTAGGCGAATTTCCATCTCTCTCTCTCTCTCTTTTTCACCGTCATTGCCCGACGCGCATGGAGAGAAGCGTGGGGCGACCGAGTAAAGATGTCGCCTTTTCGACACGTCGGTATAAATTCACGTGCTTTAATAATGGTATCGCTCCAACTCTACTGTTGCGCACATTTTTATTTGGTCCAGAATCGAAAGTTCATCGTGAATTACGCACCGTGACATTTATATTTATATATATTATTTATTTATTTATTTATTAGGCCATATGGAATCGGAATAAAATGCAACTCAGTGACCACTGATGCATGCATTTGGTTCTCTACCTTACATCGCCAACCAACAAATGTTGAAAGCCGACGGCATCATCATTTGCATGTCAATTGAGTTCACGAGTTAAATTTTAGTGCGAACTCACTCCACATGACAAAAGTATCGGAAAAAAGTTATATCAATTTAATCATAGACTTTTGATCTAGTACCAATTCAGTCATTTTGGTTAATTTTAGTTAGATTTTGTTGATACGGAAGCTGATCGACTTATGTGGTACAGCTAGCCCCTACATTGGCAATTTTCATAATATTTTAATAGTTTTCTAATTTTTTTTTCTCATCCATTTCTTCTTCCTCTAGCCAGTCGCCGATTGACGACTAATTAGAGGTGAGGGCCCGTGAGGTCGTGCCTCGCCTAGCCCTTGGTGAGGTTCGAGCCCTCACTAGAGGTCATGAGGGTGGCCTCACACTAGGCGAGCCTCACCCGGCCACCGGCGAGTCTCGTTGGCCGACGCGAGGCTTGGTCTCGCCAGGCCAAGGTAAGGCCTGGCCTCGCACCACCTAGGCGAGGCTCAAGCCTCGCCGATAGTGGCCGAGCGAGGCTTAGCGAGGCTCGGCCTCACCCGATGGTCGGGTGAGGTTCCGGCGAGCTTGCCGGATCTTGTCCGGCCGCTCGCTAGCCACCATCGGTGGCGGTAGCCAAGAGGAAAAATGAGAGAAAAAAGAAAAAAAGAAAATTATAACAAAAAGTACTAAAAAATTAAAAGAATCAAAAATTAATTTTTTTACCAAACGTATTTTTGATCCCGGAGTAAAATTTTTTTTACCAAACCCCTTCAAATAGGGGTGTCAACGGGTCGGGTCGGGTCAGGTCTTGATGTTACCCGACCCGAATAATAAGGGTAATGTCATTTGACCCGAACCGACCCGTCTCGAAATACATAAAATATGAAGAAAAAAAAACGGGTTGGTTCAGGTCAAGTTTCAGGTTTTTTATTAAAAAATATTATGAAGGGAATTCGAAATGCTCTTACGTGACGTTACGAAATCTTGTCTAATCCGTCCATGAACCGTGACGCCACAAAGTCTTGTCCAACTCGTCCGTGAACATTTCTGCAGATAGATAATTTTTTAACAAAAAATATGACAAATGAAATTCGAAATGTTCTTACATGACATCATGAGGCTTCGTCCAACCCTTTCGTGAATATCTCCGCAAACAGATAATTTTTTAATAAAAAATATGATAAAGGGAATTCGAAATGCTTTTACGTGATGTTGCGAGGCCTCGTCCAACTCATCCGTAAACATCTTCGCAAACAGATAATACTCCCTCCTTTAAAGTTATGTGTCGGTCGCGAAAAAAAGAAGCAAATCATATGAAAGATGGAGAGGGAGAGAGATTGATGGGGGCCGACGATGAGGTGTATGTTAAGGGGAGAGGGAGAGAGATTGATCGCTTGATAACCTCGGGTTGCCCTTACCTCACAAGCAGAGTTTCCATAAGATCTTTAGTAAGATGAGACATATTGGATGAGTTGCGAGTATAAGGAGTTGTAGAGGAGATACCTTGGGTGGGTGTGTTTGGATTGAAATATTTAATGTGTTTGGATCGGAACAATGTTCCAATTCTAACTTAACCAAAAACATGTATTCCATTTGTGTTTATAATTATTACTCAAACAGTATTAAGACTCGAAACATGTATCATATTTATTTTGTGTTCGGGTCATATTCGGATTGGGTTTGATGGGTTTTTTGTTTGATGGGAAATTGTTTTTAGGACAATAAGAAAGAATCATTTTCAAATGTTTTAGAAAAATTGTTTAAGGAATATAATAATAAAAAAGAATATTTATGAACATAAATTGTTTTCGAGAACGGAAACGTTGTCATACGTGCTTTAAATTCGCATGCTCTCTCTCGATGCCATTTTAAGGACAACGCACTTCCGTACTTCAGCAGTGCCGATCGCTCGTGAAATCTCTCAATCGGAAATCGGAATCCCCAAGACGCGACTCATCCAAAGACGCACGCGCATGGAATGCAGCGTGCATCCTCTCAGATTTTGTACGGGGTCGATCGAACGACGCGGCTAAGGAAAGGGGCGAGCCCGACCCGGCTCACGAAGGGGCCCCCACTCCCACGCGGGCTCCGCGTGCGGCGCGTGCCGTTGATCTCCTCAACGACGCGGCCCCGAAACCAGGTCAACTTCCATGCCGATTCAAGATTGATCGGTAATAATTAATCTCAAAGGCGAGCTAGTCTGTGCACGGTAGCGTCCCCGTATGCATGCGCATGGTCAGCCCACCGACCCGTTGACCAGAGACCACCTCCTCCTCCACATCCACGGACGTCCAACCTTTGACCTTTGATCCAAATTAATTATAAAAATGAAAGGACAACTGTTTTGCCCATTCTCAGCCTCCTCTCTAGACGCTGGCTGTCCAATTCCATCTTTCCCCCCCCTACCATTTTCAACGTTTCAACGGTCAACCGTTCAAAACACATGCCACAACGCCTCTCTCTCTCTCTCTCTCTACAATTTCCATCTTTATAATATTCCAACATAATTATCCAAGTTTTGAATGTTGAACCGCGTGTATCACCCGACCTTCACCTAAGCTTGTCCTCCGGTGCCTTCATATAAATACGAGAATTCATTCTTTTGTCTCCTTCAAGCATCACTAGCCATTACCCTAGAACATTTGCAAACTTCTCCTTGCTTCCAGCATTCAATCTCCCTGAACTCGTTTCTTTGCAGCTGAAGAGATGATCTCGACTTGGAGGCGACGGATGGCCGCCCGGCGTGCTCGCAAGCTGAAGCTCTGGAGCGGGGAGGAAGCCTACGACGAGGTGGAGCTGACCATCCCGAGTGAGTTCAAATGCCCGATATCGCTTGACCTGATGAAGGACCCCGTCACTCTCTCGTCTGGGATCACATATGACCGAGAGAGCATCGAGACATGGATCGAGGCCGGGAACCGGACGTGCCCCATCACCAACCGACCCCTTGGGAGCCTCGAGCCGGTGCCGAACCACATGATAAGGAGGGTGATTCAAGACTGGTGTGTCGAGAACCGATCCCATGGGATAGAGCGGATCCCTACCCCAAGGATCCCCGTGAGCTCGATGGAAGTCGCGGAGATGCTCGATAAGGTTTCCGATGCTTGCAAAACGAAAGACCAAAGTGTCTGCAGGAAGCTGGTGCTGAAGATGAAGGCCTTGAGCAAGGAGAGCGAACGGAACAAGAAGTGCTTCAAATCCAACGGAACAGGTTCCGTCTTGGCGGCAGCGTTCGAAGCCTTCTCGAAGACATCGAGCCTGGATGAAGAGAACGATGCCATCTTGAAGGAAATATTATCGGCCTTGACAATGATGCTGCCCCTCAGCGTAGAGGCCACGTCATGCCTAGGATCATCCTCTTCTTTACACTGCATGGTCGAGTTCTTGACGAGCGGCGACTTGTCCTCGAGATGGAACTCGGCTTTTGGCACTGAGACAGATCGTCTCGTCGGACAAGCGGAAGGTTGAGGCTTTGGCTGAGATCGAAGGAGCCTCGGAATCCCTGTTCAAGCTCATCAAGGAACCCATTTGCCCCACGGCAACGAAATCTTCATTAATTTGTATCTATCACATGGTCACTTCGTCACATCCGGCTAAGGACCTGGTCATATCAAGATTCGTGCAAATGGGCTTGGTCTCTCTGCTCGTGGAGACGCTCGTGGATGCTGATCGGAGCATGTCTGAGAAGGTGTTGGGGGTTCTTGATGGGATCTGCGACAATGAAGAAGGGAAAGAAGCGGTGCGTGATAATTCATTGGCCGTGCCGGTCCTGGTGAAGAAGTTGCTGCGGGTCTCGGAATTGGCCACGGAGTTCTCCGTGTCGGTTCTGTGGCAGTTGATGGCGATCGGCGAGAGTGGCGAAGATGGTGGAAGGGTTTTGGCCGAAGCTCTTCAGGTGGGGGCTTTCCAAAAGCTGCTGTTGCTGCTTCAGGTCGGGTGTGGAGAGAGGACCAAAGAGAAGGCGACGCAGGTGGTGAAGCTGTTGAATCTGCACCGAGAGAGGTTGGAGTGCATCGATTCGCTGGACTTCAAGGATCTGAAGAGGCCTTTTTGATCATTAACTGATTGAGCGTGTATCATTACTGTTTCTTGTAGATAGGAAAAATAGCAGTAAGAGTAATAGAAGATGAGACTAGTTCCTACATGCTTCTTGAGATTTAGATGTACAGAATTTCACCCATTTGGGGGAAAACAAAGATACAGAATTCACTATTTCGGTTTGCTCATTCATCAGAATCTTCATATACATATACAGCTGCAACTGTGCACGTGAAAGTAGTAATCTAAGTTGCCCTATGTTAATTTGTGATTATGATGACTTCTGATTGTCTAGGGTCTGAAGTTCAGGTCATGTTACCTTTCGTTATAGCAGTTCAATTTGTGGTGTAACTTCAACACATGAATTTACTTAAGTACTCCTCATCAAGATCAGACGAATTTAAACGTGAAGCGATATCTCGATACAAATCTCCTTGTTTTAATGATAAACAATTGCCAGAGTCATAAGCGTGCCTCAGTTTAGAATAAAGGTATCCCAAGGACTGTAGTTGCATTTCTTCGGTCGTGCAAAGACCATCTCGGACTATATGTTCTTATTCAAAATCTTGTAGAGAAATGAAATTTCATAGAGCCTCTTCTCAAGAAAAAGGGATTGAACTTCTGATTCAAGAAATAAACTTCTGGATCATGGGATCATGAATGGATATTTAATTCTTCGAGTTGATAAGCGTATAATTTTAGGTTTTAATCAAATTTTATTGATAGGTTATAGTTATATACCAATTGACATGTCAAAGTTTTATAGCATAAAGGATCACTTTTTTTGTCGATCTTATTTCTAATTTTCTCCACGTCATCTCTCCTCATCGTGCACCCAAGACAAGAAATTATCTCTATTTCCGCTTTTCTCTCCATTTTCTTTCTTTAATTTTCCATTCACATTTATCCCAAACTTCAATTGCCAAATAAAGTGTTTAGGAAAGGTAGTTTGCCCTAATAGGAAATGTTGGTCCCTGTTTGGTTCGGCTTTGCAAAGGGGCTTTGGGCATCTAAAGGACCCTGTCCAAATGCAAACCCGTTTGGTTTGATTTTTTGGGAGACTTTGACTAAATGTAATTGCATCTCAAAAAGACTCTAAATGCCTTTAGCTCAAGGGAGGTCTAGAGCCACTTTAGGAAGTTGCATCTTTAAAATGTAAGTGGTACTATTCATGCGACCACTGTTCTTCTTTTCCGATGAGCCAATGAGGCCGACAACCGCTAGCCAAGGGGTCCTTGCCGCTTGTGAGTAGATTAAAAAAAAAATATTTACAATTTTTTTAATAAAAAAATTAGTAAAAGTCATTTACAAAATGAAGTATTTACCAAACGACATTTATACCAAAGTTGTTTCGTAATGCAATGTAAAATTACAATTTACCAAACGGTATTTATATTTCGAAAAACCCATTTAGCTTAAAGATATTTACATTTTTCTAAAGGTATTTGCTCAAAACCGAACCAAACGGGCTTGTTGTGTCGGGCATGAGAAGTAGGATATCCATTTGTTATGTTTATAGAAAAATTCTAAAAAATTGAACCAAAGTTTCAAGTTTCAAAAAATCACGAAAAGAAATGTAAATATGGTTCCTTATATGGGTAAAGATTGCAAATGCTTTGTATTATATAAAGGTCGAAATCAAATCTCAAGAGTTGCAAAACTTGCTCAACGATAGAAATAGAAGCAAGCTTAAAACACATCCTACGCATGCCAAATATGATTAGCCAACGACTTTGACTTTGAAGTTTAAGTAAAAGCTATTTGATCATCCGATTTTTCCACGCTCTCTCAGCTTTCGGCCTGATGACGTTGCTTTTAATTATTATAAAAAATTAAAATATTTGAAGAAACAAAAATTTAATTAATAAAAGAAATAGACTAATAAAAAAGAACAAAACGACCACAAAGAGAGGAGACAAATAAGTCAAGAGCATGGCCAGCAGTGGCCGTTGATATCGATGGGATCCTGGTAATCAAAATTACTGATCCTCATGCACTCAATCTCGATTGATTGAGATGTCTCACAATCCATTAATTTTTCCCTTTGTTTTTTTTTTTTAAAGAGCTTCTTCTGGTTTTTAAATGATCGATTTTCATTATTTTCCTAACTGAAAATAACACTAATAATTCTCAACTTCGGTTCAAAGTGCATTATTATTCTTACACTTTTGATTTGTTCAATGCGATACTTAAATTATTTCCAAAAATGTTCAATTATATCCATAAAATTTTAATTTATTCAATTTAATCATCAGCTTTCCAAAAGAAAGTGAAATTAGTCATTCAATATTTTCCAAGAATTTTCATTAGTATGACATTGCTAAGATTTTATGATATGTTTTTATTTCGAGAAACTTGCTAAATCAATAGAACAATATGCTATCTTTTTGTTACCTTGTTTGTTCTTTTTATAAATATTACGATATTTTTATTTACATATATCTTAGCTTAATGATCTCTACAATAATAAAAGAAGAACCTCATCTAGAGTCGTATTGGTTTATTATTCTTGCTTTTTCAATTTCCTAATTTAAATATTCAATCAAACTTGATTAACAAAACATCGTCACAGTCTTTCCAAAGGCAAACCACTAAGGACAAGTTAATGAATTATGAAATAAACACTTGGTGCGGACTCTCTTGAACTTACACCAATCACAATTTTGGGAATTTGATTTATTTAATTAAACATGCATATTGATTCAATTTGAAATCACCATTAATCTATTATGGGTAGATTAGAAATCTTGATAAAATGTAGGAGAATATATTATTTGTGTGAATTGGAGGTTTCATGGATACGGATATTTGGCTACACTAAATAAATTTAACGTCTTTCCAATACCTATCCGTTCCTTTTGACCACCACATTGGCTTTCCATTTGACCCAGTTGGGCAAATCCGATTACTGTTTGTAAGTTAGGTTAGAGGAAGAGACAATGGGTAGAAGAGAGAAATGGGTTCTCAAGAGAAGAGAGATGAAAATGGTAGGAAACTAGAGGACAATGAAAGGATAACAAAAAAGGCAAACTACTCTTAGATTTTATTTAGAATTTTAAGCTTTTTATTTGAGAACCCATTTAATCACATTTATCAAATTCAAAGTTTGACATATGACGTCACCCATAACACGTGTTCTCTCTAGTTATACTTTTTAATTATAATTGTGCACGTGAAAACATAGTAAAGTTTCCCCAACATCCCTTACGAAAAAATAATATGAGTTTAATAATATACATGTCTTCAACTATTATATTGGTAGTTATTATTACAACAAAATACATAATCCTGGGAACGGTTAGGGTTACCTAACACTGCTACACCCATACTAACCAAACCACCATCTAACTCAAGGATTGATAACTTGATCGAATTAATTTGACAAATTCTTAGGATTTGATTGTATTTTTTGGAAGTTTTAAAACTCTATTGCACTTTTTAACAATTTTTAGGACTTAATTGTATTTTTTAAAAATTTATAACTTAATTATATTTTCGTGACAAGTTGTAAAATTTCCAATCTACTTATTTCTAAATATTTTTATCAAGAAATGATAAAGTCCACTCGTTCAATGGCAAGCTCGATTGACTTCTCTCTCCCTCTCAAAATGTAGAGATCACTCCTTCCCCATCATTTGTATCATTTGTGTTGTTATGGCTTGCCTTCCAATTGATAACCTAAATCCTCACCCACCTCCATGAATCTTCATCCCAGTGACTTCTTCTTCACTGTAACACCATCTCCCTAAAAAATTTACCAACTCTTTATCCCCTATCGTCGCCCTCGGAAATAGATAGAGTGGGGACACCTATTTGTTGTTCCTGACCTATTCCACCAGTCAACTTACACATCCCCTTTCACCATCGCTAAATCACCACATATCTTTCCACTATGCCCTTAACGTAATTTTCCCAAGTTCAACCATTTTTACAAATTATCATCGGCTGCACATATATTCACCGTGCCCTAGCCATAAAACCCCTTATCTACCCTAGTATTGAACATTATCCACTTTAGTATTTGTTGGATTTATCTTTATAGTTGTTTAACAATGCCAAAAGCTGATAAGGTCGAGAGTTGCATGAAAAGTCTATGCAAAAGGTTGGCAACTTTATGATCAAAAAATTAAATCGTGCTTATGGGTGATATTATTTCACGTGATAAGTTTGAGGAATGTAGAGTGACATTATTTAAGCAACACCTATCAAATCCATATGTTAACTTCCAAACTTTTTGAGCAATCATGAATAATGCATGTGGTAGAAAATGTGGTTATTAAGCAAATGGATTCTGAAATAACGACCATTACTTTCATCTCTAAAGCAAAAAAGAAAAAAATAGAGTTCTCAATAGCGGTTCATGATCCTTTGATAGTGGCTTGCTTTTACTAAAACCATGGAAACCAAGTACCTATCCCCCATATGTAAATTCATTGCATGTGCTTTTTGGGTGCAAATCTATGGGCTATCTTCTAAATAGATGAATGAAGAAGCTATAAGAAGAGTAGCAAAGACAACGGGGACTACGTTCGATATGAAGTTCGACTAAAAAACTACTACTGCGTTCGATATGAAGTTCAACTAAAAACCTACTACCTTTCAGAAAATAGGCAAAGTGAAAGCGATGATCGAGTTATCCACTTCATTTAAATATGGAATTATTGCTAGTTTTAAATGGGAGAAGCTATGGCTTGATTTTTTTTTTTATAGTTGGAAGCCATGGCTTAATTTGAAGTATGAATGACTACCACATTTTGGTATACTTGGAAAATGAGCCAATATACAAAATATTGTGAAGATGTAGCTCTTAATGATGAGATATTTAAATCAAAGAATGATATCTTATTTGGACTTTGTTTGAGATTAAAAGTAAAAGAGTATAGTATGGGGAAGAGAAAAAGGAAAAGTTCATTTCATTGACGCCTCTAAACTTTGGATAAATTATGCATACTAGAGAATGAAAAACGAATTAAAAAAATGTAATTGATGATGTTAGTAGACAAAAGGAAAAGGGAAGATAATAGCATTATGGGTTATGAGAAAATGTATTCTGCCACCGTTTTTGTTAAGCAATCAGGATCAACACAGACTAGAGACATTTTTACCATTTAGGGTGGAGCGACATATCGAAATATCTAGAAAAAAAATGAAGGAGAGAAACTTCTATTGGCAAAAGAATGAGAAGATATAGTTTACATAATTTTTATAATGACATTAGATAGGAAATGAATGGATGCCAACTCTAGAAGCATCAATTCTAATGTTAGCTAAGCGTAATGAATGAGCTTTGATCGCTAGTTCTAATAAGTCATCAGATTAAAAATGAATATCTTAAGCTGAAATTGTTAGAATTTAAGCACAACAACAGGGCAAAAGAACACTATGAGTCCCACAATTTTCATACGACGTTCACTTTGGTGTCAAAACTTTTTTTCTCTCACTTAAGTGTCACAAGTTTAAAAAAACGTTCACTTGAATGCCACTTCCGATTTGTTCATTGGAAAGCTGATGTGGCGCCAGTGAACAATATTTTAATATTTTAAAATATTACAATTAATTTTTTGATTTTTTTTTAGGGTTGGCGAGGGCCATCGTTCACTCTCGCTATCGGCCGCGAAGGCCTTGGGTGAGGCCGTCGCGCCCTCCCCATGGCTATCGAGGGCCGTGGCGGCCTTGCCGAGGGCCTTTGCGGGCCAAGTCTAGGCAAGGGCTGCCTGGCCCTTGCCGTAGCCGCCACGGGTGAGCCCATCGGGTCCTTGCGATTTGCTGGCAAGGCCGCGACGGCCCTCGCTAGCTTTGGGCCGCAAATGCCTTGGGCAAGGCCACAACAGCCTCACCTAAGGCCTTCGCGGTTGATGGCAAAGGGCCCTGCCCAATCTGAGTGAGAGTTCGATGGCCAGTGAGGATCAACGGTGGCCCTCATTGGCCCTACAAAAAAAAGCAAAAAAAATCAAAAAATTAATTATAATATTAAAATATTATTTATCGGTGGTCACGTCAGCTTTTCGGCGCCAAGTCAACTTTTCCAGAGGGCAAATTAAAAGTGACACTCAAGTGAATATTTTTTCAAACTTATGGCACTTAAGTGAGAAAAAAAAAGTTTTGGTATTAAAATGGGTATCATACGAAAGTTGTGGCATTTCTAGTTTTCTTTCCTCCAACAACAGTTTAAGCCCTTAGAGCCTTAATGGCTAAAAAAATGCCCAGTATTTTTTTAAAGGTTTGTGTGAAGAATTAATAAACGACTAATTTCAAAATTACTTCATTGTAAATCTCATGGGTATAATGGATGGATTAGTAGTAATGTGGATGGATTTGGTAATGTTGACAGCGAAATGAGCTTTTAAGAAACTTATCAACTTGAGAATTATGATATGCATATGCAAGAGAGAGAGAGTACAAAAGGCATGTATTGGGAAATGAGATTCTAGATTAAATGGATGAAATAGGGGAACAAGAATATTTATTATTTTGCTACAACAATACAAAGAAGGCCAAGGAATAAGATTTCAATATTGAAAGGTGTTGATAAACGATGAATCCAAGATACTAGACAGCTTGGATAGAGAACTTCAGAGTTCTTTCAATCCCTTTAAGGATCTAGAAATTTTCAAACGATCATAGATAAATATCTATGACTATTGTTTAATCTTGAGAGATATGAATCAAGTTTTGATAGCAACAATCACCAAGAAAGAGGTGAGAGATATAATCTAGCTAGGAGCTTTTAAAGCTCTTAGACTAAATGGGCTCAACCAGTAATCTATCGACATTATTAAGAGGAAGTTCGGCAATATGTGTTTAATACGATAACATAGTTCTTTAAGTCACTCACTATTCATCACTATTTGAATAGAGCATATATTTCCGTAGTTTCAAATCTGAAGAGTCTTGCTTAGTTTTGTTCTATCAATTTGTGTAATTTCAGTTACAAAATTATCTAACAGGGCATGGCAAATCGTTTAAAACATTTGTTATATGACTCGGTAGCTATAAAACAAAATGCCTTTATGAGTAGAAGGGAATTCAGAATAATATCTTAATAGTGGAAGAGATGTTGTATCATTTAAGAATCAGGAATAGGAAAAATAAATTGCGAACGGTTCTTAAATTAGATATGAAAAAAAATGCTTATGACAAAGTGAAATGTGATTTAATGGAAACATGGATGGTGCAAGTGGATTTTAATGCAAATAGGTGTCATAGATTATGCATTGTGTCTTATTAGTGTTGTTAAGCATAAAGTTTAACGGGAGCCTTTAGAATATTTCCAAACTTCAAGAGGATTACACCAAGGAGATCCTCTTTCCCCTTTATCTTTTTATCATTATGGCAAATGTATTCTGATTTTTTGAATAAAGCTATTGAAGATGGAAGAATCACAAGGATTAAGTTAAAAAAAAAATACTTTTTCTCGTATTTTTTTTGTAGATGATTCTATTTTCTTCATAGATGGGCAAATTCAAGAATGTGAAAGTGTTGGTGCACTTTCAAATCAGTATTTGAGTTGGGGCAAGTCATAAATCCAAACAAGTGCATAATATTCTCCAGTAGTAGATGCCCATAGAGTCTACGAAGGAACAAAATACATAAATTGAGAATTCCTGAACTAGAGAAAACGAGAAAGCACTTGAGGATTCCATCTAATTGGGTTCAAACTAAAAAGCAAATGTTCACGTGGATAATGACAAGAGTCAACATAAAGCTTGAAAGATGGAAAGAAAAACTGCTATCTAAAGTAAGGAAAAAGATTCTTATCAAAGCAGTGGTACATGCCTTTCCTTAATATGCATTGCCAATTTCCATGTGTCTTGAATAGAAAATTGCTTCATTTTGTTGGAAAAACAATGAATCCAAGACAAGACTTCATTGAGAGAAATATGACACTTTGAAAAGAAGAAAAGAACATGGGGGATGGGATTTAGGGACCTGATAACTTTCAACAAAGTTGTGCTAGGAAAACAAGGATGGAAAATCTTCCAAAACTCATCTAGACAGTGGCTCATGTTTTGAAAAGTCTCTACTTTCCAAACGGTATCTTTTGGACGGCCGAAAAAGGATCTCCATTATCTCGGCAATGATGAAGCACATTGATGTGTAGAGAGAAATTTCTAAAGCTATGAGATGGTACGTGGGAAATGGAGTAGATATGAGCATCAGAGAAGATCAGTGACTAAAAATACATATTATTAGAGGAGATGTTACATGGGAAGAGCCAAAGATAACCATTGAATTGATTAATCGGGAGGATTTTAGATGGAATGAACAAATGCTACACACTATATTTGATGTAGAGATTATTGTCGATGACATCTTAATAATCCTACTACGGTCAAATGATGTGGAATTGCCTGGGTTTATGTGCTCCTCAATCGAAAATACCCTGAACTGTGGAGAACATCTTTCTCCTCTGCAAATGGACGAAGGAATTATGGCAACGCCCATATTTGAGTAGTCGAATGGAAGAGTGGCTTCTACCACAAGGAAGTCTAACAACTTTCCTTGACCAAATTTGCAGGCTAAGGTTCTTTGGCACCTGTAGAAATCAAGAATTTTATCTTTAGACGACAACGCTTGGATCTGCAATGGGCAGTGGAGTCAACCATAGAAATAGTATTCCACAGACATCTTGTGAAATGGAATCGAAAAAAGAAGAAAGTAAACAGAAAAAAAAGAAAATCCTCACCTTCGAATTGGACTCCACCATTGAAAGGTGCCCCAAAGATTAATGCAGATGGACCATTTATGGAAGGAGAGATAGTATGTAAAATTGCTTGCATATGCCAAAATAATTCTAAGAAATGGATTCGCGAAGGAGATGGGAGTATCCAGGGCCGAGCAAGCGGAAGCCCTAGCTTGCCTGGAAGCACTTGGTAATTTATATCTAGTTTTGAACTCAAGCTTACTTTAAGGACTTCTAGCTGGTCGACGGTAAGTGCCCTTCCAGATCATGATTCATCGAGTGGGGAAGTACAACCAATTATTGCTGAATGCAAGCATCTAAAGGCTCATTGCAGGAACACGCGACCGCCTCGCATTTTGAAGAAGCAAATTGAGGGACAGATTGGCTGTTGAAGGCCCAGAGGCAAAAAATTGGGCTTCTTACACTTGCAAATTTTTCATGAGATCTAATTTGCCCTGAGGCCCATATATCCTGTACTCAAGGACTTAGAATGCGTTGGGTTCAGCATTCCCAATGGGCTTTTAAGCCTAAAAGTCTCTTGGGGAAATACTGAACCGTTTGGCTTAGCTTTGAAGCTAGTTTTCAATTGAAAGGTTACTTTCATTGATTTTTCATATTTTCGATTTTACCCCTGAATTTTATTTTTTTTAATTGAAAAATAAGGCAACCCTTCGCCGGTCTAGCGAAGGGCTATGGCCGCCAGAGGTCGCCCGACCTCGAGCAACCAAGGGGCCGCGTGACCCAAGCGACCGTTGCTCGGGTCACGTGATCACCGGCCATCGTCGCGTGACCCTCGTGAGACCCAGGCGAGGGTTGCCTACGGTCGCGAGACCCAGGCGGCGGTCGTCTGAGGTCGGGCAACCGCCACCGACGGTCGTCGGTGCCAGATTTGGCTTGCCGGCGGCTGTAGCCCTTTGCCGGTCCGACAAAGGGCTTTAGGTCAATTAAAAAAAAAAAAAAAATAAAAAAAAAATATTATATACCCATTATACTCATCAAAGCTCATTGTGAAAGTTTTCTTTTAGCAAACGCACATTCAACTCAAAGTACATTTGCAAAAATTTTTATCAAACACAATTGCATTTTTCCAAGTAGCTTTGTGCTTTCAACATTTGCATTGAATTCAAATCCCATTGTAAATACTGAATCAAACACATCTTTATTGGTTGGTTTCAAGATTCTTCTGACCTGAGGATCCTAGAGGTTTCAAGATTCCTTATTAAGAAAAAGGAGCCTTGCAACTTTGATTAAGAGTCATCTTGCTTGTTCAATAGATATATTATTGGCGTTTCTTATTTTAATATATCGATATTTACATATATTAACCTCAAATTTGATACGGTATCTTTTTTCGAATTTCCATTTCTAGCTCTACCTATATTATGTTTTACGTCAAGAGATGTCGATGATGTTGACGAAGATCTAAATAGAGCTATTTAGGTCCAAAAGTAGCTTGTTCGCGACAAAGAGAAAAAAAGAAGAAAGAAGGAAAAGACGTTAGTGCTTTGATGGCATAATTATGAAATGATGTGTGAGAAATGAATGAAGGATTTGGGAGAAGGGAAGCATACAAAGAAGTCTCATAATTGTGCACGAAAAAGAGGCGTTCTTAAACCGTGAAAATATTGCAGATCAGAGAAAGCGAGAAAAAAGCAAAAAATCAGAGAGACACGGGAGTGGGGACAATCAACCGATTCCAACGCGAGCGCATCTCTTCTCCCCGTCGTCTTCCCCAGAAATCCACCTGAAAAACCCTAAATCCTCTCCCCTCCTTCGCTTCCTCTCTCTCTCTCTCTGTGCGAATCGAGTTCAAGCCCTGACCTCCTCACTCCCACTCCACTCTAATCTTCCTCTCCTCCCTGCTTTATCTAAGCGTTTCATGCTGGCCAATCGGCCGAAACCCATCTCGGATCCCGTCTCGGCGTAGGTTCCCCATGTCTCTCCTGTCCGTGGAGTGCGTGTACGTCACCGAGGACCTCGTCCGCGAATGGAAGTCCGCCGCCGGAAGCTCCGTCGCCAAGCCTCCCGACCCTGCCCACGCGCTTCGCTTTCTCTACGAGCTCTGCTGGACCATGGTTCGTCTCTCGCACGCTTGGTTTTCCGCTTCTTTTGATTGAATTACGTGCATTTGATTTTGGGTTTTGGTTCCTTTTTTGTGTTCGTGGAGCTTCTGCTCAGTTCTTCTTGTTGTGCGTCAGGTTCGGGGGGAATTGCCGTTTCAGAAGTGTAAGCCGGTGTTGGATTCGGTGGAGTTCTTGGATAGACCGACCAAGGAGGAGCTGGGTTCGGGTTTCGCAGATATCATCAGTCAAATGGCTCTCGATGTAAGTTGTGCCGCCTTTTGAGCTTCGTTTGGTTTGCTGTCTCCATTTGCTGGGTTGCTGTGGAGGAGTTGGGCTGGGGAAAGTGAAAATGAGGGATTTTGACTTGATTTAAGTGGCTGAATAGGGTGCTCTCCTCAACGAAATTTGGCCAGTTGTGACTATGTCACGATGGCTTATGGTGATATTTGTCAAAGAAGCATCACTTGATAGTATATAACATGTTTGTTCAGAATAACTACTTTGGTATAGTAGGTTCCAGAGCTGTTAAAAAATTACTTTGGCAATTTAGCAGAAGGAACGAGGCTAGCTAGTAATTGATGGGACTCTTAAGTTCTACTAGTGTAATGAAATATGGAGGCTGTTCTGTGGAAATGGAGTGAATCGTGGTGTTCACGGTGAAACTGCACTATTGAGCGTTGGAAAATATCGTTGACCAGTTTGTAAGACTTTCCGTGGGAGGTAACTTGGAAAAGAACATCCCAATAAGGAGTTTCTTAATTGGTTAAGTGTGTGCGGTCTTATTCTCAGTTTAAACAGCCTTCCAAAGAGGGGGCGCGTTTGATGACTTCCCAATAAAGAGTATGTGCTTTCTATGTTTTAAGAAAGTAGAGATCGTTGCTTCTGTCCTTCTACAGTATCCTTGGATAAGGCAGACACGGTCAAGTATTTATACTTCCACAAATGAATTGGGTCATAGCAAGATCCGTGGAGCATGAAATTGGGCTCAGCAGTGTATAGGAGTCTCTTTTGGTAAGAAGAGAGTTCGTCAATACTGTTCCTTTCTCCATACATTGGCTTGTTTGGATAAGGAGGAACAAAAGAGCTTTCTTTTGATACGTTTAGGGTTTGAGACTTCATTTTTTTGGTATAGCGGAAAATGTCCTTAGATGTAAATCTGTTGATAGACATTTTAGAATGTCTCAACTTCAATCTCTTTTGTATATGGGTTTGCTCAGTCCCTTGATAACTCTTTGATGAATCTTTTAGCTTTTCACTGGTTAGAAACAGTTATTTCCCGTCTAAATCATGGATAAATCAGAATGCAACACTCAATACCAAACAGAAATGGAAAATTGTGTATTGATTATCAGTTTTATAATTTTCTTGTCAAATGTAAAACTGAATCCAAAACCAAGCACACTGGCAAATTAATTTTATATTTCTTTTATTCTAAACTACAAGATCAAGAACTCCCTTTTGATGTTTTTATGCTAAAACATTCAGTGATACCTTCCAAGAATTTTTTTCCTATGTTTTGTGAATTGCGCTTCTTGTATTTTAGCAACTCTTTGCAACATTAAGTTGTCTCGTGTTATTGAGTTTTAATACCACTCATGTGTACTTTTTGATCAGCGAAGTTCTCTATTTGTGTCTAGGGGTTTTGTTCTGTCTATGGAAAGCTAAATTTGGCTTTCTGTCTTATAGAATCTTAGTGACAGAAATGGCTGAGCTCATACGGTGGGGTATGTGGGGTAATTTCTGACCGTTCTGCTGCCTTCTCAGTGGCGTTGTTTGTCAAGAGGGATGAAATGGCACCAAAACTGTTGAGATTGAGTTAAATGAGGTGGCTGGTGTTTATTTTCTGAATGTTAAAGGTGTTCATTGAATGGGTGTCAACATGGGGTACTGCATTTATACAAAGTTAGATGATAGTCTCATGTTTAAATCCTCATAGGATGCTCAGCTGAGTTGAGGTTAGCATTAGTATAGTCTTGTGCAATTTCTTAGAAATTCAATCTCTTCTATATATGCATACAATATGAGTCTAAAGACTCTTTGGTCACTGGCAAGTATTCAAACTTTTGAGATATGTTTAATTGTGTGCATGTATTGTATAGTTAAAGAAAAGGAAGTTATATAGTGCTAATGGAGAAACAGGTGATGCTGTTGAAGTTTGTATAATGATAGTTGCACTGTGGATGGAAACTGTCTGAGAAAGAAGAAAGTATTCGTAAAGGAAGAGGATGGAATTGGATTTTCTTCAATAGAGGAAAGTCGGTAGAGGGAGATTGCAAAAATGAACTAAAAGTTCAAATTATTAATTGAGAAGTTGGAATTATAGGAATAAAGGGTAACTTACTCCGATAACCCTTATATTTTGACCAACAAGTGTGGACAGCTCTTCACCTTTCCCCTTTATTTTTCAAGGAAACTACTCAAACACCTTGTAAGTATGTTTATCCACCAATTTAATAAATAAGGTGAGTGGTTTGAATTTTTGCATTTGAACCCATGTCACCAACGAACAATAATGTGAGCCTTATCCCGCTTTTGAGATCAACTATATGTTCCTACCTTTCTTAACATTTTCTCCATCATAGAGTCCTATCTTCTCATAGGAGCATCAAAAGGTTTAAGTGTCTAACTGACTTTAGATGTGCTTCTCTTTTTCTGTTTATTTGGGCCACATTGTTTTTCTTAATTACATTTATTTTGTGGGATATTTCAGTGCTTTCACATTCAATTAAGCATTATAAACACCGTTAAGCTCATTTTGTGCACACTATGGTTCTTGATTGCCTTTTGTGCTATTGATGGCTTTATTGCCATTTTGAAGATATGAAATTGGTTTGCACAAACAGTGCTGTAATGTTTGATGATCATGTTATTTGTTGGCATAAACATGTAATCTTTGGTGTAATGCACTTGCTTTTGGGGGTCGAAAACTTAGTTTCTGTGCATAAGGTAGGTTCTGTGGTATAACAAATGGCCTACCTACCTTGGATGCACACCCCTTTTGACCTTATAAGCATGTTGATTCTATTGAGTATAGAGGCTCTTGACAGTCATGCCGATCATGAATGCTTATGGAGCATCCATGCGGTAAAGGTTCAGTGTGGCTTGCACGTGTTCTGGGATTTTATCTATTTATTTTTGTCTTTCTTACTTTAGATAAATGATGCTGTTATGATTTTCATCTTTGATTGAGCAAGTCATTGTTATTCAAGTTGTTACATACTTTGTTTTGAAATTTTTTGTAGCAGTTTCGGTTATTCATTGTGCTTTGTTGACTAAGTATTCACTGATGATGGAATATGAATCTCTTTTGCAGCTTACTCTGCCTGGGGAGTTTCGTGCTCGTTTGACAAAATTGGTAGGTCTTGATAACTCTCATGTGGTTGTTTCATGCAGAAAGATCATTCTAGTACTTTATGGATATAAAAAGGTTGTTTTTCTGTTCGTTGCCCAATTTCTTGAGCAGTTTGGTATTACTTGTGGTTTAATGTGATTTGTCACTTTTGGCTCATCAAGTAAGATTTTTGGACCAATTGGTGAATGTTGGGTTTATCCAACTCCAGAGACACTTTTCACAATTGAATGATAGGGAATGTAATTGGTATCTCAACATGATGGTCCTTTCCTCTCCCCTCCCCACCCTCCCCACCCTCCCCACAACCCTAGGAGCGTTTGGTAGGTTCTTATTATTCTTGCTGAAGATTGCCCTACCCCCTTGTGGGATGTAATTCATTTTTCCCCCCTTCAATGATGTCTCTGGATTGATGGAAACTTTTCAGCAAGGACTGTCATTTGCTTGATGTATTGGATGGTTTAGTAACATCATGGTAATTTGTCCTTGTTTTGCACTAATTCATGCAATTGCGCAACCATTTTGATTTTGGTAAGTTTTGTAAATAATTATGAAAAAACTACAAATATTTCTGCACATCGATAGATGTATATTTTGAAAGGTTAGGTGTTTCACAGGGAACAAAAGTCAAAATTTGAGAGCTGCAAGATTTGAAAAAGTAGAAGTCACTCCAATTTTGTTTGGGTACATTGTTGTGGCCTATTACAGGAATTAGATGTCCTTGTTATATTCTTTTGGGTACCTTACCAAATTTGTTTTGAATGTTAATAACCATTACAGACTGTTGGTAGTGCCAGTGTCAATTGCATGACACCACTGTTAGAATGTCCTTGTTATTTTTTTTGGGGGGTAAATTACCAAGTTTGTTTTGAATGTTAGAAATCATTTATATGTTGTTGATGGTGCCACTGTCAATTGTATGACACCCCACTGTTTCATAAAGTATCAATGTTTTACCAATATCCATCAAGTTTTTCTTCGCTCCTCTTTTCTACCCAATCAAGAGTATTATCTTATTCAACATCATTTCTAATGTGGTGAAAATATCTCACATTTTCATAGAGTTTAGCTGGCCAGGGTAGAGGATTTTTATTTTCCCTTGAATTCCGGAGTTGTCTCTCTACATTTACTTGAAGTTTTTGGGTTCTGGAAAGTTGGTATTCTTGTATCATCTGTGGCATGGACTTCTTAATAATGATGCCTCCTCAATTTGTGGGTTGGAATATACTTCATCACCCGTGCCTTCTCTTCTAGGCTAAATGGCTTGTAGACTGTTCACTGGTTCCGCTAAGGCTTTTCCAGGAACGCTGTGAGGTGAGTTTTCTGTAATTTTAAACCGTCATTGGTTATTCATATTTTAGTGTTTCTAATTTCAAAAAAGAAAAAAACAAAAGAAAATATGCCTTCTATTTTTGCCTTTTCTTATATCTGACATGTATCTATGCAATGTAGGAAGAATTTCTTTGGGAAGCTGAATTCATCAAGATAAAAGCTCAAGAATTAAAAAACAAAGAGGTGAGTTGCCTGTGAATATCTATTGCATGTCCCATTTGCTTCTCATCTAGATTATTTAGGAACAGTCACAAGTACTTAACAATTAGCAAGATTGATGGGTTTTTTCTCCTCACTTCTTTTGATTCAAGCGATATTAACAGATAATTCTTACCCCCACTAGTTACTGTGTTCCAGTCTGTCTAAGTTTGATCTACAAGGGTTTGCAAGTATTTGATGTATTCTTTAAAAGATTATCAGCAGTAACATGAAATGATAATTTGGTGCTAATTTGCTGATAATGACAGGTCAGAGTTAATACACGTCTACTTTATCAGCAAACAAAGTTTAACCTTCTCCGTGAAGAGAGCGAGGGCTATGCCAAACTGGTACGATCCTGATCTATCGTAACATATTATTCTATTATACTCAGAATTAGTTCTCTATGATAATGAATATCTTTTAGAGATGCAATTTAATGATATTTACATAATTACATGGATGCAGATATGATGTAGATATGTGTACATATTTCATTTGTAGATACTATTTCCTGCATTGCTTGTGTGGATGGCTTTATCCACCTTCAAAACATGATTTGCTAGTATGATTTGGTAATTGTCCTCTTTTGAAGTTTAGTCTCTTAAGTAGTGTGTTCTGCTTAAGAGCTCTCTAGAATTTTAGCGATGAGTTGATGACCTGGACGATGCTGTATTTTTGCAAATCTTTTAAATTGCTTAGATTGGCTGCTAGTGATGTTCTGTTTGAGCAATAAGGTTGTATAGGACCTTTAGTGGGAGCAATTGCCTTATTGCTGTCACAACAATTTCCTATAAGTTAGCCACTGAGGGTGCAATGGAGGTTTTTTGGAGACTTTGGAAGCCCCTGTATCTGACAACTATTTTTTTGATTCTTATGGCTCACAGGTGACCCAACTATGTCAAGTTTCTGATGCTTCCAGCGATAGTGCGAAAGCAGCTACAATAGGCGTTATTAAGGTTATGATTAATGCTTACGTGTCTTTCAGTAATCAATTTGTTCTGGACTCTAACTGTCCATATTTGATAACCCCTGCAGTCATTAATTGGGCACTTTGATTTGGACCCAAATCGTGTTTTTGACATTGTAAGTCCTTTTTGGCAAATACTTTTAACTTTTTATTTTATGAGGTGAGGTTGTCTTTCTTCCTTATGCCTGTGCCATATGCGTGTGCTGTCTAATTTGGATTTGTGCAGATTTATACATTTGTTTAGGAAATTCTGATATCCATAATTTCCTTGTTTGTCAATAATTGGACTTGTTAGGTCTTGGAGTGCTTTGAACTTCAGTCTGATGCGACTATATTTTTGGACCTCATTCCTATTTTTCCAAAGGTAATAGGATGCTACTGGAGTTAAATCACATAATTTTTCTGTTTAATTATTTTGAGGATGATATAGTCGATCTGCTAACGGTTTCCTATTGGGTTTTGCAGTCACATGCTTCACAGATCCTGGGGTTTAAGTTCCAGTATTACCAGAGAATGGATGTAAAATGTCCTGTACCATTTGGGCTCTACAAACTTACAGCTTTGTTGGTGAGGGAAGATTTTATTGATCTCGATAGTGTGTGAGTTCTTTGACCCTTTAATTAAATGTGGCTGCCTTGTTTTCTTGTTCAATGCCATAGTGCAATGTTCATCTCGTTGGGCTTCCATCCGTCTGTTATAATGTTTTTGCAAGGCATTTTTTAGGCTAAAATCAAGTTTTTGCCAATGCTTTTTTGAGGTGAATGAACATGTATGCGTTTTTATTAGGTTAAGTTGGGTTGCTCAAGTTTTAGTCTTTTGAGCAAGGCTGTCTAGTTTGTCTGGTTGAACGTCTTTTATAGAGGTTAATATAAATCTGGATGCATCGCTAGATGTTGATAAGACATTTTATGTGCTTTCAAAGCCAATGCCCTTTAAAATAATATTGCCTAAATCGCCATACCCAAATTTTCCTCTGCTGCATCACTTCTTATAGTGATGTTTGGTTTAATCTTAGTAATTTAAAATAATTCAAATTTAGGAAAGAAGAGTATATGTCAATATCTTTGTCATTAAATCCTTCTAGCATAGAAGAAGAATGTAATCAACCAATTTTAGCATACACCAGCTTGCTTATTGCTCCGTAAGCAGATATGCCGATTCCTGGTGATGACGGACATGATTGTCTTTCTCATTTGTGGTCTTATATACTTGTAAGATCCTGACTCGGCACTTTTAGGCTGAAGTCCTGTCAATGCGACACTACACAGGTGTGGACAAGAGATCTAGCTTAGAAATTCTTTTTGAGCTGTGGATGCAGCAAGTTGTGGTTCTCCTCCCCCTCCCCCCCACGTGTCTGGTCCTTGAAGCCATGTTTCTATCTCCCTATTTATTTGCAAAAGAAAATAGTTCCTGCATTTGTTGCTGTCATGCTTGATCTTCATGAAGTGGGGCAACAAGAACAAGTGGAAATAAAAGGAAAAGGCCCAGCTAAATGGAGAACACCACAATCTTTTAATTTGTCGCAATTATTGTAATATGCTTTTATATAATAACTTAAGCTTTTATAATAGTTGGCAACAAACTTACAAATATTTTCAGGGTCCAAGTAAGAGATCCCGGGTTTATCTTTTCCAACCTCTCATTTGCCTCCCCAATCCTAGCCTAAGTGGGAGTGGGAGTGATAAAAACAAATACACATTACATCTCACGCTCATCTAATAGCTTAAGCTAAGGAATAGGCAGTGGTCCATCAAAATTTTTTAATAAGTATTTCAATAATGCTAGGTTACTAGTCCAAGTCGTACTTAAATAGAAAGTTTTAGAAAGATAGCTATCTTGGAAGATTTAGGAAAAAACCCAAAAAGCATGCATGAGTCAAGAAAGTAATCGAAGATTGAGTTGAAATTTGTGGCCTTTTAGAATTAAGATGAATTATGATGTGTCCCTGTATCATGTCCATTTGTTGGATTCTTTATCAAAGAGTCCCCATGTCTAGCATTTTCTCAAAAGGAAAGTCAGACATGCGGAATTGCACTGGTGACGGTCTCACCCAAGTTCAGGTTACATAGCTTGTAATATCATGAGCTTTTTGCTGGTGGAAGATTGCTGGTCAAAATGATATTTAAAAATCTTTACAACATGCTCTCATCTGTGTGCTAGTGTAACTAAGAGGAGATGAATAAAGTGGTGGATACTTCTCTGATTAATTTATTTAGTACATATCCTGTACTTGTTGATGGTTTAACCTCCCTCCACTCATAGGACACTCGTCTCTGTGCTGTTAGCCTGTGTAAATGCATGTTTCTTGCTATATTAATGTGATGCTTGTGTGCTTGTTCCTTTTGTGTGTGCACGTGCATTTACTTTGCGTAAGAGGAGCATTTCTTGATATGTGTCCTGAAATAGTGAAATTTGAATATACAAATTTCGTTGTTGTTTTGAGGTCAATGATTTATGTGTGGCAATAAGTGGCACAAGACACTCTGTGCTTGAAGTTGGTTATGGTAGTTAGAAATTGCATTGAACATTACTTAAATATTTTCTTTGTCCTGGATTTTTCTTCTTTTTATGTTGTGTGGATTAGGAATAGGGCAAGTTGTCTGGTGTGATTTATTATTATATCTTCTTTTCACCTCAGCACGTTCTGTATGATTGAAACAAAATTGAGATGCCTGTTTGTTTCCTTATTGTGCATGTGATGCAGATGTGCACATTTACTTCCTAAGGATGAGGTGGCATTTGAGCAACACAATGCGTTTTCTGTCAAGCGACTTGATGAGGTATGTAGAGCAATGTATTGAATTTTACATTTTTCTCTTCTGATTGTTGTAGAATTTTATTGCTCTTCCTTTTTGGGGATATTCGAAATCATCAAATGTTGAAGAGCAATGTTAGTGCTTTCTTGCAATAAGGTTTGTTGTGAGCCAAGTTTATGCTCTGTTTTGCTACCAAATGGTATCTTGTTTTGGTCTGTTAACTGTCTTTTCTTATGAAGCCTACTTAGTAGTATCTTTTAGTTTAGTTTGAATTGATTTTTGTGACCGTTGAATGTGTGACTCTGTTATCAATGGAATGACTGACTATTTTTTGCAGGCTAATAAAATTGGTAGAATTAACCTTGCTGCTACTGGGAAGGATCTTATGGAAGATGAGAAACCAGGCGATGTGACGATAGATCTTTTTACTTCTTTGGACATGGAATCTGAAGCAGTAGCTGAGCGTTCTACAGAACTGGAAAACAACCAAACTTTGGGCTTGCTTTGCGGTTTCCTTTCTGTGGATGACTGGTATATTAATAGCAGCTATTTTTATTTTCAACATCCTGGTTGTTTTACTTTTCTGTAGCTGTAGGTGTGAGTATCCTTCTTCCTCAGTTTAAGGTCTCTGAGCTGTAAAATCTTGTGGTGTCAGCTATTCGCGTTTCTTGTCTGATTTTGTCTGGTACTGCTGAATTGGCAAACTATATCATGAAGTCTTGACGCATTCAATTAGAATGTTACACAAGATCTCTTTTTTTCTTTTTCTTTTTTCTTTTGTTCACATACTGAAGTAATGGTCCAATCTATGCTTTAAGTGGGGCATTTATGAAATGTTGCAACATTATGCTGTTCCAAAACTTAAAGAATGAAAAGCCAATTTTTTTATAAATGCTCATAATTTGCTGATGATGCCTTTTTGTTTTCACCTGGGGCAGGTTTAATTAACTGTTTGTGAGTATATCAGAACTCCAGATTTGAAGTTTGTCTTTGCCATGTGGCATTCTGTATCAAATAATTCCTTGGATTATAAGTTTTTTCATTTTGTCAGGTGCCATGCCTACACTTTACTTGATCGACTGTCACCCCTTAACCCTGTGGCACATCTCCCAATCTGCAACGGCTTATTTAGGTAAATATATTGACAGGTTTTGTAGCTTGGTTTTCTTGTCATTAAAAACTATGTAGTGCTGATATTGTGTCTCTTAGAGGTGAAGACATTTTGCTACAATCTTTTCATGAGCCACTATTTCCTGTAGTGGTATGCCCTGTTGTGGGGAGGACAGAGCTGTCTTTCATTTATTGAAGGTTTGGTCTTGTTTCCAGGCTCATTGAGATGATGATGACTCCAGCATATAATATTGTTCGGCAAGCACATACTCTAGTGTCTTCCTCTACTGCTGGTGTGGATGCCATGGGCGCTACAGAGTCAGCTCATAATTCTTTTATCGACCTTCCTAAAGAACTTTTTCAGATGCTTGCTTGTGCTGGACCTTATCTCTATCGTGATACTATACTACTGCAGAAGGTTTGACAATCTTTTCATAGTCATGTGATAATATTCTGGAATTTCACTTTACAGATTTTCGTTGAACTTCGCTCACCTTCATGAGCAGGTATGCAGAGTTTTAAGAGGTTATTACCTTTCTGCACTCGAACTTGTGGAGGCTGGTGATAAAGTATCAAATCCCCAGTTTCTTCCTGGTCAAAATAAAAATCCTCGCATGCACCTTAAGGAAGCTAGGCTAAGGGTAGAGGAGGCTTTAGGATCATGCCTGCTCCCTTCTTTGCAGTTAGTGCCTGCAAATCCAGCTGTTGGACAAGAGATCTGGGAAGTTATGTGTCTCCTTCCATATGAGGTTTGGGCTTCCATCATGGTGATTTGATAATTTTGGTTAAAAACCATTTTTGGACTTTAAATGGTCTTACCAAACGAATCCTATATTGTTAGGCGAGATATCGTTTATATGGTGAATGGGAAAAAGATGATGAAAGAACACCTATGATTTTGGCAGCACGGCAGACTGCAAAGGTCCCAGTTCACTTGCTTTGTTTTATATGTGAGAGTTAAAATTTGTGTTATATTCAATTTGTTTGAAGCTCAGTTTGCACTTTCATTTGATTATAGTTGGATACTAGAAGAATCTTGAAACGACTTGCAAAAGAAAACTTGAAGCAGCTTGGTCGAATGGTTGCTAAACTAGCTCATGCCAACCCACTGACAGTGCTCCGTACAATTGTTCACCAGGTATTTACAAGCATTATTTTTATTTTTGTGGAATTTGTACTTCAAGAGCAGATCCCACCTAGTGGGAAGATGCTTAATTTGTAGCAGCAGTAGTTTGAGTTTACTGAATATAATGATATTAATGCTATATCCAGATTGAGGCATACAAGGATATGATCACTCCTGTTGTTGACGCATTCAAATACCTGACACAGGTGTGCATACACTTTCACTTCATGACTTTTGGCTGAAGATTTCCTTCTTTTTAAGATTTTCTTCACTTTACACTGGAAGAGGTCTCGGTTTCTTGAACAGTATTTTACATCATAGGCTTTCTTGATACGTCCTTGTGTAAAATGGATGCCATTCACTGAATAAATGTTTTGCTTCCCCCATTATACTGATCACGCACTTTTGTCTCGCTAAGTACTAGTTTCTTTGGTTTAGCGTTCATTCTATCTAATTTTATTTTGGTTCTTTAATGAATAATTTTACTTTTAAAAAATTGATACTCATGCACTTTGAATGCATCTTCCGCCTGTGGCTACACCTGCCACTTGCGCTAAACCTCAAATTCTAAAATGCTTCATGCAAAAACTTAGCTCAGTGATGCTTGCTGCTGTATAGTAAAAATTTTTCCTTCCACAAATCATATTCGTTTCAACAAGCACAGCAAGGTTATTCCACCCCTTCTGAAGAATTGAATGAGTTGACTGTCCCCTATTGTGGTGGTTGTTGGAAGTTATCCTTCATACTTTTCCTGCTAAGTGACTCCAAAGTAGAGTGAGTAACAGTGTGCTGCTTTAAGGAGAATTTTGTCAGCATGAAGTGCAACTGAGAAAGTAAAATACTGCTGGACCCTGCATAATAGAATCAGTTAGATGTAAGTCCGAGAAATTGAAAACAACTATTATGCTGGTAGGGATACTAATTTTGCTTGTGAAAAATTAAATTTGAAAAGCAAATAGGCATCTGGTGCAGTTGGCACAGGTGGTTAGAAGTTGCTGTTAAAGCTCTGTAAATCCATAGGCCTTTAAGCTGGTAAAATGTTGCAAGGATGTATAGGTGATTGATCCCAACTCAACGTTAATGTCATGAAGGCTGTGATATATACAGATACTGAGTTTGTCTGAAATGCCACGAGACAGCATGTCGGAAATGACCACAGTAAAATCATTTACCTACGTCCCATCTGATCACGTACTATTTAGGATTCTTTCGTAGAAGCTTCTTGATCGTCATTCTGGATTTCTTCTGCTATGATCCTTTCTGGGAACTGCATGTTCTTCCACTATGATCCTCTTCTTCCATCTCACCCTTCCAGTTGTCTATGCAGCTTGAGTACGACATTTTGGAATATGTGGTAATTGAGCGCTTGGCACAAGGAGGGCGAGAAAAGCTAAAAGATGATGGACTTAATCTGTCAGACTGGCTCCAGTCACTGGCTTCATTCTGGGGTCACCTGTATGTATTAGCGTTCTTCATTGCAGATCTTTCCTTTCACTCTTAATATGAATTCAGAGTTCTAAGAATTAACGACTGATCTTTTCTTTAATTTGCATTATGTGTATGGCTTGACATAACATCTTTTACTACCAGGGGCTAGACTAATTGTTTACTAACATATGAGGAAAAATAGCTTTTGGTGGATTTTTCTTTCTATGTGTAGTTGCTGTTCCATTCTTGTTGATGTGAGTTCATTTTGGTTGAGCTAAGATTAACTTTGTGATGGCATTCTTGCATGTCAATGTTGTCTTTGCTAAATAATCGTACCATCCCTTTCAATTAATTTTAGTTATAGATCTACTTCGGTCACAGCCGACATTCACTGCTTTTCAGTTTGGAATCAATTACAACTCTTAGTTTGTTTATGCACCCTTAATGACTGGAGAATCCTCATTTCAGTGTCTGGGTTGCAGATTGACCCCAGAAAATGAGTGTTAACTGATGGTGGAAACTTTGTGAAAGTTCCAGGTTCCAGTCCATTGATGAGCTTTAGGTCATTTGTATGACCTGTGTCACTTTCTAGGAGGCAATCAAGGCCAAGCACTGTTTGAATATCGCTCATGTCATACATGTGCACAGATTTGTCTGATTTGGAAAGCATGTTATTCCCTGGAGCAATGAGGCAGGATCTTATTAGGACTTCGTTGGAATGGTTCTCATTCCCACTTCAACTTCAGTTTGCAGATGTTAATTGCCTTGTTATAAGAGGTCTTTGATCACGTTGGTTGGTGAATAATCATTTGACATCTTGGAGCAGCTATTAGGATTAAAATTTTTCATATGGAGTGGAGGGCATTTGTACATCTAGTAGAAGTTTGACTGAGATGGGTTTCTTCGTGCCATAAACATAAGAAGATTTGCCTCAAACTTCCCTTGTCTTGAGTAGAAAGGTCATGGCTCATATGGAGAAAGGCAAAATCTCTACTAGCCCACAGTCACACTTGTAGATTGCTGATAAATTTTCAGTTCTTTACTGCAAAAAAATTGGAAGTTGATGCACTTTTTACTTGCATCTGCATCAGACCCAAAGGGGGAAAATGAAAAATTAATAGCATTTGGATATGATGATTGGACATGAGTTCACCTCCCCTCTTATACTGGTGACTATATTGGAGCTAAAGAAGGGGGACCCCTTTCTGCATTGTGATTATAGATTTTCTCTAGTCACATGTCTTGGCCTCTTCAGGCAGCTTGTGGGTGCCAAATATAGAGGCTTGGTCTGGCTTTTGAGTTTCCTACTGGCATTCACTGTCCTTGAGTTGGCAGCTTCATATTGGTCATTTTGTGCCATTGAATTGGACAGTGGGAGTTATGTTCATGGTAGTTTGGTTGAGTTTACTATGGATGGAATAAATAGATGGTGCTTGTTGCATGAATGAAGAATGGTTGAGTGGTTCCTGTTCTAAAAATGTAGCTGGCATTAGCTGTCTTCAAGGCTTTGTCAGCTATCAGTATAGCACGAGATCTGTTATGATTCAGCCCATCTGGTTTACTGGGATGTAGTTTGTTGCTTTTTGATCAAAAGAAGCACTATGCACCTACTTCTGAGCGCTAGAGAAGGATGCCAGATCAAAGAATTATTCTATCTTGTTTGAGTTGAAAATCAGTAAGTTAGAGGGCCAGAGCTTATCATTTACCTTGAACTGCAAAGTTGTCAGAAGTCAGTTATGTTGAGAAGAATGTTGTTGGTAATTAAAATGATGCATTCTTTCTCTGCACATGTAGACATGGACATGCACATGTCCCTAACTGACATTCATGCATGCAGACAGACTCATACACTGGCTCACATAGACACAATGCCGCCTCTGCCCTCGCAAATAATAGTTGGAGCTTTTATTCATATTTTGTCTCTTCTCTTTTGCTTTAGGATTTGAGGTTTTAGTTTTGTATTTATTGAACTTTCTGTGATTATTTGTGTCTAGGTGTAAGAAATATCCATCAATGGAATTGAGGGGTCTCTTTCAGTACCTTGTCAACCAGCTGAAAAGGGGTCAAGGAATTGAACTTGTTCTTCTGCAGGTGATAAAATCTGCAGTTTATGCCAATTTTGATGCACTGCTCAGTTTTTCTTTTCTGTGACTAAATGAATCTCATACCTGAAACAGGAGCTTATTCAACAAATGGCAAATGTCCAGTACACTGAAAATCTAACAGAAGAACAATTGGATGCCATGGCAGGAGGTGAAACTCTCCGGTATCAAGCTACTTCTTTTGGAGTGACTCGCAACAATAAGGTACTCTGAACTTGCTTTTCCACAATTACAGTATCTGCTTTCTCTGTATGGTTTTTGACTGATCTTCTATTTGTAGTCACCTTCTTAATACTTGAAATTTGTCCAAATTGTTTGTTTAAGATGCCCAGTAATTTATATTGCTTTTCTGCAGAAGCAACTTTATATATGTCTTACTCTTAGGATCTTGGGTACATTCATTACTTTCTAGTTTCTTGACTATGGGCTTCAGACACATTTTCAGTGATCCTACTATTAAGATTTCGAGTATGTTCCCCACTTTGCTAATATAGCAAGTGGATTCCTTCTGCCAAGTGGCAGGTTATGGATGTTAATGAAAAAAAAAGATTCATGTACAATCTGAAACCCATTCATTATTTTCTTCTTTCTCAATTGTGATGATGGTGCAGGCATTGGTCAAATCAACTAACCGGCTAAGAGATTCATTGCTTCCAAAGGATGAACCAAAGTTGGCCTTACCGCTTTTATTGCTCATTGCTCAACATCGTTCCGTGTAAGGATTTTTAGTTAGTATTGTGCATAAGGACTTACCATTATGCATGAACTGCCAATATATTGTACTCACTATCCGTGAAAGATGAAAGTGGAATCAAATGATTTTTTGTTTGGTGTCTGTTGAAGTGATAGCTTATGGTCATGGTGAAGCTAATGGTGACATTGATCTTAGAGTCATACTTATAGTATGTTTGATTTAAATATCAGAACCTTTTGCCATGTTAGCATGATTATGTCTGCTGTACTTTGTTGTTTGTTGTCGTTGATGTAACGCAATAAAACCAAGGACAATGTGGAGTTGATGCTCGGCAGTGGTTCCTTTCTAATGCTTGTGTTCTTTCTTGGTTTTTTTGCCCCTCAACCTTCTTGCTTATGCTCCATCTGTTTCTCACCTTGTTGAAGAGAAAAATGTTTTCAGGCATGAGAGATTCTAATTGAATGCAAAGTTGCTGCATCACTTTTTCTGTTTAAAGACTTGTGTTGTAATTTTCCTTGAGCTAAGCATAATGAATGTCCCTTTTATCTTTCACTTCATCCAAGTTGTTGATCATTCACAAATAATTGCTGCGATGGTTATATTTGTTGTCCTTTGTGAAATGCTGATTATGTGATTGCAAGCCCTATTATTTTGCTCTGTGACTGCTGTCAAGTAAGACATGTCATGCATTTTTCTGCAGGGTTTTAATAAATGCTGAAGCACCGTACATTAAGATGGTCAGTGAGCAATTTGATAGATGCCATGGAACCCTTCTTCAGTATGTGGAATTCCTCTGTAGTGCTGTGACACCAGCTACAGCATATGCGCTGCTGATTCCCTCACTCGACGATCTTGTTCAACTGTATCACCTAGATCCTGAGGTCTCTCTCTCTTAAAGAAAAATGAGAAACAAATCCACCTCCTCGGTTTTTATTGTCACTGAATGCTGTGATTATGCAATTGCTAAATTTTTGCAGTATCATGATCCTCTTTGTTTTTACCTTGATTCAGGTAGCTTTCTTGATATACCGTCCAGTAATGAGGCTTTTCAAGGCTCATGGAAGTTCAGAAGTTTGCTGGCCTTTGGATGACAATGAGACTATGAACTTAGAGGCTGAGTCTGAAGAGAAGTCTTGCAACTTAGTTCTCGACCGTGGCCGACAAATGAAGCCAATCATGTATTAGACTCTCATGTTGTCATCTTTTAATGTGCATATGTCGACACTTGAAAGTACTTTTTTCTGCATATAACACCCCCCTTTGTCTTTCTAGTAGATTGCTGATGTGTGGACCTTATAGAATTTTATTTGATCTGTAGCTGCTAAAGTATCGTTTTATGCAGGTGGTCGGACCTTCTTGGGACTGTCAAGTCTATGTTGCCTGCAAAAGCTTGGAATAGCCTCTCCCCAGATCTTTATGCTACATTTTGGGGGCTCACATTGTATGATCTCTATGTTCCTAAAAGTCGTTATGATTCTGAAATTGCAAAGCAACATGCGGCACTTAAGGCGTTGGAGGAACTTTCTGATAATTCAAGTTCTGCAATTACCAAAAGGAAGAAAGAGAAAGAGAAAATTCAGGAATCTCTTGATCGTCTGACTAGTGAACTCCACAAGCATGAAGAACATGTTGCTTCTGTCCGGAGACGACTTTCACGTGAAAAAGATAAATGGTTAAGCTCCTGCCCTGATACTCTGAAGATAAATATGGAGTTCCTTCAACGATGTATATTTCCACGGTGCACTTTTAGCATGTCCGATGCTGTCTACTGTGCTATGTTTGTGCATACTCTTCATTCCCTGGGGACCCCCTTCTTCAACACAGTTAACCACATTGATGTTTTGATATGTAAAACATTACAACCCATGATATGCTGCTGTACTGAATATGAAGTGGGAAGACTTGGGAGGTTCTTGTACGAGACTTTAAAGACAGCCTACTATTGGAAGGTAATTTTTGGTCTTGTTTTTGCAGTAATATCATCGTGCTCTTTCCTTGTACTGTCATTAAGCAGCTTAGGCTTCGATGGTGTATACATATATGCTGGACTCTTCTTCATAGTAATTCAGCTGATAGACTTTTTTTTTATAACATCTTGATCATGATAACAATGAAGACTAATAAGTTTTTGGTCTATGGGGATCAACTTGCTCTTTTTATTTTTTTTTCTCAGAGTGATGAATCCATATATGAACGTGAATGTGGTAACATGCCAGGCTTCGCTGTCTATTATCGTTACCCAAATAGCCAGCGTGTTACATATGGGCAGTTCATAAAGGTAATCTTTTATGGCTTTCTGCCTGAAACTTTTAGCTCATCATAGGAATAAGATTTTTTAATGTACCTCCTGAATGTTATCTCTTTTCTGCAAATAGTCTTTTATGGTAATATTTGTGTTATATGCTGCTGGATGTGGGTTTCCATATTCTTGCTACTTGTATATGCTGTATACATGCTAAATTTCCATGGAAAGGAAATTTCCATATTTAAACTGTTCCAGTATTATATGGATCATTCATTTAATTTGTCTCAGATATCTATCCACCCCATTCATTTCACGATCATTCAATGCAAAACCAACACAATCTCCCTGAAGAAAGGATATGTTTTCACTTTTTCTTTTTCATTTTTTAAATGTCTTTTTTATATTTTCGTTTGTCATACAATACCTTCTAGAACTTTGTTTTATGAAACTGGTGCATAGAATTACGGCAAACAATGAAGAAGTGTAGAACTAGAAATACTGCGTTGGGCCTCTTATAGTCTATTTTCTTTCATTATTGTGTTGTTTGAAGAACTTATGTTCTTTACGCAAAAAGTTATGCTTGTTATCAAGTGAAAGCTTGTCATTTTGCATATAGGTGCTGTTGTCTGAATTTTCCTTTTTCACATAGGTGCACTGGAAATGGAGTCAAAGAATTACGAGGTTGTTGATCCAATGCCTGGAATCAACAGAGTACATGGAGATACGGAATGCCCTCATCATGCTGACAAAAATTTCTGGTGTTTTCCCAGTTACTCGAAAGAGTGGGATTAACCTTGAAAAACGGGTTAGCATTGTCTGCTTGGTTGTTAATGATTTTAATATGAATTTGACGATGCCTAAATTGCTTGTGCCGTTGCACAAGATGTACTTCTAAGTCATTGCCCAATAGATACTATATCTATCTTTATAAAGAAAAAATCAGGCATTGAAAGGAATTCTTATGCATATCTCTGCAAATCTATAGGTTGCTAAGATTAAAAGTGACGAAAGAGAAGATCTCAAGGTATTGGCAACAGGTGTGGCTGCTGCAATGGCCGCTAGAAAGGTAACTTCTGATTTTGACTGTTCATTTATCTTTCTAATTTTACACTGTAGTTAAGTGCTCTCTTGTTTGTAGCCTTCATGGGTTACCGATGAAGAATTTGGCATGGGCTATTTGGAAGTAAAACCTCCATCACTTCCTTCGAAGTCTGTGTCAACCAATTTAGCTGCATCAAACGGTCCAGTGCTTGCTCAAAATGAACATGTTGGGGGAAGAGGAGCACAAACTGACGTGGGGAACTCTGTCAAAGAGCAAGCTTTAAGGATAAAAAATGCAGAGAGAGGGATAGAGAAAGCAGATACTGCTTCAGGCGGAAAAACTGATTCTGGAAATCTCAAAGTGAAAGGTGGGTCAGCCGCAAATGGTTCAGAGGCTCAGCTAATTACGCTTGCAGCTGTTGCACCATCTGGATCATCACATCAAAGATATGCGGAAGAGTCTGCAGCAAAATTTGATGAAAGCATTACTAAGGCTGCTCATAAGGACCCCACTGATTCTGAGGTACTCCTTATTTTTACTGTTAATGGTCAGTTTCATATTGTAGGACCTGTGGTTCACTGTATAGACTGATGGATTTGTGGAGGTTGAGGAGAGTAGTAGGATCTGGCTCGCCAGACAATTAAGAGCAATTAAGTATAGTGGGATATTTTGGAGTTTGAAGCTGAGGACCTGTGGGATGCATGTGGTAATAAGCTAGTAGTTGTCAACGTGGTGGTCAGTCATGTATCATAAAAAATGCTGATCTATGGTTGCTTAGTTATCATGTTGCAAACTTAGGGTATAACTAATTACTCAAAGCAAATGTTTTAATCATTATTCAAATGAATCTTTACCCTAGTCATTCATGGCCACAAGCATGCCAATTAATCAGGCTTTCCTCTCTCTTTTGTATAATTGCATTTTCTTCCAATATTGTTTAGCCAAAACATCGCCATTTTGTGACTGTTATTTACTTGTGCTGTATGTTAATTGTGCTTAGAAACTTTCAGCCATTGTTTTGCATTTCTGTGTTGCTTTTGTTTGCTTTAAAAAATAATATTAAACAGGCTTGTTCGAAGTATCTTTGCAGAAAAATTTTAGTCCGAAACAGCTTATGTTTGCCTTTGAGAGACTACATCAACATGTGGAGGATACAAATTGGATAATTAACTCTAGTATCATTGTAATTTTGCATTTAGATTTTATGAGGTTATCAAAAGCATGCATTTGTAGGCATGATGGCATTTTACAATGATTTTTCGTGACTTGGATAATTTTAGTACAAACATTTCCTTGAAAGATTAGGAAGTTATTTGGGATGTCTATTACTGATGACATCATATTTACATGAGGCCAAAATACATGATCGTGTCTTCCATATAAAAGTTTATTGCTATTGAAATTTAGAATTGTCTGTATTATCTTTGATGTTTAGGCTCTTGTTTGTGCAAAGTTGCTACACAAAGTTTTCCCATATGCCCAATCACTATTGAGGGACTTGCTTATCAGGAGTTCTATTAATGTACAGATGGAAGGAGAGACTGAAATTTACTGGTTAAGGTAGAAAGCATGTGTAAACTAGCATTGTTGTCTATGAATTGCTTTTAAGCTTTTTGTTAGCATTTTCATCCATTTGTTGATTATGTGTTTTAATTAGGTCCAGTAGCTTACTGCTGGTTAATAAAGTATTATGCATGATGGTCGATGCTTGAAATTCTTTCTTCTCTTGGGAAATTCGCCAATCTTCTTAGTGGTAGATAGCTTAGTTGACATTTTCTCAGTGAAAAAAAATAGCTTCTTTTGTCTTTCAAAAGATAAAGAAAAGAGAATGTAGTTTCTTGAGAGTATTGTCATATGCTAAGCCAAAAAAGTGCAACTATATGCAGCATCAGATTATCATCATAACCAAATGTACGTGGCAGTGCACTCTTAGCTGTGATATCTCAGTGAAGACTGCTTAAAAACAGTAGCTTCTTTTAAGTATGGTCTGAATACCTTAGTTTCTATTTGGTTGGCTTTTCCCTCCTACAATCTTTTCCTTGAATTGATCATTATTTCGTCAACAAGAAATATGGTTGCCATGGGGTTCCTGCTTGTCATTGGAGATTATATTTATTAGTTTTGTTGTGGAAATGACTGTCATAGTTCTATACATATTAGAATTTCCTGTTGTTCAATGTGTTTGCTTCTTGCGGCTTGGCGCATGAACTGGCCTTAGAAGGTCAATTGATCTTCAATGCCAATTTATTTTCATAATTTTGACTGATTACAGTTGAAAGCTTCCACCAAAAGAACCATACCTGCCGCATCACTTTCTAAGCCGCCAAAACAAGATGGTAAGGATGAAAAATCTGGAAAAATTGCTGGCAAATCTTCTGCTTCTTCTACAAACGATAGGAATGTTTCTGCTCATACATCCGAGGGTAGGCAAGTAGCTGCTATGAATGTGTCTGCAACTCTGACAACTAATGGGAATGCTAAGGGTTCTACTCCATCTACAAGATCTTCAACTGATGTGCATGGGGTTGAAGCAAAGACGGAGAGTGGAGCTGCCAAGTCATCCGATGGGAGGTCTTCCCATAAAGATGATGGAAATGATAATTATGATGTGCTGAAACCTCCTTCTCGGCTTGTTCATTCTCCAAGACATGAGAGTTCTTTAGCCTCTTCGAAGTCTGGTGACAAGCTGCAGAAAAGGAGTAGTCCTTCAGATGAAGCTGACAGGGTTGGCAAGCGTAGAAAGGGGGACAGTGACTCCAGAGATTCGGAGGGAGATGCTCGATTTCTGGATCTTGAAAGATCAGGGAGTGATGAACAAAGCATCTATAGGAACACAGATAAGATTTTGGACAGAACAAAAGAGAGAGTTGTTGATAGATATGACAGAGATTATAGGGAGCGTCCTCGTGGAGATGATGTAGGGGTTGAAAGGGCAAGGGATCGGTCAATGGAACGATATGTTAGAGAGCGTTCAGTTGATAGAGTGCAGGAGAGAAGTAATGATAGGAGTTTTGATAGGCTCCCAGAAAAGGATAGGGTAAAAGATGATAGAAGCAAGCTGAGGCACGGTGAAACTGCTTTGGAAAAAGTTCATGGAGATGAGCGGTTTCATGGGCAGAGCCTGCCACCACCGCCACCCTTGCCACCCCACATGGTACCTCAGTCTGTTGGTTCTGGTAGGAGGGATGAGGACAGTGATAGAAGGTTTGGAGTTACCAGGCATGCTCAAAGACTTTCTCCAAGACATGATGAGAGGGAACGCAGGCGGTCTGAAGAGAACATAGCTTCACAGGATGATGCAAAACGAAAGAAAGAGGATGATTTTCGCGATAGGAAACGAGAGGAACGAGAAGGGATGTCATTGAAGGTATGCACTGCCTTCAATTGTGTTAAAAGTAATTTCGTTGAATGGCAGGAAAAATATTGTCTTTAAGTGCCCAAAAGATTGTTGTGTTCTAATCGGTGGGCATTGCAATTATCTTGGTGTTGAGATCTATATTGGTGAGACATTCTTTTAACTTCTGATAAAGTTCTTGGTTGGAAAAAAAAAAGAGGCTTGGTTTTGCTAAGTTGTATTTCTCTGGTGCTGCACAGAACCTCTTCATTCCACTACAGGGTTCTTTAATGTGGCAAAAAATGATAATTATAATCAACTCTCTACACTTAGGTTTTTTTTTCTGGGATGATAGTCAAACTGAATGTTTGGACGCATGATGTTGCCCTCACCCATCTGATACATGGGGGCTTATTCTGAAAGACAGTGGAACCCTTTGGCTGTAAGCCCTGTGTACCCTGCCCCACCTGATTGTGGCTCATGAATGAAGTGAGTTCAGCTGACATTGATAGAAACTTGATCAAAGATATCTAAAGTTGTACATGATCTAAAAAGCTTATTTTGCTCCTGTAGGATTATTGTTGTGGGTATTTGATCCATTCTCAAATTCTATTTAATTTTAAAAATTCTATTATAATATTCCATTCTATACTGAATGGCTTTACATCAAATGTTAATTATATTTTTCTCTCAGATATATGTTACTGGTTGTGCTTTATTATGGAATTTTTTGTCCTTTCCTTCTAATTTGGTCAAACAATTATTGAAGTTTTAGATTATTGATTATCATTCTTTAGATTGGAACATTTTTTCTCATATCGTTGACTTTGTGCATTAAGGTGGATGAGAGGGAAAGGGACAGGGATAAAGCGAACCTTCTGAAAGAGGAAATGGATGCGAATCCTACTTCGAAAAGGCGGAAACTGAAGAGGGAGCATCTTCCATCTGGGGAACCTGGGGAGTTTTCACCAGTGGGCCCTCCTCCTGCCCTAACTGTCGGCATGTCACAATCCTATGATGGTAGGGACAGAGGAGAAAGGAAAGCTCTCATGACCCAACGCCCAGGTTACATCGAGGAACCAGTACCAAGGATGCATGGTAAAGAGGTGCCGAGCAAGATAGGCCGTCGTGATGTTGACCCGTATCCTTGAAAATCATTTTCTATCATATTGATCTTGTTTTCATACTGATAGGTTTTCAATTATAGCAAGAGACCACTCCATGAATGATGGGCACTTGTTTGACCCTCTAATAATGTCTTGCTGCTGCTACTTTGCATCTTTTTTGATCTATTTGTGTGTCTGACACATTAACAACTTTGTTCGTTGGTAGTTTGTTCTAGTATTTAGAAGTTGCTTCATCATTGACATCAATGCGATGTCAGCCTCCCTTATGCATTGTAGTTGTAGATTGGATCACAGTTGGAAGAGTGCTGCCATTTTGTGGAACCTCCCTTGCTTTTTGAGAGGAGGTTTATGTGCCGAAAAAAGTTTCCTCTGTTTGCAACATTTCTTTTGCATTTATTATGCACTGTGGGTTGATGCATTTATGGTTTCATCTTTGAAATTAAGATCCTTAACTGGTGTAGGATGTATGAACGAGAATGGGATGATGAAAAGAGGCAAAGAGCTGAACAGAAGCGAAGGCATCGCAAGTAGATGAGTATAGATTTTGAACCTATAATTGTTTAGGCATCGGCAAGATGTTGCTTTTAGCTCAGGAGATGGACCAGTTACCGCTAGAGGCCATCTGGTACTGTGCTGGCCTTGATCCTCTTGGTATCCTGAAGCCTTTATTACAAGGAATCGGCTCACAAGCTTCATGCATTTGGTCGAAGTTCCAATCCGACATTTTGTGTGCTGAGCTTTTCCTTAATCCAGTGCATGTTGCACAATGTCTTATTTCCTTTCTTTAAACTGCAGGATGACAGTGCGCTGGATTCTTTATGTAATAATTTTCATGTAAAGAGGATTCTTGAAGATGGATAGAAAAGAGGATGCTTCTTTTGCCTCATATAATGTACATAACTGAGAACTCCAGTTACATTTTGTGGCCGTATCGTGAACAGTTTTGTCTCTTGGTTCAGCTAATGGTATGGTCTAGCGTGCTCAGGGACAGATGGTTGCAAGAGTTCCTTGTGGGATCATCTGGTTATCGTGCTTGGCTTGTGGACCGCTTTTACCATGTTCCTTGCAGAGTGGAAGAGCTCTCATGATATTAAGTTGACTTTTGACAACTTTCGACTGGATTTAGGCTGATTACGGCTACTACGTGGTCTTTTCTTGTTAGGTTGTCCAGGTACATGAGTAGCTGTGACTCGAGTCATTAACTGAGACATGTTCATATGAAATTGGATGGTCAGTGCTCTTAACAGCCTTATAGCAGGTCCAGAATTTAACAATGGCATCAGGAAAACCGGCGTCACGTTTGTTGGTGTTAGGTCTCTCTGGCAAAAGAAACGTGGGCGGTGTAGGGAATCTGCAAGCTATAGGAAGTTTCTCGTGATGTATGACTAGTTTTTTGAGCTCCGTCTTCATGCATAGGACTTAATGTAATTCTATTCACTCAATGATGGAAGACTCCATTTTATCTTCTTTTGAGAATGATTTGCTGACCCGTAGGCCATGCCATGACAGAAAAACAAGAGGCTATAACCCCCGAAAAACTAGCCTGAGAAGGATCGACTAATGCCCGTTGGACGTGATACTAATCCGCTGGCACAAGTCATCTTTCTTGATAATTTCAAGTCTTTTTTGGATCTGGATTCTGAGTATATACACATGCATCTTGGAACATTTTCTTGACAAGTACTAGTTGTCGAGTTTCTGATGCTCAGTTATTTTTGTCCTCAATACTTAAAATTAGTTCATTTTTTTGATAATGATTCTTGAAACTGCGAGCCTTTTTATCGACCAAACTAGTTTCACGTAGATTTTTTATATGCTCATTGACTTCCTGATAGAATTCTGGAGAATTCATCAAGCACATCCATCAGCCTTTTCTTTTCCTGTTACAGGCCTTGCGTACCATAATTTCTAGCTGTTAATAGCTGCATCTCTTCATCATGATATGCAGACGTCTGAGTTGATTTGTTTGTATGGTATCGATTAAATTCATAGGAACAACCAGATTGGGTGAGTAATCTTCTGCGGTGCGACTTTTCCGGTTCATGCGTTGTCCATCTTAATGTGCCAAGAAACGAGGCCAGGGTTTATTGCGCGCGGTGTGATCTTGTGCTCTGCAAGTGCCGCGTTGCCAATCATGAGCTCCATCAGGCCTTCACATCATTTGAGTTTGCGCATCCCTATCTCGTATTAAGAATGATTGGAAGACCTTTGATCCAAGATCCTATTGCTTTTTGAATGTGAATGAACACCTTGCCTTGTTTGGCCAATGAAAAATGCATTTAATGTGGCCAACACACAATGTAATTGTTCATGTTGAATCTTTGTAAAGCAGATTTTTCAGGTCTCTCCTATCTCACTGTACTTCGTTGAGATTGCAGTAAGTGGATCAACAATGGATATTTTTGTACTCATCTTCCCTCAGGATCTCGATCCCAAATTGAGACGTCGTGATGAACAGGATCTTAATCCCAAATTGAAATCCATCATGTAACTAATTATTGCGATTCACCTAACAACCAATCACTTACAAATAAATTTATTTGAAAGAATTGGCTAGCAAGCGGTGCAAATCCTATTTTGCAATTATTACAAGGATGGGATCTTTACACTGATACTGCTTTAATCTTGACTTGCTGAACACAGTCAATATCTTATATGACCAGCAACATACATCATTATTTAGTGCATGTGACATAAACCGAGACATTGTGATGAGATCGTGAGATAACAAGATCTCTATCTCAAATTGAAATCCATCTTGGGACATGGACATAAAGGTCTTTATGACACAATCAATAATTCAATTCATTTTAACCACACAATTACGAGTACACCTATTGTGATTCCCAAAACAAGAGTCAAAATAGGGAATAGAATATATTTTCTAAGAAAAGATTGGGTTACTAATAGGGATCCTCTTATTACTTGAGCAAATAAAATGCTATCCCAAGCTTCTGCTAGAATAACCCATTTATACAGAATGGTAAAGGGGCCCCGATGACCATAGGAAATGACTAGAAAAATGAAAGAATTTTTGAATCCTTACCAACTTGATCTTGTTGCCAGGCTAATTCACTCGAAGAAATATGATATTCTATCCAAAGTGACATACCTGGCACCAAATTTGTAAAGTCGTTCAATAAATTTTCAAAATTAATCCCATTTCCTCGGATTATATCTCTACAATTAAAAATCCTCCAAAAATAATAAATCTAGAATAGTTCTATGTGGCTAAAGGAAAAGTTCTAGGAAGAATCTCTCGTGAAATCTAAGTGCAAGATGTGAAGGACTAGATAATTAGATTAATGGGATAAGTTTCGACGAAAAAGGAAGTTGGGGGAATGTGTGAAAGATTCAAAAGCAAATGCTCACATAAAGAGCGTGTATGCAAGGGAAAAAAAGTTTGTGCAGAGAATCCGGTAAACTATGCTATTATTTTCATACTTCTTTTGCAGGATAAATATCTAAAAAAAAGTCATAAACTTATTATATTAATATCAATTTAATCTTAAACATTTTGAATTAATGCCAATTTAGTCATTTCATCTAATTTTGACCGGATATTATTGACGTGAATAGTTTTTAATAATATTTTGATATTTTTTTTTGATTTTTAAATTATTTTTTTGACTTTTTTAAAAAAATTTCTTCTTCCCTTTTGCCAATGACTAACCCCTAGCCATGGTATGGCGAGTTGGCCTCACCTGGCCAAGGGCCACCGTTGCCCACCATAGGCAAGGCCTAGTCAAGTGAGGGTTGGCCTCGCCACTAGCTTGGGCAAGGTCAACCCTTGCCAAGGCTCACCCTCGCTTGTGGTGGGCAATGTTGACCCTTACCCAGCTAAGGCCAGCTCGCTCTGCCCTACTCGATGGCCAGCTACTAGCAAAAGGAAGAAGAAAGGAAAAGAAATAGAAGAAAAAAAGAACAGAGTAAAAAAAAAATATTAAAATTTTATTAAAAATGATTTATATCAATGTTGGCATTATCACATAAGCCAGTTGGGCATATACGTTAGCAATATTCGACTAAATTTAATTAGGAGGATTGAATTTATACTAAGTCGAAGAGTTTAGGATTAAATTGACATCGATAAAACGTTTAGAATTAAATCGTCGAAAACACAATAGATTTATTACTTTTTTTTGGGTGCTTTTCGCATTTTTGGCACTATAAGTTTAATCAACTTCTGGAGGTTGATGTGATAGGTTGGTATACAACTGGAAACGAATCAGAGATTATAATTTTGATAAGAAATGGATTCGGAGACGGTTAAGATTTAGGATCATAAACGCGGCAACGAGGAACTAGAATTCAAAAACTCAAAATGCGTAACCGAAGTAATCCGTACCAGAACACGACTTAATCTTAAAACCCGCACATCCGCCGCCTCTAGGATAGAAGATCCACCGAACCTCGCCTTTCCGCTGTTCATGTTTCTGGGTTTCCCTCTTTCCCTCTTTTACCCTCTCGGATGCTGCTGCTATATCACTAAAAGAAAAATGGTGAGAAATTAGGGTTTTGTTGTTCGCGGGTCTTTCTTGACGATTCAAGGGTTTCTTTCTCTCCCTAGATGAAGGCAGTTTCACCAGCTATAACCCACTTCCATGTCATCGAAGTTTTTTCATGATCGATTGCTACCTGTTAGCGCTGACTGCAAAGTATGACTCTCTAGGGTTGTTGATGTAATATGCAGAGGGGACGAAAAGTTTCTTCGCCTGAAGGAAAGAAGAAGCCGGACTGGCTGGGCGATCTCCTGCGCTGCGGCTTCTTCGGCTCGTGCAGCCGCCACTGCGAGATGCCGAGGAGCGAGCAGAGGCTCTACTGCATGGACTGCAACCTCGCCATCTGCAAGCATTGCGCCGCCGACGACCACGGACACCACCCTCGCCTCCACATCCTCAAGTACAAGTGCGACAACGCGGTTCGCGTCCAGGACATGCGCAGCTACTTCAGTTGCTCCGAAATTAAGGTTCTACTGTCATTTTCTCGTTCTGACATGAAGAGAATGATTTGGAAACTCGAGCGCAAGACTTTGTTGCTTAGTGAAAGAAGCCGAATTTATCATCACATCTTAGAATCTTGGCTCATGAAATCCCGATCCCCCTGGCTACTTCGTCGGCCCATTGTGCACCTCCGGTCCGTTACATCGAATTGTGAATAGGTAATCAAGAGTATATAGCGATATTTTGTGATTGATCTAGGGTTTATGCATGCAGTCATACATAATCAACGAGGACAAAGTGGTGCTGATAAGTCCACGATCTCCATCGGAGACGTTGGAGCAACCCAAAAACTGCCGGTCCTGCGCAGCTTGCGGCGTATCCATCCAACGCTCGTCTGATACTTACTGCTCCATCGCTTGCAAGGTACACAATTCACTTGCCAAGTATGTACTCATATGTGACTGCCCAAAACATATTAAATTAAATATTGTGAAATTAGATTTAACTTGATCATCGAAAAGAATAAATCAAATGTGGTTATGTTTGTTTCATACTTCTTGTTGTTTTATGTTTTGTCTTTCTGTCTGACTTAATGTTCATCTATAAAAAGTGTCTGATAAAGGATTAGATGCATTTTTCATTGATTTACTAAATTTCTCTCCCACTTTCTTTTCCATTTATTTATGTTGAAAATGTTCTTGTAATCCGTATCTCTAGTACAATGATCTTATCTTATTGGATTTTAGAATCACTTTCTTTCATTGAGTGACTTAGCCACTTTTGAAGGTGGCAAATGGATGTATTGAATCGGGTTGGCGTTGGATCATAAATAAGTCGAACCATTTTCACTTATTTAAGTTACATGGAACCGTTCATAGTCCATACCCACCTACTTATCCTATCTAAGGGTGATCGGGTGTCGGATGGGTAGGATCCAGACTTGGACCCTGTATTCGACCATGTTATAATTTGTTTCTATTTTTTAAATCATGTATCCTACCTTGTTGTTTTGGACCCGATCCTTTTTTTACGACTTGGGAACAATGTCAAAACTGTTTTCATTGGAACTGTTTTGCAATTGTTTGATAACCTATACGGCTTCGAATTTTACATTAATTCGCGGAAAAACAACAACGTAATCCTCCTAACATTATAAGACAAAGCAAAAATCCTAATAATGCATAAACATTAGCAACAAATATGGATCTAATATTAGTCTCATTCTCACAAATATTTCTAATATGATCTAATGTGCCTACTCATGTGTATACGATGAAGGTAATAATTGAAGGTAAGACCATTAAAAAAGAGAGTATGAAAACAGTTTTTTTATACGGAGAGACGATTGTTTTTTTTAACAAGGTAAAAACCGGTTCCGGGTGGATCTTTGCTTTGACCTGGTTCTCGGACCAATTTCAACCAGTTCCCAAAAACTGGAACCGGTTCCCGGATTGATTTAATGGGGAACCGGTTCCTGGACCAGTTTAATGGGGAACCGATTCCCGACCCTATTTTTTGGGTGGGTCGGTCCGAGTTCCTGGTAAACCCGGTCCGGTTGTACACCCCTAATCCTATCTCCACTAAATTGCTATATTTTATATTTGAAGATCGAAAATTAAAATTCATGTTTTGAAAATATATATGAAAATTTTAGCATATTAAAAGAAGTCAAAGTGGGAGAAATATTGTGAAACTTACAAATATGCAACTGCGGGTCTGTGACTTTTTCTAGACCACGGCGAGGTGGTCTCTGTCACCTTTGCCAAGGTGAGGTGGCCTTTAGGGATGGTCGTCAATGACGACGATGGCGGCCATCATCAAGATTATTTGTCTCTGGCCACCGCCGTGATGTAGTAGAACTACTCATATGCCACTCTTTTCTTTTGGATTGTATATTGTTTTCGAGTTATGATAATATCAGGTTGAAAATTTTCAATTATCCAAACTCATCCAAACCTCTATGTATTTGGGTTTTTATTTTTTAAAATCCATTTCAACTTCTTTTAGAGAAAATTTTAGATGACTCATTTAACGTGATTCGAAAAACTAGAGTTGAAAATGTGTCATACTAATTTAAGATTTTGCAAGACTTATCTATCAGCGTAACAGCTCAGATGTTAATTATATATGATTAGAGACATATCCCAAACTCAACTCGTTTGGCCTACTCCATATACGGAGTAAAAAGAAGCTTGTGGAGCAGAAGATGTTAGAATGTTGAACAAGGTGGATGAGTGGGAACCATCTTTTGACATCTTTCACAAGCCTATAAGGCTTTAGCATTTCGACACTGAGCCCCTTCATCAACTTAGGATCTAGCGATCCCCTTCATGAAATTATCAGCGACATGTTTCCTCCGTCCTAGTAACGGCGGGTTACACCCCGTGACGCGATACGTGCGGAATGCATTTATCTCAATTGGGTTTTGGTATAACCTCGTGCGGATGCTTTTGGAAAGTTACTATCTCGATGATATAAGTACAATAATACAAGGGACCGCCGCGACGGACCTGATGAGGTAGTTGTTTGTGGCTGTTTCGAGGAATTCCGTAGGTGTCAATGGAGCCGATGGAACGGCAAGAGAAGGCCGCCAACGAGGGCTCTCGGAAAGAAAGCAGCACGATCACAATGCATGACGGGAAGGAGGCGTCGTGCAGCAGCCCCGAGACTGCTGCTCGCAATGCTCGGGCTGACGAGCCGAGGCGGTCGTTGAGGCCGAGACACCGCTTGCTGAAGAGGAAAGGGATTCCTCACAGGGCTCCTTTCTTTTGACTGAGCGAACCTCAGGTTTCCAAATCATGAAACGATATAGCAATATGCCGTGTTGTCTGCTTTGCAGCTTTATTGTTTTTTTCTTTCGTTTAGCTGGTCCTGCTTCGAACAACCCCCTCCTTTCTCTTTTGTGAAGAAACGACGGTGGGAAAGGTCAGGATTAGTGGTTTCCCACATATGTGCTTCAGATGACGGAGCTCCTCGTGTTCTTTTCATCTTTTCGTTTGAATCCAATTCAGTTCAATTGATAGCAGGGACGGATCTGGATAATTTTCTTAGCTGTTGCAAGATTCGGTCAATGATTATTTGGTACACGTGTAATTATTCTTACGCTTAAAAACACGATGAACAATCATTATCATATCGATTTTGTTTGTTTTTATAGAAGCTGCATTTCGATGATTTTATAATTTATCGGTTTATTTAATTTTACAAATATGGGGCAAATTGAAATGAAAATATTTACTATTTGACTTATTCAAAAGCATATTCTAGTCTATCATAGAGTATATCGGTATTGGTATTGACCCTCTCGTGAGATTCAAAAGCAGATTGTAGTCTCTACTATAGAATTCAGCGGAGGTAAAAATATTATTTAATTGGTAATTTGTGAACTAATAAATAACCAAGCCTATTGTAAAACTTACAGCCAGCTATTTGTAGTATTCATTATCTCTCGGGCAACTTACAAATGATTAAACGAGCCCCCCAGTCATATTATAAAGCACTGCTAATCCACTGTATCTAAGGTGATATAATCAGTTTTCATTGGTAGATAAACGCACTACTTGCCTTGCGCATTTGTACAATTTTATTGCAGATTTGAGAATATTAAAGATGTTACCGAGTCACAACTGAATTGACTGATCCTCTTGTAAAATTCGAAGTACTTCGTTAAACTCATTATTTCCGTTGATGGATTATGATCCATCTACTGGGCTCTTGTAGGATTTTAAAATACTTGATATAGTAATACTATACATTAGTCATCACGATGCTAACCGTTTTCTCATTGGTAAATTACTAATTAATAAACGGAGTTCACTCTCAGAATCTTAGATTGCTTTGTAACCTTTAACGATGTGGCTGTGAAAACTTATTGTAAAATTGGGAATGTGCAACCATGGTTATCGAGACCATTAAAACTGAACAAAAAGAATTGTATTCATCTAATACATTGCCACTCGGGCTACAGACTCAATATAACTGCTGTAGTAAATGAAAAGAATATTATTTAATCAATCAATTTGTATGGACATAATGGAAAACAGAGAGTTTAATTGAACATAAGGCTGATTTACTGCGTTGTCAATCTGCTAATTCCGCAATGTAGTTTGCTACCCACTGCAAGCTCTGCCAAGAGTACAGTGCACTGTGTTATTGGTTTTAATTCAGATGCTGAAGATTTAAGAATAGATTAAACATAGTGTCATGGAGAATGCTCAGATGTGTGCATCTTTGCAAATTAAAATGTCGCATATGCATGGTGAAGAAATGCAGGAGAAAGGAGTGAGCTGAACTTGACTAACTATGAATTCATAGACATACCTCTATGCATCTCACTATATCATCATCTTCTGTTCTGAGATGAGTCTGTAAAATCAGAAGAGAATATTAAGAAGGTATAAATGAATAAGCAATTCCTATATTGGATCAGTCAGTCAAAGTGCAACGCCATTAAATTTTCTCTGACAAACAAGAGAACTGTAAATGATATAGTAAGACATGGAGAATCCTCGCCAAAGCAGATGATGTTTCATTGTATCATATTCGGCTAACTTGCAGCATATTTAAAAAGCTTTGGTGCTTTGAACAACAATCTAGCTATCGAAGTCTGCAAAAAACATAAACATGTCCCATGCGTCAAATGAAGCTGCTTTATGACAGGTTTAATTACCTGCATGACTAGCTTGCAGGATGCATCTTCTACTGATGCCAGGATGACAAGCGCAGCTGCAACTGTGGAAGGCCAGTAGGACAGCTGCTCATGATCTAGCAGAGCTAAAGCTGCCAGGTTTATGGCCCTCTTAATCACTCTAGCATCAGCTCTTGCAGCTCTTGAGTAGAACCTGCAATCGTTCTGCATATTTCAGTGATTTTCAGCAAAATCACTTCCTTTACTCAGAGTAGTCAAGTGATCGGAATTTGCTAAGTCTCAAAAGTAAGGCCAACACATGAAAACATATAAAATGAGAGAGAAGAAAATAAGCCTGCCAGTCGGGGTTGCGCAGACAAGATATGGACTGTACCATAAGAAGTTGTGTATGGTAGGCAATGTACACTGAAAGTTGAGAACCTCTTGTACTAACCACTCCATTCCCACCACTTCACATCTGCTGTAGGTGTCACTCCCCACACGGAAGTTCTTTTGTCTTATGCTGAAATACCGGTACCATTTACATCTGTTAGGGACTCAGCATAAACCAATTGGGTGTCTATCATCTATAAATGATTTATGGAGTGATTGTAAATCACTACTGGCAACACGGACATAGTTAAAAAAAAAAAAAAAAAAAAAAAAACCCGGACATAGTGAAGGGTGAGATGATCGTTTATTTCTTTGCGATGGGAAACTTTTGAAGTTGTACATGATGTTTTTCCTAACGGTCTACCACATGCAACGGGAATTATTCAATCCAATGAACATTCTAAATGCGGTGTTGTCTGAAGTTATGGCGAAATGATTGCTGTGAGCAGGGCATAAATAAAAAGGAGATTTGTAAAGCTCGAGGTCTAAGCATCTTTACATTTGCTAACCGAAAGGGCCAAAACAATTATTGCCTTCTAATGAGGGCATTGATTAGCAGCATCCCTCTATATGAAGGAAAATGAAGGAGATAAATCTGAGTACCAGTTGTAAGGTTGATTCTCCTCAATCCTGGTAGCTAGGGTGAGACAGGCTATTCCAGCAATTTGAAAGTTCCTTCGCTGTTTGAAGTATCCTTTACTAAGGAATCTGTCAAAGAGGCTCACCCCTAGAAACAAAGTTTCATTATGGAGCTCTTTTGCAGTAGATTGCTGTTAACATGGAATATCAAAGTTGTAAGAGGTCAAAGGAAGGACCACAGAAGGAAAGAAAGATACATAAACAGGATCCATGTAAATATTTAGGCATGATGTGTTGTCCAGCTTGAAGCAATCTCTTATGTACAGGCATGGATCTAACAGTAACGAATGTACGCAAATTATAAATGGATTTCAACAGATTAACGCAATATATCATAGAGAAAGAGGAAGAGCCCATACATTCAAACTCAATGAAATTTTATTGGCCAATGCGATGTGTGCAAAGCAAAACATCTCAGCGTCTTATAGAACAATCGTGAATTGATATGGAATGTCTTGGCCATCGACATTTTCCACTTAACTGAAGATGAGGGGGGAAAAATTGGACCCAACTCTGCGAGTAACTCACCTCAATAATCCAGTGAACCATTCGTGTCCTTTCCTTAAGCACGGCCTCACCGTACTCCTCGACGTAGTTCCGCAAGAAGACTTCTCTCCTCTCTCTATTTCTCAACAGCTGATAGCATTCCGCATCCTCCTCGTCGCCACACCCATGCTAAAATTTAAGTTCGCAAAAGTTAATCAAATTCAAATTTCAAACAATGAAAATCGTGCGCACGTACAGTGACAGCTTACATTTACTTCAGAACTGAGACTCCGAGCTTTGTGGTTGTCTGAACGGGTACTTGATCTCAAAAATTGCTCTCTGTACTGGAGGAGCAAAGAGAAGGTTGGGGAAGGATTCGAATCTTCATCTGATTTCTCGGAGAACTCAATTCCAGATTCAGAGGAAATCGACAAAATGTACTCGGAGGAGTATTCGTCCGAGTTTTCCTCGAATAGCTCCTTTTGTAGCTCGGAGAATGAATCGAGATCAGAAGAGTAGTCCGAGATGTCGTCGTACGCGATTTGCTCTGTGCAGGCGAGATCAGTGTCGCAATGGATGTAGCTTGGCTTTTGATCGACAGTCGATTCCGACTTTGAAGCGAGTAAAAAACCGGCGACCTGATCTTTTGATGTTTCAGATAAAATCTCCGACGATGCTCTGTTCTCATGACATTTGACTTCAAGCATCTCGTCAGCCAACCCGGAAAATTGGAAACCGCTAGTTGTCTTAGAACACGAGTCAACAAAAGACGGAAGAGAGATGACCTCATTTTCAGCATTTCGGTTCCTCGACAATTTGCTGGAGAGCTCAATCGACTTCGCCGGCGAATGCTGTTGAACGCAAGAGATTTCCGATCGTGCGATCGACTCCGAAGCAGCATTTTCTCTGAATTCCTTCAAACCATGGCAGGTTCCGGTGTCTTTCAACTCGGAGCTCTCCTCTTTGGAATCGACCTCGAAAGACGAACCGGAGCACGACTCCGACACCGAGACCTCCGCAACACCTTCAGCACCTCCTTCTTCGTCCTCCCTCTGTCGCTTGTAGCACGACGACCTCGTCACTCTTCTAAGCTCGTGATCGCCGCCTCCGACAGCATCAGATTGCCTCTTCCGTGTGCTCGCGCTCTTCTTCTCCTTCCTCGCATCGACCGTCCCGACGGAGACTTCGCCATCCAAGTAGCTGGAATCAACGGAAGCGGAGATGGTAGTGGAGTCGCGCGAGAAGCAAGGGAGAGGAGAGAACTGAGATCGCCTCCTCTGAGGAAGCTTCGACCGGAGCATCTTGTGTATTCGCAGCACCGGCGGCGGCGGCGGCTGCATCATTTTCCGGAGGTTCCTATCCGGTTCCGGCTACCGCCGCGGTCCGAATTGAACTTCGTCGAACTAGTTCGAGCTTCGAGATGGCGGAGGAATTTTGTGAAGTGATCGCAGTGTTGTGAGGAGGAGGAAGAGGAGGAGCAGCAGCAGCAGAAGAAGAAGAAAGACGAAGAGGAGGAGGCGGTTATGGGAGTTTGGGGGAGTGTGGTTTTACGTGGGTTTAACCACGTCGTGAAGGGGACACGATCTAGTGCATCGCGCTCCACGTCTCCCGCACAGAGCTGCGGATTGTTCGCAGCCGTCGATATGATCGACTCGGTCATCGTACGGCCCACACTGGCCTGGCCGTGGGCCCCACACGGATCAATGAGAATTGTTCAGGCATCAAGATGATTTGCGCGTTGACGAGTTTCTTTGCGAAGTGGTGGCCAAATAGTAAACCGAACGCCGAATGCTCATAGTGGCGGTGCTGCAATTTCCGCCAACATGAAGGGCATGAGATTTGCATGTGAGACAGTGGGCCTCGCCTTCTCGCCGGAACAGAGTGTCGAAGGCAAAAGATGAGGTCGCTTGGAGCCGCGACGGTGATGGAAGAGCGATGATAGTTGATTCTAATGTTACTTAAAATTAGGATCTGACCGATCAGTTTAATTAGTTTTTTTTCATTTTTTGTTGGTCCTATTTTAATATCCAATCTACTCTCAAACTTTTACCTTACATTTTTATAAAGTATAGATAAATATATGATGATCGAATTCTATATTCGAAACAAAATATGACCACCCTTAATTTCTTTTAGAAGATGGAGAATTAAACTCTCTGCCTCTCCATTCCTTGGAAGGATGACTATTAGGACAATCTAGTGATTAATCAATTGAGTTAAATTCAATTAGAATGATCGAAAGTTTCGATTGGGTCTGATTAACTCGATTCAATTGGTTGAACCAAGCATTTAATCAAACAATTGAGTATGTGTTACGCGATGTCCTAGACTTTGGCCTTTGAAAAGGAAAAATAAAAATAAAGGGGACGAGGGAGGGGATAATTCGGGATTCAACCCTTAGCCTCATAGGTTGAATAAATTTATTTAAAATATATGTTCTAGTTCTAACAAAAAAAATAGCACACATAATCCATATTATTGACAATTGTAGCTAGAAAAGAGTACAATTTGTTGTTGGGGTGGTATAATTGATTTTTACTCAAAACTTCCTTATTATTATTTTGAATGATCAATCAAGAAGTTGACACTCATGTGAATCTATTTTTTTATGGCACCAAATTAAACTATATAGGTGCAATTGCACTTGAAGAACATAGGATGGACATGAGGCGGGTTTTTAGGTTTTTGAAACATTAAAATATGATGATGAAAGATAAAATATTTTATGGATAGGTTCATTCTTGTTCCGTGAAAAAAATTATTTTAAAAATAATTTTTTGGAAGATAGTTGCTTATATTTATTGATGAAAAATATTATAATTATCGAGGACAACTTGTATTTAAATAGTTTTGTTGATAATAAAACATAATTCCACTTATTCATTTTTATAAATCATACATATGAGAATATTATAAAAAATATTTTGAAAATTATACATTTTAAGTTATTAAATTTTCATTTGACGATATTCTCACTGTCTTCGTGCTCATGTTCAACTTCGAGCAAAATTGTTCTGCAACTTTCGCCAATCGAACTCCGCCCCAGAGTTGCCAAAAGCTGCTGCTTTTTTTTTCCTTTCCTTTCTCGATTCCGTACGAGCCGATTCCACTGTGGAGCTCGGGTCCACTACCTGCCATTCAACCATAAGAAACCACAAGGCGGTCCAGTTCGGGCACGAAGCGAGATTATAGGTCGACAAATCCACCTCGGAAGACGAATCTCCAGTCCGGCCTCGCTCCCAGATTCCCTCGCACGAGCGGCGATTCGTGTCCGCCGCGGCGGCCTTTGATCTGGGGAATGATCGCGATCGGTGCGTCGTCGCGGTTCCGATTTCGAACTCGGAACTCCTTTTCTTTTTCCGTTTTTTGTTTGCTTCGGCTGATTCTGTGTTCGATCGGTCTCCCCAGCTCGTTGATTGGAAGATAATCGCATCTAGGGCTGAAATTGATGCGATAATGGGACTGTCGTCGGTCGCGAGCAACAGCGAGGGCATGCAGTTGTGCATCTTCGACCTGAGGAGAGGGCAAAACGAGGGGCAGGAGCTGGACAAGATCTTGTTCTTTCATCCTGCCGATTTGCCCTTCTCCACTCAGCTCTCCGTCATTGGCCTGAGCGAAGGCCTCATTACCTTTACGCGGTTGGTGACGGATCCTTTGAATTTGCATACAGCGGCGTTGAAGTAGATGGTCGCCGACTTTGTTTTAGTTGTTGGGTGCTTGTTGCTCGTTGAAAGTTCGTTTATTTCGTCTATTTCTTTGATCTGTCGGTTTAGTGGAGTGAGCTTGTTTTTTGTTTGTTCTTGGTGGGTGAAGGATTTTCTCTCCTGAGGCTGCTTGTGAGGTCATTGAAGCGGAGAGGCACTCCCATGTGTTCTTCGAGGCGGAACCGGATATTTGGATGGTCGTGGTGCGATTCGTGTTCTATCTCTCTTGCGCTCTACTATTTGAAAGAGTCGTGTCTTCTTTCTTTTGCCTTAATTATACCCTTTCTTCTTCTTTTGTAAGATTGTTGAGAAAAACAAGGAAGCGGAAGCGATCTGGAGAGTCGACGCTTTGAGGAAAGGTCCTAAAGGAAGTCCACTCTCTTTTCCTGATGTTCCATGGGTCTATAAGGTCATTGCTTGAGAAGGAACCGGCTGCAGGATCAGTCAGATCTCAATTGTACATATTTATCATGGATTATCTTAGTGGTGAGTTTTTGTTAATATTTTGACCATAGTAACATTCTTAATTTAACGTGCAAGTTTTTCTTAGCATCATATTATCTATAATTAGTTCAAAGTGTTTCATTGTAAGTCACTAATTGTCAGCATTTGAAAAGCGGTCTCCATTGGATTACTGCTGCTGGGGTAATGCGAAGTTTGCTCTATCAAATGGTCACCTTTGGATTTCTGCTACACCACTTGTGCTGAAGCTGCTGTTTCTGGCACCTCACACAAATATTTTCTCTTTGAGGCAGATTTTCACTCTTCGAAGAAACTCCAATTACCATCATTCCGTGATTCTTTAAAGGAGCGTGGAACTGTACAGATGCTAACTGTAGGACGTGAGGCTGCAATAGAAGTTCAGGTGGGTTTTGTATAATTTCTTATTGCATGATTCTCTGGGGAATATAGATGCTGGTTTGACATGATTCTTATTGACATGGCGCGCCAATACTTTTTATTTGCCAACCACGATGCACTGTTGGGAATTATAGGTCCTTCTCAATGCACTGACAAATTGGGCAGCTCCTGTAATGCTTGGTTAATTTCTGCAATTTTTGCTATGCATACATTCCCAATAAGGATTCTCTCAGATAGTTATACTGCTGTTTTGTCAGTCGCTTGTCAGGGTTGTAGAATCGTGCACTGGAAGCCCATCATGCCACTCGCTACTCTTGTTTCAGGACCTTCTAGTTTCTACGACACTTTCTCCAGTATGTTCTAGTTGTATAGCTTATTTCAATTTTCTGTTTTTCCATATCCATTTTTATGCAGCTTTTTTGTCTTAAAATTGACGGGATGGTTTGCAGTAAATTTCTATCTTAACCTAGCTGTCATTATTGTCCTTTTTCTCAGGATGACACCATCAATCTATTTACATACACTGTTCTAAGATTGACTCCTCATGCTCTCTCTACGGGGTTAAGTTCCTGGTCCTATCTACGTAAGGGAAGTACTGCATCCGCTGCCGTGACTGGGCCTCCTGTGGGAAGTGGAACTTCTCTTTCAGAACCTTTCCATGGTTCGCATGGTACCTCCACAGGTGACGATCACAGTCATGCCATGAGACCACTGCAGCATAATAGATGGTCCAAAGGAAAGGATGGTTTTCTTATCACAGATATCTGGCAAGCTGAGCCTGGGAGCTTAGTTTCTGTCACCCCATCAATTTGGCTCCAGCAAACTGAAGAGAAAATGTATCTCTGTGCTTATCAGCACAAGAGTCTTACCTTGATCTTTCTGATTCCTGTGTCATCTATCATTAATGGGGAACAAGGCATTTTAGCAGTGAAGCAGCTAGTTCTTGAAAACGTTAGTCCTCCACTGATGTCTGTTTTGCTGTTTTTCGTATACTGATATACTTTTATATGAATTATGGGTGGCTAGGCATTCCAAGGTTAACTTGCATTTTGATATGCTTTTTAGGATGGCACATCTAATCTATCAACTTAGTGGTAATTACTGACATTAACAGTATTTGACATTTTCGTATTTGTGTGGCTCATCCTCATTCATGGCTGTACAGTTTTTGGCACTGTTTTATGTGCTGATTATTTAGTGTCAATTGCCCATCATTCTTGTGTAGGCACCTCTCTATATCCATGTGTTTATATTGTGAGTAGCAAATTCCAGAACTCCTGAGTCCTTGTCTATTTATGCTTTGTAAACTGAGCATCTAACATATTTGTGATTCTGAATTTCTGCTATTGCAATATTGAAGTTTGGAGCTTCATAAGTTTTCCTATTTTGTGTTGGGGTAATGTTGCTCTCTAGAGTTATAATGTTTGTATACATTGGCATGCTGCATTGGACTCTGTGATCTCGTTGCACTTGTGTATGCCTTGATACACCACCATATTCATATTCTTCAATGATAGATAAAGCTGGTCACTGTTAAGTAACCATGATCTCCCTATCTACTTATCTGGTTTTGTACTTTTTTCATGAATTTTTCTCTGCAAATAGCATGATCACCTTACTTAAAATGCCATTTGTTTATTGTTCAATGTGATTGACTTTTGTCAACTTGTGGTGGGTGATTTGGTATCTCTCAGCAAGGATTAGATAGCAGTTGCTGGAAAAGTACTTGGAACTATCTGTCTTTTATTCCTTAGAGAATTCTCAGCATAAGGACTTGTTGCTCTTTCAGTATATTGAGCACTGGAGGTTATTCGATATACATATCTTTTATCAATATTACTTCCATGGGTGCTGTAGGCTGTGTTGCATTCCGTCATATTTTAGTATTTCAGTTCTAGGTAATTCTAGATAATCTGAAAATGACAAAATCCATCTTGAATCTTCATGTTGGTTTCAAAGACCATTCATTTAGGCATCAGAGAATTCATGCCTTTCTTATTGGCGCTGACTCTGATATGTGAGTTGATTTGTGGGCGAATTTTTTGTATGATTATTCTCCAGTTTCTTCACTGAGAAGGAGATGCCAGTGGAAAAGGCTTAATGAGAATCTAAAGTATTTACATCTAGTGATTTTTCTTCAATGCTGCTAGTCTACCTATCAAAGGCTTAAGAAAGCTTTTTGCTTTCATCCATGTGCCACATTTGACTTCTTGCCATCCATTTGCTAAATAAAATTTTTTTCCTGAATTGTCAGGCGTCATTGAAGATATTGAAAGTTGAAGAAAAGCTTTCAAAAGGATGGGGGGGTGAGAATGCGTATCATGTCAGTGGGTACCGTTATTTGCTTGTAGATGGTGACAGAAACTTATCCAGGGCTTCACCGCCAGGCAAAGTTACTACGCTAACAAAGGTCAATTGCTGTAATTGTTTATTTTTATGTATGGTTGATTTGTTGAAGAGAACTTTACCCTGGGCTTGCCTTTGTTGATAACAAATATAATCCTTTCCTGGGCTACTTAGACTATCATTTGGAGCCCTAGCTCCCTATAAAGGCATGACTCAGGTCATTGCATCAATAGATCATCAGTATAGTGCATTGACCAGAGTAATCCAACTTTAAACTTCCTTTGGATCATAAGCATTCTATGTGTAACTTTGGCAACGAATACTGGAGTCTGCACCATCAAGAGAGTGCAGTTCAGTTAGCTAATTTTTTACGTGTTCTCTTGCAACCAATTTTGTCATTTGGGACTACTTACAATTATCATAAAGCTAAATATTTTTTTCTAAGTAAGCAACTTATGTACCCCCTCCCACGGTGCCAGATCTAATACAATTTTAAATTTCCTTGGATCTTATGCTTCGGTGTGAGTTTTGGTGACGATAAGGGAGTTGCAAAATAATCTATTCTAAGTAAGAAAATCATCTCAGTGAGATTGCAGTTCAATTAGCTAAATCATGAAGGTCCTGTTAGCTCCTTAACTATTAATGAGTCTATGTTACATGCCACGCGCCCATTTAGCTAGCACAAATAGGCTTTTTGTTTTTCCTTTCTCTTTTTTCTGGGAGGGGAAGTAGCTACTTAACTATTATCACATCCACTGCATATTGCGTGTGCCTTTTTAGCAGCAGGAATATGCTTTTTTTCCTTCTTTTTTTTATTTTATTTTTTGGGAGCGGGATGAGGGGGATTATGAAGTGAAAGTTCCTTTTTCCCAGTGGCAATTTTGCAAGGTGGAATTCTGGCCCCTCTTATATATATATGTGTTGTATGCTTCAGAATTGAATTGCAATTTATAAAGCTAGAGTTGTTTGAGATGAATTTCTTTTGCAGGATTCTTTGCTTGCTTTGAGTAAGCTCAGAGAAGAGGTTGACATAGAAAAAAGCAGGGCAAGATGGGATAATGGTGGTCATGAGAAAGATCTCGAAATTTGCACTAGGGCGAGAAACAATGCATGGGTTATCTCTCAAGTTACGAGGGGAAAAGAGCTTTACATGGTTCTTGAAAATGCCAATGAGACCCTTCTTTATGCCTCTGATGCTGTTCAGAAGTTCAGCAACAGGTAGTGTCTCTTATATTTTCTTTGAAATTGTGCTTTGCCATCATGCCAGGGGACATATAATCCGGAGACTGTTTTCTTGAAAATTGTTGGAGTTCTGGTGAGAATAATGTAGCTTTACATAAGCCAAAAAGGAGAAACTCATCCCTTTTTTGTCTAGTTTTTGCTAATCTCATTCTATTTTAGATGTTCTCCAACTAATTCAGGAAAACTTGGATTAAATCTATTAATTCAACTGTACTTCTTGTATGGACAGTTTTTCCATTGATGTTCTCAAGAAGTAACACTTCTTATGACATCTCATTTATTGAATTTCTAATTCCAACGAAATTGTACTTGTTCCCATCTGAGTTTACTCTTTATCTTGGCTATTTTGATAATCAGATCACTGAAGAAAAATTTACATTAAAAATTTGTGTCCTTGACCATCTGTTTGTAAATAAACCAGGTACTGCAACGGGGCCTTCTCCTTGGATTGAGAACTTCAGTACTGCACATTTGGAGCAATTTTAGCAGAATGATGTGTGAAATTATAAATATCCCTTGCCTTCACATTTACTTGGAGACCAGATGCAAGGTATAGGTGCCCCTCTGTACATCACACTCACTTCACTGTAGCATAGAAAAAGCTGATTATTGCAATTTGCTTTGTTTCATCTTATTGTGCTACAAAATTTTGGCCGTTATGCTTTTAGGCGTTGGGATTCTTATCCTGAACAGGTTATGTTGAATTCCTTTGGATTATGACCCTGAGGACACATCATTGTACTTTTCCAGATGAAAGGGTCACAGTGTATTTGAGCGGTAGGAGGTGTTGGTAAATAACTTTACCCAATCTTCAGAGTGTTTACTGTTTAGTTTCAGCAGCCTCATCACCTTTTTGTGACAAATTATGTAAAAGCTTTGTTCTTCTATGTGAATATCTCCTCAGTGAAATGAAAATTGCATTAGATTGGATTGGATGTGAAATGTTGCAACATGCATGATAACAGCTGAAGCCAGCAGACTGGACACCAAATTACGTCATGTACAGACTTCAGTAGTTGTCCTATACTATGGGTGGAGATGAGAGAGAATAACTGTTCTTTCGCCTGAACCTACATAATTAGGCCATGAGCTGATGAATGAACTTCCTGGAAGCATATTCATTGCCATGGGGTTTGGCGATCTGTTCTGTTATTTCTTCCCTCAATGAAGCCGATAAACTTAGGGGCGATGGTTGCCTTTGAAGTGCCCGATTTTTTTTTTTTTTAATTTTTAGTAATGCTGGTCAGAGTCGGTTGGTTAGATGTGATCTGCCTGCTCCACGACATTTGTTTCCGAGGCAGGTGCCGGAGTAATCGTGAAAGTGAGGATGGATTGATGTGGAAATAAATGGGCGAGTTTCCCACTCTCCCGTTTGCCTGTACACACCCCTGATTTCTTTCTTTGTTTCTTGCGATTTCTTACATGAAGATAAGACGCCCTGTGTAACATTAAAGAAAATGGGCTCTCTCTCACTTCCTCAAATTTGCTATGGGCATATACATGATCAGAAAGGCAGGAACCACGGGCTAGCTAGATATTTGAAGGAGAGGGCTTTGTCATCCCATTTATTTAACTGATTGAGCTGTGTATATGGCAGCAAGTTCTTGCTTGGACCTGATCCATCAAAGGCTGTAATTTGTTCTGGGTTTATGAATCCGGATCCATGCCAGACTTTCTCATGACATAGAGAAAATTAGAAGCGGAATCCTACTAGAAAGTATTAGTTTCTCTCTCTTGATGGAGGAGGATGGAAGTGCATAAGTACTTCTAAGCCTCTTTAAGTTTGGGAGTAAAGCAGAATGCGATTAAAAATATGAAAAAGAGGACGAAAGTTTTATAAATTTAAGCGGCAAGAGTTGATGAGAAGGATTATATTATTGAGTTGGAAGAGGCACGGGGAAAATTTTGGTAAATACCACGCCTGACCTCAAGGAGGACTACATGTCTGGCCAAAAGGACAAAATACAATCATCACAGAAAAGAAGTAAATGACGTTTTTACGTCCTGGAATGGAATGTAAAAAGAATCTTTATGTAGTTATTATGTGCGGCGGTCGTCCGTTTTGTGTATATTCAACCAAGTTGCTTGGATTTCGGCGGCAACGATTAGGATAAGAGTTTCGAGCCAGAAATTATTAGGACAGTATCAAAGAGGGAAATTTCAATTCCAACTAGGCGTGCAGAGAGAGAGAGAGATTTTCTCCTTTTCCCTTCAATGTGCAAGATGACTATCCGTGAATTTTTCTTTATGTTCACTGTTTTTGAAAGTCAAATGTAATGGTAATAATATTTTTACACGATGTGCCCTCAATGCACATCACCTGAAATAAATACATGTTGTATATTTGTGCTTCAAGTATTTCAGATATTTCGCGTTAGGTAAAGAATCAAAACTTCCGAACTCTTGAGAACAAATATAAAATGTATAATAATGAAGAAAAAAAGTCGTTCTAAATTCATGGAAAGTGACTAAAAAAAAAAAAAGAAAGAAAAGGGATCAGGCACGCTCGCTTCCTTACCGCTTTCCAGTAAGCAAGGGGGGGCATCTGGGCCTGGAAAAGGACACATCGCACACGCATGTGGTCCAATTATTTTTCGCGGTACGTCTCTATGATTAATTTTGGGTGCGTGTGGCCGACACATGGTTCAATCATTACGGTCAGATGAAATGGACCCAATCATTTTTTATTATAAGCAAGAAGATTATCTTATAAAGTTCTATTCGGACCGAGGTCTACAAAAAAAAAATTGTAACATAAGCAATTCGATTCGATACGATATGATTTGGTCCGAGTTGATCTTTGATCAAGTCCTATGCCTTCTAGATTCATTATCCATAATTTTTGTAACTCCATCATTTCATGTATATATCATAAATTTCACTTATCAAATTGTTAGTGTGGCACCACATTTTAGAAGCTCCCTAAGGTTTGATCTTGATTTCATGCACATCCTTATTTGATTCATGAAACATTCAATACATATCATATATTTTGTAGATGACTTAACATTCAAGTGTGAATGATTCTATATTTGGATCATAACATCATTCACTCGACTTTGATTGGCATCTTATCTGATTGACGAGGCTGGCAAATATATATTTATGGCGTGGACCTACCTAAAATGCCTAAAGGTGGCTTACATATATGACTAGATATATTGAATTGGACCTACAAAATGGCATATCATTATGGAAAAATAGCTTTAGTGTGGACGAGGGCCTGTGTCTGACACAAGCCTGAAAGTGACATGTGAAACCGACGACCATGAATCCGAGCTAAGGGACTTGACGAAACCAATGCAGAATCCCAAGCTTTGCAAATCTTTTCAATCCGAAAGGCAAATATAACATTATATTATCTCCATTCTTTGGCAGGCCAAGGCAAGTGGTGAAGATACCGTTCACATTTGGGATAATTGTTTGAGATAGTCTCAAATTTATCATGGAGTAATCGATTCAATCCTAAATTTTTTAATTATACCAATTTAATCTATTAAAAAAATAAAAATTTCCACCAATTCTAACGTGCACTATGATCGACTTATGTGAAATGATCAGTGCTGACATGAATGACTTTTAGATTTTTTTAAAAATTTCACTAACTTTTTTTTTTTCTTTCATTTTTGTTCCTTTTCATTTTGCCCCTTTCCTTTTCACTAGTGACAAGTCGCCAACCACTGACCACAAGCAGTGGTTGGCCTTGTCTATCCTAATTTAGTTAAAGTTAGCATTAGGGATGTGCATTGGTCCGTGTTTAACCTAGAAACCAAATGATTATGGTGGTTATCGATTGGACAAATCCAATTCTTGATTTTAAAAATTTGGAATTGAGAATAATTTATCCAAATCCCAATTCCACATAAGAAATTAGAATGATTGAACTGATCAAGATATTATTATTATTATTATTCAGAAGCGGACTCTAATAAGTAAATTAATTTCTTCTTTTAATGTGGGGGGAATTCCCCCTTATAAAAATTAGAAGAAGAAAAAAAGACGAAATCATGGATTCCAGGATTAACTCTAGACCTGGACAGGGTGGATCAATTCCCGGTTTCACAAATTTGGAAATCGATCCCTCCCCCACGTAGCTCCAGATTTCAAGGGTGGGAATCGACCGGTCCCAAGACCGATTATCCTCAGTTAGTACAGCAATTTAAGTATGCTTTCGGATGAGAAGGCGTAGGCGTGTGTCAGACACACGCCCCTAGTAAAGCTTCCCCCCGGGAAAACTGACCGATGACGAGGCAAAGCCGTAGGGAACGACAAAATGGAGGCGACGACCAAAGTTGAAGGACAGCTTTTCAGAAGCAAAGAGAAGAGAATCCCCAATCTGGGCCGGCCGAATGTACAAGAAGACGAAGTGCACCCGTCGCCATCGACCGCAGACCCACCTCTCCTCCTTTTTCCTTCATCGGGGAATCTCCACAGAAAGCTCTCTTGATGTGCAACCGGACAACCCATTCACGAAACCTCCAAAATGATTCATTTAGGTTCTTCAATGGTTGATTATTATTATTATTTTTAGTGATTCAATGTCCATTAAAGCTGTTAACGCTCCATTGTAAAGGAATATTTTGGGAAAATGTAAATCCCACCTACCTCTAATTTCTAAGATATATGTATATTTCGTGCTGAAAATATCAATTTTCATTTACCGATTATTAATTTATCTATGGAATAATCACTAGTTGTTTTAGCTTTCGCTTGTAAGCGTGTTCAAATCTAAGGGCCATTTGTGAAAATTAACTCTTTTTAAAGGCCTTGGTTGAACACAAATTCGTCATGATAATTACTTATCTTGATGTACCTTTTATCAAAAAAAGATAGCATAACAATGGATTTTTTTGATGAGTAATGACCAGGTCTTTAGGTGCGTTTGGGAGCGCATTCGCTCAAGACTTGTGTATAAATACAAAGGACTTTAGCCTAAATAGGGTTTATAAAATGGAACTTATGTTTTGTAAACACTATTTGCATTAAAAACTTTAGTAAAAACAAAACAAACAAAAAATTGCAAACCCTCAACCCCACTTAGGCGAAAGACACCGATGGTGTCCCTTAGCTCTAACAAAGTAGTAGCTACTGCCCTCACCCAAGGTCACGCATCCCTTGAGACGCTAGCCAGATTTGGGAACAGTAACAAGCCAAATTTAAGAACAATAGCGAGCTCAAGCGTGCACTTGAGACACGAGTCTCAAGGACTATCCTCAATTTTCCAAATCTTGCCTTGACCATCTAGATCTGGCAAAGCCTTGGCGATCCTTGATTCTCCAGATCTTGTATTGCCAAATCCAATTTGACCAACTTGGGATCATCGACTGTGGACTCTTTAAGACGCTTGACCCTCATCAATTGCCCCTCGAAGATCGTCCCTCGGCAGTGGTCCCTTGATGACTGGAATCTGGAGCGCAGTGCCCTTGGTTCAAAGAGAGAGGGGAGATGAGCAGTGGGAGAGATGTGAATGATGTCAATATTTTGGGGTAAAAATGTCATACAAAAGGTTGGTGAGGGCAGAATTCAAATAAAAAATTTCATTAATTTTGGGTTTTGGCATTTCAAAAATGTTAGAATGCCCAATGCTGGTCTCTAATAGCCTTGAGAAAAAGAACTTTAGAGGACTTTGAAAATGCATTGCATTTCCTATATGAGCTTCCAAGTTTCATCATCAAGCGATTCAGCATCCACGTAAGAACCTTTAGAGGCCCAAAGGACATTGATACAACTAAACTTTTGTTTTTCTTAAGGGCATCCAACAAAAAACCTTGAAGACTTTTGCCCTTCTATTAGCCAATGCTAAATAGTCTTTTTATTATTAGAAAATAGGGTGAGTAGAAACGATTAGTACAATTATTCTCTTTGGGCATTTTCATAAAAATTTCATACATTTTATAAAATGTTTGATTTGAGTCATAATCACTCATTTTATCCATGGGTATACAAGGCCTAATTGCAACCCCATTTGAGTGCCAAAAGGTCGGAAACTCCCTCTTTTCATGAGATAGCAAATATTCAATTGACAATCCGGCAAAAGATCCACTTTAGGGCATGATTTGAACATGTCACCTCACGAGGACATTGTGGTTCTTTTAAACACGGGGCTACCGCGCTAGGTGTTGCCAACGCTAACTAGTTGCTCATTATCAATTATGTGTATTTTTCGTATTATGGGTGCTCGATGATTGAAGAGTTTATATGAATGAAATTATCAAAAGGCGGGACTCTGTCTATTTTGTCATCTTCTTCATAAAACCACGTTCTTTCCCTATAAATACCACCCCAAAACCATCACCAGCTTTATTCCATTGCCCGAAGAAAGTTCAGCTTTCTCTCTGAAGTCTCCATTCTCTCTTGTCCTTTCTCTGTATTAGACATAGCTTTATAGTGATCCATCAATGGCGGAACATGGGCGTGTCGACCTAGAGAAGCAGAGGCTGCTTCTGCAAGACCATGAGGAGAAGCACTTCATGTCCAGCGAGGTCGTCCGGGACATCATCATCGGTGTCTCCGACGGCCTCACCGTCCCTTTTGCCCTCGCCGCTGGCTTGTCCGGGGCTCAAGTGAAGTCGGGCATCATCCTCATCGCCGGGATTGCAGAAGTTGTGGCCGGCGCTATTTCTATGGGACTTGGAGGGTATTTATAATTATACTAAATATGTTCATTATGGCACAATTTCATGAATTTGGTCATAGTCGGACACAGAGTTTCTAATCCTGCTTTGCTAATATTTGAATATCGTCGGCAAGAAATATCGTAATATGTAAGTGATTGATACATAAAAATTGATTCGGACTATCACTTGACAGTCATTTTAGAAGAAATTTCAAGATGGTCGTGATGAATTTAGCTCACAGAAAGCCAGAGTTCTCATTTATGAGTTGGCGGATGGACACGTGTAGTTTTCCTTTTCTAAAATATCATCACTTGCATCAACTAATTCTAGCTCTGAAAACAATTATATCCCTAAAAAGAGGTCACACGCATGCAGGTATCTAGCTGCGAAGAGTGAAGCTGACCATTATGCGAGGGAGCTCAAGAGGGAGCAAGAAGAGATCATCAATGTCCCCGACATAGGTCATTCTCTCTCCCTCCCACCGCTTTCATCTTTGTTACGTTGACTTTACTGCGAGTACTTTGGGAAAAGAATGACGGATTGAGCTAATCTTTTGAACATCGAACTGCAGAGGCCGCTGAAATCGCAGAGATCCTCTCACAGTACGGCGTGGAGCCGCATGAATACGAGCCCGTGGTGAATGCTTTGAGGAGGAATCCACAAGCGTGGCTAGATTTCATGATGAAGTAATCCCATAGTCAGTTCATCCATAGAATTTATAAACTTCGTCCTGGATATCCTAATTGACATATCGATGAACATGTCGTGAACTTGATTCAGGTTCGAGCTCGGGCTTGAGGAGCCAGATCCGCTGAGAGCCCTGTGGAGTGCGATCACGATAGCGCTTTCCTACGTCATGGGCGGGATGGTACCATTGTCACCATACGTGATCCTACCGATCGCCCGAGACGCCCTGATCGCGTCGGTCGTGGTGACCATAATCGCCTTGCTCGTCTTCGGGTTCATCAAGGGCCACTTCACCGGGAATCAACCCTTCAAGAGCGCTTTCCAAACTGCTCTAATCGGCGCAGTGGCGTCCGCCGCCGCTTTCAGCATAGCTAAACTCTTTAGGGCATGAACGCATCCGCTCTTTTCGCTTCTTTCGGGTTCTGTTTGGTGTCGATTAAGTTGGTCTGTAGTTTCCATTAGAGGTCTCTTGTTTCTTGTTGTTTGGTATAGGGGACAAAATCGCCTCTTCATAATCTTCGCCCACCCTGTTGGTCTGTCATGCTTTGGGATATTAGTTGTGTTAAATTGCTGTTCTTGCTATGGGGTGACAATATTGTTGTAACATAGTTTACAAGCTGCAAGATGCATATGAGAGACGGAAAGCTAATAAAGGAACCGCTTCAAATGTTTCTTGAATCATATATGATTCATGTCCAAATGATTAGTCTATATTTTACTTTGGCATAACCAAACCTTTCAAACTAATTCATCTCCACCATTGCATTCAAATTCCAACAGCAAGTCCATGTATATTGGGTGTGACTCCACTCGTAGATAAAGGAAAATTTGTCCAAAAAATTCTAAACTCATAATACAACAATCAATTTAGTCTTAAACCTTTTAATTATGTTAATTTAACCCTGAAATTTTTAACGGGTTGCCAATGTAATCATCCTAACCAATTTTGGATGAAAATCACTAATGTGGATATCAATCGTCCAAGTGGCACGATTGGCACTGATAATGACAAATTTTTTATTCTTTTCCTTTTACTATTAAGAGTAGGAAATGATCACCGAGCATTGGCTAGTGGCCAGTGAGGGGTTGCTAGCCCTTAATAGTTAAAAATAAAATAATAGAAAAATAAGAAAAGAAAAATAAAACAAAACATTATAAATAATAAAAGATAAAAGTTTCAAAAGAAATTAAATAATTGTAAAAATTATCCATATCAATACTAGCGGTGTCATGTAGGCTGGTTGATGTCAAAATCAACATTTTTCAACTAAAATTAATCGAAGGATATTAACATATCATCAAAATATTTAAAACTAAAAATCGGCACAATTTAAAAGTTTAAGATTAAATTAGCCATTTATCTAGTGAGAGCTACCCACAGCCACCTAGGCAAGGGCAACCCTTTCTAGGGGCAAGCAAGGGCAGCCCTCACTCGAGGGTGGAGAAGGGAAAAAATAAAAGAAAAGAAAAAAGAATTAGATTGCTACGATAGCGATTTCCAACCATCATAAGCCTGAAGGATAAATTGGCAGGGCATTAGAAGGTTTTAGACTAAATTGGAAAATCATATAAATGTTTAGAATTAAATTGGAACAATTAAAATGTTTATGACTAAATTAGCTATCGTATAAGATATTTAGTACTTTTTGGACAATTTTCCTATTGGGTACAAGTCGGGTCGGATCGGGTCAAGTATGGTTTACTTAATTTATATTGGACATAAATGAGTCAACACGGATTAATTAGTCAATTTGGATTGAATCATTTCCGATTTAACCTAATCCACACGTTTGACAAGTCTAATCCTTACTCTCATTGCTTAGACCATCTTCAGCTACGCCAAGGGCCATTTCACTATTGATAAGCCCTTCCAAAGTTTCCTGCAAACTGTGCTCATCGATGCCATCGCCTCCCCCGGCCGCTTTCATCATGGCCAAGGCTGTTCAGGCAAAAGAAGTAGGGGGTGTTTTGTGTTTGCCAACATAAGATCCTGCTTCGGGTAACAAGACTCGAGTATCCACTGCCATAGGAAAGAACAACTCTGCTATCGTCGAACGTCCATGATTACACCCGGAGCTGATAAATGAACTTCCTTCAAGCATATATGCGTCCCCATGGGATTGTACGATTTGTTTTGTTTTTTCTTCCCTCGACGATGCGGGTAAACTGAGTGGCTGTGGTTGACCTTTGAAGGGCTCATTTCGTGTCATGTCATGAGAAATGGCATTTGGCCTATTTCTTTTAGGAGAAATAACATAAAAAATCCCAGACTATACTACTTGTAATATTTTTTTTAATTTTTTTTATGTTATTAAAAATCTTAAATTATGCTACTTGTGACATTTTTATTATGAACTTTTTATGCCATAAAAAATCTCAAATAACACCACTTGTGACAATTTTACTTTGAACTTTTTTTGTGTTATAAAAAATCCAAAAATATGTCATTTGTAACAATTTTACCTTAAACTTTTTGGCTAAAGGGCGGATTTGGCTTGGGCAGCCCTTGCCCGATGCAAGTGACACCCGCCCTCACTCGCCCTTGCCCGACTTAGGCGAGGGTGACCCTCACCCTACGTTAGGTGAGGCGAGGGTGAGCCTCGCTAGCATTAGGTAAGGGTTGCCCAAGTTAAATCCAACCAAGGTGAGCCGCCCTTGCCTTCGCCTGAGTCAAGCAAGAGCTACCTTTGCCCATCCAAGCTTGGGTGACCCTCGCCGGACTCCAACTCTAACAAGAGTCGCCCTTGCCAGGGTGGGCGAGGGCTACCCTCACCGACATAAATCTCTTCTTTTTTCTTGTTAAGAAATAATGCGGAAGAGAGGAATAGAATATTTTTTGTATATTTCAATATATGATAATGAACATTACATTAGTCATGGGACTAATATCTAAAGCAACATATATTAATCAAGGTATGCATAATCAAAGAAGATATTCATACAATCTTGATTGATATAAATAATTAACAGTAATATCATAACTATATGTAACATGAGATAATATTCTATAAAAAGTCTTAAGAATTTTTAACATAATCGCTAACTTTTCTATTGATGTAGGAGGATAGCTATGCCTAATTACTCTAAGTCTCTAGGCGTGGGAGAAAAGAAAAATGCGACGAAGGAACGGGACCATAGTTTACAATTTCCAGCCTCAAAAGTTGAGAAAGGAAGGATCTCAAACAAAATGAGCAAAAAGCGTATGACGCTTTTTATTTGGTTTTGATGGGAATTCAATGTGCTTTTTGAAATGATAGGATTGACTTGAACATGGTATATGCCATATGATTATGAAGATTCATAATCGCGCAATTTACTGTCTTTCTTCCCCTCTTTTTACCATAAATATGCAATAGTGTTTGGAAGTAGATTCTTCATCGCGGCATTTAATAAAATATCTCTTTATCTGATTATTTGGTTCTTCTTAAAATCTTGTTCTTCTGGAATATTTGAGAATCGAAAAAAGGGAGAAGTTGACAAATTTTAAAAAACCACGAAAAATGTTCATGTGAATATATAAGTTAGTACTTCGATCAAAAACGAGTTCATATGTTAGTGGTTCAGTAAAAATTATGGGTCAGATATATTGTATTTGAAATGTTTTAGGAGTTACCATTTGTTAAGGAAAAACATAAGTGGCTAATTATGAACGAAAAAAAAAAAAAAAGTCGTTTTGGGATAGAGACACGTGGCACGCTTATGCCGACCAATGCCCTCTTTTGACTTCCTCGCCTTGGTACGTCTCTTTTAATCAATTTGGGGTGCGTGTGGGCGGCACATGGTTCCATCATTATGTTGAGAATGACAAGGACCGAAGCATTAATTAACACACCACCCCGACGGGAGAAAGAAAGAAAACTCATTAGCACTACTAGGAAAGATAGTGCCCCTCACGGCCTTGCTACATGCCAAAGTCCCAAGGCCTTTAGGGACCGGCATTCATAAATCGCTTACCCTGACATAATACAATTTGATAATAACACAATACGATAAATCAGCATAATTCGATCCGACTCGATCCTTTAGCTAAGTCCCATGTATTATGTGTTCGTGACATGTACTCTTTCGTATTTCCATCATTTCATGCACTATCTTCGAGAAAATCTTATTTATTAATTGTTCTCGTGGCATGATATTTTTCAAAAGTTAGAATATGATTTGATCTCGCTTTTATGAAAATGGGAATTGAAAAATGAATGCTAGTTTCTCTTTAGTTGCATATCGTTGATTTTCAAGGACCGATGAAGCACAATTTCCTTTGACCAATACATGTTTGCGGACCAATTCAATTAAAGACTCGACTAGTTTTCGACATTTTCCAAGTCCTTTTCTCTCTCGTGGTTGCGTGAAGATATTTCCATCAAGAAGTTATCAATATATTCACGGACTCCGTAAATGATTTAAAATCAATTGTTAATTATGATTGGCATCTTATCCAATTAAGGAGGGTTGGTAAATACATTGTCATGGACCTACCAAGGGAAGTAAGAATGGCTTGCATATGACTTCAAATACACTGAATTGGACATATGGAAACGGCACAATCTTATGGAAGAAATGCCATTGATGCGGATGAGTCCAATGGGGGTGACACGCCTGAAAGTGACTGGCGAAACCGATGACCACCATGTGCGAAACCAAGGGATCGCCTTAGCTTTTGAAGCTTTTTTCAACGTGAAAGGCGAATATAACATTATACTATCCACTCCACATCTTTGCAGGGCAGAAGGCAAGTGGGGAAGAGACCCCTTTCACAACCATTTCGTCGAACACATTGCAAGCAAACCCTCTTAAAGCTATTTACCCGTATATCCCAAACTAATTTCCCACGTATCCCAAGCTATCCACATCGATTTCCAATATAACTCATACAAACTAAAAACTTTACAGTTTATGATATTTCTTTTACGATATGAAGACTGGTTCGATGTAAATGTGGCATGAATATATCCTAAGAAAATAAGGCTAAAGTGCTTTCGAACAGATGAATTTGTGTTGATTTGTCAGTGTTAGGCGGGTGCCGGACACACGCCCCGAAAGCTTCCCGGCGAATCAAATTGAATCGGTCGGTCCCCCCACCATTGAGAAAGGACAAACCCCAAATTGAATGAACGCTCGACATCGATCTGAGCTGAAAAGAAAAGAAGGCAGGGGAATCTGAAAGGAATTATAGTAATGGGTGGGTCATCGAGCAGCCTTTTTAAAAGAAAAAACAAAGTGGGGGCATCGCCATCGACCGCCCACCTACTTTTGTTTTATGGTGGAATCTCCCCAGGAGCTCTCTCTTAATGTGCGACCGGACAGCACACTTTCCAACCTTCAGAAAAGATTAATTAATGTCGTATGATGGTTAATTCTTTTGGTAATTCACTGTCCACTGAGACTGTAATGGGACATTGTAAAGGAATATCTAGAGATGGTAATTGGTACCTAATAGATTTTGGACATGTACATGTGTTAAGGCTGCCGTTTAAACTCAAAGGACAAAAAAAGAAGAAGCCAATTCTTTGTAATAGTCAAATAATGGAGGCTGATTGATCAAACGAGATTGGTTAAATAAAGATGATCCGAGTCATGGGAAAATTGACAATCGTGCGATGTCGACATGACGGCTATATAGTCACTGGCAACTACACAATATCGATATCAATATCGACAAGCAATCGAGAAATGTTCGGCAAACATCGTGGTTCGTCAATGGAGCATTCAGAGATTGGCTATCTTAAAATTTGACCATGTATTGGGGATAAAAGAGAAGAACACATGGACTATAATGTTGAATGGAGGCACCAATAGCGCATGCGCATGACAGTTGAGCATCCCATGGACCCTAGAAGATGTAACTTTTTGTAAATAATAACTGCCCAACTAGCATGAAATTTTATGAAGTGTTCTTTCCTATACTGAAAAAAAAAAAAATAAGAAAAAGGAACTGTGAATTACCGTGCAAAAGAGCTAGCAATGGCGGATATGCTCGTGTCGGTGGCTGTGATCAAGGAAGTATTACCAAACACAACTCTAGAAAGATTAGAAGTGATCAGAGCCACAACTGTATGCAATTATAAAGAACTTAAACGTAAAAATGATATGAGGAGTGACGATGATCTAAGCGTGGAGATAGAGACCGATAACTCATCGGTTTTTCGTTACGTCGTGGGCTCTTATCCAAGCCCATTGCATGTCTGGGCCGTGATAGAAGACTGTAGAAGAAGTTTGGGCTTTTTCAAGACCATTGCCGTGACCCACTACCTGCGAGAAGCGAATCAATTAGCAATTGGGTTGTGAAAAACCCAACGCAAAAAGGGCTCTTCCTCCTAATTTGATCTTTAGACACCCCAATCCATGCCCCTACGGGACCTTTTATGTTCGAAACCCAACAACTATGTTTCAATTATGATGCTTATTGAATGAAGCATTTCTTTTTAACCAAAAAAAATAAATAAAGTGAAGTTTTATACTGGGGCGGAAATCACATGCTCAAATCAACTCATAAGTCTCCTCTCCAGTTCATGTGGAAAAGGTGATAATTAAGTCACTCTAGCCAGTCAATTGCAAAATTCATGCCAAGAAAAGGGGGTGGAGAAGCTTCTTAAATTCTAATGTCTTCTTTGACCCCTTTCCTGGGATCTCGTGCGTGGGTTTGCTCTGTACTCCAGAAACAGCTCATTCCTCGTAACTAATCATAATTACTAATCTTAAACTATGGCAATTTGCATGTTGTCTGCCGTAGGTGCGGTGGAGCACGTGCTTAGAGAAGCAAATGCACCTGCGGACGTTCTTTCAGCCTTAAAGACTAGGGCTATCCGGTTCTATCCGAGAACACGATCAAATTGCTCTAAAAACCAGTCTGGTTTCAAGTTTCTGTTAAAATCGGTCTGGTTCCCAAGTCCAAATTTTTGGAATTTGTGGGAACTGGACCAACTCCCATTTCCAAGTGAAGAGCCACTGGAGAGAACCAGGCCGAATTTGAAACTGTTTTATAAAGCCTAAAAACCCTAAATTTTCTCTTTTTTTTTTTATCTTTGTTTCTATCTCTCTTTCTTTTTCTCTGTTCTCTCCAACCTCACTAAATCACTTGGTGACTCTCTCTCTCTCTCCTCACCCTCCTCCTCACTTGTGTCTCGCCTTCGCTCATTCGAGCCTCACAACACTTGCTCGTTCCTAACTGGCTTTCACTCGCTAGCCCTCATTCATCATATTATTTTGCTATATGAAAACAAAAAAAAGGAACAAAAGAAAAACGGGTTCTCACATAGACCTTGAAACCGAACCCAAAAAAAACACAATAGGTTCTTGGATCAGTTCTAGGTTCCAAAATTGGGAACCGATTCTATTAGGATAAATTTTAGACTTCTTCAAAATCGGAACCTATCCACCTTAGAACCAATCATCCCTAATTCGGTTGCAAAAATTCGTGCCTCACTGCTATGAAAGAAAAGCAGATGGAGAAGTTTCTTCTGTTCCAATGTCTTCTTTTAACACCTTCCTGGGATCTCGGTTTTGGGGGGGCGGGCGGTGTTGCTTCTCCTGAAACTGGCCATTGCTCATAACCAATCACTATTATTAATCTTAAAATTTGGTAATTAGCATGAAGCAGGTGTGGTGGAAGTACGTGCTTAGAGAAGCAAATGCACGTGCAGATGTTCTTTTAGCCTTGAACATCGTTCACGTCTTTCTAACCTTAAAGAGGAAGGAAGCTACTTCCAAATTTTAGTACCGTCACAAAGTTCACCGGAATCAATTTCTACTTAAACTAATCTTTGTTGACAGGCATCGATGATCCACATCAACACATGGTTATTCAATATCCAAACTTCAGTGACAATGTACAGTCCATCACCATTAGGATGAAAAGAAAAAGAAATGAATTAAATCAAAACGTATGAGTAAGCCCGGCATCTATGTCGGAGAGTGCAATCTAAGGTTGCCACTTCAAATGATTTTTGAAAATGCCCCCATAGACAATAGTTGGCGTCGTTCACCTAAAGGACGTGACCAGGCCTATCCGGCAATTTACTTGTTTTCGATTGTACAAATGAATGAGGACTTCTTTCGAATTTCATCCCTGATTCTTTTTCATTTAATTGCTCAAATTGGGCTTTACACTTGGGTTGTGATGTTGGTGGTGGTCAATGGGCACTGTAACTTTTGCTTCTTGCTAGCCGAGCTGTGGCTTTTTGGAACAAAACCCTAATCCCTACCATCCCGATCTGACGTATGTATGATCTCTCGTTTTAGGCGCTGCATAGAAAATCAGCACGACAGCGCATCAAAACCATCGGACTTTGCGTTCGGATGAGACCCGTGGTGGCCACACGCTCGGTCGAAAGAAAACGCATGCGAGACAAACCGAACCGCCTCGAGAATCTCCGTATCGTTCCGCTGATCAGTGATGTCGGGATGCTAATGAAACGGACAAAAATCCATTACAACCCTTGGCCGCAATATAATCTTGCAGCATCTGCGGTCGTAGATCTAATCAATTGCAGCCATTGATTATGTGCATTTGACGGGAAATTTGCCATGATGCACAAGACTAATGATCCACCCCCACATGCTGCTTGAGTTGATAGTAATGAATAATTCACTCCAAGAGCGAAAAGAGCATGTTATAAATGAACCGCAATAAATTTTGAAATTGAACAACTTACTCAATTTAATTCAAATACTGATATATATATGCATTGAAAGCATAATTAATAGCCCTCAACAAGTGATTTAGTGATACTATTTTTCTTGATGAGATATTTATGTTGTTTCACAATTTCTGAATATTTGTGTCGTTGCCCATTTAGACGACTTTTCACCTCATTTAGTCAATATGATAGTACCTCTAAAAGCTACTTTCAATAATGGTTGATTCAAAGCAGTGTTATTTCATATATAATAGCAGCACTTCTCTTGTGCAAACTAATTTATACACTGCTCATTGTTTGATGATATGCTTACATTTTGATGTAGTCGAACTAAAAATTAACTTTGACACTGCTCTCTCTTCGAAGATTTCATTTTGAACATTCTATTGGTGACAATTTGGGTTTTTATTAAGGATGATTTGGTGACGTTGGTCATGTCAATCGTTGGATTTATATTTGTTAGAAGGGATCATTTTCATGAAACAATTAGCTTTGAACCACCCACATGGATTATCATCGTCTCTTGTTGCTTAGACCGGATGATTGTATCTGGGAGTTAGGGAGGCTTGAAGATGGGTGTGATAAGCGAATGTGTTGGTAAAATCCCTAGTTTGGCTTAATATGTATGAGACTGGGGAAAAAAAATCGATATAATGTATGAGACTGTTATTTCATGAAAAAAAAAATCCATATAGTCCTATAGTTCAACTTATGATTGGTAAACTTTTATTAAGCAAATTAAATTAACCCCCCCCCCCCCGGTCCACATAATGTCCTTACCATAAAAAAGAAACGTCCTTACCATAGTTGGCAAATGAAGCCTTCATTATTGTTTAAAGGTAATGTCAGGTCTTACACATTCTAATCCAATCCTTAATTAACATACTCCAGAATCAACATGAATCTAGATCGCTCTTCTTTCTAAATTTCCATATCAAGTTATCAGTCCCCTTCTAACCTTATCCAGGAAAGGAAATGAAATCATTAATTCAATTTACTACTTCCTCACAACCGAATAGTCCATAGCCAATTTGAGCAAAGTGAGATTATGCCTTACAACATTGATTAGTCTTAGGTCATTAGTACACGCATAGAGTAATCAAAATTTTGAAGGAGAGTAAGAACAACATAGGATTCAACGAGCCATGGAATGTCTGCCAAATTCAGCTCCAAAACCCAAAAACGAACATATTAGGAACCTGCCCCCTCCTCCCAATTCTAGTTTCTTTATAAACCAACTTTTAACACACCAATAATCCATCCACTCCATCACAATTGAAAATTAATTTATCATAAGGGGAAAAATTGCATCTTGATTTGGTAAACTCCACATTCATGAACCCATGCATCTCATTAATGGTACAAGTCAAGTCAAAACTCTATCTTTGCAGAGTTAGATTGAACTCACGAACATGAAATTGGTTAAAACTGTCATCTGTAAAACGGGAAATTAAATTCGAATGCGCGCTCAATCATCAATTCAAATTCTTAAGTTTCTTCTATCAAAAATAAAATTCTATAAATTTTTGCTTGGACAAGGCTAAGAAAGAGTGAATTTCAATAGGGCAATGGGAATGATGAGGTCCGACTCCTCAAAATGATATTCGAATCACACTTTCTCAGAATATTTCGGTAGAAATATTATGGAGTTACCCTAACTCAAATTCCTACCCCTCTCTATAAAAAAAACGAAAGAGGGACATCTCATCTCTCTCTCTCTCTCTCTCTCTCTCTCTCTCTCTTCCCGACGTTTCGTCTCTCTTGTCTCTCTCCGACTCGAACACTCTCGTATTCCATGGCGGACGCAAACGAGAACAGGAACAGGCTGGAGCCGGAGAAGCAGACGCTCCTCAGCCAGCACTCGGAGTCCCACTTCACCGCCGGCGAGATCATCCGCGACATCATCATCGGTGTCTCCGACGGCCTGACCGTCCCCTTCGCCCTCGCCGCCGGCCTGTCCGGCGCCAACGCCCCCTCCTCCATCGTCCTCACTGCCGGCGTCGCGGAGGTCGCAGCCGGCGCCATCTCCATGGGTCTCGGCGGGTACGTCTACTATAACTCTCCTCCATGACTGTTCATCGTGCGAGTGTGGCTGTGCTGTTTTGTAGTTTATTTTTCATTATATAATCTCCAGCAAATGACAGGAGATTTTATATGCCACGAGCCATCACTTTTGAAGTGCAGATGTGAAACTCAAAGGCTGTATATTCACGGACTGTTAAAACATGATTCTGCCTTGGAAACAAAGATGACAGCTTTGCAGTCGTCCTTTTCCAAAGCAAAATGAGATTCTCTCGCGATCATTCCTGTTCTCATTTTCACTTCATGTTATTTCTGGGACACGTTAAACATGATATACTGTAGAGAAACATAGCAATTTTTCCTTATTTTCATTGAGCTTACATAGCAGCGACCATTACAAAATGAACGATGGCAATAGATTCGGTTGACGTGCATACGGTAGAGGCGGAAAAAATGTGCACCGGATTAGAAAATGGCTGATTTTCTGAGTTTGCAAAGTCAGCGATTTAGAGCTGATGGTATTGCGAAATTGGTGTGCAGGTATCTTGCAGCTAAAGGTGAGGCGGACCATTACAAGAGGGAACTCCAAAGAGAGCAAGATGAGATCATCAGTGTTCCTGATACTGGTCCTCTCCATTCTCATAACCCATTTCCCTTTTGTTTTTTTGCTTTCTTTCTAATATATGATCATTTCTTGGTTAACATTCGAATACGACCTGCTCATTTAAATACTCAGTCTCTCCTTTATAATAGTTTGTTTTAATCCGAACATTCCCTTAGAGCAAATACCGGTCTTTTTCGATTTGAATCAATCATGGTTGGTTATGTAAAGAATACAGAGATAGAGAGTGAGATCTTCTTCTTTTTTGGTAGTGCAGAAGCGGCTGAGGTGGCAGAGATATTGGCGCAATACGATTTAGAGCCACATGAATACAGGCCGGTCGTGAATGCGCTGAGGAAGAAGCCCCGAGCCTGGCTCGAGTTCATGATGAAGTAAGTGATGGTCTTTCTGATCACGAACTCTTTTCATTTTGTATGCTCCACTGGATTTGATTTGGTCTTTCTATTAGTTTGGTTAAAAGTAGGAGTTGGGCAAAATCAGAAACATTGCAGAAGACTTCATAGAATCAATAGAGGACATTCAATAGTACAACTATCCTAGTTAGCTTTGGAGAGAGAGAGAGAGAGAGAGAGAGAGGATTCAGAGATCTTTTCATCTGAGGTGATGATGCCTAAATCCTTGAGAAAAAATATGCTCTGCAAGCTGCGATATGTTTCTGAGCATTCTCGCTTAAAGCGCTAAGACAGGACGGGGACTCGCTTCTGTTTCGCCCTGCTACTTTGGGAAGAACCAAAGCGCGACAGCACTGTTTTCCTAATATGTTCACGCACAAAACGCAACACCACAGAACAAAACAAAAACAAAAGGGGAGAAGCAACATATGCTCTTTAACTCTTCACGAAATATGTCAAGGGGCATGTGCGTTTGGGCCAGAACACGGAAATGGCCGCTACCGACACGTGCTTCTTGATGTCGACACCGCCACCTCTCTTATTTCTTTTGTTGTTTACCTTTTCAGTCTGGCGCTAGGGTGTTCAACTTGATCGGCTCTACTCGAGAACTGGATCAGATCATCCAAAATATAGGTTTCTCATTGGAATAGGTTCCAAACTTTTAAAACCAATCCGGGAATAGGTTCAGAGTGAATACCCATGTAGAAATCAGATCAAATCATCCTATTTTGAAACCAATTTTATAAGTTAAGGAGCCAAAATCCTAATCCCCCCCCCTAATTCTAACTCCAGCACTCCTTCATCATTTGTCCTTCCTCGAAATTCCTCACTAGCATTTTATATTAGAGTGAACATGTATTGAGTGAAAACATTTTGGAAACTATAAGGTGGGCACATTATGTGAGACATTTGAACAAAGCTCCCGCTTCTTGGATCTTCTTATTTCAGTAAAAGTCATGCTTTTATGTTCAACAGTTGCTTTCTTTTATGCAGTATGATTGCCAATGGCCGTCATTCCAATCTTTCCAAGAATTCATCCTTATCCATGGGCCTAGGGCCTCAAAAACTAGCAGCATGTCCATAAATTTAAGCCAAGCAACGGCAGTGTCTATTGACGCGCCTATTTTGATTATGTAGCTTTCCCTTGGTTATCATGCCAGAAAGTAAAGTGTTGTGAATGCAGGTTTGAGCTGGGATTGGAAAAGCCAGACCCAAGAAGAGCATTACAGAGCGCGCTCACGATTGCAATATCTTACGTATTGGGTGGATCGGTGCCTCTCGGGCCTTATATCTTCATCCCAAGAGCCACAGACGCTCTGGTTGCATCAGTTGTCGTCACTCTCATTGCTCTGCTCGTCTTCGGCTACATCAAGGGCCGTTTCACCGGTGACAGGCCCTTCCGAAGTGCTCTGCAAACTGTGCTCATCGGCGCCATCGCCTCTGCAGCCGCTTTCGGCCTGGCCAAGGCTCTTCAGCCAAAATAAGTAGGGGTGTTTTGTGTTTGCCTTGCCTGTGTAAGATCCTGCTCCGTGTAATGAGACTCGAGTATCTTTTTCCCTTTTCTGGATTTGGAGGAAATTGATTGTCCACTCCTGGATAATGATATGGTATCGGTGCATCATCATTGTTCGTCTAGGTGTTTTACGGCATGAGCATATTTCGGGAAATTCGTTTAAAAACACATAAATTTATTACATTTTTGTCAATTCAATAATAAATCTTGTAATTATGTTAATTAAGTTCTAAATATTTTTAGATTTTGTCAATTGAGTTCATCTAGTCAATTTGGTCGGAAATTACTAAGATGGATATTAGCATTCTTACATGATATGACTGACGTTGATATCAATAATTTTTCAATAATATTTTAATATTTATTTGAATTTTTTCTTATTTTTGAATATTTGTCCAAGGCTAGCAAGGGCAAACCCTCGCCCAAGGCTACTGAGAGAAAACCGCGCCCAAGGCCAACGAAGGGTAGCCCTTTACCAACTCGGGCTTAGTGAGGGTAGCCCTTGCTAGGCTAGGCTCGAGCATCCCTTGCCCAAGGCTGGCACGGGCGACCCTCACCTAAGGCCAATGGAACAAGGCTGGTGATGGTAGGCGAAGGGAAAAAGGGAAAAAAAAATCAGAAAATATTGAAACATTATTAAAAATTATCCACGTTAACATCGATCGTATCACATAGAACGACTGGCTTTTATGTCCGCATCAATGATATTCAATTAAAATTGATTGAATAAACTCAATTGACAAATTATAAAAAGATCAATTACACAATTGGCATAATTAAATATTTATGATTAAATTGATAAAAATGTAATATATTTAAAACTTTTTGGATAATTTTCACATTTTTTTGTCCACCTTTTTGTATCAAGTACCTATCCTCCGCTTGCAGTTCGAGACGAAATGAAGTGAAGCAAGAAGGAAATGCAAGTTGAGAAAGCAATGAGCACTCTCATGCCCATGCGAGCTAGTGACCATGATATAATGATAATTGCTATCGCTACTTCCAATGTGTGTTCCCTTTCAAGATCAAAAGAAACGAGAAGTAAAAATGATTTCATGCGCAGCCTAAAAATCCCCTCACATGGGGTATGATAAACTGGAAATCCCCTCAAAATTTGGTAGTACACAGAGGAAAAGTGAAATTGCAGTGACAAGACATCTGCATTCCCTCGTACATGAGAATAAAATCTTATAAAACCCTACTGGGGAATACACACGAGCTTCAATTATGACAATCCATTCAGCGGAACTGACGCAAGATCATGTCGAATCATATGATAGGACATGCAATTTGCGGTGCTCCACATCGTGGGGATCATTCCATTTGAACTCGGAACAATCATCAATTCAGCTCAGATGAAAAACAAAGAAAGAAGTGGACGGTGTACATTGAAGTGGGATTTGTCAGGCGAATGGGCCAACGAATACGTACTTCCATAGCCATTCCACACTCCTGTAACAAAGTTGAGAGGAATTGCAATGTACCCAATACTAATAAACCACCGAAAAAGTGGCATCCATATGTATTAAGATTCTCTGCAAGTAATTTACAATGTCATTTGAACAGGCAAATTCAACGTTTAGTGCTTCGCCCCACAGGCTGCAAGGGAAAGATCATGTCGAGTTGCCCACCCATATGAACTGTGTCAATAACCAACAGGAATGTAACCATCATCAATAAGGGAACTTCAACGGGAAAATTTCCTGTGTCATATCCAGGATAGAAAACACGGTACTGTGACTCTTTTTTTAATGCAATCGGATTATGTAATCTCCACTCCGCATTGCAATCGTGGTCAACTTGACTAGTTTCCCAGCATTGCGTGCATTGCTGTGTCTGATTGCTTAAAAGTCAGCAGTTAGAAATTAATTTCCATCTTCGCATGAAAGCTCCATTATGCATTTCCAAATATGCTATATAGTATGCAGAAGAAACCAGAGTCGCCCCCTAAAAAACTGAAGCTGCAACTACCCTTCCAAAACCCAAATGCTCTATGCCTGAAGCTTGAGATCAGGATTGGAAACCAAGTATTCCATTTGCTCCGCTAGAAAATCAACATTTGGAGCGTCCTCCCAATCATCTCCATCCACTTCTGACTCAGTCTCACCTTCCTGAGGGTTCCCCATCATTCTTATTAAAGCTTCAAAATCAGGAGATACTGAGCTTGCTCCAGAAAATGCTGATTCTGTCTCCATGCCCAAATAATTGGGCCCTTCATTGTCTTGCCTTTTCTCACCAGCGCTCTCAATGAAAGGACAAGCTAAAAGCAGTTTTTCCCATGCACCATCATCAGGAGAGTCAGGAAATATCAATGGAGTATCCAAAGAGAATTTTTCATTCATGAGTATCGACATAAGATCGTTGTTCTTTAAAACATCTCTTGTCCCATCAAAAGAAGGGCCAGATTTTGGCGTTTCCCCCGAACCTGATGACGGGGATAATTCAGGATTTGTTTTTCCATCAGTTGGAGGCTGGTACTTCACTATTGTTCCCTCGGAAATCAATGATCCATTTTCTGCTCCTCGTGGTTCTAGCATGTTACCCATTTCAGTCACGCGACAGTGATTTTCTTTTGGCTTGAGCAGCTGAACCAAGAACCCTGGGTTTTGCATCGCCATTACTAAGAATGACAACATCTGCTGCTGATTATTTTCCATTCCCTGAATGCGGTCTCTCAGGAGGACCAATTTATTCTCTGAAGTTTCCTGGTTCTGTCTAACTTTACCTAACTCCAGCGAAAGGACTTTCTTATCGATCTTCAAATTTTCAACTTCTTTCCAAAGCCCATCTATTTTAATTTTATCAACTTCTTCAACGGAATTATCCTGCTTCTGCAATGATATTTTCTGATCCACAACCTGAACATTCTTCCTCCTGCGTATATTCTTCAGCATATGCTTTTGACCTTTGATGAATCCTTCATTTGCGAATTCCCAACGATCTGAATCAACTTTTCTGAAACCCTGGTAGAGATTTTGGACAAAGCCATTAACATAGACAGGCAAGAGCCAGAATCATTCACATGCAGTTGCTTGTATGTATTGAGGCAGTTACTAAGAGCTCTCCTCATATGTATTACTTGTATTGACCTTGTTTAAAATACAACCACAAGTATAATTGTAACTAATCACAACAGTTGCTCATCATAAGAGGACGTCAACATCATGAGAAACAAAATCAGCATCCAGAAGTATATTTGTCAATTCTTTAGATACTGAAGTGGCAAATATTCTGCTGTTGTCATTGATTTTCATGTTTCTCCATAAGACAGGCTCATGCAACATCACTTTGTTAAATATCAATACGACTACTATAATGACTACATGAGGACAGACACGTGTCAGCTATCAGAGGCTTAAAACTCAGTGGTGAAATAGGAGGAATCTATTTGGCTGGGGCAAAATGAAAAAAAAGGAGGCATAATCTCAACATAAAGCAATGAACAAAGAACACGTTGGATGTAGTGTTCTTCAAGAACACAAGTAAATATAAAAGTAACAACCAGTGGGATGTAACCCTCCAATAATGGCATCGAGTGAAATGGTAGAAAACATAGTGTCAAAAAGAGAAAAGACAATCCAAATTAGACAAAAAAGAAGCTTCTTGATGAACCTGATTTAGTTTGTTGAAATACACAATAGAAAAGGAAAACGACTGAGTACCAAACTTTCTGGGACCTTAGGTATTTGGATAGCAATTGTCTTCAAGCTTGAAATCACTATGAAGTGGCTGAATCGTCAGCTGATTCTATAGCATTTGCTACTTATCAGAACCAGCTAAGGTCGGATTGGATTTTTTTGAGGAATTTTGCATTGATGAAAAGCAACTAGTCATAAGATTAGTTCCTCTCTTATGCAGAAATTATTTTTTTTTTGTACTAAAGTAACAAGACAACCCATAGCAGAGCAAGACCAGGGTTGGCAATATCTAATCTACACCTTGGTCTAGGAGCAAGACTGGGGTTGGTAACATCTAATCTTGGTCTACCATCCACATAGCTATGGAAGAGTCTAAACAAAGTTCCAAGTCAAAAAAACCTTAAAGTCCTTAATAAATACATCTACTGATACCTGCCATACTTCTATGATTTCATCAATTATTTCCATTGGAAAAAGAGTTAAAAAGTTGTTAGAGCACCAAAATAGCAAATATATAGCAGAAAAACAGAGGCAGCAATATTAATTTTTCCACTAGAATATTCAAGTTGATGAAGCCAGAGAGACCCACATACACATAGGTGGCTAGAGAAATGTGTTCTTCACATCTCTCAGCTTTTGCATGACTGAAATCAGAGAAGACGACTAGCAAAAGAGTAGTACAACAGTTGAGGGGCAGATCCAGTTGACTCCTGACTCCATGGGTAAATCCAAATCGTCTATAAACTACTTTCTTTATGAAAGGAAAATGAAAATAGTCATGTCTCACTCATAGGGCCTTTCTAGTTCAGTTGACACAGATATTTAAGGTATGATCTCATCAGAAAAAGCAGAGTCGAAGATGGGTTTTCATCCACCATCAATATCAATATCTGTAAGAAGCTAGTATTAATCCCATACATCAGGTCAACCAAGATTTATCAGCAAATTTCAACCAAAGAAAGATCTTCCAGGTTACACAATTGAATTATCGGTGAAAAATATGGCTATTCTCATTGTTAGCTCTCACAAGTACTGCATCACAGATTCTCGATTGACGCGTTGTTGCTTTGCTGCTTCGTGCACAAGCAAAGCAACCGCCGATCTAATTCCCATCGCAGCAACAAAACCACTTATAAAGATGCATTTTCTAGGGTTCACACACGTGCAATGTCAGCTTCAACGAACCAACCATGAACCTACACCCAAGAGTTCAAATTTCCCAAGCAGCGATGCCGTCTATCGAACCACTCCAGCCAAAACAACCCGTACCCGATATCAAGACCAAGAACAAACGCAACCGGAGGACACGAAAAGACTCCACGAGCAGTCGAAAAGCTCCACTTCCGCACGAACAACAAGCACCGAAAGAGGAGCTATTACGAAATTGACCAACAAGAGAAGGCTAAAAAGAAGAAGAAAAGGGGAGGAGGGTTAGGTCACGCAATGACGCACGTAGATGTTCAGCTGACGCATGAAGCTGGAGAAGTTGGAGTGCTTGAAGTAGTGGGGGAGCAATTGGAGGGTGAATTGAGTGATGTCCCAGATGACAAAGCTGTCGCCGGCACTCCCCCACGAGATGATGGGGTCGGTCGCCCCGTCCTCGACCATCTCGTAGCACTTGGTGAGGAACGGGGCGAGATGGGCTGCGCGATCGCCGCCCGGCTTCCCCATGTCGTCGCGTCGCCGCCGGAGAATCGGGAACCGCCGAGGAGATGGGCAGGAGGATCGAGGGGATACTTGTCGTTCTCTCTCTCTCTCTCTACACTTTCTCCCTCTTTCTGTGTGTTTCGGTCGGTCTTTCTCTCGGGGAGATTAATGTAGGAGATATTTTGTGGGACAAATCCAACGTCGAGAAAGTCTGCCACGTGTGAACTCTTTTATGCTCTCCCATTTCGGAGAACGAGAGGATGAATGTACGAGAGAGAGATAGTGAGGAACTGATGGAAGTGGTTTTTTTATTTATTTTTATCTAACTCCCAAATTTTTTTATTCATCCAAAAAGATTCTCGAAATTATTATACGCTGCAATTGCATCCTATTTTAACCCTCTTTCTTTTTTTTTCCTTTTTTTAATCACTTTGTTTCTCCATCTCTCTTTTTTTTTAATGAAGTTAATTTAAAAGTTAACGTATAAGTCAATGTAAAAATGTATGCTTGTTAGTCAATTTGATCAATTTGTATTCAACACATCCAATTTAGTTAACCTCCTTTTCATTATTATCACTCAGGATTTGGATTTTTTTTTTAAATTCATATACGGGAGTAAGATGAGTACCACGCGTGAGCATGACGCTTATCACAGGTGCAAGTTAAGCAAGATTGCCTTGATTTGTGCCCAATTTAATTTAAATGAAAGAATGAATTCTTCACTCATTAGAAAATTAAATTACCAATCCGATTGGAATCATATTCTTTTCGCCTTGTTATTCTAATCTATCACTTTGTACGTGTGAACCTTTTTATTCTTTATAAGTATGGTTGAGTAAACAGATTTAGTGTCTAATTTTATTTATATACATATATTTTTTGTACTTTGGGACCTCTAAAAAATGATTTTTGCTTCATTATATTTCTCAAGTTAAATTACAAAGTATATAGTGCTTTCATCATTACATTTATGTGGCAACTTAAAAAAGAAAAGTATATGTGAAATATGCTAAACAAAAAATGATAATGCGCAGGAAAGCGCGGGGATGTTTCGGGTGGAAAGATGCTTAGCCCTTCTTGGAAGAATAGAGCGCACTTTCCATCTTGACTTCTCAATCACTGAATGCATCTTTTTTATTTCAAAATAATAATAAAAAATATTATTATATTTTTATATTTTCAATCCATATGCTAAAAGAGGTTTCATATCACGCGGCTCACTTCCTCGCTCCCATCTCCTTCCTCGTCTTTTCCTGTTGCTTTCATTTTTTCTATTCCTTCTCCTCCTTCTTGTCACTTTTTTTTATTAGTCTTTTACTTTAATTGTATGGCTTTATCACATAATTATTAATTTTTTTTATATCAAATAATGTCTCAATCATGAGGTCATATAACTTATAATGCGATTATAATTTTTGACAATCATAATTTATAAGTTTCAAAATTTATATTTGCTTCTTAATAAAACATATTCATATCATAGATGTCTCACTTTGAAATTTTAACTTTTATAATCGCAATAACGTGGATGAGGTTGAAAAAGTTTAACCAATATTGATATCGTTGAAGTATGATGTTGGTAAAATCAACATCATCCACGTTATTGCGATCCAATGCTAACGTTAGGAGAATTTTATCCAAGTCACACTACGACGTCATCCGATGACTACTCAACTTAATCGAACCAAATGGAGGGGCTTCATTAAAATATTTGTGAAAATAGAAGGACTTAATTAGGCGAATTAAAAGCATAGGAGGGGCACTTATCTCCCTAACGAGACCCACCAATCAAAAGATTTGGACAAACAATTTCCTTCTTGGGTCTCAGTTGATTCATCTATCCCGGTTTAGCTTGCCCATGCCTAGTCACTACCCCGAACGAGTTCGATGATTTCTCCAATGCCAATTTCTCTCCACTGGGTCCCGAAAAGGACGGCGACTACATCCACCCAAGTCCCGTTGACCCCAAGTCTTCGGCTGATGTTACAGGAAGGTCATCCGATCCATTTCCTTGAAGCAATTTGCAACTTGCAAAAAGTCCTACGCAGCTCCAATTGCTATGCTCGTTCGAAGAATCTTCCCGTGGTTTTCGTTCACCCCCTTTAGTAGGAGAAGTCCAAGCAGAAATACCGACAAAATCTATAGACTCGTCCTAGCCAACCGGATTGAAAAGCAAGTCAATAGACATGGCCCATTACGTGCAATATTTTCCACGCGGATTCTGCATGGAAAGCAAACCACACGCTAACCATCCGGCAAGGACGTTCCAAAGAGGATCTAGTAAAATGTGGGCCTTTGTTCAAGTCCACTGGAGCTCTCAATCTAACACAAGGCCTGTTAGGATACACATGTGAGTTGTGTTAGAGAAGTAGTCCCACATCGGATAATTGATGTGGTGTAGAGTAATTAATATATCCTAGTTGGTCCATAACTCACTAGCTTAAGCTTTTTGAGTTGAGATGGATTCAACTGGATATATTGATGGGCTCAGACTTGGGTTTTTCCCTTGGAGATCTCCCCAATCTAAAGGTATCGGACTTCTGGGCAAGTAGACGTTGTGGTGTAACAACGTGAGCCTGCGGGCCAGGATGATGTTGGGCCAAAATGATATCTGATTTAAGGGGGAGTGGACCTAACACTAGAGCTCAATTGTTAGGATACACGTGTGAGTTGTGTTCACGTGTGAGATTGTCGTGTGAGTTGTGTTAGAGAATGAGAGGGGTTGGAGCTCAATTGTTAGGATACACGTGTGAGTTGTGTTAAAGAATGAAAGGGGCTAGAGCTCAATTGTTAAGATACACGTGTGAGTTGTGTTAAAAAATGAAAGGAGCTGGAGCTCAATTGTTAGGATACACGTCTAGACCTAACACTGAGCTCACACGTGAGGGTGAGAGGGAGATTGTCATGTGAGTTGTGTTAGAGAATGATTTAAGGGGGAGTAGACCTATCACACGTGAGGGGGAGATTGTCGTGTGAGTTATGTGAGAGAATGATTTAAGGGGGAATAGACCTAACACTGAGCTCACACGTGAGGGGGAGAGATTGTTAGGATACACGTGTGAGTTGTGTTAGAGAATGAGATGGGCTGATTGGGATGGGGAGATTGTTAGGATACACGTGTGAATTGTGTTAGAGAATGAGAGGGGCTGATTGGGATTGTTTAAGCAATTCACGTAATCGTTGACCTCTTGCCAATTGATTCTAGGTAGCTTTATCGAGAGATTCTGGGTAACCGAGCAATTAATATATCTTAGTTGGCCCATAACTCACTAGCTTAAGCTTTTTGGGTTGAGATGGATCCAACTGGATATATTAATGGGCTCGAACTTGGGTTTCTCCCTTGGAGATCTCCCCAATCTAAAGGTATCGGACATCTGCTGCGCATCCCCAATCTAAAAGTATCGGACTTTTGCTGTGCATCCCCAACAAGGCCCTCGCCGGAATCTGCCACCATATGGCGCCTGCTGCCGGCGGCAAAACCCGCCTTTTCCTCCTGTCCGTGCTCTCTCTCCTTGCCCTAGCCCATGCGAGATTGGTTCTTGACCGTTCGGATCTCGATGCCCTCGAAACCATCCAAAAGGACATGGGTATCGACATTCAGCTTCATCTAGGCTCCACCAAACCATGCAACCTACCTGGCGTAATCTGCAAAAGAAGGCTCACAAGCAACAATACGTATGTCCTGAGAATCACGAGACTCGTCTTCAAGTCGCGACAGCTCGAGGGGTCGCTCTCCCCAGCGATCGGGCGGCTTTCTCAACTCAAAGAGCTCTCCCTCTCCAACAACAAGCTCGTCGACCAACTACCTTCCCAGATCGCTGACTGTACCAAACTGGAAGTTCTGAACCTCAGAAACAACAGGTTCTCAGGAAAAATTCCATCTGAAATGTCATCTCTCGTTCACCTCCGAGTGCTTGACGTTGGATCTAATAAATTCACGGGGGATTTGAGTTTCCTTAAGTATTTTTCCAACCTAGAAAAACTCTCTCTCGGATAATCTCCTCTGGGAGAATTCCCACTCCCATACGCTCATTCCGAAGTCTCCGCTCCTTTGATGTTTCCGGGAACTTGTTTCTTGAAGGTATAGTGCCATCGCTGAACAGAGTTGAACCTTCCAATGACAATCTACCGAGACGTTACATTTTTGTAGAGAGTCCCGGCACAAGATCCAACAGTTCAGCGTCTGCACCAGCATCATGGAAAGCTTCAAATACTGCTCCATCTGCTTCTCCATCAGTAAACCCACACAAAGGGCACAGCAGCCGAAGGATGCTAGGTTGGTGGCCACTGGGGTTCCTAGCTGGACCAGTTGCTGGAATCGTAATGTGGTTTGATAATGTCGGAGTATGATGTGGGTAAATTTTACCAATCTAGAAGCCAACATTAGAAGAATTTTATCCAGGTCATACTACGATGTCATCCGATAGCCGCTCAACTAGATTGGACCAAATGGAGGGACTTGATCAAAATATCTATGAAAATAGAATAACTTAATTAGACAAATTAAAAGCATAGGAGGGGCACTTAGCTCGCTTGGGCCAACGAGACCCACCAATCAAAGGATTTGGGCAAGTAATTTTCTTCTTGGGTCTCGGCCGACCCATCTACGCCAGTTGAGCTCGCCTTGCCCTGGTCATTACACGAACAAATTCAATATTTCTTTTCGAATATCACGTGCGGACTTTGAGTAAGGTTTGTGATGCCCGATATCTAACCAAACTCGCCCGTGGTGAAGGCCTCATTCAGGTTAATTGAATTTTCGGGCACGTGACGGATCCTGTAGCCCGATTTCAGAACCGGTTCGATCTGGCATTAGTGAAAAAAATCTGGGCTTATAGATTTGGCAAGGACCGATCCAATGCATTCCAGGTCCATCCTTCCCAGCACATCAGATCGATTCCAGTACTTCAGCATCAGCATACAGCACAAGAGAAGTTAATGCAGAAGTTAATGCAGAAATGTTCAGTTTCTCACAGTAATGATAAAGTCAAAGAAGTAACTGATCTGATGATTATTAAACACGCTCGAAGGTGGGGGAAGAAGGATGAGGTTGCATCAGATTGAGTTCCCCTGAAGCAAATCTTGTTTTTTTTTTTTTTTTTTTTTTTCATGGTATAGAATTCTAGGCTTGTTCGAGTGCTTCACCGATCGTCCTGTTCCGCCTACGATGGCTGGAAGCGTCACCAAGACTCTTCTCCACAGCGAAACTCTCCAGCAGGTGTCGATTGTCGCCGTTTCCTTTGCCTCTTCAATCATGTTTTTAACTTACGAATACATCATATCGGCGATTTTCTGGGATGTCAGAACAAAATACAACACGAAACCCTGGACAGTTCCCTTCATTTTTCTAATAATTTTTGGTAACTGATCGACCATGTAAGGAGCTTGCACGTTACCTCAACCCTTGTAGAAATGAATTGAGAATCTTATTCCAAATCTCGATCTTTTCTGCGGTTCGAGTGAGTACACGATGGCTTGAGAATGGATCTGTTTGTAATGTTTGCGGATTCGCTTTTCCTTATCCTCTAACCAGCTCATGAGGTTTGCATACTATTTCATAAGCCTCTCAAAGTACTGGATGTTTAGAAAAAAATAAAATCAAATGCTAATTTTTTTGCGCATGTATAGATGATAGATATAATATATATGATGATATAGCACATTTGAATGAAATCTTAAACTGTTAGAACGTGCGTGCGACAGTACATCTTGGACACGAGTGTGTTCCCAAGGGAGCATGAACTCCTCAAGCAACTCCGAACAGCTACGTTTGAGAAGTATGGCCACCTGTAAGTATCTCTATTCCTTGAGCAAACCATTATAAAAGTGTAATGTATGTATTAAAGTGCATTTGAATTATCGAGAATGATAGATTTCATGTAAGATCTCAAATTGCTCTCCAGGACTTGATATGGAATCATCCAATATCAAGGTTTGTGAAATCGGTGTGAAGATTGTACTGTGAGGTGGTAGAATATGTGTACGAAACGCATGCGTATTAATCTAATAGATGAGTGAGACGCACAAAATACTGTCAAAATCACGAGATGTTTTTGGGGTTTATACAGATGTGAATTGAATATCCCCGGCGATGAGGGAATGTTCTTATCGATGCTTCTGAAAATGATTAACGCGAAGAGGACGCTGGAGATCGGTGTATTCACAGGGTACTCTCTTCTAACCACTGCACTCGCATTGCCCAACGATGGCGAGGTACATGCTACGCCACCGCTACTTTGGTGTACCGATTCCAATTGATGTCAAGACATATTTTGTTTTCCGATTTCATGAATTACTGAATCTAGTCGAGTTTCTGTGATCGTATTTGAATGAAATGCTGGAACCATAAGAGAAATTGCCTCTTTTTTGAAGGTAACAGCCATAGATTTGGATCGAGAGGCGTATGAAGTAGGATTGCCATTCATTGAAAGAGCTGGAGTCGCTCACAAGATCAACTTCATCCAATCAGACGCCCTCTCAGCCCTAGACCAGATGCTAAGTCAAAAGGTATTTACTTTACTTTGCATAAAACCAACATTTGATCCATTGATTTCATTATCTTCCTGGGCCGGAACACAGCCGACACGGACAGTTCGTCCAATTGATTCGCAGGTTGACGGGCAAGGCGGAGCAGGGGAGTTCGACTTTGTGTTCGTGGATGCCGACAAGTCTGGCTACCGTGCCTACCATGAGCGCGTGATGAGGCTCTTGAGAATTGGGGGCGTCGTTGCGTACGACAACACGTTGTGGTACGGCTCCGTGGCCAAGGGCCGGGAGGAGCTGCCCGAGTTCCTCGGGGGCCGAGCGATGGAGGGCGTCGCCGGCTACTTCTACGATGGCCATGCTGCGATCGTGGAGTTCAACGAGCTCCTGGCTTCCGACCCACGAGTCGACATCTCCCAGGTCTCCATCGGAGATGGAGTCACCTTGTGTAGACGCCTGCAGTAGCAGAATTTAATGGCGATGGATGAAACCATGGCACCAACATCCATGGATGAGCTCGACTTGTCATTAACATGTGATGTTTGATCATTAGGGCCACCTTTTTTTTCTACTTTCGACCGAAGAGAATAAGACCTTCGATTGATGGGTGATGGGCATGCATGTCACTCTAGCAGAAAGTTACTTAAATAAAAGGCACATCACGATAAAATAGACACACGCCCACTATAACGAATGGCAATTGGAGGAGACCCTGAAAGCGCGTGAAGCCGTAGACCCATCGAATAAATGGGATGGGTTGGGTTTAGAACGGATGCAAAATAGTGTAATCCGAATTAATATATTTATTTCGCTTTGATAATTTATAAACATTACAAATTCAACGACTCATATTATTAAAATGTTTATATATTTAATTTAATCTAAGAAATTCACATTTCGATCAAGGTGAAAAAGTCATATGACGACCCATCGAATATAAATTTCAAAATGAATTTATAACTCATTTTGATGGATTTATGAAATCATGATGACAAGAATCTAAATTTTAATCAGAGCGACACAACATGCTTGTCATGACTTTTTATCCTAGGCTTTTGTGGCGAGTCCAACAGGAGCAATGTGCACGCACCTTTTACAATGGATCTCCAAGAAAAAGAGAAGAATACCCCCCAGGGGGGGGTCGTCCTTTCACAGCCAATCGATTTGTCGGTCCGTCCTCTCTTCTCACCTTCGTCCCCTCCAATGGACGTGCCCATTTCATGTACAAATTCGACAGCGATCCACTCGATCGAAAGGGCTATCATCACCATCATGGCATCCGGACAACAAAGCTTTCGAGTGCCTCTCCCGTCGACTCAGCACGCTGCTACCCGAAAACGCAAAGGAAAAAACCAAAAGGAAAAGGAAAACCAACCCCAACATCATCATCATCATCACCGCCATCGCTTTATCCGGAGACGGATTTTTCCACGCCAACTTAAGCAATGAGCGATGGAGGAGATCTCTCCCTCATCATAGCTTTGACAGACAGCCCAAATGGAATCTTTGTACTAATCCATCCAATGATGCGGGTGACTCGGAATCACACGCTCAAATGGTTCCACAAGTCGTCCATCGTGTAATCCGGTCAATGGGAATTTAAGGAGCAACTAGTCCAACATGTAATCAAAGGAGAGCAATTGCATTTTAACCTCTCGTTCATCATTCTTGAGCTCGAATAGCCTTAGGGATACGTTTCGAGATAACAAATATGCCTACAGATTCACTTGCTTTATCTCACCTCGATGAATCTAAAAACCGTACCATTCAAGTACATCAATTTGAGGTCATTTGAAAGGGAAAAAGAAAACCCCACTCTAGAGTGAGTGGGCGATTGATTATGAGATTTGGGGTCGATCGTTTAGCTTACTACTTACAAATTCAATACGAGACCGCCCAGCCAATTATCTAGACTAAAAAAAGGCGTATGCTCTTATCTTTCGGCACTTCCGATGGCCACCCAAGATTCCTTCGACATCCTATGATTGATTTTCAGATGGCTTTGTTATCGTTATCGCGAGTGGAAGAATGTCAAACACACGGCCAGAAAAGTCGTGTAGCATTAGCGATTAAGATAGAAAATTAGAAAGGAGACGGCCATCCCCATGCGGCCCATTTGCTCATTCGTTGGGGAATCATCGTTTCTCTCGAAAAAATAGAAAAAAAGGTTAGCCACGAGGAATGCCACTAACCTAATTTCCAGATTCATGTGGATCGTGCTGGTAAAGTCTAGAAGATATATTCAAGTGGACTATCTTCATGGTGCACATTCTTTTGTCCGTTTCAATAATTCAAAATATGTGTAGTTTAAGCTCCATCGTCGCACTAACACATGGTGTCGTGGAGTCATTGCTTAGTCGGAATCGGAATGTACGAGAACTAATTAGTAAAAATTTCATCAACAAATGAAAGAAACTCGACATCAAAGCATGCCTACATTTCTTTGCCGATGATCTCACCTATATATTCAAGTATACAATAGTTACAAACTAGGACAATTATTAAAAAGTTATAAATCTATTACACTTGTATCAATTCAGTTTTCAATATTTCGATGATGTTAATTTAATTATAAACCCTTCACATTTTGCTAATTGGGTCTATCCAGCTAATTTTGGCAAGAAATTATGGATATAAACACTAGTCATCCTACATAGCACAACCAACAATGACATAAAAATATTTTAATAACATTTCAATAAATTATTTTGGTTCTTTTCTTTTCTTTTTTTTTTTTAACTAAGGGCTGCAAGGCCCTCATTAGATCTGGGCTAGGTGAGAGTGTTGTGGCCTTTGTTTAGGCTGGTGAGGGTTCGGCAATAACCCTTTCCAATCCTCGGTCTAAAAAAAAATAAAGAAAAATAAAAGAAAAGAAAATCAGAAATATTATTAAAAATTATCCATGTCAGTGTTAATCATACCATGTAGGATGACCGGTGTCTACATTAATAATTCTCGATCAAAATTAACTAGATTGACTTAATTTGCAAAATGTGAAAATATTTAGAATTAGATTGGTATAATTGAAAATTTTACTACTAAATTAGTATAATTACAATAAATTTAATACTTTTTTAGTAATTTCCTTCTTACAAACTACATCTCAAGCACGCACAATGCTTCCGTGCTATTTTTGGTGCGATATCAAAGGGGAAACTACACAAAAGTTCATTAATTGTGTGGTTGTATATGGGTTGCCTCCTAAACTTTCAACTGTTTACAACTTTCAAGAGACATTCTAAAAAGCGAGACATATTTATTAAAAAAAATTATCATAAGAATAAAAATGAAGAGAATTCTAGGTTATAAATATTTCAGAAAGACCAATTTTATTATGGTTTTATTAAATCTTTTGCAACTTTTCTTCTTTACTTAGACGATGGAATTGTTCATTGGGATATACAAAACACAATTAACATGAAATTGCCATAAAAGATGAAATGTCGTGGTATTTTCTTCTATAATTGTTGTATTGGTGGAAAAGAAAGAATAAGTTTTACATACCCCCAGTTTGTCAACTTTCTTGAAAATGATATAAGAAAATTTTCAGGAGAAAAACTACCCTCTAATGAATTATATGATTATTGATATAAGCTTTTATCTTGCTACAATCGTTAACTCTCATTACTTTTCTCGTTAGCATATAAATTTCACGTGACTTTTAGAGGTAAAAAAACATGTTCTTATCTCATTTTTTAAGGAAGTTTCACTTTTTACCAATAATTAATGCACAAAAAGGAAAAATATAGACCACGTGAGAAATATTAACTAAAGTCCTAATAATAGAAAAATATATACAAAAATATCAATAATAATATTAAAAAATAAAAATTTGTTAATATTTGATAACATATAGCTAGTTTAATAGAACTAAATAAAATATTTTTAAGAAAAGAAATAAACACATATTAAATAAAAAGGAAAAAGGCCTCCATAACAAAAAGTCAAATGATAACAATTGGCAACTCATTGTATATATTTAAAGTGTCAATTAATGTAAAGTAGATTGATTAATAAAAACAATTAGAAGAATTATAAAAGGAAATGACTTGCTTAACTCATAAAAGGAAAGAGAGAAATTACAAAAAAACCATAAATCTATTATACGACAACAATTATGTTTGGAATATTTTGATTTTGCTTATTTAGTCCTAACTCTTCTGACAATTTATCAATATAATCATTCTGACAAATTTTGGGTGGAAATTACTGACGTGTGAATAACCGGTTGTCTTAGGGAAAAGTGTCAAAAAAGTCTCAAACCTTTAACATTTGTATTAATTTAGTCATAAACCTTCTATTGATGCCAATTTGGTCATAAATCTTTTGACTTTATGTCAATGTTGTCTTAAACGTTTTATTAGTGCTAATTTAGTCCTAAATTTTTTTGACTTGATGCCAATTTAGCTATAAAACTTTTAAGTTAATGTCAATTCGATCCTTCCAACTAATTTTGAATGTATTTTGCTAATGTTGACAACTTTTAATGATATTTTAATATTTTTCGATTTATTTATTTATTTTCTTTCTTTTTTCTTCAAGTCTAGGCCCACATGGCCACCGATTAACCTTGCTGATGACAAGCAAGGGCTCGCTAGCCACAAACAAGGGTATCGGCCCTCACCTAGATCAAGCAAGGGCCACCTCGCCCTAATTAGGCAAGGTTTGGGTGGCAACCTCGTTAGCCTAGAGTTTTAAAAAGAAGAAAGAAAAGAAAAAATTTTAAAAAATTTTAAATTTTAGGAAAAATATAAAAAAGTATCTATGTTAACGCCGGCTCGTGTCACATAAAACAACCAACATTCATGTCGATGATTTCCTACTAAACTCAATCGAAATGACTGAGTTGGCAAAGTGTAAAAAAATTTATGACATTTTGGGTAATTTTCTCCAGCGAAGCGAAATGATCCCTTGATGCTTACCTCTTAAATGTCGGTCAATCCCATTAGCTAATTATGTTATTGGCGATGGATATGGTTTAACAGGAAAGATGGATGAGTTGCATTCTAAACTCAACTTGGTCCGATAGTAACATGCTTCCTAAACACCTTCCCTTACCAAACGCAAGGCATATTCTACGTTATCCGCAAAAGAAGGAGGCGCCTTCGACGCAAGTATCGGGTGCGTCCATGTTGATTTGGGATAAGATTTATTCCAACCACACCATATCCTCCCCATTTATTTATTTATTTCTTTATTTATGCCCCTAATTTCACTTTTTTTTAATAAAAAAAAATTTCCTCATTGACTGGGCCCCACCACGAGGGAAATTTCAATTTCGCGTCCACCAACGGATGAGAGTTGACTTTAACAAATCCACTGGTCGACCTTTAGAAAAATATTTATTTATCTATTTTTTCTAGGGTTTTCCCTCTTTTTCAGTCGATGTGTCGTGGAAATATCCAGAGTCGAATTTCAGTAAATCGAACGGGGAAAAAAATTGGTTTTATTCTTGGAATTATTTTAACGATGCTTCCCTAGGATTTGAAATTTTATGTCCGTATTTTGCAAGAGGACGACAGTTAACACGGTTGTGTATGAAATCGAAGACGACTACGGTATTTTCTTAGCTGTATAAATATCTATAATCCTTTTGTTAGCTGATAATTATTAGATTACAGGAGGTTATAGATGTTGCCTTAATTTCCACGAAGTATTTTCCTTTTATTTTATGCTCTTTGTTATGATTTTTTTGTCTTGTCAATTGTTCCAAACGATAAGGAAAAGAGAAAACAAAAATTGTAGATATCATCGTATCCATCAACTTACAATTTAAAAATACACTCCTAGTCATATATCGTCGACCTAGTTTGAAAATTTTATTTTACATATTTCAATAAAGCATAATTGAGTAGTCTCTCGAAATTAATTTCATTGGTTACGATATCGTTATATGAGGCGTTGTTGTAGAAAATCTCTTGCGAAATAGATTGTCTAGTGATTGATGGGGATGGATCTAGAAAAAAAATTGTCTTAGTGGGGAGAAATTTAGATCAAATTAGTTGTTCAACAATTAATATATGGTCCGTACACTTATAAATACTACAAAACTCAACATTATATAAGTTTTGTTTGTCTATGATAGCTACATTTTCATGATTCTTTGAATGGTCTTCTTATCAACGTGTGGGGGCCAATTAAAATGAAATATCTACTTTCGACGTGGTTGTATGACCTTGAGAAATTTAAGGGGACAAGAGTTGTTTTTAGGTCAAAAGTAATAAAGTAGTATCATAAAAATCTCAACATATTTCCAAATTTTGACAAAACGAACAGGGGCGAGAGAGCCCCCAACTACTTCAAAACTAAGTCTCGTGGCACCTGGTAGAAGTGAAAACTTAGATCAATAATAAATATTTTCAACTCATTTGTCATGATTTATTTTAGGCAAAAGGTTATTTATTGATTTTGCCAACCAAATTTCTTGAGATATGGACAAAGTTAAATAAAGAAAGTAAAAGTAATTCGAACCCATTGTAACTCCATGCAAAATAAGAAGGAAATTGTTAAACAATTCAAGTATACTAAATTACTCTCATCAAGTCCACACTTCCGTACTTCTTTTAAGTCGTGTCCATTTGAAATACATTGACCATTAGGGATGATATGTAATATTTACAATGACCTTCTAGGAGCTTTCGAGGAGTTTTTTATTTAATGCTCCCTTCCTACATTGGCCGACTCTATATGACCTAATAGATCACGTGACATAAGTCCCACATTATCTAATGGCTCTCTTGAAATAGAATACCGTAGGTCGGAAGTATCTAATGATGCTTCGTCTCCGAGCGATCATCCAAAAAAAGAAAAGAAAAGAAAAAAGAAAAAAGTGCCGAGGGCCAGGATGAGGGGGGGTGGGCGTGGAGAAGCCCTAGACGTTGGATGAAGGCACAGAACATGGGAAAGCAGCAGGCGAAGCTGCAACCAGCCACGGGCTACGGAACGATTCCACCGTGGATTATATCATTGCACCATCCAAAATGAAGCCAAAAATAGAAAAAAAGAAAAAAGAAAAAAGAAAAAGAAAAAGGCAACTAATATTTAAAAAAAAAAAATGTCTTCCAAAGAGCCAATTACAAACCCCCACTCTTGCCCACACTGACCAAAACCAAACCTTATCCTCTCGCTCCCTCTGTCTCTGTCTCTCTCTCTTCCTAGGGGAAACGTGCTCATCCCTATCCATCTCATTAAATAATTCTCTCTCTCTCTCTCTCCACTATTTTTTTCGTTATCTTCATAGTAAATAATAAAACCACTTTTTGCAAGTATTTTAAGGCACTCCATTAAAGGATGCTGCTGACAAGAAAATGTTTGCATTCGGATAGCATCATGGACCGAACCTACCCAAGTTTAAGCATTAATTACCCGGAATTATTCATTGAGTATTCATCGATCTTTTATATGTATTGAGGACAATTATGAAAATTTTTTTTTTATAAAAAAATTCGTTTAAATCACTCAAATACTTAATACAAATCATACGATTTCTAATATATTTTGGACTTTTTATGTTATATGTGATTAATATTTTGTTAATCGCGTCGTGTTTTTATTTTTTTTGCAATGCACTGATTGTTCTAATGCTACTTACCATCTCGGTTTGAAATTAACATTATTACAAACCGAGCAATGTTTAGTTACGGTTGTTGGAATCGATCCACGACCCAATTCCTATTTTAAATAAGCAGCGACATAACTCCTATGCACCAAAAAAAAAAAAAAAAAAAACAATTGGGAGGAAGTTCGGAAATGAAAAGGAAGCGTCCAGCACCACGTGGCGCGAACCCACCACCCTTGCCCCCGCCTTCCCTTCCCTTCCCTTCCCTTCCCTTCCCTTCCCTTCACCCTCTTTCTCTCTCCTCCCCCATCCGTTCTTATCCACTTCGATCTCCCGCATTTTAAAAAAAGAGAGCTTTGTCAGTGGGCGGGGCCCGCCGGGGCGGGTGACGTGGCGGTGGAGGGTCAATGTGACGTCCAGCTGTATCGTCTCTTCTCCGACTTTGCATCCCCCGATATTTTGTTCCTGTCGGGGGCGGGGCTGGGGGCCGGTCCTCGTTCATTGCTGGGAAGTCCTCTGCTCTGCTCTGCTCTCTCTCTCTCTCTCTAAAAAAAAAAAAAAAAAAAATACAAAAAAAAATATCCTTTTTCTTCGGGCCAGCGTTTCTCCCTTCTTTTTAATTTGCTCGTCATCCTCCAGTGCAGTGCAGGGCAGTGTTCGCGCTGCGTTAATCGTTCCTGGTCACTCTCTGTCTCTCTCTCTCTCTCCGCATAGCCCACAGCAAAAAAAATCCCATCTTTTTTCTTGCGAGCTCCCCCGAAATTTCTGCACTTTTCCTTTTCTTGATACTTCCGAGGGTCCTCTCTCTCTCTCTCTCTCTCTCTCTCTCTCTCTTCCGTCGCCGAGAACATATCTCTCCCTTCTTTCTCTATCTGATATGGATTTGTGACGGCCTCAGCCGTTTTGATCTGAATCTATTCCCTTCGCTTTTCTCTCTCTCTCTCTCTCTCACTCTCTCTCTCTCTGTCTTTTCTTTCTCTCTCTCGCTTCTCCATCGTCCAAATTTGGTTCATTTCTTGAAATCTTTGGCTAGATTCGTTGCTAGTTCAGCCTCTTTCTAATCTAGCGTTTGACCCGGGTATTTTTTTTTCCCGTTCCTTCCTTTTTAGTGTTCGCACCCGCCCTCTTCTCCTCTGGATTCCTCGAATTCATTTTGATTTGACACGGCTTGCTGCTGCTGCTGCTTCAGATTTGTTTCTTGAATTGATGGGGTTGCTCTTGTATGTGGGTATGTTTGAAGTCCAGTCTATGTTAACTTAGTAGTTATTGTTTTGATTTTCGGGGGGATTGTGTTGTCGAGGTATGGTGTCTAGATCTTATTCGAACCTGCTGGAGCTCGCCTCCGGCGACTCCCCGTCGTTCAGCCGGATGAGCCGGCGGATCCCGCGCATCATGACGGTCGCGGGCATCATCTCGGACGTCGACGACGACAACCGGTCGGAGGGCTCGTGCTCGGACCCTTCCTCGTCCTCGACCCAACGGGACCGGATTATCATCGTGGCCAATCAGCTGCCCATCCGAGCTCAGCGGAAGTCGGATATCAGTGGTAAAGGTTGGATCTTTAATTGGGATGAGAACTCGCTGCTCCTCCAGTTGAAAGATGGTTTAGGTGATAATGACACTGAGTTTATCTATGTTGGTTGTCTTAAGGAAGATATTCACCCTAGTGAGCAGGATGAGGTCTCTCAAATACTACTCGAAACTTTTAGATGCGTCCCGACTTTTTTGCCCTCTGATTTGTTTACTAGATACTATCATGGGTTCTGCAAGCAACAGCTGTGGCCATTGTTCCATTACATGTTGCCTTTGTCGCCTGACCTCGGTGGTCGGTTCAACCGGTCCTTGTGGCAGGCTTATGTCTCTGTCAATAAGATTTTCGCGGATAGGATCATGGAAGTGATTAATCCGGAGGATGATTTCGTTTGGGTACATGATTACCATTTGATGGTGTTGCCGACTTTCTTGAGGAAAAGGTTCAATAGAGTGAAGCTTGGGTTCTTCCTTCACAGCCCGTTTCCCTCTTCGGAGATTTACAAGACTTTGCCGATCAGGGAGGAGCTTCTAAGGGCCCTCCTGAATTCTGATTTGATAGGGTTCCACACTTTTGACTATGCACGCCATTTCCTGTCTTGTTGTAGTCGGATGCTTGGTCTTACCTATGAATCGAAGAGGGGTTATATAGGCCTAGACTATTATGGCCGAACTGTTAGCATTAAAATTCTTCCGGTTGGGATACACATGGGACAATTGCAGTCAGTTTTAAGCCTTCCCGAGACCGAAGCCAAGGTGGCCGAACTTATTAAGCAGTTCTGTGGTCAGGGTAGGACAATGTTGCTCGGTGTAGATGACATGGATATTTTTAAAGGAATTAGCTTGAAACTTTTGGCCATGGAGCAACTCCTATTTCAACACCCGGAATATCAAGGTAAAGTTGTTTTAGTGCAGATAGCTAATCCGGCTCGGGGCAAAGGGAAGGATGTGAAGGAAGTGCAAGCAGAAACCTATTCTACCGTGAAACGTATCAATGAAACTTTTGGCAGGCCAGGTTATGAGCCAGTAGTGTTGATCGACCAGCCTCTTAAGTTTTACGAGAGAATCGCCTACTATGTTGTTGCCGAGTGTTGTTTGGTAACGGCTGTCAGGGACGGGATGAATCTCATTCCTTATGAGTACATAATCAGTCGCCAAGGAAATGAGAAACTGGATGAGGTCTTGGGTTTGAAACCTTCCACTCCTAAAAAGAGCATGCTGGTTGTCTCTGAGTTCATAGGGTGTTCACCATCCTTGAGTGGAGCAATTAGGGTGAATCCTTGGAATATAGATGCCGTGGCTGATGCGATGGACTGTGCCTTGGAAATGCCGGAGGGGGAGAAGCAGCTCCGTCATGAAAAGCATTATAAGTATGTCAGCACACATCATGTTGGATACTGGGCCCGCAGTTTCCTTCAAGATTTGGAGAGAACATGTCGAGATCACTCGCGCAGGAGGTGCTGGGGCATCGGGTTTGGGCTCAGTTTTAGAGTAGTTGCACTGGATTTGAATTTCAGGAAGCTTGTCATGGAGCACATAGTGTCGGCTTACAAAAGGACCACAACAAGGGCTATACTTCTGGACTATGACGGTACTTTGATGCCCCAAGGTTCCATCGACAAGAAGCCGACTCAGAAATCAGTTGAGATCCTAAATAGTCTCTGCCGAGATAAGAACAACATGGTATTTATTGTCAGTGCTAGAACCAGGGAGACGCTATCTGAGTGGTTCACTCCTTGCAGAAGATTAGGAATAGCTGCTGAGCATGGTTACTTCTTGAGGTGAGCCTCACTTTTCTTTTGAATTTGTCTACCATTTTAGGTAAGTCAGTGTGAAAAATTTGAAAATGCCTATTTAATATACTTGCTTTACTTTTAGCTCGTGCTTTTCTGTGTTCTTTTAGGATGAACCGAGATACAGAATGGGAGATGTGCATACCCGTTGCAGACTGTAGCTGGAAACAGATTGCAGAACCAGTTATGAACCTCTACACTGAGACAACCGATGGCTCGACCATTGAAAACAAAGAAACCGCACTTGTTTGGTCTTATGAAGATGCAGATCCAGACTTTGGATCGTGCCAGGCTAAGGAACTTCTTGACCATCTTGAGAGTGTGCTTGCCAATGAACCAGTGACAGTGAAGAGCGGGCAAAACACAGTGGAGGTTAAGCCACAGGTCTGTGTTGCATTCTTGTCTAGCTGTGCATTATTTATTTGCTGCAAGCATTGGTTTAAGAACTTGTTTGGGGGCATATTGTCTGTGCTGTCTTCATGCCAACATGGAAGGCTTTGCAGCTATCCAGAAGAGAGCCTTACCCTATAGGAGTGCTCACACTTTACTAATAGAATATCAAGTCGAGACTCTTCTTCTGTTCTAAAATGTAATACAACTTCTAGAGACTAGGTCTTCTAGAGTAAATTAGCATAGTAATTTTTTCTGTCTATATTTTGTGATACTAGAAGCCTAAGCTGCACTATACTAATACTTGACTGAACCAGAGAAAATCTAAGTTTGAATATACCAGCCAGAGCATAGATGACCTGCTTTTATCCATTATATGTTTGCGTCCCTTGCATTAACAAGGTGATCCAGAGTCGGGGATATGGTGTTTGCTTAGATTAGCATTGGCTTTGTCCTATGAAAATACTTCCTTACTCGCAGACCAGTGCATAATAATCTTTCAGTTTTCTTTATAGAAAAGAATGGCTAGTACATCTTTCTATGTTCAAATGAGCATTGTTACTTTCCCACTGATGTAAAAGGAGTGTTTCCATAAGCAAATCATAATTATATAGAAATGGTACTTTGAGATGGGAAGTGAGTGGCTTGTTTTTGTTTGTCTTTTGTGTGTCTTTTTTTTTTTTTTTGGGGGGGAGGGGGTGTGGGTTTGGTTGTTCAATCCCTTAAGGACTTTGATATTCCCAGTGATTTTTGCTAGTAATGCTACTCTTATAGAAGCAAATAAAGATTCACAGAAACCTCATCATGTGGATATGCCTGAAGTAAAATTCTGAATGGGCAGGGAGTGAGCAAGGGGATTGTCGCCAAGCGATTATTGTCTGCTATGCAAGAGAGAGGAATGACGCCAGATTTCGTCCTTTGCATTGGCGATGACAGATCTGATGAGGACATGTTTGAGGTGATTACTAGTTCCGTGGCGAATTCGTCCATTGCTCCCAATGCGGAGGTGTTTGCATGTACTGTTTGTCGTAAGCCGAGCAAGGCCAAGTACTATCTGGACGATACAGCAGAGATCGTCAGGCTGATGCAGGGCCTGGCGTCCGTTTCGGAGCTCTCGGAGCCTGCTTAAGGTCTTATTGAGAAGAGGGCTCGTCCCTTCATTCGTTTGCAACTGTAAAACATGTTTGCACCTGCTGTTTACTGCTTTAACTTCCTGGTTTTGGCCGGGTTTCAGTTTAGCATAGATGTAAATATGGCTTTGTGCCATTTTTAAAACCGTCGAGTTTGATCCACACTTCCGCTGCCTGAACTGATAATAATCTTCAGCGAATACAGTCGGTCCTCTTGCCTTGGATTTCTGTGCTTGAGAAGTGTTGGGAAAATTGTTTATCTTGAGCTTGCATTGTTCTTTCCAATCTAGCCCTTGAACCTTATAGTTAAGTTCCTTACATTCTAAGTTAGGTTAATTACTTGGACCAACAAGAAAGAAAACGTTAAAAGAGTTAATTCCAAGTATCATCCTTAATTGTACTCTCCTTATCATAGATGGAACTGTCAAATCCAGGTGAGTTACGGATTCATATTTTAACTCATGTTTATGAAAGTGGGTTATAATATGAGAATGGGATCAGCTTAAGATGCGAGTTATAAAAGAGTTTATAAAAGAAAAATCTAAACGAGAGGGGTTTCACTGGGTCTTTTACAAACTCATTGTCAACCTATTTATGACCCTGGCTTTCAAAGTCACTACAACCCTTACTGTCTCTAGACGCTCGGTTCAAGCACTTCTGCAGTGGAGATCTGACGGTGGAGCGGCTCCACTGTGACGACCATGGTGCACCTCATACTCGAAGGCTGGTGATGGTCGCGAGGCTGGCTTAGAGGTCAGAAGTCCTTGATTTGCAGCCATGGCCGAGCTTTGTTGCAGAGCATAGATTCGAGACAGAGCTTCGCGACTCCTTGGCCATGGTAACCGTGGTGGCGCTAGCAAGATTCGCTCTGACTCGAGCCGTAAGAGGTTGACGACATGGACTTGGCAGCCACTGCCCAGGATGATTAGAGATGCTCAAGCGGTCGTTAGCAGCCCGTGGGCTCGAATTTGGTGTAAATTTTAGGTGCATGAAGAGTAAACGTCTGTTTTGAATTTATGAGACGCGAAGCATGTGTTTTGAAATTAGGGGAGGATATTTGATATTGAGAGTAAAGTTGAAAAATGTCTTTTTCATTATCATTAAGGCTTCGTTTGTTTCGCAAAATTAATTTGGAATATATTTTCCTAAAAACGATCGCTATCACTTGAAATAATTAATTAATAAAAAATATTTTGTTATCGAAAACAATTTATGACTAATCATTTTCGTGGACACTAAAATAAATTTGCGTTCATTCATTTTATAAGTAATATAAATGACTATTTTTAGGAAAATATTTTTTTAATCATGCATTTTCCGCAAAATACACACACCTTAAACGAATTAAGAAAAATAACGAATTAAGAAAAATAATTTCCAGAAAAACGTTTTTAGGATTTTTCGGCGTTCAGTTTATAGAAAATAAACGAGTTAAGAAAAACATTTTCGCCAATATAAAAAATATCTTTAAAAATGAGGGAAATGTTTTTCATTTTTTAGATGATGGAAAGCATTTTCCATCCTCTCTCTTTCACTGCTCATTTTAATTATTTAATTATTTATTTTCCTCTTTTATTTTTTTAATTCAATTTTTTTTTTTTTCTTCTTTGGTTGGTTCATAGCCACAAGCAAGCTCGAGCATCACTAAAGGGTGAGAGGCTCAAGCCTTGTAAATCAATGACACTCAAGTGTCGCCATAGGGTGACAAGGCTCTCACTTTGCAAATCGATGACACTCGAGCGTCACCAAAGGCTGGTGAGCTCGTCACTCAACTCACCGGCCATTGTTGTGGCCAATGACCGATTAAGGAAAATAAAAAAAGCATCGCCAGAAGGCAATGAGGCTCTCGCCTTGCAAATTGACAATGCTCGAGTGTCACTTGAGGCTAGCAAGCTAATCATTCAACTTGCCGGCCATCGTCATGGCTAACAATTGGCCAAGGAAAAGAAGAAGAAGAAGAAGAAGAAGAATAAAAACAAAAAATAAATAAAAATTCAATTTTAAAAAAGAAAAAGAAAAAGAAAAAGAAAATATGATTAAAAGGAGTGCATAAAGGAAAATCAAATTGGATACCAAATGATGGAAAATATTTTTCACTTCATTTTCAGGTTTCAACTAAACACCAAAAAAATATTATCATTTTCCTAGAAAATGGCACAATAAATTTTTTGCAAAATGAACGGGGCCTAAGTTAATTAGAGCTAGTATGTAAGTTAGAGTTGGCATATATATATATATATATATATATATATATATATATTTTTGGTCGAAAATTGATTTATCATGATCAAATATGAGAGGATTATAGAAAGCATTCAAGCAAAGCAAATCCCAAAAGAAAAGCAAAACAAAACAAAACCCTGAAAACAAAATAGTCTAAATTGCAGCTATAAGTCCACTTTCATTTGAAAAGACTAGATTTGTTACAGTATCAAAATGTAACCGGTGGCCAAAAATTGAAATTGATGAGTATATGTTAAGATCTTCCCCTCTAAAATCTATGGCTTGCAGTGTGCACTAGGTTTGGTGTCCTCAACACCATCTCTGCACAGAGACAGTGACAACAACATATCTAACCACCACAGGTTGAATGACTTTAAGAAATTGCGAGATCTATATTTAGAATGAGAGAGAAAAACTCCCAGATTTAGATATACACCTAAATCGACACTTAAATCAAGAGAGGACAGCTTCTTTTGAATCTTGGAGAAGTCAAAAAACAATGTCTCAAACATCCTATTGGCTGACTAGTGATGACTTCTCACAAAAGTTTCATCGTGATGATCAAAGAAAAGCAACAAAAGAAGCCAATCGAGGCAAAAAAGACTCACATATTAGATCATGAGAGAAAAAAAAGGAAATTAAGGCATAGAAGAGAAAAACATAGCAAAGCAGGCTTTTAGCTTTAGAAATTGAAGGCGAAAGCTTGCAGATGAAGTTCTCTCGAGGAGGGTTTTTTTTTTTTTTTTTTTTTTTTTTGGGGAAAAGAAAGGATTGCCGACAGAGAGATTAGGGTTTAAGACAGATTTGCAGCATGAGAAATGCGGCTTGGCATGTAAGTTGGAGCGGTAAGAATCTGACACGGTTTTCATGTTTGCGTAGTTACTCCAGGGCAGTTGTCGATAGGTCACAATGGCAAAAATCTTTTTTCCTATAGACTCTCGCCAACGACTATGGATAAATAAGTTTAAATTAATTGGATTTGGAGTAGGAGGCACTTCCAGAGACTTGATTAGTTAAAAAGGAAATTGATTTGAGAAGAAATATTCGTATATTCGGCCATGGTGGGTTCCCTAGATATAAATGAGCAGTCAAAATGGCTATATATTCCAATTCCAAATGAAAATTCCCAATAGAGAAGTTAACGTAGCCAGCTACCTTATGGATTCGAGTTCTGGCCCAATCAAAGGGCCTAGGAAAAGACACAACCTGCGAAGATTAGTACATTTATTCTCTAGTCGACTTTTGTTTGGCCCGTCTTCTCTGATGGACCCTCGGTAAAGTTCGATGGTTTCTGGTCTATCTATCTATGGATTAGCAAAGCAAGAGAGTACCTCATGTGCATGCAAGAAAAATAGCGAGATAAAGAAAGGGTTTTGCATGAGTAATGAAAGGAAATGAAATTAAGTCGAAAGTTCGATTTATTCTGGCCAAAAAAATTGAAATTAAGTTGCTGTACGACTAAAAATATTCGAATTCAATGTTAGATAGTTTGAGAGATTTGAGAAATCGCCTTGTTAAATCTCCCAGCTATTTCCAAATGATGATTTTACTCATTGTTTAGCAATGAATGACTAATTTAATTTTAGTAACTTGTAATGAAAAAAAGAAATCGGATTTATGCAAAAACCTAAATCGAGAGTTGGGTTGTCCCAAATGTCTTCACCACATATGCCCTAATATACGCAAAGAACCTCCAACCGTCGATAGAAATATTACGAAACAAAGGTGAGTGCATGATGATATAGCTTTTGAAATTAGCAATATCTCGAACTGGAGATAATTTTGTAAAAACTGCTTTAAATTGCTAGAAACGTAGAGGTGCTTATGTAATGAGGTGAAATCAATCTCGGCATGTTTACAAACTTGCGTGATTTAACAAGATGAATCAAATATAGTAAGGCAAATTGGTATGATCTCATACTATATATTCCTTAGTCAAAACCTGCTTTTATTTTTTAAGAAACGTCTTTCGTCGAAGCCAGATGTGTCACGTCTTTTCATTTTTATTTATTTTTGTTTTTTTATGTTACTAAGACTCTTTGACTCGACAAATCTTCCTACGACCTGAAACTACACATGATCACTACGAATTAGCTTGGGGCTACATGGGTGATCAATTATTCATGCTATAGGCGAGAATCTTCGAGCCCTAGGCCGTGGCCCTAGTATAGCTCGCCAACTTTGATTCAGATTAATTAAAATCTGAAGCAGTTAAATCTTGAATTTTTATAATAAATAGGTTATTGCCTTTGGTCCCCCCTTTTAAACCTAGATTAACAATTAAAAAATAACAAATAGTTGTGGCCATAGAACCCTATGTACATACTGCCCATTAATTTTGTTAAACATCATCATTTTTAAAAGCATTTTTCTTTTTTCGTTTTGTTTTTGCTTGGTAGGAAGACACATCTAGGAGACTAAATTATCTTGGCAAACTTTTCTTTCTATTTTAAAATTCGTGTTTTCCACCAAAAGTTAAATTCATTAGTTATTCCCTGTTTGGGAAAAGGAACCTAACGTGGTAGCTTGCTTCGTGCCCTGGAAGCACAAAAGCTGCTTGTTTCGCCTCCTTTGTCTTGGAATACGAGACTGTTCCCGGAGTGGGGATGCATGTGATGAAGCGACGAATCGATACCTAGAGGATCAGGGGAGACATGCCTTCTTGGGAAGCCAGGTTTTTGCGGATCTTTTGCACATGCATATATCGTACTTTTAACCAATGAACTAAAGCTTCGATAAGGCATGAAATGAGACTTTTACCATATTATTGTGTGGAAAAACGACCTTTTGTCATACGCCTTATTCATGTCTATGTTGATGAGAGTTATTTTTTTGCTCGTTTGCTTTGCAATCGTTGTGAATGGTCGAAAGATTTTATACCGAGGAAACCTTATAGGTAAAAAAAATCTATAGGGCATGACATTCTAATTTCCCCTGCCTCCACAATTTTCTTTTTGTGCAAAATTGCACCTATATTTATATATTCCTAAAATTGGCATTTGATGATTATTTTTTTTTACTAAAAGATTTACAAGAGACAAAAAGTGGTTACTCTCGGTCCCAAGGCACCTAACAACTCTCATGTTCCTGGAAAAACTCAATTCTTGTTAGTCATAATTTTTTAGCAACTAGTGGGTATAATTTATAAGGGAAAGAGTTTTACCAACAATTATTCTGAGTTGATTGAGTCATATGATCCACTTGACATGTGAACTTCATGTTCTGATCTCAATTTGAGACGGACTAAGTCTAGACAAGAATATTTACCTATAAATCCTTCGCTCCATAAAATTCTATGTCCTTTCGAATGCTCTTATAAAAAAATTAAGTATACATTATCTTCAGATTTATAATATCACACTTCGTATTGATTTACGATGAAATGATTAGCCAACAACGGCTTCCAACAATAATTAATATACCTTGAGACCATAAATAATGGTGGTAAGTAATGATTGTTAGAAATAGACTTGATCATGAACTTGATAGTCTCTTAAATAAGGATTTCAAGATTCAATCAATTTCAGAAAGGAAGTTTATATTTTTCCACTCAAGGAGGCCCCATTTGTCAAATTTTGTCATGAATACCTTGCCCTCCCTTTGGACCTTCTTTTTGCCATTACTTTTCTTAATATTTTCATGTTTTTCCTTGATTAATAATGCACATTTTCTTAGGAGTTGCTTTCCATCCTCTTAATAATGGAAACAAAAATAATGTGCCAGCATGCCAATCAACTTAATCATTTTGTGTTAGTGACGAAAGGACTATATTGAAACAATTCTACATGTATAAGAAGACACAATTACATAAAAGCTGGAGAGCAACACAAGAATTAAAAATCAATATAATTTTTTCAAATAAATTTGCATTGATAACATAAGACTCTACTTGTTTATGTCGAAGATAATGTAGCTAGGGCGACAGATAGGTGAAGATGGCTAGAGTCACAGGTATCATAACCTTTCAGTAGGGTAACGAGGAAGCAGAATATGCATCTTTTTAGGGCGAATATACTATTTATAATGCAAATCTAGCTTTATTTTTTTTCTTTTTGAAACGAAGAAAATATACTGTAAATTCAGAGAATCCAAGAAACAATCGACGAACCATTATTTGCGTTTGGAAACAAATTTGGTCAAAGCCGTCTTACTCTTATTCAGCGAAATACGTATTTGCTGCGCTCTTGTTCTGCTGAAAAACGGGAATCATTCGGATATTGAACCTTGTAGCCCTAGACATATACCTTGCCAGATAAGCATTTTTTTCAAGAAAAATACCGTCAGCAATAAAAAAAAAAATACACTATCTATCTAAGATAATGAAAATAAAAGTGATTATTCAAAATAAAAATCAAGCACGTATGACCACTTTGGCCCTAATATTCATCCGTATACGAGGTAAATTTTCTAGTAGATCAAGATAAAGATTAATGGAGATGGTATGAGTATCGTTGAGTTGAAAATGACACAAATAGACACAGGTATTGTGTCATAATGAAGCTGATTTAGTGCGGGTCTGAAATTAAACTAGCCGATGGTCGCTTTCATCAAATCAAGGAAAGATGGATTTTCTGGACAAATGACAATGACATTGATTTTCTGCGGATAAAATAAAGCAACTGCGACAGCAACTCGTGAATAATGTAGGCCGTGCTCTCCGCTTTCCTATAACAAAACAAAACATCTTCGATTTGAAAGGTTAATAATAATGCTTGTCACTCTCATTAATTCAAATTCATGTATAATGCTTGGTCCACAAACTACAGCATCAGGGAAAGCCATGGATGCACCCAACAGGGCTGTCCGTAAAATCTTTCCAAGGAAATTACGCAAGACTGATAATGAAAATTTTTTCTTTTATTTTTGTTGAATTAATCATATAATATACTTGAAATTTTCAATTATAATAGTACCCCAAGAAGAGTTATTGTGATCTAAAATTTTCAAATAGATGAATAATATCGACCCTATATCTTATCCTAAATTGTGAAATGTCATTAACGACAAGGCCCATATGCTTTTTTTTTTCAAATCTTTTCTACGTTTCTTTTTAAAAGAAAATTGTTGTTTTTCTTAAAAGAAAGAGGCCTATAACTCTTGAAGAAATAGTCGCCCAATCCAAGAAGTTGTGAGGTAGTCCTAAAGTCTAAATTAGGGTATCGAGACACCATGCAATATTTCTTAATCAGATATTAGTAGATATCGTTGCTCAAGTAGTAGACTATTAATTCATTCTATTTTCGTTACAAAAAAAAAAACAACTCTTGGAGGGTCCAAACTTAATTTCTGAATCCCTTATTTACCTACATGTAAAGTGGTAATCTATAAATAATCAGTAATAACCAAATAGGGTACCACGGGTGTGCATGCTTTCCTCGTCTTCTTTAAAAGAGTCTCCCAATCAACCCTCGAGCTATTCCCTCCCAAACAAAAGCACACGCAGAACACAGAGAGAGAGAGAGAGAGAGAGAGAGAGATGGCAAAGTTGGTACCTTATTCATCACTTCCAACGAATGGGGGAAATGGAAGTTTCAGCTATCAGAAAAACTCGTACTATCAGGTAATTATCTACGTTTCGTAATAGTACTTGATCGAACCATGACCTCCTCTCTCTCTCTCTCATGGGGCTTCTAAGGTCAAAGAACCAATCTGTTGCCGTAGTTCCTCTATTAAAATTGAAACACTTGAGAAGGTCTGCAATGCGTCGAATCTATATTTGTTATCTAACAGTTAACATATTTTTCGAGAAATGGTTTGAGTGATTGTAAAACCTCTTACCCTTTTACTTACCAAGTTAGCGAGTGCATGAAATATATCTATGTCTTGGACATACAAATTTGGATACCAAAACACACACGCTCTCTCTCAAGTTTGGGTGTTAATATATCTATGTCTTGGACATACAAGTTTGGATGCCAAAACACACTCTCTTTCTCAAGTTTGGATGCAAATCTCTCTCTCTCTCTCTCTCTCTCTCTCTCATACATATTACGTGCCGTTCTTAAAGAAGACCGGTGCTCACTAACTTTGAAATTGTGCAACCACCTTCTTTGAAGGCTTAACTATTAGAGAGTAATATAAACTTTTATGTGTCTCATATTCAAACAAACGATAATGAGCTCTTTGCAAAACGTATATGTTCCTACGTATACACCTATATGCTCTAGATACGTGTATTGGGATGGACCCTATGAGTTACCCAAGCAACATATTGTTGGATCACATTTTTTCCATCCTTGATTGAAGGGAACTTCCCCTTATCAGTGTTCTGATTGGTGACATTACCCATAAATTTTTATTTAGTTTTTGTTCGCTCTGTAAACACTTGTAACTCACCATTAGACTGTGTTTAGACAAAGTTTTCTCGAAGGAGAAATTTTTTTAAATCCCTATATTATTCAACCGATATTTGCTTTGGTGCCGAGGTCACAAATTTCCGGCTTAAACACTGGTTCTCTTTGTATATTCCAAGTTTTTACAAGTTTCTTGTCTCCAAAAAAGAAAATATAACATGAATAAACTCATTAAAACAAGGGTATATATGGACCACACGCGAGCAAGATCTAAAACCTAATCATGGGACCAATAGTTGACATGTGTTGGGACCAGTGGGACAACCTCTCTGGAATCTAACATGAGTTGGGTCTCATCAATCAGGCCGATGCAAAATGAAAGCCGCTTGTCGCGGCATCAAATCGAGCTTTTGCTCGTCAACTCCAATCTCGTCGTGGCATGCATGCATGTAAGTCTGAGTGGGGATTGTTCAGCATCAACTCAATAGATGCTCTTACTTATCGTATTATACAACAGATCATCACATCACATCGCGTGAAATTAAAAATGACAATGCTTTCCTCCATTTTCAATCGAAGGAAATTTCCTCCAAGCTTAGTTGATATTAAAATATGTTTATAATCCAATCAGAGATAAAATTAGGGGAAAATATAGAAAAATATTACCTTTTAAGAGAAAAAGAAAACACAAGTATCTACATGATATTATATCATATGATTGATGTGACCTATCTTTCATCAATAGATGTTCAAAATTGACTATTGAAAAATTTGGAGGTGCCAGTGGGGCGCCATATAATGTCGAGTGAGATAAATTGGCCCCACTTAATTTCAAAAGAAAAATGTTTATAACTATATATGTTTTGAGTATATGAATTTGACCCCTTTATATTTTTTTGTTCCAACACCCGTAAGTATTCAAACAAGAAATTGGACCCTATAAAGCACAACATTAAAGATTAAAAAGTTGTAAACTCACTCAAGTATTTAAATGCTTAAATAGGAGCAAGATAGCTGAAAACTAAGGTTCTTAGTCCTTAGGTTTTCATGTTTTTGGATTCTAATCTCGAATTTTTGCTTTGAACTACTACTCTTGGACGCGCAATTTCAAAGATGCTTTTGATAATCAAAAGATATTTTAATCCCGAGATTTTGAATATTGTATAGTACGTGCAAAAAACTGTGAGCTGAACATTTTATGACCACTTAGTTTCATGTAATTTAAGTTAAAAAAATTCTAACGTGTGACCTAGTGTTCATCGATATTGTTGGGTTGCTTTGGGGGTGTTCTAATAGGCTACGAAACAATATACCTTGGGATGGTCAAAAGCCAAGAATGCTACCTATGTTTGAGGCAAACGAGGGTCATATGAATTTTTATGATAGGAATATTCTTTTATCCTGTTTTGTCTGATATTCATGTTTGATATTGGCAACGGTAATTGATTGAAAGATATTGGGCGATACGGTCAAATTATTTCTCGTTCGTCCCGTAGGGACTGGCTGTTAACGTTGTGAAGGACAAAATTGAAGAAGCGGTGATCCACAAAATGGACGTGGAGAGACTCTCATCGACGACGACCACAATCAACATCGCCGATTTGGGGTGCGCCGTCGGACCGAACACCTTCGTGTCCATGCAAAACATCCTCGACTGCATCGAGAGGAAGTACCGAACCCAATGCCCTAATCGCGAAACCCCCGAGTTCTCCGTCTTCTTCAACGACCTCGCGGGAAACGACTTCAACACCCTCTTCCGCTCGCTCCCCAAGGAGAGGCGGTACTTCGCGGCCGGCGTCCCGGGCTCGTTCCACGGGAGGCTGTTCCCCGAGTCGACCCTTCACTTCGTCCACTGCGCGGTCTCGCTCCACTGGCTCTCTAGGGTTCCAGAGGAGCTCCTCCACGAGGGCTCTGCCACATGGAACAAGGGGAGGGTCCACTACACGAGCGCGCCCGATGAGGTGGTGGGCGCATACAGAGCTCGATTCGCAGCGGACATGGAGGATTTCCTGGGGGCGAGGGCGAAAGAGGTCGTGGCAGGAGGGTTGATGGTGATCATCACGACCGGCATCCCTCACGGAATGCCGCACGCTATGCTCCCGGCTGGGGTGATGTACGATCTTCTAGGGTTAGCCCTACTGGAGATGGCACAAGAGGTAATAACTTCAGACAGTTCTGTCCTATCGCATCGCAGGGATTGAAGTGATCGTACACTTCTTCTGCGAGATCTGTATTGAAACTTATGAGGTAGCTAAATTATAGATTAATCTTGCAGGGAGTGATAACGGAGGGACAGGTTGACTCGTTCAACTTGCCGATATACGCACCCTCGCCTCAGGAGATGAGGGAGATCGTGGAGAGGGACGGGAGCTTCAGCATCGAGGCCATGGACCTGGCCAACCCGTCACCGTGGCTGACTGGCCCGGTGAACATGCAGGAGTGGACCAACCACGTGAGGGCCGCCATGGAGCCGCTCTTCGCTGCCCATTTTGGGGACCAGGCGATCGTGGACGAGATATTCGATCGGCTGGTGCGGAAGCTCGTGGAGCGCTCTCGGGAGGTGGAATCCAGCTACAGGGAGAAGATTCAGTTGTACGTCATCTTGAGGCGCGTTTGAAGTGTTGCTTTTTATGATTATGTGGTGTGGGGCAGAAAATCTTTTACCTTTGGGCCAAGGGAAGCGCCGTCGAATCGACGCTGCACGTCGATATTCTTCTGTGTGCCGACCATGTTGCGCAATAATCGATTTGTTGCTGCGATGGCTTTTTATCGAAAAAAGTTGTTTCTTAAATGTCGACAGTTGGTGGACCTGATTGTGTAAGAAAATGTTTGAGGGGCAAATTGCACGAAGATTATAATTTAAGATACCGAAAGTGGGTTTAATTCATCTCATGACGATGAAAAGAGACTCTGATTATCCAAAGTGAGTTATTAATAGAATTAGGTAAATTTGGGTTGCTGCTTCTGGATGCTTACTAGATGATTCGATATTCTCTTAAGAAGATAAATTGGACATATTTTAGAATGATTGGTCTAACATATCTAAAATATGATCCCAAACAAGATGATCATGTGTCAATGGTGATTGTACTTTTTACGAAACTGTGAGAAGATAAGTTGCTTATAAGGAATATTATCCCCGTGCCTAAGTTCACGTCCCTTTTCTTTAAATAGTTGGATTTGCGCCATGCTCACCAAAACTCCCAACTCAAAGAAATACTCTCTCTCTCTCTCTCTCTCTCTCTCTCTCTCTCTCTCTCTCTCTCTCTCATGCTCAATCTGAGTTCAAGGAACATCAAGGTCGATTGGGGTCGATAGATTATTCGATATCAATAGCTACCGTCAATCGCCTAAAAGTGATCTCAAAAATTAGTTCTCTCGACTTGGTCATACTTGAATTGAGTTTGAGGACCATCGAGGTTGATCAGGGTCAACAATGGTCGTGATTCGCAGGTCGATTTTTCGATATCAATAGCCATCATCAATCACCTAAGAGAAAAAAAAAATTATTCTAGTTATTAGCGATGGATTGTCACGTGCCGTTAATTCAATAGTTAATAAACTAATGACAAGAAACAGAGAAAAAAACTTCCGATTGCATTGTAAATAATGATGATATTGTATATGACCACAAACGAAAACCTTGTTACATGTAGGATTTTACAGGGTACGAAACTATGCGCTATAATAATGTCATAAGAAAGGGTCATAGAGCAAAAAATCAAGGAGTTGTCCTCGAGGGTGTAAGCTCGGTAATTTATTTTTCTCTCAGGAAAATTATGTCAGAACTTCTAAAAATTTCTATAGAATGCAATCAAGTTGTAAATGTTTCAAAATTTTTTGAATCCTAATCAATCAAGTATTGGTTTAGTCATCGATTGCGAGCTGTTATTGGAATTTGGACCCTTTTCACATTAAGCATGGCATTAACCATAGTCATCTAAAAAAGCGTGGGGCTTTCTTTATTATTGCTTAAATGACTTGTTCATGAGAATCAATCTAAAAGTAAACTCAATTTTGAGTTGAAATCGAGAAAAGGTTGAGGTTAAAGTAAAATCTTGACTCTGGTCGTTGAATCTCAAGATATTGACGTAAGTGTAATTTTCTTGAACAATTCTAGAGATACAAAGGGCGTCAAAGGAGAATCTTCCTGACCACTACTTGGAATAATTTGAGCGTGGAAGCCTGCATGAACTTCATAAGACTGATCTGATCTAATTGAAGTTATTCCATCTTATGTAGTCAAGGAATATTTTCTTATATAACATAGTGACAACTTGGGAAATGTTTTTTTTTTCCAAAAAGAAAAAAAAAACCTGTAAACTTAGAGAACAAGAGAGTTGGTATAAATTTAAAATGACGTGGTCCATGCAATGTTAGATGGGACTAATTGGTCCCCTCTCTAGCTATTGTTAGAACTTAGACATCTTGTGATTTAGTGTGTCACTCGTGATTCATCGACTCAACCCAAGTAAAGGACAATTAAGGTCCACACGATGTCCACATTGCTTATTAGATGGGACTAATTGGTCCCCTCTTCAACCATCGTTAGAATTCGGACATCTTATGATTAATTTGTCACTCATAATTACCATGACATATAATTTCAAGTAAGGGACAATTAAGGTCCATACGATGTACACCTTGCCCATTAGATGGGACTAATCGGTCCCCTCCTCAATTATTGTTAGAACAAAGATATCTTCTGATTAATTTGTCTCATATAGTTACCTTGACACATGTCCAAGTAAAGGACAATTAAGGATGATATGATTTAATTACTAAAAGAATTATTGTCGCCATCGGGACTTTTTAGAAAAGTTATTAAACCTTCACATCATACAATTGATTTTTTACTAATGCAGTCTTCACTTTCCTTGGCCATTTCCGCGTCACGAATTTAAAACCTTATTATTATGTTATCCCCAACAAAAATGAATTAGAAAAGTGGTGCATTATTGTGATACACCCAAGCAAGGGTGGTCCAAAATAGCTCACAAGTGGCGTAGGAAACAGCTTATAGAGAGATACTACTAGGCCAAGAAGAGATCTTTCTTTGACCCTTTGTAGATGCCGTCCACCTCTCAAAAGATTCTTTCTATCAATTTTTCTTAATGATGCATTAATTAGATTAAGTTTCATTATTTTGTATAATTCTTTCCATGGCTAGTTGTAATTGATTTATCCTAACCGCCAAAGTCTAACTAAACGTATGCTTTTAACTCTAAAGGTATGGTCATCTTGACTTGACTTGATTGAGTACCATGACTTACGAATTGCTGAGTGAAAACTACAAGGTCCCAACGATGTGAGTTCTCTGGAGAAGGTTCATGCATGCAAAGTGCTATATTATTTTTATGAATTTTGTTAACTAGTTTAGAACTCAATGGACGATTATCAAGAAGTCAAATAAAGATGATGTTGGATTTCCAAAACATCGATCTATCTTGTGAGGATGATGATATGGTATTTTGATAATTGGGTTTGTATACTAGCAATTCCAGAATTTGTCAAAAAATACAATTAAGTTATAAAATTTGTGAAAAGTACAATTAAGTCATAAAACTTGTCAAATTAATATAATCAAATCATTCCGTTAATACCATCAATTTGTCTAATGAAAAATGCTAACATAGCATTTTAAAATGAATTTCTCTTTCCTACGTGGAATTTTTTAAATTATTTTCTTCTTCAAAGTTAAATTAAATTAAAAATTAATAAAGGTAAAATTTTACTTAAAAAAGAAAAAGAAAAAGAGAAGGGCAAGGAAGGCCTCATTAGTGGGCACTATTGTCGTCGCCACCCATCGTTGAATTGCCAGCTTCAGGCAAGGCCTCAATGACCCAAAGCAAGGGCAACCAGATCTAGGCGATGCTGGCCCTCCACTAGGGCTAGCGATCATCGCTTGCCTTGGGCAAGGCCTCATCAGCCCTAAGAGATAGCTGGCAAGGCCTTGATTTGGGTATCCACCCAAATTTGGGCGATACTGGTTGAGTTGGTCTACATCGCCCAGATCTAGATGCCATTGTTGAAGCCTAAGGAGGGTCGCTGGCCCCTCTAGCAATGGGTGGTGATAGCAGCAACGCCCACTACCAAGGCCCTATCTTTCCCTTCTATTTTTATTTATTTGTTTATGTATTTTAATGTTTTTTTTTTAAATAAAATTTTAGCTTTTTTAGTTTACTAATCTAATTCAAATAAGATTAAAAAAGAAAATTAAAAAAATGCCACATAGGAGAGACAAATTAATTTAAAAATGCCATGTTATTTTCCTTTAAGTAAATCCGCAAGGTTAACAAAAGAATATGATTATATCAATTTGATAATTTTTAAGATTTGATTGCATATTTTGTAAGTTTTAGGTTCCAATTGCATATTTGCAAAAAATTTGAGGACTTTTAACAAACTTATCACTAGATATTTTTAAAACTAAAGCTTTTTTTTTAAATACTCTTAATAATTTTTTTCCAGTGTTCAGAGCGCTCCTTCATATTACTTTTTCTGCATGGGTTCATGGACACCATATTTTAGCTACAATAGTTTACTTGGATTATTTTCATTTATATAATTCCCAACCATCCACCCATCTACACACACAAACAGAGAGAGAGAGAGAGAGAGAGAGAGAGAGAGAGAGAGAGAGAGAGAGAGATGGGCAATAGAAACCCTGATGTGGATTCTCCCGCAACGAATGGAGGAGATGGAAGGTACAGCTACAGCAAAAATTCCCAATATCAGGTCTCTTCATCCTCTTCTTTTTCCTTTTATATTCTTCACTGATGACAATCTCCATTTGTTGCATGAATAAGCACGAGCTCTTAACACCATAATTTCAAAATAACCTCAAACTCGGGAAAGTGGGTAAAAAGAACCGGTCACTACACTTCTTCATATCAGATAAAATTGTACTAAAATATTTCGTATCTTAATTGCTACTTTTACAATGGAGGAAGAGAAATTGCTACAATGACTGATGTTTGTTGAGTTGATTCTCAGAGACTGGCCACTAACGTCTTGAGCGAAAAGCTTGATGCCACTATAATGGAGAAATTCGACATTGCAAGTCTGTCCTCTCCTTCCCATGCAATCCAACTCGCTGACCTGGGATGTGCCACGGGTCCAAACACGTTCGTAGCGATGCAAAACATCGTACAAATCTTGCAAAGGAAGTTCGAATCCCAATGCCCTAATGCTCGAACCCTGCCCGAGTTCCACGTGTTCTTTAACGACAAGATCTCAAATGACTTCAACACTCTCTTCGCGACCCTCCCCTCTGATAAACCCTACTTTGCAGCAGGCGTTCCTGGTTCTTTCCACACCAGACTGTTCCCCAACGCCTCCCTTCACTTCGTGTACTCCTCGGTCGCGCTGCACTGGCTCTCCAAGGTCCCAGAGAAAGTGACGGACCGGGACTCGGCAGCATGGAACAAAGGTAGGGTTCACTACACCAGTGCCCCGAAAGATGTGGTTGAAGCTTATGCAGAGCAGTTTGCGAAGGATATGGAGGAGTTTCTGAGGACTAGGGCAGAGGAGGTAGTGAGCGGAGGGATGGTGGTGATTATCATGCCGGGAATTCCGCATGGTATGCCTCATCGGCGAGTTCCAAGCGGGCTTATGTATGATCTCATGGCGTCTAGTCTCATGGACATGGTGAATGAAGTAAGTACCTAAAAGTGTCCCTTTCATAATAACCAAAACTCAAGGAAAAAGTGCCAGGGGATGAGATAAAAGAGAAACAGTTCATCTTCGTACAAATAAAAGTTAATTGTCAAATATGTCTTTTATCATTTTATTGTGATTATGATTGATTCTCTTAAAATACCACATGACAATACTTCTCCACAAGAAATTATGAAGATCAAACATTACAAAATTGATTGGCTTTTATCGACAAGAAAGTAATATTATCACTCGGCGTCTCGGGATTATAGTGAAACTCTTTTGGCACGTTTCCTTATCGCCACTTGTTATCTTGCTTGTCGTTGCGAAGTACTTAATCTTCCATTACATTAGTCTCCTCAGAAAATCTTCCTCATTTGTGCTATGACTAAATGCACACGAGCACGACATTAATGACTTTTTAGATATGAATCTCCTCACCGTCAATACCTTTTCAAGTAATTAAACATAAACTGAAATTTGCTCTTTTACCTATTTTTTACAGGGTCTAATCTGTGAAGATGAAGTGGATTCCTTCAACTTGCCACTGTATGCACCCTCACCGGAAGAGATGACTACGCTGGTGACCAAAAATGGCGATTTCACTATAGAAGCCATGGAGCTTACAAACCCATCGCCCAACACGAAAGGTCCCATCAACGTCCACGGATGGATGGTGCACGTGAGGGCAGCAATGGAAGGCATGCTTGGGAAGCACTTCGACAAGGACAAAATCGACGAGTTGTTCGAACGATTGGTTCAGAAGCTGTCCGACGAGTGTTCTCAAGAACTGGAATCGTGCTACAAAGAAGGCATTCAACTCTTCGTCGTTTTGAAACGCAGATAAAGTACCGATAATGATCGATGCGTAGTTGCTTGTGCGCTTACGAATGTTGATTGCCCGCTCTTTGTCCGATATAGTTGATTCCCTGCGTTTGTCCTTTATTCCCTACTCAAGATTTGCTTGCATAAAGTGTTTGTCCTGTAGTAGAAGTTTGTGCTTTATTTCTACTTTCTAGTTCTTATTAATAAAAATCCTATGTTCTAGTTTTATTAATAAAAATCCATTTATTAATTGTAAAAATTGCTCAGTCACCGTATATTGTTTAAAAAAGAAAGTACTTATATCTTGTTTGGTTCCCAAGCAACAAGAATCTCATTCCAGTAGAAAGGATTGTTTGGTAATACATTTACATATCAGGTTATTCACAATAGGATTAAAAGGGGAAAATCTATTTTGATTATAAACTTGCTTGTTTTGATAATCTCATTCCAGTAGAAAAGAAGTATAAGGTTGGAATGATGAGACGACCACGACCAATCAAAGAGGCTAGTAGGTCATGAATCAACACAGGATACTCGAATAGCTTACCTAAAAATAACTAAGAAACTCAAATTTCACAAACAACCTAAGTTAGAGTATATCTGAACTGTACCCTCTAAAGATAGCTAGTAGAAGACGAAGGTAAGGAAAGCTTCAAATACGCAGTATTTGAATTTTCTTTGGAGGAAAATTTTGGGTTTGGCAGTTGACTAACTGAACTTCGGTTTTTTGATTCCTCAAGGCAGTAAATTCCGACATTTTGGAATTGATTTTTGACTAGAATGAAATCCCGCCTATCCTCGAGGGCATGCTAAACTAGAGACGCGTGACTTACCCAGAAAATTTGGAATAGTCACTCCTTGAAAGTCCAAGGTACACGATCAAGTCGAGGTTGAATGCTGCGCCATCGCATGTGCAAAGAGCCTACTCTGGCTGCTTTATTAAACCATTAGGATTTTGAACCGAAGTGGAGGATCAAGACCGACGTTGGTTGGGCGTTGAAGTTTCGCTTTTGCTGATGATAGCTCCGACAAGTCACTTAAAAATTCAGACCACCAATAAGGTTCACTTGATATAAAAAGTTACTGAACCAATGAGTAAAATAACAGCTGAGTTCAAAAGCAGTTCCTTATATATATTCACACGTAAAAGCAATATACAACAGTACCAAAATAATTACAGATCGACATATGCCATAAGAGCGTGTCTGTGGAACTTACATGACAACTAATGCAAATCATTTGTCTTCACAAATAAGACATACATCTAAGCTATACTTGAATGCTTTAGAGAATTTAACTCAGATCTGCAGTCAAATGCTGATTTCTTCTAGCTTCTCTATAGAAGCCCTCTCTCTTTTTATGTGAAGAAGCTTGTCATGAACACACCACGGAAAACTTAAGAAATGATCTTCATCAGCGTCCTCCTTATAGTGGCCCCAGAATTTCGGGTGGTAGGTGACATGATACCAAGCTGATGCCTTTGCATATATATTAACACCACCAGAAGCTGATCCTGACTCCGTATCATTGAACCATGACCTGGCTTCCTTTCTCAAGGAACTCAGCGCAGAATTTATGCCTTCCGGATCTCTTCTTTTATCAAATTTCGACTTCGTCAGTATACTCCCACTTAGCATTTCAGCCTCGGTTTTGATGTCATAATAATGCATCAACCTCCTCAATTTGCAGTCATACTCAAGTTTGTACTGAAAGGCCTCCATGACATAGTCCTCAAAGCCTTCTATTTCCATTTTACAATCGTAGGAGCTCAGAGCAACTTCCCTCGTGAAGGAATTTATAGAATTGGTATATGGTGCAATCCCCTTGACCTCTCTGTAAAGCTTCCCGATTACATGCTGAGATTCGTAGGTGCACTTATCAGACTTTTCCATGAAGTCTGGGTATTCTCTAACTCGCAGATGACATGGAATTTTAGCAGGAACACCAGTTATTGGGAGGTCAACTGCCACAGAAAATAACTCTGCAAGCTCAGTACAAGATTTGCTGTACGCCTTCTCTGGCTCCTTATCTGCGAACGCTGTGTGAGAGTTTGCAATAACCCCTAAACTATCATTGACTATGTAATCTGCGAAGTACTCCACGACTTCCTGGATGGTAAAACATTAAATTGGGATAGCATGAGCTTATCAGTTATCCACTGAGAAGGTACGGATCAGCAGAAGACGCTAATAAATGAAGTTCCTCATGAAACAAATATAGAGATGTCGAATGAGAAAGACTTGCAAGTGAAGTTTGAAGAGGCATGCTACCGAACAGAAGGGCACTTTCTTTAGTTAAAGAACTATAAGGTTCACATGCTGAGCAACAAGAGTTACATTATGCTAATAAAGCAGACTAGATGCTCAAATATCTGCTTTGTAATGAACATTGCCAAATGATTTCCCCAATAAATTGAATGAAACAGTGCCATCCATATTACTAGCTTTCTAGTATCTCATCTTCATAAACTATGAGGGGATCTAGTGATGTCCAATACTTGTGCATCTACTGGTTCCCCTGATAGATGACTTAAATGGGTACACATAGAAACTCTCCACTCAGAAGTACCAGAACATAGCCTATTCCATTCTACATATTGTATTTTAGGATAACAAATATATTTGACGAACCAAAAGATGGAGAATTGAAAGGGAAAAACATGGAATGTCAATGCCAAAGATGACAACTATTTGTACAAGTTTGAAAAGTTCAATTTGCTAAACCACGACAAGATATTCCTTTCCAATTCAGTTGAGTGAATTAAAGATGTCCTCAGTCCACATAAATTATGGTCCAGTTATAGCAATAATGGCATATCTATTTGATAACTGGTAAGGAAACTAAAGGTTTTTATCAAAATTTCTGTTCATATTGCTTGCCAAAAGAATATGATATCTGGGTAAAAGAAACCACACTAGATTAGCATTGCAACTGTTCTTTAAAGTCTTTGATCTCATTTAACAGCCTCATATAAGATGTTTTGCATATAAGCATGCCACTTGAACAATATGAATGCAAACTACCATCAGTGAAATCCTCTCAAAAATAATGCTTAATGGGCAAGCATGCGTGTGCTTTCAGAGAAATAGGTGTAGCTGTTTGTTAGTGGTCAATGCGTACCTCAATGGTGACATCATGATCAAGAGTTACAGGAGATGCTGGGGTATAATCCATGGGTTGACACAAACGAGGAGGAAGCAGATCAGGATCCCAGCAAACAAAGTATATATCTCCATCCAGATCACTTCCCGAACATTCATTTGGATGTGGCCTGGAGATTAGTAGCAAAATATCAGAAAATTGTGATGATTACGCATAGATGCTATCGGGTACCAGGCAGGACCTTGCATGAACAAACAGAGAGATCTAATATCAAACTGTTCCATGATTGCTTGTAATTATGAAGTTTACCATCTAAAATCAAAAGAAAAAGAAGGAGAATCCGCTGAGTCCGGATAAATCAATCTTTTTGGTATCTATTAATTTAATAACACGAGAGCTACAATGATAATCACATCTGAAAAAATGTCATGTTCTACTTACAGCCAGAGATGCCAGTTCACCAACTAGGGGAAAAAATTGGAGTTGAGAGGTAATGTGATCATGATTTTATCTGCTTATATATAGTTGTTTAGATGGACGACGTGGGTTTGTTCGTACAATATCTTTTGTGCAGAAGTCCACATATTGTTTGTACAAATCCCCAGTTACATGAATGTTTCTATCTATATAAATAAATAAATAAATAAATAACCAGACAAAGAAAATGCCGATACATCATTCAGTTCATTCACATGCTCAATACTCCATCCTTGATAGCTTTGACAAAATCTTTCTCATAACAATTTCTGTACATTGTCATCACCTACTTGGTATCTTTATGAACAAACTAGTGCACTTTCCATCTTTTTACAAAATAATCACAATTACCAAATAAACCCGCTATGGTGAGGTTGGCTGAGGTTTTTACTTCCTTCTTATTTTTTAAGCAAACGGTGGGCTGAGACTGGAGGTTTGAGACAGTAAAAAGTGAAAAAAAAAAGAAGAAGAGAGAAATGCGTCCAGACTTAACTGCCTAGAATATTACTCGGTGGGAATGAGAAGAACTGACATATTACGAAAATGAGTACCAGCAATAAAAGAAGAAAACTTACCTCTTTCCTTTCTGAGGAAAAACAATACAATCAACCATATGGTGCAGAGATGGAACATCAACAGCCTTTAAGACACGGACATCTCCAGGATGCAGGCAAGGGTTTTTTGCAACCACCAATTTTCCCTGAAAGATAAAAGTGTCAAGCGGGGACCCATTTCTGCTTGACTTTAGCATGGTTTTGCTTCCAATCTGCAAATTTCCGACCCTAGAGAGTTGAACAAACACCTGACCATATTCCAAAGTCCTTGTTTCATCTAAACATCCCATCATTGATCGTCCATCTGGGACAAAGATCCTTGCTTTGGTACGCAAGTCAAGCAACTTCGATGCACAGAATGTTCGAAGCATCATTGATAGAAAGGGTTCCACATCTGGCTCACAACCACAGATAAGCATTTCTAGAAGAACCTCAGTATTCTCTCCAGGAGACATAAGCTTCAGCGCATGCTGCGCCACCAGAGGATCCGTTAAAATAGCATCCAGTTGACAGAGCGCCTCTTTTTGCTTCCTTTCAAAAATTTGATCCTCAACTCCAAGAGTAGACAAAAGAGTAATAATCTGGCGATTAAGAAAGCAAGGCTGATACCTGCTCCACGCTAAAACATCTAATTTTGTATATGATGATTCGTATTTATGCATGCTGCTTCTTAACGATAATTTTTTTGATGAAGTTGGATCCACTGCGACAACACCTTTGAACCCACCATATCGAATCTGAAATGCAGATGGGGTTGAAATTATAGAAGCACATTTTCTAGCCACTTCCAGAGCAAATTGGTGAGATATTTTCCCAATACCATCGGAGAAAACATATTTAATACCACCCCTTATGGTTTGCACATCTGGTATCCTTTCAAATTCATCTTTCCCGACATTAAGAGTTTCTCTTGATGAACAAAAGGACTGACCTAGTCTGGCAGCATATTTTGCCACAATTCGTATCTTACGAAAATCCCCCATCCACTCCCTTATATCTGTCGCAGTCAGCCCTTCCCTGGAAGCAAACATCCAAACAGAACTATCCCGTAACTGACTTTTTGAAAAGGCAAGAAACTCGAACCTCTTATCACCAATAACAATTCCGTCTCTCAATATTGAGACTATCCTCTTATAAATTCCGCTTCGCCTTTCATTACTTGCAGAGTTACGCGGAGACCAATTTGTTGAATAAATTCTGTCAAGCTCCTCATCAACAAAAGAAACACGGAGAAAATTATCAATATCTCCAGGATATTTACGCAGCACCCGATTGGAAACATTCAATTCTGGACCATAGAAATACATCTTAGAAGGAGTTACTTGAACCCTCCGCACATACAACAACCCATCATCTAGAGAAAGAGTGCCATCTGTAGGTTTATGGTCATAACTTAGATACCGCTGATATTGCTCCTCAAGCCAAGTTACAGGATGGTAACAGCAATCTTTTAGACGACCCAGTTTTTCCAAGGCATGTTCTATGCAAGCAACGTTCCTGTCCATTCTTCTTGGATCAACCAGCTCGAAAAATTTTGAATCCAGAACCGGCCATGGTAGATACCCATGCTGAACCAAGGAACAGACTTTGAATAAGATTCCATATGGCAACACAACTCCAGCAGGTGGAAGCACAACAGGTACAAGACCTGAACGACAAGTACAAGGAGGGGCACTTTTCAGGGTGAATTGCCCACTCTGTTCTTTGTAACGATCAAGATACTTATCAAAATCAGGAAGCTGATGATGATGCTGAAGTTCCAGACACAAAGAGGAAGTTTGGCCAATACAGAAAGATGGGGTAAAATCAACTTCCCTAACCCATTGGTCATCAGGAGCTACCATAAAATATTTGAGAGAGGAGGAATCTTTTTTATGGATCCGAGGGGCACCTAGTAACTGGTGAATTAAGACCACAGAATGAAAAAAAGAAATTAGTAGTGTCCAGCTTAACGGGCATATAAAACTAATGTGATATTTTTCAAAGGAAAATTGCTGCTCTACCAACAACAGATTGGGGAAGTTCATAAATCATACATCATAGAAAGAATATCATCCTCAGAGAAGTAAAACAGCAGGTCTTTTATATATTGTGAATCATGACAATCTGCACTGTATAGGCCCTCCTACTGCATACAATTTATCGACATATCCAACACCAACAAGAAAATAGCAATTTGATGTTTTGGCTTAAAAACTTCAAGCATTAAGTTGAAGCATCAAACCTGAATGACTAGATACTTCAGAGTTTGACCACATGGTTGGTGCAGTTGATTCTGCCCAATATTCTCATAGGAGAGCTCAAGCTTGTAGTCCACAAAATTATAGGTTAAAAAGAAGAACAATTTTCTCATGCCAAATCCAAATTTTACAGAGGCATTTGGGCTCTCCCACAAGGCAGTGAACACATCCTCAGAAGTCTGACATCCAAAATGCAAAGTTACATTATCCATGCAATGCTGAAAGACCTTGGGATTTGGAACAATATCAGAACCCCGTTCTGAAGCCATTAAACATGAATCACCATACCAGAGATCATAACTTTTAGTGAGAAAAATAATATCTTCGGCATCACCTTTAGCAGTAAATTGAACATGTGCACATGTTCTTCGCTCTCCAACTCTTGGTTTCTGAATATCCACTGCATAAACAGTCATTTTGCCAAGATATTGCTCCAGAAAATCTTTGACTGCTTCTGCACTAATTGTTGAGTAGAACCCGTCCAACTGAATAGTCCTACCCATGCTATGTCAAAGACTCTAGCTGCAATTAAAAAACACACACACACACGAGAAAAAAGAATTAAGTTGAGGACATAACATGGATATTGCCTCTGCGCAATGCTCATAAAGATGAAAGGTTGGATTCTTAAAGATGATAGGTTGGTTCCACATAACCAACACTGAAGGGTCAAAATACGCAATCACAAGTCTTACCTCTTTAATTATTTGCAAGTACATCTAGGAACATCTTCAAGAGCAAAACTTGGACATGGTCAGAAGTGCCTGTTCACAACTCATCAACTGGTAAACACCTCATAACTATGTGGCAACTCGAGAGCGGCCAAGTCTTCCATATGATTGCAAGACCAAATAAAGCAGTCGGCAGGATGAGAAATTCATATCCCCGAGATCACCGAGCCAAGTACAACAACACAATCATGTTGATCCGCTTCCTCCTAACGAGATCATCGATCCATGTCCGAAACAAATGCAAGATGAATTCTTAATCCAACAGTCTTATTCCAAATGAAGTGCACAGTCAAAGCATAAATGTTCTCCGATCCGTCACTAGCATCTAGCTCCGCCTCTCTCTCACCGGAACGACTCGATCACGCCCCCCCGGCGGCCACACATCTTCGACGGAGCTAAGAAACGTAAGAGCATCTTAGCAAAGGTGATCAGGAGAGACGAACAATCTGAGATTTCAAAATCTAAGTGAGCAGAGCAAGTGTCGCGATCATAGAAGTCGTACCCTTACATGGAATCGGCATTCGTGGCGGCGCGGCCTGAAGCAGCAGTTGCGCACCGGAGGAAGCAGTCCATCTCCGGAGGCCCCGCCGTGGCAAAAGCCATTACAGAAGGAGGAGTAGGAGGAGGAGGAGGAGGAGGAGAGAGATTTCAGACTCTTCAGTACCGTAGTGACTTTGACTACAGTCAACCCCAGTGTTGACCAGCGCGACTGGGAGTCGCCCGGAAGGCAGATCTGTCACAGCCGCGTCATCTCAGGCGCCTCCGCGAATTTTACTTTCTATGTTTTTGCAAATTAGAAATTATCATCCTACTAAAAAGAGTAGTGCTAGATTTATTAGAACAATATTAACTTTGGATAAATATCACGAAAAACTTTAAATTAGTAAATTGATAAATTTGTCTCAAATTAATTTTTGACAATAAAAAATCATAAAACTGATACATTTGTGACAAAAGTACAATCTATTAATTTTCATTAAATTTTACCGTGAAATTACTGAATTAGATAACATGTGACAGTTAATAGATATACTAATTTGAGATTTTACCCTTTGTTAATAGTTTATGTTTTTTCGTGATACTAATTTAATTTAATGAAAATAAATTAAAGGTAAATTTATCACAAATATATCGATTTTAGGTTTGTGATGGTAAAAAAATTAATTTGGGATAAATTTATCGTAAGAGTACTAGTTTCAAGTTTTTGGTTGTCAAAAATTTAGTTTTGATTAAATTTGTTACAAATATATTAGTTTGGAATTTGTCAAAGTATTAACTCATTAATTTTAGTGTGGTAATGTAAATGTGGCCATGACATGTCTCATTAAACTTGTTGAGAAATATTTTTGTCAAACACAATTTAAATTAGATTAGATCAGAAGAGCAAAAATACAGGCAAGAGGGCCCCCTCCCACCTATGGCCATCACCACATGGGTGGCGGTAATGGTTGGCGAGGGAAGCTGTAATATCCTGAATTTCGACCTATCTCGGGATATGTGAAATGGTTATTTTATCAATGCACTGTTAGTTACGTTTACTCTGAGTTAGCTCCTCACGAGTTAACTAACTGTTCGATAAGGCAATTGAGAATCGATATACGTACGACTAGTGAATTTAATCAAGGATAGGCCGTTCGACCATAATGATCAAAGAGGAATAATACTACACTATGGCAAGCCAATTAGCGAACGGAAATAAATCGATTAGGCAAAAGTACGAGGTCGGATTGTGGGTGATTCCGCATGACTTCGATATTAATTGCGAACGACGTTAAACCGATTTCCTTTTGGCCTTATACTTAATATGAGCAATTAACCTCTCGTGATTACATGACAATCGATGATCGCCCTGATTTGAATACACGATCGTGGATTGAAAAGCTTTCAACCACGGGTCAAGCGCGCGAGAACCCCTAAACGCCGCCCGAAAGTTAGGTCGTACTAAAATTGCGATTGATCAATGTTAATCACGAATTTCAATCCGGTTTCGGGTATCGAACTTTTAAGGTTATCAAGACTAAAATATTGAAGTTGTCTCATTAATTCTCGGATTTATCAAGAAGCCCGAATTATTGGAAAAGAATTAAACTGGCCGAATTTTGAAGCAAATATTTAGGAATTTATGCTTCAAGGTAAAAAAATCAACTTACCCCTTTCTAGATGTTTGTTCTCTTTCTTTTGTCTTTTTCTTCTTTTTCCTCCCCAGCTTCCTTCGCATGTTTCCCTTTCTCTCTCCCCCTTTTCTTTCTCTTCCCCCTCACGTTTTCTTCCCCCCGTCGACACCCACTTGCCCCATCCCATCTTTAACTTTGTCAACTTTCTTTTTCTCTCTCTCCATCAATGTGTCTGACACCCATGTGGGTCTCTCCGAGAAAATATTGGGTAAGTGAGACGTTACACGTAAGTTGTGCAGCTCGCCACTCAAAAAAAGACACGTGGCGTCCACGTCGGCGGTGGGCCACACAAGGGGCTGAACTCCTCTCTCCTCTCTCCTCTACCAAATCGTACATTTTTCTGCTCTGCTATGTCCTCTCTCTCCTCTCAACCTCTACTCCGGCCGGGGGGGAACACGACGGCGAGCCTCCACCTCTGCCTCCCCAAGCCCCACCCCTCCGCCTCCACTCATGGATCTAGACGTCAACGCCGCCTCCGCCGTCGCCTCCCCAAGTGCCCCACCTCCGGCGGGGAGGCTCGCTCGAAACAAGACACGAAGCCGAAGGATTTGCGGGGAAATGGGCGGCGCGATTCTTCGAGTTCTAATTCGTGGAATTCGGCCACGGAGGACATGATTTTCTCGCCGTCGAACTGGAACCCAGAAGAGAAATCACCATTGCCGTCGCCCCCGAGCAAGGGCGGCTGCTTCTGGTGCTCGCCAAAGAAGCCGACGCCGAGGAAGCGGGACGAATCTAGGGCTATCGAGAAGGCAATGAGCAGGAGCTTTAAATGGATGGAGGAGGACGGGATATTGTTTGATTTAGGGGCTTCTCGGTTAATGAGCGAAGAAGTTCTTTGAAGAAGGCAATGGAGGCTTGGCGGAGGCGGAGGCTTGGGGAGGCGGAGGTCCGGATCCACAAGCGGAGGCGAAGGGGCGGGGCTCGAGGAGGCGAGAGGTGGAGGTTTGGATCCATGAGCGGAGGCGGAGGGGCGGGGCTCGAGGAGGCAGAGCCTTGCCGTCGCGTTCCCCCCAGCCGGAGCAGAGGTCGGGCTTCTCTCTCCCCTTTGCAGAGGAGAGAGAACATAGCAGAGAAAAAAATGTACGATTTGGCAGAGGAGAGAGGAGAGAGGTTCAGCCTCGTGCGTGGGCCCACCGCCGATGTGGATGCCACGTGTCCTTTTCTGAGTGGTGAGCTGCACAACTTACGTGTAACGTCTCACCTACCCAATATTTTCTTGGGTCTCTCTCTTGCGTAGCACGTTCGACACCCTCCCCCTTCCCAGCAACTTCTTCTTCTTCCCTTCTTCTTCTTCTTTTCTGGCCAACGTTGGCTTGCTACTGTTGCTGCGTTTTCTTGCTGCTGCCACCCATCACCGCCGCAGCACCGCCGTCCCGCTAGCTCGCCGTCGGTCGCCGATGAGTCGCCGTTCGCCGGTCTCATCGTCCGCCAGCCCCGCGAGCCAGCTGCACTACTTCTCCTCCTCTGTCCGACGGTGCTGCTGTCTGTCTGCTCCAAATCTGGTCGCGCGCCGCCGCCGCAACGCCGGCCGCCTTGCCGGACAACGTCGGACCGCCGCCGCCGTCGCAACGCCGGCCGCCTTGCCGGGACGTCGGACCGCCGCCGCAAGCCACCGCCCGCTGCTTTCCGTCACTGCTCTCTCTCTCTTTCTCACCCTCGGTTCTGGTTTGAATCGAGCCGACCCAGCACCGCCTGAGCTCCGCCACCTCGCCGTCGTCCCTCCGCCCTAGCCACCGCCGTCTGCCCAGCACCGGAGCCACCCTAGCCGGTTGCCACCCCCCCAAACCAATTGCTACACTACCTCCCTTTTCCCTCTCTCGGTTCTGTCCAGACCTCGCCGGAGCCGCCCGCCTGGTCGCCAGAGCTGCTGGCCGCCGTCCGGAGTCACCGAGCCACCCACTAGCCAGCCCCGTGCCGTTGGTTCCTTCGTTTCTCAGCTTTTCATCACATGGATAGTCGAGCGGTCCTGGGCCACCTCGTCTCAACGTGCCAGAGGTTCCTGAGCGTTCCTCTCGTCGCCATGGTCGCACTCGTGTTGTCGGAATCGCTAAACGCATGAGTTGATTTTCTAAACCTTTCTTAGGGTGCCTAAACTCCCTTAGGATGATTAGTTTAATGTTAAGCATGGTTAATGTTGATGATTGGTGTTTGATTATTATTGAGTAAGCTTGTTTAGTGTTGATCATGGTTAGAATAAATTAACTGCGGTTAGATTAAATGTAGTTGGTTAATCGCAGTTAGATTAAAGTAATTTTGATTGGATTAACTAATCGTAATCGGGTTATTTAACCATAGTTGGGTTAGACCAGTAATCATGATTAGTGTTAATAAATATTTTTTTTGGAATAAAATAATAATTATTTATTAAATTCGGAATTATTATTTATTATTTTCGGAATTAATTAATTTATTATTAATTTCGAAATTGGTTGTTATTATACTTGGGTAATAATTAATTAATTATATTTGGAGAATAATTGATTAATTAGTGGTGGATGATTAATTATTCTTGAATGTTGATTATTGATTGTTAAATAATTATTAATGGAATATTTTTGGAATAAAGTATTATTTTTGAAAAGTACGTTATTAATTAATTGTATTAGTATTGATTAATTCGTGTGGATTATTGTTTGTACTTTCCTCACGTGGGTTATATATCGAGTGGATTATTGTTCGTACTTTTCTCACGTGAATTTTATATCGAATACATACATATATGCTGCTTTTGATGACATTGTTTAATATGTACTCGATTGAGTAAATTCATGGACTGCGATTGTGAATTAGGGTTGATTGTATTGAGCATATTCATGTGACTATATGTGAAAGGCATTTGTATTCGCGTGACCACGTGTGAAATATTATCGCATTACATGTAGAGTTTGTGATGGATTAATATGTACAAGCACGAATCATGTCTGCATTGACTGTCCTGAAAGAGAATAAACTGAGCATGATTAATTGGTGTGCTTGCGTGGTCACGTAAGAGCCGGTCACCCAGTGGGGATCTATGGTGGACGAAGTCCGTATTATGGGAATGCCCGGGCGTCGAATGCGGGTCGCGGTAGAGGCCGAACCTATGCTTCTTGTGAATGCCGTATGGGCGCCAGACGTTGCCGTGCCTAATGCAATGGGACGATGCCCGGTTAGGCCGGTAGACTGCCAACTTGTGTGTTGGAAGGAAATTCCCCCAAAGTGTTGTTAATAAGTGGAAAACGAGCAAGTGCATGGTACATGAGACAACTTGAGAGGTGTTCTAATTATTTGATATACTTGTTGCATTGAGATGGACATATGATAGACTATATCATGCAGGTTGCGTGTGACAAAAGCGAGGTAAGGATGTTTGTGATTGCGATTGTTAACTGTTAATAATTGCATATGAGCCTTGGTTTAATCGTGCGTCTGTTAATGATCGATTGGGTGTTACTCTGTTGTTGAATTGTTGACGATGGAGACATTGCACGTCAGAGCGCACTCGAGGCGAGTAGGTCTCCTAACCAAGGCTTAGAATTTTGACTTACTGAGATTTATCTCACTGGTTATTGAATAACCATTTTCAGCTCCATAGGATGGAGGATCGACGCGTGTTACGGCTCGTGGCCGTTTTTGAAGGGAGTAGATTAACCTCGGCTTATTGGTTTCTTTGGCTCAATAGGAAGATGCCCGTGGTAAGGGCTTGTACTTGTAAACTTCCTAGGGTTAATCAGTAGATAAATAAAGCAGTACTTTGGAACGTGTTATTGTTGGATTTTCCTGCTATCCCTGTTTTTGTAATTGACCGGGGATTGTGATTCGCTTCCGCATGTGTTTAATTAAAAGATAAAAATAATAGTCAGCGACGGATCTGAAGAGTCGCAAATCAAATGACCGTAAGAGAATAGAGATTGTCGCGGACTTGAGGTTGGGGTTGTGACAGCAGGCAACCCTTGCCAATCAATTACAAAAGCCAACAGGTCTTCACCAAAAACAAGAGAAGACAACAACTCTCTCCCAGATCTGGGCGAGGGTCACTCACCCCCTTCCATTTCTAGTGAGGGCTAGCAAGCCCTTGTCTTTGGTCGATGAGGGTCGTCGTCCCTCATTCAAGCGCTAGCAGTTGCCACCGCCCACCAACAATGATGCGACAGCCACAAGTGGGAGGCTTGTATGTTTTCTTCTTTTTTTAGATTTTATTTTTTTTGAGTTTTTTTATGAAAAGGAAAAAACAGAAAGAAAAGAAAGAAAAAATTTAAAATTTAAAAGTTAAAATGCCTTCACCAGCCAGTGAGTTTAGCCATTTTTTTTAGACTTATATGCCCGCTTCAAGCCCTTATTAAAAATAAAATTCACTCAGGCCATTATTCCATTATTTGAAATACTATATACTTCATACTCTTATTTGAAAAAATGACGGCACTTCAATCTCTTATTTGGAATTTTCCTTACAAATAATGTTAATTAAACTAAGTTTGCTACAACTAAAGTATAATGGATATCCTTGTGATAGAACTTCGGATCATGACACCCATACATGGTTATGTGAACGACAAAAAAAGAGAAAGGACACCGAAACCAGAGCATAGACAATTCAACTTGTGCAATCATGCAACAACGGGTACAAACTCATGCAACGTGCGGAGACTCTTTCGAGGATGATGGTGGTAACGGAGGATTGAACATAACAAGAACTTGCACCTCCCGAATATCGCATCATTAACCATTACAGAATTCGTGCGTGTTTGAGAAATAAATGTGACCCACACAAGGAGGGAGGGAGGGAGAGATGGGCAACGGAACCCTGAAGTGGATTCTCCCACAATAAATGGAGGTGATGGAAGGCACGGCTACAGCGAAAATTTCCAATACCAGGTCTCTTCATCCTTTTCTTTTTCTTTTTACGATTCTTAATTGATGATAATCTTCAAAATTTGAACAGGTCTTTAAAAGATTTAAGGAAGACCCAAGAGCAGGCCATTTAACCAACTCTTGAGCAAATAGAGAAAACTATATCATCTTCCATATTCCTTAACTTGCTCCATGGAGGAAGGTCTTGTTATCCGAAAGGGACCGAGTCTCTTCATCCTTTCCTTTTTCTTTTTATGATTCTTAACTAATGACAATCTCCATTTGTCGTATGAATAAGCACCGGCTTTGACACCATAATTTCAAAATAATCTCAAACTAGGGAAAGTGATGAAAAAGAACCGGTCACTCTATTTCTTCATGCCAGATAAAACTGTACTAAAATATTTTGTATCTTAATTACGACATATAAAATGGAGGAGGAGAAAATTGCTGCAGTGACTAATGTCTGGAAAGCTCGATGCCACTATGACGGGGAAATTCGACATTGCAAGTCTATCCTGTCCTTCCCATGCAATCGACCTCGCTAACCTAGGATGTGCCACCGATCCAAACACGTTCGTGGCGATGCAAAACATCGTACAAATCTTCTTCAACGACATGATCTCAAATGATTTCAACACCCTCTTCGCGACCCTCCCCTTTGATAAATTCTACTCTGCGGCTGGCGTCCCTGGCTCTTTCCCCGCCACATTGTTCCCCAACGCGTCCCTTCACTTCGTGTACTCCTCGACCGTCCTGCACTGGCTCTTCAAGTTCTCGGAGAAGGTGATGGACGGGGACTCGGCAGCATGGGACAAAGGTAGGGTCGCTAGTGCCCCGGAAGAAGTGGCTGAAGCCTTGTGCAGAGCAGTTTGCGAAGGATATGGAGGAGTTTTTGAGGATTAGGGCTGAGGAGTTAGTGGGCGGAGGGATGGTGGTGATTATCAATGCGGGGAATTCCGCACGGCATGCCTCATCAGCGAGTTCTTTGCATAGTTGTCTTGTAATCAGGAATACTAGGTTGGCAAGTTGATTACAAGATAACCATGCAAAACATAGGCCAACCTATAAGGAGGAATTACATCTCTACATTTTCATCCCAAACGCGAGAGGCTACTATACCTACATATCTGGTAGTAGCCAAAATCGAAATCTTGACGTAATATCTATCTTCATCATCAAAGACTCCATTAATTCTTACTTAATCATTTTTTTTTCCAAGTGAGAGAGAATACGAGGGTGACATTATAGGGTCTCACACCCCAAGACAAATCTCCCTCATGTTTCTTCCATTTAAGTCTTTTAAAAATCTACTCAAGTTCAATCTCATGGCTATTAGTCTCATGGACATGGTGAATGAATTAAGTACCTTAAAGTGTCCTTTTATGATAACCAAAACTCTAAGGAAAAAGTGCCGGGGGAAAGGATAAAAGAAAAACTATTTATCTTCATGCAAAGAAAAATTAATTGCTAAATACATATTTTATCATTTTATCGTGATTATTATATTAAAATATCACGCGGCCATAACTTTCTGCACAATACTTCTCCATAGGAAGTTATGAAGATAGAACATTATAAAATTGATTGGCTTTTATTGATAAGAAAGTAATATTCATCACCCGACATCTCAAGATTGCAGCCAAAGTCTTTTGGCGTGTTTTCTTATTGCAACTTTTTATCTTGCTTGTAGTGAAAGGCATTGAACTCTTCATCGTTTTGAAACGCAGATAAGGCATCGATAACGATGGATGGGCAGTTGCTTGTGCGCTTACGAATTTTGATCGCCCGTTCTTTGTCCGATAGTAGTTGATTCCCTAAGCTCGTCCTTTATTCCCAACTCAAGATTTGCTCGTGAAAAAAAAAATGTTTGTCTTGGAGTAGAAGGTTGTGCTTTATTTCTACTTTCTAGTTTTTAATAATAAAATTCCTATCTTCTAGTTTTATGAATTAAAATCCTGTTATTAATTGAGAAAGTCACTCAATCACTGTATTGTGTTTGTGAAGAAAGAACTTATGCCTCGTTTGGTTCCATGCGACGAGAATCTCATTCCAATGGAAAGGATTATTGCATTTGGTAATACATTTAGATATCAAGTTATCCATAATACGATTAACAGGGGAAATTCATATGGCCTCATAATAAGATTACATTTGCATGTTTTGATAATCAGATTATTAGAGTACCAAAACATCTCGTGGGCCGGCACATTGATTAGTTGTTTGGGCCTTTCGCCTAATGAAACTAAAGGTACGAATTATGATCTTCAGCGTCGCTCTCAGGATCCTCATCTTCAAGAGCCATAGACTCATGTGACTCTATAAATATGAAGTATAAGGGTTCGAATGACGAGACGGCCACAACCGGTGAAAGGCTCGGTCATCAATCATCCCCAGATACTCGAATAGCTTACAAAAAATAAACTCTAATTTCGCACAGAACCCAAGTTATAGGAGTATATCTAACTATACCCTCTAAAGATAGCCAATCGAATTTTCTTTAGAGGGAAATTCTTTGGATTTGGCAGTTAGAAAACTGAACTTTGATTATGATTACTCAAGGCGCTAAATTTTGACCTTGTGCAATGGATTTTTGACTTGGATGGAAATCCTGCTTATTTTCAAGGACATGCTAAACTGCAGACCCGTCACTTACCCATAATTTATGGAATAGTCACTCCTTGAAAAGTCCAAGGTACACGATCGAGTCGAGGTCGAATGCTGCGTTGTCTCATGTGCAAAACGTCGAATGCTGCGTTGTCTCATGTGCAAAACGTCTTCTCTGGCTGCGTTATTAAACCATTTGGATTTTTGACTTGGATGGAAATCCTGCTTATTTTCAAGGACATGCTAAACTGCAGACCCGTCACTTACCCATAATTTATGGAATAGTCACTCCTTGAAAAGTCCAAGGTACACGATCGAGTCGAGGTTGAATGCTGCGTGGTCTCATGTGCAAAACGTCTTCTCTGGCTGCTTTATTAAACCATTTGGACATTGAACCGAAGTGGAGGATCAAGACCGACGTTAGTTGTGCATTGAATTTTTGCTTTTGCTCATGATCGCTCCGACAAGTCTCTTGAAAATTCACCACTAATACGTTCACTTGGTATAAAAAGGGCTGAACCATTAAGCATAATATCAGCTGAGTTCAAACTGTCCATCACTTGAGGGTCATCGAGAAGTTCAGAGAGAGAGAGAGAGAGATGAGCAACGTCGAAACCCAAATGCCGGCAGCATACCCGATGAACAGTGGGGAGGGGGATTACAGCTACAGCAAGAACTCTTACTTCCAGGTTTTGATTTTCATGCATTTCTATGATATTGTCGCAAACCAAATGTGCGATTAAATAACAGAGGCAGAAACCATGAACCCGCACAGCAGTAGTTCAAGACCGCTACAAATCCGACGCTCGCTCTCTTTGTATAACTCCCTACTGCTACATAGCTTCCCTCGGAAATATCCCTATAGATGCTAATATTCATGCTGATTCCGCGTTTCATGTAGTCAGTCTCCTTTATTTTTTCCCCGAGAGAAAGCGCTGATTCTACGTCTTACATGACCTTTCCACTAGGGGATGAATTGTCATCCTCACGAATTTGAATGCCGTTTTACAGAGAGCGACCACAAATGTTCTGAAGGCCATGATTGATGAGGCAATCATTGAGAAGCTCGACATAGAAGCTTATGTCTCCTCCTGTCCTGCCATGATCCGCCTTGCTGACCTCGGCTGCTCGGTCGGTCCAAACACCTTCATTGCCATGCAAAACGCCATACATGCCATCCAAAAGAATCTCACATCCAAAGGCCTCCTTACCGAGATGCCCGAATTCCAGGTCTTCTTCAATGATCACACCGCCAATGACTTCAATACTCTCTTCAAGTCCCTTCCTCCAGAAAAACCCTACTATGCAGCAGGGGTTCCAGGGTCATTTCACGGGCGGCTGTTCCCGGAGTCTTCCCTCCACTTCGTCCACTCGCAGTATGCACTCCAGTGGCTTTCCAGAATTCCAGACGAGATGTCAAATAGAAACTCTCCGGCATGGAATAAGGGGAAAATTCACTGCACAAACGCTTCCGAGGCGGTGTGCAATGCATATGCAGGTCAGTTCAACAAGGATATGGAAGCATTTCTGAAATCTAGAGCAGAGGAGATCGCCTCAGGGGGGATAGCAGTACTCACCATGCCTGGAAAACCAGATGATGTTCCATATTCTAAGATACCCGTGTGTGTAATGTATGATCTTATTGGATTGAGTCTCGTGGACATGGCCAGAGAGGTATGGTATCACAGTATCTCCAACTCTTGTTCGACCTTTGCCTTAAAATCTTTTATTAGACTGAAGAAGGAAAAAATAAGTATACCTGGGATATGAAGTTTATGCAACTTAAGAAAACGTTCCATTCATATGCACATCTATAGACAGCACGATGGGTAATACCACCAAGGCAGTCTCGCATCCAAGAACTGAAGCTCTACAGAATATGTAACTCCAATTCTAATGTACTGTTTTTCAATAGTGATTTCGCTATTCTTCTAATCCAGAAATTTCAGGCCACTAAAATTTTCTCCCGTGATAGTCATCTGTCAGAGAGATCAACATTAGACTGCACAAACTTTTGACTTCATTTTTTTTTTTTTTTTGACTTCATTCAACTCACATAAAGCCACAAATTGACGAGCTCGTCACTGCAGGGAATAATAAGTGAAGAGCAAGTGGATTGCTTCAACTTGCCACTGTATGCTGCGTCTCCAGCGGAGATTGCACGGCTAGTCAACATGGACGGTAGTTTTCACATAGAAAAGATGGAGCTGCTCAACACCCAATCGAGGTATGAGGGCGGAGTCAATGCACAGGAGATTGTGATACACCTAAGAGCAGGCCTGGAGGGGATCATCAGCAAACACTTCGGAAGCAAGATCGTCGAAGAACTCTTTCGACGTCTTGCCGAAAAGACTCTGGATTTCAGCCACCTACTGGATTCAAGCTACAAGGAAGGGACTCTAATGTTTGTTGTTCTCAAACGCCATTGATGCATCCTTTGAAGATGACTGCACCGCCCTAAAATTCGATTAACTTGAATAAAGTCACAGTACCTAATATACTCAGTCATATCTAGATTGAGTGATCTTTCGTGGTGATTTCAGTGTCAGCATTTCCATTTCAATATCAATCGCTTGTTAAGAGTGGATGAGTGCCTTACGGAATGCTTCACGAGAGATCAAATCCTATCCTGCCGTCCTAAAGAGAAACTAAAGATACGAACAATGAATACCTCTAGAATTCTGGTAAAGAAATCCAAAAGAGGGACAAAGAACTTTCACTTGAAAGAGTATGGCGACACGCATGCTCTTTTCATGTAATAGACTAGCACCGACATTGGAACGTTTGCATGCATAACTACAACACTGAGATAAAAAGTGGTTCCTTATATATATTCACACATAAAAGTCAATACACAACAGTATCACACGTAAAAGTTAATACACAATAGTACCAAACTTATTACAGAAGGATATATGCCATAAGAGGCGCCCGTGGAACTTAGATGACAGCGAACGCAAATTATTTGTCTTCACAGGGGAGACGTACATCTAAGATATACTTGCTTACTTTAAACACAACCACACCCCCCCCAAAAAAAAAAAAAAAGATGTACTTGAACGCTTCAAAGAATTTAGCTCAGAATCTACAGTCAAATGCTGATTTCTGCTAACTTCTCTATAGAAGCCCCCTCTCTTATTATGTGAAGAAGCTTGTCATAAACACACCATGGGAAGCTTAAGAAATGATCTCCATCAGCCTCCTCCTTATAGCGGCCCCAGAATTCCGGGTGGTAGGTGACATGATACCAAGCTGATGCCTTTGCATATAAATTAACACCATAAGAGGCTGATCCTGACTCCGTATCATTGAACCATGACCTGGCTTCCTTTCTCAAGGACCTCACAGCAGCATTTATAGCTTCCAGGTCTCTTCTTTTATCAAAATATTTCGACTTCGTCAGTATATTCCCACTCAGCATTTCAGCCTCCGTTTTGATGTCATAATAATGCATCAACCTCCTCAATTTGCAGTCGTACTCAAGTTTGTACTGAAAGGCCTCCATGACATAGTCCTCAAAGCCTTCTATTTCCATTCTACAATCATAGGAGCTCTGAGCATCTTCCCTTGTGAAGGAATTTATAGAATTAGTGTATGGTGCAATCCCCTTGACCTCTCTGTAAAGCTTCCCAATCACACGCTGAGACTCATAGGTGCACTTATCAGACTTTTCCATGAAGTCTGGGTATTCTCTAACTCGCAGATGACATGGAATTTTAGCAGGAGCACCAGTTTTTGGGAAGTCAACTGCTATGGAAAATAACTCTGCAAGCTCAGCACACGATTTGCTGCACGCCTTCTCTGGCTCCTTATCTGCAAACACTGTGTGAGAGTTTGCAATAATCCCTAAACTATCATTGACCATGTAATCTGTGAAGTACTCCACGACTTCCTGGATGGTAAAACATTAAATTGGGTTAGCAAGAGTTTATTAGTTATCCACTGAGAAGGTATACATTAGCAGAAGACACTAACAAACGAAGTTCTTCATGAAACTAATATAGAGATGTCAGATGAGAAAGACTTTGCAAGTAAAGTTTGAAGAGACACGCCACAGAACAGAAGGGCACTTTCTTTAACAAGTTAAAGAACTATAAGGTTCACATGCTGAGGACCAAGAATTACAATATTCTAATAAAACAGACTAGATTCTCAAATATCTGCTTAGTAATGAACATTACCAAATGAGTTCCCCAATAAATTGAATTAAGCAGTGCCATCCATATGATCTAGCTTTCGTGTATCTCATTCCTTCATAAACTATGAGGGGATCTATAGATGTCCAATACTTGTGCATCTACTGGTTTCCCTGATAGATGACTCAATGGTCGCACATGGAAACTCTCCATTCAGAAGTACCAGAACATAGCCTATTCTGTGCTACATATTGCATTTTAGGATAACAAATATATTTGAAAAAGCAAAAAACATGGAATGTCAATGCCAAAGATGAAAAATATAGGACATTCAACTCAAGTTTTAGCAAAATTTCTGTTCATATTGCTTGTCAAAAGAATATGATATATCCGGGGAAAAGAAAACCACACTAAATTGCCATTACAACTGTTCTTTAAAAGTCATTGATCTCACTTTTTTTGGTCAGTAGTCATTGATTTCATTCAACAGCCTCATATAAGATATTTTGCATATAAGCATATCGCTCAAACAATATGAATGCAAACTACATCAGTGTGGTCCTCTCAAAGGTAATGAATGTTTAACGGGCAAGCATATGTGTGCTTTAAGAGATAATAGGTGTAGCTGTTTGTTAGTGGCCAATGCGTACCTCAATGGTGACATCATGATCAAGAGTTACAGTAGGTGCTGGGGTATAATCCATGGGTTGGCAAAAACAGTCAGGAATCAGATCAGGATCCCAACAAACGAAGTAGATATCTCCATCCAGATCACTTCCCGAACATTCATTTGGATGTGGCCTGAAGGTTAGTAGCAAAATATCAGAAAATCATGCCAATCATGCACAAATGTTATCTGGTATGAGGCAGGAACTTGCATTAACAAACAGGGAAATCTAATCTAGACCCATTCCATGATTGCTCGTAATTATGAAACTTACCATAAAAAATCAAAAGAAAAATTAGGATAGTCCAGTGAGTCTGGATAAATCACTCCTTTTGGTATCTATTAAGTAAATAACACGAGGGCAACAATGATAATCACAACTGAAGAAATATGTCAAGTTCTACTTATAGCCGGAGATGCCAGTTGACCAAATAGGGGGAAAAATGGAGTTGAGAAGTAATGGGATCATGATTTCATCTGCTTGCATATGGTTGTCTAGGCTGGACAACATGGGTTTGTTCGTACAATATCTTTCGTGCAGAATTCCACATATTGTTTGTACAAATCCCTAGTTACATGAATGTTTCTATCTATATAAATAAATACATGGCCAAACAAAGAAAATGCTGATGTCATTCAGTTCATTAACATGCTTAATGCTCTGTCCTTTGTAGCTTTGACAAAATCTTTCTCATAAAAATTATCGTACAATGTCAAAGCCACCTTGGTATCTTTATGAACAAACTAGTGCACTCTCCATCTTTTTACAAAATAATCGCAATTACCCAGTAAACCCACGATGGTAAGGTTGGCTGAGGTTTTCTTCTTCTTCCTTTTTTTTTTCTTTTTTTTTCCGTTGGCAAATGGTTGGCTGAGACCGGAGTTTGAGACATTAAAAAGTGGAAAAGAAAAAAACAGAGAGAAATGCGTCCACACTCAACTGCCTTAGAATGTTACTCGGAGGGAATGAGAAGAACTAACATGGTAAGAAAATGAGAACCAGCAGTAAAAGGAAAAAATTTACCTCTCTCCTTTCTGAGGAAAAACAATGCAATCAACCATATGGTGCAGAGACGGAACATCAACAGCCTCTAAGACACGGACATCTCCAGGATGCAGGCAAGGGTTTTTCGCAACCACCAACTTTCCCTGAAAGATAAAGGTGTCGGGCAGTGACTCATTCGTGCTCAACTTTAGCATGGTTTCGTTTCCAATCTGCAAATTTCCAACCCTAGAGAATTGTACAAACACCTGACCATATTCCAAAGTCCTCGTTTCATCCAAACATCCCATCATAGACCTTCCATTCGGCACAAAGATCCTTGCTCTGGTACGCAAGTCAAGCAACTTCGATGCACAGAATGTTCGAAGCATCATTGATAAAAAGGGTTCCACATCCGGCTTATAACCACAGATAAGCATTTCTAGAAGAACCTTTGCATTCTCTCCAGGAGACATAAGCTCCAGCGCATGCTGCGCCACCACAGGATCCGTCAAAATAGCATACAGTTGACACACCGCCTCTTTTTGCTTCCTTTCAAAAATATGATCTCCAACTCCAAGAGTGGACAAAAGAGTAATAATCTGGCGATTAAGAAAGCAAGGCTGATACCTGCTCCACGCTAAAACATCTAATTTTGTATTTGACGATTCGTACTTGAGCATGCTGCTTCTTAATGATAATTTTTTTGATGAGGTTGGATCTACTGCCACGACACCTTTGAACCCACCATATCGAATCTGAAATGCAGATGGGCTTGAAATTGTAAGACCGCATTTTCTAGCCACTTCCAGAGCAAATTGGTGAGATATTTTCCCAATACCATCAGAGAAAACATATTCAACTCCATCCCTCATGATTTCCACATCTGGTATCCTTTCAACTTCATCTTTCCTGACATTAAGAGTTTCTGTCGAGGAACCAAAAGACTGACCAAGTCTGGCAGCATATTTTGCCACATTTCGTATCTTACGAAAATCCCCCATCCACTCCCTTATATCTGTTGCAGTAAGCCCTCCCCGGGAAGCAAACATCCAAGCAGAACTATCCTGTAATTGACTTGATGAAAAGGCAAGAAACTCGAACCTCTTATCACCAATAACAATTCCATCCCTCAATGTTGAGACTATCCTCTTATAAATTCCACTTCGCCTTTCACCATTTGCAGAGTTACGAGGAGACAAATTTGTTGAATAAATTTTGTCAAGCTCCTCATCAACAAAAGAAACACGGAGAAAATTATCAATATCTCCAGGATAGTTACGCAGCACCCGATTGGAAACATTCACTTCTGGACCACAGAAATACATCTTAGAAGGAGTTACTTGAACCTTACGCACATACACCAACCCATCATCTAAAGAAAGAGTGCCAGCTGTAGGTTTATGGTCAGAACTCAGATACTGCCGATATTGCCCCTCAAGCCAACTTACAGGATGGTAACAGCAGTCTTTTAGACGACCCAGTTTTTCCAAAGCATGTTCTATGCAAGCAACATTCATGTCCATTCTTCTTGGATCTAACAGCTGGAAAAATTTTCTATCCAGAACCGGCCATGGTAGATACCCATGCTGAACCAAGGAACAGACCTTGAACAAGATGCCATATGGCAACACAACTCCAGCAGGTGGAAGCACAACAGGTACAAGATCTGAATGATAAGTACAAGGAGGGGCACTTTTCAGGGTGAATTGCCCACTCTGTTCTTTGTAACGATCAAGATACTTATCAAATTCATGAAGCTGATGATGATGCTGAAGTTCCAGACACAAAGAGGAAGACTGGCCAATACAGAAAGATGGGGTAAAATCAACTTCCCTAACCCATTGGTCATCAGGAGCTGCCATAAAATATTTGAGACAGCAGGAATCTTTTTCATAAATCCGAGGGGCACCTAATAACTGGTGAAATAAGACCACAAAAAGAAAAAAATTAGTAGTCTCCAGCTTAACGGGCATATAAAACAATTGTGCTATTTCAGAGGAAAATTGCTGCTCTACCAATAAGATGGGGATTGGGGAAGTTCATGAATCAAACATCATAGAAAGAGTATCATCCACGGAGAAGTAATACAGCAGGTCTTTTATATATTGTGAATCATGACAGTCCGCACTGTATAGGGCCTCCTACTGCAAACAATTTATCAAGATATCCAATACCAACAAGAAAATAGCAATTCAATGTTATGGCTTAAAAAATTCAAGCATTAAGTTGAAGCATCAAACCTGAATGACTAGATACTTCGGAGTTTGACCACGTGGTTTGTGCAGCTGAATCTGCCAAGTATTCTCATAGGAGAGCTCAAGCATGTAGTCCACAAGATCATAGGTTAAAAAGAAGAACAACTTTCTCATGCCAAATCCAAATTTTACAGAGGCATTTGGGCTCTCCCACAAGCCATTGAACATATCCTCAGAAGTCTGACATCCAAAATGCAAAGTTACATTATCCAGGCAGTGCTGAAAGACCTTGGGATTTCGAACAATATCAGAATCTCGTTCCGAAGCCTTCAAATATGAATCAAAATACCAGAGACTCTTACTATTAGAGCGAGAAATAATATCTTCGGCATAATCTTTAGCAGTAAATTGAACATGTGCACATGTTCTTCGCTCTCCAACTCTTCGTTTCTGAACTTCCACTGCATAAACAGTCATTTCACCAGTATATTGCTCCAGACAATTTTTGACTGCTTCTGCATTAATTGGCCAGTAGAACCCGTACAACCGAATAGTCCTGTCCATGTTATCTCAAAGACTCTAACTGCAATTGGAAAAAAAAAAAAAGAAAAATGAAGTTAACTTGAAGACTTAACATGGATATTGCCTCCGCACAATGCTTAGAAAGATGACAGATTGGGTTCCACATAACCAAAACTAAAGAGTCAAACTACGCAATCTCAAGTCTTACCTCTTTAACTATTTGCAAGTACATCTAGGCACATTTTCAAGAACAAAACTAAACATGGTCAAAAGTACCTATTCTCAACTCATCAACTAGTAACCACCTCATAACTATGCAGAACTTGACAGCAGACAAGTCCTATATGATTGCATGACCAAATCAAGTGCTCGGCAGGATGAGAAATTCATATCCTCAAGATAACGGAGCCATGTACAACAACGCAAGCACATTGATCCGCTTCATCCTAACGAGTTCATTGATTCATGTCCGAAACAAATGCAAAATGGATTTTTAATCCAATACTGTCTATTTCAAATGAAATGCACAGTCAAAGCAAATGTTCTCCGATCCATCACTAGCATCTAGCTCCGCCTCTCCCTCACCGGAACGACTCGATCACGCCCCCCAACCCCCCTCGGGGGCCACGCATCTTCGACCGAATTACGAAACGTAAGAGCATCTTAGCAAGCAGGATAGCCGGAAGAGGCTTTGAAAACATCTACGACGGATTGGAGTAGGAAAAACTTCGCTCGAGAAGGCGAGAATTGATGATCACGGAGACGAACAATCCGAGAGTTCAAAATCCAAGCCAACAGAGCAAGTGTCGCGGTCATAGAAGTAGAATTCTTACGTGGAATCGGCATTCGCAGCCGACGCACCGGACTCGGCCGGTGCGGCCCGAAGCAGCCGGTGCGCGGTTCGCACCGGACGTTGCAGTCCATCGCCGGCGGCTCCGTCGTGGCGAAAGCCATGACAGAAGGAGAGAGAGAGAGAGAGAGAGAGAGAGAGAGAGGTGTTTGACTACTGACGACGACGTCGGCATATAAAATAAGGACTTTAAGCAGCCGCGTCAGCCGCGTCAACGCCTCCGTGACCTTTGCTTTCTCCATGTTTTTGCAATTTATTTTTTTTTTTTTGGTCAGACTATGTTTTTGCAATTTACAACGTATTGATGCTAGTAAATTCTTTAGTCGTTAATTTTCAATACCTTAAAATTAGAAAAGAGTAATGCTAAATTTATTGGAGGTATATTAATTTCAGTATGCTAATGTCAACGTGGCCATGACTTGTCTCCCCGTAGACATTGAGTAAACAAATAAAAAGAGGGAAAAAAAAATTAGAATCATTTGAATCACAAGAAAGAAAATTCACCTTTTATTCACAAATTCAATCCTTTTCGATTCGCTGGAATAAATAATTTATTTCTCAACTCCAAATTGCAAAATATCACCAGCTGAAAACAACATTGAAAAAAAAAAAAAAAAGCTTGAATCAACAAATAAATATTCAAAAGTCGAAAAAAAAAATATTGGATTTCATCAATCTATAGAAATAAAGTCACGTACGTTAATGAGATCAATCCAACTTATTTTTACTTAGGCTAAAATTCCATCTAATTTTTTTTTTTTTTTTTTTGTTCCTGTGAATTGTTAAATTCAAAAGATATTACTTAGAGATTAATGTCAAACCTATCATTCTCCATCTTATCATAATTGTTTTTTATACTGTGTGGTTTTATCCTATGATTGCTTGTGTGCTCACCATATACACAATACTAATTAAACTAGGTTTGCTGCAACTAAAGTATAATGGACCTACGGAATGGAATGCCTTGTTAGTACAATGACATCCTAAGCAAGCAGGATCCCTGTGATGGAACTTCGGACCATGACATCCATACAAGGCTATTGAGGAAAAAAGTAAAACAGAAAACAAGAGCATGCATACGAGAGAATTAGACTTGTGCAACCATGCAACAACTAGTACAAACTCACGCAACCTACAGAGACTCTTCCGGGGATGATGGTGGGGTGGTGGTGTGTCGAGCATAACAAGAACATACAATCACTAATTATTACAGAACTCACGCACGTTCGAGAGAGAAATGCAACCAAATAAGAAGCGAGACTAAGAAAGCGATGATCCGGGCATGAATGGACAGAGAGAGATTGGGGGACTCACCGGGATGGAGAATTGACAAGGGTGTGCCAAAATGTTGAGATGTTGTAGATAGTGAGCGTTGCGTGGAAGTGCAAGAAGGGAGACATATTATTTATAGCCAGAAAAGAACAATGAAAAGAAGAAGAAAGGCTTGTTTCTCAAGTCGACCATCCCACCTTCAGAAGTTCCTCTGTTTTCCCTGATAAAAAATCCCACCTTCAAAAGTTCTTTTCTCTCTTTCTTCCTAATAAGATCCCATCTTCATAAGTCTCCCCTTCAGTGGGATTTTCACCCATCCTTCTCACCCCAAGCGTGAGTAACTACTACACTACCCTATCCAATGATAGCCTAGATTTCGCCAAACGTGAAGTCTATACCCTTCCTCACCGAAGGGCCCCTTTATTAGCCTCTATATCTTTCTCTTCTCTAGGAATAGGGAATACAGGGGACTCTTCAAAAGACGAGATAAGCGACTTTCATGAGTTTTCCCCCATTGAGCCTTCTAAGAACCTGCTCACATTCGCACCCACAATAGATTCCAAATGCACTTGAACACGTACGAACAACAATCACTTATAAGTTCAATGGCATGGGCAAACTTAAAACATTTTCTATTGATTTAGTTAACATTTCAAGTTTACCTAATTTAGATCTTGATCTTTATTGGGTTATTAGTGAAGGAAGACAATGTGAAGCGAGGGATTATCGAATGATTGTATAAGTCTATTTTTTGTGTCTTGTACAATTCATACCGTCTTGCTTGTTTTGTGTAAATACAAAGCTTTGCATTTATCACAGTTCCCACACCTCGAAACTCCACCGTCTACACATTGAGACCACAAGACAGCTCAAACAATCAGGTCAACCAATTCGCCCTCTCTAAATCCTTCCGAGGATTATCATTGGCGGGCTTTCTCATCTGGTCAAATCTCTGAAAGATGCAGCATTTTCTTAGGAGTGTCTGATCAGAGCAATAAAAAATAGCTGGAAAACATGCCCTTTTAGCTTCTTCATGGTGGGGAAGCTAAAACAAAAGGAGAAGGGAATAATTAGTGTGACCCACACGATTTGGGTAGACTCTATCTTTCTTCTTTTTAATTTGGGTATGCTTTGCTTATCAACCCACCCGGGCAACTAGGAGTAACTGAAGAAGGCAACTACCTCATCTGGTGAAAAGAAAGCTGACGCCCTTTCCTTTTTCCTTGGTACTCTACTTGTTGATAGAGTAATTCATTCCAGTCTATACATGTTTGCTTCTTTTGGTGGAAGCTTCGAGAAACGATATTACTCCATAATAGAGAGATTTACATGACTTATCCGCCAACCCCAAATTAGTAATTCACATCTCTTGGATTATCCATGCACATTCCAATTGAACATAATAGATTATGGCGTGGAGATTTACAGCAAAGTAACTCATATGGAGACATGTGACATACACATGGCTTAAGTCCTTTGATAATTTAATTTTTAGCTAACTAAAAATAAAATTAAAAATAGACATAAAAATAAAATAATTAAAATTTCGAATTTTTAATTTAAAATTAAAATAAATAAAAACGAAAAAAAGAGAGAGAGATTTACATGACTTATCAACTTGACTTAAATCCTGAAAAACATTTTTCAAAAATGTGATATTTTTCGCAAACCGAAACTTTAATATAAGCTATATTGGTCACGTCATGAACCACCCCTTTATTGAACCAAACAAACAATTGGTGTGCATTTTTTGTGACGGGATTCGAACGGGGGCCAGTTAATCCCCTTTACAAGGTGCCTGAAGAACATAATTCCGAATGCGCACCTTGCCCTCTTCTGCACGTCCTCTTTCGCTTATTCTCTTTTCCCTCCATTTCCATCCTAACTTTCCTCACTGCCAAACTGCTAATCCTTGAAACACAAGCACTCTATACACAGAAAGAAAGTAGCACAAAGTAAACTCCACAGACGGTAGCGATAATCTGCTTTGTTAGCTTTGGACATTCATGTACCAAGCCGAGGGCTAGGATTCAAGGCTTCTTGTCGAGCTCGAATGGTTCGCTCTGTTGATTCATCTTGATGTTTGGTTTGCTAAAATTTGCTCGGCCTGCTCAGTGAACCAATGTGGGGTTTGAAAGCACGTACTCCGTTAACAAGTGATTGATGCTTAAATTCAACAGTATGCATATAAAGTTGTACATAATAATGTACATAACAGTCCATTGAAAAAGATATACGTACATTATAAGTACATGCGAGGAAGCAGATGCCGAGACTTATCTACTAGGGAATGACTTGTCAACCTCACGAATTTGAGTATTGTTTTACAGAGAGCAACCACAAATGTTCTTAAGGCCATGTCTGAAGAGGCAATCCTTGAGAAGCTCGACGTAGAAGCTTATGTCTCCTCCCGTTCTGCCACGATCCGCCTTGCTGACCTCCACTGCTCGGTCGGTCCAAACACCTTCATACATGCCATCCAAAAGAATCTCACATCCAAAGGCCTCCTTACCGAGATGCCAGAATTCCAGGTCTTCTTCAATGATCACACCGCCAATGACTTCAACACTCTCTTCAAGTCCCTCCCTCCAGAAAAACCCTACTATGCAGCAGGGGTTCCGGGGTCATTTCACGGGCAGCTGTTCCCGGAGTCTTCCCTCCACTTCGTGCACTCGCAGTATGCACTCCAGTGGCTTTCGAGAATTCCAGGCGAGATGTCAAATAGAAACTCTCCGGCATGGAATAAGGGGAAAATTCACTGCACAGACGCTTCCGAGGCTGTGTGCAATGCATATGCACGTCAGTTCAACAAGGATATGGAAGCATTTCTGAAATCTAGAGCAAAGGAGATCGCCTCAGTGGGGATAGCAGTACTCACCATGCCTGGAAAACCAGATGATGTTCCATATTCTAAGAAACCCGTGCGTGTAATGTATGATCTTATTGGATTGAGTCTCATGGACATGGCCACAGAGGTATGGTATTACAGTATCTCCAACTCTTGTTCGACCTTTGCCTTAAAATCTTTTATTAGACTGAAGAAGGAAAAAATAAGTATACCTGGGATATGAAGTTTATGCAACTTAAGAAAAGGTTCTATTCATATGCACATCTATAGACAGCACGATGAATAATACCACCAAGGCAGTCTCGCATCCAAGAATTGAAGCTCTACCCAAGTTTCTTAGAATATGTAACTCTTATAACGTACTTTTTTTAAATAATGTTTTCGCCGTTCTTCTTATCCAGAAATTTCGGGCCACTAAAATTTTCGTCCGTGATAGTCATCTATCAGAGACATCAACATCTTCATTCAACGAACTTAAAGCCGCAAATTGGCAAGCTTTTCACTGTAGGGAACAATAAGTGAAGAGCAAGTGGATTGCTTCAACTTGCCACTGTATGCTGCATCTCCAGCGGAGATTGCACGGCTAATCCACATGGACGGTAGTTTTCACATAGAGAAGATGGAGATGCTCGACACCCAAACGAGGTATGAAGGTGAAGTCAATGCACAGGAGATTGTGATACACCTAAGAGCAGGCCTGGAGGGGATCATCAGCAAACACTTCGGAAGCAAGATCATTGAAGAACTCTTTCGACGTCTTGTGGAAAAGACTTGGGATTTCTGCTACCTACTGGAATCGAGCTACAAGGAAGGGACTCTAATGTTCGTTGTTCTCAAACGCCATTGATGCATCTTTTGAAGATGACTCTACTACCCTAAAATTCAATTAACTAGAATAAAGTCGCCAGTACCTAAATTACTCAGTCATATCTAGATTGAGTGATCTTTCACGTGATTTCAATGTCAGCATTGCCATTTCAATATCAAGTGCTTGCTAAGAGTCGATGAGTGCCTCATGGAATGCCTCACAAAAGATTCAAATCCTATCCTGCCATCCTAGAGAGAAACTAAAGAAATGAACAATGAGTATCTCGAGAATTCTGGTAAAGAAATCCAAAAGAGGGAACAAAGAACTTTCACTCGAAAGAATCTGCCGACACAGACTAGCCCCAACATTGGAACGTTTGCCTGCATAACTACAACAATGAGATAAAAAGTAGTTCCTTATATATATTCACACATAAAAGTTAATACACAACAGTGTCACGCACAAAAGCCAATACACAACAGTACCAAACTTATACACAACTGTATCAAACTTATTACAGATGGATATATGCCATAAGAGGTGTCCGTGGAACTTACATGACAACAAATGCAAACTATTTGTCTTCACAAGGAAGACGTACATCAGAGAACTTAGCCAAGAATCTGCAGTCAAATGCTGATTTTGCTAACTTCTCTATAGAAGCCCTCTCTCTTATTATGTCAAGAAGCTTGTCATAAACACACCATGGGAAGCTTAAGAAATGATCTTCATCAGCCTCCTCCTTATAGCGGCCCCAGAATTCCGGGTGGTAGGTGACATGATACCAAGCTGATGCCTTTGCATATACGTTAACACCATCAGAGGCTGATCCTGACTCTGTATCATTGAACCATGACCTGGCTTCCTTCCTCAAGGACCTCGCAGCAGCATTTAGACCTTCCAGGTCTCTTCTTTTATCAAAATATTTCCACTTCGTCAGTATATTCCCACTCAGCATTTCAGCCTCTGTTTTGATGTCATAATAATGCATCAACCTCCTCAATTTGCAGTCATACTCAAGTTTGTACTGAATGGCTTCACTGACATAGTCCTCAAAGCCTTCTATTTCCATTCTACAATCGTAGGAGCTCAGAGCAACTTCCCTTGTGAAGGAATTTATAGAATTAGTGTATGGTGCAATCCCATTGACCTCTCTGTAAAGTTTCCCAATCACATGCTGAGACTCATAGGTGCACTTATCAGACTTTTCCATGAAGTCTGGGTATTCTCTAACTCGCAGATGACACGGAATTTTAGCAGGAACACCAGTTTTCGAGAAGTCAACAGCTTTGGAAAACAACTTTGCAAGCTCAACACATGATTTGCTGCATGCCTTCCCTGGCTCCTTATCTGCAAACACTGTGAGAGTTTGCAATAATCCCTAAACTATCATTGACCTTGTAATCTGCAAAGTACTCCACAAATTCCTGGATGGTAAAACATTAAATTGGGTTAGCATGAGTTTATTAGTTATCCATTGAGAAGGTGTGTATTAGCAAAAGACGCTAACAAATGAAGTTCCTCATGAACTAATATAGAGATGTCCAATGAGAAAGACTTTGCAAGTAAAGTTTGAAGAGACACGCTACGGAACAGAAGGGCACTTCTTTTAACAAGTTAAAGAACTATAAGGTTCACATGCTGAGCAACAAGAATCACACTATGCTAATAAAACAGACTAGATGATCAAATATCTGCTTTGTAACGAACATTGCCAAATGAGTTCCCCAATAAAATGAATTAAGCAGTGCCATCCATATGATCTAGCTTTCATGTATCTCATTCCTTCATAAACTATGAGGGGATCTATAGATGTCCGATACTTGTGCATCTACTGGTCCCTGATAGAGACTTAATGGTCGCACATGGAAACTCTCCATTCAGAAGTACCAGAACATAGCCTATTTCGTGCTACATATTGTATTTTAGGATAACCAATATATTTGAAGAAGCAAAAACATGGAATGTCGATGCCAAAGATGACAAGTATAGGACATTCAACTCAGGTTTCAGCAAAATTTCTGCTCATATCGCTTGTCAAAAGAATATGATATATCTGGGTAAAAGAAAACCGCACTACATTACCATTGCAACTGTTCTTTTAAAGTCATTGATCTCATTCAACAGCCTCATATAAGATATTTTGCATATAAGTATATCACTCAAACAATACGAATGCAAACTACATCAGTGTGGTCCTCTCAAAGGTAATGTACGGGCAAGAATGCATGTGCTTTCAGAGATAATAGGGGTAGCTGTTTGTTAGTGGCCAATGCGTACCTCAATGGTGACATCATGATCAAGAGGTACAGTAGGTGCTGGGGTATAATCCATGGGTTGACACAAATGAGGAGGAATCAGATCAGGATCCCAACAAACGAAGTACATATCTCCATCCAGATCACTTCCCGAACATTCATTTGGATGTGGCCTAGAGGTTAGTAGCAAAACATCAGAAAATCATGCACAAATGCTATCTGGTACAGAGCAGGAACTTGCATCAACAAAAAGGGAAATCTAATCTAGATCCAGTCCATGATTGCTTGTAATTATGAAACTCACAATCCAAAATTAAAAGAAAAAGTAGGAGAGTCCAATGAGTCGAGATAAATCACTCTTTTTGGTATCCATTAAGTAAATAACATGAGGACTACAATGATAATCACAACTGAAGAAATATGTCAGACTCTACTTATAGCCAGAGATGCCAGTTGACCAACTAGGGGAAAAATGGAGTTGAGAAGTAAAGCGATCATGATTTTATCTGCATGCATATGGTTGTCTAGAATGGATGACGTGGGTTTGTTCATACAATATCTTTCATGCAGAAGTCCACATATTGTTTGTACAAATCCCTAGTCTCATGAATGTTTCTGTCTATATAAATAAACACATGACCAAACAAAGAAAATGCTAATATGTTATTCAGTTCATTCACATGCTTTATGCTCTGTCCTTGACAGCTTTGACAAAATCTCTCATAAAAATTTCTGTACAATGTCAACACCACCTTGGTATCTTTATGAACAAACTAGTGCACTCTCCATCTTTTTACAAAATAATCGCAATTACTCAGTAAACCCACGATCGTAAGGTTGGCTGAGGTTTTCTTCTTTATCATTATTATTATTAATTTTTTGTGTGGGCAAATGGTTGGTTGAGACCGGAGATTTGAGACAATAAAAAGTGAAAAAAAAAAAAAAAAAAAAAAAAAAAAAAAAACAGAGAGAAATGCGTCCAGCCTCAACTGCCATAGAATGTTACTCGGTGTGAATGAGAAGAACTAACATAGTAAGAAAATGAGTACCAGCAGTAAAAGGAAAAAATTTACCTTTTTCCTTTCTGAGGAAAAACAATGCAATCAACCATATGGTGCAGAGACGGAACATCAACTGCCTCTAAGACACGGACGTCTCCAGGATGCAGGCAAGGGTTTTTCGCAACCACCAACTTTCCCTGAAAGATAAAGGTGTCGGGCAGTGACTCATTCGTGCTCGACTTTAGCATGGTTTCGCTTCCAATCTGCAAATTTCTGACCCTAGAGAATTGTACAAACACCTGACCATATTCCAAAGTCCTCGTTTCATCCAAACATCCCATCATAGACCTTCCATTTGGCACAAAGATCCTTGCTTTGGTACGCAGGTCAAGCAACTTCGATGCACAGAATGTTCGAAGCATCATTGATAAAAAGGGTTCCACATCCGGCTTATAACCACAGATAAGCATTTCTAGAAGAACCTTTGTATTCTCTCCAGGAGACATAAGCTCCAGCGCATGCTGCGCCACCACAGGATCCGTCAAAATAGCATCCAGTTGACACAGCGCCTCTCTTTGCTTCCTTTCAAAAATATGATCCCCAACTCCAAGAGTGGACAAAAGAGTAATAATCTGGCGATTAAGAAAGCAAGGCTGATACCTGCTCCACGCTAAAACATCTAATTTTGTATTTGACGATTCGTACTTGAGCATGCTGCTTCTTAATGATAATTTTTTTGATGAGGTTGGATCTACTGCCACGACACCTTTGAACCCACCATATCGAATCTGAAATGCAGATGGGCTTGAAATTGTAAGACCGCATTTTCTAGCCACTTCCAGAGCAAATTGGTGAGATATCTTCCCAATACCATCAGAGAAAACATATTTAACACTTTTGATTTCCACATCTGGTATAATTTCAACTTCATCTTTCCTGATGTTAAGAGTTTCTGTCGAGGAACCAAAAGACTGACCAAGTCGGGCAGCATATTTTGCCACATTTCGTATCTTACGAAATTCCCCCATCCACTCCCTTATATCTGTTGCAGTAAGCCCTTCCCGGGAAGCAAACATCCAAGCAGAACCATCCCGTAATTGACTTGATGAAAAGGCGAGAAACTCAAACCTCTTATCACCAATAACAATTCCATCTCTCAATGTTGAGACTATCCTCTTATAAATTCCGCTTCGCCTTTCATCATTTGTAGAGTTACGAGGAGACAAATTTGTTGAATAAATTTTGTCCAGCTCCTCATCAACAAAAGAAACACGGAGAAAATTATCAATATCTCCAGGATAGTTACGCAGCACCCGATTGGAAACATTCACTTCTGGACCACAGAAATACATCTTAGAAGGAGTTACTTGAACCTTACGCACATACACCAACCCATCATCTAAAGAAAGAGTGCCAGCTGTAGGTTTATGGTCAGAACTCAGATACTGCTGATATTGCCCCTCTTACAGGATGGTAACAGCAGTCTTTTAGACGACCCAGTTTTTCCAAAGCATGTTCTATGCAAGCAACATTCATGCCCATTCTTCTTGGATCTAACAGCTGGAAAAATTTTCTATCCAGAACCGGCCATGGTAGATACCCATGCTGAATCAAGGAACAGACCTTGAACAAGATTCCATATGGCAACACAACTGCAGCAGGTGGAAGCACAACAGGTACAAGATCTGAATGATAAGTACAAGGAGGGCACTTTTCAGGGTGAATTGCCCACTCTGTTCTTTGTAACGATCAAGATACTTATCAAATTCAGGAAGCTGATGATGATGCTGAAGTTCCAGACACAGAGAGGAAGACTGGCCAATACAGAAAGACGGAGTAAAATCAACTTCCCTAACCCATTGGTCATCAGAAGCTGCCATAAAATATTTGAGAGAGCAGGAATCTTTTTCATAAATCCGAGGGGCACCTAGTAACTGGTGAAATAAGACCACATAAAGAAAAAAAATTAGTAGTGTCCAGCTTGACAAGCATATAAAACCATTGTGCTATTTCAGAGGAAAATTGCTGCTCTACCAATAAGATGGGGATTGGGGAAGTTCATGAATCAAACATCATAGAAAGAGTATCATCCACAGAGAAGTAATACAGCAGGTCTTTTATATATTGTGAATCATCACAGTCTGCACTGTATAGGCCCTCCTACTGCATACAATTTATCAACATATCCAATACCAACAAGAAAATAGCAATTCGATGTTATGGCTTAAAAAATTCAAGCATTAAGTTGAAGCATCAAACCTGAATGACTAGATACTTCGGAGTTCGACCACGTGGTTTGTGCAGCTGAATCTGCCAAATATTCTCATAGGAGAGCTCAAGCATGTAGTCCATAAGATCATAGGTTAAAAAGAAGAACAATTTTCTCATGCCAAATCCAAATTTTACAGAGGCATTTGGGCTCTCCCACAAGCCATTGAACGTATCCTCAGAAGTCTGACATCCAAAATGCAAAGTTACATTATCCAGGCAGTGCTGAAAGACCTTGGGATTTCGAACAATATCAGAATCTCGTTCCGAAGCCTTCAAATATGAATCAAAATACCTGAGACTCTTACTATAAGAGCGAGAAATAATATCTTCGGCATAATCTTTAGCAGTAAATTGAACATGTGCACATGTTCTTCGCTCTCCAACTCTTCGTTTCTGAACTTCCACTGCATAAACAGTCATTTCGCCAGTATATTGCTCCAGAAAATTTTTGACTGCTTCTGCATTAATTGGCCAGTAGAACCCGTACAACTGAATAGTCCTACCCATGCTATCTCAAAGACTCTAACTGCAATTGGGAAAAATAAAAATGAAGTTAACTTGAAGACATAACATGGATATTGCCTCCGCACAATGCTTATAAAGATGACAGATTGGGTTTCACATAACCAAAACTAAAGAGTCAAACTACGCAATCTCAAGTCTTACCTCTTTAACTATTTGCAGGTACATCTAGCCACATTTTCAAGAACAAAACTAAACATGGTCAAAAGTACCTATTCTCAACTCATCAACTAGTAACCACCTCATAACTATGCGGAACTTGACAGCAGACAAGTCCTATATGATTGCATGACCAAATCAAGTGCTCAGCAGGATGAGAAATTCATATCCTCAAGATAACGGAGCCATGTACAACAACGCAAGCACATTGATCCACTTCATCCTAACGAGTTCATTGATTGATGTCCGAAACAAATGCAAAATGCATTTTTAATCCAATACTGTCTATTTCAAATGAAGTGCACATTCGAAGCAAATGTTCTCCGATCCATCACTAGCATCTAGCTCCGCCTCTCCCTCACCGGAACGACTCGATCACGCCCCCAACAAACCCCCTCCCCCTCCCCGGGGTCACGCATCTTCGGCCGAATTACGAAACGTAAGCGCATTTTAGCAAGCAGGATAGCCGGAAGAGGCTTTGAAAACATCTACGACGGATTGGAGTAGGAAAAACTTCGCTCGAGAAGGCGAGAATTGATGATCACGGAGACGAACAATCCGAGAGTTCAAAATCCAAGCCAACAGAGCAAGTGTCGCGGTCATAGAAGTAGAATTCTTACGTGGAATCGGCATTCGCAGCCGACGCACCGGACGCGGCCGGTGCGACCCGAAGCAGCAGGTGCGCGGTTCGCACCGGACGTGGCAGTCCATCGCCGGTGGCTCCGTCGTGGCGAAAGCCATGACAGAAGGAGGAGAGAGAGAGAGAGAGAGAGAGAGAGAAGGGTTTGACTACTGTCGACGACGGAGTCGGCATATAAAAGAAGGACTTTGAGCAGCCGCGTCAACGCGCCTCCGTGACCTTTGCTTTCTCCATGTTTTTGCAATTTATTTTTTTTTTTGGTCAGACTATGTTTTTGCAATTTACAACGTATTGATGCTAGTAAATTCTTTAGTCGTTAATTTTCAATACCTTAAAATTAGAAAAGAGTAATGCTAAATTTATTGGAGGTATATTAATTTCAGTATGCTAATGTCAACGTGGCCATGACTTGTCTCCCCGTAGACATTGAGTAAACAAATAAAAGAGGGAAAAAAATTAGAATCACGAGAAAGAAAATTCACCTTTTATTCACAAATTCAATCCTTCTCGATTCGCTGGAATAAATAATTTATTTCTCAACTCCAAATTGCAAAATATCACCAGCTGAAAACTACATTGGAAAAAAAAAGAAGAAGCTTGAATCAACAAATAAATATTCAAAAGTCGAAAAAAATATTGGATTTCATCAATCTATAGAAATAAAGTCACGTACGTTAATGAGATCAATCCAACTTATTTTTACTTAGGCTAAAATTCCATCTAAGTTTTTTTGTTCCTGTGAATTGTTAAATTCAAAAAGATATTACTTAGAGATTAATGTCAAACCTATCATTCTCCATCTTATCATAATTGTTTTTTATACTGTGTGGTTTTATCCTATGATTGCTTGTGTGCTCACCATATACACAATACTAATTAAACTAGGTTTGCTGCAACTAAAGTATAATGGACCTACGGAATGGAATGCCTTGTTAGTACAATGACATCCTAAGCAAGCAGGATCCCTGTGATGGAACTTCGGACCATGACATCCATACAAGGCTATTGAGGAAAAAAGTAAAACAGAAAACAAGAGCATGCATACGAGAGAATTAGACTTGTGCAACCATGCAACAACTAGTACAAACTCACGCAACCTACAGAGACTCTTCCGGGGATGATGGTGGGTGTGGTGGTGTGTCGAGCATAACAAGAACATACAATCACTAATTATTACAGAACTCACGCACGTTCGAGAGAGAAATGCAACCAAATAAGAAGCGAGACTAAGAAAGCGATGATCCGGGCATGAATGGACAGAGAGAGATTGGGGGACTCACCGGGATGGAGAATTGACAAGGGTGTGCCAAAATGTTGAGATGTTGTAGATAGTGAGCGTTGCGTGGAAGTGCAAGAAGGGAGACATATTATTTATAGCCAGAAAAGAACAATGAAAAGAAGAAGAAAGGCTTGTTTCTCAAGTCGACCATCCCACCTTCAGAAGTTCCTCTGTTTTCCCTGATAAAAAATCCCACCTTCAAAAGTTCTTTTCTCTCTTTCTTCCTAATAAGATCCCATCTTCATAAGTCTCCCCTTCAGTGGGATTTTCACCCATCCTTCTCACCCCAAGCGTGAGTAACTACTACACTACCCTATCCAATGATAGCCTAGATTTCGCCAAACGTGAAGTCTATACCCTTCCTCACCGAAGGGCCCCTTTATTAGCCTCTATATCTTTCTCTTCTCTAGGAATAGGGAATACAGGGGACTCTTCAAAAGACGAGATAAGCGACTTTCATGAGTTTTCCCCCATTGAGCCTTCTAAGAACCTGCTCACATTCGCACCCACAATAGATTCCAAATGCACTTGAACACGTACGAACAACAATCACTTATAAGTTCAATGGCATGGGCAAACTTAAAACATTTTCTATTGATTTAGTTAACATTTCAAGTTTACCTAATTTAGATCTTGATCTTTATTGGGTTATTAGTGAAGGAAGACAATGTGAAGCGAGGGATTATCGAATGATTGTATAAGTCTATTTTTTGTGTCTTGTACAATTCATACCGTCTTGCTTGTTTTGTGTAAATACAAAGCTTTGCATTTATCACAGTTCCCACACCTCGAAACTCCACCGTCTACACATTGAGACCACAAGACAGCTCAAACAATCAGGTCAACCAATTCGCCCTCTCTAAATCCTTCCGAGGATTATCATTGGCGGGCTTTCTCATCTGGTCAAATCTCTGAAAGATGCAGCATTTTCTTAGGAGTGTCTGATCAGAGCAATAAAAAATAGCTGGAAAACATGCCCTTTTAGCTTCTTCATGGTGGGGAAGCTAAAACAAAAGGAGAAGGGAATAATTAGTGTGACCCACACGATTTGGGTAGACTCTATCTTTCTTCTTTTTTAATTTGGGTATGCTTTGCTTATCAACCCACCCGGGCAACTAGGAGTAACTGAAGAAGGCAACTACCTCATCTGGTGAAAAGAAAGCTGACGCCCTTTCCTTTTTCCTTGGTACTCTACTTGTTGATAGAGTAATTCATTCCAGTCTATACATGTTTGCTTCTTTTGGTGGAAGCTTCGAGAAACGATATTACTCCATAATAGAGAGATTTACATGACTTATCCGCCAACCCCAAATTAGTAATTCACATCTCTTGGATTATCCATGCACATTCCAATTGAACATAATAGATTATGGCGTGGAGATTTACAGCATGGAGATTTACGACAAAGTAACTCATATGGAGACATGTGACATACACATGGCTTAAGTCCTTTGATAATTTAATTTTTAGCTAACTAAAAATAAAATTAAAAATAGACATAAAAATAAAATAATTAAAATTTCGAATTTTTAATTTAAAATTAAAATAAATAAAAACGAAAAAAAAGAGAGAGATTTACATGACTTATCAACTTGACTTAAATCCTGAAAAACATTTTTCAAAAATGTGATATTTTTCGCAAACCGAAACTTTAATATAAGCTATATTGGTCACGTCATGAACCACCCCTTTATTGAACCAAACAAACAATTGGTGTGCATTTTTTGTGACGGGATTCGAACGGGGGCCAGTTAATCCCCTTTACAAGGTGCCTGAAGAACATAATTCCGAATGCGCACCTTGCCCTCTTCTGCACGTCCTCTTTCGCTTATTCTCTTTTCCCTCCATTTCCATCCTAACTTTCCTCACTGCCAAACTGCTAATCCTTGAAACACAAGCACTCTATACACAGAAAGAAAGTAGCACAAAGTAAACTCCACAGACGGTAGCGATAATCTGCTTTGTTAGCTTTGGACATTCATGTACCAAGCCGAGGGCTAGGATTCAAGGCTTCTTGTCGAGCTCGAATGGTTCGCTCTGTTGATTCATCTTGATGTTTGGTTTGCTAAAATTTGCTCGGCCTGCTCAGTGAACCAATGTGGGTTTGAAAGCACGTACTCTGTTAACAAGTGATTGATGCTTAAATTCAACAGTATGCATATAAAGTTGTACATAATATGTACATAACAGTCCATTGAAAAAGATATACGTACATTATAAGTACATGCGCGAGGAAGCAGATGCCGAGACTTATCTACTAGGGGATGACTTGTCAACCTCACGAATTTGAGTATTGTTTTACAGAGAGCAACCACAAATGTTCTTAAGGCCATGTCTGAAGAGGCAATCCTTGAGAAGCTCGACGTAGAAGCTTATGTCTCCTCCCGTTCTGCCACGATCCGCCTTGCTGACCTCCACTGCTCGGTCGGTCCAAACACCTTCATACATGCCATCCAAAAGAATCTCACATCCAAAGGCCTCCTTACCGAGATGCCAGAATTCCAGGTCTTCTTCAATGATCACACCGCCAATGACTTCAACACTCTCTTCAAGTCCCTCCCTCCAGAAAAACCCTACTATGTAGCAGGGGTTCCGGGGTCATTTCATGGGCGGCTGTTCCCGGAGTCTTCCCTCCACTTCGTGCACTCGCAGTATGCACTCCAGTGGCTTTCGAGAATTCCAGGCGAGATGTCAAATAGAAACTCTCCGGCATGGAATAAGGGGAAAATTCACTGCACAGACGCTTCCGAGGCTGTGTGCAATGCATATGCACGTCAGTTCAACAAGGATATGGAAGCATTTCTGAAATCTAGAGCAAAGGAGATCGCCTCAGTGGGGATAGCAGTACTCACCATGCCTGGAAAACCAGATGATGTTCCATATTCTAAGAAACCCGTGCGTGTAATGTATGATCTTATTGGATTGAGTCTCATGGACATGGCCACAGAGGTATGGTATTACAGTATCTCCAACTCTTGTTCGACCTTTGCCTTAAAATCTTTTATTAGACTGAAGAAGGAAAAAATAAGTATACCTGGGATATGAAGTTTATGCAACTTAAGAAAAGGTTCTATTCATATGCACATCTATAGACAGCACGATGAATAATACCACCAAGGCAGTCTCGCATCCAAGAATTGAAGCTCTACCCAAGTTTCTTAGAATATGTAACTCTTATAACGTACTTTTTTTCAATAATGTTTTCGCCGTTCTTCTTATCCAGAAATTTCGGGCCACTAAAATTTTCTTCCGTGATAGTCATCTATCAGAGACATCAACATCTTCATTCAACGAACTTAAAGCCGCAAATTGGCAAGCTTTTCACTGTAGGGAACAATAAGTGAAGAGCAAGTGGATTGCTTCAACTTGCCACTGTATGCTGCATCTCCAGCGGAGATTGCACGGCTAATCCACATGGACGGTAGTTTTCACATAGAGAAGATGGAGATGCTCGACACCCAAACGAGGTATGAAGGTGAAGTCAATGCACAGGAGATTGTGATACACCTAAGAGCAGGCCTGGAGGGGATCATCAGCAAACACTTCGAAAGCAAGATCATTGAAGAACCCTTTCGACGTCTACTGGAAAAGACTTGGGATTTCTGCTACCTACTGGAATCGAGCTACAAGGAAGGGACTCTAATGTTCGTTGTTCTCAAACGCCATTGATGCATCTTTTGAAGATGACTCTACTACCCTAAAATTCAATTAACTAGAATAAAGTCGCCAGTACCTAAATTACTCAGTCATATCTAGATTGAGTGATCTTTCACGTGATTTCAATGTCAGCATTGCCATTTCAATATCAAGTGCTTGCTAAGAGTCGATGAGTGCCTCATGGAATGCCTCACAAAAGATTCAAATCCTATCCATCACTTGAGGGTCATCGAGAAGTTCAGAGAGAGAGAGAGAGAGAGAGATGAGCAACGTCGAAACCCAAATGCCGGCAGCATACCCGATGAACAGTGGGGAGGGGGACTACAGCTACAGCAAGAACTCTTACTTCCAGGTTTTGATTTTCATGCATTTCAATGATATTGTCGCAAACCAAATGTGCGATTAAATAACAGAGGCAGAAACCATGAACCCGCACAGCAGTAGTTCAAGACCGCTACAAATCCGACGCTCGCTCTCTTTGTATAACTCCCTACTGCTACATAGCTTCCCTCGGAAATATCCCTATAGATGCTAATATTCATGCTGATTCCGCGTTTCATGTAGTCAGTCTCCTTTATTTTTTCCCCGAGAGAAAGGGCTGATTCTACGTGTCTTACATTACCTTTCCACTAGGGGATGAATTGTCATCCTCACGAATTTGAATACCGTTTTACAGAGAGCGACCACAAATGTTCTGAAGGCCATGATTGACGAGGCAATCATTGAGAAGCTCGACATAGAAGCTTATGTCTCCTCCCGTCCTGCCACGATCTGCCTTGCTGACCTCGGCTGCTCCGTCGGTCCAAACACCTTCATTGCCATGCAAAACGCCATACATGCCATCCAAAAGAATCTCACATCCAAAGGCCTCCTTACTGAGATGCCCGAATTCCAGGTCTTCTTCAATGATCACGCCGCCAATGACTTCAATACTCTCTTCAAGTCCCTCCCTCCAGAAAAACCCTACTATGCAGCAGGGGTTCCGGGGTCATTTCACGGGCGGCTGTTCCCGGAGTCTTCCCTCCACTTCATGCACTCGCAGTATGCACTCCAGTGGCTTTCAAGAATTCCAGACGAGATGTCAAATAGAAACTCCCCGGCATGGAATAAGGGGAAAATTCACTGCACAAACGCTTCTGAAGCGGTGTGCAATGCATATGCAGGCCAGTTCAACAAGGATATGGAAGCATTACTGAAATCTAGAGCAGAAGAGATCGCCTCAGGGGGGATAGCAGTACTCACCATGCCTGGAAAACCAGATGATGTTCCATATTCTAAGATACCCGTGTGTGTAATGTATGAACTTATTGGATTGAGTCTCATGGACATGGCCACAGAGGTATGGTATCACAGAATCTCCAACTCTTGTTCGACCTTTGCCTTGAAAAATCTTTTATTAGACTGAAGAAGGAAAAAATAAGTCTACCTGGGATATGAAGTTTATGCAACTTCAGAAAAGGTTCCATTCATATGCACATCTATAGACAGCTCGATGAATAATACCACCAAGGTAGTCTCGCATTCAAGAACTGAAGCTCTACCCAAGTTTCATAGAATATGTAACTCAATTATAATGTACTTTTTTTCAATAGTGATTTCGCTATTCTTCTAATCCAGAAATTTCAGACCACTAAATTTTTCTCCCGTGATAGTCATCTGTCAGAGAGATCAACATTAGACTGCAAAAACTTTTGACTTCATTTAACTCACATAAAGCCACAAATTGACGAGCTCGTCACTGCAGGGAATAATATGTGAAGAGCAAGTGGATTGCTTCAACTTGCCACTGTATGCTGCGTCTCCAGCGGAGATTGCACGGCTAGTCAACATGGACGGTAGTTTTCACATAGAGAAGATGGAGCTGCTCAACACCCAAACGAGGTATGAGGGCGGAATCAATGCACAGGAGATTGTGATACACCTAAGAGCAGGCCTGGAGGGGATCATCAGCAAACACTTCGGAAGCAAGATCATCGAAGAACTCTTTCGACGTCTTGCGGAAAAGACTCTGGATTTCAGCCACCTACTGGATTCGAGCTACAAGGAAGGGACTCTAATGTTTGTTGTTCTCAAACGCCATTGATGCATCTTTTGAAGATGACTGCACTGCCCTAAAATTCGATTAACTAGAATAAAGTCACAGTACCTAAATTACTCAGTCATATCTAGATTGAGTGATCTTTCATGTGATTTCAATGTCTGCATTTCCATTTCAATATCAAGTGCTTGTTAAGAGTCGATGAGTGCCTCGTTGAATGCTTCACAAAAGATTCAAATCGTATCCTGCTGTCCTAGAGAGAAACTAAAGAAATGAACAATGAGTATCTCGAGAATTCTGGTAAAGAAATCCAAAAGAGGGAACAAAGAACTTTCACTCGAAAGAATATGCCGACACAGACTAGCCCCGACATTGGAACGTTTGCCTGCATAACTAAAACAATGAGATAAAAAGTAGTTCCTTAGATATATTCACACATAAAAGTTAATACACAACAGTGTAACACATAAAAGCTAATGCACAACAGTACCAAACTTATACACAACTGTATCAAACTTATTACAGATGGATATATGCCATAAGAGGTGTCCGTGGAACTTACATGACAACAAATGCAAACTATTTGTCTTCACAAGGAAGACGTACATCAGAGAACTTAGCCAAGAATCTGCAGTCAAATGCTGATTTTTGCTAACTTCTCTATAGAAGCCCTCTCTCTTATTATGTCAAGAAGCTTGTCATAAACACACCATGGGAAGCTTAAGAAATGATCTTCATCAGCCTCCTCCTTATAGCGGCCCCAGAATTCCGGGTGGTAGGTGACATGATACCAAGCTGATGCCTTTGCATATACGTTAACACCATCAGAGGCTGATCCTGACTCTGTATCATTGAACCATGACCTGGCTTCCTTTCTCAAGGACCTCGCAGCAGCATTTAGACCATCCAGGTCTCTTCTTTTATCAAAATATTTCGACTTCGTCAGTATATTCCCACTCAGCATTTCAGCCTCTGTTTTGATGTCATAATAATGCATCAACCTCCTCAATTTGCAGTCATACTCACGTTTGTACTGAAAGGCCTCCAAGACATAGTCCTCAAAGCCTTCTATTTCCATTCTACAATCGTAGGAGCACTGAGCATCTTCCCTTGTGAAGGAATTTATAGAATTAGTGTATGGTGCAATCCACTTGACCTCTCTGTAAAGTTTCCCAATCACATGCTGAGACTCATAGGTGCACTTATCAGGCTTTTCCATGAAGTCTGGGTATTCTCTAACTCGCAGATGACGTGGAATTTTAGCAGGAACACCAGTTTTCGGGAAGTCAACTGCTATGGAAAATAACTCTGCAAGCTCAGCACACGATTTGCTGTACGCCTTCCCTGGCTCCTTATCTGCAAACACTGTGTGAGAGTTTGCAATAGTCCCTAAACTATCATTGACCATGTAATCTGCAAAGTACTCCACGACTTCCTGGATGGTAAAACATTAAATTGGGTTAGCAAGAGTTTATTAGTTATCCACTGAGAAGGTATAGATTAGCAGAAGACGCTAACAAATGAAGTTCTCATTGAAACTAATATAGAGATGTCAAATGAGAAAGACTTTGCAAGTAAAGTTTGAAGAGACACGCCACGGAACAGAAGGGCACTTTCTTTAACAAGTTAAAGAACTATAAGGTTCACATGCTGAGCAACAAGAATTACAACATTCTAATAAAACAGACTAGATGCTCAAATATCTGCTTAGTAACGAACATTGCCAAATGAGTTCCCCAATAAATTGAATTAAGCAGTGCCATCCATATGATCTAGATTTCATGTATCTCGTTCCTTCATAAACTATGAGGGGATCTATAGATGTCCGATACTGTGCATCTACTGGTTTCCCTGATGGATGACTCAATGATAGCACATGGAAACTCTCCATTCACAAGTACCAGAACATAGCCTATTCCATGCTACATATTGCATTTTAGCAAAACAAATATATTTGAAGAAGCCAAAAACATGGAATGTCAATGCCGAAGATGAAAAATATAGGACATTCAACTCAAGTTTTAGCAAAATTTCTGTTCATATTGCTTGTCAAAAGAATATGATATATCTGGGGAAAAGAAAACCACACTAAATTGCCATTACAACTGTTCTTTAGAAGTCATTGATCTCACTTTTTTTGGTCAGTAGTCATTGACCTCATTCAACAGCCTCATATAAGATATTTTGCATATAAGCATATCCCTCAAACAATATGAATGCAAACTACATCAGTGCGGTCCTCTCAAAGGTAATGTTTAACAGGCAAGCATATGTGTGCTTTAAGAGATAATAGGTGTAGCTGTTTGTTAGTGGCCAATGCATACCTCAATAGTGACATCATGATCAAGAGTTACAGTAGGTGCTGGGGTATAATCCATGGGTTGACACAAATGAGGAGGAATCAGATCAGGATCCCAACAAACGAAGTACATATCTCCATCCAGATCACTTCCCGAACATTCATTCGGATGTGGCCTGGAGGTTAGTAGCAAAATATCAGAAAGTCATGCAAATCATGCACAAATGCTATCTGGTACGAGGCAGGAACTTGCATCGACAAACAGGGAAATCTAATCTAGATCCATTCCATGATTGCTCGTAATTATGAAACTTACCATCTAAAATCAAAAGAAAAATTAGGAGAGTCCAGTGAGTCTGGATAAATCACTCTTTTTGGTATCTATTAAGTAAATAACACGATGGCTACAATGATAATCACAACTGAAGAAATATGTCAGGTTCTACTTATAGCCAGAGATGCCAGTTGACCAAATAGGGGGAAAAATGGAGTTGAGAAGTAATGGGATCGTGATTTCATCTGCTTGCATATGGTTGTCTAGGATGGACAACATGGGTTTGTTCATACAATATCTTTCGTGCAGAAGTCCACATATTGTTTGTACAAATCCCTAGTTACATGAATGTTTCTATCTATATAAATAAATACATGACCAAACAAAGAAAATGCTGATATGTCATTCAGTTCATTAACATGCTTAATGCTCTGTCCTTCGTAGCTTTGACAAAATCTTTCTCATAAAAATTATCGTACAATGTCAACGCCACCTTCGTGTCTTTATGAACAAACTAGTGCACTCTCCATCTTTTTACAAAATAATCACAATTACCCAGTAAACCCACTATGGTAAGGTTGGCTGAGGTTTTCTTCTTCTTCCTTTTTTTTTCCTTTTTTTTCCGTTGGCAAACGGTTGGCTGAGACCAGAGTTTGAGACATTAAAAAGTGGAAAAGAAAAAAACAGAGAGAAATGCGTCCACACTCAACTGCCTTAGAATGTTACTCGGAGGGAATGAGAAGAACTAAAATGGTAAGAAAATGAGTACCAGCAGTAAAAGTAGAAAATTTACCTCTCTCCTTTCTGAGGAAAAACAATGCAATCAACCATATGGTGCAGAGACGGAACATCAACAGCCTCTAAGACACGGACATCTCCAGGATGCAGGCAAGGGTTTTTCGCAACCACCAACTTTCCCTGAAAGATAAAGGTGTCGGGCAGTGACTCGTTCGTGCTCGACTTTAGCATGGTTTCGCTTCCAATCTGCAAATTTCCAACCCTAGAGAATTGTACAAACACCTGACCATATTCCAAAGTCCTTGTTTCATCCAAACATCCCATCATACACCTTCCATTTGGCACAAAGATCCTTGCTCTGGTACGCAAGTCAAGCAACTTTGATGCATAGAATGTTCGAAGCATCATTGATAAAAAGGGCTCCACATCTGGCTTATAACCACAGATAAGCATTTCTAGAAGAACCTCTGTATTCTCTCGAGGAGACATAAGCTTCAGTGCATGCTGCGCCACCAGAGGATCTGTCAAAATAGCATCCAGTTGACACAGCGCCTCTCTTTGCTTCCTTTCAAAAATATGATCCCCAACTCCAAGAGTGGACAAAAGAGTAATAATCTGGCGATTAAGAAAGCAAGGCTGATACCTGCTCCGCGCTAAAACATCTAATTTTGTATTTGATGATTCGTATTTATGCATGCTGCTTCTTAACGATAATTTTTTTGATGAAGTTGGATCCACTGCGACAACACCTTTGAACCCACCATATCGAATCTGAAATGCAGATGGGGTTGAAATTATAGAAGCACATTTTCTAGCCACTTCCAGAGCAAATTGGTGAGACATTTTCCCAATACCATCAGAGAAAACATATTCAACTCCATCCCTCGTGATTTCCACATCTGGTATAATTTCAACTTCATCTTTCCTGATGTTAAGAGTTTCTGTCGAGGAACCAAAGGACTGACCAAGTCTGGCAGCATATTTTGCCACATTTCGTATCTTACGAAAATCCCCCATCCACTCCCTTATATCTGTTGCAGTAAGCCCTCCCCGGGAAGCAAACATCCAAGCAGAACCATCCCGTAATTGACTTGATGAAAAGGCGAGAAACTCAAACCTCTTATCACCAATAACAATTCCATCTCTCAATGTTGAGACTATCCTCTTATAAGTTCCGCTTCGCCTTTCATCATTTGCAGAGTTATGAGGAGACAAATTTGTTGAATAAATTTTGTCAAGCTCCTCATCAACAAAAGAAACACGGAGAAAATTATCAATATCTCCAGGATAGTTACGCAGCACCCGATTGGAAACATTCACTTCTGGACCACAGAAATACATCTTAGAAGGAGTTACTTGAACCTTACGCACATACACCAACCCATCATCTAAAGAAAGAGTGCCAGCTGTAGGTTTATGGTCAGAACTCAGATACTGCTGATATTGCCCCTCAAGCCAACTTACAGGATGGTAACAACAGTCTTTTAGACGACCCAGTTTTTCCAAAGCATGTTCTATGCAAGCAACATTCATGCCCATTCTTCTTGGATCTAACAGCTGGAAAAATTTTCTATCCAGAACCGGCCATGGTAGATACCCATGCTGAACCAAGGAACAGACCTTGAACAAGATTCCATATGGCAACACAACTGCAGCAGGTGGAAGCACAACAGGTACAAGATCTGAATGATAAGTACAAGGAGGGGCACTTTTCAGGGTGAATTGCCCACTCTGTTCTTTGTAACGATCAAGATACTTATCAAATTCAGGAAGCTGATGATGATGCTGAAGTTCCAGACACAGAGAGGAAGACTGACCAATACAGAAAGACGGAGTAAAATCAACTTCCCTAACCCATTGGTCATCAGGAGCTGCCATAAAATATTTGAGAGAGCAGGAATCTTTTTCATAAATCCGAGGGGCACCTAGTAACTGGTGAAATAAGACCACATAAAGGAAAAAAAATTAGTAGTCTCCAGCTTGACAAGCATATAAAACCATTGTGCTATTTCAGAGGAATATTGCTGCTCTACCAATAATATGGGGATTGGGGAAGTTCATGAATCAAACATCATAGAAAGAGTATCATCCACAGAGAAGCAATACAGCAGGTCTTTTATATATTGTGAATCATCACAGTCTGCACTGTATAGGCCCTCCTACTGCATACAATTTATCAACATATCCAATACCAACAAGAAAATAGCAATTCGATGTTATGGCTTAAAAAATTCAAGCATTAAGTTGAAGCATCAAACCTGAATGACTAGATACTTCGGAGTTCGACCACGTGGTTTGTGCAGCTGAATCTGCCAAATATTCTCATAGGAGAGCTCAAGCATGTAGTCCATAAGATCATAGGTTAAAAAGAAGAACAATTTTCTCATGCCAAATCCAAATTTTACAGAGGCATTTCGGCTCTCCCACAAGCCACTGAACGTATCCTCAGAAGTCTGACATCCAAAATGCAAAGTTACATTATCCAGGCAGTGCTGAAAGACCTTGGGATTTCGAACAATATCAGAATCTCGTTCCGAAGCCTTCAAATATGAATCAAAATACCAGAGACTCTTACTATTAGAGCGAGAAATAATATCTTCGGCATAATCTTTAGCAGTAAATTGAACATGTGCACATGTTCTTCGCTCTCCAACTCTTCGTTTCTGAACTTCCACTGCATAAACAGTCATTTCGCCAGTATATTGCTCCAGACAATTTTTGACTGCTTCTGCATTAATTGGCCAGTAGAACCCGTACAACCGAATAGTCCTGTCCATGTTATCTCAAAGACTCTAACTGCAATTGGAAAAAAAAGAAAGAAAAATGAAGTTAACTTGAAGACTTAACATGGATATTGCCTCCGCACAATGCTTAGAAAGATGACAGATTGGGTTCCACATAACCAAAACTAAAGAGTCAAACTACGCAATCTCAAGTCTTACCTCTTTAACTATTTGCAAGTACATCTAGGCACATTTTCAAGAACAAAACTAAAAATTGTCAAAAGTACCTATTCTCAACTCATCAACCAGTAACCACCTCATAACTATGCAGAACTTGACAGCAGACAAGTCCTATATGATTGCATGACCAAATCAAGTGCTCGGCAGGATGAGAAATTCATATCCTCAAGATAACGGAGCCATGTACAACAACGCAAGCACATTGATCCGCTTCATCCTAACGAGTTCATTGATTCATGTCCGAAACAAATGCAAAATGGATTTTTAATCCAATACTGTCTATTTCAAATGAAATGCACAGTCAAAGCAAATGTTCTCCGATCCATCACTAGCATCACGCATCTTCGACCGAATTACGAAACGTAAGAGCATCTTAGCAAGCAGGATAGCCGGAAGAGGCTTTGAAAACATCTACGACGGATTGGAGTAGGAAAAACTTCGCTCGAGAAGGCGAGAATTGATGATCACGGAGACGAACAATCCGAGAGTTCAAAATCCAAGCCAACAGAGCAAGTGTGGCGGTCATAGAAGTAGAATTCTTACGTGTAATCGGCATTCGCAGCCGACGCACCGGACGCGGCCGGTGCGGCCCGAAGCAGCAGGTGCGCGGTTCGCACCGGACGTGGCAGTCCATCGCCGGCGGCTCCGTCGTGGCGAAAGCCATGACAGAAGGAGGAGAGAGAGAGAGAGAGAGAGAAGGGTTTGACTACTGTCGACGACGGAGTCGGCATATAAAAGAAGGACTTTGAGCAGCCGCGTCAACGCGCCTCCGTGACCTTTGCTTTCTCTATGTTTTTACAATTTACAACGTATTGATGCTACTAAATTTTTTAGTCGTTAATTTTCAATACCTTAAAATTAGAAAAGAGTAATGCTAAATTTATTGGAGGTATATTAATTTCAGTATGCTAATGTCAACGTGGCCATGACTTGTCTCCCTGTAGACGTTGAGTAAGCAAATAAAACAGGGAAAAAAATTAGAATCACGGGAAAGAAAATTCACCTTTTATTCACGAATTCAATCCTTCTCGATTCGCCGGAATAAATAATTTATTTCTCAACTCCAAATTGCAAAATATCACCAGCTGAAAACAACATTGGAAAAAGAAAAAAAAAAAAGCTTGAATCAACAAACAAATATTCAAAAGTCGAAAAAAATATTGGATTTCATCAATCTATCGAAATAAAGTTATGTACGTTAATGAGATCAATCCAACTTATTTTTACTTAGGCTAAAATTCCATCTAATTTTTTTTGTTCCTGTGAATCGTTAAATTCAAGAAGAAATTACTCAGAGATTAATGTCAAACCTATCATTCTCCATCTTATCATAATTGTTTTCTATACCCTGTGGTTTTATCCTATGATTGCTTGTGTGCTCACCATATACACAATATTAATTAAACTAGGTTTGCTGCAACTAAAGTATAATGGACCTACGGAATGGAATGCCTTGTTAGTACAATGACATCCTAAGCAAGCGGCATCCCTGTAATGGAACTTCAGACCATGACATCCATACAAAGTTATTGGGGAAAAATGTAATACAGAAAACAAGAGCATGCATACGAGAGAATTAGACTCGTGCAACCATGCAACAACTAGTACAAACTCATGCAACCTACAGAGACTTTTCCGGGGATGATGATGGCGGTGGCGGTGTGTCGAGCATAACAAGAACATACAATCACTAACTATTACAGAACTCACGCACGTTCGAGAGAGAAATGCAACCGAATAAGAAGCGAGACTAAGAGAGCGATGATCCGGGCATGAATGGACAGAGAGAGATTGGGGGACTCACCGGGATGGAGAATTGACAAGGGTGTGCCAAAATGTTGAGATGTTGTAGATAGTGAGCGTTGCGTGGAAGTGCAAGAAGGGAGACATATTATTTATAGCCAGAAAAGAACAATGAAAAGAAGAAGAAAGGCTTGTTTCTCAAGTCGACCATCCCACCTTCAGAAGTTCCTCTGTTTTCCCTGATAAAAAATCCCACCTTCAAAAGTTCTTCTCTCTCTTTCTTCCTAATAAGATCCCATCTTCATAAGTCTCCCCTTCAGTGGGATTTTCACTCACCCTTCTCACCCCAAGCGTGAGTAACTACTATACTACCCTATCCAATGATAGCCTAGATTTCGCCAAACGTGAAGTCTATACCCTTCCTCACCGAAGGGCCCCTTTATTAGCCTCTATATCTTTCTCTTCTCTAGGAATAGGGAACACAGGGGACTCTTCAAAAGACGAGATAAGTGACTCTCATGAGTTTTCCCCCGTCGAGCCTTCTAAGAACCTGCTCACATTCACACCCACAATAGATTCCGAATGCACTTGAACACATACGAACAACAATCACTTATAAGTCCATTGGCATGGGCAAACTTAAAACATTTTCTATTGATTTAGTTAACATTTCAAGTTTACTTAATTTAGATCTTGATCTTTATTGGGTTATTAGTGAAGGAAGACAATGTGAAGCGAGGGATTATCGAATGATTGTATAAGTCTATTTTTTTGTGTCTTGTACAATTCATACCGTCTTGCTTGTTTTGTGTAAATACAAAGCTTTGCATTTATCACAGTTCCCATACCTCGAAACTCCACCGTCTACACATTGAGACCACAAGACAGCTCAAACAATCAGGTCAACCAATTCGCCCTCTCTAAATCCTTCCGAGGATTGTCATTGGCGGGCTTTCTCATCTGGTCAAATCTCTGAAAGATGCAGCATTTTCTTAGGAGTGTCTGATCAGAGCAATAAAAAATAGCTGGAAAACATGCCCTTTTAGCTTCTTCATGGTGGGGAAGCTAAAACAAAAGGAGAAGGGAATAATTAGTGTGACCCACACGATTTGGGTAGACTCTATCTTTCTTCTTTTTTAATTTGGGTATGCTTTGCTTATCAACCCACCCGGGCAACTAGGAGTAACTGAAGAAGGCAACTACCTCATCTGGTGAAAAGAAAGCTGACGCCCTTTCCTTTTTCCTTGGTACTCTACTTGTTGATAGAGTAATTCATTCCGGTCTATACATGTTTGCTTCTTTTGGTGGAAGCTTCGAGAAATGACATTACTTCATAATAGAGGGATTTACATGACTAATCCGCCAACCCCAAATGCAAGATCTAGGAATTTTCATCATTTGACTAAAATTGATGTGATCAATCGAGATTCTAATGTTTAATACAATGGAGTTAAGCTCAATAAATAACGACCCATTTACATCATGTGACTAATTTGATGCAAATGGACAATGTGTGAATAAATGGTCTGTACATATTAAACTATGGAAGAGATAATTCAAATCTCTTAGATTATACATGCTCATTCCAATTGAACATAATAGATTACGGCATGGAGATTTACGACAAAGTAACTCATATAGAGACATGTGACATACACATGGCTTAAGTCCTTTGATAATTTAATTTTTAGCTAACTAAAAATAAAAATAAAAATAGACGTAAAAATAACATAATTAAAATTTCTAATTTTTAATTTAAAATTTTTATAAAAAGAAGAAAAAAAGAAAGAAGAGAGATTTACATGACTTATCAACATGACTTAAATCCTGAAAAACATTTTTCGAAAATGTGATATTTTTCGCAAATTGAACGAAACTTTAAAATAAACTATATTGGCCACGTCATGGACCACCCCTTTACTGAACAAAACAAACAATTGGTGTGCATTTTTTGTGACGGGATTCGAACGGGGGCCAGTTAATCCCCTTGACAAGGTGCCTGAAGAACATAATTCCGAATGCGCACCTTGCCCTCTTCTGCACGTCCTCTTTCACTTATTCTCTTTTCCCTCCATTTCCATCCTAACTTTCCTCACTGCCAAACTGCCAATCCTTGAAACACAAGCACTCTATACACAGAAAGAAAGTAGCACAAAGTAAACTTCACAGACGGTAGCGATAATCTGCTTTGTTAGCTGTGGACATTCATGTACCAAGCCGAGGGCTAGGATTCAAGGCTTCTTGTCGAGCTCGAATGGTTCGCTCTGTTGATTCATCTCGATGTTTGGTTTGCTAAAATTTGCTTGGCCTGCTTAGTGAACCAATGTGGGGTTTGAAAGCACGTACTCCGTTAACAAGTGATTGATGCTTAAATTCAACAGTATGCATACAAAGTTGTACATAATATGTACATAACAGTCCATTGAAAAAGATATACGTACATTATAAGTACATGCAAGGAAGCAGATGCCGAGACTTATCCACTAGGGGATGCCTTGTCATCCTCGCGAATTTGAATACCGTTTTACAGAGAGCGACCACAAATGTTCTGAAGGCCATGATTGACGAGGCAATCATTGAGAAGCTCGACATAGAAGCTTGTGTCTCCTCCCGTCCTGCCACGATCCGCCTTGCTGACCTCGGCTGCTCCGTCGGTCCAAACACCTTCATTGCCATGCAAAACGCCATACATGCCATCCAAAAGAATCTCACATCAAAGGCCTCCTTACCGAGATGCCCGAATTCCAGGTCTTCTTCAATGATCACGCCGCCAATGACTTCAATACTCTCTTCAAGTCCCTTCCTCCAGAAAAACCCTACTATGCAGCAGGGGTTCCGGGGTCATTTCACGGGCGGCTGTTCCCGGAGTCTTCCCTCCACTTCGTGCACTCGCAGTATGCACTCCAGTGGCTTTCGAGAATTCCAGACGAGATGTCAAATAGAAACTCTCCAGCATGGAATAAGGGGAAAATTCACTGCACAAACGCTTCCGAAGTGGTGTGCAATGCATATGCAGGCCAGTTCAACAAGGATATGGAAGCATTTCTGAAATCTAGAGAAGAGGAGATCGCCTCAGGGGGGATAGCAGTACTCACCATGCCTGGAAAACCAGATGATGTTCCATATTCTAAGATACCCGTGTGTGTAATGTATGATCTTATTGGATTGAGTCTCATGGACATGGCCAGAGAGGTATGGTATCACAGTATCTCCAACTCTTGTTCGACCTTTGCCTTAAAAAATCTTTTATTAGACTGAAGAAGGCAAAAATAAGTCTACCTGGGATATGAAGTTTATGCAACTTAAGAAAAGGTTCCATTCATATGCACATCTATAGACAGCACGATGAATAATACCACCAAGGTAGTCTCGCATTCAAGAACTGAAGCTCTACCCAAGTTTCATAGAATATGTAACTCAATTATAATGTACTTTTTTTCAATAGTGATTTCGCTATTCTTCTAATCCAGAAATTTCAGACCACTAAATTTTTCTCCCGTGATAGTCATCTATCAGAGACATCAACATCTTCATTCAACTAACTTAAAGCCGCAAATTGGCAAGCTTTTCACTGTAGGGAACAATAAGTGAAGAGCAAGTGGATTGCTTCAACTTGCCACTGTATGCTGCATCTCCAGCGGAGATTGCACGGCTAATCCACATGGACGGTAGTTTTCACATAGAGAAGATGGAGATGCTCAACACCCAAAGGAGGTATGAAGGTGAAGTCAATGCACAGGAGATTGTGATACACCTAAGAGCAGGCCTGGAGGGGATCATCAGCAAACACTTCAGAAGCAAGATCATTGAAGAACTCTTTCGACGTCTTGTGGAAAAGACTTGGGATCTCTGCTACCTGCTGGAATCAAGCTACAAGGAAGGGACTCTAATGTTCGTTGTTCTCAAACGCCATTGATGCATCTTTTGAAGATGACTCTACTACCCTAAAATTCGATTAACTAGAATAAAGTCGCCAGTACCTAAATTACTCAGTCATATCTAGATTGAGTGATCTTTCGCATGATTTCAATGTCAGCATTACCATTTCAATATCAAGTGCTTGTTAAGAGTCGATAAGTGCCTTGTGGAATGCTTCACAAAAGATTCAAATCCTATCCTGCCATCCTAGAGAGAAACTAAAGAATTGAACAATGAGTATCTCGAGAATTCTGGTAAAGAAATCCAAAGGAGGGAACAAAGAACTTTCACTCGAAAGAATCTGCCGACACAGACTAGCCCCGACATTGGAACGTTTGCCTGCATAACTAAAACAATGAGATAAAAAGTAGTTCCTTATATATATTCACACATAAAAGTTAATACACAACAGTGTCACACATAAAAGATAATACACAACAGTACCAAACTTATACACAACTGTATTGAACTCATTACAGATGGATATATGCCATAAGAGGCATCCGTGGAACTTACACGACAACAAATGCAAACTATTTGTCTTCACAAGGAAGACGTACATCTAAGACGTACATCAGAGAATTTAGCCCAGAATCTGCAGTCAAATGCTGATTTTTGCTAACTTCTCTATAGAAGCCCTCTCTCTTATTATGTCAAGAAGCTTGTCATAAACACACCATGGGAAGCTTAAGAAATGATCTTCATCAGCCTCCTCCTTATAGCGGCCCCAGAATTCCGGGTGGTAGGTGACATGATACCAAGCTGATGCCTTTGCATATACGTTAACACCATCAGAGGCTGATCCTGACTCTGTATTATTGAACCATGACCTGGCTTCCTTTCTCAAGGACCTCGCAGCAGCATTTAGACCTTCCAGGTCTCTTCTTTTATCAAAATATTTCGACTTCGTCAGTATATTCCCACTCAGCATTTCAGCCTCCGTTTTGATGTCATAATAATGCATCAACCTCCTCAATTTGCAGTCATACTCAAGTTTGTACTGAATGGCTTCCCTGACATAGTCCTCAAAGCCTTCTATTTCCATTCTACAATCGTAGGAGCTCAGAGCAACTTCCCTTGTGAAGGAATTTATAGAATTAGTGTATGGTGCAATCCCCTTGACCTCTCTGTAAAGCTTCCCAATCACACGCTGAGACTCATAGGTGCACTTATCAGACTTTTCCATGAAGTCTGGGTATTCTCTAACTCGCAGATGACACGGAATTTTAGCAGGAACACCAGTTTTCGGGAAGTCAACAGCTGTGGAAAACAACTTTGCAAGCTCAACACATGATTTGCTGCACGCCTTCTCCAGCTCCTTATCTGCAAACACTGTGTGAGAGTTTGCAATAATCCCTAAACTATCATTGACCATGTATTCTGCGAAGTACTCCACGACTTCCTGGATGGTAAAACATTAAATTGGGTTAGCATGAGTTCATTAGTTATCCACTGAGAAGGTGTATATTAGCAAAAGACGCTAACAAATGAAGTTCCTCATGAAACTAATATAGAGATGTCCAATGAGAAAGACTTTGCAAGTAAAGTTTGAAGAGACGCTACGGAACAGAAGGGCACTTCTTTTAACAAGTTAAAGAACTATAAGGTTCACATGCTGAGCAACAAGAATCACACTATGCTAATTAAACAGACTAGATGCTCGAATATCTGCTTTGTAACGAACATTGCCAAATGAGTTCCCCAATCAAATGAATTAAGCAGTGCGATCCATATGATCTAGCTTTCGTGTATCTCATTCCTTCATAAACTATGAGGGGATCTATAGATGTCCGATACTTGTGCATCTACTGGTCCCTGATAGAGACTTAATGGTCGCACATGGAAACTCTCCATTCAGAAGTACCAGAACATAGCCTATTTCGTGCTACATATTGTATTTTAGGATAACAAATATATTTGAAGAAGCAAAAACATGGAATGTCAATGCCAAAGATGACAAGTATAGGACATTCAACTCAGGTTTCAGCAGAATTTCTGCTCATATTGCTTGTCAAAAGAATATGATATATCTGGGTAAAAGAAAACCACACTACATTACCATTGCAACTGTTCTTTTAAAGTCATTGATCGCATTCAACAGCCTCGTATAAGATATTTTGCATATAAGCATATCACTCAAACAATACGAATGCAAACTATATCAGTGTGGGTCCTCTCACAGGTAATGTTTAACGGGCAAGCATGCGTGTGCTTTCAGACATAATAGGGGTAGCTGTTTGTTAGTGGCCAATGCGTACCTCAATGGTGACATCATGATCAAGAGTTACAGTACGTGCTGGGGTATAATCCATGGGTCGGCTAAAACAGTCAGGAATCAGATCAAGATCCCAACAAACGAAGTAGATATCTCCATCCAGATCACTTCCCGAACATTCATTTGGATGTGGCCTAGAGGTTAGTAGCAAAACATCAGAAAATCATGCAAATCATGCACAAATGCTATCTGGTACAGGGTAGGAACTTGCATCAACAAACAGGGAAATCTAATCTAGATCCATTCCATGATTGCTTGTAATTATGAAACTCACAATCCAAAATTAAAAGAAAAAGTAGGAGAGTCCAATGAGTCAAGATAAATCACTCTTTTTGGTATCTATTAAGTAAATAACACGATGGCTACAATGATAATCACAACTGAAGAAATATGTCAAGTTCTACTTATAGCCGGAGATGCCAGTTGACCAAATAGGGGGAAAAATGGAGTTGAGAAGTAATGTGATCATGATTTTATCTGCATGCGTATGGTTGTCTAGAATGGATGACATGGGTTTGTTCGTACAATATCTTTCATGCAGAAGTCCACATATTGTTTGTACAAATCCCTAATCACATGACTGTTTCTATCTATATAAATAAATACATGACCAAACAAAGAAAATGCTAATATGTCATTCAGTTCATTCACATGCTTAATGCTCTGTCCTTGCCAGCTTTGACAAAATCTCTCATAAAAATTTCTGTACAATGTCAACACCACCTTGGTATCTTTATGAACAAACTAGTGCACTCTCCATCTTTTTACAAAATAATTGCAATTACTCAGTAAACCCACGATCGTAAGGTTGGCTGAGGTTTTCTTCTTTATCATTATTATTATTAATTTTTTGTGTGGGCAAATGGTTGGTTGAGACCGGAGATTTGAGACAAAAAAAAAGTGAAAAAAAAAAAAAAAAAAAACAGAGAGAAATGCATCCAGCCTCAACTGCCTTAGAATGTTACTCGGTGTGAATGAGAAGAACTAACATAGTAAGAAAATGAGTACCAGCTGTAAAAGGAAAAAATTTACCTCTCTCCTTTCTGAGGAAAAACAATGCAATCAACCATATGGTGCAGAGACGGAACATCAACAGCCTCTAAGACACGGACATCTCCAGGATGCAGGCAAGGGTTTTTCGCAACCACCAACTTTCCCTGAAAGATAGAGGTGTCGGGCAGTGACTCATTCGTGCTTGACTTTAGCATGGTTTCGCTTCCAATCTGCAAATTTCCGACCCTAGAGAATTGTACAAACACCTGACCATATTCCAAAGTCCCCGTTTCATCCAAACATCCCATCATAGACCTTCCATTTGGCACAAAGATCCTTGCTTTGGTACGCAAGTCAAGCAACTTCGATGCACAGAATGTTCGAAGCATCATTGATAAAAAGGGTTCCACATCCGGCTTATAACCACAGATAAGCATTTCTAGAAGAACCTTTGCATTCTCTCCAGGAGACATAAGCTCCAGCGCATGCTGCGCCACCACAGGATCCGTCAAAATAGCATCCAGTTGACACACCGCCTCTTTTTGCTTCCTTTCAAAAATATGATCTCCAACTCCAAGAGTGGACAAAAGAGTAATAATCTGGCGATTAAGAAAGCAAGGCTGATACCTGCTCCACGCTAAAACATCTAATTTTGTATTTGACGATTCGTACTTGAGCATGCTGCTTCTTAATGATAATTTTTTTGATGAGGTTGGATCTACTGCCACGACACCTTTGAACCCACCATATCGAATCTGAAATGCAGATGGGCTTGAAATTGTAAGACCGCATTTTCTAGCCACTTCCAGAGCAAATTGGTGAGATATTTTCCCAATACCATCAGAGAAAACATATTTAACTCCATCCCTCATGATTTCCACATCTGGTATCCTTTCAACTTCATCTTTCCTGACGTTAAGAGTTTCTGTCGAGGAACTAAAGGACTGACCAAGTCTGGCAGCATATTTTGCCACATTTCGTATCTTACGAAAATCCCCCATCCACTCCCTTATATCTGTTGCAGTAAGCCCTTCCCGAGAAGCAAACATCCAAGCAGAACTATCCCGTAATTGACTTGACGAAAAGGCAAGAAACTCAAACCTCTTATCACCAATAACAATTCCATCTCTCAATGTTGAGATTATCCTCTTATAAATTCCGCTTCGCCTTTCATCGTTTGCAGAGTTACGAGGAGACAAATTTGTTGAATGAATTTTGTCAAGCTCCTCATCAACAAAAGAAACGCGGAGAAAATTGTCAATATCTCCAGGATAGTTACGCAGCACCCGATTGGAAACATTCAATTCTGGACCACAGAAATACATCTTAGAAGGAGTTACTTGAACCCTGCGCACATACACCAGCCCATCATCTAAAGAAAGAGTGCCAGCTGTAGGTTTATGTTCAGAACTCAGATACCGCCAATATTGCTCCTCAAGCCAACTTACAGGATGGTAACAGCAGTCTTTTAGACGACCCAGTTTTTCCAAAGCATGCTCTATGCAAGCAACATTCATGTCCATTCTTCTTGGATCTAACAGCCGGAAAAATTTTCTATCCAGAACCGGCCATGATAGATACCCATGCTGAACCAGGGAACAGACCTTGAACAAGATTCCATATGGCAAGGCAACTCCAGCAGGTGGAAGCACAACAGGTACAAGATCTGAACGATAAGTACGAGGACGGGCTCTTTTCAGGATGAATTGCCCACTCTGTTCTTTGTAGTGATCAAGATACTTATCAAAATGAGGAAGCTGATGACTATTCTGAAGATCCAAACACAGAGAGGAAGATTGGCCAATACAGAAAGAAGGGGTAAAATCAACTTCCCTAACCCATTGGTCATCAGGAGCTGCCATAAAATATTTGAGAGAGGAGGAATCTTTTTTATGGATCCGAGGGGCACCTAGTAACTGGTGAAATAAGACCACAAAAAGAAAAAAATTAGTAGTCTCCAGCTTGACAGGCATATAAAACCATTGTGCTATTTCAGAGGAAAATTGCTGCTCTACCAATAATATGGGGATTGGGAAAGTTCATAAATCAAACATCTTAGAAAGAGTATTGTCCTCAGAGAAGTAACACAGAAGGTCTTTTATATATTGTGAATCATGACAACCTGCACTCCCTAGGCCCTCCTACTGCATACGATTCATCAACACATCCAATACCAACAAGAACATAGCAATTCAATGTTATGGCTTAAAAACTCCAAGCATTAAGTTGAAACATCAAACCTGAATGACTAGATACTTCGGACTCTGACCACGTGATTGGTGCAGCTGGATCTGCCAAATATTCTCATAGGAGAGCTCAAGCATGTAGTCCACAGAATTATAGGTCAAAACAAAGAACAATTTTCTCGTGCCAAATCCAAATTTTACAGAGGCATTGGGACTCCCCCACAAGGCAGTGAACATATCCTCAGAAATTTGACATCCAAAATGCAAAGTTACATTATCCAGGCTGTGCTGAAAGACCTTGGGATTTGGAACAATATCAGAATCTCGTTCCGAAGCCTTCAAATATGAATTACCATACCAGAGACTCTTACTATTAGCGAGAGAAATAATATCTTCGGCATCACCTTTCACAGTAAATTGAACATGTGCACATGTTCTTTGCTCTCCAACTCTTGGTTTCTGAACTTCCACTGCATAAACAGTCATTTTGCCAGTATATCGCTCCAGAAAATTTTTGACTGCTTCTGCACTAATTGTCGAGTAGAACCCATACAACTGAATAGTCCTACCCATGCTATCTCAAAGACTCTAACTGCAATTGGGAAAAATAAAAATGAAGTTAACTTGAAGACATAACATGGATATTGCCTACACACAATGCTTATAAAGACGACAGATTGGGTTTCACATAACCAAAACTAAAGAGTCAAACTACGCAATCTCAAGTCTTACCTCTTTAACTATTTGCAGGTACATCTAGCCACATTTTCAAGAACAAAACTAAACATGGTCAAAAGTACCTATTCTCAACTCATCAACTAGTAACCACCTCATAACTATGCGGAACTTGACAGCAGACAAATCCTATATGATTGCATGACCAAATCAAGTGCTCAGCAGGATGAGAAATTCATATTCTCAAGATAACAGAGCCATGTACAACAACGCAAGCACATTGATCCGCTTCATCCTAACTACTTCATTGATTCATGTCCGAAACAAATGCAAAATGGATTCTTAATCCAACACTGTCTATTTCAAATGAAATGCACAGTCAAAGCATATGTTCTCCGATCCATCACTAGCATCTAGCTCCGCCTCTCCCTCACCGGAACGACTCGATCACGCCCCCCAACCCTGCGGGGGGCCACGCATCTTCGACCGCATTACGAAACGTAAGAGCATCTTAGCAAGCCGGATAGCCGGAAGAGGCTTTGGAAACATCTGCGACGGATTGGAGTAGTTCGCTCGAGAAGGCGCGAGACGATGATCACAGAGACGAACAATCGGAAAGTTCAAAATCTAAGCCAACAGAGCGAGTGTCGCGATCATAGAAGTAGAATTCTTACGTGGAATCGGCATTCGCAGCCGGCGCGGCCTGAACCAGCGGGTGCGCGGTTCGCACCGGACGTGGCAGTCCATCGCCGGCGGGTCCGTCGTGGCAAAAGCCATGACAGAAGGAGGGGAGAGAGAGAGAGAGAGGTGTTTGACTACTGTCGACGCCGGAGTCGGCATACAAAAGAAGGACGTCGAGCAGCGCGAGTGGCAGTCGCTCAGGGCGTCGGAGCCGCGTCAGTTCACGCGCCTCCGTAAATTTTGCTTTCTCTATGTTTTTGCAAATTACAAAGTATTGATCCTAATTAATTTTTAAGTCGTTGATTTTCAAGAATTTAAAATTAGAAAAGAGTAATGCTTGATTTATTGGACTTATATGAACTTTATTATGCTAATGTCGACGTGGCCCAGACGTGTCCCCTAGCGGACGTTGGGTCAGCAAATAAAAGGAGAAAATGAAAATCATAAAAAAATGAGGTTTAGGGGGAAAAAAATTAGAATCACGGGAAAGAAAATTCACCTTTTATTCACGAATTCGATCCTTTTGGATTCGCCGGAATAAAGAATTTATTTCTCAACTCCAAATTGCAAAAAATCACCAAATAATCACAGGCTGAAAACAACATTGGAAAAATTTTTAAAAAAAAAAAAACTTGAATCAACAAATAAATATTCAAAAGTCAAAACTCCACAAAAATAACCTGATTTCAACAATCTATCAAAATAAAGTCAAGCGTGTTAATGAAATAGGTCCGACTTATTTTTACATAGGCTAAAATTCAATCTAAATTTTTTTTTATTCCCATTGATTGTTAAATTCAAAAAGACATTAATCAGAGATCAATATCAAATCTATCCTTCTCCATCTTTTCATAGTTGTTTTCTATACTATGTGGTTTTATCTTATGATTGCTTGTGTGCTCACCATATAACAATATTAATTAAACTAGGTTTGCTGCAACTAAAGTATAATGGACCTAACGGAATGGAATGACTTGTTAGTATAATGACATCCTAAGCAAGCAGGATCCCTGTGATGGAACTTCGGACCATGACATCCATACAAGGCCATTGGGGAAAAAATGAACACAGAAAACAAGAGCATATGAGAGAATTCGACTTGTGCAACCATGCAGCAACGAGTACAGACTCATACAACCTATAGAGGCTCTTCCGGGGATGATGATGGCAGCGGCGGTTTGTCGAGCATAAAAAGAACATGGGAGAGAGATGATCCGATGATGTGGGAGAGAGTGCATGAATGGACAGAGAGATTGGGGGACTCACCAGGACAGAGAATTGACAGAGGTGCGCCAAAATGCTGAAATGTTGCAGATAGTGAGCGTTGCGCGGAGGTGAGAGAAGTGAGACCTATTATTTATAGTTGGAAAAGAACAGTGAAAAACAGAAGAAAGACTTGTCTTTCAAGTCAACCGTCCCTCCTTCAGAAGTTCCTCTCTTTCCCTTGATAAAAAAATCCCCGCTTCAGAAGTTCTTTTCTTCTGTTTCTTCCAGTTCCTGATGAGATCCCCCCCTTCAGAAGTCTCTCCCTCTCTCTTCATATGAATTTCCAGTCCTGTTATGTCCACTTTTGTGTACGTATAACACAAGCTAAGGAAAAACATCTATCAGAATGAGATGATTTTGAAGTCGACAAGATAATTGAAATGTCCATATGTTCGAACCTGTGACAGATTCTGAATGCACAATCACTTATAAGTCCATTGACATGAGCAAATTTCTCAAGTTTACTTAATTTAGATCTTGACCTTCATTAAGTTATTAGTGAAGGTAGACAATGTGAAGTGAGGGAGTATGGAATGACTGTATAAGTCTATTTTCAGTATCTTCTACACTTTGTACTGTCTTAGTTATTTTATGCAAATACAAAGTTTTGCACTCATCGTAGCTCCTATGACTCATTTCCACCGTCTACACGTTGTGACCACCACAAGCAAGCTCAAAAAGTCAGGTCAACCAATTCGCCCTCTCTAGAACAATCCGAGGATTGCCATTGGCGGGCATTGTCATCTGGTCAAATCTCTGAAAGATGCAGCATTTTCATTGGTGTGTCTGATCAGAACTATGAAAAACATGGCTGGAGAACATGCCCTTAAGCTTGTCCACGGTGGGGAAGCTAAAAGAAAAGGAGGGGAATAATTAGTGTGGCCCACATGATTTGGGTATACTATCTTTTTCTGTTTTAAGTTGGGTATGCTTTGTTTATCAACCCCTTATGGGAGAAATCAAACTATCACCACCATGGCAATTAGGAGTAACTGAAGGAGGCAACTACCTCATCAAGTGAAAAGAAAGCTTCCTTGATAGTCTACTTGTCGTTATAGTAATTCATTCTGATCTATACATATTTACTTCTCTTGACGAAAGCTTCGAGAAGCGACATTACTCCATAATAGAAGGATTTTACATGACTTATCCACCATCCCCAGTGCAAGATTTATGAATTTTCATCACTTGACTAAGATCGATATGATCAACCGAGGTTGTAATGTTTACCATGATGGAGTTAAGCTTGATAAATAATGACCCATTAAGGCCATGTGACTAATTTGAAGCTAAAGTCCCTCCCGAAATGCTGAATACTAAGCTCGTTATGCAAATTGACAGTATGTAAAGGGATGGTCTATGCATGTCAAAGTATAGAAAAGGTAATTCATGTCCCTTGATTATCCATGCTCGACCAATCAGATAAAATATATTACAACATGGAGGATATTGAGATTTGAACCAAAGTTTCTTACATAGAGACGTGTATCACACGTATGGTTTAGGTCCTTTGATAATTTAATTTTCAGCTACCTTAGTCGAATATGCTAGATTGGTCACATCATGAACCACCCCTTTATTGAACAAAACAAGTGATTGGTCTGCTTTTTTTGTGACAGGATCCGAATAGGACCCAGTTAATCCCCTTGACAAGGTGCTTGAAGAACAAAATTCCGAATGCACCATTCCCTCTTCCGCACGTCCTCTTTCACATATTCTCTTTTCCCTCCATTTCCATCATAACTTTCCTCACTGCCAAACTGCTTGTCCTCGAAATACAAGCACTCCAAACACAAAGAATGTAGCACAAATCAAACTTCACAGACAGTAACAATAATCTGCTTCATCAGCGTGGACATTCCTCTACCAAACCGAGGGCTAGGATTCACGGCTTCTCATCGAGCTCGAATGGTTTGCTCGGTTGATTCATCTTGATGTTGGGTTTGCTAAAATTTGCTTGGCCTGCTCAGTGAACTAATGTGGGTTTGAAAGCACGTACACCCTCAAGTGATTGATACTAAAAATCAATGACTTTAGTTACGCCTATAAAGTCGCCCAGCGAGTTAATAGGTACTAGACATGTACATAACAGTTCGTCGAAAAAGATATACATACATTACAATTACATACGAGGAAGCTGATGCCGAGATTGCAGCTGCTCTTCTTTTTTTTTATTTGTTTTACCTCCCCTTTTTAACCAAGAAATGAAGATGTTTTTATCTATTCACTAAAATCAATTATCCAGAGGGGGCAAAACAACATCCTGTATGGGAACAAGCTTTGCTTGCCCACCATACTCTTCGGGCAACACTTCAGCGCCAATTTCCTTGAACATGTCTTCTCGTTCATCTTCATTGCTCACAATCACGATCTGCAGAATTATTTCAGGATAAAGGGTCAAGATTAGAAGGAGATGCTTGACATGCGAGATTAGTGAAGTAGATATTGTTTAAGATGAATTATGATCAGGTGCGTCTCATGCTCATATTCCCCTTTATAAACAAGAGAGCCTATGAAGGGGAGGCATCCTCAATTTTTGTAATTATTGAAAGCTCGTTTTTCAAAATCCTACATTTTGGCTTAGTGGAAAATCACTCGTTGATGCAAATGCTTTGATTGACATTGTAGATGTTGTCTTGTGACTGAGCTCTTTTATTCAGTTTTTAAGCTCTTTGTAGAAGTGCCTGCACCCCCTTGGTGCCCTATAGCGATACCATCTTCCTCTCAAAGGGAGAAAAAGGGTGTGGAGGATGGATAAATCATATTAGGCCAAAATATGAATAATGTATTAGATGATAAATTATGCATTAAATCTGAATAATTATGTGCAGAGGCAAAAGAAGTGCACCTTTTCCAGTGTCGCCCTCTCAAGGAATCGAGAAATCATTCTCCAAACACTGACAAAGAATCGTGGCATATTCAGAATGAAGAGCTTGGCCAGGCGCTCAGGATAGTAAGCCTGCATAATAAGAAGCTCATGATTCAGAGGAAAGCAAATATCAAGGCATCAAATTTTCAATGGTAGAACCATTAGCTAAAGAATAATGTCTACTTCTTGCCCAGCTGATGCTTAATCCCAGATACGGAATAATATATGGAGTTATTGGATAATGATTGTCGATACTCCAATAGATAGATTTACTTTACCCAACAAGCTTTTCTCTTTGAATCCAATAACTACACAACCTTTGACGTGACATCACTGAGGTTAGTTTACATTCCATGGTTTAGATAAGTTACGTGATCAACCTTCTGGCTGCAATTTCATTAGAGTTGATGACTTGAAGTGGAAGGAAAATTAATCCAATTAGACCACAGGCTAAAGGGGGATATAATTCTAAAAGAATTATGGAAGAACTCTGTTCTAAAGCTTCAAACCGAAGCACAAAAAACTCAATACAAAAATGGATAAAAGAAAAACAGCTTAAACAGATTTAGATTAAGGCAAAAAGAGGAAAGTTGACAAAATTCAAGTCAACAGACTCAGCCTGTATTATATACATGAGGTTCCAAATTGTGTGCTCGGGAATCAAGGGTTTCTTTCCTTTCTGGTCTACACAACTTTGGTTGGGCATTTTAAACGTTATGATGTCCCCTGCAAATTCATGCATTAAGGCTTCCGTGAAAGTTCTGATGAATGCAAATTAGATGTATCTCCGAGTCAGACCAATAATCTTGTCTTCTCTTTCCCAGAGAATCAACTATTTGATATGTATAAAACTCACGGTATATGAAGTTCTGACTAGATACAAATGCATTTGCTGAAGGAATAAAGTTTTAGACTGCATTAGTTTCTTAAATAGGTGAGAACCCAAAGGGTTAGAGTAGACTCGAATAGCTTAGTTTGCTCTCCTATAACATGTTTTGAATTACTCAAAGTCGATAGAACTAAGTGCAGTAGCTTACAATAAAATGACGAGGATAATTTTCATTGCTGATGAAGTTGTATTGCCCCGCATCAATCATGTCACACATAACTAGCTTACAAATTCATTTCGAGAATGGTACTTCAGGTGCAGGAAATGGTCATACTTCTTCTCATGTAAATCCAAAAGTCTCTTGAGAAAAGAGCGCCCTTTCAATTCAAAATTTGGAAGAAGAATATAATAATCGAACATTTCAATATACCCAAGTAAATAGCTCTAAGAAAAGCTGCTAGTGGAAAATCTGTGTTTGGAAAAATGAGGAGGTAAAAGGTGTTCTTCCTGAATAATTGGTCTTGGTCTTGTGACATTTTTTGACATTTGTAAATGCAAATATAAGAGGACCTCTCAGACAATGTACCATTAAGCAATCATAAAAGTTTTCAAAAGAATTACTCAAAGGAGAATTATAAAGCAGAGATTTTGTTTCAGTTGTTGTTTTCTTCTTTCATTCGTTTTGCTTTTAGTTTGTAGATTACTATAAGTGAAGTGGAGACCAGATAATTACACAATACAATTCATTTGGATCTTTTCTCCTACTAGATCATCTTATGCTGCTCTCCATGTTCTCATCTACAAGCAGATAGATCTAGTCTGAAGGACTAGCAGACAGATACATGAGATAAATAAGAAACACAGCTCTAAGTGAGATAAGTACCTGTAAAAACTGAAATCCAGTGATTAGGCCACGTGTATCAACATTCTTATAACCTATGTTTTGCAGATCAAAAATGACAATCACCTTTTCATTCCCTATTTCCTGTCCTTTGAAAGAACTGAAATGGAATGCAAACAACTTGATTTAGTTGATTAACTCAAAAATCAGGACCTCAATCACATGTACTTGTCAGGAAACATGATTCACTAATCAGCATAGAATAAAGAATAACTCTCTTTGTAAGCAGGAGATTATCATCAGCATTAGGTAGCTTCCTAATTTTATTGGAGGAAAACAGGTTTGCAGATGTCTAGAAATTCTCCAACATAGATGAGGAACATTTTCAAGAGAGTTGAGAAAGGAAGGACTGAAACAGAAAGCATTGAAAATAGAGACGCCAATGTACAAGTACAGGGAAAAACTAAACAAGGATCTACAATCGGAAATGGTATCTATTTACTGATCAAGCTATTAAAAGGTGATTCACAAAATTGTCGCAAACTTTAAAGGACATTGGAAAGATACACCAGAACAGTCAAGAAATCCTTCCAAGTGTCCAATATGAATAAGAGATGAAAAAAGTACCAGTTCGGGTGTAATATTCAGTTCTTTCATGACTATTTTCTGTGTGTGTGTGTTAACTCTAGTGTGCCTACGAATGTCTAAGAAGCACAGGGCCATAAGTACTTGTCTAATGACACCCACAAATCTAATTGTGGCTGCTACTCAACCCAAGATCACTTTTCCTTTTTTGCACACAAAATATAATCATCCTGAATATCTATCATGAGCATTCCCTCTCCCTAACCCCCCCCAACCCCAACTCTCTCAGTGATTGCAAATTTGTTGACAAACAACTTCGTCAGCGAGACTAATCAAAACAATTTAGCTACCAATAAATGAAGCCCCCTGCAATACCAAAATTCAAAAATTAACACAGACTAGCTGTACATGCATGTTTTATAAAGCGCAATGAGTATGTTACGCACCTGGCAATGGTCTTGTCCAGCAAATAAATAACGAATTCTACATCAATAACGAAAGCAGGGTAAATCATTCTTCAGTCCAACCATTGTCATGAAACAAAAAGGGAAAAAGGAAAACCATTTTGCTATCGCTTTGCATTGATGGTATCAGAACTCGGTTAAATAGGAACAATCTACTAATAAATGCAACTAACAAGTGTTAAAGATATAATGTAAGGTATGCAGTATACTCCATGTCATGAAGAAAACCATTTTTAGCCCAGTTAAGTTTATTACCATCACCTTGTTGGCTATCTATAAAGTAGAATAAGCAAAAATGAGAAGAATTAAGACACATTCCACAAATGACAAACTGAATTAAGCAACACAGAGTTTGTTTTTTGAATCTCTACATTCACCTCATGGCAGAGGAAGCTCGAAAATAGTGATTTGCAAAAGCTGAGAAAATGAACAATGTCAAAGGGAAAGGTGGCATAGATAAAGCTAAACAACACACACAAACATGAACGCTTGCTCACGACAAGCTGATCTCATATACCTAATTTTTCCTTTTGACCATCACTCAAATGTAACTAACTGACTTGCAAACATCCACATAATTATCCATTTATGGCAGATGGCAAAACCCATAACAAAACCTAGGCATGTTGACCTCGAATATCAGTCCATGGATGTGTTTATACTTAGAAGTTTACCAAAGGAAACAGCAAGGTAATTAAGCTTTACCTAATTTAATATAGCAAATTTATTATCCTTAACTCAAGCAACAAATTGAAGACGAAGCATCTGATCATAAACCACATCACACGTTCATTGTTAGCCAAAGGACCGAGAAAGTTATGATCATAACCAAACTGCAAAAAGTTGATCCGAGGGTGCATCTGGGACCCAATATGGAGATCCCTTCATTTGTTACAATCAGGTAATTAACTAATGCAGAATACAGTTAATTAATACCAGGCTCCCTACCTTCTAAATCGACAATCACCATTTTTGAGATAGTAATAGTTTGGTGGATGACTGATAAAATGATGTCCATTATTTCCTTTTGGCAGAATAGTCAAGGGAACAGGACATATATATAGAGAGAGACATGGAACCACCTCCAGCTTTAGTCAAAAGCCAACAAACAAATAAAGCTGGGACCCAAAACATAAAGGACAAGTCATCCTGACTCAAGTTGCACTACGTGCTGGAAACTCTCATCTCGTGTGAAAAGGACCATCTACCAATTGACAATACATGGAACAATTCAGCAATAGTATCATCTACATATAGCATTTGCATTTAGTCACACATTTCTTCATCAATCTGCAAAGTTATATAAATGGAAAATCAAAATAAAAATGAAATCCGAGCAGGAGAAGAGAGCTTATTACTCTTAAACTGGAGCTGATCTTTCGAAGGGAAATGCTTGCTGGCCTTGGCGAGCATCAGTGGTTGACCACTTCTCGACAGGCCCTGCAAAAAAATCTTCCTCGCTTCCAATTCCTCGCTTATTTCCGACTCTGGAACAAACCCATTCGGGACCCACGTCGACCTCCATTCCTGCCATTTCACAAACATCTTCGCCGCCTTATCGGCGTCCATCGATCTAGCTATCAAGAACCGCATGAGCGTCGGTTCCCCGAATTTCTGCAAACCCAACGACAAACGGATGAAAACACTGGAAACTGATCAAACAAGAGCCATCACGATAATGCATCGCTCGTGAAGAACCCGGATACTCATTACCTCCGTCGAAGAACCGAGCTTCTGAACCGATTTCCTCATCTGGGTCAGCTCAAGTTCCTGGCTTTTCTCCATGGCGGCGCTCTCCGCTATCAGAAGAGCGGTCCCCAAGTTTCGGGTTCTGGTTTCCGGGCAAGCGAAAGAAGAGGCTTCGACTACGGAGCTAAAGAGGAGGGGGTGGAGTGCGGTCAGGGTCTCGCTTGCGTTGACGAAACGGAGCGCGAGGACGAACGCCGCGGGCGATTCATAACGAGACGGAAGGAGCTGGAATGCGGGAGCGACGTGGAAGATGCTGGTCAACGAGTTTGAGCTTCAGTTTTTAACAAAGGATTCCAAACGATTCGGGAAGCGGATCATCTTCAAATATCAGAGATGAAGATGCCCTCTGCGGTGGTGGTTACTGGAAAGGGAATCCATCGCTGACTAGTGAGCAAAGCGGCTTTTGGCTTGGAGCAGATTTCGGGTCCTCGGCGTCAAGCGCATGCTTCCTTCTTTAAGGGACGTCGCCAACTAATAAATCGGAATATCTTTCTCATGAACTACTGCAAAACTTTCGATCTTTTCTCTCTTGACGACTAAGTCCTTCGATTAGATTTTTTTTTTTATTCGAATTGATCTTCCCGTGACGAATATAATTAAAGGGACCAACGTAGTTGTTAAATATTGACGTGACGTGACGTGCTATGCGACGATTAAAATATTAAGAGTTATTATCAAAAATTTCAGAGAATAGAAATATTAAAACATGGAGAAGAGAAAAATGAATCACGATGAAAGTGCGAAATTAGGAAGAGGAGCCCCAAAAGGCTACGCAGCCTCGGGACCACATGACTCCAAGCAAGCCGCCATGGCCAAAACGACTCGCGAGTGTCCGTGCACCAAGCCAAATCTCGCATGCGCCCAGCCACCAAGCCAGATCTCGAAGAAGCAAGTATTGCAAACATCAAATCATGCCAATTCAATCTTAATTTTTTAAAATTTTATCAATTCAATCTTAAATTTTTTTTCAAAATTTCAATATAAATTTTTTAGTCAAATTTTGTCCAAAATCACTTATGTGGCAATTTTTCATTGCCGACCATCTTATGTGGTATATGATCACATCAATGATTTTCAATAAAAAATTATCGGAATGACTGTACTTGAATTTTAGGCAAAAACTTATGATTCAGTTTGATAAAATTAAAAATTTTATAACTTAATTTAAACTACACAATATGTTTAGGACTAATTAAATAATTTATTCTATTTCTCGTGACTACATACATTAAGGAAAAAGACTATATGACGAGTACTTGTTTTCAAAATTAGGGTTATGCTATAGGATTGGTTCTACTCAATGATTAGATCAAGTCACCTTGAAAATTGGTCCGATTCCCCTTCCAAGTGAGGAACCACTCGGGATTTGAACCTATTTGATGAAATTTGAAAGCGATTTCATAAACCCTAAAAATCATTATTTTTCTCTTGGGATTTTTTTCTCTATTCTCTCTAGCCTCACTCAAACACTTTACAATTCTATTTAACTCCCTCACTTGCGACTCGCTTGCTCGCAGCTTGCCTTCATTCATTTGAGCCTTGCAACCCTCCTTGCGAGTTCTTAACTTGTGTTTTGCTTGTTTGCCCTCATTAATCTTTTGCTTTAGACTTTTTTGTCATGAAAAAAAAAAGAAATAAAGAAAAAAGTTGTCGAGTAGATTTTAGAACTAAACAAAAAAAAATGGCGATTCCAGAGAAAATAAGATAAGTTCTAAGTTCAAAAAATGAAAAACTGATTTTAACAAGGTAAATCTCATATTCCAAGTTGAAAACTAATCATCCCTATTAAAAATCTCATCACCCTTAAAATAATTTTGTCATTTCACAAATGAGCTTAAAAAGAATCTCTATGTGATTGATTTTCATATCCTTTTGACTATCTAAACTACATGCTTTTCATTCATTTTCCCATTATTTAATATGCACATACTTATAAAGCGCAATTCAATTTAAGACTCGTTCATTTTATTAACATACTATGCAAAAGAAATATAACCCGAAAAACTAAAGGGTGCTCCAATGACGCATGTTAGGTCTCATTTAAATATGTTTTGATAGTATAAACATTTGCAGCATATCACTTCCTTCAAACTTGCATTCCTTCATCTGTCAAAAACTCCCGAGAGTTATTATTTATAATTTTCCGTTAAATTAGCTAATGGCTTTGGCGCACTTGTTAACCAGACAAACACCCATCTTCGTTCCAAAAGCCACCGATTGAATTGAAATTTTTATTTTATTGTATGACAACGTAGGTTTATATGTCAAAAAGACCAAACTAAGAGATTATATACCTTCAACATCTAAGGCGTTAAAAGGGGAAAAAAATTAACTCTAATACCAAAATTTAAAAATATAAGAAAATTCCAGAACATTATGAAAAAATCACAAACAAATTTATACGTCAACAATTATATTTCTTGGTTTCCTGCTTTTGAAATAAAGAAAAGTTAAAATACATCCATCATAAGAATATGTAAAATGTGAAAAGCAAGATCAAGATAACCAATCACAGAAGCGTTCTGAACGGACCTCACCAATATGACTTTTCTTTGACTCTTTAATGTGTTTTGTCTTTTCTCCATTTATTTTCTTTCCAATTCTAGAGGTGCCCCTAAGGGCCTTCGAAAAGTTGATCTTCTCGGCTCTTTTTCATCTAGAAATTTACAGAGAACAAATCTCGGCCCTTGATCAAAAACCCACCGCATGATTCCTCCAATCCGATCCGTCGATCCGCCCCCCTCCCTCCGCTGCGGAAAGTAGTTTCCCCTGGATCCGTCGTACCGCAACGGTTGTACGATGACCGCAGGCTCTCTCTCTCTCTCTCCTCGCGTGATTGGCCCACGCTCTCGACACCCTACCAAATCCCCAAAGCAGCCCCGGGTAAACAGCACACGAAAAGGCATGAGCTTGTTTCCATTACGGCTATGGTCTTTTGGGAAAAGGGATTTTTCACTTTCTTTCTTATCATAATAAATAAATAAAAATTCTTGTTAAATGTTTCGCTGCAGCCTACACTCACAAAATTTGAAAAAAAAAAAAAAAACGAGGAATAAAGAAAAGTAGGAAAAAGAAAACCATTATGGATGTTGAATCATTCCTTCCGTTCAACCGTGCCGGCATCTACTTCCTTTTTATTTGTTTGACTTTGATAAGATTAAAAGATATTTCTTTTTCCTTTTATTATCCATATCATAAATTATAGTTACTTTCATATTGACATATGACTTGGACTTAACATTATGCTGTGTAATACCACAATTGAGAAAGGAAAAAAAAAGAGTATTACCAATTCACACGAGATCCGATCACATTTATTAAGATTTAGAAAATAGCATTCATCAATTTGAGTTTCATTTCTTTCAATATTTGAAGAGACTTACCTCTTGTTGTTCAGACGAAACTCTTTAGGAAAAGTCCATCATAGTTAATTTAGGTCTAAATTAAGAACATCCCACTTATAACATCTTCGGGGGATATCCATATATCGATTCGTTTTATTCGCACTTTACTAAGACCTAGGCACAACTGATAAATGGAAAGGCACGAGAAGAGGAAAGAGCCCCAGTTCGACCATTAGGAGGAGGGACTGTGAGGTAATTTTAGCAAATCCCAGCTGTCACCGCGGCAGTAATTTCTCCACCACTGACTGACACCTCCCCCTACTCTCCTCCTCCACTTCCCGAGTCGAACGCCTTCCGTTATTCCTTCAACCCCAAGAAACTCTCTTCCTCTCTCTCCAAATCGTCCTTCCTCCGATTCACCTGCAAAAAGAAGGGCATCGGACCTTCCTTCCTCTTCACCTTTCTCTCTCTACGGCTTTCTCTCTCTAGGGTTTCCGCCATTGGCCGGTGCTTCGATGGAGGAAGTGTCCGACGAGCTGAAGCAGGCGATGCTGAAGAAGGAGAGCGTCTCCAGGGCGTTCGAGCGGCTGCAAGCCGACACGTCGAAGGTCCTGGCGCTCACCCTCCTGTGGAAGGATTTGGACGACCATTTCGACGGCGTTCAGAGGTCGCTCGAGTGCCGCTCCGAGGAGGTTCGAGAGAAAGAGAGGGTGCTCGAGGAGCGGGTCCGCGCGGTCGAGTCCAGGGAGGACGAGCTGCGTTCGTATGAACGGAGGATCGAGGAGTACGAGGGGGAGATTGGTAGGAAGGCGAGTGAGCTGGCTTCGGTGGAGGAAGGGATTGAGAGGTTGCGTAGTGAGCGTGAGTCGGAGGAAGAGCGGTTGGTCCAGACGCGGAGCGCGCTCGGTGAGTGCGTTTCGTTGATCAGAGACAAGGAGGAGGAGTTGAGTTCTCTTAGGCGGTCGACTGAGGAATGCCTCGGGAATTATACTTCCAAAAAGGAGGAGATGGAGCTGCTGCAACAACAAGTAAGCATGCGAGAGAAAAAAGTTGAAGTGTTGCAGAATTTGCTAGAGCAGAGTTCTAGGGAACTAGATTTGGCAATGGAGAAGTTGGGACTGGCGAGGTCTTCTCACAAAGACTTGTCGAGGGAGATCGATTTCAAAAGACAGGACTTGAACATGGTACAAAATCTGCTCGAGGATAGTTACAAGGAAATGGACACGAGAAACAACCAGTTGAGCATTCTGGAAGACTCTATTGCGCTCAAACATGGAGAATTGCAGTCTCTCACAGATAAGATAAATGGCTGCTGTCTTGAACTTCGAGTTAAGGAGGAGGAACTTGGTCGAGTCAGGAAACGTGTTGAAGACTTTAATGAAGCGCTCGAATCGAAAGAGAGTCTCCTTGATTCAATCAAAACATTGATCACAGAGAACAAGGAAGAGCTTGAGTTTAAGGAAAAGCAGTTTGATTCAATGAACAAGTTGGTCAATGAGCGGTCGGCAACACTTGATTTGAAAGAGAGGGAGTTGGGGTTTATCGAAATGACTATTGGAAAGCTCTCGGAAGAGCTTAAATCCAAGGAAGGTTATTTGGAGGGTATCGCGAAGTGTGTAAAGCAGCTTGAAGAGGAAATGAAGTCAAAAAAGGAAGAGCTTGCTTCAGTTGAAGGAAAAGAAAGAAAGGCTGGCACATCTCTTGAATATGTATGCAAAGAATTAAATGCAACCAAAGAGTCTATAAAAGACCTCGATCTTGAACTTGAATCCAAAAGGAAACAGCTAGAGTCCGTTGAAATTCATATGAGGAAATCTACAGAGGGACTTCAACTGAAAGAACAAGAGTATGCGTCCATCCAAAGCTCAATTGTTGAATGCTCATCGACCTTCAAGTCCAAAAAGAAGCAACTGGATTTGATGCAGAAGTCTATTGCAGAGTGCTCTGAAAAGCTTGAATTCAGAAAGGGTCAGTTGGATCAAATTGAAGAGAGAAGCAAGAAAGGCCACAGAGATGTTGAACTCAAGGAAAAGCACCTTAATGCGCTTAATGTGGCAATTGAAGAATGCTCTAAGATACTTGAAATGAAAGAGAAAGAATGTGAGGTCCTACATTACGAACTAAAATTGAGGAGGGGAGAACTTGATTTGATTGAAAAAACACTCGAGACCCGCTCTATGGAATTGGAGTTGAGAGAGAGTTTTAATGTACTTTCTGGTGTGACGGCTCATGCATTAGTAAATGGATCTGCTTCAGCTTCACAAGTAAATTTTCAACCTGGAATTGTTGTTGATGGAAAGAATCTACTGATGTTCCTGGGTCAGCAATTCAAGGAGCACAACAGGGTGTGCTCTAAAGTGCTGGAAACAATTCAAGCATCACCTGATGCTGCAAAATTGGTTTTAGATGCCATTGAAGGATTCTATCCTCAGGACTCGAGTAATGGAGATGGATTTGATATCCGTACAATCAGAAGGATTTGTATCTTCCTCTTAGAGTCTATAATAAAATTTTCAGCAGAGGTGAAGCCTCAGGTGAGGGAAGCTGCAATGAAGCTGGCCCTTGAATGGAAAGCCAAGCTAAATGTTTTGCCATCACCAGAGAATTATTTGGAGATGTTAGGTTTTTTGCAACTATTATTGGCATATAAGCTGGGCTCCGCCTTTGATAAAAATGAAATTCAAAATCTTGTCAATTCAGTGTCGCAGTTTAGAAAGGCGCATGGAGGATTAGGCCAGCTCCTAGGTTCTGCAGATGCACAACCTGGTAAGTTTTCGTGCAGCTGTCAACTTGCGTTGATGGATCTGGTTGCCAGTTTCTTTATCACTTTGTGCCTGATTTTTCCAATATTGATGTTGCTTCAGCTCTTATCTCTTTATGCTAACAAAAGTTTTAAACATGACAATGGCTGTGAAATTTAACTTGTGCGAAGTGAGGTATTTCCATTTTTAATGATTTGATCTAGCAAAAACTTGAAGATACTGATCTACACTTTCTTGTAGGTTTGACTTTTCCCCAAAATCAATTAAAAAATCATTAACTGGATGCTTTTTTTTTCTGATATTTAATTTGATAAATTCAATTGTCTTATTTATATTGTAACTGAAAATTTTGTTCAGGCTTAATGCTGTTGCTTATGATGAACAGAAATAAAACACAAATCAGTGTATATTTAATGACCTTTCAGATAAACTGTCTTAACTCATGTTTACTTCGTTCTAACATATGCCCAACCAATATATGTGATTGGTCTCAGACAACTCACCTTTTTCGGTTTTTGTTTTAACTTGGAATTCTCTACATCGATAGGTCCATTTTGTTTGAACTATAGTCCAAACTTGATCAGGTAGGGCCTTGAGAACATATCTTTCTTTATGATAAAGCAAATCCAAAAGAGAGCTTTAACCTCAAAATTTGATTAATTAATAATTTCACGAAGCCTGTATAACATACTAACTGAATAAAATAGTATACAATTAATCATGATTACTCAATCTTTAGCACTTTTGAATTTATATGTAAATTTTTCTTATTTATTTGGTAAGTAAGCTTTTCTTATTTTAAAAAAAAAATTATGTATGCTTTTCTGAATAGAACAAAATTCTTTTAATGTATTTACTTTTCGTTTTCTTTCTATGTGCAAACCTTGCACCTTTTTGCTAGTATAGACATATCAAATTTTATCAAATGGATTCATTAAGGCTCCAAGTCTGCGATTTCTTTACCATCTTTTGGATTAAAACAATGGATCATTTATAGTGAGTTCAATGCAGTGTTTAGGTTCATGTTGATGCTGCACCGAATACTAATATTGCTTTTTTGAGTTTCCATCCAATAGTTGAAGTTCTATAGTTGGAGCTCAAAAATATTTTTCCAAAGGTATCTAATCAGCAATCGGCAGTAGCAACTTCTACCGTTCTTTTTATTGGCTTTTGCTTAGTCTTTAGATTTTCTTCTTGTTGTCTTTCCTACTCATCATAGCTAGTTTGTAGATAGTATGAACTCTTGTGTGATTTTGATTTCATGGGAAACTGCATTTGCTACAATCACCTTGATTAAGGTGGTTTGGATTCTTATCAGTTGATTTGTATATGACAGACTCCTTGAGATCCATTGAACAATGCCAAATAAAGACTGAGCCAGAGCATTGTATTGTACACAATGCGGATGATTCTTCTGGTGCGATTCTTCCACCACCAACTGGCTCTGTTGGAGGTGAGCTTTTGACTGAAGATCATGCAATACTTAAAGAAATCTTGGATGAGTTGCAGAGCTCTTCTGACCCTGCAGAACTTATTTTGGGTGTAATTGAGGGGTCTCACAGGCAATTATCAGATAGTATGGATATGGATTTGCATACTGATGTTCTCAAGAGTCAAATTTTTCTATTAGAGCAGCTGATAAAAGTTTCACCTTCGACAACAACAAATGAAGTTAAAGAAGGAGCAATGAAGTTGGCAAGAGAATGGAAAGTGAGACTGACAGAAAAAGCTGAGAGTTCGTTAGAGGTTTTCAGTTTTCTGCATTTCTTGGCTGCATTTAAGTTGGTTTCTTCCTTCAATGAAAACGAGATTCTGAATCTAGCAGATCGTGTTTCACTGAATGACAATGCTCCTCTTTTATGCCAGACCCTTGGTCTTGCCAACAGGGTGACGGGTAAGTTTGCCTCTTAATATTCTTCTCTTTTTCCCCTCTTTTGGCTTTTCGAAAGAAATATCTTTGGCTCTTGCCTTCTTATAGAATGATGGCAGCCCCAAAAGGTATGCAAACTTTTCACTGAGTTTCCATTGAGTTTCACTTTGATGCCAGATTTTGATAATACATCTATATTTGTTTGTTATGTACTATATTCTTGTGTTGTGTATGTACATGTGTGGAGCAGACTGAATAGATGGTGGTTTGGAGTTGGCTAGCTAATAAGCATGCGTCAACCCATTCAAAATAACTCGGTTTATGGCTTGGTTTAGTATGACCAGAAGCCAAAGCTAACTACATGCTAGATAGCCAGGTTTATCACGTAGTTTACAATCTATAAGGTGTCGAAGTTTTATTTGCTGGAGAATCTTTAGATTACACGTTTAGCGAGAAAAGGTTTAAAGTTGCAATTGCAAGGCTCGCTGAGTTGCTGCATAAAAAGTACACAATATTTAGCTCTTTGCTTTTTCCTTCTATCCTGCTGCTCTCTTTTATTAAATAAACAGTGGATAATCATGGCACTTTTTTTATTGGGTCATTAAGAGAATTACTTGTGCATGGTGCCATAACATATACTTCAATCATTGGGGGCATGTAAGCTTTTGAATTGTCAAAAAGCTGTATGGTTTACTCTTGTATGTTCTGATGCTACTATTACATTGAATGGGAGCATGAAAAAATTTTGAGTGCCGTCATTGAGATCCCATTCTTCACTTTAATGTCTATGTGATTGCCACCAGTCTGATTTTTTTATTTAAATGTACTATTTTTCTTGTTAACGCTGCTTTATAAAGTGTTGTTCACTCACTTTTGAGTCATTGAGCTAATGAAAATCGGTCTTGAAAGTACGGAGAGTGCTCTTATGGTAATTGTGTCTTTACTTTATGGCCCCTGAACCTTGTTTGCATTCCCACTGATTTATCTCAGTGCCAGCTAGCACCCCTGCTTCTTTCTCTGGAGTCCATCCGCAGCTGCCTACAGTGAAGAAACGTATCGCTAGTGGCCCTGTGATCAATCAGCAATCCCAGCAGCACGGGCATAAGCGCAGATACGTGATGAACCCAGCACACCCCATGTGATATCTGATACAACTCATTCTTCAAGTCATGAGCCAATCCCCCTTGAGCACTTAGGTATTCTCTCCTAACATTAGGACCAAGCTTTATCTACCCCTGCCCATTGCCTCTGACGGCAGCAAAGACGAATCTTAGTTCATTTTTGGCGATGGCGGTGCTGATGAAGTACGGAATGTACAGATAGATGAAGTACGGAATGTACAGATAGGTTTGCTAACATGAGCATTGTCTCGCTATTGGAAAGTAAGTTAATGTTTTCTATTTCGAAACTTGTCCTAGGAAGCTCTCGACGAGGTTGATGTGATTGTGCAGGATGATTGGAAGACGCAAGTAACAGAATTTGTATTTATGACCTAGATGGCTATCTTGTGTTTTTAGCTTAAATTCAAGGATCGATTTCATACGGTGTATCTAGGCATGCTATGATTCATGTAATACTCTCTTACATGTTAAGATGCTTTCAAGTGGGCCCTTGATTAATCCCACCATCCTCTCTCAATCTCTCTACGGCCACCCTCGCTTCCCGCGGTTTCTCTCCAAAGTTCCCACTCCCGATACTCTCTCATAGAGTGCCACGTCGTCCAAATTCTTCCAAACCCATAGGAGCCAAGAAGTGAAGCTTCGTGACTGGTAAGGCATGACAGCACGTCGACAGGTCGCAAATGTTGGGTCGGTGTGTTTGTATTAGGAATTCGAAAATGGGATGTTAATTTTTTCAAAAGAAGTAGATAGTCATATGTGAAAATTGATTGGGAACTAATGCTATTTTTCCAAATGATTTTCACATATTGGGAACTAATGCTACTTTTCCAAATGATGGTGGAGACATGTCAAAAATGAGTCATGTTGAAATAATCCATACGTTTTACTTGAGAGGTTTAATATGCAAATCAAAAAGAGGTTTAATATGCAAATAAAATAGGGGTTGATACAATTAGGATGCGCATAGTAACGATTCTATTCTCGAAAACAGTTTTCGCTCATAAATGATTCTTTTTTATTCCGCTCTTGGGAACAATTTCTAAACATTTGAAAGTATTTGGTAAATGTCTAAAATTTTTCTTCCCGAGACAGAAATGCTTTTGGTAGAATCTAAAATTTTTTAGTCCAAAATAATTTCTTTTAATTTTTTAATGATTTAAATACAATTATCTTTTCTTTTTTTCCTTTCCATTTTCCCCTTATTTTTCTTAATAGATCGTCGGTAGGCAAGGCGGCTAGACAAGGGCCAACGCCCGCCCCTCGCCGGTGGGCGGGCGAGTCGACCTTGGCCAAATCTAGCGAGAATCGGCCGGGTGAGCCTCGTCGGCCCACCGCCAGGCCGGCGTCGCCTAGCCAAGCCGATGCCGCCCAAGCGGTGGGCCGGTGAGCCGAGCCGTCCACCGGCAAGGCTCGGCCTCGCACAGATCTGCGAGGCTGAGCTCAAACCTTGCCTAGCCACTCCTCGGCGACAATGGCCAATGGGCGGCGATGGGGCGGTAGTTGGCCGAGGGAGAAAGAAGAAAAGAAAAAAAAGAAAGGGAAAAAAACTTATTCTTGAAGTTGTTCCAGGGAACAAGAAGTAATTTTTTTTTTTCTTGATTCCGTTCCAAATTTGTTCCCGATAACAAAAATTTTAACAAACGGATTTCTGTTTCAAATCTATTTCCGAGAACAAAAAAATAGAAATTATCACTATTTGGCAAGTTACCATACAAGCCTTAGTAATGGTAATGCAATTCATTATATTGCTATTGGCAATAATCTGAATAGGACGTGCCAATATAGTGTTATGATCATTTAGACATAAACTTGCCTTTGGTTATAAAAATCTTGATTGGCGACACTCGATACATTAGCAAAAGACTTAGTTGAAGAGCATCGCTTTGATTATTGTTAATAGAGGCCAAATCTTTCGATTTTGTTCCTAAATAAAAACATAGTAGTAAAATAAAATAAATAAATATAGGAAATATATTAGTGTTTTTAGTATACTATTCTTTCTAAAGTAGAAATTATGCAAAATGACATGATTGTAGCTAGTTAGGATTGAAATTGATTCATTAAAAAAGCGTGCATAACGGTACAAATTGAATTCAAATTTATTTTTTGCTTCATACCTTTTTTTTTCTTTGCTTGTTTTGCTCTTTAAGTTCCTTTTAAACTCGAAACCCAGAAGAGTCTTATAATATATCAAATATTAATATGTAAATCCCTGTCAAACAATATTTGACATAATTTATAGGGGTTAAACCTGGAAAAACAGAAATCCTAAAATTCTAACACGACCACCGTCATCGGCGCTCGCGGACACCATCGGGCCTACCCTGTCGAGGGAAGAAGCGGCGAGGCCTTTGCGTCGAGCATTTCTCGTGTCTCTCTCGACCATGACGCTCTCCTCCTCCGCCTTCCATGCCTTGTTCAAGTCCTCCTCTCGCTTCTCCTGGAAATCCGTACTCTCTCTCTCTCTCTCTCTCTCTCTCTGCAAGACTTCGGTCGCGATTGAACTGTTTGACCAGTCAGCTCGTGGCTGATTGAGTTTCGCAGCAGAACGTCATACATTGACCCCTGCTCCTCTCTCTAACAGACCGGGAAGTTGCAGCTGACTCTCGCCGGAAGCATCGAGAAGACGGGTGTGGGTCTGCATTCCGGCAAGGTCTCGACGGTGAAGATACGGCCACATTTCGCCGGCGGCGGCAGGTGCTTCGAGTCCCAGTCCCGCTTCGTGCCGGCGTCGATTGATTACGTGGAAGAATCGCCCCTCTGCACCACCCTCTCCAAGGACGGGTACAGAGTCCGTACCGTCGAGCACTTGCTTTCGGCTTTGGAGGCCACTGGTGTCGACAATTGCCGTATCGAGGTTGTTGACCTCGATGCTGGAGATGGCGATGTCGAGGTTCGTGCATTATGTTTGTGAGTTGTTTTGGTATTTAGGGTTTTCTTCTTTTCGCTATCAATATTGTATTTTGCAGTGCGTCTGTCAAGGGAATTCTGAAGAAGTGTGAGATTATACTTACAGTTATTCTTTCCGTTGAATTTGTCTGCTTGTTATTGCTTGGGGTTGGTGTACTCTCAATGAGTAAAGTTGGGAATTGTGAAGATTGATTGCAAAATCGATCTATCGAGCTACTTGACAAACTTTGTGACAACCCATAAACAAGTGCGTAGTCTTCAAGCATCCAACAAGAATTTCTCCCAGTAATTTCTTAAGATACTTGCCTATAGCAGTCTTTGTAGTTTGTATTTTCTGCATATCCACACCGACTATATAGTCCTTTGACTTGCATGACTTTTGAGCTAAGTTTTGCTCGATGCTTCATTTTGTCCTCTCTTGTCGGTTAATTGTAATAAAAATACAGCCTGGTCTTTGATCAGACCAATTCTTCTTTCAGAAAGTAATTTTTTTCCCCTATTAACTACAGCAGTGAAGGCCCTGAGCATCATGATATAAACTCTATTGAGCTAGTACATATGCTACTCGGTTTCCTTATTGCTTAATCCAGGATTTCTCCCATCAAGGGTGCAAAGTAATCTCAGTCCAGAAAGTATCTGTTTTTTGTCACAATGTAGTTTTAGTACGGAGCTGCACCTCATTGGCGGCTTGCTCTGTCAAATGCATCATGGTGATTAAAAAACATATATCTATGTTCGATCCTATAGTTTCAGTGCATGGCAAAAAAGGTTTGGTGTTTGTTCCAAGGTCAATAGCTGGGGTGCAAATGTTGTAGAATCAGATGAGAATACAGATATGATTTGTGATATGTGTATCTTTTAGGTTCCTATTTTAGATGGATCAGCTGGTGAATGGGTGGAGACAATAGAAGGGGTTGGTTTAAAGGTGGCGAAAGATGCTTGCGGCAACAGTCTTGAGAAGATGGCGCCATATTTGGATGAACCAGTGCATGTCTGGAGGAATGATTCTTTTGTGGTTGCATTCCCCTCATCACAAGCCCACATCAGTTGTGGGATCAACTTTCCACATGTACGTATCTTCTCTTATACAATAGGCTGGCTTTGCCTATTGGAAGGTGCAGAAGTTATTCCCTTTTCTTTACTAATCGATAATCTTGCTCAAAAAGAAAGTCATTGGTAGATTGTTTGACTACTTACTTATTCTCATTCTTTCAGTGGTTTACCTGATTTTGTTAAAATGGCAAATGCCACAATGATTTCTTAAACCTTTCTTAACTATTTCTTTTGGTGAATGAAGATCTTGTTAGCTAAGGGATTATTCAAGTTATTCTACTTCTTTCAACAAGTTCAAGGAGATACCATGTTACAGGAGGAGAGGGGCTAGTTATAGTCAGAATCATGAATTGGGGAAGCATGGGCCTTCAAATAACCTGGATATTGGGAAAGTGGGAAAGTGATTCTCCCTGCTAGATGACGCCTTTTTCTTATTTGAATTCTAATTGCCCAAAAACCTTCCAGATTCATCGTGTGACAAGATGATTTTAGTAATGGTAGTATGTCAGTCTGTGGTCTGTTTTGGGCTGGGAACTTCTCTTATTGCTTAATGATCATTAGATGGCAATGCAGAGACAACAACATTAACCACGGTAATATCATAAGATTCTTATGTTGATCGGCAATTCTTCAACTAAATTTTTCTATGAAAAGTTTTCATTACATGGAGATGAAAACTCCAGAAATATGGGTTTGCTCGTTCAATCCGATGAACTCTAGGACAATTTAATTTCCATCATGGCTCTGCATTTATAGCAATTCTCTTCTTGCTGTTGCTCTGTGCTCCACTTTCCATTTTTCTAGATCAGGAGAAGTTATATCTCCATCTCCCTGATCTAAAATTCAGGTTGGCAAATGTATTTTTTGCACAGATGCACTTCTTCATGTGTATCCGTACTGTCTATAGCACTTTTCTGAAATTGTCAGGGTCACTAGCTTGATTAATCTGACCGAATCTTTTCAGATATATTTTGAAGTTTGAAAGTGCCAGTTGAATAGGACTGGTTTTTTTTGAACCATTCAAACTCTCATCATGTTGTTACTCAAAGTAGTATTTCTCAGGCCCCAGATTCTCTGTTTGACTGATGCGTTTTAGAATCACTATATTACCACCTTACCCTGTAGCCATTGGAAGCTAAAACTGTGATCTCTTCTCTTTCTAGCTACATGTGCATCAATAATGGCTAAACTGTAAATGTGAGGTTGAGAGATGCTAAGCAATCAAATGAAGTGGGGTCATCAGATGCAATGTGGTGTTTGAGTCATTAGTGATAGCTTTGTTTTCCATTATTATGTTGGTGATGCAGGTCCCATCTATTGGCTGCCAGTGGTTCTCCGCTTCTATTGAATATGACTCCTTTTATAAAAGGGAAATCGCTCCTTCACGAACCTTTTGCATTTACGAGGAGGTCAGTTATTTGTCACCATCACCCTTGCCACTCATTACAATCCATATCTTACTCTCATATGCATGGATCTTTCCATCCCTCACTATGATAGAAAAAGCTTATCCTTTAGTGTAGTGACACAGCTAAACACACACCCACACACGCACATTTTTTTTTTTTCAATTATAAAACATGTCTTTCCTGATTTTATTTTTAATCATGATTTTGATAACTGGAAAATTTGACTTGTAAAGTCAAGGCAGTTTGTCAGTCCATGCCCATTTTACACAGCTTCAGCTATCACAACACTGATCAAGGAACTGAGGGATACTAAATCGTCTGTATTGAGGGTCTTCCTTACGCAGTAATGAACGAAATAGCAATCTTGCATCTGTTAATATCCATCAGATAAAATATTGACATCTATTACTAGTTTGCATGCTTATAAAATACTGCTGCTTGACAAATCGTTATAATTACCTTGGCTTGCATTTTGTGTTTGTTTATTATACCTTTTAACAGCTAAAAAGAAAAGAGTAACAGAGTAAACAAATATAAAATTCCTCCTTGCATGTCAACATGTTTCCTTCCATGTTTGGGTAATATATTTGCTTGAACTGGTGAATCCAGAAACTTGATGTAATGAGTATGGAATTTCACATCTGCCCTTCCTGCTAGCGGATTGTTGCAATGCTGGGTGACTTATGAATACTATTAGTAGCATGAATTTGATATAAGATCAGTGGTATTTGTTTCCTATATACTTACGTCTTTTCTTTTGTTTGGTAAACACATTCGTCTTATTGCCATAATTTGTGCCATCTGGGTAACGAAATATCTTTTTTTCCACAAAACTATTTGTCTGTTACTAACTGGCCCATGTTTGCATCTGTCTTGAATGATACGACCCTTGTTTCCAGCAGAAGATTTCCCTTAGTTTTTGCTTTTCCACCTAAAGCCAGAACTCAAATTGCAACATTTTCTTAGGTAGAGAAAATGCGCAGCAGAGGATTGATAAAAGGAGGCTCACTAGAAAATGCCTTGGTTTGTAGGTGAGACCTTGGAACCTCTTTTATATTGTTGTTTTCCCCCCTAATGAGTTAAGTGAATGGCTAAAACACAGTTCGGCAACTATTGTTAGTTTTAGAACCTGATTATTCAAAGAAGAAATGCTTAAGTTATGTTGGAAGATGGTGCAAGACATTATGCTGCATAATGTCCCAAAGTTGTTTTTTGAAACTTTTGAAAGCAACAAGCCAAAGCAAGCAGCATACTTTTCTTTTTTGCTTCATTGATTGACATTTTCCATACCGGTAATCATCTATAGTGCAGAGAAAGGTTGGGTAAACCCGCCATTGCGTTTTGATGAGGAACCATGTCGCCATAAGGCCTTGGATCTTATTGGCGATCTTTCTCTTTTTGCACGGTGTGGTAGTCAAGGGCTTCCAGTGGGACATATAGTTGCTTACAAGGTATTTGACCCATTTCGCTTCTTTCGTGTTTTTCGTCCAACCTGAGATTGACAGATTGGAATATGTGCTTTTTTTTCCTGCTGAAGGAAAAATTACAATATGTAAACTTTCACATTCAAATATTAAGGTGATTCTGATGGTGCAAAATGAAGTGTACCAATTGAGATACCCCTAAGTGCATTCAAATTTTGTAGTAAATTAGATATCTGAATTGTACCGACCACAAAACATTATATTTCTAGAAAGTAGATGCTTTGTAAAACATGATGCAACATAATGATATTACCTTAACATTGCTGTATGCAAGATATTCGGATATGCTAAACCTTAGTGGGTGGCCCTGCTTGACTTAGGTTCACATTATATGCGAGATGGCATTGATTTTGTCCAAGTTCTGAGTTATCTATCACTGTCTCATTGGTCACAGAGACGTTTCCTGGAAACTTAAGGATTCTTTTGGCTGTTTTGGTTTGTTAAGAAAAATGGAAGATCATTTTCCCTTGCATGGAGTGATTAATGGACCATCTGGAGTGAATTCTGACAGAAATGGATTGCTGTTGGACATGTTTCTGCTTTTTGATGTTCCTTGTTGTCAATGCTACCTATAGCATATAATAATTAATGGGTTTTGTTTAAGAGTGGAAAAGTCATTCTGGATTTCCGAACTTACACAGAGGAAGAGTTGCATTGTTAAGATAATAAGGCAAACCCCTGCTGTAGTTGGCTCAAGTGGACTCAAGTTTATTCCTTTGATGGGATGCTTAATGCTTTCTGCTGCAGCTTATTTGTTAGGCATATGCCTGTGAGTACTTTGAGAAGCTTTTCAGAATCACTGCTGCCAATGGAGTACCCTCTCTTTCCCCCACAACACCAAAGAAAGACCACCTCTGGCCCTACCCAAAATAGCAGGGGATGTAGAGAGAGGAAGCAAAGAACATTTAGGAATTATAAGAGGGATTGGGATGGGGGTTAAAGGAGACTATCAAATAGTCAATCTCTAGAAATTTTCAGTATATCGATGTAATCTTCTCTTTATCGCACTTTTGTAGCAATGATGCATTGTTTGGCAATTCAAGGGGGGAAATTGTCCTGTGGCCCTACTAAAAAAAGCAGGGGATGGGAGACAGCACAGAACACAAATTTAGAAATTGGAAAGGAAGGGGTGGGGGATTGAAGGAGAGTATGAAATATATTCGATTTCTATAAATTTTCAGTTGTACACTTGGATGTAATTTGCTCTTCATAGTGCCCTTGTAGCAATAGGGCATTTTTTGGCAATTTTGACTGGGGATAATTGTCCTCATAGAGTCCCTCTATTTTGGGTGTTTTAGGTAGAGACCCCTTAGATTCATATTTGGCTATATCAATCCCTGCAATTTTGACAGGTTGTTGATACCCCCTTTTGACAAACTTCCAATGGGATTATCCCCTGCCAATGTCCTTCATGGCAATGTCGTGGGCATTGCTGTTGCATCGAGATTTTATGGAATCTACTGGATAATCAAATATATGTAGGGACTAACATCATCAAATATAAAGTACACTGGCTCACTTAACCTAGCAGCCAAAGCAAGGGGTGTGCATGCAGTTTTCCCTTTCAATCCCCATTTAGTTGCTCTGCATTTCAACTAGCATACTCACGGTCAAACCTTCTATGCTATTATTTTGTATTTTAGTCTACTTCCTTTTGATAAAAAAGTACAGAAAGTTGAACAAGGAAACATTCCTTTTGACTGCATTTCTTCTGTTCTAGGTGACATGGGTAATTGTATTTTCGACTTGGGAGTATGCTTTCACTGGCTTCATAGTTCTGTACTTATGTATAGTTGTGATAACTGTAAATTGTGATATGCAATCTTGAGAATGTTAATTGCTAACTTTTGGATATAATTACAGAGTGGCCATGCACTACATGCTGGGTTTTTACGCTGCTTGTTATAGCTTGTGAGCAAGATTGGCTAATTGTGCTCCAGATGTCCCAGATGAAAGGAACCATACCATAGAATATGTTCTTACTCTCCTAGATGAAATACTGTAAGAGCAGCAGTTTGATTAGGGATCATCTCAACATCATACTAAGATTATTCTGCCCAAAGCAAAGTAAGGATCTTCTTGATAACAACATCTTAGTGGTCAATCACTATAAGATGTCTAGATGCTTGCACCCAGAGGTATCCCTGCAGGTGACATTAACTATTCACCAATTTCGGGAAGATGCACCAAATGCATGATGTTCATAAGCAGTTGCTGTCTGACCAGAGGGATAAGCTACAATCAGAACCATATGTTGGATAGAACTGCATTAATATGTAGGGTTCTCGCTATTCAGAGCAAAAGTATCAGTTAGCTTTTTCTTGCAGGAAGCTGAAGTTAGCTCTCCTCACTTATGCAGCTACTGGCAACTTGGGGGAAAATCTGTCAGGAAGAAGGCTTTGCGTGTTTGTGGGTAACTTTTAAGTCTCAAAGATAGTGCATCAGCTCATTCCTTGTCTAAACATGCACTCTTGATTACTGTCTTTCTATCAGGATGTGGCAGAAGGGAGATTATTTATGGTTGCTAGAGTTTAGGACAGGAACTATTGTTAGCAAGTGACGGCTATTATCTATTACTCGGTACCTCGTAAGAGCATCTGTATGACCTGTTATTTGTGGGCCGCCAAGATGTATCATGAAATGGAAGTACTTGAGCATATGTTTGCCTATGTCTTCTTAACATTATAGTCTTCTTCCCTCTTCTTACCAGTTCTTTTCCTTTGCGACAACTCCAAACCTTGATTTATATATCTTTCAAAATTTTAAGCTGGTTTTTTGGTGCAGCACTCTTGACACTAAGCTGGGACTGAATTTCATTTGTTGATTTAACTGACCTATGTGAGAACTTTGTCATCACAGGAATGCTGCGTAGCTCCTGACTCCTGTCTATGAGCATTACTTTTATCAAATACTCTTAAATGTGTTTGCAAGCTCAGTTTAGTGTTAAAACTTTACTTTTCGGTTGTTGTCTGGAAAGATTTACATATTTCCACCTTATTCTCTAGCTCGCCATCAGCACCACACCTTAGTGACCGGTAAATTGGATCAGTAAGTATCAACTTTATGCCTAATTATAGGTATTATATACGATGTGGGCCTTGCATTGAATCCTAACAAGCCCTGTCTCAACCAGATAGCTGAACTGAGAAAGTTACAAACTGTTTTATCGGATTCTTGTTCACATGTGCGGCGCAACTTATATCATGCTCATGTGAAATCGGGACAGATTTGGTGAAATCTCTCCAAATGCCTTTCAAGTGACTGGCCTCACCTCCAAGTCACCGGGTCAATTTTCTCATGATCAGTCATGGCCAAGTTCATCCACATCACTGCCTTCGATACCATATCCACCACGACGGCCGCTTCTGTTACCTTTTCATCAACTGTGATGGCTGTCTTGTTACACTCGGTCTTCACTGAAATTGCATGCCAGTATCAAATCGCTTTGGATAGATATCCATACTACGAGCCGCATACAACTTCAGGTACATTCCACCACCCAACACGACGCAATTGCTTTCATTGAGCAAACCGAACTTAGCCGAGGTAGGTTAAAGTCATATCCTCACTCGAGTGACCAAGTCCTCCAACTTGGATGGTCCAACCAGAACTGGGGCGTCTTTTCTTCATTGCGGACAAATGGTCCGAAGCATCATTTCCTGAAAATTAGTTGAAGATCTCGAGCTTATAACCAATTGCCAAAGGCCAAATGACAACTTCCGCACGCAAAACTCCTCCACATTCTGTCCTGGCGACGGGCACTACGGAAAAGGAAACTCGGTGGTTTTATATTAAAAGAGACGAGCGACACATGCACACTACGACTGCCTATGAATAGTGACGGGACACTAAACGTAGTATTGGGTCGTAATCAATCGCTCTCCAACCCGATGCCATAATTACCTACGGCCCAGAAAAGCCTATCTTTACGGATCTTACCGCCCTCCCAAGTCCCAACAGCAATATAATATTCTAAGTAAGGTGCTGGACTGACCTCTTAATGTTTTGACATTCCCCCTTGAAGGTGTAACGAGATTTTACTTTCCGATCCATCTTAAAGCTTGTATAAATCGGTTATCTATCTTAAACCATTTTGGTATTAAACTGGGTTGCTGCATATTCTACTTGCATGTACAATGATTGGAAAATAACTCAACGACAGACATTTTCTTGAGAATCAAGACGTCACGAGTGTTATAATTTTCATACATCATTCACTTAAATATCATAACTTTTTTTTAATTACTTGATTGTCGTAACTTTTAAAAATGTTTATTAAAGTGTCATATCTTTTAATCGATCACTTTAGTGCTATAACTTTAAATACAGTTCGCTGCAACCTTGATTGTTAGATTTTTAGTAGTTGTGGTGAACGTTTTTAAAAAAATATGACACTCAAGTGATCAATTGGAAGCCTACATGATCTATTACAAATGCCTTCTATTTTAGCATTTAAGTAATCAATCGAAAAGTTATGATGCCTAAGTGAGCATTATACAGAAATTATAGCACTTACAGTGTTCATTTTCTTATTTTCTCAAAATCTACGAGAATGAATTGTCTATCTTTGACACTTTTAGTAAAGAGTCTGAAGACTACATATAGAAAATTATGTTATACTTGATACAATTAAGGAAACTTATGATCCCTTTATTCGAAAGAAAACTATTTTTGATAAATAATTTTTTGAGAGAAATGCTTGCATAACCATTCACAAAATAATGGTCATACCTCAACCACAAGTGTATGAATAGCAAAGAAAATATAGAAGTCATGGGGGGACCCAACTTTGTTCTTGTGGGTGGGATTCCATTGTGATGCCATTACGCAATTAAGTTAGTGATGCTTATTTTTTGACTTTATGGTATTTGATGATGGAAAATTAATCGATTTATGGAAATTTTTTTCCCGTTGATTGAAAATAACAAGTTTAAATTGGGGAAAAATGATTTCTTTTCTAGCAAAAATGAAATTATTTTTTCAAAATCGCCAAACAAATGAAAATTACCCGTTTTCTTTGAAAATAATTTTCATGAAAAATATTTTCTTTTATCATGAAATTTCTAGTGAAACAAGTGCATTATTGTATTTTTAGAATGCCAAGTTCCCCTTCAAAGAATCATTTTAAAGAATTCACTTGATTACCATCCTTAAAAGGAAGGGTGTTAAAAAAATCGACCATTATAGTTTACCAAAGTTTGCAATGTTCATGCAAATGGCGATTTAATTGTCCAAGTGCTACCATTACCGTCGCTGTTGCGCCGTCACCTAATTCAATGCAATGTTTGGTACATAAAACGAGGGGATATGGCTAGGGTATCATATCCCTAAGCAAAGTCTAATAAAAAAACATCCTCGTAGAGCTGCCGTCTCAAAATTCCACTTACAATAACAAGGTTGCGTACTTTGAAATCTTTTAAACCTGATTCCTGAATCTTTGACGTTTCACCATCGAAATTAAACATGATATTTCAGGAAAAACATGTACAAAAGAAGACAAACATTCAATAAAATTGCCCCGGACTCTATACGAAAAATAGAACCCTAGAGGCCTAAAGGGGAGGAATCGTGCAAGTTTCCCGTCGCTTTGCTATTGCTGCTGGCCCAGGCCTACCCAAACATGCAATTATGACACGAAGGAAGGTTGTAAGTCTATAGATTTTCATTTTTCAACTTCCAAATATAAAGAAGAAGATAAATCAACGGAGATGTCTTAATCAACCCGCAAAAAGAGGAACTTGGATGACTTTTTTGTTTTTTTTGGAGTGATTATAATATCCCTTGATTAGAAGTCGAAACAACGATGCATTATATTACCCCCTTCCATGTTTTGCTACACGAAAAAATCGTACTGCGCTACACCCTACCGCATTTTTTAGTAAATTTTCTGCTAAGGGTAGAGTCGTGGATGATAAGGGACTCCAATCGGATGCTTATGTTTTCTAATTTAGTTTTAGTAATATATACTTAGATCCGTTTCCTACTTGTATTTCCGAAATTGCATATGTAATCGTAGTTTCTTGAAAGCACGAAATTATAGGTTCATGCATGATTTTGTCAACAAACTTTTTATGCCATGCTATAAAAAGACGAATTTTCTAAAGATAAGTAAGGGTATTTAAAAGGCATGTGATGGATATTTGTTTGAACTAAATTTAGTGCTCCATCAATCAAGAATATGTGAATCCAATGCAATGTTACCCCTTAACTAATTTGTGGGTCACATTAGACAATGAAATGAGAAAAAAGTTATTCTAACATCTAGAAATCCGATGCAGTAAATTCTAAAGGTCAAAGAAATTATTGCAAAATCTTAAAGCATACTCAATCCTCCCTCATAACTATAAATTTAACATAACATAACCAAATTCCACAGCACAAAAGAGAAAGAAAGTGCGCTTTTATAATCCCTCGAGATTAATCCCGACTTCTTGATCCCATGCATTTGCTCCCCATTTCTATACAAAGCGTCATGGCATGTAAACTCTTGAAAATTCCTCAATCAACAGTTGAGATCCATTATTTTATCGAGATCTATGACGTCATTATTCAACGGTCATTGAGGAGTGAACATTGCTTGAAGAAAATTTTCCCCAAGGCGGAGTCGTTTTTGCAGGAGCAGCAGGAGGAGGAGTAGCACACAAGATGAGGAGAGAAGCTTTAGAAAAAAACAGGAGGGAGGGCCCCCATGAAGCAAAGCCCCAAGGATTAGGTGGAGTGTCCACATCTCCAGACCCTCGATTCGCCCAGCATTTAGTGTCGATTTCTGTTCGTTTGTTTTTGCAAATGACAGAGGAATGTGTCCGTGTCCCTCCTCGACCCCTCCCCAAACCAGTAACCACTCGCTGGACACCCGTCTCTCTCTCTCTCTCTCTCTCTCTCTCTCTCTCTCTCTCTCTCTCTCTCTCTCTCTCTCGTTTCCATGTTTATTCTTCAAGGGATAGCAACGGTTTCAAAAATGCCAAGTACCAGCAGCTTTTTTGCCCCCGCTTTCCTATCCATTTCCTCCCTGTTTCGTTTCCTCCATGCTGCAGAAAGCCGTAGCTTGACAAGAGGGGAATGGGTATTCAATGAGTATAGTGACTATATTGAATTGAATGATGTCGGCCATGACGTGGGTGGGACGGCATGTACACTTCACCATCACATTGCAATACTTTGGAGGGGAAGTGTCCATGTACTCGATGAGCATGGTGAAAATTTCATCTGAAGGGAATGAACCCAGAAAAGCGAAAGAGAGGAGGACGCTCATAAGCTGACTTTCTTCATAAGAAAATGATTGGCGAGGATGGGTGGATCAAATAGGACTAGCGTACTTTGGTCTTTATTCATTGTTCTCAAATCTTGTTGGGAGCATTTCCACGAGGAAAGTCTCGAATGTACTAGGCTATGTTGAAAGTAAGCCATTAATATTGCCTGATGAGGTAGACTAATCGAGTTGTGCACCAATGAACCTGTTCAGGACTTTATTGCCTATACCAAAAATAAAAAAAAATAAAAAGAAAAAAGGACTATCTCCCCCATTTCATACATTTAGTCTCGCATGAGTCACATTGCGTAAGACATGTTTTGCACACACAACATTGAATAATTAGGAAAAAAGTGCCCAAAAAGTCACAAACTTATTCCATCGATACCAATTTAATCTTATACTTTCCAATTATATCAATTTAGTCTTAAACATTTTCACTTTGGTACCGATTCAATTCATTCGGTTGATTTAGATTGGAAATAACTGACGTGAATGCTACATGTACTACTTGACATGATCAGCGATGATGTTGACATCTTAAATATTTTTTAAAATTATTTTTGAATTTTTTTCTCCTTTTTTTTTCCCTTCATTTTGGCCCATAAGAGCTAGTGAGGAGTCATGACCATTGCCAAGATCTAGCGAGGGCCTTCTACAAGGCCGTGGGTGAGGGCACAAAGCTCTCGCTAGATTTGGGTGAGGGTTGCCTCACCCATCGATGAGGTCTTCCTAGACAAAATGAAGGGGGAAAAAGGGAAAGAATTATAAATATTATTTAAAAAAATACTCATGTTAGAGTTGATTATATCGCATAAAACAGTCGAACTCCACGTTAGCGATTTCCTACCTAAATTGACTGAATGAACTAAATCGGTACAAAAATTAAAATTAAAAATTTTAAAATCGAATTATTATTGTAATAGATCTAAGACTTTCTGAATATTTTTAAGCATAACCCCATCCCATTTCTCGGAACATCCCACTCAACAAGGCAATAGATACCTCATAAAATAGTCTAAGAACTTGCCGAATTGAGGGTAGGTTCTTATATACTACTCCTTACCCCGCCCCCAAACCACCAAGTTAAGACCCCGGATGAATCGGATAAACTTGTCAGAAATTTGCACCGCAAGATGATGTTTCATTATTCACTTAAGGCAAGGTGAGGGAATAAGTCCGGACAGGACGTCTCCCGACACGAATCTTCTCCTTTTTCATCATCGGCATCATGTACCAAATCTAAGCCGTCAGCGCCACCCCCCGATCCGTATGAATTTACAATCAATCATCAATCAATCGTAGGTCTCTGTGGCATCATTGCCTCGCATGTGAGGCCTTCGGTTTCAGGACGCCAATTCAAAGCGGCGTTTCAGGGGCACCATGCTCGCATGGCATCGCATGCGTCGCTCATTCCTGGCCCCCGTACTCTGTTTGATGCCCCCCGAATAGTATCCAGTACCACGACATGGAGAGCATAGCACCACCAACAAAAAAAAAAAAAAAAAAAAAAAAAAAGAAAGAAGGAAAAGATTGAAAATTACGATAGCTTCCTTAAACGGTCGGTTCTGTAAACAGTCTCTAGACACTCGAGCGCGATCCTTGAACTTTACGAAAACGGCTTTAGGTAGGGAGGATCGGCCGTGATCCCATTTCCGATGATAAAATAGATGAATTCCTCGACGACAAGTATCTGTAGGTCCTAAGGGTCGTAGGCCTTTTAGGGCACAATGCGTTCACGAAATTCTTTCATGGAAAAAGGGGGGGACCGGCCGATTGCCCCCCCCCCCGTGACGTGCACTGATTCCCTAGCGTTTTAACTGCGGGGAATATTATGATGGAACGGGAATGGAGTAATAAACTCCAACGGACAATTCTTCCCCCCTTCGCTTTGTCCTTCGCTTGTCGAATACTTCGTTTTGGGACAAAAGTGAACGAGAAAGAATATAATTCCCACGAAGCTGTTGCCACGTGCGCGCTCCGAGACAAAGGAGCCGTGATCGATAATCAAAGCTCCTTTTCTCGTCGAGTCTTCGATCGACATGAGTAGAGGAAAAATCACAGTATAAATTTGCGATGTCTGGTGATGTGGATTTGGATAATAAGGTGAAATTAGAAAGTCCTATGAATGAAAGTCATCATGTGTTTGGTACAATTTGAGATGGAATCGAAAATCTTTGGAAATCTTACTTGGCTAGATCTCACTAGATCACCATCTAATTCTTCAGCTCCACCTATGGGTCACAGTCCTCGTGCGCAAAGCTTGGACACCACTTGACGTCCAAGACAATGATTTTGGACAGTGAGGGGCGGCCAGGAGGTGGACAAAAAATTCACTAGGGGACGGCGTTGGGCTAGTGAATGACGTGCACACTTCTGTCGTGGACGAGGACCTTGAAGGATTTTGGCACACTTGTGAGGGGATCCAATTCTTCGATGGTAATTGTTATGTGATGGATGATTTCTTTTCACCCTCGATTGTCAGAAACATGTTCAATTGCTCGGGATTACATTCGGTGATGGCCGAAGGCGATGACAATCGGCTATGGTTATGTAGGCCCTCATGTGGTGGCCAACAAAAGCAATATCAAATGTGGTGCTCCATCACTCCATCTTTAGAATGTAACGGATTTTAGTACGTTATTTTTTTTTTTAAAAATATTCTAATTCAGGTTCATCCGACTTCCTATCTTAAATTTCTTATCCAATCAATTATCTAGATATACTCAGGTTTATTTAGTTTAGAGGAAGTTGCTAAATACCGGATTGGGTAATTTATTATTCTATTCGGAACTAACTGGTACTCATTGTCCATGGTCAATTCCTTTTCTCATATTATGAGAGAAAATCTTCTTCTTTTTTAATCAAAAGTCTTTCTTCGAAATTAAGTTGATAGAAACTCTATAGCATGGCCACAAGCGTTCGGAACGAAAGCCATTTATTTACTCTGAAGCTGTTTGATTGGACTGGTTGAGATGGGAATTTATCTCGTAGATAGTCCATTTGACAATTATTTATATAAGCATGTTTGGATATTTCTCCTAAATAAAATAAAAAATGTGTAGAAATTATGGAACTTTGTCAACACGGGAACCGGTCGATCCAATATACATTGACAAATCCACCGTCAGCATTAATTTCTCTGTCTCGTTGCAAATGACCTTAATTTAAAAATTCTCAAGGTGAATGTCCAGTTGCAATTTCTAGAGACATGGATGAAAGCATTGAAGGTCAACTTACGTTCATGCGATGCTAATAAAAGAAACCGCAGGGTAGATCATGGACGATTTTCTAGTTCCCATCGGTGCTCATTTTAGAAGTCCGATTCGCATTATTATTTATTTCGAGTCATTACAAATAGGTGTATAGAAGTTGGTTAAATTTATCTTGCTCGTAATTATTGTCATCAAATCTTTTTTCCCTATTTACATGATAAGGCCACTTAATCTAATTATTCGATGATAACATTTCGTTTTGTAGTGCTTATTCCAATTTCTCATGTCGGTTTTTATTGTTGAGTGAAAAATCCTTATGTCCAATAAACTATTTTCCATTTTCAGAAAAGCGGCCAAATTTCGGCCATGGACTTTGAAGTTTGAAAGACACAACACAAATGCCAAAAGAATTCAAAAACAAAAAAGGAGAGGAAAAAGATAAATTTAAAAAGAAAAGAAAAGAAAAAAAGCGCGGATAGAGACTTCCTCGGAAATGCATCGCTTTACGACGGCAAGGTGCGCAGTGCGCATCCCGCTCGTCCCAGAAATGAGGCCCGAATAAAACAAAGAAATAAAAATAAAAATGAAAATATAAAGATACCGGAAGACAAAAAAAAAAAGAGAGAATTTTTTTTATCATTTTTACCTTATGTCGAAATCTATATATGAAATTAAGGCATTTCATCCCAACTTTATGAGAATGTAGAAATTCAAATCTCTCGTCTTCTTATTTTTATGATGGAAAAGCGGCCACCTGAAGTATATTCTAATGATTAAAAGAAGAGACAATCGAAAAAGAGCATAAAGGGCAAAAAAGAGATAAAAAAAAGGAAAAAAAAATAAAGAGAGAGGGAAGAGAGAGCGCAGAGAAGTAGCGGTGGTTAAACTAAATAGTAGTAGAGTAATAAATAACAATAATTATGAAAGATCTAAGTAAACGAAGCAGTACACACTTAATATTAAAAATAAAATAAATAATTAAAAAATCTGTTCCCACGTAATAATACAATACAGCAGCAGGCAGCAGGCAGCAAGCAGCCCACAACACTCCCCTCCCCCCTCTCCTTTCGCGCACTGTCGGAGATTATCATTTATTTATTTATTAATTTATTTATTAACCAGCCGAAAAAAAAAGCCAAAGCCAAAGCCAAAGCAGCTTCTCTTCTCTGCTCTTCTCTGCTAATCTCCTCCTCCTCCTCCCATCCCAGTCTCGTCAGTCCTCACCTCTAAACCCAGATTTAAATCCGCGTTTTAGAGAGAGAAACAAGCCCAGAAACTGAAACACACACTCTCTCTCCTCTCCCTCATCGCCATTTCGCTTTTTACTCTCTTACTTCCCCTCTACTCTCTCTCTCTCTCTCTCTCTAGAACGCGTTCGCCTTCTTCCCCAGCTCTTGCGTTCGCCGGATAATATCTCTCTCTATCTGCCTTCCTGTGGTTGAAACCCTAGTGGATGGATCTTCGAGTGTGAGTTCGGGAGGAGCATTGATCAGATCGGGGCGATGGCGGAGGCGTCCGGCGACGGGGGAGCACCCGCGGAGCTCCCCGGTGGAGGCGGCGGCTGCGGCAGCAACGGCAGGGCGGAGGCCGCCCCGCCCCTCACAGTGTCCTCCTCCTTCAAGGAGGGCCGCAGCGGCTCCCGCAGGCGGACCTCGGTTCGTCCCAGCTTCGACGCCGACAACGAGTTCATCACCCTCCTCCACGGCTCAGATCCCGTCAAGCTCGAGCTCAATCGGCTCGAGAACGAAGTGAGAGGTGCGAATGCGGCTGGATCCGGCGGCTCCCGCGTGGATTCTTGAGTTGATTTGGCGTGCTTCTTGTTGTTGAGTTCCCTCTGTTTGCATTTTCTCACTGTGCGTATATGTGTGCGCGTGTGGCTTGATGGGGTTTCAGATAAGGACAGAGAGCTAGGGGAGGCGCAAGCGGAGATCAAGGCTCTCAGGTTGTCCGAGCGGCTCAGAGAGAAGGCTGTTGAGGAGGTGATATCGCCTTGACTTTCGCTTGTTTCCTACATTGCCTTTTTTTAAAAAAAGAAAAGAAAAAAAAGGTGAAACCATGTCGTGTTGTATATTCTGTTAGTTCAGATGAGCTCCGATAGTAATTGTACTCATTTTAAATTAGAGCAAATTACTCGGAATTATCCTAACATCCTTGATGTTATAACTGAAGCATGTGGGTGGTGCATTTACTTCTTCGCATTGTGAAGTGATTCGTATCCCTAAGATATTACGAAGGCAAGATTTTTGCTCCATTTGCCCGCTGCCGTCTCCTGATTGCTCTACAGGTTTTGTCAGCATATTTTTGGATTTTAGATTCTTCTTGGTCGATGCCACTACCTTGCAGCTTGGTGGATGTCACCCCCGCGTGCGCCCCCGGGGAGGGGGGTTGGGTGGGGTGGGGAAGGCGTTCATGGGGGAATGTCTTCCTTATCTATTTCAGGATAAAATTTATGTGCATTTGTTATGTGGATATTCAAGTTAGATGACGCATTAAATAGTTTAGGAAATATGACACTTTAGAAAGTTTCATTTCGTGGTACTAATGCACCTCTCTATATTCAAATGCAGCCGGCGATAGTGTTTTCTTTTGTGCGCATGTGTTGTGATAATAGAGGGCGTTCCTTTTATTTTCTGTTCTTCTTTTTCTTTTTTTCGGTCATAGAGGCATTCCCGTTTGAAAGGCCAATTTGAGGCAATTTTTGTCGAATGGACAGTTTGGTTATTGGAATGTTGACATATGCATAAAACGAGTGCTTATGAGACGAGACCTCTAATAGACCTGTGGCCATGCAAGGACAAATGTAATCAGAAATGTGTATTAGCAATGGAAATTGGTTGACATCCCAATCAGATATGAGACAAGAGATACTCATTGAGGTGGTTTATTAGGGGAATGGGTGATTTAAAGATGATACAACTTGATAATGTGACTTTGGGTTGTACATTAAAGCGCCTTTAGCATCTGGATCTAGATATTGCAGCCCTAGATGGGGTGCATTGTTTAAGAGAACCCATATGGCTTCTTCCTGCAGTATGAAAGAAGCTGAACTTTTGTTATTTTTATTTGGTAAGGGTAAAAATATATTAACTTATTACCGTAGATATTCTTAACATTATCTTTGCTTTTCTTATTTCTTTTTATTTCTTTGGTAGTAAGCAAAGTAAACATTAACCTCTCTCTCTCTCTCTCTCTCTCTCTCTCTCTCTCTCCCCCCGTCTCTGTGCTGTAGCTCACAGAGGAACTGTCTAAGGTGGAAGAGAAGCTCAAGTTGACTGAGAAGCTTCTTGAAAATAAAGTACCTACTGAAACTTTTCTTCTGTTTTTGGCCAATGTACTAATATATATTTACATGCCCCTTTAGTGCCTTCTCATCAAGCTATTTCATCTTTAAATCGAATAACAGAATCTGGAAATTAAGAAAATCAATGAAGAGAAGAAGGCGTCCATGGCAGCTCAATTTGCAGCTGAAGCCACTCTTCGAAGGGTTCATGCTGCTCAGAAGGATGATGACATGCCTCCCATTGAGGCCATTCTTGCTCCTTTGGAGGCTGAGCTTAAGCTTGCAAAGCAGGAGGTAGTGGCTCCTCCATGATGTAATTAGCCCTTTCAAAGTAAAAGGTACCACTTGATGGAAGCCAGTGATCTGACAATTTCGTTTCTTGCCGTATCTCTATGCAGATTGCAAAGCTTCAAGATGATAACAAAGCTTTAGATCGTCTTACTAAATCCAAAGAAGCAGCATTACTGGAAGCTGAGAGGACTGTTCAGGTTGCCTTGGCTAAGGCCTCTATGGTGGATGATCTCCAAAATAAGAATCAAGAATTGATGAAACAAATCGAAATTTGCCAGGTTAGATTGGCTACTGGACTTTTGAGTACTCTTGGGGTTAATTCTCAGAACTTATCCAAAATTATCTCTCAAACTCATCCTCTCTTCTTGAACCAGGAAGAAAATAAAATTTTGGACAGACTGCACAGGCAAAAGGTTGCTGAGGTTGAAAAGCTTACACAGACTGTAAGGGAGCTGGAAGAGGCTGTTCTGGCTGGTGGTGCAGCTGCAAACGCAGTGAGGGATTATCAACGCAAAGTGCAAGAAATGAATGTAAAACCTTTGGATTATCTGAGGCATAGCTAGAGGATTTTGATTGAGTGAATATGTTGTATTTCAGTTCTTATTCGATGATATGTTTTCCCAGGAAGAAAGGAGAACCCTTGACAGGGAGTTGGCCCGAGCAAAGGTCACTGCAAACAGAGTGGCCACTGTGGTAGCAAACGAGTGGAAAGATTCCAATGACAAAGTAATGCCTGTTAAGCAATGGCTTGAAGAACGAAGATTCTTGCAGGTAATCTTAAGCTATCTTAATTATTGGCATCGAAGGCCACCCTCCACCATTTCTTGCTTCTGGGAAGTTAATATATTGCGAACGTCCTGTTCTCAGAAGTTAATGTTGCTGTTCATGAGTTGTACAGGGAGAAATGCAGCAACTTCGTGATAAACTTGCTATAGCTGAGAGAGCAGCGAGATCCGAGGCTCTTTTAAAGGTAATACTTGTCTTGCATTTATAGCTGTTGCAATTGCATGGATTATTGAGGCAGGGTCTGAAGTCTCATCTTCCACATTTTCAGGAGAGATATCAGTCGAGGCTCAAAGTAATAGAGGAGAGTGTGAGGGGATCTTCAGGCAGCAATAACCGTAGTGCATTGGAGGGGAGGAGCATCAGCAATGGGCCCTCCCGGCGCCAGTCTCTTGGTGGAGCTGATAATGTGTCTAGGCTTACTGCAAGTGGACTCTTATCTAGGAAAACTGCTTCGCAATCAAAATCTTTCTCTTCTGGTGCTACTACGGTATTGAAACATGCTAAAGGAACATCGAGGTCATTTGATGGTGGCACAAGATCTTTAGACAGAGGTAAAGTACTTTCCAATGGAACCGGAGCAAATTACTCTCCAAACCAGTCATGTGACGCAACCAAGGAGGGAGAAGAAAATGACTTCTCAAAGGGAAACTCTGTTGAAAAATCAAATGAATTTGCTCCTGCTGAGACTCAAGACACTGTTCCTGGGGTTTTATATGACATTTTACAAAAAGAAGTTGTAGCTTTAAGGAAAGCTGGTCACGAGAAAGATCAAAGCCTCAAGGACAAGGATGATGCAATAGAGGTTCATAATTTGTCAAGCTTTTGTCATGATATTCTACAGTTTTATTCTTCAGTGTCTTCTTAATATAATTTCCTACACTGCAGATGCTTGCTAAAAAAGTAGAAACTCTAACCAAGGCCATGGAGGTTGAAGCAAAGAAGATGAGAAGGGAAGTAGCTGCAATGGAGAAGGAGGTTGCCGCTATGCGGGTAGAGAAGGAACATGAAAGTAGATCAAAAAGGTTTAGCAATCAGAAGAATCCTATTGGCAGTTCTCAGCTGCTAGGGGGAAGGTAACTCAATGAAACTTGCTCTAATTCTGAATGATGTTACATTATGATCTCTAAGGAATAGTTCAGATCCTATTTATACTTGTATGAAAGATAATTAGGTGAAGTCCTCTAGTAGAAAGGGGCAGAGTCTAGGTTTTTTGCCTTGAACCTTTTGCTTGAGGCTTACTTTTTTGATGCTTTACTCATTCTTGAGTTGATAAGAGTACGTCTCACATAAAATATTGTTACATGTCTAGTGCCTTCTTGGTGGTCTATTGATGAATGCTCCCTTTTTTCCTTTTTTTCCCACCCAAAGAATCTTAGATCTGTTCCACTGAGTTTATAGAAGTTTATGAAATTCTATTATGTTTTTGAGGTGAACAAAATGAGATATTTATTGTCTGTATCTGATGAGTTAAGCTTAGTATTTTGTAGTGTATAGAAGTTGCTTTTTCGTAGACATGGAGGATGATGCACCAACTTGGTGTCTTATCAGTTGTCATGTTTGGCTGCATGTCAAAACTCATGTGAACTTTATCCTTTTTGTCACATGAAGAAAATGAATCTGTGTAATTGTGTCAAAACTCAAAAGTACTTGGTTTCTATCCGATATTTATACTCAGAGAACTAATCCTGTTGGGTTTTTGGTTGTCAGCATATGGAAATCATTCTTTCTCTCTCCTTTTGTTGAGCCTGTACCTTGATCCTTCAACTCTTTTTACTTTTTGAACTCCTATATTTCGAGCCATGTAGTTGTGCTTTTTGTGTCATGTCCTTGTAAGGTTGTCATGTTCGGGTTAAGATAATGCCTGTCTGATATTACATTCTCTCTCTTTTGGAGTGAAAATGGGGTTGTTGGGACTCTTTGAACATTGGAGTAATCCCGATTGGGTGTGGCAATCCCTTTGTCCCATGTTAGGCAATTATTGGAGGACACAGTTTCATGCTTCTAGGAGTGGCCCAAGAGAATTAGTGCAGTGATTCAAACCAATTTTTAAGTGAAGAAAATGAATGTGCTTGGCACTTGAGCTCATACCTAGGATTCAATATCACGTCTGTGAATCTCCAATAACTGGGTGCCTAGCAAGGGATAAAAACCTTCACCTCTTTCTGACAAATAGAAAGACACTCATTCATCATGGGGCGCATTTGTCTATAGATCTTAGTCCTAGATGAATTGGTGGCATGGTAATGGGCTTTTTTACCTTGTTCATCAAGCTCATTTTATGATGAAGTGTATCTTTCTGCTGTTCAAAATAACCTTATCATAAAGTACTTATATTTTTCTCAGATATAGTTATCTGACATTTACTTTAGTGGAAGCATTAGAACATTAATTTCAGCTTTCTTGCTGGGATCCTTTTATGTTTGGAGGAGTTCACATCAGTATATGTACACGTTGCATATAACTTATTGAAACATCGAAATAAATGGCGTATTCCCCTTCTATGATCTGCTTTATGTTCAAGGCTTTCTGAATGTATCTCTAGCTAGGGTACAACAAACTATGGTCGTGTAAAATGTTGGACTTAAAACTCCTTCCCAACCTCCAAATAACATACACATGGTAGGCTGCTTGGTTGTAATCTAACACATTGAGCTTGTGGTTTGCCTCCCATTGAGGCCATTCTCACTCCAAAATAAGTTTGAAAGGATTTGGTATTGCCCATTTTTTACTCTAATGTTTGCATGTAGGCTTTTGTACTTGTTGAGGTTGCTAGGTCAACTCGTTTCCTTAGTCGTGGCGTGAGCCTTGCATCCGACTAATCATTTCCTTTCTTCACTCTTTGTATTTTTTCCCGAGTAGAGCTAGTCTGGAATCTGTTTTGTCACTGTATAGCCATGGCATTGACAAATACCCATCGTTGTGCAGGAATGTGGCTCGAACTGGGTTAACACGCAGCACCCAATAACCAGATGCCCAAATGCAAGAGTTGTAAGGAACATGTTGGCATAAGCTATGTTTGTGAGTTCCTCGATTTTTTTTCTTTTATTATTCGTCGACCCCTTTAGAGGTTGATTATAAGATTGTAAGTTTGTAACTGTCATGCCAGTGCCATTGTCTCTATAGAATTTGGTAAAGTGTAGGAGAGTCATAAAGAGGTCAAAACAGAGAATCATATTTGTGTGCTTCTAACTTTAGAATGTTATTCATCTGCTTAGAGAATCAGACAGAAGGACAAAGGAATTGATGCTGGGCTAACCTTTTATCAGGTTTTGAGTGGCAGTGGTTGTGTTGTTTTATGGGTAGCTTTCTGGCCTTCATTTTCCATCAGTTGACATATTTTTTATATTTTTGTCTGGGGGCAGTTTGTATATGTAATCAATCAGCAAGGACTGCGGTTGTTGTTCATTATGTTTGTTAATATTCTTGTAATCAGATGTTTAACAGTCGAGCTGTTTCTTTTCTATCTACACTTCTAGCGGGTTTACTAATTTATAATTATCTTTGGAGGTGCATTTCTGCTTTTGTCAAGCATGTTTTGGATTCTCCTTTTGTTTTCATGGAAACTAATGAGAATTGACAAGATGATAATCTATTTATTCATCCTTGGTGGCAAACATCAAATATGAACCTCTTGGTACGGTGGAATCGGAAGCAATCTATTCCAATCCAGTGATACCCTTCTGTGATACAAATTGAATAGATGAAGTGGGTCGACTTAGCCAAAGTACTACTGTTGATATAAACAAGAAATTACTGGGCAAATTATAATGGCCTCTCACAAGATGTCTAGCTAACATTCTGGCACGTGATGCTGATGGGAAAGCATCGCACGCCGTAGTATCTGGTATTGAGGTTTGGAAAGTAGATTCTGGGATTGCTGTGGACGTGTTTTCAAGGAGTCGCTGTCTAGCTTGGTTGTCGACAGCCTTTGTTTCAATCGAATCTTTTGAAGCTTAGCGGAGTAGAATATGATGATCGATAGTGAAGCGTTACTTAGTCTTGACTGAAATGTCTCTCTTTGCCTATTCGTTGTGCTTATGCCATGCAGAACAAGAGCACATCTAAAGAAGTCATACCGTGCGGTCCAAAAAACTTCCCTGTTTGATATGGACGTGTGGTAATATTGCGTGCTACACACCCACTCCAATCTCCCATCTTTCTCAATCTTGATAAGTAATGGTTCAGATGTGGACCAGACCTCATGGAACTCCAACTGGGACGCACTCTAGGACAAAAGGTGAGGTCACTAATTGGTGGGTGGATGAGGTTTTTATATTGTTACGTCGTACTGTAGACCTTTGGACGATTCTCAATTTTCCACTCATTAGTAACAGATAAGACATCTGCTTGGGACCCTTTCACAAGGTAATTGGAATCCTAAGTCTGTGAGATTGCCGTCTTGTTAAAAACCAAAAGGAAAAGGAAAAAACAAAATTTCAATTGTTGTATTCCTGACATGGACACGACATTTTCCGCCATAGATGAATTGAGAACAAGGCGTATTGCATTTGATATTTGAGATCTCTCTCAACAGAATTAGCCAAAAAATACACAGCCTGTAACCGTTGTTGCAAAATTAACACCAACTTTCAAAACGTTTCAGAAAAATTGTGCAACCTTTTATCTATCATTGTCGTAAATGAACTTAAAACGGTCTCAAAAGGGTACACAACCTTGTAGCAAATTTGACATGTAGGGTCCCAAGCAGACGAAAAGGTAATGTTCTTTAATACATAAATTTTATTGCGTAATTAACAAAAAGGTAATGTTCTTTAATGACACTACTTGACGTAATTATAAAATCTGCATGCAGACGACAAGCGGATTCGAATGGCAGCCTGAATATTATTGTCATCCAATATAGAGAGTAACTTTGAATGGCATAGCCCCAGCACTAACAACCCCAAACCCTTGAATGGTAAAATGTCGTGTATTGCTTTAAATGCTTAAGAGTTCATTTATAAATTTACAGCAATAGTAAAATTTATAGGCCCGTCTATAGTTGCAAAAGATGTTAAAGTTGTGTGCGTGTATATATATATATATATAACCAATTATGCTAATCGGCCCATGTTGGAGATTCTACGCCCTGGACAATACTTTTGGGCCCATCTAAGTGCATGGGCATCTCAGACAAGCGACTACCTCGACCGGCCCAGCCCGAGTGCACCTACTCAATTGAAGCCTGATCTAAAGTTAAAAAAATTAGGGTCTAGTTAACGAGTGCGACGTCCTAGACATTGGTGGATAGGAAATTGTGGTGCTTCCTAATATAGAAGTGCTCGACGGTACTTTCCTATGTAATCCTATGTAGCATATTATTATTATTATTATTATATAATAGACCTTTTGACTCCGCCACAACAAACTATGCAAAATCTAAAGGTATCATACTTTATAGGCATCGCCTTGACCAATTACTAATCCCGGGTGCGCAGGTCAAGAGAAAGACTCTTGGGTTCCACAAAAGCGAAGAAAGTCCGCACTCACCTTTCTATTCCTCGTCATGCAGCGAAATCATATGCCAATGGAATCCAATGAGAGCGTCGCGTACGAACGACGCGCAGGACATCGAATGCTTCGAACGCATCGTGATCTCCAAAACCAATGTGGACCCACGGACAAAAGTCAAGAGAGAAGATCGAAAGAGCACGCAGATGCAGATGCAGATGCCGTCATGGCGACAATTTGGGTGGCAAAAGAAAAAGGAGTTGAAGAACAGAAACGAAACGAAACGAAACGAAAGGGGGGTCCCCCTTGAAATGCCCATTAGAGATGATGAACCGAATCCATTAGAACTTGAACGTTTATAGACAATTTGCTCATCAAAGTCAAACATTGCCCGAATCAGAACCATCAAATTTCCATAAGACGACGAAAAGTAACCCTGCGAATCTCCAGCGGACGAGGAGAGAAGATCCGGAGATTCAGAGCGAGGGAGCGAGAGACGATTGGACTTTTGGATGGAAACTCACTCTCTCTCTCTATCTCTCGATCAATCCGTCCGCCACCGTCTGCTAATTGAGGTTGTTACCGGACGAGGTGCTGTCGAAGCGCGAGCCCACCAACATCATCACCTTGAACTCCTCGAAGCTAATCATGCCGTCGCCATCGCTGTCGACGCCGCCGATCATCTTCCGGCACTCGGCGAGCGTGCTCTCCTCGCCGATGCTCCGCATCACCTTGTGCAGCTCCTCGGCGGTGATGGACCCGTCGCCGTCGATGTCGTAGACGGAGAAGGCGTCCCGGAGGTTCTCCATCGCCTCGGCCGGGTCGACCCCGTTGGTGTTGAGCTCCACGAACTCGTCGAAGTCGATGAACCCGTCGCCATCGGAGTCGACCTCGCGGATCATCTTGGCCAGCTCCTCCTCGGTCTCCGGGTGGCCGAGGGAGCTCAGGATGGAGCCCAGCTCGGAGGCGGAGATCTTGCCGTCCCCGTTGGCGTCGAACTTCTTGAACACCTGCTCGAGCTCCTCGATCTGGGAACGATAGCGGGAGCCCATCGACGAGGACCGCGAGCCCTGCGGGGTGGGAAGCGCGGAGCCGCCCCCGGCCGGCGACGGGGAGGTGGGTTTCTTCCGACGGAAAAGGGATCGGAGACCCATGATCGGAATCGATGTGAACGAGAAAGGATTGGGATTGGGATTGGGATTGGGATTGGGGGATTCGTTCGTTCGTTCGCTCGTTGATGTTTCACTTGTGGAGAAGGGTTGGATGGATGGGTCGTGGGGTTCGTCCGTTCGTAATGGTGGGGTCGGGGGGAGAAGAACAGAATCCCGATTGGTGAGGATTGGGTTCGTTGGGAATTGGGGAGATCGAGCGGTTTTGATACGAACTATTTTTGGAGGAGGAGGAGAGGAGTTGGGCCTCGCTTTTCGGTTTCTCTGGTCTGCGTTTGTGCTGGTGACTCCACCTCTGGATCTCGGGGGAGGAATTCGGTTTTTATATTATATTATATTTTTATATATACATATGTGTGTGGGTGTGTGTTCATTTTAAACATGTCAAAATATATCATAGATCCATTTATTTATATATATGAATTAGGTCATTATATGAGTTAGCTGTATTCATTGAATGGGTTATCACATAAAAAAATTATAAGTGTTCAGTTTACTCGAATATAACTCGTTTTTGTGATTCTCTCTCTACCCTCTACGAGGAAATAATGGACTTTTCAGACTATTTCAAGTTCAAAACAGTGTTGGGTGGGCTCGCAATATGAGCCCACTTCACCCTTATTGAACAATCAAGATGGTTTCTTCTTCTTTTTTTCCCATTATTTTCTATTTTTTATTTATTAATCTTGTAAGTTTTGGATCGTTACTTACTGGGGTATCTCCTTCCTTGCATTTGACATTGTTATTTTTATGTAATTTACTGATTTTAGTTCTTGTTGTTGCAATTTATGATAAGCATAAATCATTTTCTTCAATATTTTACATTTCATTAAACTAAAATCTAAATTCCCTCGCATTATTTGTTGCTATAAATTTATAAATTCACTACCAAATAATTTAACTCTCTTATTTTTCATTGTTGAAAACCAATTCTTTAGCATCTCATAGTTGAAATAGTAATTTTATCCAAATAGCGTATATTCATAAAGAGCTTAAACTAGGTTATATGGATTTTCATATATTGGACTAAATATGAAAATATTTTACTAAATGAGTAGGGTGTAAGTTAAGTCGGGTATAGATTGCTAAATTTATATTATATATAAATGAGTCGAAACGGGTTAAATAGATTAATTTGGGTTGGACTACTTTCGATCAAACCCAAACATGACCCGTCATGCGCCATTTGACTGCCCTAGTCCATTCTATTTTAACCATCAAATTATATGGGTGGAGCTCAATGGCTAAGGCTCCGTTTGTTTTGGTTTTGGGCAAATGCAATTGAGAAAATACAAACAACTTTGAACTAAAGAGGTTTTTTGAAATATAAATAACATTTGGTAAATTGCATTATGAAACAACTTTGGCTTAAATTCCATTTGGTAAATATTCCATTTTGCAATGACTTTTGTCAATTTTTTATAGTTTTTTCTTAAATATATATTTTAAATCTACTCATCAATGGCCAAAATTGGTTGCCAAATAGCCTCGCTTGAGGTTGTGCGATCTCAAGTGAGACAGCTTGGGGTTGGGTGACCTCAAGCACTCTGGAGATAGTAAGAGCAATTGGTTCTTGATCTGGTCCAGTTCTAAAGTGGAATTAGGAACCAGATTGGGAGGATTAGTCCCCAAATTTTGGGATCACGGACCGAATCGATCGGTCTAGTGGAATTAGTAACTTTTCTTTTCCTAGAAAAAAATTGTTAATGTACAATACATTCTAAAAAAGAAACCCATTTCGTTTATATACTGTTTCATCGATTTGTATGTAATTGCGTTTTCCTAAAACCCTTAAGAATTAAAGAATTTCAAAATATATATATTAAAAACTACTGGCCCGATTCCCCTTTGGAATTGAGAATCGGACCAATAATGGCAACTACGAATTGGACTGTCGGCTATGGGAACCACCCAAAATCAGTTGGTCCGGCTTGATTTGGGCGGTTTCCGTTGCATACCTCTAGGAGGTGGTTGCTTGGGTTGTGTGAATCCAGGTGACAAGATCGTTGCCTCTGTCGTCAGGTTTGCAACTTGGGCGACCTCTTAGGCGGTAATTGCCAATGTCGGTGACCCCTTGGTTGATTCGCTTTTTGGAGAAAATGAACAGTACCGTCCACGTGAATAGTAATAACTTGCATTTTCAAAGTGCAAATTCTCAAAGGACCTCTAGACTTGTTTTAAGTTAAAAGTTTCTAGAGTTCTTTGGAGATATAATTGCATTTTGTTAAAGTTCTCCAAAAAATTGAACCGAACGAATTTACATTTTGTCAAGATCCTTTAGAGATTCAAAATTCATTTGCAAAACTGAACCAAATGAGGCCTAAAATTAGAATGAATTCGTGCGCTCTCGATGCTTGCCAAATTTTCTTGTTATTTTAAATGGGCGGGTCGAAAAATAGATGCCATCGTGAGCATGGAGATTGTAAGGAGGGGCATTCTTATTGGGTGGGGACCCTTAGATATGATGCGGATACAAGTAGAAAGATTCGGGGTCCTCAGCATGGGATAGACCGCAAAAAATACGTCTTCCAGCACGTCTTACTCGGAAAAATATAATGGGGCATCTCAAGACAAAAGTTACGATCCAAAAAGCCACCTATTTCATTCTTATTTAATCACGTCGTTTCCCTCCCCTTTCTTTTCTTTCCCCATGTGGCACCCTGCCCCCAACTCGCTCTCGAGCAAGTCAGCGTAATCGGGGGACCGACCGAGTTCGTTCTGGACAAAGTCCGAGGCGGTGATCGTCGTCAACACTCTAATTTGAGGATGATGACAGCCCGGCGACCCTTCGAGGGAGGGCGGAACGGAAGAGGAAGAGGGCGTGGAGTGGGGGGCACGTCCCACGAGGATGAGCACGAGAGCTGGCGACGGGAAAGAGACGGTACCAGAGCGGACTATTTGTTTATCGTGAACGACAATTTTGTTCAATGTGCACTAGTGACCGGTATTTTTTCCTTTTTTCCTTTTTCCTTTTGAAATAAAGTATCAAACCCACATTGCAAACTCATAGATAAAAAAGAAGAAGAAGCACTTGTAACTCACCCAAATGTCCAACACTCAAATAACAAGATAATCACCAACAAAAAAATATAGAAAAAAAGATATACAAGTACTAGAGTTTGCCTCAATGACCACATTTCCATATGAAAATGAGAGTTAGGGATTCGGATCTTCACATTTTTTGAGGTTGAGTTAGAGGAGATTTAACTTTAGGAGTGAGTTTCAATTTTCAGGTCCTATAACGAGGCATAAAAAAATTTGACAAAATTTTAAGAGTGAAAGTTAGATAGGAATAAGGCATGACCAACAAAAAAAATAAGGTATACCAAATGATGTGAAAAAAAGCAACTAACTCCTACAAAAACGAGTTAGAAGTCTAAAAGTAAGAGTTAGAATATGAATAGAGTAGTATGAAAATATATATACCAAATTATATGAAAAAAAAAGTAATTAATTTCCATGGAAACATGATGAAAATCTAAGAATGAAAGTAGAGCAGGAGTAGAGATCGGCAAAAAAAAAAAAAAAAAAAAACACTATATATACCAAATGATGTGAAAAAAGAATAACTAAGTGAGATCATATTTAATATTTTATAACAATTACGAAACAATTTTAATATGTCTTAACCCTATTTTTTTACCCGTACTTTGAAATTTACTTAGCATTATTCAAAATAATTTCATTTAACGATCTTTCCGCCATCCCTCCTCCAACTAAACCGGCGGAAACTGGAGGTGAGTGCCAAAACGCCCAGCCATCATCCGAGTCACCGGTTCTAAATCCTCATCAAAGACCCGAAGACTCTCAAGTGGGGCGAACGACCGGAAGAATGGCGTTTTCCAAGACTGCCATGGCCTCCCTCATCCACTACCGCCCGCTAACCTGCGCCGCCTCCGCCTCCGCCTCCGCTTCCCATCCCGCGCGCCTCGTCCCTCACCCGCCGGACCTGATCAATTGGGTCCGGCGGGAAGGCGGGTTCGTGCACGAGGCCGTGAAGATCGCTCAGGACGAGCTCAATGGCCTGGGCTTGGCCGCCGCCGATAAGATCCCCAAAGGCTCCGACTTGATTGCTCTTCCCCGTCACGTGCCATTGAGGTTCCAGCCTGACGGCGGAGGCGTGGCCGAACCCGTGCTGGCCGACCTGGCGAGCAAGGTCCCAGGTACGCTGAAAATTGGGTTCTTGCTTTTAGCTGAGTCTGGTGAAGTTACCAGTCATGATTGTGGTGTGTATTGTTAGCTCGAGGTGTTTTTTTTTTTAATGGATTTCTCTTCGCCTTTTTAGTTGGTTTGTCGTCTAAGATGAGCTTGAGTTGATTCTTGATACGGGATTTAATTTGATTTGGTCCTGAACGAGAGAATTAAGTTAGTGAATTCCGATGGTGATAATGTGGTTTGTGCTTCAAGGCAACGGCGAAATGTAGCATTTTCGTGAGAGGTTACTTTTTGGGTATTACTCTGAGGCTTCATTTTGTGAGATAAGATGAAGATTGTTGTTTCTTCATTTACTACGATTTGCCATGTAATATTAGCTAAGAATGTTTACTTCAGAGTGTTTCAAGATTTTGTGTGGGTCGAGTATGAATTGATCTGGATGGTAGCTGACAATTTGCAGATGAGGCATTCCTTTGCTTTTGCTAGAATATATCTCTTAGTCTAACGCGTCATCATTCACGCTTTTGCCCGTTGTCTTGTGCCAAACGTATGTAGCGATGTATCTGTTTTGTGTCTTGATTGTTGAGCAACGTCATCACTACTAGTTGGGATATATTAAGTGCTGTGTAAAGGCTTCATTAATTGACTTTGCCTTCCACTTCCCTTATTTTCCTCAGTAAATGGCTTGAAACTCTCAACTTTTTGGTTCTCTAAATATGTTACCTTCCTCTCTTATTGGAACAATTCTCTTTAATGTAAATCTGTGGATAAAAACTTGGACAGAGTTTGGTTACATGGTGGATGGTGTATTGCTAGCTCATTGACACTTAAGGTTGTGCATTTGGTAGACATTTTGTTTGTCATAGGATGTAGGCTGTGTCCATGCTACTGCATGACGGCTTATAGATTTTTTTTGTTCAACATATTTTGGTAACTGTAACTTCTGAAATTAGGCTGTACTGAGTTTTGAATGAGTAAAATGGACATTGTGGGAGCATTGGCAGAGGAATTATGGGCGATGAAGTTGGGTTTAAAGCTTCTTGGAGAAAGAGCAAAGATTGGATCATTCTGGTGGCCCTACATCAGCAATCTTCCTGAGACTTACAGTGTACCCATTTTCTTTCCGGGAGAGGACATTAAGAACTTGCAATATGCTCCTCTTCTTTATCAGGTAGTCCTCCATAAATATTTTTGAAATCGAAAAGAAGTGGGCCTTCATCCAATGCTTGGGATTTGCAGTGTTTGCTCATAATGTGAAGTGCCTAATAAACTGGGGAACTTCCATCGGTGGAAATATGAATAAACTTAATTCTTCTGTATATGGAGCAACTCAGGGGAAGGCATCCAAGCTAAATTTTGCCGTGCTACTGAAGAAACAAGTAACCTAGAGCTGCACGGCATCTTTCAACTTTCAGATTGCAGGGATGATAGGCATAGGCTTCTTGGGAACGGGATCTGGTCAAGTACCACCTTAGCAGTCACTACTGAATTTTCTTGGTTGTATAGCAATGACGCTGAGGAATAGTTAGCATTCTATTCTTTTTGCGACCTGTTAAAAGATTGACCTCTGTTTGTACATGTGGCAGAAACTTAGCATTTTACTTGTGAGTCTGGTAGCTGCTTCTTCTTCTGAGAAATGATTGGGTGTTGTGTTATTTGGATACCTTGACCTCGCATTGGAGCTCATAGCATATGCATGTTGTTAATGACCTTAGTGATGCCTTACACATGGTCTCTTCTTCGGTAACAGTCATGTGATGAGCCTTTTAATTCATGCCAGGTAAACAAGAGATGCCGATTTCTTCTTGATTTTGAGAAGGAAGTTAAGAATGCTATCAGCAATCTTAACATGAAGGATCATCCTTTTGGAGGACAAGATATTAATGCATCTTCACTTGGATGGGCTATGTCAGCTGTCTCATCTAGGGCCTTTAGGCTATATGAGAAGAAGTCCCTAACAGGGGCCTACAGTGATGTGCCTATGATGCTTCCTCTTATAGATATGTGCAACCATAGCTTCAATCCAAATGCACGTATTGTCCAGGAACAAGGTGAAGAACAACCAGAAATGCTAGTCAAGGCATGTTTGCGTATTCTTGCTTTTGTTTTCAATTTTGCTTTCTCTGTGTTTTTTATTTTTATTTTTAGGGAATGTAGTTATGATAATATTCGGTCTTGGTCTCATGCCTTACAACTCTCTCCAGGTTGTTGCCGAGAAAGAAATCGGAGCAAATGATCCTTTGCTTCTTAATTATGGCTTTTTGAGCAATGATCTTTTTCTTCTGGATTATGGATTTGTTATACCTTCAAATCAATATGACACTATTGAACTTAAGTACGACGGAGCTCTTCTAGATGCTGCAAGTTTGGCTGCTGGGGTTTTGTCACCTAATTTCTCTTCACCAGCGCCATGGCAGCAAGAGGTCTTGTCGCAGTTAAACCTAGATGGAGATACTCCTGATCTCAAGGTTTTGTTCATCTTCACATTTTTATTATATTCTGGAAGAGTACTTTAAGTGATCTTGGGGTATTTCAGAATTTATGCCCAATTTGCCTTAACTTAGAGGATCAGGGGATGCCGCATGACTATAGATGCATTTCTCTTACCATTCTATCAGTAAGATCTTGTTGGCATCAGTATTGGTCTGTTGAATCTGATCCATTCTGACAATATGCAATTTTTTGTTTTCAATTTTTCTTGAATTATAGGTAACTTTAGGAGGTCCAGACTTGGTAGAGGGCCGCTTGCTGGCTGCTCTGAGGGCGCTCCTTGAAAGTGAAAGTGAGTCGGTGCAAAAACATGACTTGAGCATTCTTAAATCTATTTCAGCTGAGGCTCCATGTGGAATTGCGACGGAAGTGGCTGCTTTTCGTACCATCATTGCTCTGTGCGTGATTGCATTGGAACATTTTCCCACCAAAATAATGGATGATGAATCGATGTTGAAGAAGGGTGTTCCTGATACAACGAAGCTAGCAATCACGTTCAGAATTCAGAAGAAGTCGCTCATTGTAGATGTGATGAGAGACCTGTCGAGGAGAATAAAGTTGCTGCAGTCGAAAGAAACGGTCTCTGCAAAAGGCTAAGCGAAGTCGTAACATACGAGTTGTCCTCATGCTCACCTTTCTTTCAGAGAAAAAAGAGAATAGCTTCTAGTTTTGTCTCCCTAGGAATTCTTTTCTGGGTTCATTTGATTATGTGATGGTGCTTCGTGCTAGTATTTTGGTGCAGATAGTTCCTTGTAAGGTCAAATTTCCCGCTTGGGTCTCCCAGTTTGTATGCGTTTACTGTCATGTTGCCCTTTGCTCATCTACACGGTACCACCACCAACACTTCACCATGCACGACCAACCCTGACCATTCACCACGAGCGTGCCTAGGTGAGCTTCCGCTGCCAGCAAGGCACCCCACCGTCGTCAATCCGTCTCCAAGCCACCACTGCTATCTCTATCTTCCTGTACATCGAGCGGTCGAGTCTACGCTAGTGATGCTGCTGGCGTCGCTGAGCCAAGGCCTGACCTATAGCCGACGTCTCAGACAATGTTGGAGGGTTATGACCGTGGTGGTTGTGAGTTCGGTTAGGAGTTTGCGACTCATCAAGCCCTCTCCTCTGTCCTCGACGATGGCAATGGAAGAAAGAGATAGCCTTGAGATTAGGGCTGTGCAAGACAAACCATCCAAATTGGAAATTGTGCGTACAAGATTGGACTGCTTAGTTTGGTCCGATTTTTGGAAGTGTTGGTCTGATTTTTGGGTTCCTAAAAGTGGAATTGGTATTTGGACAGTCCATTTTTCGATTCAAAAAGGAATCATAGTGAACTAACTATACATTCCCTTTTTAAAAATTATTTTTTCAAAAAAATTAATAAAATGTGAATTGAATGTTATCTCATTCAATGGTATCATAAATTAAGGCACACAACTTTTTACTTATCATAGCTTCTATGTGTCACTCTTTCGTTGTGCACGGACCGCTCTTCAATGAGAAAAAAGAGAGTAACCGGTTCATCGACCGTCTTGTACGATTCCTGGTCTTAAAGACCAAATAGTCTGATCCTTGATCCACATCCTACTTAAGAGGCTACCAAATTTGGCATCGCTTGAGGCTGGGTGGCGACGCCAGGTGTTCGTAACCTCGGCTGTAATGCTTTTGCAACGATCGCGCATAAAGGAGACAGAGAAAAGGAAACGGCAGGCAATGTGATTTGGCGCGAGATTTCTCTGTTCCACAGTACGTGAGTGTTAAACCTGCCGCCAGAGCTCACTTTTTCTCAGGCTCAAATGCACAAACTCTTCCCAACGAGTCGTTGGCATCTGAAAAATCACATCCCGGACCTCAGATTCGTCATTACCTCCGCTCGTTCCCGCCACTACACCAGAACCCCGAGCCCCAACTCCGAGCTTGACTTCCCTGGCAATGATGCGCTTGAGGAGCTCAAGCCTTCGAAACCCATCAACCCAAGTCCCCAATTCGTTCTGGGGATGGACCATAATTTCCATCCGATAGAGCCCTCTAAGTCGTTGTCGAATCCATCGACGACCGCGGCTCGGATTTCGCATCCGTGGCCCGAGTGGGTGGACTTGATGGTGCTTCTGTTGAAGGAAGGTTACTTTGACGCGGAGGGCAGCCCGTTCCAGAATGTGGAGTTGGGTCCGAAAGAATCGAATCTCATTAGAACCGCATGTCTGAATTTCGGCCGCGACAGATATGACGTTATAAGGTACTGAAAGTAATGACCTTTGGTTGGTGCGCTTTACCTGTTTGATATAATTACAGATACATTGGGCTTTGGTGATGATGGTGAGGTGTACACCTCTGTGCCTTCTGGAGGAGTAGATAATCAAGGGTAGGTAGGGCTTCTTCGGAACAGAGATTGTTATAAGCTTTGTTCTGATTGTTGTGAAGGTATTGCTCATAAGAGCTTCAAGAAAGCTCGGACTTTCTCCAGGTTCTTGTTAGATGCTGCATTTGCATAGCCGCCTGCATATTGTCATTTAGAGAGCTAACCGTGTCACGTTTGACTGTCATCCCGATCGATTTAAGATGGTTTTGGTAATCCTTTTGTTCCTAATAACAATTTTTGCTCATAAATGATTTTTGTTTTATCTTGTTCCCTAGATGAGTTTTTGAGTATTTGTCTTTGGTAATTACCTAAAATTTCTATTCTTGAAATAGAATGTATTTTGTATGATATTTAAATTTTTTGCGACTTAAAGTTTTTTTAAATTTTTTAATAATTTTATTAGATTTTTTTTTTTTTTTTCCCTTTTTTCCTTTTTCTTCTTCAACCTTGAGCCGGTCACTGGAGCTTTGTTGGCCCTCGGCAAGCCCTAGTCTCATTGGCCTCACCTTGCTGGCGGTTGGGCGAGGCTTGACCTTGTCGGGCCACCGCAAGGTCAGCCTGACAAGGTCAAGCCTCGCCTTGGCTGGGTGATGATGACCTCGCAGTGGCCTGATGAGGCTGAGCTTTCCCAGCCGTTCTCGACCTTGCCAGGCCACCACGAGGTTGGCCTTGGCCTTGCTTAGCCACCGGAGTGGCTTGGCCGACGAGGGTCGGCCTCGTTGGGGGCCAGTGACCCTTCGGCAAGGTTGCTGGCCCTCGTCTGGCCAGTCATTGGCCATCCTGAGGTTGGCAACCAGCTAAGGTTGAAGAAGAAGAAGAAGAAAAGGAAAAGAAAAAGAAGAAAAAGAAAAGAAAAAAATGGGCTTAATTCTAGAATTGTTCTTGGGAAAAAAAAACAATAATTTTCTATTTCTTGATTTTATTCCAAGTCTATTCTTAGAAGCAAAAAATTTACCAATTGGATTTTTTTTCGTTTTTTTATTCCCGAAAACAAAATAATAGAATTGGTATTGTTTAGCTAGAGGCCAAATAGACCCTTATTTCTGTCTTGCTTTGAGGTTAAGAGCCTGCTATTTGTAGGAAGCGGAACTCCACCGTCTTCAAACCAGACCGAGAATCACAACATTGTGAAGGAAAAGGGTTCTCTTCTTTCTTTGTGCAATTTGAAAACCTGGAGAAGAAAGAAAAGGATGAAGTAGTTTTTCTAGGAACTTGTGAATGGCCATGTTATTTTGGATAATGTCACCATGTCCTGTCAACTAACAAGTGATGGCCTATTATCATATATCCATAGACTTGTATTCGTAATTATTTGGAAAATATTTCTCACAAATGATTGTTTGCATCGCTTGAAATAATTAGTTAATGAAAAAAATTTCACCATCAACAACAATACATGTCTAAATATATTCATGGATGACGAAAATATTTTTCATTCATTCGTTTATATAAGCGATGCAAGCGACCATTTTTGAGAAACTAGACTTTTTATCCCGAGCTTTCCTTTGTTCCAGAATTCTGTTAGTAAGCTAAACATAATATTGTGAAAAGCACCTTAGTTGGCATCTCATTCCATCTTTTTCTGCATAGTGGCGACGGCATGGTGCCTTTTGTGCGCCCTCCTTTTCTTAGAAAGAGAATTCACAGGACTTGCCTTTAAGCATTGAGCTTACCCATCTGCTATCAGGCCTTTCTATGTTACCGTGTTTTCTCTCAGAATGAAGTATTTGACTAGAACTTGGAGCCGAAGATGTTGGATGACATGTAACCTGAAAAGAGGCCATTCTTGTTACATTGGGCATGTGATAATAATACATATTAAGAATTTGGCTGGTAATCAATTTGACAGTATGCACTCTGATTCAGATGTTAGCTATTCAAAGTGGCTAATGACTCTCCAATGCAATATCGTCACCAAATAGGTTTTTAACAACATAGCTTTACTTGAGAAATGGGAGGTTTCCTCATTTACAAATAGAAAGAGTTGCTTAACTCATGTTCAGAAGGTTTTAACAAGACATATCCTGATAGGTATTTGTCAAAGAAACATATTCAGGTCATAGCAGAGTGTGGATGCCCCAGCACAGACAGAAAAGTGGTGAACTCTGGTAAGCGTTTAAGGGTACATGTGGGCGTTGATGAGGGAAATGTACGTTCTCTTCTTAAAGACTTCCAGTAATCATTAGTTTATATTGATTCATCAGTGATACTCATTACAGAAAAGCTGCTTTGCCAGGTTTGCAGTTCCTGCAACTTGAGGGGAAACTGTGAGAGAGCGTTTGTGAAGGCACGTGAAGATGAAGGAGGGCGCACGGTTGATGTTATGCGGATCTTGTTAACATACGGACTTGACCCCATAAGTGGTACTGTGGACAATAAACCGTGCCTGACTAGAACGGTTAAGGAATCAGTCAGAGCACTGCTAAAGCAAATGGCAGATTTTGGCGCCGATGTACTTGGCTCTGATCTGTTGAAGCCCACACCAGCTGGTGATGTATCCTGGCATTCAAGTACGGAAGAGAAAGGCCACAAAGATGTTCCAATGAAACAAGGAGATTGGCAGTGCCCCAAGTAATGCAATTGTTAACATCCTATTGATTAATTTGAGTTTTGCTACGAATATTTGATTTATATTCTGCATACGGCAGGTGCAACTTCTTAAACTTTGCTAAGAACATCAAATGCTTGCGGTGCGATACTTTTTCTCAAGAAAGACTGAATCAACTACAGGAAGACCAAGATCATCTTCCGCTGAAGAAAGGAGACTGGATATGTGACAAGTGATTGCTTACCATGTCTTTTCTCAATTGTTCACTGATTTGTGGTGAGAGTCAGCAGAGCTCCTTCCTTATACAAACTGTTGTATTTTGCAGATGCAATTTCTTAAATTTTGCAAAGAATACAAGATGCTTGCAGTGCAAAGAGAAACCCCCGAAAAGGCAACTCAATCCTGGGGAGTGGGAGTGTGAATCGTGAGTTCTTGCTAATCCATTCTTTACCTCCTATATTGAGCAGTCACTGTTCATGAGCTGTTCTGCCCTTATGGATCTGTGATTGGTAGGTGCAACTACGTCAACTTTAGAAGGAACATGGTGTGCTTGAAGTGTGATTATAGAAGACCTAAAGCATCAAATTTAAATGGCTCTTCTCAACGAGAGCACAATGTTGGAAATCATCATCAAGGTCACGGAGCTGTTGAAGATAGAAATTCTATGTGGTCTCCAAGAAGAAATAGTCAAGTGCGAGTTGCAAATAGGTGGAGATTTGTGGATGAAGGAAACGGGGTCACTGAGAAACCAAAGTTAACAAACTCATTGGACGAGGCTTCTGGATTTCTTGATTTTCCAATAGCAGGAGGCACGAGCGATGTGTCTCGTGACACAGAAAAGAGGGAAATGTGGAAACTGAAGATGCTGGAAAGAAGCAGAATGACCGCAGAGCAAAAGGAAAATCCAGATGAGCCACGCTCATCCAGAATTTATAGGAAGTCAGAATCACCAGACTTTGAGGATGAAGAAATGGCCGAATGGTTTGGCAGTGGGAAGAACTGAGTAGAGATGCCTGTACATGTAATAGGCAAGAATCAAATTCATATGTTTCTTTGCCTGTACGGTTTTCCGGGATACTGCCTTCTCTTTTCCAGTGGACAGTGATCTATTCATCTCGTACAATCTTGCTGTTGAGTTCCCATGTCCGTGGTTGGTTCAGTCTCTCGAACTGAGTTTAGTAAACGAACTTAGTCCATCGCACAAAAGTTACTGTCTTACACGGAACATACAAACGAATATATGCAAATTAACACTATAAGAAGAATAATAACACAAGGTTTATTAGAGTTCGGGGGGAAGAACCCAGTATTTCCTTCAGTATTACAAGAAAGCATTTTATTCTTTTATCACCTTTTTGAACCATGCACCTGTCAATCGATCACGCCCTGAAGTAATTTATCAGACTTTTCCCGTCCAACTCCTTGGTAAAGAATCTCCTCAGGTATTCGTTCAAGGTGAACTGCCGAAAAGCAGCGGGTTTATCCGAGGATACGAGTTCCGGGAACGGTCCAAACTGATTCTCGCGATTGCCTGGGTTGCAGAAAACTGCTATGGACACACGTGGCTCTTGGCTAGGGTTGGCCAACACCCGGTGGTCTACGCTTTTGTACTCGTCGTTGGACATGATCTGGGAAAAATCAAAAGCACGTAAATAGATTTGTATTTCACAGTAGGGTGTAAGTTTTCAACTTGTTCAGGTGCTAGTCCTCAAAGAGAGTTCTACCTGGAGGATGTCACCGATGTTGATAACAAGAGCACCGGGGACAGGCGTCACATCCACCCACTCATCGCCATGCTTCACCTGCAACCCTCCAACCTGGTCCTGCAGGAGCACCGTGATCACTCCCGGGTCCGCGTGGGATGTCAAGCCGACCGTCAGATTGGGCTGGGGACAGGGTGGATAGTAATGTCCCACCATCATCCTCGCATCCAGGCACGTCAATTCCTGTAGCTTGCCGGGACTCAATCCCAGCCCCTCGCTCAACAGCCCCAACAGGAGGCCTCCCAGGCGTTGGACCTGCTGATTCCACTCCAACACCTCGTTTCTGCACACCTCTGGGATCTCTTCCACGTCCGCTAGTTCCGGCCCCAGCCTTACCTGGAGCGTGTCCCTGCAACATTATTCCGTGCATTGGTCGAACTGATTCTTTTCGCTTGCCCAACTTCTTATAATTTTTCAAATGATATTTTCTTTTGTTTGTCAAAATGAATTCTCCGACCGTATGCTGTCTAATTTTGTCAAAACGACACTGTAACACATGAGAGGATGTGTCGTTGACTTCTCTTCAGACATATATGATACATCAGTTCAGTAGTGTGCTTTGCTAATCTAGCTTTTACAAAACTACTTTTCATCAAATTCATGAATTAGAACGAAACTAATTGAAAATGGCTTACCTCCAGCCAGCCGCTTTGGAGAGGAACAAGTCGACGTTGGACAAGAAGGACACGCCGGTCTCCGAATTTCTCCGGTAGATCCTCGCCTTCGCCTCCGCCGGCTGCTCGTGGAAGGCCTTCACCGCCGCGACGGTGCGGTCCAGGACCTCCTGGGGCACGCCGTGGTTGACCACCTGGAAGAAGCCGAGCTCGCGAGCGGCGCGCCCCACTTCTTTGACGACGGAGGGGCGGCGGGCGGAGTCGCAACCGGAGAGGTCGACGGTGGGGATGGAGCCGGGCGTGGGGCGGGCGGGCTTGAGGTCGGAGAGGGTCTCGGGCGGGTGGATGAAGAAGGAAGGGAGGGAGGTGAGGCCGGAGTCGAGGAGGCCTTTGACGCCGAGCTTGGATTCATCGAATCGCCTGAGCTCTTGGGCTCGGTCGGAGGCTTGTTCACTGGTGTCCGTGACGCCCATGGTTCCACTCCGAGGTCTGGTTGGATCGATGTATGCGAGGCTGCCGGTTGGCGAGTGTGAGGAAAGTGGGGGAAAAGGTGGAATTATACCAATGAATGAAGGAGGTGATGGGTCAAAGTCAAACCCCGCGATTGCGTAATGTATGACTTCACGCCAACGGGACAGATAATACCGCCGGTACTCAACGCTATTTTTTGCCCTTTTGTTTTTTAAACAAGATAAGATCCCATAATGAATTACTCAACAATTAGATAATAAACTAACGAGTCAATGCGATTACACCATGTGAAATTTTTTTTCGAAAAAAAAGTTAGAGATCACGTCATTTCAAAGAATTAACTAATCAGTTAGTTTGATCGTTTGATGATTGACTGTTATACTTGATCTTAACCTGTCAAAAATACATATTATTTTTAAAATCCTCGTAAACCGAAGCATTGCAACGGTCTATTTTTACTTTAGAGTTGCTTTGAGATAATAACTTCTTTACTTTGGTGATTAATTCTTTTGAATAATAACACTGTCTTAAGCTCTATTGCTTCGTATTTACCAAAGATAGAATTGGAGAATTACTTGGAGACACTGGAAACGACGGCACTTGAAAGAAATCAAAAAAATTACCGCATTCTTTTTTTTTTTGGAAGCCTAGAGAAAAGGTGGGGAAAGAACGAACAAAGCCGAGGGTTTGAGAAGTTATTTATTGGTTCAATATTTGAGAGCCGGGACCAGAGTACACATACACCATGTTCGTCCGTGAGGCACAATGCCAATATGTGAACGATGATGTGGCACAATTTTATTGGTCATCCAAGATGATTAGCTCTTTTAAAAATTATGTGAAATTCCAATCTTATGAATTCTTTTGATTTGATATTTCGTTTGAGTGATTCTTGCATCCAATCAAGGCTCATGATCCGTAATATCTACAAAGACAAATCAGCGAAAATCAATTTGAATAAATTCCTTTGGACTTTAATGGTTGAACTCCTTAAAATCAAATTGAGTATTAGGTTGGGCGAATAGCCTACAGTTGGATTGGTTGAAACAAATCAAGATATATTTGAAAGTTTTGAGAGTTAAAGGTCACCCTATCGAGAATTACATGCAGTTGAATTATGAGGTCGGACTCTTTTTGTTGTATAGCAACATGAAATTATGATTGTTATTTTTGTCTCTTAGGATGTCTGATCTATATGATTCTTGATACTAAGAAAGCTTGTGAGTTCTAATTTCAAAAAATGCATTGGAACTTAAAAATGAAAATATTCGCAACAATGTTCTAATTGGGCGATAGAAACCAATGGGGGTGATGTGTAATGATTTGAGTGGGTTCAAACAAATTAGCTATTGATAGAAAATTCGTGACAAACATTATCTGATTCCTTCATTTGAAACTATGGCTAATATCATAAAAAACCAAAATTTGCTATACTTGTGTCATAGTTACCTCATATTAAATTTTGTGTGCTAAATACTTCCAAAATGTCCATTTGTGCCATATTTACCCTAAATTAATTTTTCTCATAAAAAATATCAAATCAAATATATAATATCAAGGGAAATGTGGCATGGGTGGGGTAAATGTGACACGGGTTACAAAATTTAGTTTAAGATAAATGTGGCATAGGTATATTAGTTTGGGGTTTTTTCTATTAATCCTTTAAACAAAATGATAGATTCAAAATTCTAATAGAGAGGGGTGAAAAGGTTTGATTAAGGTTTGTCATTATTAGATGAAGGGAAAAACCTCCGCCTGGTAAGATAGGAGTGCCGAACACCCCAAATACCAATACATCACATGGGAAACAAAGTGTACAATTTCAACCTCAAATAAAATTGGGAAAGTGACATTAATGGTCTTGAATTTTAATATAATATGGGATATCGTTTTTGGATTATAATATGGGATATTGTTTTTGGATTTTTAATTTGTCCAATGAAATCCCTAGACTTTTTGGCACATGTGGGCGTTGGTGTGGGAAATGTATGCGATGACTGCTCTTTTGTTAAAGACTCGCGATGATCATTAGATGTTTTATTGGTTTATCAGTCAGTCATACCTCATTAGAGATGGCTGCTTTGCCAGGTTTGCAGCTCCTGCAACTCGAGAGGAAATTGCGAGAGAGCGTTCGTGGAGGTGCGCGAAGATGAAGTAGGGCGCCTAGTTGATGTTATCCGAACCTTGTCAACATACGGACTTGACCCCATAAGTGGTACAGTGGAGAACAAACCATGTCTTCTAGGAATCAATCAAAGCACTGCTAAAGCAAACGGTAGGGTATGGCAGCGATGTACTTGGCTCTGATTTGTCGAAGCCCACACCAGCTGGTGATGATCTAATCCTGGCAGTGCCCCAAAGATGTTCCAATAAAACAAGGGGATTGGCAGTGCCCCAAGTAAATGCCATTGTTAACATCCTGACGATTTTCTTAAGTTTTACTTCGATATTTGGTTTCGTTTCTCCATGTGGCAGCTGCAACTTCTTAAACTTTTGGCAAGAACACCAAATGCTTGTGATGTGATACTTTTTCTCAAGAAAGACCCTGTCAACTTCAGGAAGACCAATATCATCTTCCGTTACTGGAAGGAGACTGTATGTGACAAGTGATGGCTTCTCATGTCATTTCTTAGTTGTTCACTAATTTGTGGCGAGGGTCAGGAGAGCTCCTCTCTTGTAGAAACTGTTGCATTTAGCAGATGCAATTTTCATAAATTTTGCAAAGAATACCGGATATTTTGGAGGACATTCACAAAACCCCCGAAAAGGAAACTCAATCCTGGCGAGCGGGAGTGTATATTGTGGGTTCTTGCTACTCCTTTCCTTGCCTCCTTTCTTTCAGTGACCAACCATATCGAGCAGTTACTGTATATGAGCTGTTCTGCGCTAATGGATCTGTGATTGATAGGTGCAACTACATCAACTTTAGAAGTAATACGTATGCCTGAAGTGGGATTATAGAAGGCCTATAACATCAAATTCAAATGTGGCTCTTCTCAAGGGGAGCACGATTTTGGGAGTCATCAGAAAGGTCATGGAGCCGTTGAAGATAGAATTCTATGTGGTCTCCGAGAAGAAATAGTCAAATGCGGGTTGCAAATATGTGGAGATTTGTGGATGGAGAAAACGGGGTCACTGAGAAACCGAAGTTTAACAAACTCATCGAACGGCTTCTGGAATTCTTGATTTTCCACCTGCAGGAGGCGCGAGCTATGTGTCTCATGACACAGAAAAGTGGGCAACGTCGAAGTTGAACATGCTGGAAAGAATCAGAATGACCACAGAGAAAAAGGCAGTTCCAGAAGCCACGCTCATCCAGAATTTATAGGAAGTAAGAATCACCAGACCTTGAGGACGATGAAGATATGGCCGATTAGTTTGGCAGTGGAAAGATGTAAGTAGAGATGCCTGCACATGTAATTGGCAAGAATCAAATTCACCTGTTTCTTATTCTGCCTTCTATTTTCCAATGGACAGTAAACGATTCATCTTGTGCATTCTCGCTATGGGAACGAGTTTAGACAAGGATTATACATACAGATATGTGCAAATTAACCACTAGAAGAACAATAATAACATAAGCCTTAGAAGAGTTCAGGGGAAGAACCCAGTATTTCCTTCAGTATTACAAGGAAGCATCTTATTCTTTTATCACCTTTTTTGACCTACGCACCTCTCAATCAATCATGCCCTGAAGTAATTTATCAGATTTTTCCCCTCCAACTTCTTTGAAAAAAGCCTCCTCATGTATTCGTTCAAGGTGAACTGCCGAAAAGCAGCGGGTTTATCAGAGGTTACAAGCTCCGGGAACGGCCCAAACTGATTCTCGTGATCCCTCGGGTTACAGAAAACTGCTATCGACACGCGTGGCTCTCGGCTAGGGTTGGCCAACACCCGGTGGTCCACGCTTTTGTACTCGTCATTGGACATGATCTGGACAAATCAAAAGCACGTAAATAGTTTTGTATTTCACAGTAGAAGGTAACCTTTTTAACTTGCTCAGGTGCTAGTCCTCAATGGGAGTTTACCTGGAGGATGTCACCAATGTTCACAACAAGAGCACCGGGGACAGGCGTCAGATCCACCCACCCATCGCTGCGCTTCACCTGCAACCCACCGACCTGGTCCTGCAGGAGCACCGTGATCACTCCTGGGTCCGCGTGGGATGTCAAGCCGACAGTCAGATTGGGCTGGGGGCAGTAGGGATAGTAATGCCCCACCATCGTCCTTGAATCCAAGCACCTCAATTCCTGTAGCTTGCCGGGACTCAATCCCAGCCCCTCGCTCAACAGCCCCAGCAGGATGCCTCCCAGCCGTTCGACCTGCTGATTCCACTCCAAAACCTCATTTCTGCACACCTCTGGGATCTCTTCCACGTCCGCCAATTTCGGTCCCAGCCTTATCCGGAGCGTGTCCCTGCAACATATTCCGTGCATTGCTTGAATTGATTCCGTTCGCTTCCCCAATTTTTTCTTTTGAAATTTTCAAATGATATTTTCTTTTGTTTGTCAAAATGAATTCTGTATAATTTTGTCAGAACGACATTCTAACACATGAGAGGATGTGTCGTTGACTTCTCTTCAGACATATATGATACATCAGTTCAGTAGTGTCGTTTGCTAATCTAGCTTTTACAAAACTAATTTTCATCAAATTCATGAATTGGAACGAAACTAATTGAAGGTGGCTTCGTGGCTTACCTCCAGCTGGCCGCTTTGGAGAGGAACAAGTCGACGTTGGAGAAGAAGGACACGCCGGTCTCCAAATTTCTCCGGTAGATCCTCGCCTTCGCCTCCGCCGGCTGCTCGTGGAAGGCCTTCACCGCCGCGACGGTGCGGTCCAGGACCTCCTGGGGCACGCCGTGGTTGACCACCTGGAAGAAGCCGAGCTCGCGAGACGCGCAACCCACTTCTGCGACGACGGAGGGGCGGCGGGCGGAGTCGCAGCCGGAGAGGTCGACGGTGGGGATGGAGCCGGGCGTGGGGCGGGCGGGCTTGAGGTCGGAGAGGGTCTCGGGCGGGTGGATGAAGAGGGGAGGGAGGGAGGTGAGGCCGGAGTCGAGGAGGCCTTTGACGCCGAGCTTGGATTCTTCGAATCGCTTGAGCTCTTGGGCTCGGTCGGAGGCTTGTTCACTGGTGTCCGTGACGTCCATGGTTCCACTCCGAGGTCTGGTTGGATCAATGTATGCGAGGCTAGCGAATGGGTGTGAGGAAAGAGAAAGGGAACAGAGGATTATATTAAGGATAATATAGTCCAATTCTAAAGTGGAATCGAAAATTGGACTAGTTCCCAAAATTTGAAATCAAGGATCGAACCGATAGGTCCTAAATTAAAAACCAAACTGATGATTTAGTCTGGTCCAATAAATTAATCATTTTTTTCATTACTTTTCTTTCCATTAATTTTTTTCCTACCACTTGAAATTGGATTAAGATAATGTTTAGTTCACATTTTACTTTTTTTTTTTGAAGAAATAATAAAATAATAAAATATATTTAGTTGGTTCAATTCGATCCCCATTGAAATATGGAACTGGACTGCCTAGACATCAATTCCATTTTTAAGAATCACGAACTGGATTGATACTCTTGGAAACCAGACCAAACCGGTTGATTCGAGTGATTTCTAACTTGGGCAGTTGTTTTGAAAAATAACTATTGTATTGAGCATTATTGCTCCATATTTACCAAAGATAGAATTGGAAAACTACTTGGAGACCCAAGGAAACGACGACACTTGGAAGAAATCAAAAAAATACCATGTTCTTTTTCTTTTCTTTTTTGAGCCTAGTTTGAACTAGTTCCAAGGTGGAATTGGGGACCGGATTGGAATGACCGATTCCCATAATTCGGAATTGGGGATTGGATCGGTGGGTCCTAAGACCAAGAATTAGACCAATAGTTTAGTATGGTCTAATTTTGGTCCAATCCAATAAACTGACATTTTTTTCTCATTACTTTTTTTCTAACTACTTGAAACTGGACCGGGATAGTATTTAGTTCACATTTTACTAATTTTTGAATAAATAATAATATAAAAAAATTATATTTAGTCGGTCCAGTTCCTTATTGGAACGGTGATCCGAACTACCTAGCGAAATAAATCGACCCTCGCGAGAATCAGACCAAAACAACTGGTCCGGTCAGAATGGTTCCCGATTTGAGTGGTCTATTTTATACATCCCTAAGGGAAAGTGTAGAGAAAGAACGAACAAAGACGAGGGGCTAAGAAGTTATGCATGGGTCTAATATTTGAGAGCCGCATGTTTGTCCGCGATGCACAATGCCAACATGTGCACGATGACTCTGACACAATTTTATTGGTTATCCAACAGGACTAATTCTTTTGAAAATTCTGCGAAATTCAAATCTTATGAAATTTTTTGGTTCGATATTTGGTTGAGTGATTCTCGCATCCACAAAAGGCTTAACGTCCGTGCAATCCGCAAAGACAAATAAATGAAAATCAATTTGAATCAATTCCTTCTGACTTTATGGTTGAACTCCTTGAAATCAAATTGAATATTAGATTGGGCAAACAACCTATGGTTGGATACCATGAAACAAGTCGAGATATGTTTGAAAGTTAAATTATGAGGTCAGACTCTTTCTATTTTAAAGCAGTAAAAATTTGAGCTGTTATTTCTTTCTCATCTGATGCCTGATTTGTATGATTATTGATATTAGGGAAGCTTGTGATTTCTAATTTTGGAAAATACGCTAGAACCAAAAAAATAGAAATTTTCCCAACAAAGTTTTAATTGGGTGATTGAAACTAAAGGTCGTGATATGTTATGATTCTACGGATGGTTTCAAACAAATTCACTAAAGATAAAACATAATCTAATTCCTTCATTTTAAATGAGGGCTAATACCACAAAAGCACCCAACCTAGTGTACTTGGTACATGTATTTAAAACTAATTTTTGTGTCGAAAAACTCTTAAATAGATTCAGTCATGTCATATTTATGATACAAAAAACTCCAAACTAGTACACATGCGCCACATTTATCCAAATTTATATACTCGTTCCACATTAACCTTAATTTGAATTAAAATCGGGACCTTTTAAAAGTAAATATGGTATAAGTAAATGTGTCACAGATATACTAATTTGAGTTTTTCGTGACATGAAAATTAATTCGGAGTGAATGTTATAGGAATACACCAATTTGAGTTAAATGTGATACAAGTATATCAGTTCGAGATTTTTCATGATTTACAAATTAATTTGGGTAAATATGATATGGGTATACCGGTTAAAGTTTTTTTTGGTATCGATCCTTAACCAATGATGGAGCCAAAATTCTAATAGAGAGGGTTGTAAAGGTTTGGTTAAGGTTTGTCATTATTATTTGAAGGAAAAACTCCGCATAATAAAATAGTATAAATAAGTAAAGATAGTGAGAATTGCTTTTATTTGGACCGAGAGAAATATACTAAAGAGTATTGATATAAATTTGGATAGTGGTGCAATTAAAGTTTGTTTTATAAAGTTTCATTTTTTTTAAGACATTAAAAGCTAAATATCATACTAATATTTAACTTAAAAAAAAATACCATTATCAAAGGTAATCATATAAAAGATCGTACTAACTAAAATGGTTCTCATCTAATTCTTAATCTAATGAAGTAATTAAATTTTTTTAATAAGCTTTTGTATTAATTATAAAAATGTTTAATTAAAAGCAAAAAAACGACATAGACATACTATAAAATTCAAAGGACTAGCTTAGTAAACCCATTAACCTTTGGGAAATAAATTACGCAATTTTAATCTCAATAAGATTAGAAAAATGATACAAATAATTCTTGAACTTTAGTTTAATATGTAATATTGTTTCTTAATTTTTAATTTATTCAATAAAGTCCCTAAACTTTTGGGCACATATGTGAGCATTGACGAGAGAAATGGATGTGATGATTGCTATCTTCTTAAACACTTCCGGTGATCGTTGGATTTTTTATTGGTCTATTAGTCAGTCATGCCTCGTTAGAGATGGCTGCTTTGCCCGGTTGCAGCTCCTGCAGCTTGCGAGGACACTGCGAGAGAGTGTCTAGGTGCGGGAAGATGAAGAAGGAGGGCGCATAGTTGATGTCATGCGAACCTTGTCAACATACGGACTTGACCCAAATAAGGGGTACGCTGGAGAACAAGCCATGCCTGACTAGAACGCCAAGGAATCAGTCAAAGCACTGCTCAAGCAAGTGGCAGGGTATGGCAACGATGTACTTGGCTCTGATTTGCCGAAGCCCACGCCAGTGTGTGTTGATGTAATCCTGGCATTCGAGTCCGGAAGAGAAAGGTCACTCCGGGAGGAATTAAGGTCTTAAATGCCATCTTACCCTTCATATATATTCTATCATCCCATTACTCAGAGATTTAATAAAGATGTCCGCATGTTGTTCTCTAGTTCAAATTTGATTGAGAAGGATCACTCCATTCTACAATTTTTCCCGAATAAAATAACAATCAATTTCAATGTGTTTTGTTCTCTTGTAAGACGTAGGGCTAATCGCAGCTTTATTATTGTACCATAAAGTCATGGGTACTGAATTTTTAAAGTCTAACTTAGATAGTAATTATGGAATCCACACTAATTCACATGTCACTTGTGTCATGGCTCTATATTTTGACTCAACATTAGAGCGGACAATAACACTTTGTTTTTAACTCTTTCATGATACTGGATGTCCTCCAACCAAGGTATAATAGCAAGTAGTTGATCTCCTATCATCTGGAGACCCTATCCAATTAGCATCAGAGAATCCTTCAATCCTACTATGACAATGATCTTGGTCAATAATTCCTTTTCTTGGAGTGTTCTTCAAGTACCGTAATATTTGAATAACTGCATTCTAGTGAAATGTATGAGCGAAAGACAAAACTAGCTTACCTCACTAGCTAGAAAGGCGATGTCTAGTCGAGCTCCTATGAGATAATTCAGCTTACTAGTCTTCTATATCTCTCAAGATTACCAAGAATCTCTCCTCTTTTAGCAACAAGTTTAACACCTTATTCCATGGGTGAATCGAGAGGCTTTGATCCCATGTGAAAGGAATTAATTTTGTATTATTAGGTAAAATTTAACATATATAAATCAAAATAAGCCTTAAAGGTCCTAAATACCACTTTACCTTCATAATTCTAACAGCCACGAAGATGTTCCAATGAAACAAGGGGATTGGCAGTGCCCCAAGTAAATGCGATTGTCCACATCCTGACGATTATCTTAAGTTTTGCTCCTATACTTGGTTTCGTTTCTCCAAATGGCAGGTGCAACTTCTTAAACTTTGCCAGAACATCGAATGCTTGCGATGTGATAGTTTTTCTCGAGAAAGAATGAGTCAACTACAGGAAGACCAAGATCATCTTCCCTTAAATAAAAGAGACAGGATTTGTGACAAGTGATGGCTTCTCATTTGTTCACTGATATGTGGTGAGGGTCAGAAGCGCTCCTGTCTTATAGAAACTGTTGCATTTTGCAGATGCAATTTTCATAATTTTTAAATAAAAGAGACAGGATATGTGACAAGTGATGGCTTCTCATTTGTTCACTGATATGTGGTGAGGGTTAGAAGCGCTCCTGTCTTGTAGAAACTGTTGCATTTTGCAGATGCAATTTTCATAATTTTTGTAAAGAATACTGGATGTTTGTAGCGCATAGAGAAAACCCCAGAAAGGCAACTCAATCCTGGGGAGTGGGAGTGTGAATCGTGAGTTCTCGCTAATCCATTCTTTAATGACCACCTATATCGAATAGTTACTATTCACGAGCTGTTCTGCGCTTACGGATCTGTTAATGGAATGTGGTATGTCTGAAGTGAGATTATAGAAGGCCTAAAGCATTAAATTCAAATGGCTCTTCTCAAGGGGAGCACGATATTGGAAGTCATCATGGAGGTCATGGAGCCGTTGAAGATATAAATTCTATGTAATCTCCCGAGTAGAAATAGTCAAATGTGAGTTGCAAATAGGTGGAGATTTGTGGATGGAGAGAACGGGGTTGCCGAGAAACCTAAGTTAACAAACTTATTGAACAAGGTTTCTGGAATTCTTGATTTACCAATTGCAGGAGACGTGAGCTATGAGTCTCATGACACCGAAAAGCCGACAATGTCGAAGTTGAAGACGCTGGAAAGAAGCAGAATGACCACAGGGAAAAAGGCAAATCCAGACAAGCCACGCTCATCCAGAATTTATAGGAAGTCAGAATCACCAGACTTTGAGGACGATGAAGAAATGGCCGAATGGTTTGGCAGTGGAAAGATGCGAGTGGAGATGCCTGTACAGGTAATTGGCAAGAATCAAATTCACCTGTTTCTTTGCCTTTATAGGGTTCCCAGAATACTGCTCTTTTCCAATGGACAGTAAACTATTCATCTCGTGCATTCTCGCTCTAGGAACCGAGTTTAGTAAACAAACTTCGTCAATCGCACAAATTACCATCACAAATGGAAAATACAAACAGAGATGTGCAAATTAACCACCACAAGAACAAAAATAACACAGGGTTTAGTAGAATTTAGGGGAAGAACCTAGTACTTCCTTCAGAATTACAAGGAAGCATTTTATTCTTGTATTACCTTTTTCGACCTATGCACCTCTCAATCATGCCCTGAAGAAGTTTATCAGACTTTTCCCGTCCAACTCTTTAGTAAAGAATCTCCTCATGTATTCCTTGAAGGTGAACTCCCGAAAAGCAGGTGGCTTATCAGAGGACACAAGCTCCGGGAAAGGTCCGAACTCTTTCTCGCGATTGCTTGGGTTACAGAAAACTGCTATCGACACACGCGGCTCTTGGCTAGGGTTGGCTAACACCCGATGGTCTACGCTTTTGTACTCGTCATTGGACATGATCTGGAAAATTCGAAATTTACATAGTTAGATCTCCATTTCATCCTCGACTGTCAACTTTTTAAATTACTCAGGTGCTTTGGAGAAAGTCCTAGTCTTTGACGGGAGTTCACCTGGAGGATGTCACCAATGTTCACGACGAGAGCACCCGGGACGGGCGCCACATCCACCCACTCATCGCCGTGCTTCACCTGCAATCCACCGACCTGGTCCTGCAGCAGCAACGTGATCACTCCCGGGTCCGTGTGGGACGTCAAGCCAACCGTCAGATCGGGCTGGGGACAGTACGGATAGTAATGCCCCACCATGACCCTCATCTCCAAGCACGTCAGTTCCTGTAGCTTGCCGGGACTCAATCCCAGACCCTCGCTCAACAGTCCCAACAGCAGGCCTCCCAGCCGTTGGACCTGCTGATTCCACTCCAACACCTCGTTTCTGCACACCTCCGGGATCTCTTCCACGTCCGCTAATTTCGGCCCCAGCCTTATCTGGAGCGTGTCCCTGCAACATCATCCCTTGCATTGGTTGAACCGATTCTTTTCTTTCGTTTGTCATCATCTTCTTTTCAGTCGTATATGATATATCAGTTCGTCTCATTTGCTAACTACTCGACAGGATCGTATAGGTAACTAAGCTTTTATACCACTAACTTTTATCAGATTCATGAATTAGAACGAAATTAATTAAAGTGGCTTGTCTGCTTACCTCCAGCTAGCCGCTTTGGAGTGGAACAAGTCCACGTTGGAGAAGAACGACACGCCGGTCTCCATGTCCCTCCGGTAGATCCTCGCCTTCGCCTCCATCGGTTGCTCATGGAAGGCCTTCACCGCCGCGATCGTGCTGTCCAGGACCTCCGCCGGAACGCCGTGGTTGACCACCTGGAAGAAGCCGAGCTCTCGAGCCGCGCGCCCCACCTCTTCGACGACGGAGGGCCGGCGGGCGGAATCGCAGCCGGAGAGGTCGATGGTGGGGATGGAGCCGGGCGTGGGGCGGGCGGGCTTGAGGTTGGAGCGGGTCTCGGGCGGGTGGATGAAGAGGGGAGGGAGGGAGGTGAGGCCGGAGTCGACGAGGCCTTTGACGCCGAGCTTGGATTCTTCGAATCGCTTGAGCTCTTGGGCTCGGTCGAAGGGTTGTTCACCGGTGGTGTCCGCGACGCCCATGGTTCGACTCCGGACGTCTGGTTCGATCGATGTTCTGCGTTCGGGTTGGATGAGGACGTCGCGCAAGGAAAGAGCAGAAAGGGAAGGACGAAGAGATGATGTTGAGAGGGAGAGGAAGAGACACCACCCATATATATTTCGCCAAAATGGCATAGCACGTAATCATAAATAGTTCCGGCAAAAGAAGAAAATAATCTCTGGAAAGATATGGATGAATGGAAAATTTGAGGTAAGGCCATTAAGCGTACCCTCCTTTGCAAATAAAGGCTTGATCGGATATTATTTCTAATAAGAGACTTAAATGGCCAAATCGTCTCAAATAAAGGTCTTTGGCAAGCTGATGACTAATCTGGCCATCATCAAAAGGGGCATTTTAGTCCAAAAAATTATAACTATATTTTAAAAATTTGTTCTTCCTCTTTCCTTTTTCTTTTTTCCTCTTCCCTCCCCCAGCCATCGATTGCCTCATTTGAGTCCGGCGACCTACGCCATGGCTAACAGGGGGAAAAAGAAAAAAGAAAAGGAAAAGGAAAGTAAAAAAAGTAAAAAAGTAAAATAAATTAAAATAAAAGATCAAAATGTCCTTTAACCGAAGAGATTAAGCTATTTTTTAAGACTAATATAGTCACTGTAGACATCTATTTGAGACGATTTAGCCATTTCAAACTCTTTTTCAAAACAAGGTTTATTTTAAGCTTCAATATGTTGTGTCTTTACTTGGAATTTTCTCTATTGAACTAATGACGAGGTGAAAAATTAATGCAAAAAACAAAAAACTAGTCAACGCATCTCTATCTTTTGCACTGTTGCTCCAATTTCAAAGGATAGAATTCGAGAAATATCTGGAGATACGAGGAAATGACAACGTTTATCGGGAGGTTAGCGAAAGGATGAGGGAAGAATGAACAAGACGGAACAAAGACGAGGGCTTGGGAATTTATGCATAGGTTTAATGTTTGAGAGACGCGACCATTTTACACCAACCCTATGTTTTTCCCTGATGGACAATCCTGACGTGTGAATGTTGTGACACGGCGCGATAGTATCGATTGTCTAGGATGATTAGTTCTTCTAAAAATTCTATGGAACTCCAATGTTATGTAATTTTCCGTTTGATATATTTTTTAAGTAATTGTAGCATCCACGAAAGGCTCATGATCTGTACCATCCACTAAGACAAATTAGATTGGAGTGGATAATTTGTCATTGAACAGGTGGAAACCCGTTGAGATATGTTTGAATGTTTTTAGAGTTAAAGGATACCCTAAGGAGAGTTACACGTACTTGAATTATGAGGTTGGACTCTTTTTTGTCTTACAACAGCATGAAATTTTAATCGTTTTTTCTTTTTTCATGTGACTTATGATTGGTGTGGTTTTTTCATGCGGGAAACCTGGTGATTTCTATTTCAAAACTTGTACTGGAACCAGAAAAATAAAAAAATTTCCCACAATGTTTTAATTGGGCGGTTGAATCTAAAGCCCATGATGTGTTCCGATTCGTCCGGTGGGCTCGGACAATTTTGCTATTGGCAGACAGCTCAAGACAAACACCGCATAGTAAAACGATATAAATAAGTATGACATGAAAAAAACGGTATCAATAAGTAAAGTTAAGTTTAGATAGGGGTGCAATTTGAGTTCGTTTATTTTAAGACACTAAAAGCTAAATGTCATACTAATATTTACTTAACATGCAAAGATGAACTTTACCAAGGGTCATCTTAATAATGATCATAGTAAGTATGAAATGGCTCTTATCTAATCATTAATCTGATAAAGTTATTAAGAGATTTTTTTAACAAGCTTCATATTAATAATTGGAAAAAAGTCAATAGAAAGCGAAAGAATGACGTAGACGTGCTATAAAATTCAAAGGAGAGAGCTCACCGAGCCCATTCGACTACGTGTACAATTTCGGACCCCAAATAAAATTATTTTAGATAGGGTGTGAATGTCAAGTTCATTTATTTTAGGGATAAATAAACAAAAAGTCTTAAAATTTATTATGAAAGTAAAATTGAGTTCTAAAATTTTCAAAAAGTACAATTAAATTCTAAAACTTATTATGAAAGTATAATTGAGTTCTAAACTTTTAAAAAATGCAATCAAATCTTGAAACTTATTATGAAAGTGTAATCGAGTTTTAAAAACTTCAAAAAGTGTTATCAATAAACGGATTTGATTTGATCAATTTAATAAATTTTGTAGACTTGATTGCACTTTTTAAAAGTTTTAAAACTCATAGTGTACTTCTATGATAAGTTTTAGGACTTAATTACATTTTTTTAAAAAAATTAATATTGAATTTCATTTAATTGACAAGTTTTAGGACTTCAATGTACTTATCTTTTTATTTTAAGACACTATAAGCTAAATATCATACTAATATTTTACTTAACATACAAAATTAACTTTACCGAGGGTCATCTTAATAATGATCATGTTAAGTATGAAATAGCTCTTATTTAATCATAATCTGATAAAGTTATCGAGAGATTTTTTTAACAAGCTTTTATATTAATAATTGGAAAAAAGTCAATAGAAAGCGAAAGAATGACGTAGACATGCTATAAAATTCAAAGGAGTGAGCCTCCGGGCCCATTCGAATTGTTGGGGTCCAACCCCAAAAAAATTAAGTAATTATTTTCTGGGTCAATTATAATGAGTTTGCAAGGGGCAAAGGAGAAGGCCTTGCTTCCCCTCCCTATGTAACAAGTAGACGGTATCAAGATAAAAACTCACATATATTTTCAACATTTTTCCTTTCCTTTTCTAAGAGTCATTATATTCCATCCGACCTCGCCCATTCAACTCTAATTTCTATTCAAACTAGTTACTCAATCGGTCCCTTGTGTAAGCTTGTTTATATGCAACATTTTGTTAATCGTTAGGAACACAAATAGTACGATAATTGATATGGAAGAAGAGATGTGACTTACTTAGTAGTGATGCATATAATTTTAGAGAGGAATATCATATTTAAGGAGGCCTAAGGTTATCATGAGATGGAAAAGATGTTACAAGCGTTAGGTAATTTGAGTGCGTACAACATAATAAAAAAAGGATTTTTAGAGTACATTCAGCAAAGTTATATTTGAAATAAGTTGGTTTGAATAAGAGAACAGAATATAATAAAATACAAGTACTCTATATGTTTTAACAATTCGTAGAATTTAGGGGAAGAATCTAGCGTTTTCCTCCAGTGCCACGGGAGTATTTTTGGGCCTATGCGCCTCTCGATCACGCCCTGAAGTAATTTATCAGACTTTTCCCCTCCAACTCCTTCTTGAAGAATCTGGTCATGTACTCGTTGAGGTTGAACTGCCGGAAAGCAGCGGGCGTATCCGAGGATACGAGCTCCGGGAACGGTCCGAACTCATTCTCGCGATTGCTCGGGTTGCAGAAAACTGCTATCGACACGCGTGGCTCTCGGCGAGGGTTGGCCAACACCCGGTGGTCCACGCTCTTGTACTCGTCGTTGGACATGATCTGAGGAAACCGAAATCACGTGAATGGGTCTCCGTTTCATCGAAGAATGTTAAACTTTTGAGCTGACTCGGGTGCTTTGGAGACGCTCCTAGTCCTCTCGATAGGAGTTTTACCTGGAGGATGTCGCCGATGTTCACGACCAGAGCCCCCGGGACGGGCGTCACGTCCACCCACACATCGCCGTGCTTCACCTGCAACCCTCCGACCTGGTCCTGCAGGAGCAATGTGATCACTCCCGGGTCCGTGTGGGACGTCAAGCCGACCGTCAGATCGGGCTGGGGACAGTACGGATAGTAATTCCCCACCATGACCCTCGTCTCCAAGCACGTCAATTCCTCTAGCCTGCCGGAATTCAATCCCAGCCCCTCGCTCAACAATCCCATCAGGAGGCCTCCGAGCCGCCGGACCTGCTGATTCCACTCCATCAGCTCACTTCTGCACACCTCCGGGATCTCTTCCATGTCCGCCTTCGGCTCCAACCTTATCTGGAGCGTGTCCCTGCAGCATTACTCCTAAGTCCTAACATCGCTTGAGCTAATTCTCTCTGCTTTCCCTATTTTTTTCTTTTCAAATGACTTCTTCTTTTGTTTGTGCCCCGTGAGGAATTCAAACAATAAATGAATTCTCAGATTTCATGCAACCCAGTTGTATAATTTCTCAATATGTGATGATATCATTCGTGTCCTTTTCCACAAGATCCTAAAATTGACTCGACCCCATCCCAAATGGCAATTAAAGCTTTTAAAAGATACTAATTTTTGTCGAATTCATGAATTAGAACGAGATCAAATGAAGTGGCTTCGTTGATTACCTCCAGCTAGCCGCTTTGGAGTGGAACAGGTCGAGGTTGGAGAAGAACGCGACTCCGGTCTCCATCTCCCTCCGGTAGATCCTCGCCTTCGCCTCTGCCGGCTGCTCATGGAAGGCCTTCACCGCCGCGATCGTCCGGTCTAGGACCTCTTCTGGCACGCCGTGGTTGACCACCTGGAAGAAGCCGAGCCCGCGAGCCGCGCGCCCCACTTCTCCCACGACAGAGGGCCGGCGGCCGGAGTCGCAGCCGGAGAGGTCGATGGTGGGGATCGGATCGGAGCTGGGGCGGGCAGGCTTGAGGCCGGAGAGGGTCTCGGGCGGATGGATGAAGAAGGGAGGGAGGGAGGTGAGGCCGGAGTCGAGGAGGCCTTTGACGCCGAGCTTGGATTCTTCGAATTGCTTCAGCTCTCGGGCTCGGTCGAAGGCTTGTTCACCGGTGGTGTCCGTGACGCCCATGGTTCGACTCTGGAACGTCTGGTTCGATCGATGTTCTGCGTTCGGGTTGGACGAGGATGTCGCGTAAGGAAAAGGAAGGAGGGAAGGACGAATAGGTGATGTTGAGAGGGAGAGGCAGAGACAGCACCCATATATATTTTGCCAAAATGGCGTTGCGCGTAATCATAAATAGTTCTGGAAAGTAATATCTGGAATTGCTTGACCTCTTGGGCTCGGCCGAAGGCTTGTTTGAGTGGTGTCGGTGACGCTCATGGTTCGACTCCAAGGTTCTGGTTAGACCGACGCGCGTGTCGTGCTGCAAGGAAAGAGAAAGGGAAGGACGACGAGGCGATGGGAGAGGAAGAGACAGCCTCCCAGATTAACACGTCAAAACCATACACCCGCGGTAGCGTGAGAAATGGTATTAGGAAAGAAAGGATTTAGTATCGGTTCTCAACGCTCTTTGTTAAAAAAAAAAAGATGCCGTGTTCGTGCGGTGGAACGATATGAATGAATAACATGATAGAAAAATCAAACGTCAAAAACAAGAAAACAAACTGACGAGAGTCAATGCATCTCGATTGCACGATGTTAATTTTCATTTGTACAGAGATCATGGAAATCGCAGAGGTTTTTTAAGGCGTCGTTCCAATGACTGGTCATTCAACTATAACTCGATTGTTCGTCACCAATTGCTATTGTTCAATCTTGATCTGTCGAATCTATGTGGCCTTATATATTTTTCCAAATTCCTGTAAGAATTGTGGCATTACTCTGTTCTATTTCAGAATTGCTACCGCCAATTCCATAGAGTATCAACTTCACTAGGGAAAATTAATTTCTTTAAAAACTAGCTACTGTCTTAAGCACTATTGTTATATTTTCCTAGATATAGGATTGGAATCGGAGATACGCGGAATCTATGACACTTTAAAAAAGCCTCGTTTTTTTTGAGTGTTTGATACTTGATAGTAACACTAACCACTAAATGAAAGCAAAAGAGAGGTAAAGAGCTTAGCATGGAGAAACGCAAGGGGTCCGGAAGTTATTCATAACTCCAATGTTTGTGTGCCATGACCAGTATACACCTAAACTATGTTTGTCTATAATGCAAAATACTGATGCATGAATGTTGGCAAGGCACAATTTCATTGGCTTAATTCCAAAATAAATAAATAAATTCAACTTTAAGTCGAGTGACAATTTTGGCCATACCTTTTTTTTTCTCATAAAAAAGCACTAACTTTAAATCGGATGGCAATTTTAGCCTAAACTTTTTTTGTCTCAAAAAACACCAATTTTCACTTACCTCCGCCTAGCAGCTTTGGAGTGGAACAGGTCGAGGTTGGAGAAGAACGCGACGCCCATCTCCATCTCCCTCCGCTAAATCCTCACCTTCACCTCCGCCGGCTGCTCGTGGAAGGCCTTCACCGCCGCGATTGTGTGGTCCAGGACCTCTGCCGGTATGCTGTGGTTGACCACCTGGAAGAAGCCGGGCTCGCGAGCTGTGCACCCCACTTCTCCGACGATGGAGGCCCGGTGGGGATCGGATCGGCACTGGGGCGGGCGGGCTTGAGGTTGGAGAGGGTCACTGGCGGGTGGACGAAGAGGGGAGGGATGGAGGCGAGGCCGGAGTTGACGAGACCTTTGACTCCGAGCTTGGACTCGTCGAATTGCTTGACCTCTTGGGCTCGGCCGACGGCTTGTTGAGTGTCGTCGGTGACGCCCATGGTTCGACCAACGCGAGGGTCGTGCTGCGAGGAAAGAGACGACGAAGGACGAAGGACGAAGAGGAGAAGTGAGAGGAAGAAGGAGAGACGCCTCAGGATAATTCGTCAAAAACGAACCCCGCGATCAGCTGATAAAATGGTGTTACGTAAAAAAGAAATAATGTCGGTTCTCAACTCTCTTTGTTAAAAAAAGATGCCGCATTCGTGTGGTGGAATGATAGGAATAAATAACGTGACGGGCAAATCAACGTGAAAATAAGAAATCGAACTTACAACTCAATGCATCTCGATCACACGAAGTTAATTTATTTTTAAAGGAAAATAGGGAAATCACACAAATTTTTAAATAATGAGTAGTTCGACTATATTTCAACTATTCAATTACTAGTTGTTATTGCTCAATCTTAACGAGTCGAATCTAAGACATCTTATATGTTTTGCCAAATTCCTATGGGAATTGTAGGATTACGATAGTTTGTTTTTATTTTGAAATCACTACCGTCACTTCAATAGAATATTGACTTTATTAGGGTGAATTAAGTGCTTTAAAAATTAGCTGCTGGCTTAAGCACTATTGTTCCATTTTCTAAAGATAGGATTGGAATTGGAGATACGGGGAAACCATGACACTTAGGTAATAAAAAAGAGTGTCTCTTTTTATTTTTTATTTTTTAGTGTTTGCTAATAACAACTAAATAAAAGCACTAAAGAGCTTAGCGTGAAAAATATTTTTTGGAAATAAATTTTCCTCAGGAAAAGTGTCAATAAGGTCCTAAATTTATAGTATTTGTGCTAACTTTAGTCTAAATCTTTTGTTGGTGCTAATTTCCTAAATCATTTGACTTAGTGCCAATTCAATTATGCACGGTCGAATTATAAGGTTAGACCCCTCCTGTTTTATAATTAGTACAAAATTTTGGTCTTCAATTCTCTCTCATGTGATGTTTGATTAGTATGATTTTTGATGGTCGTAGAACTTGTGAAGCAGAAAAGACGCTGTATTATTATGTTTGAGCATGTAAAACATGATAGAAAACGTGATATTTTAGGAATACATTCAGGAAAGCTGTATTTGAAATGAGTTCCACTTTGACAAGAGAAGAAACAAAATATAATAGGACATAGATGCCGTACATCTCAATCATCATCAGAACTTAAAGGAAAAATCCAGCATTTCCTCCAGTATTACAGGGAAGCGATCTTATTCCCGTATCATCTGTTTTGCCCTCTGCACCTCCGAATCATGCCCTGAAGTAATCTACCAAACTTTCGTCCAATTCCGTAGTAAAGAATGCCCTCAAGTATTCGCCCATGGTGAAGTGCTGAAAAGCAGCGGGTTTATCTGGCGATAAGAGCTCCGGCAACGGTCCGAGCTGAATCTCCAAATTGCTCAAGTTGCAGAAAACTGCTATCGACAGTCCTAGGGGTGTCAATGGGTCGGGTCTGGTCTTGATGTTACCCGACCCAACTCATTGCAAAGGGTCATGCTCTGACCCGATCCGACCCGAAATAAAGCATTTCGGGTCGGGTCGGGTTAGAGCATGACCCTTTGATCTCACTGACTATGCTCCCATCTAAAGACTCAAGACCAGATTAATTTCTCTCGAGTAAGTCGTCGTCATTGTCGTCGCAGTCATTTTCATTCGCAGTTGCTGGAACCACCTCGTTTCTTCAATGGACGGCTCTCCGCCTTCGTAACAACCGAAGCTCTGTTTCTACATAAGAATATATACATAAGAGAATATGCTGTCTGAATGGTTTTAATAAAGGAAAAAAAAAGAGAACCGATCACAGTCCTAGATACTTCTCGCAGACCCCACATCAAACTCATCTGCTAAGACATCAGCTCCATGTGATTCATCATGCACAATGAATATTTATGCCTACAGCTTCAAGCAGTAGAATGAATCTGCACAATATACACGCACGGCCTTATATGTTAATCGTGACGTTCGAGACGGTGTCGAACAACCAAGAAAACTTTGAAGGACGTCGGTGGATCGACCCTTTGGAAGGCAACCTCCCCAACTCATCGGTATCAAAGCAGAAGGGCTTCCTAATAAAACCACAAATGGGGTGATTTCACTAGGTGACTGCATGATTCATTCAAGAATTTGCCCGAGTTATCAGGGACATGACCTCAGAATTTGTTGTTAATTAATCATCTGCGAAAGGAGGATCGGGTTGAGCAGCGGATGAAAAACGCATGGAGAGGGGTTTGCTTCTTCTTTGTTTATTTTATCCAAAATGCACGGGCGGTACCACTGGTGTCAAAAAGACATGTGTCGACCCGTTTCGACCTGGCTCTAAATGATACAGGCTCCATACTTAGTTAATATTTTGACCTGACTCGAAAATACCCTAAATTTAGGGTCGGGTCGGGCCAGGTCGGGTAGGGTCGGCTCGAGCCTTTTTGACACCTCTACTGTCGAGGGTATGTTGTTCATTGGCATTGGTGGCACCCATCGTGGTTCCTGTCATCTTCTTCTTCTGAACATTGCGGGGGCGTGTGTTCTGGAGGAAGCGGGAAGAGGGGACCATGGCATTCAAAAGATTTGGTACGTGATAAAAGTAAAAGTTGAGAGAGGGCTAGTTGCACGGTGGAGGTAGGAAGAAGAAAGACACTAGAAATGTCATAACTTATATACGGCACTCAATTTAATATTAAATGTTTCAGCTGGCTCACCTAAGTGCCAAAATCAAAGAAAAATGATTACTTAAATGCCTTATATAGGAAGTTCCAAATAGAGAAGTTACATGGCTTTTATAATTAAAAATTTTATTTGAAGTGGTATTTTTTTTTTTTACATTGAAGTGATCATTTTTTCATTAAAATTGGTACTAAAATGATCACTTTTTAACAATAATCGACATTGAAGTGATCATTTTTTTTACAACGACTGACACTAAAATTATTACTGTTTAACCTACTATACAACGTCGCTCGTAGCCCATAATCCATCACCACCACCAGTCCCATAGCCCATGTGAATCTCAATGGTTCTCTCTCTCTTAGCCAGCCTAGCGAACTATCCTAATGTAGGTTTTGCATATAGAAATGGAGATTTCCTTTTTTAGCATTTATAGCTTCCAAATTGGCGGAGATCAGGAAACTCAATGAATTTTGATAATAGAACCTAGTATGCTTGAATTTCGAATTGCTACGATCTTTATTTCTCAAATAGAGGTGTCAAAATGGGTCATAAACCCATATTATAACTTAATTTTAGTTAAATGGGTCAAATATGGGTCAAGTGAAAGCTAAATATGGGTCAAATATGGGTTAAGTGAAAATTAAATATTTGTCAAATATGAGTTAAGTAAAAGTTAAATATATGTCAAATATAAGTTGAGTGAGTCATTTAACATAGAACTTCAAGTGAGTTTGGGTTTCTCTATAATAATAATGGCTTTTAGCAATACGGGTCGGGTCGGGTGTGGGTCGGGTCGGGTATGGGTCATTAGATTTACATTACATGAATTTGGGTCAAAACGAGTTAAACTGACCAATATGGGTCGGACCATTTTCGACCCGACCCACCCATTTGACCGGGTCTATTATCAAATGATCGATAGGAGGTCTTGTTTTTTTTCTCATTTTAGAATGATATATAGGGAAAGTTCTGGTTAAGGTGTTTTATTGAATTGACAATTTTTTTACGGTTGCATATATTAGCAAGATTGATTGGTTGATATAAATCTTTTCTCTAAAGTGGCAGGAAATTAGCTCTCAGCTAGTAGCGATTACCTTGATCAATTATTGTTCTAAAGTCATAATTCACGATCTAATCGGGTATAGGTTTAGGATTTTCTATGGAAGGTGGATCAATCCCCTCAATTATCTAGTTGGAACCCTGTTTCATTATTTTCACAGCTCCCCCACAAAGGAGAATGGTCATTGAGGGACCATAGTTGGGTCGTTTCGGCTCCCTAACCGTGAGGAATTCATTTGATCAAACATCACATCTCACGATCGAGTGGGAATAAGCAGAAAAATTCAAGGTGACCTTTTCTCTAATATCAGGCTCAAATTTGCTTACCGTTTTTTGTGTCGATTAGGTGTCCGGAGAGTTACTTTTCAAGGGGCCCTAGGTTCGGTTGACTTCTTATAGAAATTCTTCTTCCATATTTAGTGAAAAATCAAGATCTAGCCGTGTCTAATTTGTGACTACATGATAATGGTAGATCTCACTATGATTAACTAGATTAAACTTAAAGATATCAACTATTCAAGTCGTTTCGAGTTCCCATGATACTTGAATTGACCCAAATTGTTTTAATGCATGAGAATTTGTGATCCGAATTGTGACCTAGAAACATGAGTCGTATTAGATCGGGTATTGGGTTTGTTCAATTTTTTCCCCCATCTCTCCTACCTCCACTCAACCCACTTTCTGAAACCGTGCCATTCTCCCGTAACCTTAATTGTGATTGAGAATAGATAAGTTCGTTGGCCTTAAAATAAAACTCTTCTCGCTTTTTCTATTTGTCACACCGCGTTGTTATTATGTGTCACCTGTGGTGGCCAATGAAGGCAGAAAGGGAGAAGTTGATGAAGGAGGGGACGGCGGAGTGGGACGGAGTACTCGCCGGCGCATGCTGATGTCTCTGACGTGAGTTCGTCAGAGATGGCAGCGGAGCAGGCGGTGGAGGTGGAGATTGCTCCATTGATGAGCCGAACAACAGTAGCACCCTGGCCGCGAGGAAGAGGATTCTCGAGACCACCATTATTGCCCAGGCAAAGATTTCTCACTTCGAAATTAGAGATTGGCTTTTACTTGGATTGCCTGAGGAGAGGGAAATATTAGATCTTTCGGAATCAGAAGGTGGAGACTAGAGAGCGTTATGGTTTGATTTGTTTTGGTTCAATTTGGGTACCAACCCAAAACCGAACGAAAATTATCATGATACCCGTTTATTCACCTATTACCTGAATCAAATCAAGACCTGAATAAAAGAACCCAAGTTTCTGGTTCGGTTCAATTCGGGTTTGACACCCCCCATAATTACATACACTCATGTCCAATAGGTTTAAAGTAGAATGGGTGGCTGCACCAAATGAATCTATAGTTAGACTTGGTAGGTTTAAAATGAGAAGATTTAAGGACAAAGCGCGTCGATTTTTTCTCCACATAAATGAATATACTTATTTACAGACAAAAGAATAAAACAAATATGCTTATTTCGTTTCATTGTTCGTCATGGATTTGAAAATTTTACTGAAACGACGTGGGTTGTCATACGAGGTGCGTATGCAACGTCGGCGAAAAAATTACAATTTCGTACGAGGGAAATACTACGAAGAAATATTTAATAGAAATTTATTGTGAATGCATATAATGTAAGATATAAGACAATATAGTATTCAAAGAGCACTTTGCTAAGACACATGTCAAGTGCAATTTGACTTCTTTCATCTTTCAAACAAACTAAAAGTATGTTGCCGTAACTTCTGAATCAATTTTATTTATGTAGATTTGATGTAAAAGATAATAGTTTTAGATATCTATTGCGACCCATTTAAAACGAGAAGAAAGAGCATACTAACTGCGCGGGCAATAAACAATGAATAAACAAAATGGATTTATTTAGATGAAGATGAAGAAGATCCGAAGGCTTTATTTTTTACACTTCATGGATGATTAAACATCTTTCAGATATTATAAATTTCATCCTTATCTTGTCCATTTACATCTTTGGTCGTTGCATGCAACATATAATTACTATTCACTTTAAGTGAATTTGATAGATTTCGATAATATTTTTTTTTAAGAAAATTTTAATCTTACAACCAAAGGTAGAGGTTAGTAACTTTTTTTTCTGGGAGGAGGCGGTCGACCTATAAGTGATTTTTCCTTATATATTTCCTTGGTATATAAAAAATATAGCCGATTTTTTTTCCACTAATCTATTATGAGATTGAAGGCTGAAGCTTCCTAAAAAGGACAAAAGAAATTCTTTGACAAAAGTTCTCAGGTTTTTTCAAATGTGCAAATGGTACTATTAATTGGGGGACATTACATGAATTTGCTGAACATTATTTTCTATATTTCAAGCTGCATAATTTCCTATAAATCTTATTCATAAAATTCTAAGCACAAGTGAACGTGTCAATATAAGTAATATAATGATGAAAAAAGATATCGTCCCATAGAGATTGATGATCAATAAACCAATTAAATACTAAAAATGGATTAATTCTATAATTTATCTAATAGATCAAAATAAAATTGAGAATAAATTAAACTTAACAATTGTAAAAGTAAATTTAGAAACTAAATACAGTAAATCATTCAGATAAAAATGTTAGAACATCCGATTTCATCATATGATCATTAGATATAAATTTCAAATTATTATGTATACAAGAACGATATTAAACATAGTATAGCAAAATTTCTTAATCTATTTATTATCCTATATCTAAGTATAGTGAACTTACTTAGTTTATTAATCCACTATATATATATATATGTGAATTTAAATAAATGTAAGGGCATTAAAATCTATGAATATTTTCGATTTACAATAAATCTTTTGGATCGCCTTATCACCAAAAGCTATATAAATAATATGATATATCTCTATCCATATTTAATTCATGGTTATATATTATGAAGAGCAATTGGATATTATCACTTATCAGTCTCAAACATATATATTAGATTATTCAAGTAATGACCAGTCACTTAAAAGCATTGAGCACAATAATATATAACTCACATGAATAAAATCACTTACAACATATGAAAATCACAAAATTCATATAATAATGGTTAGGCTACACCGTTACTCTGACAAAAGAAAATTAGAACATAGTAGAAGAAGAAAGTAATATATTAATTAAACCAAGAATCTTGAATCAAAAAACAAAAATTCAGTTTCCACTTTATCTTTTTTTCAAAATACTTAAAATCTCTCAAAACAATGAAAAAGATCTAAAAATAAAAACCTAGCTATCACCCCAAACTCTCAATGTTATCTTATTTATGGGGTACATTCAAGAATCCTAACACAAGGTAATTACTTATTTTTTCGCATAAGATCATGGAATAAATCGTAGAATCTTTAGTTTGATATCCATCTTCCAACGCTTTCTAATTTGAATTCCTAAATCACAGAATTTCCTTTCCTTCTTTCTGCCCCTTTTTCCTTATTTTATTCATATCTCATTATTTTGCATAAACAAAGAAGATTTGGGTAAATAAAAAGAAATTAAAATATTTTCTAACAAATATTACATTATAAAGTATTATATTTGTTGCCTCAAATAGGTAAAATAACTCTATTATTACAAAACTATCATACACGGTCTTTGATGGTGAGTGGATGGAACCACTTAAAGACTTTGATGGTCCTCCTAATTACGTTGCCTAGGAGCTGGCCATAGGAAGGTTATTGATCCATAGATGTCAAGTCGGTATTGTACATGCATGCTTTTGAGAACGGGTTATAATAGTGGAGATAGGAGTTACCAAACCTTTTCTCAGGTGTTTGTATTGTAATGTTGTGTAAGCGATGCATATATATATTATTAAGCATGTGAATTAATGATATGGTATGTTTAATTATTTTGTTGTGCTTCCGCTTGCAGATAAATTAATAAAAAATAAATTAAAATATGACACGTGTGATGCATGATGTACTTAGGGTGTCACATAGGTGGATTTGGTTCAATTTTGAAAATGGGTTTTGAATGTAATACAAATGTTAAAAGCCAAGATCTTTTGGAGATATGTGATTGCGTCTAATAAATAAAAGCTCTTTGCAAAGTGACTTTGGGTTCAAGTAGCATTTTGCAAAAAAACCTTCTACAAGAGGCTCTGGCTATATGTTTTATATTTTATTAAAAAAACTCAAACCTTTCATTAGAGTTGGCAAATGGCTCATGCTATCGAAGAACCTAATTTGACGTCAGCAACCATTGGCTGAGGTCCTTCGACCTCAGGTAACCCTCAGCAAGGGTCGCACCAGATTTGGCCTTTGCCCTCATGCAAAGAAAATGAACCGTGATAAGGAGGGGCAAAATCAAAAAACTAAAAAATTAATGATGGTAGTTTTGGAAGAAATAGAAATATTTAATCATAATTTCAACATTTCATAAATGCTACTTTGCAAGGCCCGTCCCTATTTACTTTCGGATTTGAACATTTGGAAGGCTGTCACTTCAAAATACTTGCCAAACACCCCAACATTTCTCTAAGGGCTTTCATCCTCTAAAACTCTATTAGGAAAACTCAACCATACACATCCGAAAAGGTGTTGAGTGGATAGAGGAGAGGCCCCAGTCGACAAGGCCTTGGAGGAGTCTTCGAATTGCTTGAGCTGTTGGGCTCGGTCAAAGCCTTGTTGTGGATGGACGTCGGTGATTTTCTCAAAGCAAAGGTGATCTTCGTGCGAGCGTGTGGACCGTAGAGGGATTGTCAAATTATATTATATTATACTGAACATTAGTTATTGTCTCTTCCTTAATCTATTAAATGATTTCACTTCCCTAAAAGCATGGACATGAAGAAAAATTACATTTTGTGCTATGCAGGGACCTCTTTGAATCGTTCTTTGGCATTTCTAATTTCAGTTTCTCAGTAACTTTACCTTCTTCCATTGAGTCAATAATTTTCAACTATGACTGGTCTTCATGCACTCGTGCTCCTCACAGTATAATTAACTAACGATAATATTTGTAAATTCAATTAGATGGAAATCTTAAAAAACTCGACAGTATTTTCTTTTTCTTACCATTACGGGAACTCATTCTAGAAAGCATATATTAAATGAACATCAATAACCTATTCTTTTTTATGACAAAAAAATTATGCTTTTTATTTAGAAAACTTGAAAAAATATCGAGAGAAGCATTTCAAATTTCCTCAAATTATGCGAGAATGGAATTGGTCGTTGCATTGCAAGGATAATCGATGTATTCGGAACTTTGTCACGAGAGAGCGGGAAAATGAACTATGTGCTTTATTTTTTTTATATTTCTCTGACCAAAATTCTACCTTTCATGACTCTAAACAGCATTCTAATGTCAAAGTGACGTGCCTAAGGGGTTGAACGAAAAAATTTAAAATTGAGACTAATTGGTGTTTTGACTTAATATTAGTAGATTATTAAAGTAATAATTGGGGGACTGTTTAAAATTAAACTCAAAGACAGCTCAGGGATTCTCCTCGTTTTAAAGCCCAATAATTTTTGGAAGAAAAAAGAAAAGAGAGAGAAAAGGACAAAAGGAAGAAAAAAGGAGAGAGAGAGAGAAGCAAAACGAAAATCAAAAGGTGGGTGGAACTATAAGAAGCGACCCCATCTTCTAGCTCATTTTCTTTTTCCACACCGTGTTGATCCGTGCCAACCCAACCCAAATCTCTCTCCGACTCTCGTACAACCTTCGATACCAGAGCCAGCACCGACCGCCGTCGCCTCCACGCCGCCGTCTCCAGCGGCCCACCGCCCCCGCCGATCGGCAGTCAACGGCCGGTAGTAGCCAGAAACCGGCCATTTCCGGGCCTTGTCTCTTAAGGATCCGCGTCGATGGCTGTAGGTACGGTCCTTACGACTTCCCGTTTCGCTCTATGCTTGATTTGAGGTTTGGAAGCTTATCTGGGGACAGAGGAAGATGCGTGGGCAGCGTATCCTGCTGCTAATGTATTACGGAGATTCTATCGATCGTTTTTTGACTGTTTTCTTTGTACTGTTTGTCGTTTTACTCGGTTCGGAGCTGTTTTGTTCAAATTTTTAAGCTTTCTGCATGACATCGTGGGACGGTCTCGACTCTCGTGTTGGGAAATGTGGGGATCAGCTGGTTGGTCTAGAGGGTAGAAGTGGGTTGCTTTAGGCTAGGGTTTGAGTGGCGGAACACGGTCCTCTGAAGTTCCATTTCATGGGTTGTTAAATCAACCTGACGGAGCCTGATGATAGTTGGTGTGGAGAGGGGTTTTAGAATGTGTACTTTATAAATGGATAAGATGTGGTGCCTTGTCTTTCTGGAGTTCTTATGACTGGGAAATCCTGAATCATCTGATGATTAGACAGACTTAATGGCTATTGTTTAGTAAATCATCAATAAGGGGAAAATATGCCAGTGTATTTTTATTAGTATGTAGGTGTCTCTGGTTAATGTGTGGTTATCATTTTGCAATGATACACTTAATAGATTGTTTCAACCTAACATGGAGATTTGATAACTGGAGTCTATACTGGAGCTACTCTCTAGTTCCCAAGTTTGAGCTAGAGTCTTAATAAGAAAGGACGATGCTAGGAGCATTGAGCTTGTGTTTCAAGCAATAAATTGGGATTCTAACTTGTGTCAAAGGTGGTGATGTTTATGTAAACTGCCCTGCGAAATGTTGTCTTCAGGTAATGTGGATTGAAGATAGTCCTGTAGATTTAAATATTGGTCACATTTGGCAAGCATCATACCTGTCTTTATATCACTTTTTAAATCACCTATAGCGGGTGTCATTGGAAAAAAGTGGTGAGCTCATTGATTTTGAGTCATGTATATTCTGTCTATGGTTTGTATTTAACTATTGAGAGATTGGGGAGGCCATTCTAAGAAATCGAGCCCATTCTAAGAAATCGAAACTATCTAAAGCTAATCCTGCAATTGTATTTCAGTGGAATGTGTATGAATTCAGGTATGAAGTTTGCTTTTGAAAGAAATCAAAGTGTAGTGGCTATTTCTTGGGAGTCTCCTACTGTTTTGTTTGATTTATAATTATGTCTAGGCTCTTAGCATGAGAAATGTGCAAAAGATCACTTTTCATTCTGGATTTATTGGAATGTTCTTACTTTGTTTCACTCTCATTGAGAGCCGTGTGGGCATTTTAATGGGGTGAGAAACTTGGTTGAAATTTATGCATATAATATTTGTGGGAGTGAGTGCACGCTCAGATAATTGTTGATGCCAGTACTGACTTCGATATGATTTGTTGTGGAACGTATAAATGGATTTATTTGGATGATTAGTCATTATCGTGCTTCAGTTGAGGATAAGGATTTGATTTATATGCTTAAAAGAACACTGTTTGTGCTTCTATGTGATTAGTGGACTTCGAACTTCATGTCGTTGGTACTCCATTTGATTATGTTATGGTGCTCCATTGGTTCATGTGAAGCCAAAGTTTGATATTATAGGGATGTTATAAACACCGTCCGTATGGCATATGGACATGGAAAGTGCACTAGTATGAATATGTGAAGCCTGAAATGCGGGCTGATAAGTGGCAAAAAATGTTGAGCCTGCCCAGAAGATGATGATAAGATTATTCTCATTTAGTTGGGTAGGTGGAGCAAAAATAGCTTGAAGTCTCAAACAGAAATAGAAGGCTTCTTGAAAATAGTCGTTTGTTTTTTCCTTACAGATAAGTAGATGTCTACTGAATCTATTGGTGCATCGAGTAAAGGATTTTTTTTTTTTTAATTATAAGTCTGGCTGGTATAGTTGGCACAAATTGCATGTGAATATGATCTCATGACTGGCAGAAGTCCCTCTAACTAGCTGGGTCACTTTGGTGGATGTGTGTAACTTAAGAAGTATTATGCAATGACAATGCTAATGAGCTTGATTGAACTAAATTTGATTAAATGCATGTCTTCTATAAATAAATTATTTGGGAGAACAAGTTCATGCTTGGGAGCACATTTCTTCGCACATTGGCTTTTGATAAACTACAACCACTATTGCTTTGTCATAGACTCTAGTTTTGTGTGTCATAAAGTATCCCAATGGGGTTGTTCACTCTTGACTACTGATATATTTTGTTGAGTTTAGGATAAATTCTCAAACTTAATGAGTCTCACTTATTATAGATCAAGCATTTGGATATTAGACAACTGAAAAGAACCTCATCTATTGAACGCATTTTCTGGTGTACTTAAAGACAGTAGATTCACATGTTTCCATGCGTGGCAGTGGAACTGATTTATACTGATCTCTTTTCCATTGAAATTTGTAATATCTATTGGTCTTTTTTATGTCTGTGTCTGAAAATGCAATTGCTGGTTAGACATCAGTTGACCTTGTCTTGGTCTGCAGCATGTGCAAACAGCGATCCTTTAAGGTGATTTGCGATTGGTCTACCCTTTTAATACAGGGGAATTAAAACTGTAAATTGGTTTATTAATAATGTACTTTTTTTTGCATGTTTCCTTATTCCTATGTTTGGTACATCTATCTATATATTTTAGCTAGAATTGACTTTTGTCTCCCTTTCTATTGTTCCCAAAATTACACTTGCAGCTAATATTAAAACGACCCATCACTCCCTCTTTTATCTAAGTTAGCACTCACTTCACACATATATAATAGCTAACTACTTCACATCTATTCATTTAAATAATCACTCCTTTCCTTTCAAAAAATCATTCCTTTCCCTTCATACGAATCTGCTGATGATGTTGCACGCATGTAGCATGCTACTTAATACCAGTAGACTTCTAACCAAAAGAAAACGGAAAAAAAAAAAAATATATATATATATATATATAGTCCATACAAAGTCGAAGATAATTAAAGTGAAGAGATTGGTCTGGTTCACATTTAACATGGTAATTCAGTTCAAAGTAGGACCCACATTTGCTGATGCGAAAAAGAAGAAGAAGAAGAAGAAGAAGAAGAGGAATGAGTAATGAATGAAAATTTTAAAATAATTGTTAGAATATATAAATAATAAACCACGCTGTTATCTAACAGCTTAAGCTTTTAAAACAGTCGGCAGTGGTCTCACAAAATTTTACATGGTATCAGAGTTGAAGGTCCTGAGTTCAAATCTTACCAGGCCCCATTTGCCTCCCTAATTAAATTTCCACGCTTAGTACTAGGCAAAAGACCAGATTAAGTGTGAGGGGGAGTGTTAGAATATATAAATAATAAACCACGCCGTCCTATAACAACTTAAGCTTTTAGAACAGTCGGCAGTGGTCCCACAAAATTTTACAATAATAAAGGGAATAAAAGAGCAGAACTTGTCAGCCCTATCTACAACATCATCTCAGCTTCCTTTCAGGCTGGTTCATGCCAGTGAGTCAGCTAAAATGTCTGTTGCCATTGGAAGTCTTGTGCTGAGGAACTCTATCGCTTCTGTGGTTATTGTTTTGTGCAATTTTGTACGATTCTGTGTATGCAAAGATCATGCTGACTTGTGAGACTGATTTGTGTGAATTCTTGCAGTTCCAAGGAACTTTAGATTACTTGAAGAGCTTGAGAGGGGGGAAAAAGGAATTGGAGATGGAACAGTCAGTTATGGAATGGATGATGCGGATGATATCTACATGCAGTCTTGGACAGGCACTATCATTGGCCCTCCTAATGTAAGCTGCAGGAAACATGTCTTCTCTCTCTCTCTTGCACACACACTCACGCAAATGCTTGAGCATGCACATGAACAGCGAAAAGAAAAAAATAAAAAGGAAAAATGTCCTTGAGCAAGTGAATCGCTAGCGCATACTAGTACGCAATCTCTGCTGCTCTTGGAGTATAATAGATTTTAAAACTCCTCTGCTGCTATCTTGAGATTCTTTTTTAGGTCAATTTCTTTTCTACTTGTGGTTGACCAAGGCGTGGTGATTATCCTAGTGAGCAGTCGTTCCACAGAATAATTAATAACATAATGGATGCTGAAAAATAGGAAGTTGAACAAGTTTGAATTTAAGTTGAAGTGAAATGAATTTCTCGTTCATAGAATTTTTTATTGATTAAACCGTTTTTTTTGGCTATAAAATGAATTTGAATCATTCAGCTATTGGCTAGCTGATTTAGTGAGGTGAGAACTTGTATCAATATATTACCTGCTTTAGGTTGAGACATTGGCAATGTACGTTGGGGTATATGTCAACACTTTGTTTTATTCTGCCATTTTCCGGATCTACAGCATTGATAACTGCAACTGCCTAACAAGCGAACACTACCTGTATATCATGTTCCAGTTTACTTCCTGACTATTCAAATCATCGAGAAAGAAATGGTTTCGTAAAAATTATCTCCTTGACCAAAAGCAGCTCTTCCACTCATCTCATTGGCAAGAAAACCTCTTCATTTTCTTCAACCATTGATTTCACAACATGCTTGGACCGATGCAGGGCTGCTGAGCACTTTTGTTTGATTGTGAAAAGCTTTGAATTTTCCCACATTCCCACTGAACTGAGCTTTAAAGTCCCCAAGCATTGTAGAGTTCCAGAGGAACCCCACTCATTTCATACCAAGCCACTCTACTTGTCTGCTCACACATAACCTGTCTTGAAAAGGTAGTTAAATTCCAAGCTCAAGTAATTTTGAGGGCACTAATATCCAGGGAAAATAGGATGCTCAGACATGTTTGCTACTGGCTATTAAATACATTTGATGCTCCAACAAAAATAAGGAACTCAATATTGATCTTACTGTTGCATAAATTTTGTTCTTTAACTGAACTGGCTCATATGTATGACATCCAAACTTTAAGCAACTTTGCTGATCTAAGAAATTGCCTCTGTGATTGTGTAGAGAAAATTCTGACCTTGCACTTTTTGTATTTTACTTGTTAGTTTTGGATGACACTAGCGAATTCTCTGAATGCTGAAATGTGATTTAGCTTCCAAACTTTATTTAGCACTCATTTTCTTTCTGAGAAAAGTTAGTCTTGCTCATTGACACATTCTGCCTGGCAGACTGTTCATGAAGGGCGTATTTATCAGCTGAAATTGTTTTGTGGTAAGGATTACCCTGATAATCCGCCTGCTGTGAGGTTCCAGACTCGGATAAACATGACTTGTGTCAATCAGGAAACAGGCGTGGTACGTGAGCAGCTTTGATTCGATTCTTCATAAGGACTTGGTTGGTTTGGACTAATTGCTGGCTTTCTACCAGGTTGAACCTAGTCTTATGCCAATGCTTGGAAATTGGAAAAGGGAATATACTATGGAAGACGTATTGTTGCAATTGAAGAAGGAAATGTTGTCTCCCCAGAATCGGAAGCTAGCACAACCTCCTGAAGGTGAGAATTATTGGCTGTCTGTTTTCTTATTTCTTCTTTCGACTTCAGTTTTTGTCTTTTTAAATGAAAATTGGCAAACCACCCTCTTTTTGGGGGACACATGTTGATATACTTACCTAGATGACATGAGATCTGAATTTTCTAGTTGGAAATGGTTTGGAGGAAAACCAAATGAATTCTCGTCACTGGAAGTCAGTCTCTGAGCTGGTTTTGGGATTGTAGTTTCAAAGCTCTTAGCATGTGCTTTGAAATTGCAGGCATTTTCCCCTTATAAAGGATCTTGATAACTTTGGCTCATGCCTGGTTATCATTGAGGGAATGCCTTTTCAAATTGACTCATTCAAAATGGCATTACATGCCTTTGTAGTTGGAGAAAATAGTGGGTTACTTGAAGTCGGCGATGAAATACTTGCAATGATTGGAAGCTACTACCTTGTATTATTAGGTTATTACAAATGACTGCAGATTTGTTGTGAAATCCTTGTCCAAGTTTTCTTTTTTCCATATTTATTTATAAGGTGTAATTTCAGGAAATGAAGATGCGAGGATGGACCAAAAGGGACTTGTTGTAAGGTGCTGTATCATGTGAGGGAAGTGTATGAGGTTATGTATATAAGCACATATATACTGCCTGCGGTAATGTTGCTCGCAGATATTTATGTCGGAAGATTGTTGTAACTGAGAAATGTCTGATTAAAACAAATCAATCATCCCTCTCATGTTTTCACATTATTTCACATGTGTCAACTAGTAGCTGAATAAGTTCGAATACAAGTATTGCCATGTCTTGGTAAAGTTTGGCACTCCTAGCATTTTGTATTTTGATACTGTATTTTTGTGCGGTGTTGCTTGTGAAAATGCTTCAGCCTTACCGCATCTTTGAATTCCATATGCAGAAATGGCACGGACATTTTCTGGGTTTGAAATTCATTGTAGACCCTTCAGTTACATGAAACTGTTTTGCTACCAAAATTTGTGGTAAAATTTTTGGTGTCCTGACCACTACCAGCTGGCTAAGTTATGAACATCCAACGGACGACACCATATGGCCTCACCCAAGAGCTTGGTGAACGAATGCCTCAGGTGCATCTAAGCTTTTCTAGCATGGCTTGCATGACGCTCCTTGATCGCGGTTGACCTTATATATGATACTCAAGGACAGTTATTCAATAAGAAAAAATTAAAGATATAAAGGAAAGGTACTATATATATATATATATACCGTTATGGAGTTCGCATTCTTCCATGGGATATCCTATTGGGGAAGCATACTTGGTGTTGTCGGAAATAGACAAGGAAAGACCAGACGCTCTGCAATCTTCGTCCTGTACCCAGCAAATCTCAACCTGGACACTTTTTCCGACTCCGGTGACCTCCCTCTATCTCGGCGGCCTCCTGCAGGTCACATTGTGACTTTCCATATGGCTCTCAGTTCAAGTTATACACCACAAGACCCAAGGCTCAAGCCATTGCGTGTGATTAATATGGTTAGCAAAATAGCTATAAATAAAATTAAAGGATGAATTTTAGTTTACGAGAGACGTTGACGTATTCTATTTTTTTAGCTCGGTGGAAACAAAATGATTTTCCCAAGGATCGTCTCAAATAGAGATAGAGAACGAAGAAACCAGAAATACCGTTAGATATAATACCATATTCCCTATTCTGAAGGGATAGTCTAGAAAGCAATTTCTGCTTCTTCTTCTTCTTTTTAACTTAAAGGCATTCAAATAGAAAAGATGACAAAGATGTTATGGATTGAATTTTTTTTATTTCATTCGTGTGGTGTCGGTTTAGGAATTGGATTTTCCTCGCAGATTCTCATACGTAGCGAGGGAGGACAGGCACTTGAGTTCTTTTCCTAGAAGTTTCCTTGCCTTTTTTTCTTTTAGGTAGCTTAGATCTTCAAGCAAACTCTTTAGTCCACTCGAGTTAGCCTCAAAACTAGAATTAGAGTCAGAGGGTGGAAGACTAGAAGCAAGTATGGAAAGTATAACTCACATGGTGCACATTAAAAAATTGTACTTAGGGACTTGAGATTCATATATTTTCTAACTCCTTTATATTGGGCAACAATCTTGAACTCATCATTCCATGGACGAAGCTCAATTAAACTTCTCAATCATGTGACTCACGGGGATAAGATTACGTGGTGACTTTCCGGGAGCTTCTTATCGTTTTTCTTTTCTTTTCCCCTAAAGAGTCCCAGCACTAGATTAGAAAGAGAACAATCCGACACGATGCTTGTTGGAGAGAGAGATTGCTTTTTCCTCTTTAAAAATGCTAGAAATAATAAGACCGCTCTACTAAAATGAATATATTATATGATGTGACAAATTTTTATTGAGTATTAGTCCTGGCTCACTTATTTACATATTCACTTTGAGTCTGCTACATCAGTTAGATTGATACCTAGGTTGGTAGAGATCGGACAAGAAGTGGCAGAAGCAAAAATTTGCTAATGTGTCAAAAACTTCTATTGGCAAAATTTGTTGGCCGACAAAAGAAATAGTTTTAACTGACGGAGGATAAAGGGTGGAAATAACCAAGTCTCGAAGCAAAACGTTGGCAAATGAAGATCAACTTAATTGACAACAGGGCTACGATTGGTGGGACCGTCGACGGGGTGGAAATGAAATAACTGTCTAAATAGTGGAGCCGGCAATCTTGGTACATCTGTTTGAGAGGCGCGTATGAATATTTATGTGAAGTAGTGGAGCCGAAAATCTTGAGACCAATTGATAATGGTAACTATGAAGAACTGGTGAAGATATATCTGCCGTGTAGTGAGGCCGATTATTTCTGGATAATTATTTGTAGATAGAAATTGCTGTATCGTAAGAAGTGAGAACCACATAGAATGTATTTTGATTTTTTTTTTCTTTTTGTAATTGTTGTTAACTGTCGATAATAGATGTAACTTCATGAATTGTAGCGTGTAGAAATGACCACCAATCAATCAAAGAACATTAGTCATTCACTTTTATATTCCATTTTATCCTTACATTTTAATATTTTTAGATGGCCGATAATAATTATTTCCAATCTCAATACCCTCAAATTTCCCATCACATTTATGTTTCCTGCACAAGAATCATCGAAAATCCCTTCACACCCTTTATTGATTTTTTTTTTTTTTTGGTAAATACCCTTTATTGATTTATTCATTGATCTATATTTCAAAAAATATTTCATCGACGCTTTTCGAAAACTAGGATTGTTAAGTGGCAGTCAAACGAGAGAACCATGCTCGATATCCAGTAAAGTCCTATAAATCTTTTTTATTATATTCCATTTTATTCCTCCTCTGATGCTGAAGAAATAGAATAGAGTAGTTCCTTCTGCCAAATCGGCTCCAATAAGACATTCTCCCTCACGTGGCTTCATCCATGGCTGACCTTAGCTTCGCTACAGCGGACCGACAAAACCCCCCGTGATCTCGCTCCTCGCTCACCATCAATCCCATTCCCATGCACCATCATCATCTTCCTCAATCCTCCCTCACGTGAGCCCTAAACTTCGCTCTCATCATCTTCGTATCAGCAGCATCGGTCATATGCTTCGACAAGCTCTGCTTCACCCAGCCACTCTATGAATCCTTGATCACACACGAAGTTACAGTAGAAACGACGACGAGCTCGATCCTGGTCATGTCTCCCACCATATCGACTCTTTCCTCGACCCGTCTCTCCAAGCTCTCGCTCCTCCTCCTCCTCCTCTTCCTCCTCCCCTTCTCGCTCCTTGTTTCCTCGTCGACAGCGTCCTTCTTCTCCTTCATCTTCGTCGGCTGCTCTCAGTACAAGTACTCCCCTGGCTCGCCTTATGAGAATGGCATCGACTCCGTCCTCACCTCTTTTGTCAGCTCCTCCGCCTCCTCGTCCTACAACAACTTCTCCTTCCCAGGCCCCACCCCTTCCGACACCATCTACGGCCTCTACCAGTGCCGTGGAGACCTTGCCGTGGCCGACTGCTCCATTTGCGTGTCCCGCGCGGTAAGCCAGGTCGGGACCCTCTGTGCCGGCTCCTCTGGTGGCACGCTCCAGCTCGAGGGCTGCCTCGTGCGGTACGACAACTCGACGTTCCTCGGTGCGCTGGACAAGACCGTGTTGCTCAGGAGATGCGGGCCTCTGGTCGGGAATGCTAATTCTGATGAGCTAACACGGGGTGACGCCGTGCTCGGGTACATAGGAGCTGGGGACGGGAGCTACAAGCCGTACAGGACCGGTGTCTCCGGGAGCGTCCAGGTAGTGGCACAGTGCGTGCAGGACCTGAGCGCTGGCGACTGCCAGGACTGCTTGACAGAGGCGATAGGACGGCTGAAGAGCGACTGCGGGGCTGCGAAGTGGGGCGACGTGTACTTGGCCAAGTGCTTTGTGCAGTATTCGGACGGCGATCACACCAGTGGCGGACACGGTAAGAGGCCTCGTGGCCATTTATGGCGATTCGCTTACGGTGCATCGCTTCTTTGTTGGGTGTGTTCGTTTCCTTTTGTTTCGATTCGTTCAAAACTTTGATTGCTATGTTCTTGTGGAGTGAAATGACGACGTGCTGAATTTGAGCTTGCTTATGATCGAGAAGAGAGTTTAGGAGACCTAAGGAGAGTTGTGATTACTGCATGGAGATTGTTTGGCTTCGAAATTGAAGTTATTTAAGTTACAAAAATCTCAGTTACTTAGTTTTTGATGCTTGGATAGAAATTCATTGCTAGAATAAGAATAATATGATGATGTGTGGACGCAATGTGTTTTCAGACAAATTCTTATTCTCAATACGGTTTGAGTTTTTCTGCTTGCTTTATGATGGCATCGGATGCCCCAATAGGAGCTGCTATGTTATTTGATTTGTCCTTATATATTTATATATTTCTGGCATATGCTCGAATAGTAGTTTTGAGTCAGAAAGAACGGAATTCTTTCCGAAGTTCTCAAGATGTCACATCACATCGTTAATCTCCTGCTCACTTCACAGCCCCAATCCATCTTCGTATACATAGTATCTCAATGCACTTCTACTGTTGCGTGTGGTTCTAGCTAACAAATTTGTATCGAGCCATTCACGCTTCGGCATAGAATCGAGAAAAGTTGACGAACGTCTCCGTGGGTATACTCTCGAAGTTCACTCCAAGGTTGACTAGAGCTTCCAGGGGATTTCTAGAGAAGGCCTCATTCACTTCTTGTTCGAGGATATCACAAGGTGAAGAAGAGGAGGCGACATATTTCATTTGGATTTTGGAAATAAATGACTTGATGGTATTTAGAAATGGGAGTCTTTCTAGTTCCTCGAAAATATGTTTATAGAGAGATTGAAGATAGATCACTTATAAGTACACAACCCAATTTGACGAGGGCATTAAACAATCACTGAGGCTAGAGGACCTAATAAAATGAGAATTTTGGCGGGCTTAGGATTCAAAGGGTAGGAACGAGTCAAACTATACACCAAACATGAAAAAAGTGTTTCCAAGTTATACATGAAAAAATGGAAACAATTCTCAAGAAATGACTTTTAGTGCAATGACAAGTTTAGTGTTGAAACTCAAATATAAAACGTGCTTAGGTGAGAACACTGCAGAGATGAATGGCATCTTGAGAAAGTATCTATACATGCATCAAAAGACAAAACTATGAAGTTGGATATAAGATAAGTCAAAAAGGATAATACACCACGTGTATAAAGCTTGATAAGTCATGACAAGGGGGAAAAAAGTGAGTATTGTTATGACACTGCGTAAATGTTTTTGTGTATTATAGCACCACGTATGGAAATTACAACAAAGTGTGTACATAGATATGAAGAATTACAATTGAGGAATGATCCCTCGAAGGAACGAACTGCTAAAGAACTCATCTAGCAAAAGCACGAAGTGGTTTGAAACTCTTCTCAATGTCTTCTAGGTCGCACGTTACAAGTGAGTTTTGAGGTTGTTTGGGTGTGTATTCACCCTTTAATCGATTATAGGCCCTCTGGAAATGTAGGATATCAAGAGATGACGAGGAATCCGATGCCACTGTATAAGTAATGATTGCTGTTTGCTCCACTTGCGGGCATTGAATTAACAAGTGAAATAGAACAAGCAAAGCCACCGTGAAGGTGGAAACAATGCACGATCGAATCTAATCATCGCCTGCTTTATATAACCCTAAAACCTAAAGAAAAGGACTGTCACTAAACTAAAGGAGGATGCAATTGCAATACAATAATATTCTATCTTCCCAAGTGTAGGATGTAATAGGGGTGATCAGGTCCAGGATAGATAGGATCCAGATCTGGACCCTATATCTGACCCTATTATAATTGATTCATCTTTTTTGGACCATGTATCATATCCTGTTTTTATTGAACCTTGTTTTGGACCCGACCCTGTTTTTCGGGTTCGAGAATAGGGTCTATCAAATTTTTGTAGGAACCTGTTTTGCAACTATCTGATATCCTATATAGTTTCAAATTTTACATTAATTCACAAAAAACCAATAACGTAATCTTGCTAATATTATAAAACAAAGCAAAAATCCTAACAATACATAAACATTAGTAATAAATATGGATATAATATTAATTTCATTCCCACAAATACTACTAATATAATCTAATGCGCCTACTTATGTGTATGTAACGAAACTGTTATTAAGAAGACATCTTTCTTGAGTTAGATTGAAATGCTTTAATTAGTATCAAAATAATTAATAGCATTTGTCCCGCAACTATACTAATATTTGAAATTGGGAACATTAAAAAAGAAAAACAATGCATGAGAACAATTCTTTTTAACAATTCTTTTAAGACAATTCTCCCTTAATTTGATTCAAAGCCAGGCTTTCTTTTTTGAACAATTCTTCAAAGACAAAAAGACTCGAAGGCACAATACAAAGAGACGATTTTATTTTTTTTAACAGAGTAAAAACCGATTCCAAAATTGATTCAGTTTTTGGTGAGTCTTTGCTTGGAACCGGTTCCCAATAACTGGAATTGCATCCTGGACCGGTTTAACCAGGAACCAGTTATTAACCCTATTTTTCGGGTGGTCCAATTTAGGTTCCGAGTAAACTCGATCTAGTTGCACACTCCTAAGATGTAGCACAAGTTTACTTACGATTGATGTAGATGATGCATCATGTTGCACTTCGATTGTGTTGTGCTATATTTTGTGAATCCGGGTGACATGTTTGGAAATGGTTGCGTTCTAAAGTTGGATCGAACTATAATCATTAAATCACATGATTTATAAAGCATTGTTTTTCTATAGTCACGTAGTAAGTGCGAAAAAGATGGATCGAAACTAGTTAAGTTGGAAATGGATCGGTTGTGCTGTGGGAAACAGGTACATCTGATGAAGAGGTTGAGAAGACTGTGGTCATCTTGATCGGAGTCATTGTTGGGGTTGCCGTCGTGATTATCTTCCTCTCTTTAATGGCAACGATGTGCGAAAGAGCAAGAGGTGTACACTCTTCCCTTTTCTTCTCTTCTTCACCTAGCTAGGACTGTATAATTTATTGATTTTCATATTCACTATGGTCTTTTCTCCTCTCTTTTTTGTTTTAATATTGCAGGCGGCAAATAGAGGACACAAATTTGTGGACGTGACATAATCAGCCGGCTGTTTTGCCGCTTTCGGTGCCTTTCTTTAGTCGTTCAAATTGTTACTCACTTTCCTTTCATACTTTAGACCTTTTTTTTTTTTCTCTCTCTCTCTCTGCCTTTGGGAGAGTCTCTTCCTATTTTTCTCCTGTAAAAAGGAAGGTCAAAGGATAGAGTATGAAAATAGGAAATAATACATTGTCTTATGATCTTTAATTTATATACATCAAGTCTATCTTAACCATTGACTGTACGAGCCTTTTGATGAATTTACATAAATTGATGATTCAAATAACAGCGATCATGATCGTCGAGAACTGAATAGATAGTCACCTACAAACCAGTGAAAGGAAAGATTGCTGCTTTGTATGTAAGTTGTGTACAGATAGGCGGTCAAAAGACACTAAAGTTAAATGTCACGAACGTGATGAAATGGGGCGCTATGTCCTGATTCCTATGTTGTTGGTTTGCAGCTTTTCATAAAGCACCAGTCAATGTCTCCCCTTTATTTCGAGCTAGCCAAAAAGTCCAGTGTGATTTACAGACCCATCTTTGTGTCTCGTCTCGATTCTAAAGGGAATTTCATCGTTTGCCCTCGCACGAATTCAAATTCAGAAGAGGTATGACCCCGAGAGTTAGATTCCATTTGAATTCACGACGTGTTGCAACCTGCGTAAAATCTCATATGTACTAACATCAGGGTGAGAGCAATTACAAAAAAGATCCAGATTGATGTCCCAACGGCGCTCCTTTTTCGTGTGAATATGGACAACCATGTGAAGGTTGTTGATGCTCAAGCGTGTTTTGACATCCAAAATTACATTCCTATAAAGTTGACGTTTTTTTTAAGGTATTAGAGACGGTGATCAATGAATCCGTTTCGACCAATGAGACTTTTCCATTGTTTACATATCCGATTTAAGGGCCTGCTTGTTTGTGCTTGTTTGTGCTTTTACATTGAGCTTGATGGACTTTAGAGGCATAATTTAGACATGGTTGTGATTGTATATCACTATAATCTATATGTTCAATTGATTGAGTTAAGCAAGCCCAAATCAGCGAAATTCACAACTCTATGTTTTGCCATACAAAAAATAAGAAAATTATCAAAAAAAGTGATAAACCTATTGTATTTTTGTTATTCAATCTTAAACTTTTAATTATGTCAAATCTAAATTATTTCATATTTTACCAATTGATTCTATCTGATCAATTTTAGTCAGAAATTGCTGACATGATTATCTTGTTAGTGCCATCTATCCTATGTGACACAACCGATAGACGGCACTAATATAGACAATTTTTAATAATATTTTTAATATTTTCTTCTTCTTTTCTCTTTCCTTTGTTCTTCCCTTCTTCCTCCTTTAGTTGGTCATTGGGTCTTGACAATCGGCTAAAGGCAAGGGTTGGAGAGATCGACCTCGCTAACCTCTGACAAAACTCACTTCCACTAGCCATTGGTGAGGGCATGCCTCACCCGCCTCGAGTCACCTCATCAAATCCGACAAGGGCAACCTCACCCAACCACAATGAGGTAGAACCTTGCTAGAGTCGAGTGAGGTTTGCCTAAGGTCAATGAGGTTGACCTCATTAGCCATTGCCTTTAGCTAGGCAATTGACTAGAGGAAGGATGGAAGGAAAAAAGAAAAAGAAAAAGAAAGAATATAAAAGGGGAAAAAAAGGAAAAATAATTAATAAAATTAATAAAGTTTTCCAAAAGTATTAAAATATTATTAAAAATTACTTACGTTAGCGTTGCCCATCTTACAACCATGCCACGTAAGATGGCCAATATTCACGTTAGCAAAATTAGTCGGATGTATTCAATTGAGAAAACATGAAAATATTTAGGATTGATTAGTAAAAGCGTAATAGATTTATAACTTTTTGGACAATTTCTCCAAAAAAAAAAAACATAATTCAATAATCAATATGCGGTTATAATCAAATATTTTATTTCATTTTTAGCACTTATTAAGGATCAACATTTATAATTCAATATTACACTTAAATTTCCATTTTACCAAACATGCTACCTAGTTCCATTCTTCAACCGAGTTATCGATATATTTACTCTTTCTATGGCGAAATAAGTAATGGTACAACAAAATGTTGGCATCATCTTTAGTTTATCTTGTTCCTCTCTCTTTTTAAGTGGGTCATTTCCCTGTAGCTTTTAAGATAATGCGCTAGAATCCATCGGTATATTCCATTCCGTGGCAGGATCGATCTTCTTGAGACGGGACCCTCGAAAATGACGACAAGTTTGATGGCTCAGAAAACATTGCAGAAAATCCAGGAAGATGAGGTGAGGTTTGTCTATTTGAACACCTAATCAGATGCTGATTCCATTGTCAAGTAATCATGTCTGAGCATAACATTTCATGTACATCTAGAGTTTCTCCTAAACGTAATTTAGCATGCATCTCATTATATCCATCTATCATGGATCTAATGCAGAGAGATCTAAAGGTCCGGATGTCCCCAAGTATCGACTTTGATAAAGGATTTTCTGTTGATGGGTTGGCTTCACCTCTCTTCTAAATTGCGCTTAATTAGGAAATATCATATTTCAAAGGCATCAAATCCTAATGAAACACATCTGGGGATCGAGTTCTGTAGATCGAGTATGTGATTTCTAAAGTTTGGGATCTATTCTGTGTTTACTTCCGTCAACTTGAGTCCAATTATATATATTTGCAAAAACACTTCCATGAATTTTACTAATTCCATCTAAATTATTTGATTCCGTCCAGATTTGAGAGTGCGCTGAGGAGTGTGATTATTGGATGGGCTTGGGCCGGACGGACATAAAGGGTGGGGCCTAAAATTCTTGTCAAAGCCCGGTTTTTAGATACAAACTTTAGGTCGGGTCGAGCTTTCACTAAGCCCAAGGCCAAGCCCGCCCGAAATGTCATCCGGCCCTTCTGCTTCCATGGGCCATCGGGACCATCCATGATCAAATCCCTACCGGACGGGCGTCCTAGTATTCTGAATATTGGGCATCTCACAATCAATGTCATAGAAGAACGGAACACCATGGGAATTTGGGCCTAAATTAGGATGGGCCCATGAAGAGCTAAGCCCATAAGTGAGGCCCACAAGGGAACGAAGACCGGCCCGGCCCATTTTTGCTCCTTACTTCGGTTCGGTCTCTAACCTCCACGTGTCGCTTGCAAGGAGCTCCACCTGTAACCGAACCAGTTCCTTTCCTTTCCACCCCCCTCAAATGGGCTCCTTAGTCCCGAAGAAAAGCACCTGCAAGCGAAATCTGCAAAAGCTCTCGTGAACCTCGCCGACCTCAGATCTCGAAGCTTCCACCCGGGAAATCTCTCACGCGCGCAGACCCTGCAAATGGCTCTGGAGTGGGTGGTCCTCGGGTACGCCGCCGGCGCGGAGGCGATCATGGTGCTCCTGCTGACCCTCCCGGGCCTCGATGGCCTCCGGAAGGGCCTCGTCGCCGTCACGCGCAACCTCCTGAAGCCGTTCCTCGCGGTGGTCCCCTTCTGCCTCTTCCTGCTCATGGACATCTACTGGAAGTATGAGACCCGCCCCAAGTGCGAGTTCGACGCCTCCTGCACCCCGTCGGAGCACCTCCGCCACCAGAAGTCCATCATGAAGAGCCAGCGCAATGCCCTCCTCATAGCTGCCGCCCTCGTCTTCTACTGGCTCCTCTACTCCGTCACTCACCTCGTCGTCCGCATCGAGCAGCTCAACCAGCGGGTCGAGCGTCTCAAGGCCCGCGATTGATTCGGCACTTGCCTCGCGAGATGAGTGGATTTTTCTTAAGATCGCGTTCCTAGTTTTTGTCCCTCTTTTTTTCTGATTTTGCTGTCTGAACACGCTCGGTGATGTTCAAATACTTTCTGGAAAGATCTCTCGACATGGAATTCGAATATAATGTCTGTTTGCGTTTCATCTGTGTGGAGATCTTGTGGTATTAAGGCTAGCTTTCGGTTCGTTGCGTTGGTTATTCTGGGATTTGAAGATGAAGGTGGAGGTAACCTGAGGCTTTGATTTAGTAACATCATCAATTAGAGTCGGGCGAGGGGCTTGCATTGAGTTGCAGATTCATTATGTGAGTTTCTAGGTGGTTCGAATGAATTGTTATTGATGCCTAGGGTTTATAGCATCCGGTTTGAGAGGATCTTGCCTTAGCGTGATCAAATTGCCGTTGTGCTAAACATTCTTTTGCTTTCTCTTTAGTAAGCCTTAACTGCTTGCAAAGTGCAGCATTCGTACATGGAATTTTGCCGCGCTATCTGATTGGTTAGAGTATCCCAGCCTTAATTTGCTTAGAGGGGATAAAATGCAGATAGTTGTGGCATGAGATGATGGATTCACCTGACAGGTTTAGGGTCATCATAAATATTTATTGGACAAGAGTACGAGCTAAAGGAAGTCCTTGTGGATTTAGCTATTGCTACTAGCTATAGACTGTAGTCATGGCCAGTTGGCCTTGTGGCAACTAAAAGGGAAAGCCTCTCTTTTGATCATCAGAACATGGATTATTTTCCCCCTTTGTACAGCTATGCTATGAGCTGTGGATTGCGATTCTTCTTAATGCACCAGAAATCATGATTACACTGATTTAGTAATTTGATGATGAATTCAGTAGGACAATGGATTTTTTAGAGTCTCAGTTTGGTTCACATAAGTTCAGACATGTGCTTGGAGCTTTGCCAATTCTCATTATGACAAAATAACATGGTTACATGACGTTTGTACTAGACATACTCGTTTTGGCAATTTGACTTGAAATCAATGCAAATCTGATCGTTGAAAAAAATAACAAATAAGGCCCTAGTGGGGTTGGGACTAAGGACTGGAGCAGTTAAGTGTGTGCGAAGTGTTGGTCACCGGAATGTGTATTCATATCGAGTGGGAGTCAATGACAGACTCAGTTTGTTTATTAGAGCAAGAGATGCAACCTAATTGCTTCTTCTAGGTCAGGTAAGCTGCAGTGAAAGTAAGAGGTCTTGCTACTTTCAACTGGCTGCAACTTGAATATTCTGAATTTCCCAGAACTCGGTATGCTGATCGAGGTAGATACAAGTTATCTACACAATGGTTAAGAGACTATTTTCAGTTGTAGGATAATGATTCTCCTTGGTCACCTAGAGACTTTACCAAGCGCCTGTGGGAGAGCATGGAGATTTAGCTTCTTGGGTTGTTCGCGTCATGGAAGGAGATTTTCCAATAGCAGTCTGAATAGCTGGTATTTACCCTAGCAAGAAAAATCTTGTCCTGGTATGTTTGTGCATGCCTGAGGTATTCTGTTCCTTCAGCTTAGTCGTTACTATGAGAACCAGCCTTAGAGATGTATCTTTAAGAATACGTATTTTTCCATGAACAAATGGTGCAAAATGCAACCTCCCTTTTCTTGAAGGTTGTGTCATCTTGATCCTCGGAGCATTTTTCTTTCTGAATCTGTGGATCTCGCTTGTGCACGTGGTGATTGGATTTATTTATTGTGGAAGTATGATTATATATTGGCATATGTACTACAGAGTTGTTTCACGTCTATAAGGCTCGGGTTCAGTCTGTCATCTGTATTCTGTCGGACAAGATACCTGAGAACATCCTACTTGCCGGATGCTCTGTATTCCTTATATCAACTAAGTATTTTACCAAGAGCATGTAGGAAGATGATTCTCTTAGAGGGACTCTTTTTAAGTTTCTTGATATTGCCTTAGGGGATGGCAGATCCGATTCATGTCGATTTGGCGAAGCTAATCTTTTCCATGCGGCTAGCTTGGTGCACACTTTCGATGCAAGTCCCTTTATGTTCTTCCTGCGAGAAAGGAAAACTACTGTAATATGTGCAGAGCGATCCGGTTTTGTGCCTTGTACTAGTGGTGACCAATTCAGGGTGGATAAGTTCAAACTTGGAACTTAGAACCTACCTTCAGTTCCTAGTTTTTTGAAATCTAGAACCTATCATGCTTGCCTTATAACCAATTTGGAACTTATTCTGGAATACATTATGTTTTTCTGGTTTACTTTCAGAGTATACTTGAAAACTTGTTTCTTTTGTTTATTTATTTTGGTTTCATCTTTTACAGTAAAATAATATGAGCAACGAAACGGTTCAAAGTAAATGATGAATGAAAGTGAACGAACAAAGATGAGTCAGGAACGAGCGGGTGTTGGGAGGGCAAGCCATAAGCGAGCGAGGGTGAGAGCAAGGGTGAGTCACGAGCGAGAGAGTCGTGAGGTATCGGAATGGGGTTGGAAAAAATAGAGAAAAACACGTCGAGAAAATTTATTATATTTATGAGATCAATTTCAAATTCGGTCCTGTTCTTGGATGCTTCTTCACTCAGAACTGGAAAAACTGGAAACTGGTTTAGTTCCAATGGAATTATGGAAATTTGGAATCGGACCGATTTTCAGGGTGGTCTGATCCGGATGATAAAACCAGTCTGGTTGCACCGCCTTACCTTGTGTCTTCTTCAACTACTGTATTCACTCTTCTGACTTGTTTTCTCCATGGTAGCTTTTGCGAGTCAATATGGACCTTAAAAAAACCGCATGCCCAGGGAGCGCAAAGCTATAAACCACACATGGAAGTCTTGGGTACGACTTCTCCTTTGCAATTAGGATTATCGCAGTTGCCGATAACTAAAAGCTGCTGATAACCGCAAACGCTGACGGTAAGTTATGTGCCGGGAGATGTCCCGAAAGCAAACGAAATTCTTCAAATCCAAGTATTATGATATCTTCGGCAAATTTAGCTTAGTGAAATTTTCATTTTTATTGGACATCCATATTATCAGCTATATTACTATAATCATTAACAATCTGCTTTTTCCTTAATCTGTTCAGTATTTTGAATAATAGCTTTTGGAATTATGTAAGTGGATTTTAGTTATGATTAGTAATGCACAAGCAGAGTATTATAGATTTAGAGTTTTGGGAATTTTTCTAAGGCCAGAGAACCTTAAGACGAAGATTAATGGTCTTTGGAAACTAATACGCAGAGTCCCACTCAATGGCCGAGAAGAAAGGCCTGCGTGCTGGGAAAACATAACTATCTGTCTTTTGATCAAAAGAGTTTCACTAATTCCAACAAATTTTCCTTTTTTGGATTTGAAACTTGCTCGAATTGGATCCTTTCGATTTAGAAATCGAAAATCGACTACACTTACGAAGTTGTTCCAACTTATTAATTGGCACTAACCCTAGATCCTTGCCCTGAGAAATGAATCAATACTTTCTACTCGAGCTACATCTACATCACATACTGTTTACTGGTGAAACGAAATACTTGAAATTCAACCGACCCCAAGTTTTCTTCTTTTTCTTCTTGTGAAATAACTGAAATGAATGAATTTTTTACCATAAAACGGATTATCTCCATCTCCTCATCTTTAACTGCTACCTCACGATGTCATCCTAAATCAAATTTATAAGGGGCAAACAATCAAGCAAACCAAGAATTGACCAACACATAACTCAACCGGTCCGGTCCAATTATAAAAACACTGGGGACACTGTTACTTCTTACTCAATGAACTGTATTGTTTCCCACGGACAATATTCTGTGTACGAAGTTGCACTGCTTTAATTTGTGTATCAAAGAAAAGTTTGGCATGTGCCAACTATAATTCTTAACAATAAATCCTGCACAGAAATTCTGAATGGAAAGCCTCACCATTATCAGGAGATCGTAACTACGACTTTTTGTAGGCATGGCATGGTTTTTTGATGAATCGACATGTTGCCATTAAAATAAGAAGCCAAATAGAGAGGGCAACATCCAAAACACCCGCATACAGAGAACAGAGGAGGAGAATTCGGTAACATCCGAACTCCACTTGGAGATTTAGAAAAATAAAATAAAAGGATCTAGAAAAGATCTACTTTGGTTGCTTGGGTTGAGATTTGTAGTAAATGTTAAAACATAGAATCATTTTTCTTTTTATTCCAGCACACAATAATGGTCTCTTGACTATTAAAAAAATAAAATAATATTGGGAATAGCAATCTTATTAATGGAAATATACAAAAGAGGAAAAAAGTTTATATGAACCAATCCTTAATGCAAATCTATAATTAGTGTAATGAGATTTTGATCTTGTCAATTTTATATAATCTCTAATCTATTATTCTAATCTCTTCATTTTTCTTTTTTCTTTTTTAAAATTAAAATTGGACATAGAAATAGAAATGGAAATAGAAATTTCGTGCAGTTTTTACCAAACAGATTTATGTTCTTTTACTATTCCAGAAATAGAAATTTTGTGCACGCATTTTTTTGCACAGAAATTATTCCCCGGAATAGAAATAGAAAAGAACTATTTCTGAAAAAAAATTGTTCCCAGGAATAGAAATGTTACCAAACGCACCCTTGATAACCAAGATTTGAGGTAATATCTAACATTAGTAGGCTAGTTCAAAAGCAAGCCTCAACTACATAAGTTATTTGGCCACAAAACAGGTTAGATCAAAGGACCCCAACTACGTTCACCCATCCATATATCACAAGATTGGGTATTTACAGATTTACAGAAGAGATTACCTGAGAGCATACAGCGAACATAGTTTGCAGGCTATTTATGATGCTGAACTTGCGTATCTTCATGCTTCAAAGGCAGTGACCGTTTTGCTTTCAAATCCCAGCACGTATAAGAGGGAGAAACAGCCAAAATGAGGAGATTTGTAATTTTATTGAGCAAACATATGATGCTCCAGGTGTCGACTACAGATGCTTTCATTGTCCCTGATTTTGTGCAATCTTCGGGTGGGTGGCGGCATAGATGGAAGTGTTTACGTCAGGTCTCAAGTGAGAAAAAAGGTGCTGCACGTCTGGTCTAAGTCTCTCTGATGCTCTACCAAGGAGAGTAAGTACCTCAGGTCTGGGCTTACTGTTTGCCTGCACAGGTCCTATCTGACCTTCATAATGGACGACATGATGGCTGGTAGAACAATTAAGAAAACATCCATTAAGCAACAGATGCAACTCTCATTTCATAATACTACAATAAATTAGAGGAGATAAGATGCTATTGCTTGCAATTCTGGTGAATAGAGAAGCAAAAGATTCGTTATAGATAAGATTTTGAACCAAAGTTCAGGCTAAAATCATGAGTCTTCATATATACAAAATTGATGATATATCATACGCATGCAAAGAATTGTCAAACTCTAAACAGAGCACATTTTGAAAAACACTTTAGAGTAATGAACCGAAGTACTTCTCCAAAACCTCGTGCACCAAAAACATTGCAATGTTTTGCCTGAATAACTATATAAAAGGAAAAACCACTTACAGGAAATCGATGAGATCCCTAATTTCTGATGCTTCAACGGGGTTTGAGGGTTGTGAGTTCTTCCCAAAGACATCCATTAATGTGGTTAACAACAATGTAAGCGTCTGGAAGTGATAAGAATAAGAAACAACTTGGTTTGATAAGTAGATGCAAAATACCAAGACAGATCAAATTTATGACACACAGAGACACTTGACAATCACAGATAAAAGATTGACAGAGATTCATGAAAACCCGACCATCTATACATAGCATACATATCTAGATTTTTGTACACGGTAGTTTAGTGGACACATCAAAGTTCTGCTGCTCATATTCTCTCAACTCGAGAATCATACATTAACCAATGACACACTTAAACATAGCTTTGCATTCGCTACTGCTAAAAACCTATCTGCATAAGGAACATAGGAAGACAACTTCAAGGAACAGAAAGGATAAGTCAACTCATCCCATTGTCTTGCACTTCAAACCAATTATGGGAATCAGGACGTTTGTGTCATCAGAAAATGTTTTTTGTAATTAGTCATTTAACCTTAGCATATTCGATATGACCAAACTGGCATTGCTTTACACTAGACAAGCCAAAAACCAAAATATAAATGACAATGTTGACAGCAGAAATGAAGAAATGACACAATAGAAGAAAACTTACAATACAGGCTATAGACATCAACAAGTGTTTTTTTTTTTTTCCAAAAAAGAAAAGAAAAGAAAAGAAAAACCCCAATCTTAATGAATCTTATCAAATATTTTGCAAAACGGCATTCTATCTACTATAAGACCGTGTGAGAGAAGGTAGTGCTTTGTTACTCCACCTTTTCAACTCTATATACATGGCAAAAGAGAAGGATAGATTCTATTTTATGTTTCCTGTCTAACCACTCGAACCTTGTGATTGTAAGATAACTTCATTTTCCTTCAAAACTTTCAACCTTTAAGAAGAAAAGGTTAGGAGATCCACCAAGTTTTAACCCTGCTCAAGTTTTAATTCTGATTTTGTTTCTCAACAGATAAATGGTAAAAAAACATACTTGAATGAACAATGAGCTTCATTTCTCTACGTTGCATTTTCCATAGAAGCATCCAAATACAAGATAGAGGGATCACTTCCTTTACCTTGTTGAAAAGTGAGTGAGCATTGGCAAGTCTTGGAAGCAATGGACCCATTATACGAAATGCTATTCTCAACATTGCAACGGATGTGATTGGTCTGAGATGTTTGATGATGACATGTGACCCTTCCAGCCATTCTTGTGGGAGATTACTAAAGAAGGAATGAAGCAGCGCAACTATGTTACCTGGATAGTGCATGAAAGGAAAATCATCAGAGTAACAAACAAATGCAGGCTCATGCTCTCATGGACCTGGTGGATCTAGAAATTAAATAACAAAAAAAGATTCATTTGACCCATTAATATATAGAATTGACTAAGAATTCATTAAATCCACTTATCAGGGCCTCTCTTTTATTGGAACTAAACTTTACTTATTCTAGGTCTCAGGATTTTTTTCATTCAGTATTGATACACATGTACAATACAAATCACACAAGCACAAATACAGATCAGCACCATTGTCCAGATATTCATGAAGGACATGGGTTGGGTGAATTATGGTTTGGGAGTCCATCAAATAACAGCGATGCATCATGAATTTTTACATGTCAGGCTGAGTATATGTAGACTGCACAACAAATGAAGAGTCGTTTATTAAATTGCGTCAAGGAAGACAGTAAGTTAAAATTGACCCAATGTTTTCAATGAAAAATCCCACGTAGAATCGTTAATAACCAGATATCATAACCTTGAATGCTCGAGATGAAAATTAGTCCAGTGTAAAGAAAACCAAGAGCTCGTAAGGACAATGATGCATAGAAGGACATATTCCACTTATGGATTTATCAGAGACTGCTCCTTGATTTGTTTGCAGCATATGATAATTGCATATCTGATGCTATGTTTCGGAAACTGGGGAAAATAAAGGAGAACAAAAATTTGGGTGGTAAATTTTTGAAAAATTTAAAATTCTTGTGAGTATGTAGAGGAGGGAATTTTTTTTTATAAGTGGCCATTTTCTTTGCATTCTCCTCTCCCATCATGTTTTCCAAACATAGTATTAGGGTAAAGTCATCATATCACAGTTGCTTCTAACAAAAACCATAAATAGGATTTTTACTGTGAGGCAAAGCCAAATTGAAGCAAAAAGATGGACGTGTTTACTGAACGCTATTTGAGGTCATGCGTATGCGAAAAGGGATCCCTAAACTACTGCTGAGAAGGTATAGTAACAAATGCATACCAATGGCAGTTGAGGTATTATCTTGTGCAGCCCAAGTTGGATCCAGCAATGCATATCCAACAGCAGAGTCTAGTTCACCCAATGACCTCTTCATATCAGTCAGCCACCAACTCTCCTTAATTATGCGCGTAGCCTCCAAATAAAGTTGCGAGTGAAATTCAGTGGGAAGCTGAGCTAATAGAAGGCCACAAGCTTGGATCAACAAGCAAGACAGTTGTTGACATGTATAAGCACTTCGCCAGACAAAGTTAGAGGTATTCAAACCAGAAACTGAAGGAGTAGATCTGCTTGCACCCAAGGAATCTGTGCTTCCCCCTGAAGGGGAAGTTGGTAGGACTGAACCTTGTCCAACACCATTTGGAGCTCCATGGAGACAATTACTAGATTGAATTAGGGTAGGTTGGATGTTAACAACGATTTGAACTAGGGATGACACAATTTGAGATGCAGATACAGGAAGTGAAAGCAGCTCTATCACAGCAGTTTCAAGAACCAGCTGAGTGTGCGTGCCAGGATCTTGAATTTGATAAAATGCCTTTTGACCTTCTGAAGTGCCCATTTGGCCAGGTTGTGCTGGCAAAGTTTTGTTATGTGCAGCTCGAGCTGAATTGTTTGAAATATCTCCAACAGAAACAGGTTTTGTGTTGCTACTCAATGGAGGAATGACATGGTTGACCAGCCCCAATAGCAGAGTAGCAAAATAATCCAGAGGTGGGCACATGACAGGATTTGAAGAACTGATGTGTTGTGGGAATGACTCAGAAAATGGAATCTGAAAAAAAAATCAAGTCATCATGGTTGTAAAGACAACAGCATTCAAAGGATTAAGATATAAAGAGGATATTCACCTTGGCAAGATCAAGTACTTTCAGAATTCGGACTATGAGCTTCCCAGGAAGATGACCATAGAAATATGCCAGTATGTCACGAACAAATGTGAATCGGAAAGGGTGATAAGCTAGAAATGGAGAGTAAACAGCCAGGACTGCATCAGCCTGATCCATGCCATCATTTTCAATCAGTCTGTAAACAATAAGGGGGATCACAGGAAGCAACCGGGCTGCTATATCATCAAAAAATGGGGGATACCTGCATGATCAAGAATTATTTGCCCAATTAACTAATCTGACATTACATGTTAGAATACAGTCCAGTGAAGCGTCCAGTAACTACTTGAAATTAAGCTCATTGACCATGCATCGTTGCAGAACCATCGTGAAGTACAGCTTAAAGTATTTTAAAAATTGCTGCAGTAAAACTTAAAGCTGAATTAAATAGATCCGACAACAGTTGGTGTACATATGAAACCAGCTTTCAAGAACTTCCTAGAGAAGGAGTTCATGATGAAAGTTCTCAGTCTCTTACCCAGAAGATCATCTATATTCTCCCTATGATTAGTCCTAAACAATAATAAAGGATATTGTCCATCCATGCTACAAGAGCTTCATTGCACAAGCGTGGCTGTAAAATTGACTTAATTGGAGATTTGGAAGCCGAAGATTGAGAAAGCTCCAGAGAGCCAGACTCCAGCGACAAATGGTGAGATGGATTAGGCACTAAAACTTTCAGAAACCAATTTTTGAAAGACTTTAACGACTCAACCAGCAACCCTCGAGCGAGCGAGAAACACTACTTTAAAGAAAAATGACTGAGTATCTTCTCCTATGCATTAGTTATCTCTGCCCCTCCAACCCTTCTTCTTTTCCCTGATCAAAGAAAAAGTGAAATATTGAATTCTTTACTCGTCTATCCCACACTCAACCTCTGTGACTGCGTACCTTTGAGAGGGACTACAATAGATTAGTTTGATTCGGTACAAAAATAATGCATATAGTTTCAAGGGTTCCAAGAAAGATTGAGATCTAAAACATAACAAACATGTAAATAGTGATAAATAGTAAGGAATCCTTGAAACAGAAATTTTTCGTTTTGTCTAATCCAGATTTCACCCTAGTGAATATCCATTTCAAGAGGAGACAACTTAGATTGGTCTGATGTGAAAAAAAAAGAAAATGGTGATGCAATAGGAAAAAGCATCTTGAGGAAATGAGACTAAAATAAAGCCACCATGTCCCCACAATTTCCAGCTAATGAAGATAATGCAACAGATTGCCAAATGCTAATCCAGTCCGTGTAAGTCCCTTTATTGACAAAGGACAAGACAAACTGGTTTCATTCATTACTCAGACACACACGAAGAGTGAAAAAAAGAGGTTTCATTGCCAGTTTATTTACGTGCTATAAAGGATTCCTGCATTGAAGACTTCAAACAGATCGAGTCATTCACACAAGACATCTGTTCATTAACAGATTACTAGACTTTGACCACATAAAGAAAAGGTCTATACTTGAAAAAACCAGGGGTTGCCTATGATAAGATCTATAGATATTAGGGACAGCAACTAATCACTAAATCCTTTTACAAGAATTTAAAAACTGTAACACTTAAAACCTACTCATGTAATAGTATTTTAAATGCTTCTTTAGAAATTTCTTCTTGAAAACAGGCCTTTTAAGAAAAGGAAAACAGGAACCAAAATACTCTCCCATGTATTTCTTAATAAAATATTCTGTTGAGACAAACGCACATGCTAGTTCTTAATCAAACGGTTCAATAAGGGGAATTTTAATTGTTGATCATACACAATTAACAAAATTGGGGTTAGTTGAATTTACTTTTCAACTCACAACCAACAGAAAATGGTTATTATCTAAATTTGAACAAATTTTCCAATCTAGCATTGGGAGCTTGTGTAATGCCTAAATGATCAATCAAGATTCTCTCCTCCCAAAGCAGAAAGTCATGAATGAAGATTATATCGGAGGAAGATTATGATTACAATAATGCAATCTCACACTTACTGATCACCGGATCAGTTTTTCTGACTGTAGCCCCTTATCAATTGTAACTGTTACAGTATCCAACCCAAAAGCTTAAACTGTTAGGTGGAAGAGACCACATTTATACAAGGCATAGACAAACCTCATGCCCAAGTGATTTAGAATTACTTGTAAATCCCCTCTCACACACAAATCATATGAAGAGCGGCATGCAGAATCAACAAACGAGGAATAAGCCAAAAGAAGAACCATGCGAAACAAAATGTTAAATGGGGCATGAAGAATAGACATTTGGCTCTGATACTATTTTAATAATTTAACCCAAAAGTTTGAAATACAAGATGGAGGGAGACTCCATGTATACAGGACCAGACGAAATCCAACAGACAAGCATTGCAAGATTGTTTCAATAGTTAACAGTGTACAGTCCTAACATTCCGAAAGGGAATTGACTTGCTTTGAAAATGATTTCCAATATTGATATAAAGTAACTTCAAATGCATGCATACATGCATGCACAAATACAGAAGTGTTTACAACAGATCACTTTTACCATAAATAAGGGAATTGACTAACACTATAAGGACATACGAAATTGATAACCAGTACCCTCAAATGCATACCATCATTCAACAAAAGATTTACAAAATACATTGCATCTCCATCTGAGATTAAAAGAGCAAAATTCCAAATCCTTCTTTATGTACCATCAAAGAGGATGATAGCTAGCAAGTTTACCTATCTTTCCATGAGAGATGATTCCCAAGTGCTTTTTGTAGTTCAACACGCTTAAAAGTTCCAGAGTAAGTCCAATGCTCCGGAGGTCCACGATTCATAATATATTGTTTCACTCTTTGCTGAAGTTCTTGTCGGTCAAGAAGGTTGATCTGGAGTGTAGTGCTTGTTAATGCCATTGAAGTAGAAATTCCTTTTTCGATAAATTAAGAACTTATTTATAGGGACAAAAGTAGATGGGGAATACAGAAAAACAGTAAGAGAAAAACCCAAAAGACAAAGCCCCATGGAAAAGGATTGAAACATGAGACCATAAACACTTGAAGTCCACTATACGAGCAGACCAGTGACTCTTCCTATTTCTCAAACTATCAGACACTATTTCTTATGGCTCAAATAGGACCACCAAACCAAGTCAAACACATCATGGGATTGGCCACAACTTTTTTGCTAGTCACGCAAGGCTCAGTGTGGGCTAAATACAAAGTAGCATTAGGTAAAACCCAGGAAAGAACACATTATTAACCATTTTAGGGCCTACACTTGTTTTTCAGCTTGCGCCAAGAGAGGCCACCTCAAGGACTGTCTTCAGAGCCAAGCTTTCCTCAAGCTTCCCCACTGAGGATGTCTACTTGGCAAGTTGTAATTATGTATCAGATGGTTCATTTTTCTAAATTATCTGTCATTTGGATAGCCTTTCTCCATGCTTTGACAGCACTAATGTATATAAAAGACAACATAGTCTTCTAATCCTGACTCATCCAATGAGAAGCTTCTAGCTTCCACTTTTAAGAATTCTTCAAATTATGATCTGTAACATTTAAGAATTTTTAAATTACGGTGGAATGAGGTATTGAAACAATCACCACTTCTCATGAAACAGAAGATTGCTGAGCCGAAAGCTATAGCAGCTCTCTACTGCGCTAAAGGGAGATGTGTCAATGGAGTAAACAATAGGAAAGGTAGGTAATTATGAGGTGGGGAGAAGCAGAAGAAGCTAAGCCAAATCAAAGATAGGTATAGATGTTTCTAATACAAGATGGCAAACCTACGCCCACTTATAACAGCAAAGGAGATTTGAAAAATCATCAAAGAGAAAGGTATTTCAAATGGCTGAATCGTCATGGTGAAAGCTTATAAAGAAACAAAACATTCCTTGAGAGTAAATAACTACATGTCAGACTCTTGCATGATGACAGTTGAAAGACATCATAGTTAGACTACTTCTGACCTATAATTTTTAACCATTAGATATAACATCAGATGCACTTGATTGTAATACCATCAATACCATAACATCATCCAACATAGTCTTGTCATATCATTTAATTCCAAAAGCGCACCACCATGTTCACCCTCTGTATTAAAGCCCCAACTACCTAATATATAAGGGAAAACTTTTAATCTTATGTTATCAGAAGACAAATTAACAACGTGCCCCCTTGAAACTGTTGATTTAAAGACCACACTAGCAAGAAGGGAAAAGAGATTGATTTGATTAGGGGGACAGAGGAAGCAATATAGCAAACCAAATATGATCTGATATGACAAATGGATTGAGCAATTGCATTGAAAAGTACAAATATAAGATTTAGTAAATTACCACAATGCGTAAGGCATGGGGATCATCATCACGGTCAATTAGTGCCAGTAGCAGTATGTCCAGAGGAAGCAACTCATGGGTCCAAATGAGAAATGCAAGGTTGGTACTAGTTTTAAATAAGAGGTCCTGAAAAGGAAGAGCTGCATGTGGATCAAAATGGATGCCTGCATTGTACAAGAATGTGTGTGCATGTGTTTTTTTTTTTTTGGGGGGGAAGAGAGAGAGAGAGAGAGAGTTCTGATGCACTTGGAATCACTAGAAAGTTCAAATTAAAGACCTGCATGGAATGCCCATGTTGAAGTTCCATTTGAATTTGATGAAGAAGAACATCCACCATGGTATAGATATTGGCAGTCACTTCCTCGGGAGAGAACTCCCTCAACACACGCACCTTATATCCAGAACACACATGTAGGTTTTAGAGGAGTATTTAGTATTATTGGAATAAACTAGGCCAACAACCTATTCTGCTATAAGGGAAACCTGCAACTAATTAATTAGCGCCACATGGCAACATGCAAAGTGCTATTAAGGCTTGCGGTAGTACCAGATTCCCAGTGTTAATGTTTTCAGGATGCCCACGCATCAGAATCCATGCCCCAGCACATAGATATTGCCGATGCTGAGGAAAACTGTGGCTAGTATAGGTTGTCACATAATTAGGTTCTGCAGATGGTGAAAGAAGCTGGGTGCATTGGTTTATGACAGTCGTTTCCGCCTGAAAAGAATAAAAAAGAAAAAGGAACTAGTTAAAGCAAACCCTGAAATTTAAAAAATTTGAAAATTAGTAATGGCCATAGTACAAATAAAGAGTTTAACCTTATTCTGAGAAATAATCCACAACACTGATAGCTAAAAACTAAGTATTCCCTAAAGCCACTCATGCACAATTTTCAGGACTTTCCCGAACTGATATTGCACTGTACATGAGTAAAACAGGGACCTAATAGAATAAGAGAAAATAACTGACCCATTAAATGAAATTTAAGCCTTACCAAAAGGACACTTAAGTAAATGAACAGGATGTACACGTTGGCTGTATAGGTTAATTTAGCTTGTAAAATGATCATCGTAAACAAAGTCTTAATGTTTCCATTTTTAACCCATATGCTAGTTTTCAGATTGTTAAAGTATCATATATCACCTGTCTACATGTTTAGATGAGCCTTATATTCATGTGATAACTCCAACAAATGGTTTAAGCTTTTGAGTTGAACTTTCTAACATCTAGATTTCTCCCCCAGTCTATTACACATGTGAGCCTCCTTGTTTGCCAATTCCATACGTCATTCTTTGCCTGGTTTGCACGTGAGAGAGAGTGTTAAGGTATCCCAAATCACTTGTCCATGGGATTTAGATGAGTCTTGTATTCGTGTGATCTCCCTCCACCAAATAACTTAAACTTTTGAGTTAAGACTTTCTTATAAAGATTACCAATATGACACACATCACGTCAACAGAATTTCTTTCTGAAGTTATCATGAATTCGAACCCACCCTCCCAAAACACAAGTGAACATAAATCTTAGTTCATCCATAGAATGCAAACTACTATAAAAATTCTAAGATGTAGAATTAGATCCAAAGGCAACCATTTTCTCAGCTAAATACAAGCACACTGAATGATCCTTGAACAATATAATATTCAGAAAACAGTAGAATCACATGCCACAAGACTCCTCAAAAGGCCAGAAATGGTGACAGAAATGGGGTGTTGAAAACAAGCCACGGGAACGGAAGAACTTTTAGTTAAAATGAAGTAAAATCCTGTGAAATCCCTCCATATGGTGCAAGGAACAAATGATACTAGAAAGAAATGCAATATTATTTGAAAAAACTATGGCTAGGAAAAGTAGGGATAACAATGATCTGAAGTTAAAAGGGTTTGAAGTTTTATGATGTACCTGCTGCCATGCTTGAATGACAAGGCCCTTCTTATCGATTCGCCCTGCCAAGGCATCACGAAGCACAGGAGGGAAATAGCGTAGTGTCTTTTCTGACCATGTATGTTGACTAGTTGCTAGTATTTGTTCCAGCATAGTTTGAACATATAGAAGGTGATCAGCATCGGCAACACCACGAGTTTTAATGAGTATTGCTAGGGTAATGACCGTCACTCTATTCAAAGTTTCAGTAAATTCAGTTGGGCCCTGCTAAAAGAAATATTAGCAATAAATTAGATAAAAAAAATCTTCAGCATTTGAGATCACAGGAGTAACCGGCAAGAAAAATAAAAGACTAGATAACTAGTTTCACATTCACCTAATATCTTACTCACCTTCCCTTCCCTTCTCACCGAAAAGAAATCTCTCAGCGAGAAAATTACATTCATGCATAAGTTCTCAGTCAATCTAAATACACGATGATCCCCGCGCTTTCCTTTGAGAGCAGCAATAATTTTAGTCACATCATACATCAAAGCTTTGGTTTTCCCTTGGTATCTGAAAAGAAAGTTTATTCCAATGACTATGGAGAAAGATTAAGATTGATCAAGAATTGGAGCCAATAAGTTTCAACACTGGACGATCATTGAAAGGAATAACTGGAGTTAAGCATATCATTAACACTATGGAAACGTAATGGCATTCTATGGACCAATCGGAATTACCTGTATAGAGGAAGTAAGCGATAGTTCAAAATCTCAAATAGCAAAATTGTAACACCAGGCTTGCTCAACAAAGCCGGATTTCTCTGGGCCAAATGCTGCAGAAAATGGGACATAGTCACATCACCATCAAGTAGGTAGAACTTTGCATTAAAGATTAGGCATACTTAAAACCTAGACTAGTTGAAAGTAGAGCCTACACTGATGTGAGAGCGAAATAATGAGTGAGGGGCAGTGAGCAGCAGTCTAGTATATGTTTCCACCATTGCAATACTAGGCACAACCTGCATTTAGAAGAGAATATATGATATTGGCAAAACAATGGTACATGAATTATCAACATTTACTGGCATATTATCATCTTGGATTGGATTGCCTGCTGCTTCATATTCAGGCATTGCAGAGCATAACCGTAGATTAAACAGAAACAAAGGATAGAGCTGTACAAAGTGGCGATAGACAATATAATGCCAATAAATAAAAAATTAAGCCTGAAGATGAGCAATGATGGAAAAGGAAAAGCACAATCTACCAGAATTGTGGAAAGGAGACAGCTCCATTAATGGATACCTGGTTGGAAAATAAAGCCTCCTCCATCTGAAACGCCAATTTCAAACATAGATTCATTGAGAACCCAGAGATTATGGTCATTGGTATTGGGCTTACTTCCCTCATTACCCTCTCATTCGTTGGCATATTAGAACCTGGTAATAATTCTGCAACTCCAGCAGAGGATAACCAGCTAATCACCGTGTCATAAGCTGGTTGAGCCATGGTATAAGATACAACCCAAAACATCCCTATTGATCTCTCATCCATATTCATGTAGTCCATCATGCGATCTCCTGAAAAAGAAGCTCAACAAGCTGTAGAAAATCTGCTGGATATGCATGGATTGAAACTTCATAAACATGTCAGAGACAACAGGTTTAAGCAAATGGTGCAGTCCAAATAAACTTTGCTATTAGCACCCACATTGACATCTTGATAGCCTAAAACTAGGCTACCAATAGGAGATAGGAAAATACGGCCACCTGCTTGAGGATAGCTTTCACTTCCTAGAGGTGAAGAAACAATACAGAAGGTTGATTGATTTCTCTGTTAATATATGATTTAAAATACAGCATTCTAGCTCATGAGTGTGTGTACAAGCACATGCATCAGGTCCATGAACTCATATTATGCATGCATGTAAGTGGTAGGGTTGCACAGCAGAGCATTCACTAAATAAACATGACAATTGTGACAATAAATTGATGCAGCCAAGAACATAAGTTGTCAGAGTTATGTCAACTGAAGAGTTCGAAGGTGATTTTTCAAAAAGCAGCTCAACGTACGTTTTTCATCATTCCTTCTTTCCTACTTAAAGGTTTGCCAAGCTTTATAGTTTAAAAATGCATGACACAAAACCAGAAGATGGACCCATATTGGCACATTCTCTATATCTATTCTCAAATATGTGATGTTTAAATTTAGGATGTCATTTCTTAATATCCCATTCAACATAATTCTTTCTTGCTACCTTGCTGGCAACCACAACCTCTATTTCGTCCAAATGATTTTACCTCAGAGAAGTTTCCCTACTCAGAGTGTGTGATCTGCATGGAAGTGCAGCCAGCTGAAGTGCATTTTGTGTTAAATGGCATCTCGGCTTTTTTGAAGTGCTCTAGTGGCATCCTTGCTTATATTAAACTGTAGATGGTGATCAAGTAAAAGAACACTAACTCAAGGTGCAGGTAATTATTGAAGATTAAGTTAGAGGATGTTTAAGTGTAAATTCTGGAAAGTGACAATCCAGAGTGCATAAACATCAATGAAGAAAGATGTTCCAGAAAGGAATAATGTTTTTAAAAAGACTACTTCAACCAAGGAACATTTCCTGGCTGGATGAATATATGCATTTGCAGCTTCTATTTAAAGGTAACATGAAATCTCCTTTTACCTGGCCTGCCATTTGTATAAAATTTTCCTGAGAAGTACATTCCTAATTAAATTAGACCATATGAACTGATATTATGATAACTAGCACATCAAATTTGCTAGGCACAATATATGTCATTTTCTCTGTGTCCCAAGATTCTACTTATTCAAGCATATAGTACATTTTTTCTATGCTTTTTTAGAAGCAGATGAAACATTTGTCAGCCAATGGAAAGAATGCCGTAAGTGAGATGACAACGATTATGGAACAGTAGATAGAATTCACAAGTGGTAATAGGAATGTCTGTACCATCAAACCACTAAACTCTAACAAGGCTACTCATAAGAAGTACCTTTGCCCACTTGCCTCCACCATTCATCTATTTGCTTTCCTTTCTGAAGCTGCTCATTATTCAAATATTCCCTCGTTGCTGTATTCAGTGACCAAATACGTAAAGTCTGACAACTGCTAATAAAATCAAGTAGGATACTTTGAGGGTTATTAGGATCTGAGCCTCTATCTTCTCGATGAAATGACAAAATTTTCCTGATTGTCTCCACCTAGCAGGGGAAAAAGCATGAATTACGTAATGATACTATATTTTAAACTTCAAGAGCTAGCCATATTAAACATTTGATGAATATGTGAATTAACCTGCAAAAGCCATCTAAATTGCAAGAAATCACATATCATATCAAGGCTAACTACTGCAAGTGAGAAGTGGAGGTAATCATTTTGTCCTTTATTCCATGTTCTACTAAAACCTTGTACGTCAATCAAACCCTTTACCAGGTAGTACAAGCAAGCCTAAAATCATATAGAAGGATCAGATTGCTGGAGAATCACAAGTGTTATGAGCATAAGCAAGTTACTCTATCAAAGTTATAACCTCTTGAAACCCTGTAGACAATTATGACCAAGATGTTGCCTCCTCATCTTCAAAGGCAAAGTTTGGGTGCATGGAAAAATAAGTGCTCCTCAATAAGCAAGGTTTATGTGTGTGATCTATATCTGTTCTATGCAAGGTTTATGCATGTGATCTATATCTGTTCTATGAGAAATTTTTGCCATTGGCAATTTAACCTAGTCATATTTAGTATCAAAGCCCAGCCACCTGAAAAAGATTTATGGTCCTTTTCCATTAGCCCCCTCTTCATTCTAAAATAAACACCTTATTGTGTTCTACAAAGGAAATATTAATTCACCAGACTGTTGTTTTTATTTTCAATGTCAAAACTTTCACATATCTACATTCAGCCGAATAAAAGTTAAGTCCAGTCTTCCACTTTGTATATTCCATTATTACTCATCTAGAATTCCCATGCCCACAAGAATCATGTAAACTTATCTCTCATCCATATTCATGTAGTCACTGTATAAGGAGAGGATTATATTCTACAGGAATGGGGTCTTCATCATGTAAACTTATCTCTCTGTTTTCTAAGACATTGTTCCGACAACATGATGTGAAAGACCTCACACCCAACAGCAAAAGTAACCCTGTTGAGCATATATATATATGGCCAAAAAAAAGGAAAAATATGGTTAAAAAAACTGAAAAATAGTGATCCAATTGATAATTCAAAACCAACCTTTCTAGAATCCATATTCAAAGCATTTACCACGAGCTCGACTCGAATAATTTCAGCAAGTAGCCAAGTCACATGATTTGTACGAAGAATATGTTGATCACCTTCTGTAAGTCGCGCAACTAGTTTGTCGACAAAATCAACAAAATCGATACACCCACTTTTCATTAGGAAAAAGAAGATATCTGAAAAGATGAGCCACTCAGACCAGCAATTTATCTCTGCAAAAAAGTATGCTTGTGCTTAGTCCATTAACAATCTATGAATGACTAGACTTTAATCATTTTTCACCAGCATTACAAGTCCAGACATGTAGAAAAATAAACATAATACTGGCAGAATGATAAGGAAATATGAAGTTTGAGATCAATTTCGTTCACAATAAATACAAAAGCAACTTTGAAGAATTTAATTTTAGCAGCAAAACCAAAAGAGCATGGCCAAAAGTAATCTTTTCCTCCACAATTACTCCCATATTTGATAGAAAACCGCCTTATTTCATTACAGAGAAGTCCTCATTATCAAATGAGTTACAGCATAAATATCCTATATAGGGTATATGATATCTCTTACATCCACAGGCTTCTTTCAATCTTCCCAGGGTCTTGGCAAGGTGACCAGATTTCCCCTCTACTATTTATTCTGGTCAACGAACTTGTTAGTACATCAGCATTTTTTATTTTATTTTTGATAAGTAAAGAAAAATTCACTATAAGACACCAAAGGGAAGCCAACCTATGTACAAAAAGAGCTCATATCTAGAAAGAGCTCAAACCCAAGAAGGGGATCTCATTTACAAGATAAGGAATCCACCATGTCGAGCAAAGCATCTACATCCAAGAACATATCCCCACTATAACAAAAATGTAGAACTTTAAGCCAATTTTGAATAAGATCTTGAACAGAGGGCTCTTGCCACTCAAAAATTCTCTCATTCCACTCTACGGACCTAAAATAGAATAGAGGAGCTAATGATCCCTGCTCAACAAGCCGCAAGGTATGATAGTACCTTGCCATGCCCCAAGTTCTTGCTCCAATGATTTGGCTATAACCCAACAAAGCCCCACAGAGGCATAACAGGTTGCCCAGAAACCACTCATCCAAATACAATGAAGAAGATGGTTTGACACAGTTTCTCCTCTGTGTTTGAAAAGGAAGTATCTACAGGTTAACACAACTCCTCTCCTTTTCAGATTGTCCAAAGTAAGGATGTGCCTGCAAGAAGCTTCCCAACCAAAAGGCAACCTATGAGGACCTTGGTCTTTCAAATTGATATCCAGGAAGTCAATCTATCACCAACCATCATCTTCTCCTTTAAACCATGAAAGGATCTAACAAAATAGTTACCACTTTTGACAGATTCCCTCATCAGTATATAATTAGAAAAGGGAGCGATATAAGAGTCCTAAGCCCAGCCAAAAAAGTTAGAAAAGGGTTCCAACTTGCAATCTTGCCTAGGAAAAATCAATATGCTAAGAAGTCCCTTCAAAGTTCAAAAAATGACAATCCTTCAAAAAAACCTCTATAAATGTCCCTAACAATACAAAAAAGTTCAGGAAACCAATCTTTTAGCAGCACATCCACACCAAATATCACTCCAAGTATAAGCTCCATTCCCCTTACCCACTTTAACAAAGGTGCGAAGGTCATCCTAGCCTCTCCAATCCACCCCCACGTTCTAATACCATGCAATGATCCTTTGTATTTACCCCCATGTTATGTTGGGAGCATGCTATAGAAATCTAATACCTTCACCTAGGGAGATTGTTAAGAGGGAAACTAAGTCCCAAGCTGTCAACGTATCCAATTGGACCCGCCTTCACTCAAAAGCTTAAACCAATGAGTTATGAGCCCACTTGGATACACTAACTGCTTCACACCACACCAATACTCCGATCTCACACATACATCTCAACAATCTTCCCTCCACATATGAGATCAATTTTAGGTCTACTGCTCTTTAATTTAAGTATCCCTCTACATCAAGATGTCTCCATGAAGGCTGCCCAATATTTGAGATATTCACCAAATATTGATACACATTGGGAGTGGACTACCAATCAACCATTGACTTTACTACCAGTTGTTAGAAGCGTGCAGCAAAAGTCTAGTTGAACTCACCTTCGCTTAAAAACTTAAGCCAATGAGTTATGAACCAATTTAAATATATTAACTGCTATATCCCGCGCCAATTCTCTAATGTGTGATTTTTCTAACACAACTTATATGAACATATCAACAATCTCTCCCTCGCATGTGAGCTCAATGTCTGATCTCCTCCCTATTTTAGGTATACTTTTGCATCAACTTGTCTCGACTTGAATCTCCAACACCCACCTTCATATTTAGGTCTCTTTCACCATACCAAACTATAAAGGTTGCCTATAAACTATGTTTGTCACAAGATTACTTCCTTGATATTCAAGAAACATGGCATTGCGCCACCAATCAACCACTGACTCTAATACTTATTGGGAGCATGCAGCAAAAATCCAATATTTTCACCAAAGCAGATCATCACGAAGGAGCCCAATTTCAAGAACATCAACAACCAGTTGGATCAACCTTCACTCAAAAGCTTAAGCCAATGAGTTATCAATCAATTATGATATATTAACAATTTAACACCACACCAATGCTTCAATGTGCAAGAGCACAATCACATATTTATCTCAACATGTTATCCAAGCCATACTGCACAGCTAGTCTCCTCTAAAGATGATCTTGTACAACATTAAACAACTTAACCATCTGCCAACTAGACTCTCATTACAAAGCAACAAGCACTTATCTCCAAATGTCCCCTCTATTAAAATGTTTCTATTGTCACCCGCCTGACCAAATGAAATTTAGTTCTATCAAAAACACATTCTCCAATCTCCCAATTTCCTTGCTCAGTTGCAGGAAGCTATATTCCTAAAAATATAAAGCCCATTTGATATAATTGTGGCTAAAATGTAGCTACGTTGATTAATGACTATATTGTGAAGTGTTGCAACTTGTATATTTCACAACACATGTTTCAAAACTATCTTAAAACCTAGGATAGAGAAATCTTAAAAACTGCTCTAAGCCATTATATCTTTAGAGATATTACAGCTGTAAGGTGTTTGTCAAACACTTTATAAACAGTGCATCTTGTCACAGCTGAAGTTACTGCAGGAAAGATTTCCCAAGCAATCTCTATTGTTGTACATAAAGGTCCTAAGCCAGCAATTAAATAATTCGGACATTGTATCAGCACAATGTGCTTTGTTATGACAAATTAAATAAGTTATTTAAGTATCAACGATAATTTCAGCAGCAAGACTGATTTTTTGGCTTAAAAGGAGTTGATTACGCATAAGTCAAGGGCACGACTTCACTAGTTATATAAAGGAATTGATGCAAACATTCAGAAAGTTTAATTTCCCAAATAGAATGGCAGCTTAGAATAAGCAGCCTCCTCCAAATGATGGCTAAACAAATGCCAAACTCCGTCTCAGGTACTTAAGTGTTCAAACAGTTCTTATTTGAATCCACCGGAGTGACTTTAAGGTGGTCTTCCATCATTTTGAGAAAGTAGTATTTGGCTTGTTTGGCATAATAGATTTCATTATTTCACCGTACAAACTCTTCTCAGGTTCTTCATGTGCTGATTTTACACGATTAATTTGACCTCCAATCATGAGTCCTAGTAATTTCACAAGCATGAATATCTTCATAATGGGCTTATTAGTTGTGCATCTCCTAGCTACTTGATTAGCTTTTATTAAGCTAGAGAATTATATATTATCTCCAATTATCTTTGTCAGAGAACCAACCAAGACCTTGATTAATCCTTTTAAATGGCAAATTAGATCCTAAACTTTACAACCATTGATTAATTATTAGTCAATGCCCATCCCTTCCCATTAAAGTACCAATGAGTAAATGCAAACCCCAATAATAAACCCTTGATCTGATGTTATACAACTTTAATGACCACCACAAGAAGAATTTACTATTGATCAATGCAACAAACAAAGATGGAAGTCAATATCTCCATGCTTAACTAGATAGACCTCACATTCAAAGCATGCAATTTCACAAATGATCACTTTAGAACTGATATGTTTGCTTATCCAAACTGTAAAGCACAATTCTTCTTAATAGTGCAAGAACATGATAAACGATATATCTAGAATTCCTAACCTAATGTACATTTAATTTAGGGAAAATGATAAAGATGGTACATTAACTTTAGCCCAATGAGCAATGTCGCTCTTAGAGTTTTAATTTGTTCATTGTAGTCACTGAACTATTCACAAATGTCCAATGTAGTCCTTTTGTTTGCTCAAACAACAAATCAAACATTTTTTTATGATGTGAATCATTATATGCTGAATTGGATTTTTAAAAATGATTAGTCAACGTGTTCAACATTTTATTTATCTATTTTTTAAAGAGAAAAAAAAGCAAGGTGTTAATATGTCCATCATTAATTGATGATGTGGATTTTATATCCTAATTTGAGATAAATATCTTACTTGGATAATTCACATGTAACTATTTTTCGTCGTTCAACCTTCAAACTAAATGGATTGGAAGCCACATTAGCAAATTCCATTAACTTAAATCAATAGAAGAACGACATTGAACATTTTTATATAATCTAGGGACCATATTACTAATAATTCAAGGACAACATTGAATAATTTAAAAATTCATGAGCGATATTGTACATTAGACCAAAATTCATGAACCATTTGTGTTGTTTTCCCTTTAATTTAAAGGAAATTATCCAGCTACATCTATGAAGATAGAACAGCTTGCCTGAATTTGTCAACTTCAATAGCTCAATAATCCGATCAATTGTTGCCTCACATATCATTTCAGAGGTAAACACAGCACCAGGAGTTAGTGGTTGTGTTGGAGGTCTATAGCAAGGAGCCACCAAAAGCACACGCTTCCACCAGTCAGGCGACGGAGTAGTCCTAATAGCATGTCTTATACATCGGAGTGCTCTTTCCCAATCCAAACTTCCCCGTACAATTGACGTTGCAAGTTCCTAAAAAATGTGATTAGTACGTAAAATCTATCAAAAAATCTCCTTTAAATTAGACAATACATATATATCTTGTAGAGGAGATAATTGCAAGTCATTTACAAAATTTAGGAGTAGCAAAGTACCTCTCCGTTTAGTGGTTCTCCAAGCACACTTGGATATGTGATTGGGGAATACCGTAAGTTTCCAACTGCTTCACCAGAAACATTAGGAGTAGTAAGGGTTAGTATCCTTTGAGTTCCAAATGTAGGACAATGAAGGTGTTGATCTAACATCTGCATGTGCATCGCCATCATATCCCTCCTCCTATGAATCTCCAAGATAAGGGTGAATAAGGCCTCATCATCTGGTATGTTCTCTATGAACTGCAAGCCACTGCGTAGCAATTCATAAAAGGGCACTCGACATTTGTCCTCCTCAACCAATAGCCAAATCACATCCAAACAACTGTGTAGCCATTCTATCAGTGCCTTATCAGGTCTCCAAGACTTGATGACATCAGACTCATCCAATCCATGTTGTCTTTGATCCCAATTAACAAGCCAATTTAGCATATGTGAGAATACGTCAGCATGAGTCACTGGTTTTAAATTAAAGTCAAGACCTATCAAGATAATCTTGCAGCATAGCTGACGTAGGCTGCTCACAGCACTGTCCCTAACAGATGAACCAGTTCTCATTGTGGCATGTTGACCAGAGAAGGAGATATCAGATGATTTTACAGGTGACATTGCTGCACCAGATGATGGTTCAATTGTTGACTGGGCAGGAGAACCTATGACATGAACTGATGACAATGGAGATGCAGGATTGGAAGGCTGAAAGTTCGAATTGGGGATTGCACCTGATGATGCTACCCTGTCGGACTGTGATAAGCTTGTCGGTGATACTACAGGCATAGACTGGCTCCCCTGACCCCCTGACAGTTCAGTTGACGAAACTGAAGAAAGAAGAGAAGGCAGAAATGTGTCCCAGTTAACGTAACCAATACCGCACAAGCTCCGCAGAGCAAAGAGAAGAAACTCTGCCCGTGGCGCATGACCACTGCACTGTAAAACCAAAGATATAAGAACAGATTCTGTCACAGCTCGCAGTTGATCTTGGTCCTGAAATGCATGAGCACACATTTTAAGCTCGCATCTGCTAGTTACACACAATTATATAGGTAGAGGTGTAGATTTAGGAAAAAAGCGAAAGGAAGATGAGTTTGCAATTGGAGTTGTTAACCTACAGCAAACTGGTTTTGAAGTTGCTGGAAGTCCACAATGAACTGGTCATTCTGAGGAGGAAGGTCTCTGTTTAGAGCCACAACACGCTTCTGCGCCTTATTCCTGCAGGTGATTTAGATTCATATTAAGCAGAATCAAAACTCCTGAAGGAAGCAAACAACCAAAGATTTTTCATTCCATCCGATGCACAGCCTAACAATAACCAGACTCGAACTCTAATTCAAACAACAAATACATTGAAATTTTTCCTTTCCAACTTCGGACAGCAAAATCACCCTCTCATCATAGACCTGGAGCACAGGAGGGGAGAAAATAATCTAATTCACACCTAATAACGAAAAGACCATTTTTTCAGTTGGACCGGGAATTTGATCATTGCTCCCCAATCGTACTCCTACGCCCTAAACTCGAGCACTTACAAACACATACAGATATAAGCGACAACACAAGCCAAAGCCACGGGCTTCGTGTAATCCAAGTTTCGAGAGTCCTTACGGGGGTTCGCGGACGGAATCATCGGCTCTAGGGCGGCTGTTGTTCTGCGAAACACGAGGCGAAGTCAGACACTGCAACAACCAAGTCAAGAATACGCAGAAGCCGAAGAAGGACCGTTTCGGAGCGGGGAGAGAGCGGGAGGGGGAGGGAAAGTACTCCTAAGTAGAGGTCGAGGAGTTCGTTGATGGCGGCGCGAGCCGGATGGAACTGGTAGGTCCGCGAGGCCGAGCTCGACCGCTGCGGCGGCTGATCCATCCTCGTGCGCAATCTCGTTCGCGGCGCGGCGGGTGAAGAAGCGACGAAGCTCCTTACGGTTCTTCTCGGCGGACCATTCCGATGGTGCGACGATCGCCTTCGGGGGAAGGGGGCGGAATTTCGCCGCTGCGGTGTTTCCGCCGACCCTCTTTCTTTCTTCTTCTTCTTCGCCTTTTTTCGCTCCGGAGCTGCAAAGCAGAATTTTGCCCCTGAAGCATGTTTTTCCGTTGGCTTTATTAGTTTCTTGCAAAGCCCAAAAAAGGGGGAAAAAACAAAGAAAGATAAAAACTCAAAAACTAGAGAAGGAAATGTCAAATTGTAAATTATACTATTCTTACTATCATTAACAAAAATCCGTATATTAAATCATCGCTACCTGAATCGTAAAATAGTGAAACTTATATCTAAATCCCAATTAAATTCTAAAATTTAACTTTGTGCAATTAAATTATAAAATCTGTAAAAGTTAAGAAATCAAGTCTCCACGTGTGAGAAAAATACTATTGTAATATTTGTTTTAGTATTTTATGTTTTGTGTCAAGCAATTTTTAGAGCACTTGTAGGTAATGTAGTGCCAAATAGATGACAAATAGGCCCAATGCAGAAGAAACGTATGCATAAACAAGATAGTGGTTTGGCCTTCTTAAATTTGTTTTATTAGGTCCTTAAGCATCTCTTTTGGCTAAATGTATCCAATGGAAAATACATTTTTAATTCAAGGTGATGTTTTCAATAACAAATATTATAAATTAATGTAAATCACTAGAGATTGCCTTAATAGCCACCCTTTCAATGGGAAGGAAGAGGTAGAAGGTTCAAATCCCCATTTTTTCAAGAGATAAGGTGGCAACATTTAGTTTTAGATATAGGTTTTAATTATCATATCTTGTAAAGAGATAGTATAAAAATATAAGAGTGAGCTGAAAATTAGAGTATGATAAATCTAAATAAAATAAAATTAATTGCACATTTATCATCCTTCTTGGCTACTTTCTAATAAGTTAGAGACCATAAATTTGAGAAAGAGAAAGAATGGGGGAGGAGAAGAGGCAAGGCGACAATCGTATCATGGATGGCGATGCTTTTATATTATATTTACACCCAATTGTAAGAAAGAGAGGGAAAGAGAGGGAAAGAGAGGGAGCTCGGCAGGGTCACCCTTGCTACGGATTTAGGCAAGTGTCACGACCTTTGTCTTAGCGGTTGCTTGAAGCACTATTTAAAAGTTTTCGGAACATGATTAAAATTCGAGAACAACACTTTATGTAAAGGTAACTAGACATTGACAAGAGGCAAAAATGCCCTCCGACGATGAAGTACTTTCACATAAAATGCATGTACATTTGTGATTTGCAATACAACTTTTTTGTCTCCCATATGTTAGCTGAATTTATCAAAAAAAGTACCCTACTTGGGAGTGAGATTTCATATAAAGTGCTCGTTGCATTATATTCTGAATAAAAGATTTTCACAATCCTAATCATTTCATAACTTTCCAATCGATCAATTAAAAATAAGTAAGATTTGTCTCGATAACCACCCTTCCTACATGGAAATGGGAAAATGAGAGTTCGAATCCATATTTGAGATGGGACAATTTAATTTCAAGTGGAGGCTTTCGACTCTCACACCTTATAAGGAGGCAAGGGCAAAAGTTTAAAAATAAAAGTTAGATTAGATGTAGAGTAGGACCGACAAAAAAAAATCAACCTATTGATGTCATTTAAGAAATATGAATTGATATGTCATCCTAACATGAATAAATATAATATAATATTCTTTCTGATTTTTAATTAAGGTCGATAATTCTTTCGAATGGATTCATCATAAGTCGAGCAGGGGAGAAGATAGTCGCTCTATGATGGAGGGCAGCTGCTGAAAAGGGATGATCTCCAAGTTATCACGCAACTAGATCACATGCACAGGGAAATTGGAAGAGTGCAATTGAAAGAGAAGACTAAAATGAGGGTTGTACATGTAATGATAGGAGCCTTTTTTGTATGGATGATGTTGCATGATAACAGAAGTGGACAGCATTGTGCTCCATAGATGGTAAGGATGTTCCATGAGTATTCTGCTCAGAACTTTGAGACCAAAGACTCCAAACTCTATTCACAAACCAGTTTGCGACTTTCATACAGGCATTATCATCGGTCTCAACTGACTGCATGCTTCTGGGATGAACAACAATAGAGCGATTTCAATAGATAGAATCATAAGAATGAAGTGTGACAATTTCTGATCTGATATGAGTTGAATGACACAGTTTTACAGCTAGAAAAATGCAAACGGTAAAATCAAATGACCGGGCACAAACTCGGGAGATTATATGTGCGTACTCTTGCCCGTTTTGTTACATCATCGGAACGAATGAAATAAGATTCACTTCCAGTGAAGAGAAGGTATAATCATCTGTGCACTAACTGTAGCGAAAAGAGACTACTTGGGACATGCTGCAAAATGCATGCATTTGCAAAAAGGGAACTCCTATGCTCGTTCGTTCTCAGGATAAATTGACCCAAAGCTATACATCAATGTCATCCTCCTCCTCGTATACAGTACACAACTCACAAACAAACCCCCGAGACCCCGAAGGATTGAGCTGCTGCTCCGCGTGTCGCTTGCAGTATGGCTTGTTGCAGAAATCACACTTGGGGAGTTGCAGCCAGCAACTCATGCATAAGATGTCTGGGCAAATAGCCTCGGCTTCCTCTAAATCATCGAGTTCGACGCATGCACCACACTGGATGCACCTCGGAATGCAAGAGCCGCAGCCTCTGCATTCACTTAATCGCCGGTCTCTCTTCCTCACGCACGTTTCTATTGGGCAGATATAGACCTTCCTCACCTCGTTGCATTTCGGACAGATATCCACGTCGAGAGGACAAACATTGCAGTCGCCCTCACGTCCGAAGTGTGGGGAACACTTGTGCTCCGGCGTTTCAGGATTCACTTGAACGTAGGATCGAAGCACTTGAAGGTGTTGCTTCTGCAGATCGTAGATGCCATTGATCTTTATGGACTGCAAAATGTTCCCATTTGCTGATAGAGTCTTCACTGCATGTATGACTCCCTCTGGTGTCAGGCCAGTACATCCCGGTACATATAACTACATATACGACGATTGCAAATCAGATTACTACTATTTTGAAGAACAAACGATATTTGTCCACACTCATTTTTCTAGACGTAGCTAATCACACGCCAAGAAGCCAATAACACTAAACTGAACCCACAAGAAACATTGTGTTTCCAGACATTTTGCATTCACTATGTTTGATTTTGGCTGCCACGGCCTTTTTTTTCTCTAGTTCGATGTATCAGTTCATAACCATAAGTTTATGGAGAAAACAAGATTAAGGGTATGGTTAATTGTGGACATGATCAGAAAACGAGGATGTGCAGGTATTATCTCCACCAATTCACAATAAACACAAGAACAAAAGGACAACCAGAGCAGCAGTTTGCATCTTACCTTGTTGATGAGAGGATTTCTCTCGACAACACTTTGAAGCCCACCGTCTGTGATTTTCGTGCAGTTGAACAGGCCAAGGGTCCGGAGCTTCCCATTCGCCTTTGAAGTGATCTCGATGAGGATCTCATCATGCATCCGCCGACTCAGAGGATCGTCGACGACGAGTTCAAGCCACGGCAAAATATCGTCACGCAGCGCATCTCTCAGAGACGTGCACGCTTGGCCTATGGCAATCAGCCCAGATAAGCTAAGATAAGGCAAGACCAGAAACAGGGCCTCATGGGGTTGACCCGGTTCCGTCGGATTGCCCATGTTTTCGTCCTCGGGAGACGCATGCTCGACATCAAATGATGGTTTCGGCATCTCTTGGTTCTACCAGTCTTCTGACAGAGCATGAATCTATGGATTTGCTGGTTTATGATAGAGAACAGAAGAAGAGAAGAGGCTTTGAGGGGAGGGATATGAACAAGAGCCTGCGAGGGAGGATGTGACTGGACATTTGGACTCAAAATGGGAACGTAGGTAGATAATTTTTGTCTGGACCATGTGAAATGCGCGTGTATCTCTATGTAGCGGCTTTGATAAGGAGCAAGAGATATTTTTGTTTTCTTAGTTGCCAAGAAAATTGGAAGTAACAAGATTCACGCATAAACCAAGACTTGGCTAGTCTTGGGGCCAAATTAATTTAGATTTGAGAAAACTGCGCTGGAATTTTTAAAATTTGTCACGAAAATGCAATTAAGTTCTAAAACTTTTAAAAAATGCAATTAAATTCCAAAACTTGTTATGAAAATATAATCGAATCTTAAAACTTTCAAAAAATATAATCAAGTCATCAAACTTTTTAATATAATTGAATCCTAAAATTTTCAAAAAGTACTATCAATGAAAGGACTTAATTTGACCAATTTGACAACTGCACTTTTGTGACAAGTTATAGTACTTAATCACACTTTTTGAAAATGTTAAGACTAAATGCACTTTGTTGACAAATTTTAGAACTTCCAATACACTTATCCCTTTAGATTATGTGATATCTTTGCTTTGGTCCCATGACTTTGACACTTATTTTGTCAATTACTTCCCTCACAAGATATAAAGGAAGTTCTTAGGAGGTTAGAAACTTAAAGCTGTGTTTAGTCATTGAGATTGGAATTGTTGTAGGATTAGGATATGATAGGAGAAAAGTGTGGGGACTTGTTTGTATTTGTAATATTTTGTTCGGTCCATGACCATACATAATCTAGACTAGTATTACTAAACAAAAAATAACAAGCATTTAGAGAAAAAAATAACCCAATCTACTATGTAAACAAAACGGCCATTGGCAGCGGTGGTCGCAATTGCCGATGACAACTTCCACAGCAAGGGTTGCCTCACCATGGCAACCACCAAAGTGGCGGTCACCTCTGTCGTGGTGGTCATCTGAACTGGCGAGGAACAACATGTTGTGGCCACCATCGCCGCAAGGTGTCGCCATCCTAATTCGGTGGCCATGCTCGCGAAGAAGAGTGAAACTCTCAAGCAACCTCGCTGTCTAGTAGTCGTTTGAGATTTGCAACTGCCGACCACTAAGATGGTCGAAGGGGCCGCTAATGCGGTGACGTTAGTTTGCGAGGCAAGGTCTGTAGCTGCTTTCTTAATTTTATTTATTTAGTTTTGTTTCTTACAGTTTCTGATCGAATCCGAGGACATCGATGGATGCCGTCGAGTTCGGAGGTGGGCTGCAGGTCGACCGTGACATCACAGGCAAGGCACGGTATAGGCTATGTTAGGGCATCCGCGCCGCTAGGGCATGACAGGGAGTGAGATGAGAAAAGGAGGGTCGGGATTTTTTCTTGTGTTTGCTTTGGATCTCCACAGGATACGAATCCAATGATTGATGGGCGGCGACAGTACCCGAGTACAGTACCATCACGCCCCAACGGTAGGGCCAAAGTGGTTAAACAGCTGTCGCTTGCAATCAAGCAGAACATAGAAACAGTTACCTATGAGCTTGCTCATGGTGAGTCTCTCGTATTAGATAGGACATTGACGAGTGACGGATCATGACACAACTACCTAAAGTTAGGTCTGGAACAAGGTACAGAGCGTTAGACACCTGATAAATCATTGAGATTCAATCCGACGGGGGAAGTTATTACAAGAATCGGCAGTCATCGATCCGCTGGCAAGCAGTTAGTGATGAATACCATGGAAGTTGTCGCTTGGAAGTTTCACAAACCGCAATTCTACATACTAAATCTAGGAAGAAAAACTTGTGATGACGAAACGAGACGGAGAGAATGTCCAGATACAATCAGTGGTCCAAGGGCTCAACTGCTGTCTTGAAGAGAAGGATGTAAACCTTATCGATTGAGAAGTATAAGAAGCCTCCGAGCGAGTGTGTGACATAAGATCCGAAGCTAGTTCCCACAATGCAGTGCCAAGCTGGACCGTATGAACAATCGAACTCCTGCAATGGACAAACATGGGGAAAAAAAGTGAGATGTTAGGTGGCAAGGAAAGCCCATTCTTTTGCTTGAAACAGACAGGAAGTAAATTTGCATTTATATGCTGACTACTCGAGACAGGTTCAACGAGCGGCTAAAACTATTCTTGACATTGCAGTCTGCACAATTCCAGCTCTATTACACGATAGAGGCAATCCCAGTGTCCACACGTGCAGATAAGCACATGCATGGCAGTGGCAAAAGAAGACAGATTCTTTTGATTGAATTCTTTATTACACTTTCAATAAAGACCATAGAACCTTTTTAGAAACCAAAGGCCTGTACATCTTTGACAGTTTTGCAAGTGCAAAATACAGTCTACTGTCATATGTAAAGCTTAATTTAAAAGACTCGACAGCACTGCTTAACATACTGCTGCAGACCTAAAATTCGCAGCCAAGTCAGTGCAAATGGTAAATTACGAGGATTAAATGGTTAGAGAATTCCAAAAAGAATCTTAAGACTCCGATGGGGTATATCCACTAAACCCACTGCAAATACAACTTACCTAGGAATAATGGTCTGAATTAATAAATATCTTCTGCACAAAAGACTGATAAATTCAGATAAATATCCAGACAGGGTGAAGATAGAGTCCCCAAGTGGAGTACATGTTGACTAAAAAATATAGAATGAACTTGATGCGGCAAAAGACAAATTCAACAGGCACAACATCCACCTCAATCCTGACCATAAACCATTGAAAAGACGAATTTTCATGCTTGGCAACTATCCTTTCCTTCCATTACCAGAAAGAAGCCATGTTAAGCTCAGAAGGCATCATTCAATGGGCTCATATTTAAGTAGATCAATAGTGTGAGACAGACCACTTATGCTGATTTAATAGACAAACACCAGTTTCTATTGCAACAAACACAGTAAAACACTAATCTAAATGAATGCCATTAACTAAGGCTTCTGCCTCAGTCAGGCTTTACGTGATGGTCCAGAGTTAAACGTTACCATTATGTGCTTTCATGACTATTCTGCTGGGCTATCTTCATTCAGCAGTTTAGATCATGAAACTAGCAGAAAGTGGGGGAATATCGAAAACCAATGCACAAGAGCAGAAACAACACAAAATTATCTCACATAACATACGAAAGGAATATGGACACAGGAAATGAGGTTAAAAAAGTTACCAAAACTGTAAATAATTCTCCATATAAAAGCAAAAAGGAAATTAATATTTGACACCCTCATAATTCATACAGCAAGCTCTACCATTCCACCTGTAGCAAATTTTGCATGGCCAAAGCAAATAACACAGAGACAGAATTATAGCCAAAACACTCATACAGAAATAGGGACAGAACTATTCTCTTAGCATGAACAAAAGTATTCACATATACTAGGTCTACAATGGTATGATAGATGTAGCGATAGGTATTCACAGTTCAGACAATAATGTAAGTTTGTTAAGCACTCTGACATTGCATGGTGCCATTTGTTCCAGTGTCAGTGGTGAATCGATACCCTGGATTCATTGGTCTTCAATTTGTTTCCTATAGTTTCCCAGAATTAACATCAGCTAAATCTCTTGAACATATCCAGCATTGAGAAATGGCTTAAAATAATTAGTACACTGTCCACAACGTACAATGGGGTTGGGGAGACCAACAGGCCATTAGATATTCACCCAACAAGTGAACTCAGGATTACAATTCCAGCCATATTGTAACTCCATCCAGACGAAACAAAAGTCTTATTTGCATCTCATGCTCACAAGTAAGTAGGAAAGAATATGTTCATCCTGCTAGACATATCTCTAGAACCTACAAGGATATGTGATTGAGAACGACGAACTCAACCTGAAGATCACAGATATGAAAACAATGCACACCTCTTCATAGGCATGTCCTGATACTCTAAATAATGAAGAATTGGGAATATTAATTATGCCATGGTCGGGTGTACTATAACTGTTGTGTGAAATAGACTAAATGCATGTATTATTGCGAAGGCCAAGTTGTAAATCATGAGCATCAGAAGCTGCGTAATCTTTGCGGAATCTAGTGGCGTAGATAAACCCATCCATTGTAAACGGGGCAGGTAGCACGATGACTCCACCCACTTCAATTTGCACACGAATTTGGTGCAGAAAACCCATGAGAATGCCATTCTACCCTTAAAGGTTGTCAAAAAAAAAAAAGAAAAAAGTAAACCAGTGAATTCCATGCAGGTACGGAGAAGCAAAACACCCATGGGGGGTGTTGCTTAAACAGCCATTCTGCCGTTTTAAATAACTTATATAACTAACGATAATCAAACGTCGAAATTAAACAATCAAAGGAAGGAGATTAGACAACAGCCAACGTTCCCAGGAACTCTACTTTAATCGACGCGAGTGCGAACTCTCGGCCTGACCCGAGACTAAACCGTACGAAAATTCCGTGAGGATGAGTCCCCAGTAAGCAACATAGGTAAAGTCCTGGACCACATTTTCCAGTCGAACCGAAGCAAACAAAGCAAATGGACCACCGACACCAGCTACAAAAAACCGGGCAGAAGAAAAAAGAAAAAAAGCAAGAGTCTTTTCACCTTCTTAAGCGCGAGAGCGATTCGCTTGCTGTCGAGCTTGCCGCCGCGCATGGCGTCGAGGTGATCGCGAGCGCAGCGGAAGGCCTTGTTCTGCAGGGGGATCGGCATGTCCGCGGCCCGCACCCGGACGTTGAGCTGATCGTGCTGCTCCTGCTGCTCGACCGCCTTCTTCTTCTGTATCAGGCTGCTCAAGAACTTGCTCCTCCTCTCCAGCTCCTCTTCCGCTCCTCCCGCCATCTTTTCTCCGTCCCCTCTCACGCGCTCCCTCTCATAACTCGCAACGAGCACCGACCCACCAGCCAACGACCCCTCCGCCCTTCACGCCTTCACGCCTTCTTCAGAATGCTACTCGCATTCACGGGGGGCGCGGTGCTAGCGGCCGGTGCTCAGTGCGCTTCCGGTGTTTGATCAAATGACAGAAAGGGAGGGACAGAGAGAGAACAGTAAAGAGAGAGACGAAAGAAAGAAAGAAAGCGCAGCACAAGACCAGAGACAGTAGAGAGAGAGAGAGAGAGAGAGAGAGAGCTTCCCAACGGGGATACACGGGTCTCGATGGTGCCAAAGTAAAAGTCATTTAAAGTAGGATTGTCTTGCGTTTTTGTGTGGGTGTTTCCATCCATGGCTTCTCTTCTCTGCTCTTTTCGAACCTTTTTGCATTTTCTTCTTTGCCCTTTTCTCACGTAATGTCGATAAAAAAAAAAAAAACTGATATTATTTTTTTTTTTTATTATTTTTTGTCATAAATTGTTCTGTTAAATTACGTGCCAAATTTGCAAATGGCGCTTGTCCCAGAAAAAGATAAACAAGACTTAAGTCCCCACAATAATAAGTGACTCGTATTCTAATAATCGATAACAATTCAACATATTACTTAATAAATTAATTTTATAAATTTTGACCATAAAAAATCAAGTTTATAAATCAATCTTAATAAACCTTGTATTTTCCAAATTATTTATGTTTCGTGAATGGGTGCTCCCATGGTGCTAATTGGCATATGCTCATTCAAAATTTTTCTAATTTCCAAGTGTTAGAAATTGTTAAAAGAAAATGAATCTATAACCCATTTTGGTAAATCGGGCGAAAGATGAGAACCTTATGGGCAAGGGGATTGCTAACTCATCCTCGTCCTCTTACTTGTAAAATGAAAAAGAATGCTGTCCGAGATTATTTAAGCAGCTGATTATATTCCTCCGCCGATTGTTACTTGGCGTCATTATATTAAACGTTCCGCAAATGCCTCGCATTGCTCGTTAATAAAATCATTTATTTATTTATTTTGGGGTTAGTGTTTTGAAGCCTATTGACAAGGTCGTTGGGTTAGGTGAAGACGCACGGAGGAGGAGACAAAATCCAGTTGCAGGGCGCTTTGATCAGCGCAAAGCTGCCGACCCCAATCACCGAAACATGCCGAGGCCCACTCCTCCCGCTAATCAATGCCCCATTGTGAATATCCTATGTTTCGAGAAATTTTTTACTTGAGTTAAATCGTGAGTGGATTGTTTAATGGTAATCATCCTTATGAACACATGATGGCAAACGTGAGCCAACGAAAAGAAAAAGCACATCATGCCATGATTGCAACGCCGTGGAAATATCGTTGCTCGATTAGTGCATGGCTACATTTAAGCAATTTTTTGTTTTCTTCACTAAAATTCGAAAATATTATGCAAATTCCAAAAGTTATGAAAGAAAAACGGTATGTTATTGTATGTGTTCACATCTGAGTGTTGTAAAAGTTGATTGTTTGTTAAGTAAAATGTTTGGTTTACCATATCGAGTAGTGGCCTAATGGCCTAATGACAAAATGAGTCGCTTGCCTTCTAGAGATTATGAATTCAAGTAATAGGTTTTGATTGTTTGTAGCCTTGTGGTGGTCAAGGGACAAATGGGTCACATGTCTACTCCAAATAAGTTATGACTCAAATGAATAGAAGGTAGCAACCTTAGAGATTCGAGTCAATTCGGTAGTTTCAACATAAATAAAACATTAAATGACCAGCGCGAGAACCTATGGTCACACTAAGGGCAATGGATGTGGATTGCCTCTCACAACATCTAATTAAAAGAAGTGTGAATGTTTGGTGAAGTCATATCGTTTTCCAATGCTTAATAATTGACAAAGTCGAATTGATCTAATACTAAATGCTCAAAACAAGTTTTCATAAGGGAATTGTTGTCAATGTTTATCATGCCATATATATAGAGACCTATCAAATAGGTGTGTTAGACAATGTCGAAGGTGGACCAACCCAAATTGACTTATTTTTCGTGCGATTCAAAATTTAACGATTCATACCGATCCATATTACTAAAATAAATCCATGGTATAACCAAACTAAAGTAGAAGCACGAGGTGAGTGAGCGTCAGATCGAGTGAGGGTGAAAGAGACTAAAGAAAAAGCCATAGAGGTGAGTTAGGTTTAAATAAATTGTTAACACATTCAATATTCATATTATTTTGGGTCTAACTCATTTCTTGAATCTAACTAAACACATATAATAATATAATTTATTAAATATTGGTTAATAAATGAGTTTACGACATATTTTGATAGATCTACAGGAATTCATATTTTCACACGAGGGGCCTAAAATTTCTTTACGGGAGTCATAAAGTCCACCTTCAGAGCTAAAATGTGACCAAGACCCTTTAAAGCTAATCAGAACAAACGAATTAAGGAAAACGCCAAAGCAACCAGAAACAATGGCGAGATATAAACATAAATAAATAAATAAAAGGTGCATTGACCCCCTCCCCCCTCCCAAAAAAGAAAAGAAAAAGAAAAGAAAACGCAGAGAGTGCCGTTCCATGCGGCGGGAAAATTTTCCTCGGGTCGAGACAAAGGAGGATGCAAGTAGGCAAAAAAAGAAGGAAGGATGTAATTGGTGGGAGGCTGGGGCTGTGGGCCCCACTCACTATTCTCCTTTTGAAAGCCGGTCGGCTCCCTTTCGTACGAAGTGGGACCATCCGTTGACCGTCAAACTCAACGGGCGTGCCTTCGAATTGGACCGGATAGACGACGGACCCGGTTCGATGCGCCTTCGAATCGGACCCCGCGGGAGGCCAGATTTAGGTCCATGGGCCGTGATCGGATCGGGCTTAAACAGAGAGAGACTGCTCAGATTCCTCTCGATCAAGGATCGAGTTGAAAGAAAGAGGGGGCGCGTTGGATCTCTCTGCCGAGCCTCGATTCAGTTGACGTCTCGACGACGAGGACGAGATTGAGTGACAGGGACGACGGTGAAATGTAGATGGAACGGTGGCTGGTAGAGAGTGCAATGGCGCCGCCAGTGGTGAAAAATAGAGACTGGTGACAACGATGGTGGAAAAAAGAAGATTTGATCATTGGCGGGAGGGCCGATGGGCTAGCGTAGGCCCGATCGGGTTCAAATAGCTAACTGAACCGAGCAAGCTATTCCCCTATTGGCCCCCTAACTAGGCATCTCGGCCTGCCCAAAATCATCCAATTATTTGTTTAATAATGGGCAACCGTAGGCAAGAATCGTGTCTAATAAACAGGCTCGCCCACTGATCATGTAACGATCCAGTCCTCCGAGGTGAAGAGTGGTCTCGGGTCAGAGAGTCTAGATAAGGAGTGGCTTATAGGATGTTTTTAGGATGGTGAAGAGGACAGAAATATATCGAATTGTGTGCACCGAGCGAGAGGAAAACAATTTTGAAATTTATATGCGAAAACTGAAATAAACTCACCGATGCATCTCTTGACGTAACAATAATACTTAACTTCAGAATTTCAAAATTAAGCATGCTAAGGGGAGCATTTTCAAGATGAGCGACCTTGTAGAAAAGTGCCTATCTATGCAATAGAGGACAAAACCACGAGACTCAATACATGACAAATCAAATCGGACAATATATCGAGTAAGTTAAATTTAGGGCATCACGGGTCATGTTCGGTGGAGAGCAAAGCAGTCTTGGCACCGATAGTGGTCACCGAGCATCGGCATTTAGAGGCGATTTCTTTGGAGGTGGCTATGGCAAGCCACGACGACGGCAATAGAGGTGGCGTGATAAATGCAAGTTGGTGAATGTGGCTAGCCGATGCAAAGAGAGGAGGAGAGACGGGGTGAGCTAAGGTTAGTCGTCCGTTGGGAGCCGGTCATAAACTCTCCATATCCATAATGATTGTATTAGGATACATTCAACACCTATCCGGCATTACTTAGTACATTGATTCTGTGAAGCAATATAAGTAAACTCACTTTTGTCTTTCGCATTGTTAGGATACACTAACAATAGCGATTATTTACTTACAACATTTAACTTAAAAAGTATTTAAAGATGCGGATCCAGATGAGATCGAAAGGATCAACGCTTCATGCCCTCCTCCACGACCGGAGCCACCGGCGGCATCGGAGCCATTGCCACCCCATGATTTTGCCTCTCCACACTCTCGCGCCAACCTATACGTGTCACCATATGAAATAAACCATCTATCTTAAAGTTCAATGATACGAATTTGAATCGGAATGAAATATGTCCTCAATATAAATATTACCTAGGGACGGGTTGAATCCGCGGTTTTGGAGCTCGCGATACTCTTGGGTGAGGGCGCACGACTCGCAAAGGCAGTGGAGGATGAAGTCCTCGGCGGCGTTCCCGTGGATTTTGTACTGCTTCCTCATCTCCAGACGGTAGAAGAAGGAATAACAGCATGCACACCCAGTTAACCAAGCGATGAGGAAGTAGATTGCGCCATTTAGACCACAAGCTGCAGGCATATGAATTATGATGATTTGACCACCAACAATCGATCATCTATCTTGTATACATGCGTTAGAAATTTCCTAGTATGATTAAGTTATGCCAGTCGATACATTATGGAATGAAATATACAGTAATATCATCCATCAGATTCGAGAGTTTTTACATTTGAAATCACACTTGCTAGGGAAAATTGGAGACACCAAATCAGACTCAACAGTCCAATGAATCGATCAGTTTTTATACTTTACATTGGAAAATTTGGATCTGCCAAAGTAGAGAAAGGCTAGAGGAATAATGACATAGGCGGTCAGTGAACTTTTATTTAATGTTAGAATGCGATTCTTAAACTTTTTTCTTGTTCAATCTACTCTTGAAACTTCCGAAAAATCCAACCCGGGTGGTCTTTCCGCTGTAAGTTCAAAACTGTTAGCTGACAGTCATAATTTATGTTAACTAGGCGTTACAATTACCACTCTAGCATCCATGTAGCTTACATATGGTTCCAACGTTACGTCTCTCTCCCTCTTATCATTTTGGCTCGAAAAAGAACGGACAAGAAGGCTTGCCGATTGGGAAAACGACATGACAGCCCACCCCGATATTCTAGCCTATCAATGCTAACGTGGCATAGAGCTACATTAAGTCAGTGTTGAAAGTTTGGAGACTCCATTGAAATAAATAAATAAAATATTCAAGAAGCATATTATAGATATTGAGAAAAAAATTTCAAGAATCACCTCTGACATTATCACAAAATTAAATGAGGTCAGGACCAAATTTTAGTCAGGGCTATAAAGGAGTTGGGTCCGGCCAAGTTGAGTTTTCATCATACCCAATTTGCCTCGAAACCCCTATAGGGGTGCAATTGACTTGACCCACTTGAGACCCGAATATCATATAATCCAAAAGAATGGGTCCGACCGGCTCCAATCATCTGAACTCAGATCTAAGGTTTCGTCTTCATTGCCCTTGCCTAGAGAGAGAAGGGGAGAGTGACGGAGATCGAACCATGCTCTAGGGAAGTCGAAAAGCCCATGCTAACCTGACCCCAACTCGACTCTAAACCCTAACAATACCAACATCAAAGAATACCTATACGAATAAAACTAAGTCTTGGCCTCAAAATATCGTAAATTTAGGTCCGGGTCAAGTGGGCTAGTACGGGTTTTTTGACCCCCTGATCTTAGTAGGTGGATGTAATTTTCATCATAATGACAATACCTAAATCCAATAATTTAGCGTGGTCCTGGACCCCAGTCATCATTTTGGCCGCGTCCTATTGCGCAAATGGCAAGAAGAAAATTATAGTAAATAACAAATGGGTTCATGGTCCTGTCGGCACATGTTTGAATAAAGCTGTTGGCTTGTGGGGCTTAGCCTGACAATTTGATTAGTCAAAATCCACCCCAATATTCTCTAATAAAATACACACGAATATCCCCCTCTTTCTAAGCTTCTTCAAGATCCAACTTAACCAAATTCTCTGCACTCTCTCTTCCTATGTAAACCTCAGATTTTCGCTCAAAACTTAGGATTTCAGTTCCGTCATCGAGCGCTTGTAGGAGAGTTAATCACTCTACGGTTGCTTACCAACGAGTCGAAATCAACTTCCGACTCGTTGAGGAAGAAAAAAAATCGAAACTAGGCACCATACGTTAAGTGGCGATTTCATTATCTCTTTGTAGAGTTTAAGCTGGGGTTTTAAGTTACTTACAGGAAGCTCCTCTGTCGACGATCTCGGAAATCTGGCCGAAAGTCACGCAGGGACACCAGAAGCTAATGCAACCTGCACAAAATCATCATCAATCAACTAATTATTGACTACAAATACAACATACTCGGAATTGCGCACTGCCTGTTAGTGTTTTAGAGTTTCACACAAATCGAACTAGAGATAACTTCACTCATCACCTGTCTTCAAGGATCGACATCGATGAACTTACAGCGTTCCAAGTCGGAGAAGCAGTCGCAGAGATCCGTGGACCAGGCTACGTAATCGAGCGATGGAGGCAAAGCAACCACCGGAACTCCAGTCACCGGCGGCGGAGGCGGCAGCTCCTTCTGGGAAGAAGCAGCCTTGTCAGCAGACTCTGGGTCGTTTGGTGCGCCCATCTTTTCCACACACAGAGAGGATTGCTTTGTTTGGATCTTGTGTTTTGGGGATAACCATTGTTGATATTATATAAGCATTAAGGAGGAAAACTGGCTTTGTCCTTTACGGAAAGTCAAGTGGACCCAGACTTCTGACCCAAAAAAAAAAAAGTGTCCCAGACTAATTGACCGAGGTTCATTTGTTTAGGTATTTGCTTTGAATTGAAGAGTGCTGATTGAGTCTTTTCCTCAACTAGAGTGTTTTTCAAGCATTGGCACGACCGACGCATTCACAAATTACAACAGCTTATAGCAACTTTCGAAAAACGATCTCATCCAATTTTGAATTGTTATAATTTTAAAATATGTATTACCAATCATAAAATATATGGTATAGTACAATACAACAACAATTTTACCAAGCAGGCTCTCGTTTAAATGTAAATATTGATGATGTCCATATATGCAATCTTCCGTAGGTGATAATTTTCCTGATTCTCTATTGGAGGGTCATATGTGGACATGACTCACATATAAATATATTGGATGATTTTTGCTTGCTTGTAAATATTAGATATTGACTGAAATGTAATAAGTATGTGCTACGATTAATCAGATGTGATAGACAAATTATTTCGCCTTTACTTCATCTTTGTGTTAGTATCTAAATAGCATTGCACCCTCCGCGATCATTTTAGGGTGATCAACTGGATCTGCGCACTACTACTAGTGCTTTTGTAAAATTATGGTTGCCGGTTTTCAATGATTAAAGCCCAATGGACGATAATTGATGTCCAGTTAACATATCAAATCTGACTTTAAATTTAAAAAAAAAGAAAAGAATGCGTCCTACTATGCCTTGAAATCTCGAGGACTTTGCAACTTCAAACTACTAGAATAATGTGCAATAATGGTTAAATAAATAAGGAAAATTTTATTAAATAAGAACAAATGACTTACATTCTTGGATGCCATGCTTACTCGATGTCCTAATATTTACATGTACTTCTTAAAGGAAATCAATGAATTTTGTAGAGAAAGAAAAAAGCTTTCACGACATGACCGAAAGCTTTTATAATCACAAACGACTACGCTGAATTTAAGAACCTAATCTAATCAGAATTTGAAATTCAAACTTAAACTAAGTCTAATCCAAATCAACCTACTACAAATGATTTTCTCATCTTCAAAGTCCAATGGCTATTGACGATTCCTTATGTCTCTTGATGTTGCGTAAGTCGTGCTCATAGCGTGTACTGCCTATGTCAAATGTGGTGAGTCTTGCGTGTGCTGAATTTTTGATTCCTCTCGTATCTTTAACAAGTCTTTCCATTATGCATCTTCACGTTACTTTAGGGATGATTTATATTTGCCCCTAACCCTTTAGCAATGGTTGTCCATTTGTCGATAAATCCTTCTCAACTCAATCTTTAACCACCTGTCATTTTTTGAGTTAATCACTCATCGCGACGTAGTATAATCTTCACTTAAGCTCCGCCCATTGGAAACTCTTGATCGATGAATTCATTAAACATTCTACCGATGGGCTTTGTGGGCCAATTGTATTATTATAGCCTTTGTGATTGACGAGCTTGTTTACACAGTCTATCAAGTAGATACTATGAGTTAAATGTCTTGTTATGGCTTGGTTTGATCCACTAGCCTCTCTATGTTTGGGCCCAAAAATTGGTCTTGGTGTCAATACATACATGTGGTGCTCAAGCTCAAACATGCATTAACTTTCTTGCTAGAGATCTACGCCATTAGAAAGCTAAGATACTTGAGTTTGACTTGAATTGATTGCAATCAACTTCTATAGACTCAAGCTATGGTTTAATGTTCTCGATTAAGCGCACAAGCTTGTCGAGGTGAGTTTTGGTGAGTTTGAGCTGTACTTAACAAAATGCTCCATTAGTTTGACTCGATTCAAGAGAAGGTGAACCGATCTCGAGTGATTATCAAGCCCGGTTTGTCTCGAGTGATTTACGTGGAAAACTCTTGCAAGAAAAATTATAGGGAAAGAAAAAGCAAAATCCATTATAGAAATTCAAAGATTAAAAAAGGTGGCTCTGAAAATTTAAGACTTTTTCCATCTCAACTTCTTAGCCTAATAAATTGAGAAAAAACAACATTTATATTACCCCAAGTCCTGACATTGGCCCAAGTCCATAAGAATGCAAGACATACTCACTAGTCAGCACACACATATATAGAGAGAGAGGCTATTATGGTTAATACTAGATGCAGTGTTCAACTCTATGCTTGTGGTGATTCATTTTCGGGACACCTTTCTCAGCCTTGTAGTGGCTAAGCTACTCTATCATTGATAAGGTTGTAATCGAGACGAGTCGAGCTAAGCGCGACATCAACTAGACCCGCATACTTGATGTTCAAGTTCGACTGACTATTAATTTTCTTGCTCAACCTCTATTCAACTGAAAAACTCAAGATACTCAGGCTTGACTCAAATTAACCACAACTGACTTAAAAAACTCAAATTTGACTTTAATGTTCTTGAGTCTATGTAATTTTGGGGATATTATGCATGTCGTTACAATTATTACATATAATATATGTATATGTATATGTATATGTATATGTATATAATAGTAGCTTGATTAGGCTCACAAGTTTGTCGAGTCAAGTTTTGATGAGTCCAAGCTATACTTGACAAGTGGTCAAGTATCTCAAACTTGATTCCAAACAAGGTGAACCAATCTAGCCAAACTCGAGTTATGTCCCGGCTTGACTCAATTTCCGATTGATCTCCACCGTACCCCGATAATGACGCAATCTGAGTGCTACACTTACTTAATCCGCGGAATACATGTTTTTAATCAATTAAAATAGAAGCAAACGGCCATTATCAGAATTTTGGAGTATTACGTCTCTTCATTGTGAGGCACTCATTCAACTCTCATCCTTATCTAAATTAATGAGCGGTTTGACTTTTATTGTGACAATATATGGTATGATTTTATTAGTATGTCAAAAAATGAAAAATACTCATCTTTCGTTTCAAGAATACAGTAAAAACTATACTACTAAAATAAATCCAAAAAAATCTTTACATACTATTGTATATCTTATGCACCATTTATTTCACCAAAAATAGATAATTTGAAAATTATTTTTATAGAAAAGATTGCTTGTATTGTTTGAAATATTTAGTCGATGAAAAATATTTTCATTATCAGTAATATACTAAGTTTAAATATTTTCATGGATGATGAATTTTTTTTTTCATTTATTCATCTTTATACATGATATAAACTATTATTTATTGAAAAATATTTTGTAAATTATTTTTTTCGTGAAACAAATAAAATGTAATTGAATTTTTGGCATCATTCCTATTCACAAGTATCATGTGTGCTCTTCAACTATAGTTATCCCTCTGGCGATGAATCCTAGATGACTCGATCTTCAATTTTTTTCATGTTTCATGTCAATTATCGCTACATTGCACGGTCTTCACTTAAACTCTATCCAATGAAAACTCATAATCAATGATTTTGTCACACGTTTTATTGGTCAGCTTTATGGGCCAATCGTATTGTTACGACCTTTATGACAGATGAGCTCGTTTAAATATTCTATTGATAGGGCCTTACGGGTTGAGTGTTCGACCAAAAGTCTCGGCCTAAACATAGAAGCTAACTGAAACTATATTCATAAAATGGATCAAAATCTTTACATTCTAAGTTATTTTTTGTTTATTGAATTTCCTTTTTATAATTTCTCTTCGCAAGTACCGTGTGCACTGCTTTTCCAGTTATATGTTATTAACTAAATCACAGAATGGTGGAATCTTTCTTAAGGGGGAGATTTACATCTTTAGTTCCCCTAAACATGAATGATACAAGATCATTAAAAATATATAATTGCTGAGATTTGTTTTCCACTTTTTTTTTCCCTTGATCACTTATTTTTTCCTTCTATTTGTGCTTCTTCTTCTTTTCACAATAATTCTTTCGATGATTTATTAGTACTATTCGATTTATCACACTTGATAAATAAGAAAAGACATTCACTACTTTCTACTTTCTGATATTTAAGGATTAAAAAGAATGGCGGAGTCAGTGACGGATCGCATTCGCTTATCCATTAATAATAACATAAATTACTATTTGAAGGCTAAATTTTTCATCCAAAAAATGAAACTCTCCACATGGGTAGGGTGATCTTCGCGCACCACTCATTAAGATTTTTTGTGCCTTTTTTACTGCGGAGAATAGAGTCTAAGGGTGGGCTGAGAAGTACCCGAGTAGGCCCACGAGTGGGGCGTTGATGTAGGTTGTGGGCTCGAACTCCTGGAAGAAGGGTCCGGGAAGGCGTTGGTGACGTTGGGCCTGCCGACCACAGCCCCAACCAACAGGTTGGCGTTTGGGTCCGGTCTGAGGAAGTAGCGGGACCCCAAGAAAGAATCCTGCTTAAAAGTGCCCGATGGACAAAGTCAAAGCTTGAAAAACTTGTCCACTTGAAGGTAGTTTACTTGCTTACTTGTTAGAGTAAGGGCTTACCACTTTTTAATTAGATGCCCTTCTTACTGCAATCCTTAGGAGTCCAACTAGCTGGCTTGGGAATAGGAAATTCTTGTTTGTCAACCTTAGCATTGGTCCAGCAGTGACTTTGTTCTTGCCGGCTGAAGCGTTCGATTCATTAAATACCGAGAGAGACTTTTTCTTTATAAAAGTGGGATTCCTAGCTATCCTTCCATCTGCCCTTTAGGCAGAGGAAGAGTGTCGGAGATGAGGATTCGTATTCCATTCAAAGAGTGAACAGCCGGTAGCCAATCGATCAGGCGTAGTAGCTACATCAAGCTAGATTAGCTCGCCTTAGGGTGATTAAGAAGATAAAAAGAGCCTAGCGTTCGATTTCGAAGAAAGATTGATTTTCCTTTCTTCTTAACCTGTGCACTATGTTCTGGTTCACTAAGTTGGAAGATAGAGTTGGGGCGAGGTCTACGATGTGATACTATACCCCAACCCAACTTGCTCTGACACACGGTCCTCTCTTTCTATTCATCGGTAAGCGGACCGTGAGAGTGTTGGGGGGGTATCCGCTTTTGACTGATAGAAAGCATCTCTCTTTTTTCCCTCCTGACCGAACTCGCCAAAAAAATCACAATTCGAATTAGGATGTCTCTTGTCCTCCGATATGCTACTCCCTCATCTTCTATCCTGTGCCTAAGTAGTTGAAGGGGTCAAGTTGCATAATCCTCCTTGCATCCGATGTGGACTCAATCAACACTAATGTGGCATTTCACATTAAAAGAAAATGCAAGCGTGTAGTGGTATACTTAATGGATGGACTACATAAGTGAATGCTAAAAGTTAGGAGACTCCATCGAAATATTTAAAAAAAAGGGTTTGGGAAGCAATTGTGGATATTAAGGAAAAAAACCACTCGTGACATTATCACAAAGTTAAATAAAGTTTGGACCTATGACAAAAAAAAAAGTTAAATTAAAATAAAGTTGGGACCAAAATTTAGTTAGGAGTGTTAAGAGGTTGAGTTGGGCCAGTTTTTACTATAATCAACCCATCCCGAAACTCTACAAAGTTGCGATTTATTTGACCCACCCAAAATTTGAATATCATATAACCCACAAGTTGGGTTGGGCTAGGCCAAGCTATCTCTAGGGTTCTCTCCTCGAGTGCTTGTGCAGAGAGAGGGAGATTGGGTTGTGCTCAAGGTGTCAAACAGCCCATGCCAGCCCGACCCGGCCCATTTCCAACCCAAATGATACCAACATCTAAAAATCTCTACCCGAAAAAGAGTAAGGCGGTTGAGTTGGTGTGGACTTTTTTGACACCCCTAATTTTAATAGGTGAATGTAATTTTGATCATAAGGACAGTATCTAAATCCAATAATTCAGCGTGGTCCTGGTAATCAATTGGGCGCGTTCTATAGAGAAACTGGCAGGAAGAAAAATATAGTAAATGACAAATGTGTCCGTGGTCCTGTGGGCACATGTTTTAGGCAAAGCTGTTGGCTTGTGGGGCATAGCCTGACGATTTGATAACGCAAGATCGACCCCCATATTCTCTAATAAAAAACACGCGAATATCCCCCTCTTTCTAAGCTTCTTCAAGATCCAACGTTACCAATGGCCCTGCACTCCCTCCTCTCATGGAAACCTCGGATTTTTCCACAAAATTTAGGATTTCGATTCCAACCTCGAGCGCTTGTAGTAGAGTTAGTCTCTCTATGGTTGCTTATCAACGAGTCGAAATCAATATCCGACTCATTAAGGAAGAAAAAATCGAAAATGGGCACCATATGTTAAGTGGCGATTTCATTATCTCTCTATTGAGTTTGAGTCGGGGTTTTTAGTTATTTACAGGAATCTCCTCCATCCACAAGGACACCAAAAGCTAATGCAAACTGCACAAAACCATCTTTAATTAACTAATTATTGATTATAAATACAACATACTCCGAATCGCGAATTGCCTTTTTAATGTTTTGGAGTTCCACATGAATCACAGTAGAGACATAGTTTCACTCATCGCCTGTGCTTCAAGGAGCGACGTCTATGAACTTACAGCTTTTGAAGTCGGAGAAGTAGTCGCAGAGATCCGTGGACCAGGCTCCGCGATCCAACGATGGAGGAAGAGTGACCATCGGAAACTCTAATCGTTGACAGCGGCGGTAGCATTGTAAGGAGACTCTAGGTCCTTTGGTGCGCCCAACTTGTCCAGAGAGAGAGAGAGAGAGAGAGAGAGAGAGTTGCTTTGTTGGATCTTGTGTTCGGTGGATGACCATTGTTGATATAAGCAACGAGCGATTATAAGTTTCGTACGGATTTCACCTAAAATTTAAAACTTATCCTTGGAACAGGTTGCTTAGCTTTTGGAACTTATAATCTACTTTGGAACCTAACCTACTCTATCAAAGGGTCCAAGGCCGGTTCTAAAGTCTATCGAGGTTTCACTTATATTATTAATTGAACAATTGTAATGAATTATCATTTTTAATGACACTACTTACCACTACAATTTATTGATAATAATTTATATTTAGAGACACAAAAATATAAAACATTAACAAAGTAAAAGTATTAGTCATTAAATGAAAGCTCATACTGATAATTATAGATTATATACTCATTATTAAACATCATGGAATGATTGTGTGAAGACATAGACTAAGAAAAAAACAAAAACTTGTTATGGGTTTTAAATTCTAAATTCCACCAATCTAGAACTTATAACCTATTCGTCAAAACAGATTCCCTAATTTTTGGAATTTAGAACCCACTCTGCATACTATAGAATATGGAATTGGAAAATTTCTATCAATCTGATTTTTAAGTTCCAGATTTTATCCTGAATTCATGCCCAACTCTACTTAATCTTATGTAAGTAGAATGAGGAAGATTGGCTTTGTCCTTTATAGAGAGTCAAGTGGTCCCAAACTAATTGACTAAGGTTAATTTAATTAAGTATTTGCTTTTACACGAATGCTAACTGAGTCTTTTCCTCAACTGAAGTGTTTTCCAAGCACCGGCACTATCGATGCTTATCAAATTACAACAGCTTATAGCAACTTCTGAAAACAGTCTCATCCAATTTTGAATTGCGATAGCTTTATAATACCTATTACCAATCATAAATTATTCAGTACAGTACAATATAACAACAGTTTTCCCTAATGGGCTCTCAATTAAATGTAAATATAGATGATGCCCATATATGTAATCGACCGGAGGTGATTTTTTCTTTGGCTCTCAATTGGATAGTCATATGTGAACATGACTCACATATAGATATAACTAATGATTTTTACTTGCTTGTAAATATAATATACCGATGGAAATGTGATAGAGGTATGTGTTACGATCAATTAGATGTGATGGACAAATTATTTTGCCTTTCACTTCATTTTCGTGTTTGTATCTAAAAAGCACTGTCCCCTACGCGATTTTTTAGGGAGATTAACTAACCAGCAAAAAAGCACTACTACTTGCGTTACTGTTAAATTATGGTTGCCGGTTTTCAATGATTAAAGCCCAATGGACGGTGATTGATGTCCAGTTAACATGTCAAATCTAACTTTAAATAAATAAATAAATAATTTATTAGATGGGTTTTAACACGTTTTGAAATCTCAAGGACTTTGCAAAATACTAAAATGATATGCAAATGATGATTAAAAAAATAAGGAAACTTTTATTGAATAGCTTATATTCTTAGATGCCATGCTTGCTTGATGACCTAATTTTTACATGAACTTTTTAAGGGAAATCAATGAAGTTTATAGAGAAAGTAAAAAGCTTACAAAACATGACCGGAAGGCTTTTATAACCACAAAAAAAGTACACTGGTACACTGAATTTAAAAAACCTAATCAAATTAGAATTTGAAATTCAAACTTAAACTAAGTCTAATCCAAATTAATCTACTACAAATGATTTTTCTCATCTTCAAAGTCCAATGGGCTGTTCCTGATTCCTGATGTTGCTTGATTCTTGCTCATAGTATATTGTCTATGAGTTGAATTTTGATACCTCTTGTATTTTTAATAAGTCTTTCCAATATGCATCCTGACATTTCTCCACAAAAATTCCTAACCTCCTTTTGACTTGCACGTTACTTCAGGGATGATTTATATTTGCTCCTAACCCTCTTGACTATAGTTTTTTTTGTTGTTGTTGAAAACCCCCTTAACTATGGTTTTTTAATTGGTCAATGAAACCTTCTCGACTCAATCTTTAACTTTTTTTCATGTTTTGAGTGGATCGATCATTGCCACGTAGCATAATCTTTACATAAGCTCTGCCCATTTGAAACTCGTGACCGATGAGTTTGTCCAACATTCTATCCGAGGTATTCTTACGGCCTTTGTGATTGACGAACTTATTTACACAATCTCTCAAGTAGACACCATGAGTTAAATGTACAGTTATGGCTTGATTTGAATCACTAACTTCTCTATGTTTGGGCCCAAAAATTGGTCCCGATGTCAATACATGAAACTTGGTGCTCGAGCTCAAACATGCATAAACTTTCTCGCTCGAGTTCTACTCCACTAGAAAACTGAGATACTCGAGTTCAACTCAAATTGATTGCAATCAACTTCTAAAGACTCAAGACTCGAGCCATGGTTTAAAGTTCTCAATTAAGTGCATGATTTTGTCGAGGTGAGTTTCGGTGAGTTTAGTTCGACTGGATTCGAAAGTAGGTTAACTGATCTCGAGTAATTATCAAGCTCAAATTCATCCCGGATCAAAGAGAAGAAGAGTGCCGATCTTATATGTTTCCTCAAGCACCTTAGTCCCGCTATCTTTTGATATATCTCCAGATAAGCAAAACCCTATCGACAACAACAACTGAAAATTGTTCAATAATTTGTTCCTTTGAGTAGAAAGATTTATCATTATATACGTACAAGTGCTGCACTTAACCTAACTCGCTGACTATCATGTTTAATTAATTGAAATAAACGTTAAAAGGCCGTCAAGAGCGTGTACCAGCCCTTTGTCTTTTGGACTTTTGAAGTATTACATCTTATGGTTTGATTTTTATTCTACTCGTTTGTCAAAAAATGGAAAATTTTGACAACAACAGTGAAACTATATCCACTAAATGCAAGAAAACCTTTACATGGTATTTTAATTTCTATGAATTGAATTATATTTGCACTAAAGAAAGGTTTATGACTAAATTGACGTAAATACAAAAAGATTTAGAATTTTTCTAACATTATTCCTAACAAGAAACTTAATAGTCAGTAGAGCTCAAGCATCAAGTATGTGAGTTCAGTTGATCTCGAGCACAGCACTACATTCTCTCAACATGTCTCGATTGCAACCTTATCAATGATAGACTAGCTTAGCCACTACAAGGCCAAGAAAGGTGTCTAAAAAATGAATCACCTCAAGCATAGAGTTGAACATTGCATCTAGTATTAACTATAATAGCCTCTCTCTCTCTCTCTCTCTATAAAATGGTAGTGTCCCATGAAGTTGCAAGATAAATAAACTAGTTGCGGTTGGCGTTTAGGATTTGACTAATGAATTAAGATGACGTTCCTAACAAATGAAAGAGATTTAATCTAAGCAATTACGTCTTGAACCTGTCCACATTTGCAATACATTAAATTTCTTTCACATTCAAGTCGCCCGCATGAAGCATCCCCCGGTTTGAACTCTTCAAAAATCTGATGGAAAAATTATAATTGAAAACAAGATGCTGACAACCTTACAAACTTTTTATTGTTATACGGTCGTTATTAGGAAAAGTTCAACTGATCTTGGGGATGTAATGTGGAACCTAGGTACAAACACGAAAACGTAATGAAAGTCAAAATAATTAATCTACATTATCCCATTGATTGTATCATGTACCAATTATTATTCTGTTGGTTCTTATATCATCAGTTACGTTTACACGCAAGTGATGTGTACGATTGATAAGAGAAATGACCTCTCAAACAAGAATAAGGGAAAATAAACTTTCGGTATAGTGCAAATTTGGACATCATTATATTTAAATACAATTAAGTTTATGTTTGGTATAGTTATTGTTATGTTGTATCGTATCTTAAAACTATGTCAACTCAAAATTGGGAAAATTACAAAAAAAGTAATCAAACATATTGTATTTATGTCAATTTAGTCTAATAATACGACGGATTGACAAATTTTTTAAAGGTTTAGAACTGAAGTGACATAAATGTAATAAATTTAGAGTTTTTTTTTGTGATTTTCTCTCGAAATGAGATAGTTTTTCAAAAGCTATTAAGTAATTCAGGAGGTGTTGTAGGGTCGGGGTGTCTGTAAAACACTTTACTCAAGGAAGACTCGATGAGCATGCATACATAAATGCAAATACCTAAACTGAATGGACCCGGTCAATTAATTGAGGAAGACGCAATTAGCAGGTGCCACTTGACCCGGCAAAGGACAAGCCAGTCCCTCTTGGCATGCTTATATAATATGAACCATAAACGTCCGGTAAACAAAATATCCAAGCAAAGCAACTCTCTCTCTCTCAAAAGGATGGGTGCACCTAACGACCCGAATGCTCATGACAGGGCTGCTCCTTTCCAAGAGCCTTCACAACCGCCGCCGCCAGCGAATGGAGTTCCGGTGGTCGCTCCGCCTCCACGGTTCGACTATGTCCCTTGGTCCACGGGTCTTTGCGACTGCTCCTCCGACTTCAAACGCTGTAAGTTCGTAGATGTTACTCCTTGAAGCACAGGTGATGAGTGAATCTGTGTCTAGTGTAATCTGTGCTTAAACACTGAAAGGCAATAGCAATTTCGAGTACGTCGTATTTATTTGTAATTCACTAATTAATCAATGTGATGGCTTGTGCAGTTTGCATTACGTTCTGGTGTCCCTGCATCACGTTCGGTCAGGTTTCAGAGATCGTCGACAAAGGAGCTTCGTGTAAGTGACTTATAAAACTGCAGCTTAAGCTTAGTAGAGAGATAAATGAAATTGCTATTTAACCCATCAGACCTATTCTCAAATTATTCTTTCTTCACTAGCGCTCGATGGTGGAATCAAAATCCTAAGCTATGTGCGAAAATCCAATGTTTACATATGTCAAAGTAGGAAGAGAGGGTGCAAGGAATTTGGTAACGTTGGATCATAGGAGGGGGATGTCCCCGGTATACTTGATTAGGGAATATGGAGGTCTCTTTTGCATGATCAAAAATTGTAGGAGTACTTTAGGCAGGCTTATCCAAACATGTGCCGACAGGACCAAGAACTTATTTACTACTTTTGCTTCTTGCCAGTTGCTCTATTGAATGCGGCTAGTTGATGACCATGACCTGCTGAACTAATGGGTCTAGATACTGTAATTATGGTCACAAAATGGGGTCGCGCTCTTGTCATAAATTATGTTTATCGAGCCAAAATAGTGATATCGATTGTCATGTCGCTTTTCCAAATGTAAAAATCATTTTCTTTCCTTTCTTTTTTGGCCGATATAAGAAGCCTAAAAGAGATATGATGTTGAAATGATATTTAAGCCACATGAATGCTAGCATGGTATGTCTAACATCAAGTGAACATAAATTATGACCATGTTAGTTAATGATGTTAGAATTTATAATATAAGGGTTGCATTGGTTGGATTTTTTAAATTTCTATGAATAGATCTAACAAAGAAAAAAAAAATTAGGACCACATTAAATGTCGAAGAAAAAAGTTCATGGATTACCGGCGTTAATATCACTTTGACTTTTGTCGACTTTGATAGGTCAAGATTCTCCAATTTGAATATAAAACGAGTCTGGTTCATTAAATAGTTGAGTCTGGTTAATGTCTCTCTTTTTTCCTTAGCAACTGTTATTTAACATGTAAAAATTCTCTAAATTGATGAATGATTTCACTGTATAATTCATTCCGTCATGTATTGAATGGCATAACTTAATCATGGGAGGCAATTTCTAACACATATATACAAGATAGATGATCGATTACCGATGGTCAAATCATCATAATTCATATGCTTGCAGCTTGCGGTCTAAATGGCGGAATCTACTTCCTCATCGCTTGGTTGACTGGGTGTGCATGCTGCTATTCCTTCTTCGACCGTCTAAAGATGAGGAAGCAGTACAGTATCGACGGGAGCACCATCGAGGACTTTGCCATCCATTGCTGCTGCGAGGCGTGCGCCCTCACCCAAGAATATCGCGAGCTCCAGAACCGTGGATTCGACCCGTCCCTCGGTAGTAATATATTGAGGATATATTTCCTTCGGATTCATATATGTGTCATTGAACTTTGATATACTTGTACAGTAGTCAATTTGACATGGTAACATGGTATAGGTTGGCTTGAGATCGTGGAGAGGCAAAATCACGGGGTGGCAATGGCTCCGATCATGGAGGAAGGCATGAAGCGTTGATTGTTTCGAGCTCGTTTGAAACACATCATCAAATGACTCATAAGCATCGTGTTATGACAATGTATTTGCTATTGTTAGTGTATCATATTAATGTGAAAGACAAATGTGAGTTTGCTTATATTGCTTCATAAATTGATGAAATAAGTAATGCGTGATATTATTGTTAGGTGTTGAATGTCAATCATTTGTAACCTCTATAAGCAACCTGTATTTGCTTAATGTGAAAACCATAATGCTTTTCCAAGACTCAAATCCATTCAAAATACTTCAATACTCATTATGAGATTCTCTGAGACTTTGGCTACCTAGAAAAATTTGAACTTAGAAATTGTTTTGATATCATGTGAAATTTTATGAAATCACTGCTAATTGTTGTAAAAATTTAAGTTTTTAAATGAAAGTATGGCTTATTATTTAAATATTATGATGCTTAACAAACAAAAAATTTCAAATTCATCGAAGATGAAAAGTAATCTAGACTCCTTAAAAGTTTGAGGAATAATTTTCAGAAAATAGAACGAAATAACGGAAAATCAGAATTAGGAAACAAATTTATGGTGGGACCACTCAAGATTTATTGCTTATAATAATTCAAATTTAAGGATAATTTTGTTTATGTCCATAAAAAGCGTTGTGTCTCAAGCAACTTAGGGTGTGGAAATAGCGCCTATTAGCCAAAAAGGAACGAAAACAAATGGAAAAAAACAAGGAGCTTTAAATGCGTTTGTTTGATGAAAGATGAATAATTTAAAATACATTTTCTTGAAAATGGTCGATTATATCACTTATAAAAATAAATAAATGAAAATTAATTTTATGGTTCATGAAAATTTTTAAACACAAATAATTGTCGATAATAAAGATGTTTGACTTAATTATTTTAAGCAATACAAACAACCATTTTTAGAAAAAGTATCCTAAATTATTTATTTCACAAAAAATAAATGATTTTATTACCCGTTCCACATGAGAAGGAGGATATGGGGTTCAACTCCCCATCTTCTTAGAGAGGTTAGGGTGTTAATGTTTAGTTTTAGGTGTGGATTTCAATTTTCACGTTTTACAAAAAAGCAAAGTGAAAGAGTGAGAGTGAATTGAGAGTAAGCATATGATAGACAAAAAAAATTGATAAATATCTTCCCAAAATGATTGTTTGCATGCTTGAAATAATTAATTAATGAAAAATGTATCAACAACAATGTCATTTAAACATTTTCGTGGACAATAGCTATATTTTTTATTGATTCATTTTTATAAATGATACAAGTAATCTATTTAGGAAATATTTTTTAATTGATTTATTTTTTGCGAAACAAGCAATTTGACTTTTATCGTGACAATATATGATTTGACTTTATGGGCCAATCGCATTGTTTTGTTCTATTTTATGGGTCTATCGTATTGTTGGGACATTTATGCTTGACGAACTTGTTTAAATAGTCTATCGCATGGCCTTATGGGTTGAGTGGGTTTTGATGTTGACATCAGACCTAAAGTTTGAGCCCAAACATACAGGAGCCAACTGAAATTATATTCATAAAATGGATCGAAATCTTTACATGCTAAGTTATTTTTTGTTTATTTAATTTCTTTTTCTTTTTTATAATTTCTCTTCACAAAAACCATGTGTACTTTTCTACTAATACGGAATTGACTAAATCATAGAAGGGTGGACTTTCATAAGGGGGTAGATTGACATCTTTAGTCCCCCTAGATAAGAATGATAGAAAAATTTTATTGCTGAGATTTGTCTCCCACTTTTTTTCTTTTCTTGGTCACTTGTTATTTTTTCTTCTATCTTTTGCTTTTCTTTTGATGATTTATCAGTACTACTCGATCAGCCTCTGCCGCCTCCATTGCTGCTACTATTATTGGCATTGCTGACCCATTAGGAGTTCGTGATTTGAATAAGGATTTCTTGTGAACCACAAAGAGAGGCCGACAGTATGTATTATATAACCTTTAATTGTGAAATAAATCGAAACAACAAAGTTATGATAAAAGAAATATTGTTACGCTTAAGAAATAAGAAAAGACATTCGCTACTTTCTGCTATTTAAGGACGAAAAAAAATGGCAGAGCCAATGACAGACTACATTCGGTTATCCATAATAATAACAACACAAATTACCATTTAAAGACTAACTTTTTTCATCTTAAAAAAATGCAGCTCTCCACATAGGTAGGGTGACCTTTGCGCACCACTCATAAGATTTTTGTGCCTTTTCGGCCGTGGAGAGTAGAGTCAAGGGTGGGCCGAGAAGTAGCCAAGGAGGCCCATGAGTGGGGCGTTGATATAGGTCGTGGGCTCGGACTCCTGGAAGAAGGGCCTTGAGTCGGGGAAAGCGTCCGTGACGTTGGGCCCACCGACCACGGCCCCGACCAGCAGGTTGGGGTTCGGGTTCGGGCTGAGGAAGTAGCGGGACCCCGCCTTGCACCCGATGCGGGCCGGGTGGGCCCGCACCGAGGGGAGAGAGCTGGCCCGGTGGTGGATCCTCTGCGGGTAGCGCGCGCCGTAGCCGACCATGTACGACATCCCCAGCGGATTATCACCAAGAATGTAGTCCACCTGATAAAAAAAATATATCCAAAACCGAAACATCCTTAACCAACGTGTCCGATGAAGAAGGGATCGAATGTGGGCGGTCCTCGCTTTATTTTAACATTAGAATATCAGAAGAGAGAAATTAATTTATTAATTTCGAAGGAAAGGAGGAAGAAGAGAGACCTGGCGCTTGGCCAGCTGCCGGAGGAGGGCGGGAGAAGCGGAGGTGCCGCCGCAGAGGACGGCTTTGTTGGCGTGGCTCAAGTAGTTCGAGTAAGCCAATAGCAAGAAGGACAGTGACGTCACGTGCTGCATGTTGCTCCCTCCCGCCTTGAATATCAACCCACCTTTTTTTCCCAGAAAAAAAACGTTCAAGAAATCAGCGCAGGATCGAGAAAAACCCACTATGGCAAAATTCTCGGATTCCACTAAATGCCATGGAAAACTAACCATTCCTTAAATCGGCTTACGAGAAAATCTTAATCTCATGCCGCGGTCGCCTTAATAAATAAATAAATAAATAAATAGTGAGTAGTCGAAGGGAAAATGTACCGGGAGAGTATTGAACTTGGGTGCGAGAAATGCCGGGCAGAACAGAGCAGATGAACCCGTCTGCGTTGGCCTTGAACGACTTGAAGTAATCTGCTCTCCCCATCAGCACTTCCTGTTAATTCGAACGATGGAAATTAACAAGATACCCCGCCGAAGAAATCTAAACGGAGAAAATCGTAAAATTAAGAAAAAAAAATTATTAGGCGTAACAATGCCAACCGAACTGGTTAATCTTTCTGACAGTGACAACTGAGATGCAGCAGCGGTTCTCGAGAAGTAGCGTTCGCTTTTCCCCCGGAAAGCCAGTCTTTTATTATTATTATTATTATGGGGGGGGATAGAAATGATAATAAATATATATATTTTTTAATTTCCCGAGTGACCCCCGAAAACGAAAAAAAGGAAAATGGAGTAATTCTGTCGTAAAAAGCATGGGGAAGAGCCGTCGTCACAGGCTTTTTGCACATGCGCGGCGCATTGATTGGTGCAGCCCGAGATCGGAAGGGCGGGCCCCACCCGTGGCGACCCAGCGTCGCCAAAACCGCCTTCGGGTTTTTGATTGGAAAGCGAAGGATAAAGGTGGGCCACCTTCGCCCTCGCCCTTCGATTCAGCAAACATCGAAAGACGGAAATGCCCCTCGCAGCATTTTTCCGACAGGCTTTGGGATTGCATGGAAAAACGTGTCTAGATTCAATTCCTTGGAAAGATTAAAACGTGGCCCCCACCACAAAGAAAAAGAGTAGGAAAACGACGGCCAGGGGCCTCGCCCAACATCATGTGCAATCATCAGATTCACAGGTCCCCCTCTAGCTCCTGTTATCTTGGCAATTATTCCATATAAACCTATGTTTTTTTCCTTAAAAATTATGATTATTCCCATGTTAATTTTTATCATAAGCGACCGACCGCTAAATGCATTTAATAAGTACTCGAGACACTCATCCATCTACGTATGTCTAGCCAGTGTATAACCCCTAATAAGTAAAAAAGCTAGTAGGGTCCATAGAGCCCACAAACCAGGCACAATCATCATCCTCCTCCTCCTCCTCGAATTATTCAAAAATTTCCTTTTCCCCACGATTCTTGACAAATGGTGAGCTAAAGGCCACAGCCATGTCCCCCTCCTTAGACAATCCACATTTTCAAAACCAATCTCTATCTGTTTCCTCTTCTTTTTTCTCGAAAGGGTGTATACTTTTGGGGCCCACCTCGAGACTTTTCGTACGCAGCTCACTCATCTTCGGGTACATCACGTGACTCCGTAGCAGTACTGCATCCTCCTCCTCCTCCCCAGTTCCCTCCATTCCAACTGCTCCCCCATTAATGCATGTGAAGAAATGGAGAGACATCGCCCAACATTTTATCATTTATTTTATCTGTATTTATTCCCTTTTAGAAGATATATATATATATATATATATATATATATATACTGAAAGGATTAATGTCATGCCACTGTGGTCGGTAGAAAGATAGTGGGACAGACCGGCTCCATGTGGCAATGAGCATAAGCGGGGCATGGCACGACTACAGATGGCGCTAGGGTTCTGAGAATGACAGCTCCCTTTCACTGTTTCTATTGTAGCATAATGCATACCCCCCCACTTGATTAAAGAAAAATTCAGAATACCCATGATAAAAAAAATTCATTTTTTCGTGTGTTTTTTCCTCGGAAAATCGACAGATATTCGCACAAGCAGGTACTACCAACTGGCGATAGAAATGCATGTGAAGTTTTTTACTTTGAAGTGTGTGTCGTTTTGGCCCGGATTCATGAACACGGATTGAAAAAATAGCGTGCGTGTTTGCGATAAGCTGGTGCGCGTATACTAATGAATTCTCCGAGCGGCACTTAATTAAATGGTTCGAGTAATCAAAACGAATAGTAATTGATTAGTAGTTTAGTACCTTGGAGATGAGGACGTTAATCCCGGCATGCTTGTTATCCCAACCGAACTCGTTGATGGTGTCGCCGGCGTGCAGCTTCACCTCGTTCCGCATGATGTACTCCCTGTACAGCCTCCGCCGCGACGCCTTGTGCAGCCACGCCGCTCCCCACAGCAGCTCGTCCTGCGGCGACGAAGCACGCTCGCGTCAAATCCGACGGCCCCGATTTGTTTTGCCCCGACAGATCCAACGGCCAGGGAGGAGGACGAGGAGGGAGGGGAAAGCTTACCTCGTAACCGTTGACGTCGCAGTAAAAAGGGCACACCGCCCGGCGCAGGCTGGCGCTGTACGCGCCCCGGTACTTGTTGGCAAACGCGAACACCTTCACACCCAGAGACGCAAAACCTCAATCAGTGACACACAGACAAACCGACCGTTCATACTCACGCCCACCGCAACGGTCACTCGACATTTTTCTTTTTCGTCTTCTTCTCTGTTTTTTCGTTTGCAATGAATGTTTCTGATCGAGAGACGTTGTTGGTCCCTCTCGACCTTGTCAAGTAGCTTTGCTTCTTCACTAAAAATCAATAAGGAATGTTTCCCATACTACCCAAATGCATTTTCGTTTTGTCAGATCACTGTACATGATTTAGTTTTGCAGAGTAGCAACACTATATAAAATATATATTAAAAAAAACCATCTTTTAGAAAAAGTGCAACTTTTGCTTACTTAATTACTTAGTAAAAACATATGCAAATGCTTGTTGAGAACGTGCAATCTTTTGAACCCTTGCTACTTATGCGTGTGATTTGTACCAAAAGCAGAATGGTGATGCAGCAAAATGAAAACATTACGAGTTAAAGAATGGTGGGCTCCTACGAAACAATGGGTGGTGCCCCAGTAAATATTCTTGTCTGTCATGAGCAAATGATGACCAAGTTCATCGATAATGTACGAATTTACGACAATTCAATCGTGCATCGGAATTCGGAATGTTTGCGTAATCTATGGTGTTGCCGCAATCCTGAACGAACTCGTGCAGTGTGCTAATGAAAAAAAATAGAAATTGTTTGCAGAGGCGACCGCGACCTTTTTTCTGACCAACATCACCACCGTTCCCATCTCCAGTGAAAGATAAAGTAAAACAGAAATCGCCCCAATCAAGAAGAACTAAGAAAAGGCTCGATGCATTTTGATTTTGCATCGTCTTTTCTATTTCCTGAATAATGAAATAGAGAAAAGAGAAAAAACAGAGGGAGAGAGAGAAACAGAGTCCGAATGCAGAGTGATACAGGGACGTACCCTAACGGCTCGGTCGAGCAGCAACCGAGAGTAGCCCGGGTCACGCGACCGGAACACGATGGAGGCCGCGGCGAGCGCGGCGGCGGTCTCGCCGGCCACGTCGGAGCCGGGGTGGGACCGGTCGATGCGGTACACCGTGCGGAGGGTGTCCATGTCCTCCGGCCGCTCCCAGCAGTTGTGGTCCGAGAAAGCGTCGCCCACCTGCACGTACACCACGCCGGGGACCGCCGTCGCCTTCAGCAGGTAGTCCGTCGCCCACCGCACCGCGCTCACGGCGTGCGGGAGCTCCGGACCCATCGTCCGCCCGAAGTCTATCACGCTCCATGCCAGCAGCGTCGTCGTGAAGGCCATCGGGAAACCGAACTTCACATTGTCCCCCGCGTCGTAGTAGCCCCCCGTCAAGTCCACCTGGCGATGCGGCGATGGACGCAGAAACTCAGATTAGGAAGTTCTTGACGTCCAAAATCAAGAAACTTAATATGAAATTTCATACGCTGGAACAAAACGAAATTACTAATAATTACGCCCCGCACTTCGCAGATTGTGAGAGATTGTACTGGCATTTTCTCACGTTTTTTTTTTTTTTTTTTTTATCGAATCACATTTCTCACGTTAATGCCGGATGACATGTCGAAATGAACTCGAGACGCATTGCATTGCGAGAAGGAAAAGGATGGGGCAAATGTGGGGGTGTAGTGGTGTGACTTACGCCGGCGGTGGCGCCGTCGTGGAGAGCGGAGTCCCCCCGCCACCGGACGCGCTGGTCGGGGGGGAGCTTGCCGGAGCGCTGGCCCTCAAAGAAGAGGATGCTCTTGTGGAGGGCGGCGAAGTAGTCGTGGCCGGCGGCGGCGGCGGGGCGGAGAGGGTGGTGCAGGAGCAGCAGGAGGATCGCGAGGGCGGGGAGCGCCGGGGAAGAGGTGGTGGTCGGCGAGGGGAGGGCCTTTCGCGCCATTTTCTCTTGCCGGCGGAGCGCAAAGGTGGTGGCGGTGGTGAGTGAGGGAAGCGGGAGGGACGGTGGCTCCCTTCTTATAACGGAAAAAAGGTCGCATTGGATTCCAGGGAATGGGCCAACTGGATGAGGCCACGTGGATGAAGCAGTACGATTTGATGCTCGGGTTCCCGATTCCAATGCAATCGCATGCTTGACCGACTCGTCGTCGGGTCTGTGGATATCGTCGGGTCGGGTTGGCCCGAGTAATCAAGAAATGCTCCAAACTCGAGTCCTCGATCTGCCTGTCTATTTCTGGCCTAAAGGGAAAACTTATCCGATATGCCAACCGGAGGACAAATCTTAGCCAAAAATAAATCGGAAAAGGACACTTGGGGCAAAATTGTTAACTTACTAAGAAATATAATAATTTATGAAATCATCCATCGCACGATACTGAAAAATTCAATAAATACTGAACGATTAGAATATGAGCTTTTTGTCAAATCTACTTTAAATCCTCCCTTTTTCCCTATGCTCGATTTAATTCTTAATATTAGAATAGCCGGGGTGGTATATTGCAAATTCATGACACCTTGAAAGACATCTAGGCCTAATTTAGAAAATGTATTCCTTACGTACTTAGATACCCACAAAAGACATACCTAGCATATGTACACATCAATAAATATAAAAACCATACCTTAGTTTTTTTCATTTTCTATTGTAAACAAGCTCTATTGGGGCCCAGTATTTTTTGACAATCAACTTGAATAAGGTTAATTCGGTTAAATTTTTACTTATTCTTTTGTTTGATCTAAATCTTACGAAAGATGTACTTGCCATTAGACGATCAAACTTAAATGACCAATGAAATTTACTTCAAGGTTTAGTTATAAATCATGTTTATTGGACATTGGCTATGCCTTTGCTTAAGGACAAATTATCATCTCTTCTTGTTCATGGATACATTTCTTCTTTCTCATATATGATTTGTAGTTTGTTCTTTTCTAATACAAAACTTGTACTTTTAAAGAACAATCCGTCAAAGTATGTAGTATTCAAAGTATATCAACAAGTATCTTTGAGTATTTGCTAAGGAAATAAATAAATAAATTACAAGTTCCAACGCGTAATCCCTTCTCCAAAAATTAAGATATCGAGAGTAGCATATTCTGAATTAACGCTCCAAAAGTATAATGGTTGAAGGGCTTTTGAAGCAAAAGCAAAAGAGGGAACGAAAAAGATTACGGACGAAGGGACGTGCCCAAAATCTGAGGGGGAGTGGGCTGAAGAGTCAAAAAGGAAAGGAATGATTGGCAGCGATGTGGTCCACCGATGCATTGATGAGCGACACGTGGCGGGAAGAATCCCATCACGGGGCGGGCCCCACAAGAGCGTAGGGTATCGCCACCTCCCGATGGATGGACGACGGATCTGGTCGCGGGAATGACGGGGAAGCGTCGGATGGCGCGTTGACCGGGCAGTAATTATGGGCCATTACTCCCTTCCGTTCGGTGGGTGATTTACTACTGCGCATTGGAGGTTGGCACAGAGAGAGAGAGAGAGAGAGAGAGAGAGAGAGCATGTGAATTCTCGTTGGAATACCATTTAATGATGTCGTGTCCGGAAAAGAACGAATATTAAGTTGCTGTCGCGAGGGGGCGAGTATAGAATAAATCCCTTTTTCGAGGCCTTCTTTGGTAAATTTCACGGAGAGTTTTGGATATGGTGCGGTCCATGCATTGCGCCGATGGCCATCAATTGGAGGGGACGACGACAAGCCCTTTGGATATGGCTCCATGCTACGACCGCCCTATTCGTCACGGGCCTATCGTCTTATCAGAATTTCACGGTGGATGCCGTCCATTACGGTGCACTGCCCAATCCAAAGGTGTCTAGGTTGAGTTACGACCGTTGTATAGTTCTTTTTTATTTTATTTTTTTGGTTAGAGACCGTTGTATAAGTCAGTTACCACATGCTGCGCCGTTTTTTTTTGCATATGTGGCTCATTGTTAGAATTTGGCAATGAACACGACGCAGTACATGCTTTATCTTCCTTATCCATATCGGTATGTGTAGAAAAATAATCAAAGGTTATATAGTCACTTTTGTAGAAAGAGCAATGCGACTTACTCTGATAAAGGCTTTCCAATTTCATCGAGAGATTCTTCAATGTCTTATTAGAGGTTATGTTCAATAAGAAGTTATTAGCAAAGCATAGCTGAATCAGGTTTCGTGCCCTCTTATCAATGTTTTTCTGATCCTTCAATTCATTGGACATGGACTCGTTCATCTTCTCCTTCAGACTCTCATGAGGTTTGTTATCTTCGACCACATGCCACAAATTTCTGTCCACAAGCAAAGCCTCCATATACAATTTCATAACTCAAGACCCATTCCTTTGAACTCCTACACTTCAATCCGTGATTGACTAGCCAACAACATCAATTTTTTCAAATTACTCTTCACCAAGAAACCCTAACCTCAAACCAATCTCCAATATCAAATGTTAAAGATTCAACGCACAATCACAAGGAAGTTGAGAATAAAAGAGAGAAGAGAAATTGATGCACAAGGTTTTTATCCAGGTTCATCCTTAAAAAAGAGATATGTTTAGCAGAAAATTCTATTATAATTAGCATTTCTCTCCTCTCTAATACATCTCCCGATTACAAGAGAAAATGATTATATATACCCAATGAACTATTTTGCCATTTTGCTGATGGGGAGTATCATGTACAGAGATTATCGAGTAATTAATTACGCCATTTCTTGCCGAGACATGGCACCGAGAGCTATAACAGTAACCGGCTGTTTGAGCAATCACCTTTCGAACCTTAAGCCGTTAGGAACAGCGATGTTCGCGTGATGCCAAGATAAGTAATGCGAATGAGCAGCGCGGGACAAATTCGACATCCTTGGACGAGCAAATTGAAAGAATAAAAAGGAGAATACACGGACAGAGAATCGCGTACATCGTGAAAGCCCATGCCGGATCATCCGGGTGCCATGTAATTGCCGGGAATTAGGCCGTCGCGGGCTTATAGGCAGCACTCGTACCTGCGTGGGCCTGTTGGGAGAGACCATCTGGCGGGCTCATCATTGAGAGAACCCAGAAAAGATTTCATCCTTTGTTTCGTTCTTTTTAACAGTACGAACAGTGACCTCCCCTTTCCTTTTTTGGGTGTCCGTTCTAGGACAATGATTCGCCTTTGCCAGGTTCTACCGACCACCGTCCCGCAATTGCTGCGTTAACGACGCCACTCATGATTTTTGTTCCATCAGTAAAACCAAATTTGAGTCGTACACTGATCGTGATACATACGGCTAAATGGCTAGTTCTTGATATTTACCATGCTAGATAAATCGGTTTTGTATACTATTAACTTTTCAGATTTGAATATTCAACATTTATAAGAGCGCTTTCAGGTCAATGGTTCGCATTGCTGGAATTTTTCAGGGAAATTCGTTTGTTAATGCTATTAGTATTGCAAAAGGAGGTCACAGGGTTTGGATTTCTCATTTTCGAAATTGTACTTCACACTATTATGTTAGGAGCTTGAAAGATGGCATTTCATCCAGAATGTTGTTCCATGAATGATTGTTTATGTGCTCGTTTGGGAATAGACAATTATTTCAATGCCCTAAAATCTTTTGAGCAAGATTCGAGATTGTTTGACAAAAACGAATTGTAGAGCTACTTCGAATCCAAAGCTGCTTTGGCAAATCCCAAAATATTCGAGGATGAAAAGAATCACGTGCCTCTACAATTACACGACAACATAGAGCAAAAATGAACAAGCGGAAAATTCATTGAACCTAGAGAAAAGAACGGTGCATATGTTTAATGTGATTTGACCACTAGTGTCTAAGGGGCAAAGAAGCACCATAACTTCATTTGTCATAATCAAAGGTACAAGAAAGAGAGAAAAACTCTCGAAACCTTAGGCGCCAAAGACAATCGATGTCTCTCACATACTTCAACAGATTGCAACGTGAACGTACACTTATCCAGATGGAATAAAAGAGAAATTCTAGATAATAGATCCAATCCAATCTATAAATCTCGCGCGAGTAAACTCTTAATTAAGCAAACGTGAAATTTAACTAAGCAGATCACTTCACAATGTCGGCACGCAAAAAGAAGAGAAACACATCATTAACCGGTCCCTTACAAATCTCTCGCGTTGATATGATAATCAAGTAGCATCAAAGAGACCCCTTTATAATTGCGAATTCCGTGGACCCTCCCCACGTTATAACCGGTCCCTCGTTTCTTCCGATTTCCATCGGGCGAAAGCAGAGGATCACGAAAAGGTCGGATGCTGACTTCTGCTCTCCGACAGGGACCATTCGCCCTGTGTACGTAGCAAGAAAAAAACAACAAAGAGAAGAATGGAGGCCCCTCGTGAAATCGCGGCCACGCGGCGCGATCGTTGTGGTTCTTTTCGCTGAGGACAGCGAAGAGGCGCTGGCCAGCAAGGAGAACCCGAGGGTCCTTCTCTGCCTTCGATAATTTTAAGGAGCGATCGAGAAAACCGCGCTGGTTCACGGGCCACCCTGGGAAGGCATTATTGGTGCCGACTCGTGGTCCTCGGATGTCTGCCGTTGCCGGTCGAAATCGAGGCAGATTGGCATTCGTAGGATTATTGGAGACGGCAAAAGCTGATTGCGGGAACCAACCCATGATTATTCGAAATGAACCGGACATGACCAGATCGAATTATGTCCGACCATCTAAGTTGGATCCGATTTGAAGTAGGGGAAAATCGAAGCTTCGGTGAACCGAATCTTACTTTTGCCCCTGGCCTATTCAAAATTGAAACCAAACTAATCTAAGTAGTAGATCATGCTGAACCCGAAATGACCATAATAGGTTTGACATGATTCGAGTTGGACCGACATTAAAGAGGGAAACCTAATCTTTTGTAGGAGAAAATCTCGAAAACTTTTTCGACATTTTTGCTTGTTAACTTGTTTATTATTTCCTCTTTTTTATTATATTAGTTATTTTGGTTTCGGAGGTTTTTGCTACCTCTGTCGAAAAAGTTTAAATAAAGTGAACATAGATATCTTCAAGCTAAAAACAAAAATGCATTGATCGGAATCTATAAAATGTGTCTCAATAACTTGGGTTGTTTATTACGTTGATTTTGTTTTACATCATTTTGCTTTCTTGTTGATAGTTTAATACGTTAATGTACGTCGCAATTTGAAGCATCTATTGCTAATTAGCATTGAAATAGAATTTTGAAATTCAAGTTGTTATAAGCTAAGATACCGTGTACTAGCTCATTATAAAAAAGAATTGACCTGTTGATTCGAATTGATTCAAACATGTCAAACATGGAAAGATTGAAATCGAAATCGAAAGCAAATTGGACTTGTAGAGAGCCCAAAACTAATAATTACTCTAATTGATCTCGACTTGTATCCGATAATAGACAATCCTTGAAATTTTATAAATCAAAATGATCACCGTCTAAATATGATCTAGAATTGAAATCGACCTAATCAATAATAGATTGAACCGGCTAGTTTACCACCATTTTAAGCCTCACTTTTCATTTAGGATAGCTGCATCATAAATCGATTGATAATTAATTTCTATAATATCATATTCAACGATTCTATAGGCTCCTTTGATGGAGAAACAAAATAAGCGAGTGTAAAAAAGAGAGGCTGTGGTCATTGTTAGCAATCTAATGATGGTTGCTAGAGACGGCCTCCACCATAGGGCTTTAGACTTAATTTTTCAGTCTTACCAAACAGATTGGTTGCACTAGCAGTCGGTACGCGAGGAACGAATGCGAGTGGCAAAGCCGTTATATCGCATCCCTGCGGAGGCTACCTTCGTCATTGCGCGCTAATCCGCTGGGAGTTTATAATCTGCGCAGAAGTCCCATCCATCGATGCGGAGCCAGAAAAAAGAAGAGAAGAATGCCATGATGGAGGCCCGACGTACTCTGGCGCTGCTCCTCCTCCACATCGTCCCGATCCTCGCCGCCGCTTCCCCCGACAACGGCACCGACTTCATCCGCGCCAGCTGCAGCGAGACCCTCTACCCGGACGTCTGCTACAGCTCCCTCTCCACCTACAACGGCTCCGTCCAGCAGAGCCCCGGTCAGCTGGCCCGCGCCGCCGTAGCCGTCAGCCTCGCGAGTGCCCAGAAGATGGCCGCCTACCTCGCCAACCTCTCGCGCAGCCACGCCGACGAACCCGGGGCCGAGGCTCAGTCCGCCTCCGCCGCGCTCCGCGACTGCCTCACCAACATGGGCGACGCCGTCGGCGAGATGCGCGGCTCGCTGAAGCAGATGCGGCAGCTCGGGGAGGTCGGCGGCAGTGGCGGTGGCGGGGCGAGCCAGGAGGGGTTCAGGTTCCAGATGAGCAACGTGCAGACGTGGATGAGCGCCGCCCTGACGGACGAGGAGACGTGTACGGACGGGTTCGAGGACGTGCCGGACGGGGAGATGAAGTCGGACGTCTGCGATCGGGCGGGGGAGTTGAAGAAGGTGACGAGCAACGCACTGGCATTGGTGAACAGCTATGTGAATAAGGAGGCACCACCATGATAAGTGAGATATTGAAGTAGTTCTTTCTAGCCCCCCATCATCACTTTGTAAATTTTTATCCCTTTTGTTTCACTGCCTGGATATGCATTTTATTTTTGGTTCAGATATAATGTTTCTTGTTTTCTTTACCTTAAAAAAAATAGACATAAATATATATAGTCTAGAATATAATTTCTGTCATCGGGCATCTTTAAAGTCGATTAAATTTACAAATTACAAATTTTTGTAACGAACTCCCACATTAATTAAAACTTTACTTAATAATTTACATGAAACAGAGCATTCGAGGGCATTTTCATTCTCGGCCGACAATAAGCATTTTCGAATGGACCTTAAACATTCTACGAAACACGTGACTGTCCATGCCAATGCTCTGCAGAAAGTACAAGCCTTAAGAAGTCGAATGTGCAAATTTTTGACATGTGCAGTCATGAGAGATTTGAGAAATGCTAAATGTACATAAGTCCGCCAAATGCAAGAGTTTACATTCATGTAGATGCCAATTCTATGGCCGTTCTTTGCTAGAATTTTTTGTATGCTTTTCGCTTCAACACAGTATCAAGTTGAGCCTGAGTTATGGATATTTTAAGCAAGTGTCGAAGTACAAAAGAGAAAGGCCAAGCGATATAGATTGACTATTAATTGAACGATTTATACGTAAATAGCTCCTGAATTATCAGAGCAATGATCACACGGGAACACCAGCATCTGACCCGAGCCATATGTAATCGGCTTGAGTAGGTCGAAGGCACGTAAGGGATGGATGCCTATTTTCGACAACCATAAACAATTTTATGCTTAGGTCAATCACTCAAGTTTCAGCTCATATCTACCTGATTCATGGAGTTTTTTTGGTAAGGATATCTACCTGATTCATGGAGTTAGTAGAGTATTTTATGAGAAAATGTGAGTATTGAAAATTTGCTTCATTCTCCTCTCTGATCGCTCTCTTCCCCTCAGCGTGGATGCTCTAACAAGTTGAGAACTTTCTCAATCAAAGCATGTTGATTCGAAATTGCATGTATTAAGCACATGATTTTCCCTTCTCTCGAAGATGAAATTTATCGGTACGACTCTCCTGTTTAATTAGAAAGACTAGCGCCGGGTGCCATTCCCGTATCCTAGAGGCGGCTTGACTCGAGCACGTGGCCAGAGGTGAAGGGCGGCAGGTGATTGGCCAAGTGAGATATAGCAAAAGAAATTAGAATTAGGGGCTTTCTCTTTTAGGTAAGTAAATTTAGGTTTGTGGTATATTGATGTGTGAATTTCTAAGTAGATATATTTAAAATATAAATCCACTCTTAAATTTAGAGTGTCCTACTCCTTATTCACTTTAAATGTCTTTGTCGCTAAATAAATTATTCTCTGACAATGAAATCATACAACATTGTGAAGGAGATTATCATTTAAGGACAAGATATTCATGTAGAAAAATGTACCATCCTTGTCCTTTTTTTTTTTTGTCGATATAATTTTAACTCTCACTTTCAGACTTTTACCTTACCTCCTTATAAGGTGTGGAAGTTGAAACGTACACTTAAAATTAAATTGTCCCACTCTAATCCCCTTAAGAATGTAGGAATTTGAACCCCCTCTTCTCCTTCTTCACATGTGACAAAGGGTGCTATTGGACAAATCTTAGTGGTTATACCATATGAGTTTGCCTAGGGTAATTAGTGCAGATCGTGATCTTTTGATCTCACATGCTTATCGCGATCCTAATCAATGCCTTCATAAAGTTCGGATTGCATATCTTTGGTCTAGCATTCACTCTATGTCATGTATATGCCATGCCATGTTCTTCAATGACGACATTCCTCGTGTAAGATATCTCAAAATGAGAAGACAATTTGATCGTGATACTGCTACTAGCTCAACTAACCAGTTTGTAAAATTGACATCCAAACGACTGAGAAAAGATAAATTCATGTACTCGATGATTCCATTGACTATAAATGGCTTTTAAACAAGCAGGTCGTATTCACAATACTAATGAAGACTCACCCCATCATGTGAATGCATATTATAATTTGGCACATGTGAACCCACCTCCCTTTAGCCGAGGAAAGCGTCATATTCGGCATTCATCATGTCATATGGTAGTGACCAAGATGCGATTTCCTTTTAACTCTTTAGTGAAATTGAAGAGCAATCATACTGGATATGGAGACAAGGAAGAGGAATATTGTTCTGGTGGAGCGTCTCTCATCTCTCGTGGGGCCAAGCAAAGCAAGAGTGGCATTCGCCATTTTATTACCATTTAGGCAAAGTTGTCGCCGTTGACATGGGGGCCCTTCCCTCCATTTAATTAAACTAGTCAAGGACAAAAACATGTTCTAATTATCGTTTTCTGCTTCTGTTTCAACGAACCACAGCGAATTACCTGATAAAAGTAACGAGTGGTTGGAAATCGATGCACGTGAAATGGGTGGACACTCAGGGTCGACTCGTAAAATACTTAGAACACGGCGCTTGCAAACCCTTAAAATAAACAAAGCCTGATCAATCAGTACAATTCCGTAGCTGTACAATCATGAACGACAAGCTCGAATCTCGGATTATTTAAGAAGAAATCTAGCGGGTCAAGTGGCACCCGACTAATCCAAATTCCAAGGGGAGGACACGAGTCGGACCCGATGTTCGATCACTTGACGATCTTCAACATACAAAGCTCGATCGCAGAGCGTGGTATCTCTATCCGGGAAGGCCCATATCGGCGCATGAGACTGCTAAATCACGTATGGACCTATGATTGACGTCCAAGCTAAATTCGAATGAGTATTGTATGGTATCGTTTTGGCTTTTAGCGACGATTTAGACAGAGAGCGATGCTGCCCGTGAAGCGAATAGACTAGAGAGAAAAAGAGAGAGAGAGGGGTCAGGAATTCACACTAGGGTTTGCAATCGTGGCTCAAATTGAGTGAAAAGGCGCTTTGAAAAGGTTCACGGGATGCAACTTGTCTGCCCCCTGATGGGTCCTAGATTTGTAGAGCCATATGCTCCACAGCTTCTTCTTCTTCTTTTTTTAACTTAGCTTATAGGAGCTCTATCTTCACCATTGCTTCTTGATCTTAACTGTTGATAATGATAGAGGAAATTATCCAAAAACGATGAGTAGTTTTTCAAAATGACATGCCTTTTGGGGGGTTTTATTGAACCCTAAGAAAAAAGGAAAGAAAGATCTGAATCCTCTCTATTTAGGGTTAAATTGACCTTTTCAATTTACTGCGTCTAAGTAAACGAGACATAAGCACGTTAATACCAGACTTTGCCATATTATCATGATGCCCTCATGCTCCTAGAAAGAACCTACCCATTAAGCTGTAGTCTCGAACTACTGTATCTCTTTGTGCACAATGTCATGTGGGTGCTGCGTGGATCTGAGCTCCTTTACTAGCATCAATGCATCCGTCCACAAACTTCTGCCACCTAAAGTGGTGTCTATTCGTTATCATCGACCTCGGATTAGAGGTTGATGATAGTCACCGAAGTCATGTCGAGAATCAACCATTGCATGTCGATTGGAACACGTGGGGATTAGAGTCTCGATTGGTTTGGAAATGATGGCTTCCTATGCAATTGGTGGGATATGATTGATCACGACGATTGCATATAATTAAGCTGATTGGCCGTTCATTTAGAGGGGGTTATCTTCTTTTTTTTAAATCAACTTAGAAAGAGTAAATTGAAGATGCTTTTCATCTTGGGTGGAAATGGAAGACGCTATGGAAATAGTGTAGACGCATATCCTAAGTCTTTCTCTTTGGGCCGTACATATCATTTGCTGTCCAAAACCCAAATCACTAATGTAAATCGGCCCACCCAAATTAGTTCAAGTGCAAAGTTATCATATCATTTGTCTCGTGCGTGGTCTAATTATCTTCCATCGACGATCAACACATACTTCTCTACCTTAAGTCTTTTTAAGGGAATATATTTGAGACCAATACGAGTATTTTTCTATGCTAAACAATATGGGAAATTGTGCATAAGATGTAAAAGTCATGACATATCAACCTAGGTTAACATGATAGAATCTAAACATAAATAAAATGGAAAAAACGTCTCGAATATCTAATTGAGAAGACAAAATGACTTTGAAAAAGTTTGGCACATTTGAGAAAGAATTTCTCGCTCTTCCTGTGTTATGAACTTCTTTTGAGATGCGTGTGCAATTTTATAGCAACCGATCAATCTATGTATGATTCAAGCATGATCACAAAGTAAGATTTAATCTAAACTTTTATAGGTGCCATCGAATACTTCAAGTGTTGAATACATGAAATGGAGTTGTGCGGGCTATGAGGAGTATTTGTGCTCTACACGGTTAAGCGGTTGAGATATATAAGGAATAATGGTGGCGGAGCATGTAATGGAAGCCAATCTTACACACGCATGAGAGCTATCAATAGCAATAGATTTGACATCCCGTGGCGATCACTAATCTTGTCGATAATTAAGTTTGTCCAAATCTGGGACCGCATCCTCTTGCATCATTGGGGAAAAAGATGATGAAACTCTCCGCTTTAAAAAGGACATTTTTTTCCTAGCCATGAATAATGGACCAGGTATACAGTAGCCGATTTAGATTGGTATATCAAGACCTTTCTGCATTATATAATGCTTGGAAGCAATTGGCATGCGAGAATATTTAATGATTTTATCGAGCTTTCGAGAATGCACAATTTGGACAAATGCGATGAAATGCAAATCATAAGACATGCTATCCTCTAAATTTAGTAAAATAGTTTGTTGATTGAACTTCATCAGTTGTGCATATCCCTAAAGGGGATAAGATTCTTATAAGAGACATGCTAGCGAAAATTAGCATTTCACAACGAGTATCCGGTAATCAATTAATCGTGCACACATCATCAAGCTCTTTATTTTTTTGGACTTAGATTTGATAAGAGTCTCATGATACCACCTAAATTCGTCAAAAAAGAAGATCTTTAAGCTTCAAAAATTCCTCGACCTTCTCTCACCCCAATTCGATTCTTCTCCTTTTGGTCATCATACTCGACGTAACTGATTTCACCTAGCTCTCATGATCGACAAGCTATTGGACCCAACAACCCCAATTTCCTTAGAAAAACCTTTTAGAGCCAACCATATACTATATTAAATAAGTTTTGAGAGGTGTCCCGAATGGCTTTCCAACCTCTCAATTTGAACTAAAACTTACACAACAAAGTCTTGATAAAAATTTAAATTCTCTCATTATCTAAATCCAATCGATGGGACTTCTAAGCCGGTAAAGTAATGCCATAAGAGCCCGCCAACGTATTTCAAGACACGCTTGTCGCCCCCCCTCCATGCAAATTGCCACTAGAAATTCTCTTGGGATGCCATAATTAGAAGGTACAAGCCACACGAAGGGAGCAAGAAATTTCCTTTCAACGACAAAATTGATGAGATAATGCTAATAATGATGGTAATGTTAATGACATTGGGGCCATTTGGTGGGTCTCGGATTGAAGCGTTATAGACTTTTAATTAACCAATTTGATGAAAAGATCCCATCATTACGATACAGATACATGCATATCGCCATCATATCTCTTTTGTAGATTTCCTTTACGTGCATACTTAAGCAGTTAACGTCGAAGAGTAAAGCAGGCGATGAGATGGTTCAGGGACAACCTACCTAACGCGAGGGATAATCCCCTCTTGGATCCTATGATAGGATGCTTGGATTTCGGTGAAAAGGGGCTTGAAAATAATTTTCATTCATGTGATGTGGGTTTGAAATAGGTATGGAAGATTTTGCTGTTTTTGTATTGTATCAGGTGAAATTTCAATAACAGGATCAAAGTGATCCTATCAATGTTTAAACCAAAACGGTAATTGTTCAGTGGGAAAGTCTATTCTGAAGTAAAAGAGCCACATATGGTGACCATCATCATTTTGGTAGAAAAGGTAATTTCACATACTTATTGATAATTTCAATAAGGCTCATTTCATTCCACGAAAAATATAGCAATTCCAGAAAATGTTATCCAAGAAGCCGTTTTCCAAGAAAATGTACTTATTTTTTGGTATTCAACTGAGACTTGAAAATGAAACAAAAAATCTTTTTCTCTATTTGGTAAGGAAAATATTTTCCTTCATTTGTTCTTTTTAAATTTTTAAATATTTTTTTAATTTTTAAAATCGATTTTTATATTAATTTTTATTTTTCCTTTTGTCTTCTTCTTTAGCCGAGCGCCGATCGGCACCCGGCTGAAGGCAAGCTTGAGCTCGCTACTCGCCAAATTGATGAGAGACTTGTGCTTACTAATCTAGTGAGGCATGAGCTCACCGCTTGCCTATCTAGTTAGCGGTGAGCTCGAGGTGTCGATGGTGAGCAACAAGCCTCAAGCTCACTAGATCAACGAGCTAGAGACTTGCGCTCATTGATCTGGTGAGCGGTGAGGGCCTTGAGCGCTGATCTAGCGAGCAGCTTGTTGCGCACTTAGCTGGTTGGCAATGGCAAGGGGCAAGGTCCGATGCCTCAAGCTCACCGCTCACTATTGGCCAAGACAGAAGTATAAAAATAAAATAAAAATAAAAAAAGAAAAAAAAATTTAAAAAGAAAAAGAAAAAGAATTAAAAATCCGATTTTTTAAATGAAATAAAAAATGATGAAAAGGTTCACATGAATGTAAAATAAGAGAAAATGAGTGAGAAAAATATTTTTCTGATCTTGAAAATTGGAAAATATTTTTCTTTAGTTTATAAGACATTTTCTCTTGATAGAAAATGTTTTCCCAAGCAATTCATTTTGCATGAAACAAACGTCAAAATTTGAAAAATGTTTTTTTAGAATTTATTTTTCGTGAAACGAACAGAGCTCAAGTATAAGTAAGAAGTTAAGGTAATTTTGTGGTAACTAAATTTCCTATATGGATACATAATGTTTTGAATCTTTTAATACGTAGAAGTTATCCCAATCAATTAACTCAATTTTCTTTTACATTATGGGCACAAATGCAGAGGCCCAACTATTTAGAGACTCATGGAGCACCATGCAAATCCTATAAATCGGTCGAGTGCACAGCTTTAGCTTGCATATGTGATCCATATCTTGAGCTATTTTCACGTAATTTTTGTGATTTGGATGGATAACCTAGGCTTTCTAAACTAGAATCGACGTCTTTAAAAGCTTTAAATGAACGATCTAACCTTGCGCGGGCCATGTGAAGCTACAGCATCGGTCCTAGCCTTGGTGGCAATAGGATTGCCGATGGGAAAAGCATTAAAATAGTCCTAAACTTATTACAATTTTTCCAATTCAGTCTTAAATCTTCTTCTTTTTTTGGCTAATTCAGTACCAAATCTTTTGCAATTGAGCCATTTTAATCTATTCGACTAATTTTGGCTGATCGGCGTTGACATAAATTGAGCCATTTTAATCGAATATTGTAATAACTCTATCTTTTTTTTTTTTTGACTAATTCAATACCAAATCTTTTGCAATTGAGCCATTTTAATCTATTCGACTAATTTTGGCTGACTGGCATTGACATGGATGCTAGCCAGACACCTAGCGTCAGATTGACACTTATATGGTGAATATTGTAATAACTCTCTCTCTCTCTCTCTCCATCCATTGGCAACCGACTCCATTTAGGGCTACTCACTAGGCCGGGCGAGATTGGCCCTTACCGGATCTAGCAAAGATTGAGCTAGCCATGGGGACGAGGCAGGCGAGGGAGTCGAAGTGGTGTTGGACATTGACGCCCCAGCAGGTGGGGTTGAGGCGTTAGGCTTGGAGGGTGGCGGGAGTGGCAAAGGTTCTCGATCTCATCGATGTATTTGTTGTCGCCATAGTAGCGATTGTCGGGCATGCCCTCGGAATACTTGTTGGTGAGGATGGAGCCAAGGGCCTCGATGGTGGCAAAGGAGGTGAAGTTCTCTGATGTGATAAGCTCAATCCCTGGCACTGTCGCCACTTCTCCTTCTCGATCAGGTCGTGGATCTCCGAATCGGGCGAGGGCGTGGCCTGGTTGAGGCCGCCCAGCCATGGCTAGGCTTCCCCAAGGCCGATAAGGTCCCTTATTGGCCCTGCCTCTGGCTGGTTGTCGGCAGCCAAGGAGAAAGGGGGAAAAGAAAAATTAATAAAAAAATCAAAAAAATAAAATAATATTAAAATATTTGCCATGTTAGTGTCAGTCGGACAAAATTGGTTTGATGGATTACATTGACATAATTGCAAAAGGTTTATGTTTGAATTGACAAAAAAAATGTTTAGGATTGAATTGAAAAATGATAATATGTTTAGGATTGTTTTGATAATTTTCTCAACTGCCGATAGCACATTTGGCCAACAAGGAAGTGCCAAATGACACTTGTCCATTGACCATTTTTAGTTTTAGACTCAGAAAAAAAAAAATTGATCGAATTTTGACTTGCGAAACTTTTTTGACCAACGTTCGACCGACCCAAATTTTCACCCATCGTAAGCTTGGGATCTCACATTTTCGAAAATGTACTCCGACCAGAAAAATTCCCCCTCTCTGGGATTTGAGCTAGACGTACGGCCATAGAGAAAAGTCGCACGTCCTCCTTGTGAATTCAATTAATGCAATTTTTCCTCCATTGGAAAGCTCGTGAGGTCATCTCTTTATATAAAGAAACATTAAAATTGGAAAAATCACAAATTTTCCAACACCACCAAGATCAGATGGCCAGGATTAAGAGATGATTTATATTGAGATACGGTCATTGAACTTAGACTATTTGTGCATCATCAAAAAGCCTTTTAATAAATGCCGCCCAATCATGCCACTCGACCAAATTATCAAAACAAATTGGTATAAGGTAACCCGATCAAACTTTCGAGAATTTTTAGTAGAAAATGAGGTGACTATTACTATTAGCATGAAGCAAATTTTCTCCTTCGTGGCGAAGTTTCCTTGAGCTTTATGCTCTCTTTTTCGTCGAAACTAGTATACAACACATAGTGATTTGATAGAAGCCTACCCAGGCATTAGCACTATGCCGGAGTAACATAAAATTACTTGTGTAACATAAGATCTCATTTCCTCTGGCGGTATTCATGTAAAATATTTCAGAATTACTTTACCAAGTGAAAATCAAACGCCTTCATCCATTGTTTCGATAATCAGTCCCAATTATAGCTCCCAAAAGAAAATTCAGACGCCCTCCGAAAGGCGCAGTTGCATGTGGCAATCAATCCTTTTCTACCATCACCTTTAGGCAACCAGACACGCGGTGACCCTTGAGGCCTTAGGGACGACACGTGTCACGAGTGGGGATGGCCGACGCAGAGCCACTTGTCACGCGAGAACTTGATAACGTCGGACGGAAAGTCTGTTGACCCCAGAGATAAAACCCGCATCGCGATCGAGCCCCAAAGCTTCACGGGATGATCATCGTCTCATGCGTTCTTTCGGAAGCAAAATCGGTGGTGATTAACGAGTTCTAGCGTGAAGTTGCCACCTACGCTCATTAATGAAGGAAGATGACTTCGTCATTGATCGTGGATCGCGATGATATTACGTGTACGTGTAGCACTTAATGCAAAAGCAAAACTGCATTAGATTTTAGATAGTATCTGAGTTTTTTGCGATAATATTGTTTGATATTTGTCAAACTACAAGATACCATTTCTATTTCCTCTTATTTGTGTGTATGTGGAGACCACGACTTGAGTACTTGTAAAGCATACTACATAGTCTCGGTCCTGGTGGGCGCGATCGGCCTCTCTGACCAATCATTGATCATTGCCTTAATGAGCTATTGTCTTGCCAACTGGTTAATCAGACGTGAACTCCCTCCCTTGGATAGGTTCCCCCTTTTGCTATTATGCCAGTTGGGTACTAACGGCCGTTTTCAGCTGTTGTTTTCCTCTTGTGAGAAAGTTCTTACGCATTACTTTCTTCTTCTTTATTTTGTCTCATTTAAAGTTTTACAAATATTATTGTCTTATGTTCTTTAGAGTTACCGACACAAAAAAAAAAAAAAAAGTTCTTTTAGAGTTATGCCATATATATCTTTTGAAAAAGTCAAAATACTCTTCCATTTTGGAAGGTCCAGAGAGAGCATTAAATATTTCTAAAGACCATAAAATTAGACTTCCTATAATACTTTAACCCACCAAACCTATCTTGAAAAAGCAAAGGCTAGGGTATTGATCATCAAGAACCTCCCAAGATCAAGATGTACGAACGTGGTTTATGGTTGATAAATTTGAGGAAATTTGTCAAACTACAAGATACCATTTCCATTTCCTCTTGTTTGTGTGTATGTGGAGACCACGACTTGATTACCTGTAAAGCATATTGCATACTCTCGGTCCTGGTGGGGCTGATAAGCCTTTTGACCAACCATTGATGATCGCCTAAGTGAGTTATTACCTTGACAACTGACTAATCAGACATGAGCTCCCTCCCTTGGATGGGTTCCCCTTTTGCTATTATGCCAGTTGGGTACTAGCGGCCATTTTCAGCTGTTGTTTTCCTCTTGTGAGAAAGTTCTTATGCATTACTTTCTTCTTCTTTATTTTGTCTCATTTAAAGTTTTACAAATATTATTGTCTTATGTTCTTTAGAGTTACCGACAAAAAAAAAAATTTCTTTAGAGTTATGCCATACATATATATCTTTTGAAAAAGTCAAAATACTCTTCCATTTTGGAAGGTCTAGAGAGAAAGCATTAAATATTTCTAAAGACCATAAAATTAGACTTCCTATAATATTTTTTTGGATGATTTTTTTTTTGAATTTTTTCTTTTAAATAGACTTTCTTGCTCGCAATAGGTGTAACGAAAACCCACCAAACCTATCTTGAAAAAGCAAAGGCTAGGGTAATGATCACCAAGAACCTCCCCAAGATCAAGATCTACGAACGTGGTTTATGTTTGATAAATTTGAGGAAATTTTCTCCCTTTGCTTTTGCATGCCATGAAAATCACATCATGATAATATGCGTCTATAAAGAGGAAGGTATGGTTTAGAACACCGTCCTCTCGAATACAAGGCTTGAAAGCACAGTCAATTAAAAAATCATCAACGACTAATTATTGAAACCCACTTGTCCTCTCGGGTTGACCCACAATTTTGCCAAGTACAATGCGATGCTTTTCAACGGGGAATAATAATAATAATTCGAATACTAAGATGCCATCCTCTCAATTATGCAGGAGCAACGACAAAAGAAAAAAAGGAGGTTTGCCAATTCCCGTGTCATCGCCCTTTTCTAAACGTCGGGTTTTAATTTTCGCGATGTTATGTAAACCGAAACATTAGGCTTCTCAACACGCACTGGTAATCTAGTGGGGCGTGGGGTCGACGGGGGTTCCGAAACCGGCAGCTCGCTAAGAAAAATGCGTGGCGTTCAAATCCAACCACGAACTCTCTCCTCCCCACAAGGATTCTTCTCCCTCCACGTAAGCGTCAGTGCATGGCCCCAACCCATACTGGAAGATCGAAGCTCCAATGGCACGTACGGTACCACGGCTCCGGTACGATCTGCCTATTTAAAGCCGCACCCCCCCTAGACCATCCCCTATATCTCACCATATCTCCTATTCGTTGAACCGACCAATGCTCCTTCCCAAAGCCCTGACCCACCATTTCGCTTGAGGCCTTCGATATGGATAAGATGGTGCACGGACTTGTCCTTTGCGCCTGCGTCCTGCTTCTCTCTTCTTCTTCTTCTTCTTCTTCTTCTTCTTCATTTGGGTTTGTGGTTGCGCGTGGTGCCTCGACGGCATCGTGCGCTCAAGTCCCGTTCCCCGAAACGTGCCACTATTTCATCGGCGCTGAACTGCTGTCGGACCTCCACCGGACCGAGTTTTCTTTCCGTGATGTGGCTCTCGAGGTCGCTATGGGCGAAGCTCGACGAGCTCACGAGCTGGTGTCCTCCATGGACCTGAGCTCCTTTGGCGAGCGAGCAAGGTTGGCCTGGTCCGACTGCGTCGAGCTCTATGAGGACTCGGTGCGAATGCTCAATCGCTCCGTGAGCTCGAAAAACCCTAGCGATTCTCAAACGTGGCTAAGCGCTGCGATCACAAACCACCAAACTTGCCAAAATGGGTTTGAGGAGTTCAACTTGGCGCCTCACTTAGAATCCTTCCCTTTAATGTTGAGCAACTTCTCTAAGTTGCTTAGTAACTCCCTCGCAATAAATAAGGTCTCATCTTCCTCTTATTCGTCAGCTAGAGTTTCGTTTAGTAAACAGGTCAGGGGTAGACGGTTGCTCGGCGATCACGAGAAGTTTCCATCGTGGGTTTCGGCCTCTGATCGGAAGCTTCTTCAAAAGGCCGGAGCACCGGCCAAAGCTGACCTCGTAGTGGCGAAAGATGGCTCGGGGAACTATAAGACTATCTCGGAGGCGGTGGCGGCATCGTCTAGTAAGGGAAGCGGGAGTTCGAGGTTCGTTATATACGTTAAAGCGGGTGTGTATAGTGAGAATGTGGACGTTACAAAGTCCATGAAGAACCTGATGATTGTTGGAGATGGGATTGACGCTACTATCGTTACTGGCAATAAGAACGCTCAAGGATCGACAACTTTCAAGTCCGCAACTTTTGGTAAGTTACATTGCCAAGCTCGGTTATCTCAAAAGTTTTCTAAGTCGTAATTCATGATCTTTTTAAAACTCCATCTTTGTGGATCCTGCAAGGCAAAAGATATAGGAAATGCGTGTACATGAGCATGTACAATTACGTAAACAATACTCTCGTATACATATCATTTTCAATGATTGAAAAGTATTCTCAACTTGTCGTGTCTCTTTCTTGTAAAATCACGACAAAGAACTACTTTAAATTCACATGAATTCTCTCTCAACCCTTGGTTAATTAATATGATTTTCTTAGTCGCACTTGTCACATATCAAATTAGTTGACAAGTAGAGTCACGACCTCATAAAACGAGACAGCCTTTGGCGACCGGGTTTAACGCCTGGCCACGTAACATGATCTTTTTCTAGTTGTTTTTAGGACGACCGACATGTGGCGTCTGAACAGAAAATTATTCACGCCCCATGTTTTACGTCAAACAAAGGATTACAATGATTTAACAATAATCAAAGGACGAACTGTAGCATCAAAAAGCTCATAGTTTCCGAGGGAATCGGTATGGGCCAACTTCATGTCATATATACTAGGGACAGACATAAACTCCAAAAATATGTATTCTAAGATTTGCAAAATGAACAACCTAGAATTGAAGACATGTAACATATTCAAGAACCTTAAACGAACCTAAATACTAGTTAGAGATGGATACATATATACAATTCAAAAGTTATAGATAATACTCGTATTTTGCTCACTTAAAATAATGATACTCTCTCCTCCAGCTGTTATGGGCGACGGATTCATAGCACGGGACATAACCTTCGAGAACACGGCTGGGCCAGAGAAGCACCAAGCTGTGGCGCTCCGCTCCGGATCGGATTTCTCGGTCTTCTACGCTTGCAGCTTCAAGGGCTATCAAGACACCTTGTACGTCTACTCTAAACGCCAGTTCTATCGTGACTGCGACGTCTATGGGACTGTAGACTTCATCTTTGGGGATGCCGTGGCCGTCCTCCAGAACTGCAACATCTATATAAGGAAACCAATGAGCGGCCAGAAGAACACAGTCACTGCCCAAGGAAGGAGCGACCCGAACGAGAACACAGGCATCATTGTCCACAACTCTCGCGTCATGGCATCCCCGGACATGAAGCCCGCACAAGGCTCGTTCAAGAACTACCTCGGACGGCCGTGGCATAAGTATTCGAGGACAGTGTTCATGAGGACCTTCTTGGATAGCTTGATCGATCCCCAGGGCTGGTCTCCGTGGAGCGGTAGTTTCGCTTTGAGCACTCTTTATTATGGTGAGTACATGAACACCGGTGGTGGTGCAGGTACCGGCGGGAGAGTGAAGTGGCCGGGGTATCATGCGGCGATGAGCATGACGGACGCGGCGAAGTTCACGGTTGGGAACTTCTTGGCCGGAAACTCGTGGCTTCCAGCAACCGGAGTGCCGTTCTCAGCGGGGCTGTGAGATGATACTGTGGGGATGATTTTCTCTTGGTTCTTTTTGCAAACTCCAAAGGAATAGTGTGTAATGGGTATGTGTCAAATATCTGTGCAAATATGATGGGGACATTCGTCATAAAGTTGTCAAAATGTGGACCGTCCTGTACTTTTGTGTATGCTATTGTTGCGAAAATAATGTAAGGGAAGATGCTTTTGGTTTTCTTCACTTTGTCAATCCCCCGAAAAAAAATGAAATGCTCCAAAAGGTGTCCGCATGATTTGGCATTTTGGCAAGGGGTTGTCCATTTCGTCCTCTTACAGTTCTTTCTGTTTGAGTCGTTTTTTTCTAGGGTTAACGGTACTTTTACTTCAAGATTCTAAACTTCAAGTTTGCATAATTAGTTGGAGATTTATATGATTACATACTCAAAATCTTAAGATTACCCGTTTGAATCTCGCCAATTACACACAAAATGCTTTGGATCATGGCTATTTACACAAAGCAAAGATATGAACTTAACCTGTTTTTGGGACTTGTTATGTGTTCATAGATCTCCAAATAGCCATGTCTCCGTGCTTATGTCCTGAATTATGAACTGGGAAAAAAGGTTATGAGGCACAATGATCTGAAATTAATACAAAAGACTCGCTTTCCTTAATTTAAATAAATCGATTCTCATTGCTATAGTCATATGCATTTTTAATTGGGGCAAGAGCAAGGAGATGCTGTGGACATCTGAAGTCGTTTTGACTCATCCATGTTAACCTAGTATGACATGGTATCCCTGGAGAACCGATATTTTGTATCTCGTGCATCGTGGGAATAGAATTGGTCAATAACATAAGAATGATAAAAGCTCTCTTCTTGATATCCAGCCTCTTAAAAGTTTGAATCGTCAAGACAAGTACCAACAACGCATATGCAGACATATCTCAACATCAGGTTTCCACATCTGAGTTACAATGCCTTTCAAGTAGGGTGGAACTATTCCCTGAAAGTCATCGAGGTGTTATAGCCATGCAAAATCAGTCATGAAATATACATCGAACACTTCTACAAGTAGATATTACAGTCATGAAACATTTATCAAAAACTTCTCTTATAAAATATCTCACATCCTTTGTTTATGGAGTTTATATGTTATTTATAAAGATTTGATCGCCTATATTTATTGACAACTTTTGAATTAGACATCCTAACGACTTTCGTAAGTTTACAAAGAGCCAAACTTTCATTGCCGGGGTTCAAAATCGTAAAGAGACTCTCTAGGTACAATGTGGGACAGCACTATTTCAAGCCACACGATCCACTCATGACTCGGGATGGACGTCTCTTTCCCAATAAACATTTCATAATTTCTGCTTTACATTCCTGACTACATAGAAATTTTAGTTACCGCCGCAGATTTTGGACCCCTCAAGGACTCTGTCGGAACTCAAGTCTTTGGTCGACGGGCGCCCACCATCCATACAAATTTATTAATTCGTATCTCTACTAGTGTAAACATTGACTTTGCCTGCACTGAGGAGTGGGATAAGCAACGATAAGGACGAACGGTTCCTGCTGATTTCCTTAGGTTCCCACATATAGTTGCGCATATCGTTCTGAAATAATTTAAGCATGTCTACCTGACAAGATGAGGTTTTAAACTTAAGGCTTATGTTTGAAACTTGGGCGCTTGGTTTCAAAATTAGAGAGGCCCGCGGTTCATTAATCAATTCATTAATACTTTATATAATCTATTTTCCAAATCTTGAACCGTCCTTAGATTTGCATCCGCTTAACCAAGAGGAACAAACTATCAATGCAACGATTGGCTGATAAGGACTCGGAATCGGAAGTCAATAGTCTTCGCTTGTATTAATTCTTCAGGACTTGGCCAACTTGACCTTCCTTATTTCGTTAGAATAGGTGTCATCATCATCATCACCACAAAAAGTAATAGGCGGCACCTACAGTTTCAGCACTAAGGAAAAGTTCTTTGGGCTGCAGCTGCTAGAGCTAGCAAGAGAAACCCGGTAAATTTGAAGCTGAATGCGACACCTGTAAACTTGCAGCGAGCGATACATGATCGACCAAACATCAATAACCCCAAACTGCCTTTTGCTGCCTATGATTCATCGAGCCTCCACACAAATTTGAAAGAACGAAAGAGAATGCCAAAACGTACCAACAAAACAAAAGAGCATACTGCAAGCTGCTCCCCGGTCGTCTTTTTGTCCCAAATCGAGCACAGGTTCCTACTATTTTTGGTTACTCAGCCCTCGAGATATTCAAAGGCCGGAAGGAAGTCATAGCTGCACTGCCTGGCACGACTCACAGTTTTCCAATGATAAAGATGGGCAAGCCACAAAAGGAACATAGAATTTGAACACCTACCAATCACATCATACTCTAAAGTGGCCAATATAAAAACTTCAGAAGGGTTGAGAAATCGACTACCCATCAAACTTGTTTCTTTGGACCTTGCAATTATTCCAAGCATCATGCAGGAGTTTCTATCCAATAATCTCAGTGTCATACCAGCAACGGGACCATGCCAGCTTGCAGTTTGACACACAAACTAAGTTGCCTAAAGGGAATCTTTCATCGTCAGGCCCCAAGCGAATGTCTAAAGTACACTGGAATCATATAACAGCCAAAAAATAGGCCTTTCTTATGGAATGGAACACTTTGGCATGACAGATTCAGTGTGCACAGCTCAATTAAGCATCCATGGGGGACGCAACTGTACTTTATGCAATAAAACTGAATAGCACATTATTTTGAGAATTTATTGCTAAAGATGATAAGAGAGATCGAGCTGCGCCTCTCATGAAGTCTACCATAAGAAACAAATATGTGAAAGGTCAAGCAGGGCCCCCATCTGTTTAGAGAACTCTCTCATATTTGTTGAGTCTGCTCTTCCGGTCATTTAGTTAGCATGCCCATCATGTGATGACCGTGGGAGCAGATCGGCCAGTAAATTTCTCCATCTTGGAGACTTTGAGTGCGACATCCACCTGCAACAAAGCATAAACATCAGCCCAAAAAAATCTGAAAAAGCTTGGGTGAGGAATACACAGGGCTACTCACCAGAGGAGCTAAAGCATCTTGAGAATCTCTCCCAGTTTTCGAGGGATCCTTCTCATATTGCTCAATGTAAAGACGAATTGTTGCCCCTTCTGAGCCAGTTCCTGAGAGGCGGAAAACCTGCAAAGTACATATGAGAGGAATCATTCTAAAAGCCAATAATGTTGTTTCACAATTTACCCATAATTCTGACAATATAAAGTGTTCTTGCACCTATACATCTAGTAGGATCACAGATAATAACAAAAACAAACAAGCATGAGTTGAGCATTGACTACGCAACAAATATACTGGTTCCACTAAAGAAGATCTGAAATGTTTATACTTCTATTAACAAGCTTATTCCAACTAAAGAAAAAAAATCACTGTATAATTGGAGAATCACAGCCTCCATTCTTCCTATGGTTAAAATGAACACGAGCTAAAAATAGAACTGCAGAACCATAGTCGAAGCATATATACAAGAATATATTATGCCAAAAAGTACCAGAAGATATATCATATAAAAAGACCGACAGCAAAATTGTCGAGTGATAGCCTTTGCAACTTTAGCATTGCTTAGATACTTAGCATTAACAAATCATATTGATGAACCTTCAACAAAGAGTTCAGTCAAGACACATTAGTCATGCTGAAGTTCTTTATGGAGTAAACACTGAAGCAAAGCACAAAGATCTACTTACCAGACGTGACCCATCTTCAAACAAATATCGAATACCCTGGTGCTTCGATATGGAACCATCAACAGGATCTTTGTATTCAAACTCATCAGCATGAACAACATTTGATACATCCGAACGTACTTCCTTGACAATCCTGCCAAAGCAAAGAATTGCAGACATTGTCTTACACTATTTTCCTGTGAGTATAAATTTTCCTCGGTATACCAATAGAATGGTGCAACTTCAGCATCAGTTTACCAAATGAAAAGGTCATATTTTGCAATTTTGAAACCCAGTTATCAATCCTTGTGGTAATAACTTCACCTTGCAAGCCAAAAACATTGAAGAAAGGCCTATCATTCAATGTCTTTCTCTAACTGAAGGACAGTCCCGGACATGAAGTGGGAACTTTGATCAGCCAAAATCGCAATATGTAGGGAGTAGAAGTTTAACCTTTATCCTTCTGTTTCTCACACGCATTAAGTTCTCACATATATTATCGCAAATTATCATTATCTACTATTTTAGTTCCATAAAATTCAAGAATAAGGGCATCAAAACAGGACTTTAGCTTTAATGGAGAACAGAGAAGAAAACGCATGAACAAGAGCACACAGGGGACATCAAAAACCACCATCAACTATATGTGCTAATCGCTTCACAAAATCTAAGCAGCAAAAATGATCCATAGATGCCCCTACTTGACTTACACAAGCAGTTTGAGCTTAAAGAAACCAAGCACATTAAGGAAAATGAAGTGTACATAAAATGGTATTGGGCACAATACACAGAATCTTGAAATCACAAAACAATCTTACTGATTAACTTCAGCAAGGGAAGATTGCAACTTGACCAAGTTTGCCATTAGTTCCTTTGCTGCCCCTGAGTCAACATTCTTCAAGAAAACAATGAAATTTAAAATCTAATAGACAAAATGTGATGGTTCAAAGGCAAGAATAAGAGGCATCTCAAGTAATTGACACGTGGATACCTCATAATCATAACGAGTGTAATAGTGGCGACCATAAGTTGCCCAGTGCTGGCGAACAATATCTTCAACTGATACAAGCTTTCCGCCATTGATATTTTCCTTATTCTTATGGGCAAGGATGGAAAGCCATGCCAAAACAGCCCAGATACCATCTTTTTCACGTATATGGTCTGACCCTGTTCACATAAGCAATGGATTATGCAACAAGTGCCGACAACAACAATGTATTCCATTAGGTGCAGTTACAATGTGAATGCTTTCACTTCATCATGCTCACTTCGCAAAAGCAGTTCATACTTGACCACTATTATAAAGTGTGATACAATAAATACTAACCAGTTCCAAAACTTTCTTCCCCACAAACTGAACATAATCCAGCATCCATTAAGTTACCAAAGAATTTCCAGCCAGTTGGAACCTGGAACCACCCATAGAAGGAGAAAACTATATAAATCTCAACTGCTGGTGCCAGAGCACAAATAACTATTTGAGATCTTTTACATGAATACCTCAAAAAACTTCAAATTCAAATGTTTAGCAACAACATCCAAGGCAGCTGATGTCGGCATGCTCCTAGATGTAGCAAATGCAAAAACACCAATCAATATAACTACAAAGAGATCTAGAAGAGATCACTCAAATTTAATAGATAAGATATCGAGCTTATGGAGATATTCAAGGCAACAGTCCAGAAAAAAGATACTCTTCACAGATACACTTAGAAGTGCATACAGACACTCTGGATAACACAGACACTCAGACATGATAAAACTGCCCATATACATAACCTACTGCACAAAATTGTTATTTCTCCATTAAGTGATTATCAGACAAGGATCCTAACTACAATTGGCTAATAAAGAGAGATTTTATCAGCCAACAACTATCCCAATACAGTTTGACCCTGCACACACAATGAGAGCAAACGACCAAATAATAGTTTGATCAGTACCACAATTTTTAGAAGGGTCTGTGACTAAAAATTGTGGTACTGATCAAACTATTATTAGTTCATGGGAACCTGGCAACTTGTGTCCAGCATCAGTCAGAAAAACAGAAGCTAAATATTTTGGCATCTTGTTCTCATGAGATTCTTCCTGTGAAGGCCCATACACCTCCATGCCAAGTGGCCAGGCGAACAAATAAGTAATTGATTGTTTGAAAGGAAGTTTCCTTTATGTTTTCTTGGACTTTCATAAATGGCATCTCTTAGAATGTACATTTTGTGCCGCCAAATGAAACATCTGTTAATTTAGTAATTATGTGATATCATAGCTGAAGATCTTACAACTCTGTAAGAAATAAGTTGCAGAGAAAACATTTTTTAATAGTACTTAGACAACAGATATAAAATGGGCAAATTGTACATCTCCAAGATCTCCAAATCCTCTCCCTTGAATAGATCCATGACCTTAGCAGTTTAGTTAAAACATAGGAACTTTCATCAGGCAAGAACCCAAAAAGAAGAAAAAGTATTGAGAAGTGCTTGCATGCATATATACTGAAGATAGCTAAGTGTTAACACCTGGCAACTCCCTTTAGGCCTCCAGAGAAGTAGGGTATTGCTTCAACGGCATTTGCAGCAATAATAGCAACAGAATCTGATGGAGTAACAAAGAACCTATGGCAAAGGTTTCACGTATTACAGTTCAAAGAAAATAGTATTATACCTAAAGAGAATCTCATGAAATAAGCCAATACTACCTTTTCCCAAGAACCATATTACGATCAGCATCACCATCAGCTGCAGCACCAAATTCTGGTGGCTCATCCTGAGGATTAGACTTGCCCAAACCCATCCGTGCCACCAGCTCCTTTGCATATGTCAAATTTGGATCTGGGTGACCTCCTCCAAAATCTTCCTGTAAACATTAAACCAAATCCTGAGTTTTTGAGATTTACAAAATTCTATGAGTCATACTGTGAAAAACAATAGTGCATCTGACCTTAGGTGTGCAGTTCAACAATGAGCTCTCTTGTGCGCCAAGCTCTTCTACAAATATGCGGCTGGCATATGCTCCAGCAACTCCATGGAGAGCATCAAAGCTTTACATTAAAAAGAACGTAGGAATACACGGCCCTTAAATAAATGAGCATTAAAGGCCATAATCCAAAGACAAGAAAATTGAAGCTTGTCAACCTACCAGAAAGTAAAATTTGGAGACGAAAGCAGCTTTTGGATCGCCTGGAAGTCAAAAATCGACCTAGATCACCAAACGAGAAAAGAAGATCAAGTGTCATTTATAAGAATAAAAGATGCATAAAAGACAAGGAAAAGAAGCTGTAAGATTCTCTTTTGTGAGCAACTATATTAGAGTTACACATATTAACAGAGATATCATTGTAGGAACCATTAGAAGACTTCCAGATATAGACGATAGATCACATTTTCCATCCCCTAGTTCCACAAGTTTATATCTGATTTTAACCTTTCCACTGAATCTACACACAAGATAATTGTACTCTTCTTTCAAACAAAAACTACCCTTCCAATAATTAACAAGCACAGAATATTACATGGAAAACCTTGACGAATTTCAAGTTACTACTAGAACAGAACCAGTTGTTTAGACCAAAGTAGTAAAAGACACACTTGAGGCACTAGGTCCTTAAAACAACCGAGACGAGAGGTGAAAAAGCAAAGCCCTTCATACTAGCACTTTATACATTGAATAAATTTTCCCTCACTATGTGAGGGTACCATGTGACACTGCAGATACTTTTTAAGCCAGAGCTAATTGGAAGGCGCTCATGATATAAACAACACTTTTTCCAGCTTATGAACAACTAATAACCATGAGTGCAATTTCCACTGTGCTAATTATACTCTTTTTTGTAGTTCTCAGTAGAAGCCTCTCAGCGCAAAATGATGGTTTACAGTATGCAATTTGTTCGTCAAGGGAAACAAATGCCAAATGCAATATGTATAGTTCAAAAAGAATACCACACAACTCCATCACCAAATGAAAACAAAATCTGTACTGCATGTATCTGCCCCATGATTTTACATACACTATCATCATGAGATTGGTGGCAACAAACACAACAATTTCTCACAACGTGCTTACTACTTATAGAAAAGACTACTACAAACAAGGATAAGTTGCACACAAGGAAGCTTACTTCATTAATTTAACATAGTCACTGGCTGAATCAAAAACCTCAACATCAAATTGACCCTCTGGCCCCATAAAGCTTGTGACACCAATTGCAGCAATATCCACCTAACAATGCATATTAGGAAACAGAGATAAACAAAGATGATCATGGACAAAGATTTTTAGTGAGAGAAAAACGGAAACGCCGAACTTGAAGCCTGGTAAGTCTTACATCAGGGAGATTTTCTGCAATTAGATATTCTTTTATTGTTTTTGTATTTTCAAATATCTTATCAGTGATCGCCTCGGGAGCAGGTCCACCATTTTCCATGTTATACTTGATTCCAAAATCCTGCAAAAAGAAGTGGGAGATAGATTTATGCACCAAGTGTAGAGTGAATAAATGTAGGTTGGTCTTTTTTTCTTCTTTTTTTTCCCGTGTTCAGTCTCCCTTCAACATCTCATCGGCCAACATCCATAACTGACTTTTATAGCGCATCTCAAAAATGTGTAACAAAATCTAGCTATTCAACAACATTCATTGTGGCAGATAACTTATCCAAATCCCTGGCCAAATTTTAGTTCATTGACTAGATAACTTTTTGACAGCTATATGATCTCTTTGGGACCAAAATTTGAAGACATAAATTCACATTGCTCACATAACCAATATACTCCTCATAACCAAGAAATTGATACCTCTCACACAGGAAAAAACACAAAAATATTAAGAAAGCCCCAGCAGCAAGAGATGTGCTAGTGTTTGAACAACTAAACAGCTTGAAAAAAAAATAATAATAACCATAAAGAACATAATCGATAGGGGTCAAACAAGTGAATCTATAAAAGTAGTAATATACAATGTGATGACAAGTTATAATAACTTATATAAGCCAATATATGGACTATGAAGCTATGATGGCCTTGTCATACATGGTTCACTCATGCATAGATAAAAAGTATATAGGAATACTGCTCCTTAATGCTGCTTCATGAATGCTATACCACATTAGAAGCAGTTTACTATATCAGATATTTCAGTGCCCAACATTCCTTTACATCCAGAAGCCATACTAGGCAACAGAATTTTCCAACATCACTAACCAGGTCCAACCTCTCCAATCACAAAATCTTGCAGACATCATCCTAAAACCCCAATAACCTATATGTCAGTGCCACCACAGCATCGATATTGGGATCGCCAAAAGGTGAGTTCCTTATAATGATACGGTCAAGACACTGATTAAAGTTGTGAGAATGGTGGGGCAAATACTGCATACACTTGACAAATGCTGGCTATTTCAATTTTTGTTTTAAAAAAACCGAGAACCTTAAAAGAGAGATCTCCTCCCACCCCAATCCAACCCCAACAACGAGGAAGCGGTAAGGAATAAGAATTTGCATCAAAAGGAACATAACAAGGTTTCATCATACCCAAAAGAAGTTCTCAATCCTTTTACTCAATGGAAAATATGAACTCTCAATAGTCTGATGAAAAAGAAATCCTGTGTTGTTCTTCAGAAGGAAGAAAATCTATATGATTTAGCTTCTACTGACCTCATGGGGACCACCGGGATTATGACTCGCTGTCAGAATAAATGCTCCCGTAGCCTTGGATCCCTGATGAAAGATTGTGTGCGTATTTTGTTAGAGAGCACTTCATATCTAGATAATATTGCTGCATTATGATTGCATAGTCAAAGAGTTATCCAATTGGATGCCACCACCGAGAAAAGGATAGCTTACATCATGCCCAACTCTTTCACGGATCACACCTGACACAGCAGGGGTAGAAAGCAATCCATTCTGACCTACCCAGACACGCCTTACCCCATTTGCAGCTGCCATCTTTATTATTATCTATGATTCCAGTACACAACAAGTTAGTTGACAGAAAGACATCTGATATTAGGATGTAACCACATCAAACAAATGAATGAGTAAGTAGGAGCACAATGGCAAGAAGTAATAGGTAGAATAGAAAAAAGAGCGACTAGTAAAGATTTAAAGTGCAAACCTAAAACTGTAGTATAATCTTAGACAAGAGAAGGGCCTTTTGAGAATCTCTATTACTCGTAAACTGTAATAGAAAAATAACAGCTATTACATGTAGGGCTATACAATAGCTGTTATAGCTTTGATTGCAATGGAGATTCCAAGCTAATAACTAACAATGCAACCATTTATTAGAAATTGTGATAAACTTAAAATTGACCTGTAATTAATCGGTGTACTTGCAGCCAAACACACCAAACCATTTCTGCCTAAATTAGCTAATATTAAGCTACCAACTAAATCTCAAACTTGTTCCTTCCAGCCAACCATGTACTCATATTTGGAATAATCTTGTAGGCAAGTTCATTATGGCAATAAATCAAGTCATAGTCACCCATCCTCGATAAACTAAAAATTAGACATAGAAGAAATAATACACACCTGGATAGCATCCTTAGAGAAATAACGCCCATCACCAGAAACAACTAGTGTAGCGCCTGCAAAGAAAAATGTTAAGTTCAATAAACTTTGTACTTCACCTGGAAACAAGTTAACAAGGTCAGTTCTTTTGTGCATGATCAACAACTAGATGATATAATACAGGTCAATCATTAACTCTAGATGCTCTTAGCAACAGAATTCCACAACTTTTAAGTTTTTGAACTTTTCCTAGACTAAATTATTTCGCCCCAAAGATCTGCATGTAACTTGTGCAGTGATATATAATTTCTTCTAAAAGACAGTTCAGCATCATAGCATCAGTGATATTATGTTTCTATCATACACATGCAACAGGAGAACGTGGAAGTGGTCACTATACATTTAGGGCTGGGAGAGAGACACTAACCCCAAAAACCAAATGAGCAAACCCATGCACCGCAACAGAGAAGGTAAATCCTTGCTCACAAGCCATGAAATAAGCTCATGCCTTATGCATTGCAAACAAGCAAATGTAGAAGTAATATTCTGGAAAGGACAATGAAAACTAGAATTTCTGCACCTATGATTCACATGCTCTAGGACAGGTCACCAAACAAGTATGCCCCCAAAAGTTGAATTTATAGCCTGCGGTGCAATGCTTCTAGAAATTTATGCATCTGGATTGAGCAGTGATTGACCTTGATCCAAGGGAGAGTAAATAATTTAAACAAAGAAAGGTATGAACGTAGTTACTGCTTGAAAATGATCTCAAGAGTCTTCAGTATTTTTCCCATCAAAAAGTTGATTCCTTACATCTCTCAGCAATCTTATTGTTCCCGAAGTTAGGATCAAGATCGCATTGGCTGTGCAAAGTTGAGCTTTTGTTTGTATTCCTATGCCTACACTCATGACTAGGATTTCTTTGAGGCATTTACGTTATTTAAGAGCACAATTCCTGGTATTTCTTCAACACTTCTCAATCAGAGAACCTCAGCCTAGCTGCAAGCCTCAAGAGGCTCTCAATTAAGCTACAAATTAAATGAGCCTAAGACCCTTGGAAACAATGATGCAAGGCAAGTAACTTCTTCGGAAACCAAGTTGAAAGAGTAAGGACTGAGGTAAAATTGTCTCTTAATCCACTTTGTGTGGGAGAGTGCTCATACCTTGGACTTTCTCAGCTGAAAGGGCATAAAATGTTGATTGCACAAAATTTTGCAAGTAATGGGGCTGTACAAAAACTTTCACCTGGAATAGGCACACCAAAAGTCAAATTACAAAGACAAATAGAACGTCGTAATAAAACTTAAAAAATCTTGTAAGGTTTCTTTCAAAAGGTCAGAGAGTTATACTAATTCTACTTTGATAAGATCCTGTGGTATTTAGTGACACTTCTACAAGAGCAACATAATCTAAACTTTAAGGTGTCTTGCAAATTAACTAAGAACAGGAACTTAAATACAGCACCCATGCACAAAACCTTCACCTGTAGAAGTACATGCTAACAAAGAGAAGACAGTGATATGCACGCGTTTGAACCTATAACCAAGTTTAACACTATCGACAATATGCAACGATAAGTCTCTTGAATAGATAAAACTCATACATTAACAAACAGAGGAAATGCACACCTATTCTACTAGTCAAAGGTACGCAACAACATTAGATAAAGGAGCGAAGCAAGAAAGGAACAAAAAGAGGAAGAAAAGTAAACCTAAGAAATATGCATCCTAGTAGATATGACAAGAGTATATCCAAAGAAATGTGGGCAATGATAGGAAACTGTATCCACAGAAAAAAATTGCCCACCAGAATTATCCAACCAAAAAGAACCCTACATCTTGTGAGAAACTAAGCAGCATCTGTGAGCTCTAGAAAGCCTAATGCGGCAAAAAGGGAGGTCCAAATGACCTTACCTTCAACGAAACTAGGTTCTATGCAATCTCCATGAACATGCTCATCTGATGCAGGATTAATTCTCTGCCCGGAAATCTTGGCTATTTTCCTCCCAAGTTACCCATTGGGAAAAACTAAGAAGTATTGGACCTTCAGCACTAAACATTTCACTGTCAGACGATCACATTCAACTACTTTTGTTTATGGGGAGGTTCAGGCCAAGTTCCCACGTATATGCACCAAGACTTCAATCTGGCATTCAAAAAACATCAGCCCCTCCAACCTCGGCACCACGCCCAATCGCGAGGCAGACCAACACACACACACGTCCGCTTAAAGCTCGATCCGTGATCCACGGCATTGATCAACAAAACTCGCTCTCGCGCAGCAGCTCGTTCTAGAGCTATAAAGCGCCATCGAATCCGACAACGACGAAATCCAGACAAAAAGGCGAGCAGCAAGAATACATCCGAGGTACGGACAACATTGACGAGACGAAAGAACAGATCGCCCTGCCGCGGGGGGACATCACCGCCGGCTACGCGTATCGCAACGGGCACATGAAACAAGGAGAAATTGCATGCTCACGGACAACAGAGCAAACCCGATGCAGCGGGAAAAGGGGAAATCGAACACTCAGAACACGGAGAAAGGAGTAGGAGGGAAAGGAACCTTCTTGCGGAGGCCGGAAGTGCCGGGCTTCTGGCCATCGAAGGGAGTGGTCTCCACTCGCGACACCTGGAACGTCACCATTTTCTGCCGAATCGCTTCCACAACCCAGCAAACCAGAAGAGCAAAATCAGTGCACGAACAAGATGACTGAGAGAGAGAGAGAGAGAGAGAGAGAGAGAGATCACCATAAACAAACAGCGAGGATTTTGATGATGGCGCAAGGAAAGGTGGTGAAGAAATGAGCAAGGCCGACTGAAGTTTTTTTCTTTTTTTTATGTCTTGTCTGCAAATCCTATTTTTCTTTTATATGTTAAATATCTACTTATTTATATATAATTCTTTTTTCGTTTTTATTTATTTCTTTTTCTTTTATATTTTTGGTTAATATTGAGAATGTGAATGGCTGGCCAGGCGCCGCTGGATCTGGGAGCTGCGGAGCGATTCCCGCGGCAGATCTTGAAACAGCGCCCAATTGCGAACGGACTAGAGGATCCATCGGCACGTGGACATGGATTTATAAAGCAAAAAAAAACAAAATAAGATGTAAAAAAAGAAATATAAAAATATATATTGACATATCCCAAGGGAATATCCATTTCTTATCCTTCTCTTTTTCTCTCCTTTTCTTATACTCCTTTTTCTCCTTTCCTAAAGATATTCGATTTATCCACGGCAAATATTAATCTGACTTATTTGGAAAAATAAAATGCAAACGCAAGTGATTTTTGTTCACTGAACAGGCCAAATATATATATATATATATTTTTTTGTATAATTGCTGCCTCTTGATATAAAACAATCTAGCTTTAGAAAGTTTAATAGTAGATCTACGGCTACGGGCTTTAACTTAGTTTTAGAATGACAACTATTGTAGAGTCTAAGGCCACCTCTCCATTAATTTATTTGGTTGCCATTTCTATTTTCATTTAAATGTACAACTTCTCTTTCATCGAAAAAGGAAGTCATTTCCAAGATGATTTCAATGGCTTTTAAGATTCTTTCTAGATATATTCTTTACTTCTTCCGGTTGGCAAAACTTTAAGATTTCAAAAATTCTTTGTCTCATCAATATTGACTAGTTATCTAAGGCGTGCATCGTAACCATTTTATTTCTATTTTTGGAATAGAAATCCGTTTGATAAAAAATTTTACTTTTTTTATTTTTGGAACAGATTTCTATTCCATAAATAGGTTTAGAAGAGAAATCAGAAATTATTTCTCTCTTTCTTCCTCCCACCCGAAAGAATTTTTTGCCATTTGCCACTCACCGCCGCCCACCGTTGGTCGCCGCTGTCGGTCGCTGATTGCTGGGCAATGGTTGGCGCCCGACCGCCAGCCTCCCATTACCGCCGCCACTTGGGAAATTGAAATCTTTTTTATTATCAAACGAATTTCTATTTCAATAGTAGAAATTTTTTGTCATTATCAAACACGTTTTTTGACTTAGAAACTCATCCAGAAATAGAAATAAAAAAATCAATTTGTCTTCCAGAAATCAATTTCTTGCCAGAAATGTTATCATTTATGCCCCTAGTGATCCCTCTTTTCATGTCATATATTGACTTGAAAGAGGAGATTAACACTGTTTATAAGATTGATTTTCATGATGAAATCCTATTCTAATGCCCAAAATGTTATTGTGGAGGATTTAAATGGGACTACGCTAAACAAAAATGAATAGAAAGAATCAACATTATATGATGGCGCGTGAGTTCTGACGCTAGCCTCCTTGCTCTTTCCCTCGCACTACGATCATGATGGAAGGAATTATCATCCTCTTCTCCAAGGTATTAAGCATTATTGAGTTTGACGCCGTGGGTTTAGTTCAAAGATCCTCTTATATAAAATTCCTTCAGGACCCATTTGATTTAGCATTGGAAAGAGACTATGGGCCTCAAAAGCCCCTTCAGAAAAAATGCAGAGTATTTGACAACCACTTTTGAGAATCCCTTAGCCAAATGCCAGCATTCCGAATGCTGAAAGCCCAATACAGGTCTTGAGATATTTTGGGCTTTCAACATTTTGAGAATGAAAGTACTACTATTCACTTCTTCACGTGTTACTGTTCATTGTCTTCTCCTCCATATGCACCAAAGAGCCGCCAGAGCTAACAACTGCCGCCTGAGGGGCCACCAAAGGCCGAAGATTGCCACTTGGGTCGCCCGAGATTACGCGACCTTGGGTGGTGCTGGTGGTGTCTGGGTCGTGCAACCCAAGTGAGATGACTCGGTGGCCAGATTGAGTTTGGATCACACGACCAGATTTGGCCGCCACGCTTGGGTCACGCGGCTTAGGAGAGGCTGCCTAGTGACCAAATTTGGCCGCCGCACCTAAGGTTGGACAACCTTAGGCAAGGCAGCCGGTGGTAAAGCTCCACCGGATTGAATTTTTTTTAGAAACAAATAAAAAGCCATTTGCAAATATGGTATTGCCAAACGACGTTTAAGCCAAACATATTTTGCAATGCACTTTAGAGTTATAATTTGACAAACACAATAACATTTTGAAAAACCTCATTTGCTCACAGATATTTGCATTTTCTCAAAATCACTTCCCAAAAAGCAAACCACATGGACATGCAACGCCTTACAAATTCGACTTGAAGCAGAGTCGGAAGATTAGATTGCAAAGTCTCATATGATGAAGTTATGGGTGAACCACCAACCCAATTATGAAGCTAAGCAAGGAGGAAAAGGAAAGATTGCATCCACCTTGACGTCAATCTCTAATTATCAAATTGTTGGGTCGGACCATTGGATACAATTTGCTCTATAAGAGACTTTTGCAGATTTGGTCCTCAAAAAGAGAATTGACTGTGATTGATTTGGGTAATGATTTTTTCATTGCAAAATTTTCCTTGCTAGAGGACTATCAATTTGTCCTTGGGGAAGGACCTTGGATGATCTTTAAACATTATTTGGGCCATCAGGAGATGGCATCCCAATTTCAATCCAGATGAGATATTAATTGATACGGTCACGACTTCAGTCCGGTATCCCAAAATCTCCATGGAGTATTTTGATGGGGATTTTCTGATGCAACTTAGTTTAACAAATTCTACTGCAGTGCTAGCAACTAGAGGGAAGTATGCTCGTCTTTATGTTGAAACTTACGCTATGAATTTTTCTTGAAGCAAAAGCATAGAGGTGCGGAGTATGAAGTTACACGTCTGATTTGTTTCAAGTGTGAACACTATGGCCACGGATCATATGGCTGTAGGCGTAAAAGGTGTAATATGGCAGATTAAAATGGGAATGGTAACTTTATGGTTGAAAATAATGAAATAACAAAAAGTTCTAAGAGAGCCCCATATAAGTTTGGCATGTGGACGGTTGTGCACAAAACCCAAAAGGGTCTATTAGAATATTTAAATATCAAATTACGATTTCATCTAATAGCTTAAATTTTTCGAATAGTCGATAGTGATCCTACAAAATCTCATATGATATCAAAACTGGAGATCAAATCTTTACATGCTCCATTTGCCTCTTCAATTAAATTAACACGCTTAGTACTAGACAAAAAACCAGACTAAGTGTGAAGGGAGAGTGTTAAAATATATAAATAAAAGCTGGAGGTTCTAAATTCGAATCTTTCCAAGCTTCATTTGCCTTCCCAATTGAATTTCAACGTTTAGTACTAAGTAAAAGACCAGATTAAATGTGAAGGGGAATGTTAAAATATTTAAATACTAAACCGCACTTTCATTTAATAGTTTAAACTTTTAGAACAGTCAGTAGTGGTTCCACAAAATCTTACAAGGTCGAAGACAACAAATATAAGAAGCACAAGCTAATAGTCGAAAAGAAGGTTGGAGACCTCCAGGTTCCTGAATTTTGATGCTTACTCAAGCAAACTTCTTTGAGGATTTGATTGGTCCTCCTCAGCAAAAGATGCATATTTCGAAGGAGAAAATCGCCAATAGAACAAAGATAAAAAATAAAAATAAAAAGGTAAAGTCGTTGATTTTGATTACAAGGGCTTGTTCATAGAAAACGAGAGTTTGGGAACGTCTGAATCTCATGAACCAATAACTAGAGCTGTGAGGCGCCTTCCTCCTAAAGATGGTAAGAGAGGCTTCTAACAGAGTCCCTCAACTCTAGTTGACTTAACCACTTTGCCACTTAATTCTTTAAATTTGCAACTTGACGACATGGTGTTTCCCTGTGCATCTCTCTAGTAAAGAGCTCTTTGTTTTGAAGGATGTACTACAAGCCCCACGAAAACTACTTGATGATATTGGTTGGCCAGGGGACATCAATTCAATTGCACCGAAGGTTCCAAATTCTTTTGAGGAGACAACTCATTTGCTGCTTGATGAGGATATTGATATGGTGAATCCTATGATGCTAGACAGCTTGTTTCGTTTGAATAGAATTCAAGTGCTTATAATTGTTAAATTGAGAGTGAGTGGAAATCAAGCTTCTAAAATAAAAGGAAACTTTGCTTTCCTAATCACTCTCAGCATTCAGGCTCAAGGCTCTTCGGGAGGAATTTGGTTGCTATGGTGTGATACTTCATTTACTATGGAAGTGCTCCAAGTTTATTCTCGATTTATTCATATTTGGGTCATAGAGAAGGGAATAGAAGTTGGTGGTTAACTATTGTCTATGCCAAATCGTATGAATTAGCTAAAGCACAATTAAGGATCATTTTCATATGACTGTTACAATGATAGAATCTCAAATGGTTACTGGTGATTTTAACGACATTACATTTCTCGACAAAAAGAAATAGAGTGCACCAGTCAATGCGGCAAAATGTACTAGCTTTAGAGAGTGAATTGACGGATATTGTCTAATCGGTCTTGATTGGGTGGGAATGAAATTTATGTCATGTGGGCTCAAGTGGAATGGATGTAATCGGGAATTCGAGCGCCTTGACAGAGCATCAAATAATATTTCTTGACAATTGTTATTTGTTGATGCAACAGTCTGAGTGCTTCCAAAAGTTATATCTTACCATCATTCTCTCTTGATTTGCAAAGTGAGAGGACTCCTAAGGTAAATTTGTCTTTTTGGTTTTGAAGCGGCTTAGTTAACCCATAATTCTCTTAATAAATTTGCTCAACTTAACTAGAATGACGAGTTGCCAATTTATGTTATTCTGTCCTAACTTCCCATCAACCTCAAGGAGTAGAATCAGAATGTCTTTAGAAACATTTTTTGAGAAGAAAAAGGAATTCGTTGGCCAGATCAGGAGGCATCCAAAAGACACTTGAGAAAGGTGCAAATCCTTTTTTTTATTGAAACTTGTAGTGAAATCCACTGGTATAAAATAGTCTGTTAATGTCTCAATTGAGGAAGAAATCCTCCGGTATAAAACAACCAGACACCAATAATGGAGAATGAGTGTCTGACTAAGAGGAATTGAAAAGCATTATGGTGGATTAAGCAAGAACCTTTTCACTGAAGATGATCCAACCCCAACCGTGAAGTGTGCATTGTGGTCAGGACGAAGGGGGTGATTGGTGATTTTGCCACGTTCGTAGAAATATGTTTGTCAATATAAATAGAATTTTGGACTTGGTGATTTAACTTCGCAAAATAACTTGATTTTCTTAAGATAGTTATTGAGATTGACTCTAACTCCATCAACTGATTTGGTTAACTTTACCTCTCAAATGTTCTCATGATGAGCCACCTCATCGTTGGAAATGACTGGGATTAATACAGAGCTCAAGAACGGAAACAAGTTTGAGAATGACTTTGTTGGGGTTATGAATAAGATTTTGCCAAGAATGCTATATTAAATTTTTAAAAAATGAATTTTAAATGTATTACTTCTCTCGTGCTCGTACGATAAGCAATTTAATCAAAACATTCCTTATCAGATATGATTTCCCTGATAAAAGTGTGCTATGGATACAGAGGCTACAAATTCAAATTTGGAAATGGATTTAAAAGGAGAAACTAGAAGAAACCAAATCTGATAGAAGAAATGAGGGAAATAAATAAACAAACAAATAAATAAGAAAGTAGAGAAAAATTTAGAGTTTATTTATTTTATGAAAAATAAATGATCTAAAAAACATTTTTTCTAAAAATAATCGCTTGTATCGCTTGAAATAATTAATCAATAAATTTTTTTTATCGACAATATTATGTCTAAATATTTTTGCAAATAAGCAATGCAAGAGATTATTTTCAGGAAAATGTTATTCAAACAAATAGAGCCTTAATGAGGTAAGACATTTCTAGAAAAATTTTCTAAGATAGGTTATTTCCCACTAGAAACAAAGGGCTTCAACTAAAATACTAATTCTAAGATACAATGCCTCTCGAAGAACATAATATCAATGCACTTCGATGTGCTCTTCAGCTATGAACTCAACCCCTTGAGCTCCCCACGAAAGTATAGATAGGTGAGAGAAGATAAAAGGGAAATTAATATAAATAGCCCTTAAACTTTGGCCTAATGCGCAATTTAATCCCTAAAGTTTAGCCCAATATGCAATGTGTTCCTTAAAATTTTAATTTGTTCAATATTATTCTTAAACTTTTGGTCATATTCAACATAGTCCCTGAACTATATGAAAATGTTCAATATAATCAATGGTCTTGAATTAATAGAAATACAGTTCCTGAACTATATGAAAATATTCAACATAGTCATTGGATTGTATTAAATATATACCAATAGTACAAGAACTATATTGAACAAATTAAACATTCAAAAATCATATTACCCATTGGGCTAAATTCAATGAGTACACTGAATATTTTCATACAATTCAAGAACTTTATTAAATATGTACTGAAAGTTTAGGAACTACATTATACATTAAGCTAAATTTTCAAGGACTTCATTAAATAAATTAAAAGTTCATGGACCAAAAAATTTGTTGAGCAATTTTCCAAGTAACATCAATCATTTTTGGAAAAAAAAATTTTCTGAATCTTGAGTTCTTCGTAAAACAAATACACCCTTCATTGGATTGTTCTCTTACACAAGTGCGTGCAACTCATTGAACATCATTAATGGCCGGAAAATAACCACCCTTTGACACCAAAGGTTACTTGGGTCAAAGGTGAACATTGATTGGTCAATCGTTAATACTAAGGTTATATCACAAAAAACTTTTATGTCACACATTCATGCCACCTTTATTCTAAACTAATTTTTATGTTACAAAAATTGCTAAATTAATACATATGTGACACATTTATCTCAAGCTAATTTTTATGTCACAAAAAAAATCCCAAATTAGTGTGCTTGTACCACATTTACGTTAAAATGGTGCACCCACGCCACTTTTGCCTAAAGTCCTCAATTTATCATAATTTTGGGTAAACGTGGCATAAATATATTAGTTTTTGGTAAATATGGTACGAATATACCAACTTGAGATTTTTTGTGACATAAAAATTGGTTTCGAGTGGCATGACACTAGTTTGGGAGTTTTTATGACACAAAAATTAATGTGCTATAGGTCTACCAATTGGTTTTCTTTTAAATAGTTTTAGCACTAATATTAATCGATATTTCTTTCTTTCTTTTTTGTTCTCCTTCAAAATAAAATGTGTAAGTATGCAATGTATAAAGTATTAAAATCAATCATAATAAATATGATTTGTAAATCAATTATGTATTTGTATGTGTACAACGATCCCCCAACTTTATTACTAATTATGAAGATATATTATTACAAGTAACTATATATACTCATAAAACAAGATTAGTTTTCAACGTAGCACATGCCTAAAGGTGGATTTTGGCTTGAACCTTTGGGTTGAATTTAAAATTAGAAGAATATATTCGCACTATTATGAATTCATGAAACCATCAATGGAAGTACAACGCCATGTGCAGCCTCCAAACTTTAGCAAATTACTCCATTGGAAGTGGCCTCTTACATCCTTACTTGCAAAGGTAGTCTCGTCGAGAGTATTCACAACTGCTTTATTCTGCTTTAAGATAAGAAATTCAAAATTAAAAAAAAAATGGAGAAAATTTAATTGAAAGAAAAGGTAGAGGAACATAGATTTAGTCAGGACACTTCCAGGGTACTTCTTCATCGTAGTGATTTAATCCAGTAAAAGACAACATGCACTTGAGTTCAAATATCGACTAGAATTTATTAACCGATCAAATCAAAAGTTGAGCTCGAACTCATCAAAAAGTTATTCATATCGAGCTTGAGTCAAGTATTGAGTCTTGAATAATTGAATCTAATAGAGTGGAGTCCAACTCATATGTTAAATTATGCTGACTCCACTCCACTCAATTGCGTAGATTTCGGTTAAAAGTGGATTGAATTAGCAACTTGAATTACAAGGAAATAGACCCACCCAAACACACACCAACTTGCTAATGTATCACGACAAAGATTTTATAAATGGAAAAATAATAAAAACAGTCTCTAAATTTTAGCCAAATATATAACATTGTCCCTAAAATTTTAATTTGTTCAATGTCATCTCTAAATTTTTTTTATAAATATTCAATGTAATCTTTAAATTTTTTAACTTGATCAATGTGATTTTGAACTTGAATTAACAGAATAATAAATCGATTATTTTCATAAAGTTTGGAATTTAGATAGAACATTTACCAAAGATTTATATTCCACATTGAACAAATTAAAAATTCAAAGATCATATTAAACATTTTCAAAAAAATTCAAGAAACACTTTAAACGGATTAAAAATTCAAAAATGACATTGCATATTGATCAAAATTTAAGGATCATTTAGGACTTGAAATCTATCCCATGCTAATTCCAGGCTCTCCGACACAACATCTCTTCGCAAACTTCCGAGTCATCCGCAAGGCAATGCTTCCTTAAAAGACAATTGTGGCAACCATCAGTTCATTGCATAACAAAAACCATAAAGGGTACTCTCCATTTCTGCAGGGAAGAAGCTTATTCTACCTACCCATGTGCTGCTACCTAAGCTAAATATTCCATCTTTTAATTGCCTGAATAATAATAAAAAATTGAGACTTTTTTGCTCTCGTATAACACCTCCTCCATGTATCCAAATTCTAGACCGTTCCTCCTCATCAAAAGTTTCAATTCCCTCCCAAAATGAATATTAAAAAAAAGAAAGAATTGGAACGAAAGGAAAAGGGCAAAAGCAAGGAGTAAAAAGAAGAACCCGAGAAGAAGAGCGTCATGCTTTGCTTTCTTTTCCCACCTCATAAAATGGAAAGAAAGGAAAGGAGAGAATTTTAGATAAGAAAAAGGCCCTGAAAAAGCCTTCATTGCCGGGGTGATACAATGTACATTCCAATTAGAATTCACAAAGAAACTTTCCCTTCCTAAGAAGATCATCATCATCATCATCATTCACTCACTCACTCACTTACTCATCTAAGCAACACTCACCACATTAAATTAAATCAAATTAGACGGAAAAGAAAAGGGCCCTAAAGCTAAAAATTAAAAAAAGAAAAAGTGAAAATTAAAAGGTTATCAGCACAGCTCACAGGGGTCTAACTAAAGTGATACACCTAACAAAAGTAACCCAAGAAGGAAAAAAAATCTAATCTTCCTCATGCTTTCCGCCTCCTCCGGCTCGGCTCACGCCCCGACCGGCGCTACAGCCGGCTTCACCTTCGGCGGCCTACCCCTGCCCCTCTTGACTCCTCCGGCAGCCGGGGCCGGAGCCGCGGCCGGCTTCTCCTTCGGGGGGCGGCCTCTCTTCTTCCCGGTCACCGCCGATGCCTTCCTCTTCGGCGGGGGAGGCGGCACGTTGGGATCCTTCGGCTTCGGGGGCCGGCCGCGGGGCCTCGGCGGTGAGGCCACGGTCCCCGGCGGGAGGGCTTCCTTCGGCTTCGGGGGGCGGCCACGGCCGCGCTTCGGGGGCGCGTTGGGGTCGCGCTTCATGTAATTGTTCTTCACCATCACGAGGTCACCGCTCTGCTTCATCTTGTTGAGGTGGTGCGTCAGCAGCGTGGAGTGGGCGGGGGGCAGATCGCCGTAGGTGGACTCGATTTGCTTGGCGATGGCCGACTTGTTCGAGCCGCTGGGGTCGTTGAGAGCCTCGATCGCCGCCATGATCATCTGCACGCCGAGCAGGGCACGAAAAAAAGCATTAATTAACTAATCCGGAGCTCCCCCCGAGGAAGAACGGAGAGAGAGAGGGAGAGAGAGAAAGAGCGAAAAGGAACAGGAAACAAAAGTTGCCGGTACTTCGGGGTACTGCGGGAGCGCGGAATTAGTAGCGGCGGCGGCGGCGGCGGTCGGCGGAGGAGGGTTGTTGCCTGTCTCTTCAGTGGCCATTTTTAGAGAGAGAGAGGAGGGAGGGGGAGAGAGAGAGAGAGGAGCACAGTGGGTGGGGAGCGAAGATGATGAAGGCGGAGAATTTAAAAAGGGAAGGGGGGCTGGTGCTTTCGAGGGACACGGATCGAAGGCAAAAGCGGGGAGGTTAGGAGGGGATCGGACGGCTGGGGTTGGAGGGATGGAGCTCGCATCGGACGGGTCTCAGCGACTTCGAGGCGAGTCTCGCGGATCGATGACGTGGCCGGGGCTTGTCGGGGATTTTGCAATGTTAAGGCCTTGACCCTGCGTTTTGGGGGGGGCTTTGAATTCCATCGCCTCTCTCTCTCTCTCTCTCTCTCTCTCACTCCCACGAGGAAGTCACACAGGTCACGACAAACTTTTATCCGAGGGCCGATCTGGTACTTCGCAGGTGTAGGGGGGAGCGTCCGAAACGTGTCGACGCGTGAGTGGAGCAATGCGGGGGGATACATCGTTAGGGGAACAAGTACGGACGCGGATCGCGACAGCTTCCGAGCCCCGGGGGGGTGTGGGGTGCGTGGCGCACCGCGCCATGCGAGTGCGGGTGCGGGGATCCCTTTGCCGCCCGGCGTGTACTTCGTAGACCCACCGGGTCAGACCTGGTCGGGGGGAGGCATCGGAGAATTTTGGGCGCGGGAAGTTACGCAGTCTTCCCCCGTTCAAAATATCATGAATTATTCGTGCGCAACCTGTTTCTAATCATGACCAGCTGCCTACATTTGCTTTTACGGCAGTGAATTCTCCGTCAATGAGTCTATTCGTTAAGGTAGCAATTACATATAATACAATAAAAAGAGACTTATTGAAAAATAAATAAACTTTCTTAATAACCATTCTGCTTATCTGTTTTTCTCTTTTCATACTCCTCGAATAGAAATTTGTTTAGTAACATCTGCTAATTTTTCTAATCCCCAAAATAGATTCGTGGCCAGTGAATGGATTTGGAATAGAAACATGAAGTGGGAAAAATATAGTTCTTTGTTCTTGAGAATAATAAGAGAAATAAGACCATTTTAGAAAAATAAACTTAACAAAATTTAATGCTCATTTTTATACAATTGACACGAGGTCTAGTCTCTTGACTTGATCTGAATCCTCATTTTTCAGAATAAAAAAAAATGAAAATTTTAGGAAAAAAACTTAGAAATTAGATTTTGAGTAGTTTTACCATATATTTATAATTAATTTTAGTTTAATATAAAAATGCGATAATCTTTTGATGAAAATTGGATTCGAAATTGAACAAGCCTTTTGACTTTATTATATGGATTTTTTTAATGTAGTTTTCTTTAAGAGAGAATGTTAGGTCACGAAAGCTTCAAGACTTCAGTCTTCTTCCCTTGAGATTCTATCGAAAACATCATTTAAGATCATCTGCAATTCTTTTTTAAAGAAAAATTAAATAACTCTGAACAAGTTTCTTGTATTACCATTTGTCTTGTGTTTATAGCAATCGAATGTGTGTTTGTTCTAGGGATCTCTGATGTCATTTCTTTGAAGGTTTGATGAGTTTGTACAAATAAGCGCATCAAAGATTATCTCCATCCTCAATTGTTCTGTCATTAACCATTCTATCAAGCAACATTTACTCTTCTTTTTGTAGCTTAAAAGGTCTATGCACCTATTTATTATAATGCTTAAAGATGTGCGGTTAATCTTATCATATTATGAGTTATAAACCAGTGCAATTCTCTGCTATTATTTCCAACCATCTATCTTTGGTTAACTATTATGTTAGATTTTTTGAGGCCATCTTAATATATTTTAATCGATTAAATCCTTACAAAAGTCCAGTTTTATTCAAACACGACTTGTCAAATCTCCATTAATATATTTATAATTAAATGAAAATATTGGAAATAGAAATTTTTAGGATTGTATTAAACACATTTATGTTCTTTTTCTATTCTGGAAATATATATTTTGTGCATCACCAAATGCGTTCTTCTATTTAGAAACTCGATCAGGGAATAAAAATAGAAAAAAATTAATTTTGGATAGGAATTGTTACTAGAAATAGAAATGTTACGAAATGCATCTTTAGGGCGTCCATGATAACCGTTTTAGTTCTGACTAGATTTATTTTTCTATTCTTGGAACATGCTTGGAACAAAAATCTATTTACTAACGTAATTTCTAGAATAATTTTTTAGTCTAGAAATAGGTTTGTAATAGAAACGAGAAGCAACAAATGTATGGTATTATGTTTTTGGAACAAAAGGAGAAATAAATTCTTTTAATCACTCGTCCTCGCCTCCCACCCAACTCCTGCTGGCGAGCCACCGCCACTCGTTGGCTATTGCCTCTCGCCTCCCACCTCCCACCTCCCATCGTTGGTCCCCGCAACCACTCGCTAGCTATTGCCTCTCACCTCTCGTCGCCAACTAGTTGCCACCACTCGTTTGTCGTCACCTCCCGCCTCCCGTTGCTAGCCACTACCCATCAATGAATGGAAAAGAGCGTAATAGGGAGAAATTTTGTATAATTATAAAATGAGTAAATATGTTCAGAAATTCATCCAATGAATGGAAATATAAACATTTATCTCAAGAACAAAATTGTCATCATTTGTGGCCTTAAACCCCCCCCCACTCATTTAGGTAAATAATATATGACCAAAAATAAATAGGTAAATAATAATCGATATAGCTAAGGCACGCATGATACATATTTTGCTTCTTTGTTATTCTATTTTTTTTATTCCTAGGAATAAGTTTGGAATATAAATCTGTTTAGTAACACAATTTAATATTTCTATTTATGGAACAAATTTTTATTCCAAGAATAAATTTGGAATAGAAATGAGAAGTAAACTTTTTTTACCTTTTTATTTTTGGAATAAAAGTGAGAAACAAGAAAAAAATTTCATTGCTCAATCTCGCTATTAGCTAGTTGTCCACTTGTCACCGCCCGCCGCTAGTCCTCGCCACTAATCGTCAATGCCAGCCACTTGCCTGTTTGCCCATTGTTCGCCGCCGCCACCTCTCACCATCATTTGAGAGGGACAAATTTTATATGGTTATTAAATGCGTATTTTTATTCAAAAACTCGTTTAAGGAGTCGAAATAAATTGGTCAAAAGTTGACCTTTAAAATAAAATTGTTATCATTTATGCTCTAAATAAATAAAGCATGTAATTTACCAAATATTCTTTTGTCTTTATTGCTGTCAGAGTCCCTTGCCTAAATTTCCTTTTGTTTTGGTGGATAATGAACCGACAACGGCCACATCGATGTTGACTACTGGTCAGAAATGGGCGTGTCAACGGCCTCTAGAGATTCCAAAGGTTAAGGACCGTACAAACACCGCATCGTTACGCATAGCCTCAACTGCGTGAGGTTGAGGCCTCATGTTTTCATCCTCAATAATGCCGAAATTAATGATATTCGTGCGCATTAAATAGATGGCTGAAGTTCAACGTATAACCATTTGATGAATTTGGCCAATTGGGTTGCGTTCTCTTTTTTTTTCCCCCTTTCTTGCGTAATACTTGCCTGAAGGTAGGTGGAGCCTGGGAATAAGTAGAGGAATTCTACGACCCTAAAGGAATCCCCTCTAATGATTGGACAGGAGAGCATATATGGCTCCTTGAACTTTAGCTTTCAATTTGTTCCTTAAAAAGATTTATTCGGAGAACCTTCTTCCTCAGTTGTGAGAGACACGGAAGCCCTTTCACCTTTTGAGGCTGTTTATGATAATGATAATGAAGGTTGGGCATATATGCTCAAATGAGTTGGGAGATAAATTTGATATAGAAGATACCTGATTCTACTCGGACACCACGAAGAATACGATGTATGCACCAATCATACGCAAAACCTTAACAAATTGTCGTTCGGTATAAAACTCTATTTGCACAATCCTCATTGCTCAAGTACGCGTCACTTTCATTTGCTACAGTTATGCTTCAGAGGCTCACGCACAAGCCAGAAGTCATTAAGGACTTAAAATAAATGGTTGCCGAGCACAGCACTCAAAGTAAAGCATCAAACGATCGATCACATATTCATTGTCCTGTGAATAGCACGAGGTTGTATTTATTCCTCCTACTTACAAATCGCTGTCCGACAGCTTACAAGACAAAGACAACCGGCGGGGCAAGATCTCAAAATAGTAACTGTGTCCTACATATTTTCAATCACATTCCTCTCCCTCTATTCACTTCGCGTAGCACCCTTGCTGCTCAGCCATGCAAACCAATCCTATGCCTTGCACCCTCCTCTCTGACGGGTCCAAGAGTCTAATTTTTTCTCAAGTTGCACACTGAAAATCAACAGCATGACTAGATTACAGTTTGTACAAAATCTGAACCCGCATCACAAAAGCCTGGTGCTCCCAAAGGGATTAGTGGCTTGAGGAGGGTGAGCAGTAGAATTCGCAGGAAATGCCCCGAACCCGGGATCCCCAAAGGGATTGGTGGGTCCCATCATCAAGTGTTGCTGAGGCTGCTGCTGCTGCTGCTGCTGCAGCGGGAACGTGGGTTGGTATGGTCCAAAAGGATTAGTCTGCTGTTGGTTCAATGCTGCCATCTGTACAGATGGAGGTGGTGCAATCCCATTAGACATAGCGAAAGGATCATGTACTTCAAACGGATTGGGGGCCGGCACTCCATACATGGGCTGCTGGGAAGCTCGATAGGCCCCTTCATCATATAAACTGTGAAGTGTGAGAGTATCCAGCCCACCAGCCTAACAATCCACAGAAGAGTGACTCTTAAAATATAATCATATTTGAAGTAATCAAAGAAAACGTGTCCAGATCTGGTTGGGAAAAAATCACGAGGCCAACAAATACATATTGCTTTCTTGAACAGATTATGAAGCAAACAAACACACACAGCAAACATGTCAATACAGATCCATATCAGTAGATCTAAACCCATTGATAGATTGACAGATGCATCATTATCCACTTCTACTCAAAGGTCTAGCAATCACTTACTTCTTCATGCATTGATTTATACACATTGTTGGTTCTGCAAATATAACACCAGCCAAAACTACTCTTCTGGTTAAACAAAAGAGCATTATGGAAGCATATGCATGCATCAAGTCAATTTAGTTGCTTAAATTCATGTATCCCTCCCTGGGTCTCTCTGTCTATCCATGCATTGTCCTAGTGTAGGCAGATTTAAGTATGCATGTGCTAAATGACATTTTTCTGTGAGTCTTAAAGCCTCAAACTAAACTATTAGTTCCCATTGAATCTATGGAGGCATAGTCATTAACTAAAAGACCAAAGCACCCAGAAGACAACTGATATAACAACACAACAGTGCGATGAATGACCAAAGGAACTGCTATTACTAATTCAGAGTCTTTTGGATTACATCGGCCAGAAGAAAAGACGTTGAAATTGCCCTTTGAATTACTAGCCATGTAATGGAGTCAAGCAACAACAGTAAACAAACAGTTTGAATGTTAACGCTCACAAAATTCATTTGCTACAGAATCATAGAAGATAAAGGTGGAGATTACCAGTTGCCTCTCATTAGCCGCAGAGATGTCAGTACTTGGGGTAGAGACCAAAGCAAGCTCCCATCCAGTGGGATCAAAGTCTTTAGCTTGAGTAGCACCAGAACCAAATGCTGAAGAAGCAGCGCCTGTCACAACCAGCCAAACTTTGCTCAAGTAAGCATTACACAAAAAAAGTGGACATGCTTCATACACAAAATGCTTACCAGGTTCTGAGGGAACTATTGCCAAGGCTAAAGCATTCTTTTCCTCAATGAAAGAAGCATCAGGTGCATCAAAACTAAGTCCCTGAAAGGTCAAAGAAATAAAGATCATAAGCAAATAATTTTACACTGAACAACCATCGATAGACATCACAAAGCTAATGTTCATACCAGCAAATCTCCCGTGTCCCGTTTATTTTGAGGTGGTGGAGGAGGAGGAGGAGGAGATGGATCAACAGCAGCAACCTCCACAGTAGATGCAGTGACGACATCCGAAGGAAGCGGCTCAGGTTCAACACCAGATGACTTGGCATCTTCATCTAGCCCTTCGTCTGGTTTATATGTCAATTGAAGCTGTTAACAATAGTAAAGTATTAGCTCCGCACATGTTTCAGAAAAAGAATTACAAAGGAGAAGAATAGAACAAAAGGAATAATCTTCAACCAAAAGGGAAAAAGAGTGAACCACCAAAAATAACTTTTCCATCCACATAAACCATTTCAGAAGCATAACATAATCAAACGGTACAATGTGTAAAAAATTGTCAAGGAGGGTTAATTACTCATGGTTGTTTTAAAAACCAAGCATGCAAGCATAACTAATTAAAATTATAACACTGTTCAAATAATTACCCTCATGCAAAAACAGCAAACAAGCTTCCTTATGATAACAGAAATACCCTTCTCTTTGCTCTTCATAATAATTACACAAGTTCAATTGATACAGTGAATGAGGCCACAAATTAACTGGTAATGTACAAATGTCCTGATAGTAAATTTCATATTCCCCTCCCTTAAATCACATGGGCAGTAACATTGAAGGTTATACACGTAACAAGAAGCTTTCCCATTAACTATAGAATAAAGAATGTTGCAGCACTCTTATACAGCAATATATATATCACAGACTACCAAACACCCAAGCAAAAAGGAAACTTAACAAACATAATGCTAAGTCATGAAGAATCCACCAGCGGTAAAGAGTTCATAACTAGAAAGAAGTAATTTCAACTTGAATTGTATTGATGTGGAATCATAAGACTTTTTTTTTCATCAGTGAATCACAAGAGTACATCAAAAACACAGAGTTCACATGCACCATTACGTTCAAGTCATTTCAATAATTAGACAAATGTTTCAATTCTGTACAACACGTGGTCCTCTAAACTAGAAAAGTAAAGAGGAAGACGGAATAAAATAGACTAGTTTCTGCAATGATGTGCAATCCAGCATCTAAATAGATGCTATACTGACCAATGGCTCACTTGGAACAGTAACCACTCGTGGTGCCTCTTTTATGTACTCTTCCATGGTCACCAGAAATGATTGTGGAGGCTGCAAGAGGGGCAGATGAATTTAATCCAGCATATGTAGACATTTACATATATATACGTAAATTGTATACAAGAGGATCGAGAGAAGAGAGGAGATATTTGATCAACCATACAGCATGTTACCTCTCTCAAGACTGGAAACTGAAAATTCCTTGCAAGTTCCAAACCTCGGCAAACTTCATAAAAATCAGATAAGCTTCCAGCCTGCATAAAACATGGGCATCTTAGGAAATATGAAGGACAGTCACATCCACTAGTCAAATACCCCATTATAGGACCAGTACAGTCACCTGTTGGCCAGCGCGTTTGTAAACATCCAGAGCTTTCACAGCTTCATGTCGAGGCATCTCAAAAAACTGGAGGAATATTGTAATTTTACAGAGTAAAAAGAACTTGCAGAGCTTGAAGAGAACTTTCCTAGAAGTAAATATGGTATCTGAATTTAACGAGTTGGTAAGCTTAACAAACCTTATCAACCAGATTAATGATTCCATCGTTGATAGCACAGTAGATCTTAAAGCTCTCTTTCAACACCTGGAGACTAAATATAGTGAGAAGTATCCATCGCGAGCTCAATACTAAAACAATGTTCTTTGAATTGATGATCTTATAAAAGAACATTAAAAAGCAAGGCTTTCCTAGAGAAAGGTAATATACTACCCTGCGAGTTTAGGCAAACACACCATACACATTGAACAATTGTAGCCATTTTTACATGGGAGATGTTGGGAACACAGCTCAAAGACATGTGGCAACTAATCCCCACAGAAATTTCACTAATGCTCATGCACCCTGACTTCAGTCCATGAAACTTCTAAATTCATGCATATGTTTTTGTGCTAAACTTATTTGCAGTTTTAGTTCAGTACGAGAGATTTGGCCAGAAAAGTAAAACCTGTACAAAAGATACTTCAACAGTAACAGAAAGAATATACTTATTTAGCGTATGTTTATCAGTGCTTTAAAAATAAATAAAAAGAAGGCCAAAGAGGTATAAAATATACCAGAGCCAGGGCATACTGTATTAAATAATTGCCAACAGCTGCACCTTCAGGCTGTCAAAAATGTGTCAGAAGGTAGCTCATCAGTAAAATAGGGAAATTCCATAATGACCAGTCTTCTCCAAAACCTGTGAAAATAAACCACTCAGGTATGTACCTGGCAACCAATAAGACAGCGAAGAAGATGCTGTAGAGCAGGCAACTGCTCCAACAGCTCTTCACTATCCAAATCCCTGGTTCTGCTGTAGCCCTACCAGTAAAAGATGAGAGATAAATTAAAACCATACTTAATACAGGAACACCTCATACTTCCACAAGATCACATTTATATTGCACATTCAACTGATGCTTTCTTACTGAAAAGCTTGATGTATTTTCATCAAACAACAACAGAGCAAGTGAAAACTCAAATAAAAGTAAAGCCCAGATATTGCACATGCCAATGAAACTGGACAATGGACAAAAACATTCTTAAGTGGACAAGAGAATTATGAAACTCCCAAATATACGTTTCTTTGAAAGGACTACTTCGTAGAGAAGTAATTGTTCACGGGACAAGAAATTGGCAGAATTGGCTAGTGAAATAGAGAAAAATAGATAGCCACCATTTAAGAATTTAAATGCCCAAATGCTTCATCTCGATGGTGAATTACTCATATCCAAAGTCATGTTGTAAAGTCCACTCAGACAAAATGTGGAATGAAAACTGACATTTCATACATATGATAGAAATGCACTCAAACGGAACAATCATCCGTACCATATCTGTAAAATGTATAATCTCTTTGAAGAATGACTGCTACCACTTTCTATTTCAATTATGCATATCAATCCCCACAAGACCCTTGCATTTTTAGCATATTTCCGTAAATCACGAATTCTGATCCTCCCACGCACTAACAATAACTTGACTATGTCAAATAAGCATGAACTCAGATGATTTATCACATCCTATAGTACTAAAAAAAATGGGTGTCCAATCCTCATGGACAGAAAGGTACAACCTGTAAATCCAGCGTGGGGTATATAAAGGTTTTGATGTTTTTGGTCCAAGAGGAATAGCCTCATCATATTACTATTTTGGGCATATTAGCGGGCCTATTTCATCTTAGTGTCCGTCCATCTTAGTGTCTATATAAGGGATTACGTATGGGCATTGTTGAAACTGTCCTTTCCAGTAGCATTGCTGCCGACTTTTTTTGCAGCTTTTGTTGTTGCTGGAACTATGTGGTATGGTTCAGCAACTACCCCTATCGAATTATTTGGTCCCACTCGTTATCAATGGGATCAGGGATACTTCCGGCAAGAAATTAATTTCGATGATGACATAATTCATGCAAATTATATGATTCTTGTAAAACAATATATATATATAAACCAACAAACCTCAGAAATCAGCATCACAAGCCTATAGATAGTTTCCAGGCCAACTTGACTCCAAATATCAATCAAATCAAGCATGTTGTCCTCATTGAGAATTTATTCATTATACTAAGGAGAGAATGAAGATACACCCAAATGTAATACCTTCTCCTGCCCTTGAGCAGGTCTTGGGAGACGCTCTGCTTCAATGTCATACTTTAATATTCTAAAGCATTCAAGTCGTTCCTCTAAATAGAGTGCATAGGTGCGCACCCAGGCCGAGCAATCCCAAGCTGAAACCATGCAAAAAACAGTGATAGCATCATATTCCATGTTTTAAGGAAAAGAACAATGATTAGTCCAAGAAAATTAAAAGAAAATGCCATCAGAGAGAGAGAGAGAGAGAGAGAGAGAGAGAGGTAGAGGTAAACCTATGGGACTTGAGTCATCCTTAAAATTAGAAAGCTGAAGAATTCGTCCCTTCTGTGAAAATGTCGATAGCTCTTCCCGGAAAGTAGGATCACCCTCTCTCAAGAGTCTGTGAATAACTATCAGTGATTTCAGTGCCACCTATTACAGCATGAAGGACTTAAGAACATTAGCAGGTTAATGAAAGGTAACATAAAAAAAAAAAAAAAAACTGTATACAGAACAAAAATTTCCACATAAAACTAACTTCAAGACTTTATAAAGACATTATGTCGTTCATAATATACAAGTAAACGTTCACTGTAATAGAATTCAAACTGCCAAAAGTACATGGTGATGCAAATCAGAATGAGTTAAGAAGAAAGGTTTTCCGTTACTGAGACTACCAGTAAATTCGAAATTAGTTCATCACAAAACAAGTAAATTCCTCATTATAATAACCCACTAACATAACCAGAAAATTGCTTTGGTCTCACTTTTAGCTAGTTCAATTTCCAGTTCTGCCCCTACATGAAAACCTGCCTTAAGGTAAAGCAATGTGAAAAAATCACAATACCACCCACCTTCACACCACAACCAATTTCCAGATAAATACCTCATCTTCAGAACTCCACACCTGTAATATGCTTTCTTCACACATGCTTACAAAGGGATATTTCCTTTATGTTCAACAACTCACCCACACCATTTGCATCTCTCTCTATTGGCATCAGTGCCTCTTCTCAACATATCAGGCATGTGCATGGTGCGCAGAAGACTAGGCATAATGAACAAAGAGATGCGCAAAAATAATATAGAAGTGATGACTATTTGAGGTAGATCTTGCCAAAGATGAGAGTCACCGAGAGAACATAGTGTCATATCAACCGAAATCTCTGTCAAATGCTTTGTTCTTGTCAAATGAAGTACGATATATATTTTTACTCAACTTTTCTGACATACACGAATTAAAAAGTTAAGCAGCAAAGCTCAGATTACGTCGAGATCATACAATACCGAGTCCAAGCTAGACCAGTTTGACATCTTTTTCCCCGAATCTCCATCATCTAAGCTCAAAATGCAGTGATGACGGACTATGTACAATCCTTTAGTTGTCAATGCACAACAAAGAAGATATGAATCATTTTGGATGATTATTCGCTCAAGGTGAATGTGAGTGTCAAACAACATAAGTTGCTGCCATATAAAAAAAAAAATCCCAAGACTTGTATTGATTGCTGCGTTAAGATGAGAAAGCCCATGAAGAAATTTCTACCATTTCAAGCTAGAACCAAACCCTCAAATTACATAAGGCACTTTCACAAAGAGCAATATGATTTACCTAAAAAGTTAGGTTCTCAAACTCTGTTCTGTCAATGATCATATTGAAAATTTGCAGGTCACATTCTTTGTGATCAATCAAAATCAATCTGAAGCCACGATCCAATACATTTAAGGCTTACATGTAAGTGCAGTAGTAGCATCAGTAGCATCATCAGTCAGTGTAAGTTTATTACTGGAGAATATACTCCTCTTAGTAGGTGGCGGATATGGGCAGTTCTTTAGAAAACCAATCAGGCTAAGCAAACCATAACAACAGTCAGCGCGAAATCCAAATGGTATACAGATCCATGCAGGAGCGCATCGAATAAGACAGCATCCCAATCCGAAGGAACACGACAAAATACAGAAACGATCCGTACCGTCCAATTGTGCGTCTTGGCGAGCCTCCTGGCGAGGGCGTGGATACAGTAGGCGACGTCGGCCCGGGGGCGAACCGCGGAGGTCGCGATGGCAATCTCTGCAACAAGACAAGAACCAATCCACGATCATTTCAAATCCCATCCACGCCACAAGCGTATCAACAACCAGCAGCAGCAGCAGCAGCAGAAAGCTCTAATTTCGATCTGATCGGGGCGAAGAAGAATGAATACTCACTGCGGAGGTGCCTCTCTTTGGGCGGGCACTCGACGTGGTTCGTAGCCTTGACTATGGCGACATCCAATTCCTATGAAACACCAAAAAATAAATAAAAAAATCCCCCAAAAACAGAAAATCAGGTAAAAAAAAAACGAAGCGCAGAAGGAGGAAGAGAGAGAGGGGAACGGAATCTCGATGAATGCGTTGTGGATTGAGGAGAGGTTACGGCGTAATCGCTGTTGACGTGGGCGAGACCGACTTTGGTGGAGTCCTTGATAGCGCCGTACGCCTTCCTCCATGTCTTGAGCGTCCCCATCTCCGTTCGCCCGCCCGCCCGCTTGCTCAGATCGCTGTTCCGCCGCCGACGGAGACGGCGTCCCTTCCCCTCTCCGCGCGCTCCCCCGCTCTCCTCCGACGATCTCGCTCGTTTACGTGGTGCACTGGCCTTCAATCTCTCTCTCTCTCTCTCTCTCTTATGTGCTGTGTATCTGGCTGGGGGGGAGATGGCGTCCTTTGACGGAGCAGTTGGTTGGAATTGGAGAAGAAGGAAGAGAGAGAGCGAAGGGGGCGTGGGGGGTGGGGGAGATTTAGAATTGGGAATCAATCAAGGGGGCGAGAGCTCGGGTCCACCGGTCTCTCCTGTGCTCCCGCCTGAGAGGATAATAAGACGGGATTAATTTCTTCTCCCTTTTTTCCTAAATTTCATTTTTTTAGGCGATCCATTATTGACCGTTTCGCGATTTTCCCCTTTTTCTCCAGAGTGGGGAAATTCCACGCTGGATTTTACTCTGGGGGATGCTCTCTCACTTTCTCTCTCTTTCCTTTCGGTGCCTCTCGTCCCGTCATGATTTTCGCTTTCCCGCAGTGGATGGCAGCGGTGGGCCCCCGCGCCCCCAACTCTTTTTTATAATTTTTTTCTATTTAATGAATAAAGGGGAAAAGACATTAGGAATAAGAATTTCATTGCTTGTCATAATTACGGGGGCTCATACTCATAGTGAGGTGATATGACAGCTCGGGAGGCCCCCATTTTTTCAGGAATATCATTATTCGGCAATATTCATAATAACGAGAAAAAAAAAGAAAAGGTGAAACGAAGGCAAACTCAATTAAATATTGACTTTTATTATTTAAAATTTCAAGACTTTCATTGGATACTGAAGTGGACGCACACAATTTCGTGGAAGACAAACATATATATATATATAATCATTTATTTGGTTGTGTAAGTTTTTCAGCATTTATTTTGATTCAATTGCCTGTCTAATGAGGTAATGACATTTTCGAGTGGGGGCGAAAAAAATATTCATTACTTCTTTTCATGACTTGTTTTTAGCTTAAAAGGATAGATTATGGTAGATTTATGAAAAGATTAATCGTTTCGCTTATCGATATAAAATCAAAATAATGTCGAAAAATATGGATTTAGTTTGGCTTATTGACTCCTTTATATTTTTTAATAAAAAAGAAAGATGATCCAAGATTGATTAATTGAATCTCCATAGTGCGCCTTCATCCACATTGTGCATTTACATTCCTTATCTACGAAGCAAACCCACATCAAAGGAGGCCTTTTTGAGAATTGATTTTTTTTGCTCCATTAAACAATGACGTTAGGGTTTTTGCATAAGGAACTCCAATTTACTTCTTTTTTTTCACTAAAAGCTAGTGGAAAATTCATTCAATGCACGGGCCTTTTAAGCTTTATTTTGTTCTCGCAAATTCTTTGAAAATGTACTATTTCCCATATGAATCATACTTGGTAAAAAAAAGAATTTAGCAATCATTATCTTAGCATAAAATTTTCACCTTAGAACTTTTTTGATTTTTCATTAATCACTTCCCGTTATATTTGTCTCAAATTATGATGTCATAATTACATCTAGTTTGACATGAGACTTTGCATGCCTCGCCCCAATATCAACAGCATATGCACGTTTCCCTTTCGAAGGTCTTGTTACTATGAAAATCTTGCAAAATCTTCTCTATACACATAGAGTTGATTTCGTGAAAGAATAAAAGAAGTTTATACTGAGTAATTAATTAACGAAGTGTCGTGAATCGGTTGGTTGAAATCGACAGCATCGACTGAGATAATCTAATTTTAGAGACTCAAGCGTGACTTTATATAAGTAAACATTTCACCTACTCTTACTATCAAATTAGAATAAGAGATCCGGCCTCGCACTTGCTATTGAATTAGTCAATTTTTAATATTTTGTCGTGGCCATGCAAAGGTAGTAGCGTCATGAGAAAGGAATGTGGACCATGGAGAAAGATTGGAATAATATAGTCTTGCCATGTAGGCAAAGCCTGCCTGGATTTGGAAAATACAGGCACGTTTGAGTTGTAATTTAATTATGGCAAGATGGAGAACCGATAGCCTGGATCCTCCATGGAAGCACGTGTACAAGGATGCATAAATGTGAACCGGCGCAGCTTTAATTGATGACAGAATGTTTCAATTATGATGAATTTTGCAAATTGTCGCTAAAGAGAAAGAGAAATTGTAAATAGGACCGATGTATCGAAAGTGTTATGATAAGGATATCTTATCCGTTAGAGTATATACATCTTGATTGAGCCCTAATTACTTGATTTGCGAGGATAAATTTGGAGAGGGTCGACTCATGAACGAGACATGTCAACGCGATGAACACCTAAGCTTTGAATTGGCAACTTAATGAAGTGAAAAAATAGCATGCATCTTTGATATGACTATTCCGTAGCTTGAGAAAGCTTATCTTGCTTTTCATGAAATTGGGTGATGGAGTGCACCTACTCCTCAAATTAAGCTAGAAGAATCTGCCCAAAGTAATTTCCCACCATGGAGTTACTAGGGTCTAGAGATCTAGGAAAACAATGGGACCTTGCTCTTGTAATTCTTTTCCTATACAACCGAAGTGCTCGAATTCAAACAAATCCCTTGAATTGATTGTTTTTGTATTCGTCATCATCGTTGACTATCGGGACAAGGGTACCGCTAAATGATATGAAGCGTGCGAGATTCGTCTTGCAGTTTGAAACTCGAACTGCAACGGGTAATTATCACTCCTCTGTTCGAGGTTTCTTTAAAGAAACAAATGCCTAGGCCTCAGAATAGTTTTCTTTCCGGCAAATCTGGGGCACCGCATTGATTCTTTGCTTCAAATTGAGGCCTTTTGACTTGAGACCGGAAGATAGAAGAATGGCAGTTTCTAGAGGTTCAACAATATGACCAGACAGAGGACAAACACCACGCTTTCGTTGACCAGGCTGGGCACGCGCATCTTCATCGTTTTTCTCGAAGCTTAGCGGTGTTCAAATTCGTATAAAATACGAGGGGACGGACTCTTTTGACCGAGGAAGGAAAACAAAAGAAGGCATGTGGTTTACAGATCAGATCACAAGCAACACCCTTTTCCTCTTTGGTAAAGGTAGCTGTCCAACTTCGGATTTCTCACAGTGCACAACAAGAAGATCGCTTTGTTAGCACTCCTTGCTGTCTTTCACATCAGCCAAACTTTCCAACAGATTCTCCCTGTCATTTTTTTTGTCGGGACAGTCCGTTGGGACTTGATATCTCCGACCCGATGATTGTTAAGCATGGATCGACACCATGACAGCACAGTGGAAATACCCCTGTATTCGTGAGAACCTGATTCTGGATTCGGGAGGGTTATTTCCAAAGCTTTCTGATGAGCAAACGAGATGAGAAAGATCGAAACGTTATTGGAGTTGCTTTGCTCTTACTCTGCAAGAAAAGAAGTAGAAAACAAGGACTGAATGCTGAGACGAGTATTGTAAGGTTCTAGGGAAGTGAGGGCCAACATGAAATTCCTCCAAGATCCTTCCTGACCCCTCTAATACAACTTCTGATAATCGGTCTGGCCATGTATCTTGAGTCACGGAGGGAGCTCTTGGAAAGCAGGTTCAGCAATCAAAGCATTTGTGCCTTTTGAAATGCTACTTATGTCACGAGAAAGTCTTCAGGTTACTCATGCTGTAAGCTGATTGCTGAACAAATAGCCGAGAAGCATAATGCATAATGCACCCAGGCTAATAAGCATTGGTGTGTGGGATTGAATCTGTGCAAGACATTCACATAATCAGGTCATCAAAGAATGAAACGCTGAATGGTAGCTTTATGGCACCGGATGCGACTAGAAGCATAAGAAACCATGCAGGCAAAACCCACTTGAACACTGCTATTAAGATGCCTTTTCCTGCATAAAGACATTTTTTATCAGACCTAGCATGTGTAAAGGCATGGGCAATCCTACACAACTGCCCAGAAAACAATTGGTTGGATCGAAAGGAAAATATCAAGAATGCTCAAGAACAGTCACACACAACTTCTCAGAAACAAACAGATGCACAGGCATAATTGAAGGCCTGGGAAAAATCATTACCTGCAGATGCTGGGCGTCTTTCGGTTCGATCCACAATCCACTCTCCAGTCTCACGGAGCTTCCTCTCCGCCGAGCTCTCTACTTTCCAGCCATCAGTTGGTAGCAGCCCATCCAGTACAGACTTCCTCGGCTCCAACTCCCTATACATTTCAATTCAAGTAAATTCACCCTCTCCCCCAATTAAGCATTCACACTGCAGGTAAATGCATCGCCAGACTCTGATGAATTATCTAATCTATGCCCATCGCAATGAAGTATATCAGGCCTTTGCCTAGCAATACCAGACCAACTAAATCCACGGGGGTGGCTCAATTAATAAGTTGATTCATCACATCACCATATGCAAACAATCTCATAGTTCAGGCGATCCATGGGGACTTTGAATCATGCCTTACCTAGTCAGTGAAATTAGCATGAGCTGTGTTTACCTTACTTAGGCGGGGCCTCCTCATCCTAAGGAAACCTAAACAACTCTTATCAAAGACCTGAAAACACTTACTTGAACGCAATGGAGAATTCCAAAAAGAAGGAACAGAGCCAAGAAAGAAGGGGGAGTACTTGGGGTCGGCGTCGCTGAACCTGCTGGCACCAATAGCTTGCTCAATCTCGACGATGGAGGGCTGCTGTTGCTGGGTCTTCTTCTGCTTGTTTCCTGGTCTAGCTGGGGTGGTTCTGATTATTGGGGATGAGGGCTTCAGGTCGACCTTTATACGGGGAACTGAAGGTAAGGAGTGGTTGTCATCGAGTGAGGCGCGAACCGATGCGTTTGGGGTGGCGATGGAAACGCAAGATAAGCAAGGCATGGCAACTCGGGTAAGTACTCAAGTCTCTTACGAGAGACGGGGGAAGCTGCTGCTGCTGCTGCTGCTTGCTGCTCGGTTTCTCTCTGTAGAGATGCGGATAACGTTTTCTAATGCAGCCACTGAAGTCACTCTGTTTGCATGGCTTCTTTTCTACATGTACTGCAAAATCAACGGTGAGATGTGGAGCCAAATATTCTCCGGCAGCCGTGGAGTTTGTGTAACAATGATTGTCAAAGTCTTATCTTGAATGCACCCCTTTGAAAGGGCCAAAAAAAAAGGAAGAGAAAAGCACTGTTTCATCATTAACATACTTGAGAAAACTTGTACTTTGTGTTTGGTCGGCAACATTGGAATGGAAATCCTTTTCTTTTCAATCATTTCTTCGGTTGGCGATTTCAGTTGGCTGGGCAATATTGATTTCGATGGAATGCCCGTCCTCCCACAACACAGAAAAAAATTTAATAAATTACTCATCTTTGAAAGTATCTTATAAAATATAATTTATTACTTTAATAAAATAATCAATGTTTTTGGAGTTCATTTTCTGATTAATTGTAGCTCATTATTAACAAAATTTGATTAATGAATAATAGGATTAAGATTATAGTCTAGTATACTATTAATTTAAGTGCATAGATTTCAAACTTATCGGAAAAATGTCATTCAATTTGGTACCCAAAACATTTTTCTTACAGCCAATCACGAGAGGTCATTCTATTCTATTCCACGGTTTACCATATAAAGAGGTCGAAATCCGTTCGTTCTCTTCTGTCGCATGCCATTTCCTGATTTCATCCCATTATTCCATCCCATCATATCAAACGCAACATAAGATAAAACTGTTGCAATTGAACTATTAACCATCGATATTCCTATTAATTATATAAACAGATTAGGATTAAAAGCTAGGGATCAGTATCCGACATATAGAAGAAGGCGAAGAGATGCACGTTGATCACATCCCAGAAAGTCCGTCACTCCTCCGTAAGTCTCCTTCATCCTCTGGAGTTGAATGATAAGAATGAAATGAAAAAAGTTTTGAACGAGGGAGGTTAAAATTCTTTTAACAATCTCATTATTTTTGTAAGCGACGTAAGTTGTAAGGAGAATGTGTCGGTTCGATGGCTGGAAGAAATCCAGCAAACTTTCGATCAGGTCTGGACTCAGCACATAGGTCAATCAACGAGGGAAGCGCAACGAGATTACAGATGAGGAAACATCACCCCCCAGAAGTTGAAGTAGATATAAATACAGCAAGGGGAGACGGAAAATGCTAACATGGATTGATACGAAACCTCATTCCTTGAGCTGGAAGTTGTAAATCAATTTCTCTTGTCGCTGAAGTCTAAACATGCTTGCGAGTATTCTGGTTAATGAGATCTTTGTCAGGTATGAAAAAGACTCCTTTTGACAAATTTACCTTCGAGTTGTTCTGGTCATCAAGGGAAGGACTCGCATTGGATGAACCATCACAGCAACTATGGACATCATGCGCTTATCCTGTATGAGCTACGGAGAGGTAAAGTAATGCTTCCATGGAAGAAGCAACACAGACTTGTCGTCTTGCCGGTTCCATGCAACATGTTAATGTGCAAAGATCAGTGATTTCTCAGCATACATCTTCGAACTTAGCATCTGTTTCTGGCAGATTGGTGACTGCCATTGGGACTAGTTGATGTTATGGAATGTAAGGTCTTCTTGCTACGTTTTCTTTTCCATCTCATTTCTCCTTCCATAAAACTCACTCTTTCATTCCTTTGGCAAACTGCTCTTGAAGGACAAAAGAAACATGTAATCTTGGTCAGTCTGAAACTTTCGGCTGCACCCAGTTTGTTAAGGTAGCTTTTCACCCTGCAGCCCCATTTCACGACCATCGTAGAAAGACTGATATGTAGTCATGAAACTCTCCACGAGTTATCATTCTAAGAAGGACCTGAAAGTCTTGGCAAAGCTCAAGACACGCTGGAGTTACTGTGATGCAGAGGTTTCTACAACACGAATGAGCTAAAAATCCATAGAAACCGCAAGCCTCCTTCAACAGATGATATCATGGAATTTCAAGAACAGCCTTTGTTATGCAGAGAATTCTACTAAGCAAATGGGACTTAGATCTTTCTTGATGTTTTATATCGATCAAACCATCAGGAAAATAACTAACTCATGCTATACAGATTCCGTTTATATTGGTAATTTAACAAAAATGCTGTGCAACTACATCGGCAAACGACACCAGCATGCCTTGTAAGAACAAAATGTGGGGAGAACAAAGTCTATCAACAGAAGGCAAAAGAATCAAGCATGATCCAAAAGGGTTAGTATGTTATATTCCATCAAAATAGTGCCTACATTATCCCAGAGTTGAAGACATACAGATCGAGCAAAGTATTGTAGTGACCCTTCTCGATTTCCTCCTCCTTCACCCGATGAAGAAGCAGGGACTCGATTATAAAATCTTCCCAATCCACATCTATAGCTTGACTTCTCTTTCTCTTCTTCTTTCTATGCACAGAACTCGGCGTTTGGGAATCGCAATCATCAGTAGGACCAGAAGCCGAGGGATGCATGATCCTATTGATGCGCTGCTTAGCAGCATCAATCTTCTGTCTCCTCCTCTTGTTGGCAATGCAGCCGTTGACAAAAGAAGGTGGCATCACCTCCAATCCCACATCCTTTTCCAATATCTCCTTAAGCATCAACCGCTTGCTCAATTGCGATTTTCCCTTCCACCAATCTTTAGATGCGTGGAAATCGAAATCTGTTCTCCTTTCACCACGCGCATTTGCATTTTCGCTGCTGCACGGAAGGGAGCCCCTTTCCTCCAAGAACTTCGAGTAAACCAACGCCAAACACTCGTGCGAAATCTCGATCCTATCCAACCGATCCACATCCGGTCCTTGATGATCACGCTTATCTTTCGCATCCAGATAATGTGATTCACACTCCAAATAAGCTACATCGAAATCATACACATCTTTTCTCAAACATTCACTCACTGCATCACCCAAGTCAACCTGCCCGGCTCCTGAATCTTTTTTCTCCACAACTCGCTCCTTCATCGACTTCATCTCCATGTATTGGATCACGAGTGGAGCATTCTTCAGCACATTCTTCACTGTGACTTCCTTACCCCAAGGCAAGGCACGGGAAACCTCCACAAGCGCCTCCAATAACTCCTTATACCGCCGCTTGGACGTCACTACAGCAGCATGGAGCTCCGTCGAAACGTCCGAAATCTCAAGCTCTATCTGGTTCAGCTTCGCGACGAGAACCAACACCGCCGCCACCACCGGGAGCGGCCTCCTCCCTGTCGTCAAGAACCACTTCACCGCGCACTGTATCAGAAACATGCCCTGCTTCCGCATCGTGTCGATCGTATCCCGAGGGAGCCTCGAGAAGCCCGAGAAGCTCCTCACGGCCCTCTCGAACGCGACCGCGATGTCGTAGACGGGGAATTCGCCCCTCAATTCGAGGAAATCGACCACGCGCATGACCATCCGACCCAGCTCGTGGCCGTCGCACCCGATCACCGCCGCCACCTCGGCGATCGGGAGGGACTGGCTCTCCCTCCGCATGACGACGTAGGCGCACGCGCCGATCAGGACCGAGAACCAGTCGCCCTGCCCGAACTCGCCCTCCGTGACCCGACGGACCATGTCCCTGACGTCCTCGGACCGAGAGGCGGACAGACCTAGCTTGAGCATGAAGTCGTCGATCAGCTTATGGGCCTCGAAGATCTTCTTATCCCTGTAGTTCAGGACGGAGCCGGTGCCGGAAGTGCCGACGCGGACGAAGGTTCCCTGGGGGCCGCTGATGCCGCCGATGTGCGCCTGGAAGTCGTCGAGCTCGGCGACGACGCCGCACTCGGAGCACACCAGGATGCCGGAGACGTCGTCCCGGATCAGGGATCTCGAGCCGCAGCTCTTGCAGCGCGACCTGTCCATTGATGACCGGAGAGGGAACTTCGATTGGATTGGGGAGGAATGCTTTCTCTCGAGGGTTCCGGTGATTTGGCGGGGGCCGCCGACTCGTTTGATTTTCCGGGGAAAGTTTGAAAATATTTTCCCCAGAAAATTTGGGAGCGTCCTCGGGGTCGGGGTCGGGGTCGGGGTCGAGTTAAACCCTGGATGACGACTGAGGGGTGAGAACTTTTTCTCTAGTAAAGCAAAAAGGAAAGGACGAAATATCGTTTTTCATTTTTCCGACTAAATAAAAGCACATGCATAAGTATTTTAGACAGAGAATTTTCTTTTCTTCAACTATATAAAAGTACATGCGCATGCTTACGAGTATTTTAAGGAAAGATTAAATATCGTGAAAAATCTCAAATTAATAAATTTTCTTTAAATTAATTTTTTGACTATAAAAATCTAAAATTAGTATGTTTATAATAAATTTACCCTCTATTATTTAATTATCAAATTACATATGACAGTTGACGAGTTAATCAATTTAAAGTTTTACCTTTCATTTGTCTATGGTAAATATATTAATTTGTAATTTTTGTAATATTAATCCTTTAAAGAAATAAAACTACTAAAAAAGGAGGGTTATGCTGAATCAATTAACTCCAGAAATCAGATTTTAAATGCTATTATTTAAGCAAAAAAGGTGGAATTATTACGAATTTTTATAAGCGGTAGAGGGATTTAAGATATAACTACCAAGAGTCGTGATTTTTTTTTTCTCCCAAAAATCACGGTTTTCTTTACCGTTCAATAATTCAAAGGTATGATATTGCTGAAACCATTGGGTCTACTTCAATTGCAGTTCTATGATTATCCGTCTTTGAATCCTGGTGTTTTGCCATCCCAAGTTCGCTTCTGATACCTGATTTTGTCTGTGAAAGTATGCTGGCATATCATCAGTTCAAGGTTCCACCTGCTCAACCTTGCTGGCTCTCCTCTTAACTCCAAGCAATTACCCCTCTGATTTCATGTGGTTTTTTAGGCTGGAAAGGGTTCATTTTAAACCCGCAAGAGATAAAAGGAGAGCGACGATTTTTCCGAAGCTTAAGGCAACACGAATAAGAATGACCCTTTTGAGGGAAGGTATCATCGGTGTAAATAATGCGAAAGTATCAGGATATCGCAAAACTGGTGGATTACATCCGCTATGCTCTTTTTACACGTTCTTCGGTTTTCCTGGGCATTTCGAATTCGCCATCGAGCTATACAGGCAATGTCCTCAGCAACTGAAGCGCTCTCATCCACTGCGGCCTCTGTGCTAGAACGATTCTCCTCAGAACAGGCACGGCTCCAGCTGCAATGATCGCCGGATGATTCTCGCTGTCCATGCTCAGATTATACAGTATCGACAGAGCTGCCTCGGATGCCCTCGTGGTCCCTTCCTCTAGGAGGTCAACCAATGGGAAGATGCCGCCGCCAGAAGCGACCGCTCTTGTGGAATCCACGACCCCCTCGGAGATTATCCGGTTGAGTTCCACAGCTGCAACCTCTTGAGATTCCGGAGAGAACGAGGCTTTCAGCTGTTCTATTAATCTCGGGATAGTTTCATAAAGAGTCACCTCCACATTAATTGGATTCTCAAAATACTTGCTGAAACCAGAGAGCGAACTCAGTTTCACTAAACAAGCAGCCACCCAATCCTTACAGTGGACAGGGATGTTTGATTTGAGGACTTTCCGGAGTAAGGCAGTGAAATGGGCAGAATCTACAGTCTTGCGGAAGTGATCAGAGTCGAGAAGCTTTGTTAGCAAGCGAGATGCTGCAGATATTGCAAGGCCAGCTTCTTCGACCTCTAATGCATATTGTTCTGGCTGCTCTCCCTCCACATCAGATTCTGTGTCTGGTAAACACAGACGGATAATGTCATAGGTATGAAGCAGCAAATACAATGCCATTCCAAAAGGACGAGTGGACGCATATCATCAACCACACGAAGGAGGGAACATACGATGAGAGAAGACAATTGCAAAAATAAATGGTCACTTGAAGACAAACGGGCAGAGTAAACAAGGACCTTATTTGATCTGCTGGACGAGTCATAGGCATATAATGCGTTTACTTGTCAGAATAAGCAACAGAGAAACAAATAAATGAAAAGCTCAATATCATGATAGTGATGACATCGCTTTCAAACTAAACAAAAGGCTCAATATCATAACAGTGAGTATATTGCTGGAGGCCTACACTAAAGCTTGCACGAAACATAAGCAACAGTGACTTAACAAGTACAATCTATGTATATGACTCTTGACTCCATGGACATCAGAAAAAAAATATATTATCTTGAATATTTGAGAGGTGCAAGTATAACACCAGAAATTAGTCTTGCAGAATACAAATTCGCTCTGGTTGCCCGATTTTTTCCTAGTCACTGAGCACAGTGCATGCGCATTATCGTTATCCTCATTAGCTTCAACTCGAAAAATTTCACTAAGCGATGAGGCCATTAGAACAGGACTTGATCATGCTGTTCACAATTTACATCCAAGATACTATTGGTAAGAAATGTAATATTGAAATTTGAAATGCTCTCATCGAAAGAGTAAATTTTGCTTACCTTTCAAAACATTTAGCTGGAAGACTGCATTTAGGCCAGATCTAATGTCTGCAGGATCAACTGTGTCCACATTGGAGGTAATTGCAGCGAACTCAAGGATTGAAGCTGCCTTTCTCTGTAGAGTTAATGATGATGTCTTCAAAATCTCAAAAAGGCGAGAAATGACAGCAGAGTCTAGCATTTGCACCCTGCAGTTTATTTTGAGGCATGCAAAAAGTAAATAGACTCATTCAAACAGATTCCGCAAGCACCAATACAAGCAATATAATCTGAAACCAAGACCATATTGGATCCGGATAACAATGCATGTGAAAAATCTCACTTCCAGTCCAAAGAATGATGAAAATTCATACCTAACTTCCATAAATTGACAGTATCACATTAGTTACTTCACTTGACACATAGAGAATCTCCAACTCCTCAAACTTCTCATTTATCCACGTTTATGCGTGCATACATGAATCCCTAGTCCAGAGTAGAAGCTTATCCAAAACCAGCAATACTGCTGTTACGCATTGTGCATCCACCCATCTTATAGTCAACTATAGCTACATCAAGAAGTGGATCGACAAGAGACTAAGAATCCCAATTATTCCAGATTGCCCATGTTTCCCTGTCAAGGTTATGTCTACACTGGACACTGTATATATACGAGTGAAAATGGAGATCATCAGCATAGCATTGTTCCCCATCAAACTGAGATAGGAGGCCATGGGCAAGAAGAATAAGCAGTGAGACTGGATGCATAAGAACATGAAGAAAGGCCTAAGAAGATAAAGATGGCAAATCAGCTGTGGAGTAGTTGTCAGTTTTAGGCAAGCTCTGCATAAGACCATCGGGTGCAGGAACAGTGGTTGCAAGATTCAGACTAGGAGACATATCTAGACTGTTGCAAAAGAAGTGTGTAAAGTAACTGACAACTAAACTCCCTACCTTTTCATTTTTATTCTTTTCTTGGTCCAATTACATACTATCTCATCGGACACGCAGCCTATGCTCAATTCTAGGAAGGTTGTCTAGTTTATCTTCTCAGGGATAGACATATGCTCGGAAACACACTTTCGTAGGTATCCACTGCTTAATTAGATTTAACAAAGCTATTACAGATATTGAGAATAAAAGAAGACACTTTAGAATTCATTTAACACACTTTAGAATCTAAGTAGTGCTAGCACTGCACAAACCTCAGGTTATGCAACATTTATTCAGTAGACAAACTTAGCAAAGCTTATTCAGTAAACACATGAGGATGAAGATTTCATTCATTTCAGATCTTCATGAAATTCATGTGCTGAATTTGGCATTTAGTACTTGAATTAATCAGTGTGATTTTCTGATGGCATACAAGTCACATGATTAAAGGACAACAATTTTGACAATATAGACATAACATGACATGCATGAAAATATGAAATATACCAAGTAATAACTGATTAAGAATGATAAAGAGGAAAAGATTGTCTGGTTAGAGAGATCAGACTGAGTACCTTGAATTTGTCATTGATATGGAATTCTCAGAGCTCATCCCAGAAAACCCATTAGCAGCATCAGATCTACTTACTGACTCAGAACTCCTTTTTGATCCATTAACTGGTCCATCATAAAACTGAAGCATACCAGTAAAGATAGTCAGAATGTCATTCGTCGACAAAGACCGATTTTGAATGATAAACAAAAACATAGGACAGAACAAGTGACCTTGGATCTCATCTCTTTGGTGGGATCTAAAATCCTGGTAAGTAAATCCAGTGTCTGCCCACAAGAATAGAAAGGTTATACAAACAAAAATTTTGTCCATTTAGGAAAAGAGGAAGATAAGTAAATGAAACTAAATGGCTAATGAAACCTTGTCCAAAAGGGTATCAGCAATTTCTTTCTGCTTCAGAGTATTGATCAAAGGACACAAAGCACCTTCAGCTTCAATGATTTGGCAAACACCATTGCTGCACCAAAAAATAATCAACATGAACAATGAACATAGATATAAGATGAAAAGAGGAAAATGCTGCTAAATCCAAATACCAAGTGGGAGGTGGCCGACAAACCACTTTGGATATTATAGACCACGTGTAAGAAAACATGATAACATAAAACCGAAACAGCAAAGAAAGATCTAAGCATCTAATACCCAAACCCATCATCCTCCAACTGGATGGAAAAAGGGGAGGTACGTGAACTCATGGCGAATTAGTCCAATAACCAACATCAAAGAAGGCAAGTGCAAACTATCAACGAGCATCCTCTGAATTTATAATGCAAAAGAAGCAAAAGTGTGGAGCATTCAATTTTGTAGTTGTCAACCCTACCTTCAGTTCTTAAAAACAATTCAATCAGCAGAGAGACCAGCTTTCAAGTGATTATCTTTCTCCAAAGTTCTCACCTCAAACATTATACTACCATCATCTTTCTAATATTAATAGATTTCTTTTCTAAAGAGATAAGGATGCATACAAATATCTTGGAAGATTGCTAAATACATGGAAACTGATACCTGTCACCATTGGTTAAGGGCCTCAAAACATATAGAGGTGCATGTTACCTGAGGGACAATCTCTCAAGAGCATGGGTCGAAGCTATCTTAATAGAATCATTATCCCACTCTAAAAGCTTCACCAGGTGCTTGATAGCTCCAGCTTCTTTGAATGAGATGCGCATATATTCATTGATAGATGCATCAGCAATGGACTCAGCAGCTCTTGTTATCGCAGACTCGTCTTCAAGTCCAAGAATTAAAATAAGCCGAGCTACGCCATCCACGCAGGGCAAAAGTGTTAACCTCCCACCAGAAGAATTCTCAGGTTGGGATTGTCTTTCCTCTTCTAATTCAATAGCCCCAATTCTGGCAAGAAATTGTTGCTGAGTACGTCCAACTATTGCATTCATTCTGGCTTCCTCAACATTCAGGCTTTTGCCATTTACATTTAATCCAAGCAGTAACTCAGAGGCACCGAACCTTGAAGGGCCCTTAGAAGTCTTTTCAATCTCTGTACCATCAGGTAAGCTAGGCCAAGAATGCACAGATGGCCTAAAGGATTTATATGCATGTGCACCAACCATGGGAACAGGAACAAGGCCCTCTTCGATAATTAGAATTCGATAGTAATTGTTCTTAGCAAGTTCCAACAATGCACTTTTCGCTTCCTTCCTGATGACTTTGGATCCCTCCACATCAGGCTTTAAAAGTGCTTCTGCCTGGAACATACCAAATAGAGTACCTCTAGTGAAGGAAGACCCAAACCAACGTTATCATCATTCAGAGGAAGAAAGAAGAGCAAAACAAGCAGAATGAATGAATCAACAAATGCATTTGCAAATTCCACTCAACTGACGTGCTTATACTGATAGACTTAGTCCAGTTCACAACAGATGATCATCTAACAGACTTTAAAAAGTCCCGCAGTTTAGTAACTCTTAAGATCAGTTCTTTCAGCATGGAAATCGAAGAGAGCAGAGATCAATATTGCTCCAAGCCTCCTAGGGTCACCACACTTATTCATTGTAAGACAGATATATGACATTTTTTAATACGAATAAAGCATGTTTCAATGAACATGACACAATGATGACAAGAAAATGCTCCTCGAATTAAAAAAGAGTAGGAAAAAATTATTCATGGTTTACGCAAGCACGTGTGCATCCAGTATTCAATTAGAAGCACTGTTTCGAAGTAAGTCAGAATAATGGCATTGTACAAGGCAATGCTGGGTGGCAAGAACTTGAGACTGTGCACTACTAAATTATTTACAGTTTGACAAAAGATCGAATTTCTTGAATAAATTTAGTCTGATACTAATGATTTTGGTTCAAAGAACAATATTTTGACCATTTTCGTTTTCGTTTTGCATTAGATATTTGATCTGACATACCAAATAAGGTGCCATTAAAATGTAGAGCACTATCAATTAATGATTGCTCAAGGAACCACGCAATTAAAGGAAGCCTCACCAATTTTGGGATGACACCATATTCAACCATGATTTCGTGGTTTGATTCACTTAGCACCAAAGTAGATAGTACCCCTCCTGCTGCCTCCTTCACTTTCATGTCCTCATCATCCAGGGATTTAATTATTAATGGCAAGACCTCAGAGTTAGCAATCTTTAATCTGAAGTTCTCATCCACTGCTAGGTTCCACAAAGCACACAAACATTGCTCTTTTACCTGCAGAAATCAGTTCATAAAATGTCTTAATTTCTCCTTCCAACACCCATATACTTGCAGAGAGAAATTATGCCAATAGATACCTCTCCTATACCTCGGGAGTCAGAGAAGGTCGACTTAGCAAACCAGTTATCTCCTCCATGGCTCCTGCTCCAGCCACAGACTCTCTATATATATTTACAGATGATATTGATCTCAGAAGTCCTGCAGCTGCTTCACACGCTGAAGTTGAGTCTGATGTAAGAAGATTTACAGTTAGATTTATGCACCCGTGAAATTGCAAAATGGCATCAATATGCTTCTTCCCTCCTAGTGAGTATTTCCACAGTGCCACTACTGCCTGTTCCCTGTCAAGGGGATCTTGGTCTAGCCCAAGCATCCGCACGAACAAGGCCACATAACCATCTCCGAAACTGGAACTGCTACCATCTTTTCCCTCAATATTCTGGATCTCATAACAGAACAAGAACAATTGTGAACCAAATAGGATAGCACAATGTCAGATATGAGGAGGGAGATGATATGTTCAGTTAACAATCATATCTCTTTCAACTTCCTCTTGCCTTATAATTAGGTGGAGGAAGATACATATGCAGGGGAGAATAACAAGAGAGAGACAATAAACCATAACCCTCAGCAACTAACCTTACTGTTGTTGATGTAAGCAAGCAAGTTAAACATCATATCAACAGGAAAAATGCACTAAAATCATTCCACATTCCAATGCCCCCCCCCCCCCAAAAAAAAAAAAAATATTTTGATTGGGCCTGTCCTAGTTCCAAAGCAAAATGCAATACAAGCAATGTATTCCTCGAGAGTGCTAGATAGTACCTCAAAGAACCTATAAAAAAACCATGCATAAACAGTAGAAATATAGGAGATAAGTGCCTTTGCACTTTTGCATTAAATATAAGGGCACAAGCTGTGAGGATCCATGGAAGTCATTCAGAATGGATCTTGTACTGTGCAGTCATCTAGGGTATTCAAATGGCTTCCCCATATGATCTGCTCCTTGCTGTGTCTCTCTCCCGCAAAGAAGATTTTCCATTGAGCAGAGGGCTACTTGGGTTTTCCTGCTCGTACTAGATCACGCCATGGCTTCCAACATCGTACTTCTTGTCCATGTGCGCGTCCCCTTCTAGGATTCGAACCATCTCCTCAAAAAATGAAAAAGAAAAGCGAAAGAAATTATTGATAACAACTAACAATTTTAATATAAATTAGGCTTCTAAGTCCAGGCTGTTAAGTTTCTACCTATAAATATCTGGCATTTCATTGATTTTTCTAAGTTTTTACCTATGACATCTACGGCCTGCATCCTCTCAAATACATAGCGACGTGGCATGGATCATGCGACGAACCTCTCCATCTGAAAATTCATCTCCTAAATGAGGGTCAATTAGTTCATGAATTACTGATTCTCCCAACAAGGGTCATGGCCGTGGGGTATACAGCAGAATATATAAAAAGTAATGTTATTGAAAATCAAAACCAAGACAAGTTGGGAATAAATTAAAAACCCATTCTTATCGTACCCATAGAGATTGTCAGCTCTCAAGGCTGTTTATGATCCAATGCATTTTTCCCATCACTAGCTCAACAAAAACCTTCCCAAGTATACATCACTTTTTCAATTAGCTTGCCACTCAAGAAATACTGAAAATAGTGATGAACAATGTACCTGCAATAGACAAACCATCGGTATCTAATTTGGTACTTTGTTTAGTACCACACCGATGGTTTGTCTAATGTAGTCTAACATAGTTAGATGGATTCTCAATATTTCTTGAATGGCAAATAAATGGAAAAAGCTAATATCTACTCATTCGGGATGGTTCTGGTCGAGCTAGTGATGGGAAGAAAGGCAATTGACCATGATCAGCCTAAGATCCAGTAGTCTCTGATAGAATGGTACGATGTGAATGAGTTTTTAAAATATTCCCAACTTGTCTAGCTTTTAATTTTCAATAACATTTCTCTTTATATATAGCAATCCATGAAACCTCTAAGCGAGATGAAATTTCAAATAAAGAGTATCATTGCAGGCTCCATGCCACATCACTATGTATTCAGTGGATGTAGAGTCAAAGTCGCAATGTCACAAATAAAAACTTCAATAAAACAATGCAATTCCAAATATTTATAGGTAAAAGTTGAATAGGATTGCCTAGACTTAGAAGCCTGATCGATATTGAAATTGTTAATTGTTATCAATAATTTTTTTCGCTATTATCTTTCATTTTTGAGAAGGTGGTTCGAATCTTGGACGGGGACGTGCACATGGACGAGAACTATGACACTGGAAGACATAGTGGGATCTGCAACGAGCAGAAAATCTTAGAAAAGCCCAGTAGTGCTCTGCCCACTGGAGAATTTCTTTGCAGGAGAGAGACACAACAAGGAGCACATCATTTGGGGAAACACAACAAGGAGCACATGCCATTTGAATCTTCTCCCATATGGCTGCATACTACAAGCCTGAATGACTCCCATGTAACCCCATAGCTTGTGCACAAGCTCTGTGCAACAACAGCAACGTATACTCTTCTCTTCCCAAATGCCAAAACAGGCACAATCCCATATCCTCTAATTCAACCGTCAAAAACCCTCCCAAAGAAAATGCACCCACTACCCATACAAAATAAACCAGTATGCCTAAATTAATCACAACCAAGACAAATGAAAACTCAAAACCTCGAGAACCGAAGAACTCCGCAACGGAAACGAAAGAGGCCACAGGAAAGGAACTTACAGAAGACGTGGACTGGTGCGTGGAAGCGTCAATGGCGCCTCCACCATCGTCACAGACCCGGGCGAGAAATGAACCGTCAGCATCGAATCTAGGATTAACCAGCATCCTCCTCCTCCTGGTTCTGGTGCTTGGGAATCGAATAGCCCTGGGACGAGAGCTCGAAAGAACGGTTCGCCGGAGACAGTGAGGCGTGAAACTGAAGTGGGTCGAGATTGCGGCAGCCATCGCTGCGGCCAGAGAAGATGTCCGTTGACTTGCAGTTGATTGAGTGAACGGGTCTACACTCGGTTCGTACAAAGGAGAAGATGAAGAAAAGATATTTCGTCGTCCCCGCGTTTTCTTGCTCGCGGCCGCTCCAGTGCACCTTAGGCTTTCTAGGAATCTACTAGAAGAGTCTTTGTTGTTTTTCACAAAAAAAAAAAATTAACGTTATTTTTATTCACCCTAATATATATATTTTGTGCTTAATTTGACTTTTGTCCGATGTGTAATTTACTATTAACTCTCGAAGTGAAATGGACAAATTATCTCTATAGCGATCGTATCCATATCAAGATTGTATCAGGTCATTCATACATTTACAAATTATCTCATAAAAAGATTCGTGCTTTATCTGTTGTGTAATTTATTAATTTAAATAAATAGCATTTCAAACTTTTAAAGTATCTTCAATACTATAATTTTTTGCTAAAAAATTTAAAAAAAAATTACGCTTAATGTATAATAGATTTTTGCAAAATAGCAAACAATTTCAGACAAACAATAAAAAAAAAATGTCCTATGTCATATCTATTGATTTTTCCCTTCCAAATTCCTCTGAAAAGATTGTCAAAGAAATGGTAAAAGTTTTCACTGACCTTTAGATAAAAGTTTGAGTAAATCTATTCATATTTTGGTTAATATATGGAATAATTGAGCATTGTATTTGATTTTTTTTTTTAAATCTTTATTCCATCATTCATATCTCCAATTAATGAATTACAAATATAAATATCACCCACTTTTACATTATTATGATTGATATGGTTGTGTGGATATTGTACTCGTCATGCTTAAGCTCTAAGCACGCAAAAATAAGCTCCAAAAAAACAAATTCCATCCTCAGCTCAAGGGAAAACATACCATTCTGTAATTTAACAAAAATATAAATATTATCTTTATTGTCGAATGAACAAAGTATGTCCTTGAAATCCATGTAATTGAATTAACTCAAGGAGTTATTAAATAACTATGGGATAAACTAGAATGTGATTTAAACACATAATTGGAATTATTTGATGTATAATCACTATATATAAACTTAACAATAATTGATATGGTACTTTTAGGTGTAAGAAAGCTTTTTTTTGGGGTAAACATAAGGTACAAATTTAAGAAAAATTAACAACTAAAGTCTACAGTCCCAATTTATCACTAAGCAAAACATGAAATAATTTTTTAGGAGGTTGCAAGTAGAATGTAGTATCCAAATGCTTTGCTATGCCAACATTGGCAAGTATATCGGCAGGCCGATTGCCCTCCCAAAAAATGTGAAAAATTTTGAACTTAAAATGAGAGTTCAATAACCTTCCGATATCCTTAAGTAGTGTTGGTACAATGTTATTCGCTACTCTCTCTTAGTTAACAAGTTGAGTAATAATTTTGGAATTATCTCAATGATGAGTTTATGGAAACCTTATTGCTTTGCGATGATAAGTCTCAACCATAATGCCCATAGTTTTACTTGTAAAAATAAACATATTTCAAGAAATGAGGTAAAATCACCAAGCTAATCTCCCCCTTCATTTTGGAATAATCCTTCAGGCCTTGCAAGTCTAGGATTATCTCCATTTGTATTTAGTTACCCAATAAGATACGGAAGAATATTTTATTATTCACACAAATAATTTTTTTTAACTCAGGGACTTGATTATATTAGCCTTAAAACTAACGCATTTTCGTTACCTAATTTAATCATGCTAACTAATGCCATCGCAACCTATCGGAAAATTTTAAAATTTGTCCTAACCATTTGAGAGCTATAAAGTAAACACCAAGATATTGAAATGCACGATTAATCATAATTATAAAGGAAAGCAATCAAGCATCATAATATTTTCTCTAAAAAGAAAACATGTAACACAAAACAATGAACCCTATTGTGAAGCCCTAAAGACTTGCCCAATTTTGGATTTTAATATTTTTAAGGATTTTCAAATTTTTATAATTTTTTTCATAAAATTTATAATTTTTAAATATTTTAATATTTTTAAAAAATTTCCGAATTTTAAAAAATTATGAATTTTCTGGATTTTTGGTGTTTTAATGGCTTTATGAAATTTTCCAATTTTTTATATTTTTAGAATTTTCTAATTTTCCTAATTTATTTTGGAATTTTATATATATGGGAATTTTTTAATGAATTTTGAAATTTTTGAAATTTTTAATGATTTCCACAATTTTTATAAATTTAAAAACCTTTTATTAATTTTTAAGGATTTTTCCGAATTTTGTAACATTTTTTAGGTTTTTTTAGAGTTTCTTAATGACTTTTTTATTGTATTGTATTCGAAGAATGGAGTTCGGACCATGTTACCCGATCCGCCCATTTGACCCGAACCGTCTACCGGGAGCCGACCCTAGTCGGATTAAAATGTGTTTTTGAAACATTTTCTTACATTTTTTTGAATTTTTATTGATTTTCCCTTTTTTTATTCCTTTCTGTCTCTCTCTTCTTCTTCTTTTTCTGTTTTTTCTTCCTTCTTCTACTGCACCTCCTTCCTCGAGCACCCTCTTCCCCGGAGCTCTCCTCACTGCCTGCAGCTTCTTCCTTCGCCGAACACAGTGTCATCAACACTACACTATCCTCCACACGCGTCGTCGCCCGCACCTACGCCGACCCCGAGCCACCACTAACCGCTGCTCACTTGCCCTGACCGACGTCCGTCAACTCCGGCTGACCACCCCGGCGACCACAAAACGCAGAAAATATCCAGACCGAAAGAACCTACTTGATCCTAGCATTTCCAGCAAACAGAAAAATCACAAATGCACTAAAATACAGAGAAATAAACTAACTGGAGTGGCCTCGAACCACAGGCTACGCCGGCCACGGAAGGTATCTCCGGCGGAGGGGAGGACTCACGGCCAACTCGACAACGACGGATTATTTCCCCGAAATCACATGAAAACACAACGAAAACACGAAAAATCAGATATGCTTCAACGATATGTGAAACATCGAGCATTAAACTAAACTTCTAACGTCGATCGGGTAGCACGTATTTCGGTATGTCATTCACGCATTTTGTCAAATGGTTGATAGGCAGTTCGGAATACCACTTCCAGGTTTGGATTTATCCTTGTCCGAGACATGAAACCCGCATATTAAGTTCCAAATCAACATTATCGGCAACAGATCAGTATGGGTTTTGTACGATTTGCCAAAAAATCTCGTCGGTTCGGCCTCACATTCTCAAACTTAATAAGCGATGGAGAAGCAGAGCGTTTCCGGGGTTACCGGGTTCGGAGGCTTTGCTGTGACGGACGATGACGAACGAGTTGGTCTCCGACGAAGGTCGAGGGTGATTCGGGCGAGCCGCCGGCAAGCGGAGCAAATCCCTCCCTCTCGGCTTCTCTCTCCGCTCTCTCTCCTTTCTCTGTGGCCGAAGGAGAACCCCCTGCTCGAGCTTTCTCTCTCGCGCCTTTTGCCTCAATCAAGCCCGCCCTCCTCCTCAATGGCAGTCGAGCACCCTTCTCCTTCTCCCATGGCAAATCCTAACGGAAAAGATTTTCTGTTAAGGATTTGCCAGCTCACCTTCCAGAACACCTAGGTTTTCTCTCAAGTCACGCGCGCTGTTGCTTTCCCTTGCGTCACCGACGCTGCCTCGACGTTTCCTCGCTTTCTGTTCTCTTTGGTTCGGTCACCGACACGTCTGCTCCCCGGGAGGGAAGAAGTCGTGCGTGTGAAGGGAAGAAAACCATGCTTGGGCCGGGTCTGAATTTTTAGGCGGGCTTCGGAAAACAAAGAAATGGGCTAGAAAAAACAAAGGAATCAAAAGATGGGCCAAAGAAAAGAAGGAAAATGGAAAGCTAGGTCAAGGATGAGCCGAAAATTGTCAAGTGGGCTGGACAACACTGGCCCACTCGATATCATTTTTTTTTTCATTTTTTTGCTTTTTACTTTTTATCCCCTTTTTATTATTTTCTTTTATATATTTTTATATTTTTGCAAAATAAATGGATATTTAAGATACACCGATAAAAATTTCGAATGTCAATAACTGCTAGCCAAAGGAAATTTTGATATGTTGAGGTCCCCTCCACTTCCATATAAGTGGCTATATCTTGTTGGTTTCTTAATCGTCATCCTTGAACACGTTGACTTAATAGAGAAAGATCCATTACTATTACCTTCTCACAATAAATTATCTTTCCCATCAAAGCCAATTGGTGGTTTGAGATCCCGAATTCTAAGGATTATATCTTCCGGTAAGATTCTTTGGAAAAGTGAAAAGTTCCAATTTCCATTCCACACATAACTATGAATTTTTTTGTCCATCTCAAATAAAGGTAGGTGGGGAGTAACTATGCTGAGGAATGGCTGGAACCCTTAAATTCATCCGTCTTTCCAATAATTTACCTGTTTCCATTGATAAGAATGTTGTTTTTTATATCTAAAACAAATATGCTTGATTTATGTACATTCATGGATCATATTATCCTCGATAATAATAAAACATGGTTATTTGCTTAGCAACTCATCAAGATTCTGACTCACGTCATATTGAGTTCATGAAATTAGCAAAGTATTTCATAAATTTGAGTTCACCCTCTAAAGGTGGATTTCTTTCATAAAAAGAAAAATATAGACATTAATGTCAATTACAGACCTAAGAACTAATAAGGGCACTCCTTTTGTACTCGAAGTTAGCATGGTCTACTATCTATGATATCCCATATAGAAGGTTCCATTTAGTAGTTAGAATAAAAATATAGATAAGATAAAATTTATTCTATACAATATTTTGTTCTTGCTCAATATAAGATAAAATGAGTCATAAGGGGACATAGGCCAAACAAATATCCAATTGGGAAATACAATAAAGGTGATTATGATTTTTATATGATTAATATCACAAAAAATTATATAATAATATACATGTAACAAATTTACTCCAAATTAATTTTTTGACCATAAAAAATTTCAAACTTGTACACCTTTGATAATTTACCCCAAATTGATAAACTTGTGATGAATTTACCTTCTAGTAGTTTCTATTAAATTTTACTATCAAATTGCTGAGTTTAATGACACGTAACAATTGACTAGTGTACCGATTTGGGATTTTACTCTCCATTTGTCACAATTGTACCAGTTTTGTGATTTTAAGTGGTGTTAATAATGGATGGTATATTTGTCACTAATGTACTAGTTTGAGATTTTTTACCGTAAAAAAATTAAGTGTGAGAGTAAATTTGTTATAAATATATTAATTTAAGATTTTTTGTGATCATTTAAAATAAATTTGTCATGGCGTATCAATTTGGAGTTTTTTGTAATAGTAACCTTTTTTATTTATTTATTTGAGGTATAGAAGTTATTTCTCTCGAATAACAAATTCTTAAATTTAGAAGTTTAAATTATATTTGAATTTTAATGTAAAGAGAAAATTCACAATAATGAAGAAAATAATGGACAATTTTTTCTTTTTATTTATTTATATATTATAATTTCTTCCTATTTTATAATATATAATATATCATTATTTAGTATCTATATTTATTATAATTTTAGGTATATTAACATAGTTAATTATTTAATAAAATTTTAATTAAGGAATGATGGGAGGCAATAAGAAATAAATAAAAAGAGACGGAAAATAATTAAAATAAGTAAATAAAAATGAAGTAGAATATCCCGATTTTAAATAAACAAATTCTATATTTGTTTACCCACTTTTATATTATAATGACTTATGTGGTCATCTAGATATTGTAGACATTATGCATAAACTCTAACAACACGAGAACAAGTTTCCAAAAAACAAATTCCATCCTCAGCTCAAGCCAATATGCACATACATGCCATTCCGCAATTTAACAAAATATGTAAATGTTGTCTTTATTGTTGAACAAATAAAAGTATGTACTTGAAATTCTTGTATTTGAATTAACTCATAGAGTTGCTTAATTATTATGGGATAAACCGGAACGTGGTTTAGACACACACATAAGTGCAAAGTCCCACTCTATCCTAGTGAGGACAAATTGCACTCACCAGTCGATAACTATAAATAAACAATTTTAACATATAATCGCTATAAAAAAACAAAAAAAAAAACTGTAATTGTTATTGCACTATTAGGCGTAAGACTGCTGCTCTTTATATCTAAAACAAATACGCTTGATTTCTCTGCATTCATGGATCATATTAGTCCCCAACAGTAATAAATCGAGGTACGAACCTCTAGAGTGCCAAAAGTTGGCACAAATGGACACTTAAGTGTCAAAAGTTACAAAAGGTACACTTAAGTGCCAAAATCGGAGCAAAATGGATCACTTAAGTGCCAACGGCGAAAATTCCGGCCAAATTGCCACATGTCCATTTTCCGGCAATTTCATTTTCGACGGAGCATTTTTTTCAAAATAAAAATCCACATGACATTTTTTTTCAAAATAAAAAATCCACGTGGCAATTTTTTTTTTTAAATTGTCCACGTCAGATTTTTGAAAAATTAAAATCGATTTTATAAAAAAAAAAGGGGGAGGAGGGGATCGGCGAGGGTTGCACGGCCCTCGCCGCCCGGGCGGCCGATGGCCCTTGGCCCAGCTGGGCGAGGGTCGGCAACCCTCGCCGCAGGCCGACCCGTGGTCGTCGGCCACCGGCCGGGGGCCTAGCGACCTCGGCCGACCCTTGCCCACCGTCATCGGCCCTTCCCGGTGAGGTGGGGCGGCGAGGGCTGTCCTTACCGATCCCCTCCTCCCCTTTTTTTTTTTTTATAAATAAAATTGATTTTATAATAATATATTTTTAATTATTTAATATTATTTAATTAATAATTTTTAAATCACGTCAGCCAAAACGACGTCGTTTTGGCTGATTTTTGGTCGATTTAGTTTTCGGCGAGCCACGTAGGCAAGAAAATTAATAAAAAATTGTCACATAGGATTTCCGGCAAGATTTCGGCGACTTGGCATTTAAGTGATCCATTTTTTTTTTAAAAAGTGGCACTTAAGTGTACATTTTGTAACTTTTGGCACTTAAGTATCTCTTCGTGCCAACTTTTGGCACTCCTGCTGTACTTATGCCGTAATAAATCCGTGTCTAACTACCCGTCCATAAACTTGTTATAGGGCGAACTTCGTATTACAAAAATTTTAGATCTTCTCAGACAAATGTAATATTGACGATTATATGGAGATTCCTTCGCTCCAATAGTTCACATTCTTAATTATCCTTGTGATGCTGGGAAATGCTTCTAAGCTCATGTATGTCATCTTAATGATACTTACATAACAAACCAAAATAAAGTGTTATATTAAGTTCTTGAAATCAGTAGTGTTTCATGGGTTGAAGTTCACTTTATGTGTGTGAATTTCTTGCCATAAGAAGAAACATATATACATTGATGTAAACTATAGACCTGAGAACTAGCAGGGCGCTCCCCTTGTAGTCGATGTGTTTAAGATATTTATATTTTTATTTGATAACGACGTACAAAGTTAATTCTTCACATAGGAGAAATTATTAGGTGGGCGTTCTACGTATCGAAACGGACTTTGGATTATCTTTGACGATTAGCTCCACACCATACGACTATATAGATTCCACCAAATCTAGTGGTCACCATTTTAATGTGCAACACATGCTCACCCCATAATTCATCATATTGTAGCATAGAGTCCTCGTAGCCAATTCTATGGAGATACCACATAACTTATGTCATGAAAGTATCATTAAGACATGACCCACATTATGAGACGATGAGTGTGACTGCAAATGGTCTTAGGTTGCGTTACTTGAGTCCGGATAAACCCGGATACATCTGGATATAATACCCAATAAGAAAAACTGGCCTAGAGGTAGAAAATTAAAAAAAACAAAAAACAAAATTCATGTTTTTATCTTTTAACGAAGTGAAGTGACTGGATATCGCTTCGCTGGCACCACCCCACGATCGATCATGCCAATCATCACTGTCGGCTTGCAATTGAGTTCTGACGAGTGAGGATGAAAAGGGCCTAGAAGCAATAGTTGTGCTGGGTTTTCATAGATCATCCTTTCCACCGCAGTCACATACATCCCTCACGTTGAGCCCATGACTCATGACGCCAATCATCACCGTCGGCTTGCCATTGAGTTCCGACGAGTGAGGATGAAAAGGGGCCTAGAAACGATTGTTGTGCTGGGTTTTCATAGAACATCCCTTCCACCGTCGTTACATATATTCTTCATGTCGAGCCCATGACTCATGATGCCAATCATCACCGTCGGCTTGCAATTGAGTTCCGATGAGTGAGGATGAAAAGGGGCCGAGAAACGATTGTTGTGCTGGATTTTCATAGATCTTCCTTTCCACTGTAATTACACATATCCTTCATGTCAAGCCCATGACTCACGATCCAACTGTTCGCCTACTGATCGATGAAGAATGACCAACGCACCATCAACTTCTTGTCGCTCGAATATCGAATTTCAGCATAAAAAACGTTGCAACTCCGTGGTGCAAAAGCTCTTGTGAGCCCATCCCACGAGGCACACCTTCTTCGATGTGGCTTCTTTTAAGGCCCGCATGGTAACAACTGATTCTATTCTCGGGAGCGAATTTGAAACAAAAATACGTTTGATAAATTTTTTATTACTGGGAATAAATTTGTTTTGGGGAATAGATTTGGAGTAGAATAAAAAAGCAACAAAAAGTTGCTTTTTGCTCCCGGGAACAACTTCAAGAATCAGTTTTTTTTCTCATTCTTTTCTTTTTCTCATTCTTTTTCTTCTTTCTCCTCCCTCAACCTACTGCCGCCCCATCATTGCCCACCAACCATCGTCGCTGGTGTTGGCCACTGCTGGTGAGTGGTTGGGCAAGGTCCGATGAGCTCGCCTGGCCACCGGCGAGCTCACCGACCACTCGCCTAAGCCACTGGCGAGCGTGGCCTCACAGATCTAGGTGAGGTCGAGGCTCACCGATGTTGGGCAAGATATCCGGGCGCCTCAGCCTCGCTAGGCAGCACGAGGCTTGGCCTTGCGGGATTTGGGGGAGGCTTGCCTCACCGGGAGCCCTGGCCTCGCCAAGATCCGGGAGGCCAAGCTCGCCAAACCTCACCCAACCGGTTGTCACCTGCTGGTGATCGGCCACAATGGAGGAAGAAAAATAAAAAAAAAAAAAAAAAAAGAAAAAAAAAAAAGAAGAAATATATATTTAAATCATTAAAAAATTAAAGAAAATATTTTGGACTAGAAATTCTAAAGTTTTACAAACACATTTCTATTTCGAGAAATAAAATTTTGGATAGTTACTAAACGTCTTTAAATGCTTTCGAAATTGTTTAGGAACGGAATAAAAAAGAATTATTTGAGCGAGAAATTGTTTCCTGGAACAAAAGCGTTACCATGCGCACTCTTAATCAATTTTTATTTTTTTTGGCAATGGAGTCTGAACGCAAGACCCACTTCATGTGGGTCACGCTGTTCACGAGTCCGTCTCAAAATTCCGTAAACTCGTGCTGGTTGAGAGACACCATTCTCCCGATCCCAGATCCGTGCTCAAGAGAATTTTTGAGTCTCACGTACAGAACAAGCAAAGTCAGAGATTGGATTTTATAGAATTTGAAAGATTTTCAAATGAGAAAGATTTTGAAAGATTTTTTATGTTATCTTAAGTTGCGGATTTTCAAAGATTACCAAAATCTTTTCGAAGATTCTAAATCCTATATCGAATTACACCTCATATTTTAACAATCGAGGAACACATGAAGGATTTCAAATCTCCTCTTATCCTATCTCAATTCGAATTTGGACGATTAAATACAGTCTAAAGGAATTTTGGAGTTACGAATCACACAAACTAAAATGAACAGCTCCAGAGGCATTTAATTTATGACCTGACGATACCAAATTCGAAAGCAAATAATGTTGCATCAAACATAAGATAAGGTAATTAACTGTTTATGCCCCCGTGACAAATATAGCGAGATCAGACCCTTTGCATGCGATCATTACTTCAATTTTTTTACAATCTTAAAACAATTTGATAAAGCTAAAGCAAAACTCTGAAACACATTTATAAGCATCGAATTTTCTCGCTGCGTATTTAAATTTGGAATCATGTACTATAAGAGAGAAAAGTCAAGAGAAAGTGGAGTAGGTGGAACCGCGATCTCAATCAATCCCTCTCTCACCCACTCCGTACTATCACTAACGCCTCCAATAAGGCTTGAGAAATTCCTCCTTTTCAACCCTTTTTTCAAAAGTCCCTATATTCTCCAATTAGCAACCAGTAAAAGTTTCGGACCTGTCGACAACAAAAGGCTGTGGCTGTGGCTGTGGCTGTGGCTGTGGCTGTGGCTGTGGCTGTGGCTCGATGAGGGCTCCACCGTTGGTTTCTCAGTTCGACTTTAAAACAACAGAAGATATCACCTACGAAATGGTAAAGTTAAAAGTCACCTAAATTATGTGTCCTCTACTTTCATTTCGAAGTCTACAAGTTCAAACCTCCGACTTTACCTCGGACCATGGTCCAAAGGATACAACCTAATTCTCAAACCCAAAAAGGGGGCACCATCAAAAGAATTGAGTTAAAGAATGCTCCCAAGACACTCATTAAAGTTACTTAATTTGGAATCATCCAATCTCCAATGCTTGGTCGTGCGTGAAACAAAGATAATCAGTACGATAGAAATCATTGAGTTTCCTTAAATAGTTGCTTAACAAGTGCCTCCCTCCATGAGGCTCGCCAGCAAATTCCCCATCAAAATTAATACTCTCGGGGCCAATCTCACAATTTAAAAAAAAAAAAAAATCAATAGAAAAATAACAGAGCAAGACAAAGCAAAAGAGAGAAAACTGGGACGTAAGAAAAGCCTATTTCCACTCCGCAAACGTTATTCTCTCTATAAGCCCATGTTCACGTGACAGGAGTTCTTCAGCTTTAATGCTACAATCCAAAAGAACTTTCGGCTTATACGATATCAACACCAGCTGAAACAAATCTTGACCTCACCCCACCACACTATCGCTCCTCACATGGAGTCCATGTGATTCCCCCGGTAGATGGCAGAGGGAATTCAGCTCAGACACCATATCTAACCATCTAAAATGCGCATTGATTCAAGCACTAATAAGAATATTTTAATTACGAAAGTTCAGGCTGCTCAGTCAAGACTATATTATAATCATCAAGAAGTCAGTGAACCTGCAGAATTATGAGCACACATGCCTCTTCCTGGTTCAGACTCGGAACCTCAGGGACAAAACTATAACATATATGGGCCAACAAGTTAGTGATCCTGAGAAATTTTGAGCATACATGCTTCTTCCTGGTTCCAACCAGAAAGATTTTTTTTGGAAACCTCAGGCAAAATATTAAGATAAACCTACAGAGGCAGAGCATTTGTGTGGGCGAAGCTCAAGATATATTCAAAAGCAGCCAAAGCATTTTATTCATTGAGAGAAGTCTTCTGATCAACAACCATAACAAGGATTCCAAGAAATACCAAGAATGGTAAGGCCAACGTGACCAATTGGACCAAAAATAGAACGCAAAAGAAGCCACTCACAACTAGGAGTAGGCCAATCACCTAATAAAGATGAATTCCTCAATGGGAAGATACTTTGAGACTGAAGGACCTATTGATCCATGACTTCCAGCTTCCGCTGCCCTTCCTCGTGATGGCGGCAGCAGGGGACCTCGTATCATCAGCCAAGACGTCCGTCTTCGGTTTCTTGCATAGAAGGAAGTTCCGAGTTCCGGGCGACCCGATCATATCCCACGGACTCAGAGCTGAAATCAATCACAAAAATCATAAGGTTCACAAGAGTCGTATACCCAATTGCAGGATTACCACAATAGTCTTACGACGCAGACAAATTCAAATTGGAACTTTCAGGCTCTACCGAGTTCATCTGTAAACCAAACCACAACGCCAACCCATACGATGTCAAATTCAACGAGGAAATAGAGAGCACATTCATAGAATTTTCAATTCCACGCATCAAAACTCAATCGGGCATATTTCAACACCCACAGCTGTTCTCATTCAACATACCATCTGATCCAGAAGTCGGGCAGTACAGCAAGAAATCGTTGAGATCGGAACCCAGGACCGGGAGCCTCCCCTCGCGGGCGTAGCTCTTGAGCGCGGTGTCGATGACGGCGGCGACGAGCTCCTGCTCGCCCACCACGAACCGGATCGGCCCGGCGCTCCCCAGCACGTTGATGCTGATCAGGAGCCTATTGCCCTTGGCGCTCTGATTCTTCTTCTGCTTGTAGAGCAACATGGCGCGATCACGGAAAGAAAAATCCCAAATCCAAACAGCCTCAAAGAAACCCGATACGAGAATCAATCAATCCCGAGGAAGGAAGGGAAGAGGAAGACGGATCAAGAGCGCGACCCGGACAGAGAGAGAAAGAGTTGAGAGAGGAGGGAGGGGGGCAAAAATCTGGAAGCGATCTCGGTAGGAATTAGAGGGGGCTCAAGGGTCGACGCCGAGGCAGCGATAGTACCAGCCCTCCTTGCAAGAACCGAACGCGAAAACGAGAGCGCTCGCCCTTGATCGGAAAAGGGTGAGCATGAAATCGCTACCGCTGCTCGAGATTTCCACCATTCACAACGAATTGGGGGTTCACCGATTGATCCAGAGAGGGAGATCTAGAGAAAGAGAGAGAGAGAGATGATGAAGGTGGGCAGGAAGGAAGGAGACGATGGAAGGAAAAAGAGAGAGAGGAAGAGTCTTTATAGAATGTGGGTTAGGGTTAGGGTTTCGTCGCCTTCGCCGTCCCCCTTATATCGAGATTGGTTTTCGAGGAAGGTGGGCGGTTTGGTTTGGTTTGGTTTGGTTTTCTCGGGGGGTCCTTTAAAGGAAGGAGGAGAGATATCTGGAGACGACCAGCCGATCCGTTTCGCGTTCGTTCTTGTTCTGTCGGCGACTTCGTCTCGCTCGTTTAGCGCCGACCGATCGTTGAATTGAAAGCCCTCCCCCATCGCTTTCGTTGGAGGGGCCGCGGTGCCCTTTTAGGACATCATCAACGACACGCTCGTTAACTATGCTCTTCCGGAATAATTTCCGTTTCCAATTAACCCCTCCCAAGAAAACAGAGTAACCGTGTCCACCAGAAAAGTTATTACATTAAAATAAATAAATTAGTACTGTGAAAAAATCATAAATTGATATATCTGTAATAAATTCACTATTTATTAATTCAATTGGATATCGCGTGATAATTGATGAGTGGGCCGATTTGAGGTTTTATCCTTTATTTATCATGAGTACATTAGTTTGTGATTTTCCGTGATATTAATTCAATTAATGAAGAGTTAATTTATCACAAAATGTATTGATTTAGAATTTTTCGTGATCAAAAAATTAATTTGGAATAAATTTATTACGGATTTATATTGAATTGATTATTTTTCATCCATCTACACAATTATCATTGAATTATTGAGGTGGGAAAGAAGTGGATTAAGAAACTAGCTCTAAACACATGTCGCTCATCCAACGATGAATGCATAAATTTTTCTTTTTTCTTTTTTATTTACATCGATAGTAGACTTAGCAATTATTTAGAGCTATAATATTGTCTTAATTAAATACTTAATAGATGCCCAAGTACTTGCAAACAAATTCTATTTGCCATTCCCAAAAGGCGAGAGCACCCGTACATTGAACTGATTTCAAGCTTCTTTTTTCCCCCTCTCAAATAGTCTTGTTAACAAGTGGCTTTATGCACCTATATATATTTATAATGATAAAACATTCCGTTTTCAAAATATCAAGCTGTACGAATATATCATGGAGACAGTTGATGCATCGAAAGTTGTACTATCGCCCTCATTTGAATACTCCACGCAATAATGATACAAGAGATCTAGTATTGCCAAGATAACGAATTGATTTGTAGTAGGTATGATGATTTCGAATCATGCCAAGACGCGATAACTCCTTCGTGATTATTCTAGTCCCACCAAAAAAGGGACGCTTGCCGTACTTATTGGTATGTATTAGAACGTGTATGGATTGATCAATGATATGTAGATGCTCTTTTTATCAAATTTTATTTGGTTGGGGGGTGGGGTGTGTAGGCAAGCTGTCGTTGTGGACCGACCAGCTGCCTAATTTCGGGGCGGATGACTAGATGCGGATGCTTGTTCCTTCTGAACGGCATATTCTCATTTTGGCATGTGGCACACGAATCCGGAAATTTCGGGGAATAAGTCGTGGAATTGACCTGCTTTCGTTCGCCCACCACCCACGAGGTGTCCACTAAAGTGGACGCTTTTCAGCATTATTTTTCATAAGATTCTCAAAACTTTCCATGACGTACTAAAATTGAGTTGCACGCCACGTTTCCGCCCATTCTAAAAGAAAATTTAGGTGCGCGGAAAACTAATGAATTAAATTATTGAGATTTGACTCGGTAGTTACTCTTTTTATACGAAGAAAATAATGTGAGAGGTTCATATCTCCACCATCTCAGAAAATTAATGTAGAGATAATTTAACTTTATGTATGAGTTTCGATTCCTATACTTTTCAAGGAGACAGGACAAAAGTCCAAGAATAAGAATAAAGTATGATCGACAAAAAAAGATTTGAAAAATATTTTCCTAAAAATAATAATTTTTCATGAAATAAATGAAGCTTTAAAACATGCAAAAATTACCCATTTTTATTAAATATTTTTAAATTTTTGCAAAGCATATATATTCTTAACGAATACCTTATTAACACAAGCTATTGTCTTTCTCGTTCTTTAGTTTTGATGCTCATGGGTAATGTCAACATTTCAAAAAGAAGAAGAAAAAAGAAATGTCGATTCAATCAGTGAAAACATTAGGAGTGATTGATTTTAGATTGATTGGTTTCCACTCTAGAACTAGAAACTGAGCGAGTCAATATTGGTTCCTAGGCTTTTGAAACTAGGAGCTAGACTGGTCGGTACCCATCATGTTTATGAATTGGACTGGAATTGGCTTTTTTTTCTTTTTGGTTCTGCTTTTCCTATAGTGAGTCACGATAGACAAACTTGCAATGAGAAAAACATGAATTCTCCACCGTCATAGAATTGGCAGACCTAGCTAAAAGTAAATAAAAAATCAACAATTGAGGAAGAGGTAAAACGGTCATTCAAAAGTTTGATACTCAACTGGAGATTGAACCTCGATAAATTCCAAGTCAAATAAATCTATTATCCTGATGCAATTAAGGGAGATGAATTGAAGATGAAGAGTGGAGTTTCTGATACGGTTTGGTCGGTCTAGTTTTCGATTTTATTCTTTCAATGGAATTGGGAACCACCTAAAACCGGTTAGTCTAGACCGATTCTTAGGTTGGACTAGGACCAATGCTCACCCTAAGAAAAGATAAGGGGAAAAGACGCTAAAATAAACACTGCACATTTAATCTTCTCAGCGAATAGTAGTTGGGTTCCTATTTTTCCAAGTATTTTAATAGGTCGAACATCACCGTGTGAATTGATTTAAGCATTGACATTTGAATGATTGACATGTGAAAAAATTCGACTAGTTAAATATCGTCTACTATATTTTAATCATCATATAATTAACATGTATATATTTTGTTATACTGATGGGAAGCCTAATAAAATACTTATTTCAAACACAATTTCAAAACGTTGTGATCCTTGTGAGTCTCCAGCAAGTAATGCGTAATATGCTCATTTCTGAAAATAAAAAAAAGGCATTTCTTGAGAGGTTCGATACGGTTTGAAAATCAATGTAATCCACATGAACAAGAGATTCCGTATAATAATACATTGAATTCGAGATATTTAGCAAAAATGGCAAACGCACGGATGTTAAAAATGAAATGAAAAAAGGGTTTTAATAAAGGAGTAAAGCAAACATGTGAAATTTGAATTGCTTTAGGAAATTGATTTAAACTCTTAACTGGATATGGGAAATTAATTTAGAATTGGAATACATGAGAGATTTTTGGGATGACACTAACTTTCTCCGGCGATTCCTTCTGGTCGGCCTCTCCTTTTTTTCTTTCTCATTTTGTTTGAGGCGGGCCATGCCTTTGTCGGCGCCGGTGACGTGACTACTTAGAGAACAGCAGGTAAGATACGGTTGCTATGTATCCTTTGTCTTGTAGCGAGCATGGGCTTTTCATGGAACTTTTTAGCAAAGTTTTGATGCCATAGGGCCACTGAGCTGTCTCATGCATCCTTCCAGAGAGAAAAGACGGAAAAGATGCCTTCTGAACTAGGTTGAAAAGTTCGGGTTTGCTTGTTTAAATGCAGAGTCATGTCTGCTTGAGCACCTCTCAGTGCAAAAAGTCATTGGACAGTGAGAAGCATTCACGTAGTGGAGGTGCAAAATCTCAAATGAAGTCGCATTTTTTAAAAGAGGGAGATATGAATGCCGTATTGATCATCAGACAGACAGGCCCTACAATTTCAGGGTACTTATTACAGCATGTGAGCTCATCTATGAAGCACTGCTGGGTTTGTCCATTTGGGGCGGGTCCAGAAGAGCGCCAACCTAAGGTTTCCAACAACCGTGACAATCAATATGTGGGTCTTTTCCAGTGAACATATTTTTCAAGACATGTCACCGCCGCAACTGTACACAAAACACGACACTGGTACTGGACTTGCATGTGGATCGTTCTAGAGTAAGGAAATGTATGATAAAGAGATACGATAAAAGATGAATTCTAGTTCTAAACGGGAGATACTTCATGGTTCAAATTGCACGGTCTTGGGTACTCTGCAATCTATTAAGTAATCTATATAGTAATCAACTTGAGTTTCCTAAGGGAATTGATTCTCAGGAACAATGATATTGGTCATGAAATCCCTCCACAAATAGGCCAATTCCGCAAGCTACATAGCTTACTAGTTGATAATAATTTTATGGCGGGAGAAATCCCGAAGAATCTGTCGAGTTGCTCTGGCCTCATCTCCCTCGGGTTGGGGGGCAACCAACTTACTGGATGAATTCCCATCGAGCTTGGTTCGCTGTCGAAGCTTCGGCTCCTCCAGGTAAGTGGAAACAATCTATGGGAAATATTCCTGCATCCTTAGGGAACTTGTCTTCGTTAGCACAACTTCATCTTCCTCTAAACAACTTAAGTGGAACTATTCCCGAAGCACTAGGAAATTTGATAGGAATGAGGGAGATTGCTTTGGGAGCAAACTTGTTGTCCAGTTCAATTCCTCGTACGATCCTGAATTGCTCGTCCCTGGTGGAGCTGGATGTGGCGCCAAATCGACTGCAAGGAAGCCTCAGTAACTTTTCTACGACTCTCACTGACTTGCCAACAGGCAGGCTGCTTTTGGGGAGACGCCTAGAGCGATTGGAAACCTGGTGAATTTGAGAAGATTGTCTATGCATTCCAACGGGCTTTCGGGCGGCGTCTACTCCAAAATAGGGAACCTTCGAAATCTAGTTGAGCTGAGATTAGACAATAACGAATTTTTTGGGGGAGAATCCCATCCTCTCTAGGAAATCTAGAGAAGTTGACTGGAGCAGATCTTAATGGGAATAGCTTTGAGGGAAGCATCCCTTCAAATTTATCCAAGTGCCGAAACTTTATAAAGCTTGACCTTTATGGTAACAATCTGAGCAATACAATTCCTCCGGAGGTTATAGGTCTCTCATCATTGTCGGTTCTTCTGAACTTGTCATGGAACCATATGACCGGAGTCCTCCCATTTGAAGTGGGGAATTTGAAAATTTTGGCTTACTTCGATTTCTCTGGTAATATATGATGTGACGTTATCAGCTAGCCTAGGCAATTGTGAAGGATTGTTAATTTTCAAAATGCAGGATAACTTTTTTCACGGTCCAATTCCCTAATTTATTGGTTCATTAAGAGGCATTGATGAACTAGATCTTTTACATTTTATGAGGTGAAATTCTTAAATTATTGGAGGCATTTGACTTCCTCAGAATTTTGGATTTATCTTATATTGATTTTGAAGGGATGCCACCGATCGGGGGAATCTTTAAGTACGTGAGGGCCATTTTGTGATCGAAAATGACAAGCTCTTTGAAGGAATGCCCGATTTCAGCTCCCTAATTGTTCTTTTGGTGCTTCCCAAACAAGGAAGTTTGTCCATAAATTGAAACTCATCATTCTTATTTTTTTCGGGATTCTTGGCATAGCCCTTGTTCTAGCTTCCTTGTTTCTTTAACAGCTGAAAAGGAAGAGGAAGGAATCGGTTTATACTTTAAATTTAAATGAGTCTTATGGAAAAACCGTTCTCTTCAGAAAACTTGATTGGTGTTGGTGATTTTGGATCTGTTTATAAGGGGATACTCCATGAGAATGGAAATTTAGTTGCCGTAAGGGTGCTAAATTACTACATTGTGGAGTTTTTTTTTTTTGTCAGTTTTATTTTATTCTTACTCTAATTCGTAGAGTTTTCTTTTACCTTCTTACAAAACACGAGAGTCAAAATCCATACCTGAAACTAAAACGTCCCTACCTCAACCCCTCCTGAGAAAGTGGTGCTTTGAAGAGTTTTATAGATGACCCTGAGGCTTTTAGGAACATTGGACATTGCAGTGTTTTAAAGGTATTGACAATATGCTTAGGTGTTGATTATGAGGATAATGATTTCAAGGCTTTAGTTTATGAATACATGATCAATGGAAGCCTAGAAAATTGGCTGCACCCAAATCCTAAGCAAAGATGGGGATACGGTTGCACAGAAAAATTGAATTTCTTTTAGAGAATATATATTACTATTGATATTACTTGTACGTCAGATTATCTTCATCATCAATGCCAAAGATACATGGTCCATTGTCTTAATTGATTACTTAATAGATGCCCTGGTACTTGCCGACAAATTTTACTTGCCATTCCCAAAAGGAAAGCGCACGCACACGTTGAAATGATTTCAAGCTCTCCCCCTAATGATTTCAAGCTCTCCCCCTCCCCTGTCCTCCTCCTTCAAATAGTCTTGTTAACAATTGGCTTCAATGCAATTGATATGCATATGTATATTTATAATTATAAAACATTCTATTTTCTCATGTATATATCATGGGAATGATCAATGCATTGTAAATTGTACCATATTCCTCATTTGAATGGTTAACACAATCACAAAAATAAGAGATCTAACATAGTTAAAGAATCAAATAAATTTATATTAGTTGTAATCATTTCAGATCATGTCACATGATGGTTATTCTTCCCTAATTATCTGGTCCCATTAAACATGGGCAGCATACTTCTGCCTTATCATTGTATGAAAAAGGAAAAGCATTATTCGATTCATTCAACAATATAAGGAAAAAAAATCACAAGTATTGGAATTTTTTTCGATCATTTAAATGTCATAACTTATGTACATCGCTCACTTAAATGTTACAATTTTTTTTTTCCGATCATTTGAGTGTTATATAACTTTTTAATTTAAAATATTCATCACAAGTATTATGTCATGTCAGAGTTGTAATGTTTGAACGAATTTTTCAAAAATTTTTAGTATTCGGATGAAAATTTTTTTTAGAAGTTATAATATTTAAGTTATCAAAAAAAAAATCATGATCTTTCAAGTAAATATTTTATGAAAGTTACGGCACTCAATGTGTTATCCCTAACAACATGTATCCAGCTCATTGTGTCTAAATTTTGAATCATGTTGTGATATCTGACCTAACTCCACCAAGAGCGATAATGCATCTGCATTTCTTTATTCGACCGAATATTCTCTGACTGAGAAGCCAAGCTACATGAGCAGAAGCTCTGTCAAAAAGGACATTTTCCGTACTTATTGGATGTATAGGCCGTGTCTGTAACGTTAATGATGGGGAAATACTCTTTATCATTTATTTAGTGGGTGTGGGCAAGCTGTCATTGTGGACCGGCCCGCCGTCTAATTTCAGGACAGGTGACCAAGATGCTGACGATCGTCCCTTTTAAACGGCATATTCTCGTCTTGGCATGAACCCTGTGAATTCAGAAAGTCGGGGAAGACTCGTCGCCTTGACCTGTTTTCCTCTCGCTGCTCGGGCTACCCATGTGTTTTTTTTTGTTTTTGTTTTTTCAGCTAATGGGCCACCCATGTGATGATTAAGCACAATTTTCGAGGGGATCGTAAGTCAACTAATGTGGACATTTTTCAGCATTATTGTGATTGATTCAAAACTTTCCACAATTCATTTAAATTGAGATACACGCCACACAATATAATAATTCAATCCATTTCATAAAAAAATTTAGGTCGTATGAAAAATAAATGATTTGAAAATTATTTTTTTTAAAAGTAATTATTTATATCGTTTATAAATATGAATAAATGAAAAATATTCTTGCCATTCATGAAGATGTTTAAATATAAATTATTATTGATAATGAAAATAATTTTTTATTAGCTTGTTATTTCAAGTGATATAAATAATTAATTTTAAATTATTCAAATTATTTATTTTTTACGAAACAAACATAGTCTTAAATATGCATGAAGCACCCCTTTTTATATTTTAAAATTTTGAAAATTAGATTTATTGTTAACAAATACATTATGGACATTTGCTATTATTTTTCTCGTTCTTTAATTTTGATGCTAACATTCATCGAGGTAACATCAATATTTCAACAAAAGAAAAAGAAACAAGAAATGTCGATTCAACTGGTGAAAAGATTAGAAGTGAACATTCCACATTGAAAAGCATACCTTGTCTAGCAAGACCAGTTTTTTTTTTTTTTTTTGGTGCTTTTACATAGTGAGTCACAATAGGCAAACCTGCAATCGGACGAACATGAATTCTCCGCCGTACTAAAATTATTAGACTCAGCCAAAGTGAACCAAAAATCAATAATTAAGGAAGAGGTAGAACGGTCATTCAAAAATTTGATACCCAACTAGAGATTGAACCAGAGTAAATTCTAAGTAGAGTAAATCTAGTATATTAATGCAATTAAAGGAGATGAATTGAAAACCGAATAGTGGAGTTTGACCCCTAAATTCTATTTTAGAGTAGTCGGTTTTCAATTTGGTCCCTTTAGCGAAATCAAGAAACTCCAACAACTAGTCGGTCTTATTTGGTTCTTGGATTGGATCATACCAATGCTCACCCCTAGAAAAGATAAGGAGAAAAGACGCTGAAAAATACACAGTAAATTTGTTGTATGAACTGTCAGCGGGTTCCTATTTTCACAAGTATTTTATTAAGTTCAATACCAATGTGTGAATTGATTTCAATATTCATGGTTGATTGATTGACACGTGAAAAAATTTGGCTAGTTAAATACTGTCTAGTATATATGTTAATCATTGTATAATTCATGTTTACTTATTTTATTACACTGATGGGGAGCCTAACAATTGTACTTATTTCAGAAAATTAAAAAGAAATTCTAGAAATTTCAAACACAATTTCAATCTGTGATCCACGTAAGCAAAAGATCTTGCAAAAATAATACAAACTATGCTCATTTCTGAAAATCAAAAAAATCATTTCTGGACAGTTCCGACACGATTTGAAAATTAGTGTAATTCCGACGAGGAAGAAATCTGGAATGATAATACGTCGGATTCCAGAAATTAGCCAAAATGGCATAAGCAAGGGTGTTATAGAAAAGGGGGTTTTGACAAAGGAGTAATGCTAACGTGTGAAATTTGAGTTGCTCTAGGAAATTTATTTAAATTCTTACAGGATAAGGGAAATTAATTTAGATTTGGAATATATGAGAGATTTTTAGGGTGAAAAAAATTGTGATGTTGCTTAATAATCATTGTTTGGTAAGATAATGGTTGCTATTTATATTTTATCTTGTAGCGAGGATGGGCTTTTCATGGAACATTTTAGCAAAGTCTTGATGCCACAGGACAATTGAGCTGTCTCATGCATCTAAAGATACCTTTTGAACAAGGTCGTGGGTTCCGACATCTAAAAACAAAAAAAACAAGGTTGTCGGAGACTTAGGCCTGGTTGGAGGAGTGTATTGCAAAGTTGGCCAAGCTCGATTTTGTGAGGCAAGCTCAATATCCAAGGGAGGTATATAAGGTAGCAGACTTGGTAGCCGAGGCACAAAGGAAAAATGTAACTCCCACCCAATTGGCTGTCCTACCCCTCAAAGCCTATGTTGGATTTTCTATAGTTTGATGTAAATATGCTTTCGTTGTTTTAATGAAGTTTGAAGTGTTATCAACCAAAAAAATTGAAAGAATAAAGTCGACAAGCTTGGGCATACTTGTTTTTTTTTACGAGAGAGGATGACTACACTTGTTGTCATAGTCCAAACATAGAATAAGCGAAAGAGGACGTGGAGGCATTGAAATCCAATTAAGTGGAAGATACCCAGAATAGTGGGCTTTGGTGAGCCAATCTGTAGCCCGATTTGTTTCTCTTGGTTCATATTGGAGTAGAACTTGTGGTAATTGGGCCAGTAAAGCCCGGCAGTCTAGCAGTACCGATCATTGGGCATGCTTGTTTAAATGCACAGAATCATGTTTTCTCGAGGACCTCTCTGTGCAAAAAGTCACTGGACAGTGAGAAGCATTCATATATTAGATGAGCGAAATCTCAAATGAAGTCACATTTCTCGGAGAGGGAGACATGAATGCTGAATTCGTCATCAGACAAACAGGCCCTACAATTTTAAGGTACTTAGTTCAGCATGCGAGTTCATCTATTAAGCACTATTGGGTTTGTCCATTAGGGGCGTATCCAGAAGAGCGCGGGCCGAAGGTTTCCGACATCGGTGACAATCAATATGCGGGTCTTTTTCCAGTGAACGTATCTTGCATGACTCGACGCGGCAACTATACACAGTATACGACACTGGTACTGAAGTTGCATGCGGATCATTCTAGAGTAAGAAAATGTATGTTTGAGATATGATGAAAATAGGTAATCTGGTTGTAAACAGGAGATACTTCATGCTTCAAATTGCACGTTCTTGGATACTCCGCAATCACAACAAATTCTTCTGCGGATACCTAGACTCTGCGAATGGGATCTGTGTTCTTGCATTTAATCATTTTTCTCTGCATTTAGTAGTGCACATGTTTATCATTCCTACATCACAACTATCAATAAATACATGAAAATACATATGAGCCTGCTTAAACAAGATTGAGAGGAAGCGAGAGCAATACACAAGTGCACATATAAACAACACTGGACTTCTGAGGAGCACAGGCAGTAGAGTTTGTTTCTGATCAAACGCAGCTGAACCTCAACTTCGGTGACACTCACCCGTTCTCGAGAAGCCACAATGGAGCAACCAAGTCCGATTCATATAATGTCGCCAAACTGTCTTGAATTATGTCTTTTGTCTTGTAATGCCCGTACAGAGGACCACCGGGGCTCGTACAGCTCTCTTTCTTGAAGAAGAATGTCATCAGTAATCTCCAAGACTCGTTCAGGCATAGCTTCTGTGACAAAGTTGTGAATAGTAAAGTTGTCCTTGAACATCCCAATAGTTGGGCTCAATCCCGTGAACATCTCTAATAGGAGGACGTCATAACTGCAGATATCTCCTTCTCTTGAAACTTCACTTCCCATTGCATACTCTGCAGTCCGTACATACCGACACAACAATTATTATGTGGGTATACGTGGGTTGAGCATGCGCTTGCGTGCATGAGGGAGGGAGAGAGGCATACCCAACTGTTCCTCTTACACCTGCGAACTTCATTTGATTGGCTGAAGCATCAGAGGAGGAATTATGGAGAACATTTGCTAAACGAAAGTCGTCAATATGTCCAATCATATCAGCATCCAAGAGGACTTTAGAAGGGTTTAGATCGCAATGAACCATGGGTCTTTGGCATTGGAGATGAAGATAATTTAACGCTGAAGCAACATCAATAGCCACATTTATCCTCTGAACGAAATTTAATTTTTTTGTTTAGCCGTTTCCCCCATCTTGCCTAGGATCTGGGTGCAACCAATCTTTTAGGCTTTCATTGACCATGTATTCATAAATTAAAGCCTTGAAGTTATTACCTTGATAATCAACACCTCAGCATACCATCGATGCCTTTTAAAAAATTGCAGTGTCTGATGTTCATAAATGCCTCACACTCATCTATGAAGCTCTTCAAAGTGCCACGGTGCAGTAAATTTAGCACCTTTATGGCAACTAGATTTCCATTCTTATGAAGTATCCCCTTGTAAACAAATCCAAAACCAACAACACCAATCAAGCTTTCTGAAGAGAAAATGCCTGTCGCTTGCACAATTGTTCCATAAGACATTTAAACTTGAAGTGGAAACCGATTCCTTCCTCTTCCTTTTCAGCCAATAAAGATACAGAGAAGCTATAACAAGAGATATGCCAAGAATCCCGAGAAAAATACAGATGATGAGTTTCAATTTTAAGGACAAACTTCTTTGTTTGGAAGCACCAAAACAACATTTAGGGAGCCGAAATTCAGGCATTCCTCCACAGAACTTGTCATTGCCGAACACAAAAGTGGCACTAACATTCTTAAAGATTCCTCTGATGACCTCTATAGAGTTGAAATTCTTCTCATTTCTTCAAGAATTTATGGTTTATAATATATTTTATTCTAACAGTAGCCTAAAAACTGTTATGTTAGCAAAACCCTTTATAGTTTTATATCAACAATTGGGATTACCACTATGAATGGCAGCCCTAATTACAAGTTGAGATAGCAACCTGCCACCCTCCACCCTGTGATGGTAGCAGGCGGCTTGCGTGATTGAAACTGATGCTTGGCATGGCTTGATGAATAGAGAGAGAGAGAGAGAGAGAGAGAGAGATGGGAAATAAATCTAGACCATTTGATGCCTCTATAAACTAGTCTGCAATAAATTTAAGATTGAGATCCTCTAAATTTTAGAGGATCAATTATTCTCGAATAGCACCAGCTCCTGAGCTTGTAGAAGATTCTGCCTAAGCCTGGGTCGCACCTATTGGAAACAAAAGGATTAATGGCAATTCTGGAAATTTGGAACAAGTGCACAAGCTTGAGGGAGAAATTATTCTTAGAATGCTTTTTGGTGGCTTCTATTGATGTACAGCACTCATCTTCTATCTCTAATAGCAAAACAATATGAAAACATCACACACTTAAACACACACATGAAGTCTTTGCACTCCTTTGGACAACATTAAAATGAAACAACAAAAGTTCAAAAAGCTAAAAGAAAAAGCACACCAACAATAAATGCACGAGGACAAGCGTAACAATCCATGGAGAATTTCTTCAAGGACCGCATTCTTTATCTTCATGGTTGAGTAGCTCTCCTCGTTAAATGCTTATAGCTTTTTGGTCTTCAATCTTCTTCGATCCTCCTTATTACTCAACCTTAGGGCGGAGCATGCTGGTTCCGTATTTTATATGCACACGATATGTACCATATCCGAACAATATCCTGAGAAAAAGAATATGCCATTTTCATCTTCCTTGCATGCCCATGAAATATCAAACTAGAACGACAGAGAAGATGGATGACCAGCTCAGAACAAAACAACAAAAATATCTCGTCTCTTTGGAAGCTTGTTTGCAGATATTTCAACACTCTGCAGATATTGGAAGTGTGAGGTTACCATTAAACTCACCTCCACTCTTATCTTCTCATACATTGAAGAGTATAGCTTTCTCTTCGCAAAAGGGGGAAAAATTCTTGGAAAACTTCTTGCTGAGTACTGTGACAACCTCGGACTTCAGCTCGAAGGACACTGGCAACATGGCGTCCACTTCGCCATCCTCGATAATGCTTCAAAACATGAGCACGCAGAAACCAATGATTATCCCCTCCTTCTTCCCCAAAAAACCGTCACCGACGAACCTTGGTGTAATATTTATGTGCCCTCCAATAAGGAGTCCGGGAGTTAGATCGTTGAGGGTCGCATGGTACGATGAAGTTGTGGTTGACGACGAAATTGACAAGATCCGGAGGCTCCAAAACGGGTCAGACGTGCGCGGTGTCGCATTGGAGGGTGAGAAGGGCCGGACAGTGGACTTGACGCCGCCAGCGGTGGATGCAATCGCGGAGAGCTTCGGGGAGTGGGTGATCAAGGGCTTGGAGAGCGAAAAAGGGAGACCGGTCGAGGGCGTTAGAGTTTCCCTTGGGAGGGACCCCAGGATTTCCGGTTTGGCATTGAGCGTGGCTGTGTTTGCCGGGCTTTCCAGAGCCGGTTGCGTGGCGTTCGACATGGGGCTTGCCACGACCCCGGCTTGTTTCATGAGCACCGTGCTGGAGCCGTTCTCTTACGATGCTTCCATTATGGTAGTGTAACAATGCGCGGTTAGCACTCTTTTTCTTATCAATTTGTTTTGATAGATTACGGCCACAAGGCATTCACGGTTTACGTTCTTCATTATCAAGAAGCTTAAACGTGTTCTTACCTGATCATATTGGGAGAGTAATTCTGTATTTTATTGGCAAAATTGCAAAAGCACAAAATTCAGGAGGCTTTTGTTTACTCTTGCTGTTGAACAAGTGAAGTGAATTTTTTTCAAACTGAAAATGAGACAGCTGAGAAATGCCTTTTGCTGTGGCAGATGACAGCGTCTCACTTGCCTTACACCCGAAACGGTCTGAAGTTCTTCACGAAGAAAGGAGGGCTGACCTCGCCGGAGGTGGAGGAGATATGCGACCGGGCCGCCCGCAAGTATGCAAATCGGCTGGCAAAGGTGTCGACCATGCTCGCCACTCCCCCGACCCGGGTTGACTTCATGAGCGCCTACGCGGCGCACCTCCGTAACATCATCAAGGAAAGAGTGAATCACCCGACTCACTACGACACGCCCCTTAAAGGCTTCCAGGTAAATTATCTCGACTCAATTGTTTTTCGCTAATTTCCCATTAAAATAAATTTTCTTATGAACATCGTAACGTCTTCTTCTGCAATGCGCTATCTTATCCTGTTCCTGTGGTCTCGATTCCTAGAGTTCTTTTTGTCCTCTCTATACAAACCTTTTGGTTGAAATTTGAATTATCGCACTAAGTTGAATTCTGTACACAAATTCCTTATCTTGAAAAAATACTCAGGCCTCGGTTTATCTATGGAGTCAAAATAAAGTTTAGCTTAGCCATTTGAATCTCTGTCACTGAGCTTGAATTTGCATATAGATCATAGTAAACGCCGGGAATGGCTCCGGAGGATTCTTCACATGGGACGTGCTGGACAAGCTCGGTGCGGACACCTTCGGCTCGCTCCACCTCAACCCAGACGGCATGTTCCCCAACCACATCCCGAACCCCGAGGACAAGACTGCCATGGCCCTCACTCGGGCCGCCGTCCTAGACCACTCGGCCGACCTCGGGATCGTCTTCGACACCGACGTGGACCGCAGCGGCGTGGTCGATGCCAAGGGCAACCCGATCAATGGGGACAAGCTCATCGCCCTCATGTCGGCAATCGTCTTGAGGGAGCACCCGGGGACGACGGTGGTGACCGATGCTCGCACGAGCGTGGCCCTCACGAGGTTTATTACGGAAAGAGGAGGCCATCATTGCTTGTACCGGGTCGGTTACAGGAATGTCATCGATAAGGGGGTCCAGCTCAACGAGGAGGGGGTCGAGACACATCTGATGATGGAAACGTCAGGCCACGGCGCACTTAAGGAGAATTATTTTCTTGATGATGGTAAGTTACGTTTTTTTATAGGCTTATCGTTTGAGGGAGTTTGTTTCCGTCCATTCCTCCGATCATGTCTCAGATTGGCGATTTACCAACATCGACATTACTCACTTAAAAGTTAGAACTTAATAGAAAAAGTTGACAAAGTAAAAAAAATCGATTAAATCTTGGTAAGTGTCTCAATTGAGAGTTGTTAATTACATTAATCTATTTGGTCATTAAACTAACAAAAGCTGTAAGTTACTCTCATTTAGGTCCGTAATTTTATGTAAAAGTTTGTGAATTCAAAGTGCTTAGCGAGTCACGCACATAAAAATTGGGAACTCAGTACCAATTTAGTAATTTGAAAACTAAAAAAACAATTGATAATCTCTTAAATACGTTGGTAAGTTATCAGAAAGTTATCTAAAAAAAAAAAACTGTTATTTTATTTACCAACAGTTTTTGGCCGCTACTAACATTTATTGAAATTTAGCAACATAGTCCGCATTAATGTATGTCTGTTAATAGCTATAGAAATTGAAACGACCGAAATAACACTTTGATAGCTTCGAATCACGATGGTGCTGACGAAATTTTTGTGTGGCAATTTCTTCAATTTGAATTGGCCGGGCTAGGCGCTTACATGGTCGTTAAAATCATCATTGAGATGGTCCGGATGAAGCTCGCGGGATCTAACGACGGGATCGGCAGTCTCATAGAAGATCTCGAAGAGCCATTGGAGTCCACGGAACTCAGAATGAACGTCATCGCGGAGCCTAGACATGCAAAAGCAAAGGCCGTAGAGGCAATCGAGGCGTTTCGACAGTACATCGAGGTACAAATTATGCAGCGATTAGTGCAGTCATCGTTAACCAAATCACGTACCAAGGAAATCCATTGATCATAAAAGGACTAACGTTAGAGTTACTGTTGTTTGGCAGGAAGGGAAACTTCAGGGATGGGAGTTGGATTCCTGTGGAGATTGCTGGGTAAGCGAAGGTTGCCTTGTCGACTCGAACGAAACGCCGGCGGCCATTGATGCTCGCATGTACCGGTACAATATCGATAATGATTGGCTTTCTCACTTTTCGAAATTCATATTGAGAAAAGACGTGATCTTGTTTAATCCTATACTTGATGCGTTGCATAGTTCTTGAAAAGTAATTAGCCAAAAATTAAGCACATCAAAGATACTAGATTTTAGACAATATACTTATATATTAGCAATCTTCAATTTACTTGTAAATACATACATAGATATATTTTCATTTTTACACTAATGGGATGCTTATTATGTGAAACACAGGGCAAAGATTTCGGACGAGGAAAATGGGCAATACGGTTGGGTACATCTGCGGCAGAGTATTCACAATCCGAATATTGCTGTAAATATGCAATCAACAGTGCCCGGAGGTTGTCGGTCCATGACTGCAGTTCTTAGAGACAAGTATGTCACATTAATTTTTACATATATAAATGTATCTTTTATGCCCTTATTATATTTAAAATTTCAATTCCTTTTCCCTTTTGGCTGATTAGTTACCTTGTTCTATTTGTCTTCCAGGTTTCTCCTTGCTAGCGGAATGAACAAGACCCTAGACATAAGTCAGATTGACAAATACTTAGGCAACTAAAATTATAATTACATGTGCAACTCCTGCACAAGTTAATAACAAAAGTTGCTCGAGAAGACTATCTATTTAACGTATATAGGACACTTCATGTTGCATATACGTTATAGAACACGGTTATTCCTTTCGATGCTTGGGGCATCAAACCATCCAATCAACCTTCTCTACACAAAAAACAGAAAAGGTTTATGGTTTATAAACTATGTACTATTCATCCTGTGAGCCCCGTGGGGGGCTTTGCATATAAATGAAATTGGTCCACATGATCTACAAATCGTGCACTATGAATTGGTCTTCTAGTTGTGATATTTGGTTTCTTCTAAGAAATAAGGTTAGTGCTATAATTTTTTATTTTTCTTTGACAAATAAGACGGTTGTCATTGGAAGTAGTCATTTATTCATTATTTTCTAATGACCCATTGTTCCTTAGTAGCTAAGTGGTAGAGCAATCAACTAGTAATAACGTCATGCCCTACGGCGTGGCAATACCATAGAAAATACTCCTTTGAGCTATAGTTAGCTCAACACCAATCAAGAACCCCATCAAGCATGGTTGAACCATCCGCAATGGGGGGGAGAGAACGACAAGGCAAAGAAACCATCTTTTCGGGTAGGATAAAAGGCAGTTGAAGCAATGAACCTTTTGGTAAATTTATGTGATTGTGCTGTCCATATTTGTAAGTCATTAAACAAATGCTTGGTTGGAAAAAAAACCTGTAGCAATATGAGCATGGTCTAATTGAAACGTGGACATCGATGTGGTATAACTGCTTTTCTTCATTTATGATAAGAGGAAATTTTCTTCATTTTTTTTTATCAGCAGGTTATGAACATAGAGATCATCTATATTTATTTTATGTTAACATATGACGATATTCATATTTGTGACTCATCAATTAAAAATATTTTCTCTAATTAGAGATGGAGGAAAAAATCCTTTGATGATCAAAATGACGTTGTGTGGGCAAGGTAGACACTTATCTTATGGAATAGCTCTTCCACATGCGCACAATTAGTTGACCAAAACTTTTATGTAGATTCATAAACAATTGCCTAATCTAGAAATCTCATAGGCATGGAGCGCTATCATATTCGGAGTAATGAACCACTTGAGACTTTATAATTGACAAATTGCATTATTTATGCACTAAATATGCCCTATCGTTGTCATCTTCTATTAAATATTAGCACATCTCCATAAATTTCAACTTTGTTATTCATAGCCCATATTACCACGTGATTCATGACTATGTTACCACGTGATTCATGACTATGTTCATAATTGGTAGCACGAATCATTTAGAAGTCAATTTAGAGTTAGTAACTTAATCGGAAAAAAAGTGAATAAAGTCATTCTAATTAAGATTTGTAATTTATAAAAAAGATAGGTAAATTTAAGGTTTTACAAGGATACACAACTAAAATTTTGTCAATGATAATGGCCATTAAGAAACCAAATAAACTTTGGTAAGCAACTCAAATGAAAGTTAGTAACCTAGATGATAATTTAATGGGAAAAAGTCATCGAGTCATGCTAATTTAGACCATTAATCTCTAGAAAGAGTTAATATACATATGGGGTTACTAATCAAGGGAAATAAAAGTTGGTAGCTCAATAAAAAATGATAAATTAAAAGAAAATTAGAAATTGGTAAGTCACTCAAACAAAAATTGATAACCTAAATTTAGTTGACAATTTAATTTGATAAAAGTTGACAAAGTAAAAACATCGATAAGATCTTGGTATGTATCTCAATTGAGAGTTGTTAATTATGTTAACCTGTTTGGTCATTAAACTAACAAAAGCTGTAAGTTACTCTCATTTAGGTCCGTAATTTTATGTAAAAGTTTGTGAATTCAAAGTGCTTAGCGAGTCATGCACATAAAAATTGGGAACTCAATACCGATTTAGTAATTTGAAAACTGAAAAAACAATTGATAATCTCCTAAATATGTTGGTAAGTTATCAGCACGTTATTTAAAAAAAAATTAAAATCACCTGTTATTTTATTTACCTACAGTTTTTGGTCGCTACTAACATTTATTGAAATTTAGCAACATAGTCTGTATTAATATATGTCTGTTAATAGCAATAGAAATTGAAACGACCGAAATAACACTTGGATAGCTTCGAATCACGATGGTGCTGACGAAATTTTTGTGTGGCAATTTCTTCAATTTGAATTGTCCTGGCTAGGCGCTTACATGGTCGTTAAAATCATCATTGAGATGGTCCGGATGAAGCTCGCGGGATCTAACGACGGGATCGGCAGTCTCATAGAAGATCTCGAAGAGCCACTGGAGTCCATGGAACTCAGAATGAACGTCATCGCGGAGCCTAGACATGCGAAAGCGAAGGCCGTGGAGGCGATTGAGGCGTTTCGGCAATACATCGAGGTACAAGTTATTCGGCGACTAGTGCAGTCATCGTTAACTAGACCGCGTACAAAGAAATCCATTGATCCTAAGAACTGACATTGGAGTTACTGTTATTTTGGCAGGAAGGGAAGCTTCAGGGATGGGAGCTGGATTCCTGTGGAGATTGCTGGGTGAGCGAAGGTTGCCTTGTCGACTCGAACGAGATGCCGGCAGCCATTGATGCTCGCATGTACCGGTACAGCATCGATATTGATCGGCTTTCTCACTTTTCGAAATTCAGATTGAGAAAAGATGCGATCTTGTTTAATCCTTTACTTGATGAGTTGCATGGTTCTTGAAAAGTAATTAGCCAAAAATTAAGCATATCAAAGATACAAGATTTTAGACAATGTACTTATATATAGCGATCTTCAATTTACTAGTAGACTGGCTACTTGTAAATAGATACATAGATGTATTTGTCTTTTTACACTAACGGGATGCTTATTATGTGAAAAAGGTTTCGGATGAGCAAAACGGGCAATACGGTTGGGTACACCTCCGGCAGAGTATTCACAATCCGAATATTGCTGTAAATATGCAATCGATAGTGTCCGGAGGATGTCGGTCCATGATTGCAGTTCTTAGAGACAAGTATGTCACATTAAATTTTACATGTATAATTGTATCTTTTATGCCCTTATTTCCTTTTCCCTTTTGGCTGATTAGTTTCCTTGTTCTATTTGTCTTCCAGGTTTCTCCTTGCTAGCGAAATGAACAAGACCCTAGTCAGATTGACAAATACTTAGGCAGCTAAAATTATTAATTACATGTGCAACTCCTGCAGAAGTTAATAATAAAAGTTGCTTGAGAAGACTCTATCTATTTAACGTATATAGGACACTTCATGTTGCATATACGTTATTGCATATAGAACACGCTTATTCCTTTCGATGCTGGGGGCATCAAACCATCCAATCAACCTTCTCTACAAAAAAAACAAAAAAGATTTGTGGTTTATAAACTATGTACTATTCATCCTGTGAGCCTCGTCGGGGCTCTGCATATAGATGAAATTGGTCCACATTGAGGCAATGAACCTTTTGGTAAATTTATGTGTTTGTGATGTCCATATTTGTAAGTGGTTAAACAAATGCTTGGTTGGAAAAAAACCTTTAGCAATATGAGCATGGTCCAATTGAAACGTGGACATCTCTGTGGTATAACTGCTTAGATTCGATAAAGGGCCATATTTTTGTTCATTTATGATAAGACGAAATTTTCTTACATTTTTCTTTATCAACAGGTTATGAACATACATATCATCTATATTGATTTTATGTTAACATCTAAGGGTATTCATCTTTGTAACTCATCAATTAAAAATATTTTCTCTAATTAGAGACGGAGGAAAACACATCCTTTGATGATCAAAATAACGTTGTGTGGGCGAGGTAGACACTTATCTTATGGAGTAGCTCTTCCACATGCGCACAATTAGTCGACCAAAACTTTTCTATAGATCCATAAACAATTGCCTAATCTAGAAATCTCATAGGCATGGAGCGCTATCATATTCGGAGTAATGAACCACTTGAGACTTTATAATTGACAAATTACATTATTTATTCACTAAATATGCCCTATCGTTGTCATCTTCTATTAAATATCAGCACATCTCCACAAATTTCAACTTTGTTATTTGTAGCCCATATTACCACATGATTCACGACTATGTTCATAATTGGTAGCACGAATAATTTAGAAGTCAATTTAGAGCTAGTAACTTAATCGGAAAAAAGTGAAGAAAAGTGAATAAAGTCATTCTTTAAGGTTTTACAAGGACACACAACTAAAATTTTGTCAATGATAATGGCCATTAAGAAACCAAATAAACTTTGGCAAGCAACTCAAATGAAAGTTAGTAACCTAGATGACAATTTAATGGGAAAAAGTCATCAAGTCATGCTAATTTAGACCATTAATCTCTTAAAAGAGTTAATATACATGCGGGGTTGCTAATCAAGGGAAATAAAAGTTGGTAGCTCAATAAAAAAATGGTAAATTAGAAGAAAATTGAAAGTTGATAAGTCACTCAAACAAAAATTAATAACCCAAATTTAGTTGACAATTTAATCTGATAAAAGTTGATAGACCACTCTAATTTAAGTCGGTAACTTCGTATAAGAGTTACTATATTCGAAGCTTAGTAAGTTATATAAATAGAGTTGGTAACTTAGTATATAAATTGGTAATACGGAAATTAAAAAATTAGTAGTAATTTTCCAGCGAGTTTCTTGACTAAAAATAATTCAGTGACTATCTATTTTATACTCATTTGACATTTACCAGCACTAATCGAAATCTGCTAGTATGAAAAAAAAAAAAAATCAATCTGATACTTCGGAACAAAAGCACCCAACGAATATAATTACACGATAAGCACACCGAGAACTTTATTTAGCTTGGCAACAGATAACAATACACATTGAACACAATATCAGACACAAGCACACACACGCACTGTATAATCAAAGTGAAAGATCATCTTCTATGGCTGCGTTTCTCTTGTGCAAGCAGCAGCGTGAAGACGAGTGCTTCAAGCATTGAGCAGATGAGCATCGACGTCTTTAGTGATCTTGATGAGGGCTTCGGTGTAGCTTTTTGGTTCAGCAACGGATTCGTTCAGCTTCTCGTATTCGATGGTCCACTTCACTGTGCTTCCATTGCCGTCAGCTTTCGCGGTTGCTTGCTCAATGGACTTGAAGCTCTTGAACTCCTTCAGTATATCTCCTTCCATGATGTTGAACGTGATCGACTTGTTCTCATCGTCTACTTTGACCTTCTCCTTCACCGTCAACGCCTTCCCATCTGCAATTTCCAGATTTGGTCAAGCCAATTACTAGATTCTGCTAACCTCTCCCAAAAACTGAATATTCGAAATCTCAACCTGGTATCAGTACAAGGGTCGAGGATTATATTGGCCACTATTATTTCTACGTACACATACGTTCATAACTTTTCTATCGAGGCACAAGTCGAGACAAAGAGGTTATATATAAGTAGGATCGTTTCAAGGTCAAGCGATTGCTTCTGTGGCTCGTCCGCAAGATGGAAACTCGGAGTCGGAGGAAATTTTACCAGATTGAGCAGCAAAAGTTTCTTGGGGTGATTAATCAGTGAGTGAGCGTTTCGAGATGGTGCACCTACCTAGGGTGTAGTTCCAATGCTTGACAGCGCCGCTCGAGTTCCAGTCGCCATCATGGAGCTCCACCTTTTGGAAAATATCGGAGGAAATGGTGGGGAGGTGGTAGATTTGGCTCTTGAAGAGGTTGTAGAACTTATCTGCGGATGATTGGATGTCGATTTCGACCTCCAGCTTCCCCTCTAGACTCATGGTTTTTGTAGCGAAGATGACACAACAGTAACACCCAAGTCAACAATCAAGATTCCAGAGACCAGACTTATGGCGTTTTAGGATGCGAGTATACAATGCTGCACTCAGCATAGACTTATATATAGAGAGAAGATGTTGATTGCATCGTCACCAATAAGAGTCTCAACTAGGGAGGAGGCATAAAATTTCGTCGCATGGGACGGAATTTCAGGAATGTAGTTGCAATAGTTCAAAATTTCAACATTAAAAATGTTCAATGATTAAGCATCGCTATTAGCTACATTATAGGAACATTATATACATGTGTATTATGACGAGGAAGTCACCTAGATAGGTAAACTTTGAAATAGACCAGGTGAAATGCAATCATAGAGTTGAAGTGCACGGTTTGAAATATAGAATTATTTGCATTTGATGGTGAATGTGTATTGTGCTCCCAGTATTGTGATCTTGGATTCAAGTTTCGTTGGAAACACTCTAAAAGTAAAATTTTGGGAAATTGTGTCTTTAACATCAGTTAAGTTTCGCAAAAATTAATCCGAACGCAATTCGACTGTTATATTAAAAAATAGAAGTAAAATCTGAAATTCGATTTTAAAATTTATGGTTTTCTTCTTATGTTTGTGGTTTGGGCTCTACAATCTCAAACATCTAGCAAGGAAATAATTCACGAAATAATACTAGGATGCAATTTCTGGGAAAACCTTAAATGTATGGTGCAAGCAAATGAAAGGCGGTGGAGAAAAAAACAAAAGCAAATGCGAGGGTGCATCATAACTAGGTTTCGTTTTGGCTTACTGTAGAGTGCCGAGGCTATTTTTGTTTTTTGGCAGCAATTTGTTGTAACCAACACAAAAAGAAATTTCCAATCACGAGCGTATTAAGTACTCAGATGTAGTGCCGCCGACGACAGAGGACTTTCTTCTTGGAAGTTTATTCAACAGTGCATTATTTTCCACGTAGCTGTGGGCAACGTAGGCTAGCAAGTAGAGAGTACGATTGTCAAATTGTGGAACTAGAATTGGGGACATGAACCAACATATAAAATGATGTATTGAAGCGATTGATTTTAAGATAAACCATACTTGTTTGTGGTAATTACAAACACAACGATGCTAAATAATCACGCATGCTAAGATGTTTTTTTGATAAATTTGACGGAAAAATTAATTAATCAGTTCCAAACTTATGATATGGATATTGATTTAATTATGAATTTTTCAATTTTATCGTTTTACTTAAAACCTTTACTTGAAATTTCAATATAGTCCATTTGGTCAATTTTCGCTAAAAATTGCTGATGTGACTATCCAATCATTGTTGGCCACTTATATAGCATACTACCACATCATCAATATTTGGTGAAATGTTTAAGATTGAATTTAACATCCGCACAAGAGGTTTGGGATTGAAAGGATAATGTCCTCGTTTGAAATGTATTGAGATATTTAGTGAAAATTAATGTCCAAAAGAGTAGTAAAATCAAATTTAAATAGTCCCAAAACAAACAAGTTGATTTATAATAGGGAAAATTCCATAAAAATCCAAAATTATGCTACTTATGACAAATTTATCATGAACTTTTTTTTGCAACATAAAAAACTTTAAATTATGCTATTTGTGAAAAATTTACCTCAAAATTTCTTTTATGACACAAAAACCTTGAATTTGTACTCACGTGATACATTTACTCCCAAAGTTTTTGACCGAAGGACATTTTCGTCTTTTTCCGTTTTTCCTTTTTTTTTTTTTTCCTTCTTATATCTTCCTTCCACAATGGCTAGTGGAGAGAAGCCGGCAAAGGCCACCTTCGTCAGCATCAGAGTCGAGCAAGGGCAACCCTTGCCCGGGCGAGGTCGGGCAAGGGTGGCCCTTGCATGACTCACGCGAGGGGCGAAGATAGCCATTGCCCGACTTAGTTGAGGCCGACCCTCACCTGACTCTGACGCTGGTGAGGGTGGCCGTCGCTGGTTTCTCTCTATCGGCCATGGTGGAGGAAAGAGAGAAGAAGGAGAAAAAAAGGAAAAAAGAAGAAGAAAAAACAGAAAAAGGAAAAAGATGACAATGCCTGTCGACCAATGAATTTGGGAGTAAATGTGTCATACGAGTAGACCTGTTAAACGGGTGGGTTGGGTTGGGTTTGGGTCGGGTCATAAATGGTCCGATCCAAATTGACCCATTAACCCATTTATAATCCATTTAAGCATAGTATAAAATTTTTGACCCATACTTAACCTAATCTATACCCAACCCATACCCGACCTGACCCATATTGTTAAAACACTTCCCTTTCTAACTAAACTTAGGAAAAATTATTCTTATAATCTTTTTAAAAGATTTTAAACTTATTCAAGTTTATTTAAAAAAAATCAAATTATTAATAATTTTTATTTTAAATATTTTAAATAATTTTTATTTTTTCAAAATCACATATACATATGGGAGAATGAGACTCGTCTGGGTTTTGACGGCCAATCAAGCCACCATCCGACGATAGTGGTGACCATGTGCGATAGCGCCGCCGTGCAAGCAAGAGGACGAGCTGTTGTACAAGTGGTGGGAGCGAGACTACACGTTATTGTGCAATGAGGAAGGTTTATTTGTTTTAATTTGAGAGCGGAGAGGAGATGAGTCATTTCTGAGGATCGATAAGTAGTTGGGTTCTAAGTAGGTTTAAACTTTGACCCATTAATGACTCATGTATTTTAGTCTTTTTAATTTTAAACCCATTATATGTACAGCTGTCAAAATGGGAGCATAACTCATTTATGACCAATTTAAATATTAAATGGGTTATAAATTGGTTATGCTTTCTTTAAATGGGTCATAAATGGGTTATGCTAAAAGAAAACTTGACCCATTTTGACATGTGTACATATAAGTAGAAATTCAAGGTTTTTTTGTGTCATGCAAAAAAGTTTGAGATAATTGTATCATAATGGGTATAATTTGAGGTTTTTAGTGTTACGAAAAAAGTTCAAAGTGAATCTGTTATAAGTGACATAGTTTGAGATTTTTTTGTATCGTAAAAAGTTTAGGGTAAATTTGTTACAAGTAAAATAATGAAGATTGCTTGGTAATAGTTTCCTTTATAATATTAAGCAGGTAAGATTCACAAATTTGTCTTTTCTATAAAAGGTGGTTGAGGCGTCATTTAGAATAGTCTTTGAGTATCGCGCCATCATGACACGCCATACCATAATAGTGTACGTTTTATAATTAGATTTGGACGTCAGGTCTCATTAAGTTTCAAAATTACAATTAGTTTCAAGTTGACGTTATCTTCTCGTATGATTGATTTTCATTTTTCTATTTCTAACTATTCATTTTAGGGCGCGCATGGCAACGTTTCTGTTTCCGGGAACAAATTCTGCTTAGAAATGATTCTTTTTGTTTCTGTTCCTGGAAACAATTTCTGAGCATTTGAAGGCGTTTAGTAACTGTTCAAAATTTTTAATCCCGGAATAGAAATGCGTTTGGTAAAATCTTAGAATTTCTAGTCCAAAATATTTTCTTTTAATTTTTAATGATTTAAATACTTTTTTATTTTGTTTTTTGTCTTTTTTTTTCCCTTCCCCATTGTGGCCCGCGACTGGCTGGGAGAGGTTCGGCGAGCTCGGCATCGTAGATTTGGGTGAGATCGACCCTCGCTGATCCGCTTAACAAGTGAGTTTAGCTCCTAATCCCTTGTTAGTGCCTAAACTTGCTTAAGGTTGGGTTATTTAGAATTAATGTTGGTTTAAGAAGTTTTATTAAGTTTTATTAGCTATAAGATAGGTGACTAAGATTAGATTAGCTTAATTTTGCTTATTAAGCTTAATAGGAAATTTTCTTAATTTTTTTATTAGCAAGTTATAAACATAGATATAATCTATATTTATTTTATGTTAACATCTGACGATATTCATAATTGTGACTTGTCAATTAAAAATATTTTCTCCAATTAGAGACGAAGGAAAACACATCCTTTGATGATCAAAATAATGCTGTGTGGACAAGGTAGACACTTATCTAATGGAACAGCTCTTCCACATGCGCACAATTAGTCGACCTAAACTTTTCTATAGATTCGTAAACAATTGCCTAATTTAGAAATCTCATAGGCATGGAGCGCTATCATATTCGGAGTAATGAACCACTTGAGACTTTATAATTGACAAATTGCATTATTTATGCACTAAATATGCCCCATCGTTGTCATCTTCTATTAAATGTCAACACATCTCCATAAACTTCAATTGTTATTCGTAGCCCATATTACCACGTGATTCACGGCTTTGTTCATAATTGGTAGCACGAATCATTTGGAAGTCAATTTAGAGCTAGTAACTTAATAGGAAAAAAGTGAAGAAAAGTGAATAAAGTCATTCTAATTAAGATTAGTAATTTCTAAAAAAAGATTGGTAAATTTAAGGTTTTATAAGGATACGCAACTAAAATTTTGTCAATGATAATGGCCATTAAGAAAAACCAAATAAACTTTGGTAAGCAACTCAAATGAAAGTTAGTAACCTAGATGATAATTTAATGGGAAAAAGTCATCGAGTCATGCTAATTTAGACCATTAATCTCTAAAAAGAGCTAATATACATACGGGGTTGCTAATCAAGGGAAATAAAAGTTGGTAGCTCAATAACAGAATTGGTAAATTAAAAGAAAATTGAAAGTTGGTAAGTCACTCAAATAAAAATTGATAATCCAAATTTAGTCGACAGTTTAATCTGAGAAAAGTTGATAGACCACCCTAATTTAAGTTGGTAACTTCGTATAAGAGTTACTGTATTCGAAGCTTAGTAAGTTATATAAATAGAGTTGGTAACTTAGTATATAAATTGGTAATACGGAAATTAAAAAATTAGTAGTAATTTTCCAGCGAGTTTCTTGACTAAAAAAAATCAGTGACTATCGATTTTATACTCATTTGACATTTACCAGCACTAATCGAAATCTGCTAGTATGAAGAAAAAAAAAAATCAATCTGATACTTCGGAACAAAAGCACCCAACGAATATAATTACACGATAAGCACATCGAGAACTTTATTTAGCTTGGCAACAGATAACAATACACATTGAACACAATATCAGACACAAGCACACACACAAGCACATACGCACTGTATAATCAAGTGAAAGATCATCTTCTGTGGCTGCGTTTTCTCTAGAGCAAGCAGCAGCGTGAAGAGAACTGCTTCAAGCGTTGAGCAGATGACCATCGACGTCTTTTGTGATCTTGATGACAGCGTCAGTGTAGCTATTAGGTTCAGCAACGGATTCGTTCAGCTTCTCATAGTCGATGGTCCACTTCACCGTGCTTCCATTGCCGTCAGCTTTCGCAGTTGCTTGCCCAGTGGACTTGAAGCTCTTGAATTCCTTCAGTATATCTCCTTCCATGATGTTGAACGTGATCGACTTGTTCTCATCGTCTACTTTGACCTTCTCCTTCACCGTCAATGCCTTCCCATCTGCAATTTCCAGATTTGGTCAAGCCAATTACTAGATTCTGCTAACCTCTCCCAAAAACTGAATATTCGAAATCTCAACCTTGTATCAGTACAAGGGTCAAGGATTATATTGGCCACTATTATTCTACATACAAATGCGTTCATAACTTTTCTATCGAGACACAAGTCGAGACAAAGAGGTCATATACAAGTAGGACGTTTCAAGGTCAAGCGATTGCTTCTGTGGCTCGTCCGCAAGATGGAAACTCGGAGTTGGAGGAAATTTTACCAGATTGAGCAGCAAAAGTTTATTGGGGTGATTAATCAGTGAGTGAGCGTTTCGAGATGGTGCACCTACCTAGGGTGTAGTTCCAATGCTTGACAGCGTCGCTCGAGTTCCAGTCGCCATCATGGAGCTCCACCTTTTGGATAATATCGGAGGAAATGGTGGGGAGGTGGTAAATTTGGCTCTTGAAGAGGTTGTAGAACTTATCTGCGGATGATTGGATGTCGATTTCGACCTCCAGCTTCCCCTCTAGACTCATGGTTTTTGTAGCGAAGATGGCCCAACAGTAACACCCAAGTCAAGAATCAAGATTCCAGAGACCAGACTTATGGCGTTTTAGGATGCGAGTATACAATGCTGCACTCAGCATAGACTAATATATAGAGAGAAGATGTTGATTGCATCGTCACCAATAAGAGTCTCAACTAGGGAGGAGGCATAAAATTTCGTCGCATGGGACAGAATTTCAGGAATCTAGTTGCAATAGTTCGAAATTTAAACATTAAAAATGTTCAATGATTAAGCATTGCTATTAGCTACATTATATGAACATTATATATATGTGTGTATTATGACGAGGAAGTCACCTAGATAGGTAAACTTTGAAATAGATCAGGGGAAATGCAATCATAAAGTCGAAGTGGATGGTTCAAAATATAGAATTATTTGCATTTGATGGTGAATGTGTATTGTGCTCCCAATTTTGTGATCTTGACGAAACACTTTAAAAGTAAAAGTTCAGGAAATTTTGTTTTTAACATTAGCTGAGGTGCGCAAAAATTAATCTGAATGCGATTCGACTGTTATATTAAAAAATAGAAGTAAAATCTGAAATTCGATTTTAAAATTTACTGCTTTCTTCTTATGTTTGTGGTTTGGGCTCTACAATCTCAAGCATCTAGCAAGGAAATAATTCACGAAATAATACTGGGATGCAATTTCTGGGAAAACCTCAAATGTATGGTGCAAGCAAATGAAAGGCGTTGGAGAAAAAAACAAAAGCAAATGCGAGGGTGCATCATAACTAGGTTTCGTTTTGGCTTACGGTAGAGTACCGAGGCTATTTTTGTTTTTTTGGCAGCAATTCGTTGTAACCAACACAAAAAGAAATTTCCAATCACGAGCGTATTAAATACTCAGATGTAGTGCCGCCGACGATAGAGGACTTTCTTCTTGGAATAGTTTGTTCAATAGTGCATTATTTTCCACGTAGCTGTGGGCAACGTAGGCTAACAAGTAGAGCGTACGATTGTCAAATTGTGGAACTAGAATTGGGGACATGAACCAACATATAAAATGATGTATTGAAGCGATTGATTTTAAGATAAACCATAGTTCTTTGTGGTAATTACAAACACAACAATGCTAAATAATCATGCATGCTAAGATGTTTTTTTAATAAATTTGACGGAAAAATTTACTAATCAGTTCCGGACTTATGATATGGATATTGATTTAATAATGAACTTTTCAATTTTATCGTTTTACTTAAAACCTTTATTTGAAATTTCATTGTAGTCTATTTGGTCAATTTTCGCTGAAAATTACTGATGTGACGATCCAATCATCATTGGCCACCTATATAGCATACTATCACATCAACAATTTTTGGTGGAATGTTTAAGATTGAATTTAACATCCGCACAAGAGTTTTGGGATTGGAAGGATAATGTCCTCGTTTGAAATGTATTGGATATTCAGTGAAAATTAATGTCCAAAAGAGAAGTAAAATCAAATTTAAATAGTCCCAAAGCAAACAAGTTGATTTATAATAGGGAAAATACCATCAAAATCCAAAATTAAGCTACTTATGACAAATTTACCCTGAATTTTTTTATTTTGGCAACATAAAAATTTTAAATTATGCTACTTGTGATAGATTTATCTCAAAATTTCTTTTGTGACACAAAAAAATCCTGAATTTGTACTCATGTGATACATTTACTCCTAAAGTTTTTGACCGAATGACATTTTCGTCTTTTTCGCTTTTTTTTTTCCTTCTTATCTCTTCCTTCCACCATGGTCGGTAGAGAGAAGCCAACAAAAGCCACCTTTGTTAGTGTCGGAGTCAAGCAAGGTCAACCCCTACCCTGGGTAGGGTTGGGCAAGGGCGGCCCTCGCATGACTCACACGAGGGGCGAAGATAGCCATCGCCCAACTCAGGCGGGGGCGACCCTCACTCGACTCTAACGTTAGCGAGGGTGGCCATCGCTGGCTTCCCTCCGCTGGCCATGGTGGAGGGAAGAGAGAAGAATGAGAAAAAAAGGGAAAAAAACAGAAAAAGGAAAAAGATGACAATGCTCGTTGCTCAATGAGTTTAGGGGTAAATGTGTTATATGAGTAAAAGTTCAGGGTTCTTTTATGTCATGAGAGAAAAATTGGGATAAATGTATCATAATGGGTATAATTTGGGGTTTTTAGTGTCATGAAAAAAGTTTAGGGTAAATCTGTTGTAAGTGGCATAGTTTGGGATTTTTTTGTGTTGTAAAAAGTTTAGGGTAAATTTGTTATAAATAACATAATGGAGAGTTTTTTCGACCAAAAAAAAATAATAGAGAGTTTTTGGTAATATTTTCCCTTTATGACATTAAACAAGTAAGATTCGCAAATGTGTCTTTTCTATAAAAGGTGTTGAGGTGTCATTTATAGGGTCAATTCCAAAAAAAACCCCCAACTTTTTTTTGTCTCAAGGAAAAATCCCAAACTTTAGGTTCAGTCCCAAATTTGGCCCAAACTTTTTTTTGTCTCATAAAAACCCTAAACTTTAATTTTAGTCCCAAATCTATCCCGAATTTTGTTTTGTCTAAAAAAAATAGTTTATATCATGAAAAATCCCAAATTGGTATACATATAACAAATTTACCAAAAATTAATTTTTTGACCACTAAAACAAATTACCATATATTAGTTTTCGTTAAATTTTACTGTCAAATTGCTAAATTAAGTAACACGTCTCAATTGACGAGCATACTAATTTGGGGTTTTACCCTCCATTTGTACTAAAAAAATCACAAATTTTTGATATGTTCTCAAATATACCTCATAGTCCAATCCCAACTTAACATTGCATTTCTACATAGATTATAAATACACATAAGCAAGATGTCATAGAAAATTATTTTCGAAATAAAACCATTTTAGGACATAAAAAATTAGGGATTACTAATACGGCTTTTGGACAAAGGCTAACAAGGGCAAATTTAGGATTATAGTAAAATTTGATGATTTTCTTTTTGACAAAAAAATTGGGATAAATTTAGGAATGGACTAAGAATTTTTTCTAAGATAAAAGAAAAGTTCGGGACAGATTTGAGACTAAATCTAAAGTTTGTGATTTTTCTTGGGAAAAAAAAGTTCGAAATATATTTAGGATTAAACTTAAAATTAAGAATTTTTTTGGAATTAACCCTCATTTATAATCATCTCTGAGTATTGGGCCATCATGACACGTCAGATCATAATAGTGCACGTTTTATACTTAGATTTGGACGTCAGGTCTCATTAAGTTTTAAAATTACAATCAGTGACAAGTTGATGTTATCTTCTCGTACGATTGATTTTTTTTTTTCCATTTCTTAATATTCATTTGATGTTTGCTAATGCGTGACGATCTTTTCAGTTGTTTCGTCTGTCTGCCACCTTGTTTTGTTTGCTAGCGCCTGTCACCATTGTCGGCAAAAAAATGTCATAGGGGACAAATTCTCGATCGAGCTTGATGTCTCAAATATGAGCTTGATCGGGTTGGAAGTAAATGTGGGTTTGGTTTATTCCGAAAAAAAAAATCATTTAGAAAAAATACTTTTCAAAAAAATAATTTTATTTTTCGATATTTAGCTGAAACAAAATATTTTCTGCTCCCAAAAAAGATTACTTAAAAAGTTGGATTTTTTTTAATCTTTTTATTTCTTTTTTTGCCGTTTGGTTTTAAGATCACATTCATGTGAGATTATAGCTTTTTCTTTTGTCAAGATTGACAGTTGTTATTCTGCTTAAATAACATCTTAATCTAATTCTTTTTTGGCTTCCTTAGAATTCTTGGAGTATTATTAGGGCCTGTTTGGTAATGGGTCAAATAATGCTTAGTTTTCTTATTTTTTTTGTAAACAAAAAATGAACATAAATTCATTATGAAATTTTTTTATTCTCGAAAATAAATTTGCTCGCAGGAATAGATTTGAAACAAAATTATGAAGTAAAAAAAGTTGCTTCTTTAATCTTGGGAACAATTTCAAAATCAAGCCAAACCATATCCCTTTTTTTTTTTCTCTCTTTTCTTTTCTTCTTTTCTTCTTCTTTCTTTTTTTCTCTTCTTCATCCTTTAGCCAGTTGCAGAAATATAATAAAATAATGAAAAAATAAAAATAAAATATTTAAAATATAATAAAATTATAACATAAAATTATATTTATAATAAAAAAATTACGTAATAAAATTATGATAAAAACATATAATAAAATTAATATAATGTAATAAAATAATTGAAAATATAATAAAATTATTAAAAAAATAAAATTATTTAAAAGCTAAAAAGAAATTCTAAGTCACAGAAAAATTTTAGAGTCATACCAAACATATTTCTATTCCGGAAATACAAAATTTAAGTAGTCGTCAAACGCTTTTAAATGTTCAGAAACTTGTCTAGTGAATAGAAGAAAAAAGAATCATTTCTAAGTAAAAAAATTTTCGGGAACAAAATAGTTATCAAATACACCCTTAATGGCTATGCATTTACTTTTAGTAACTATGAACTTCTAACATTTGGGTATGTGTTTGGTGTGACCTAAACCAAGACTTGAACTGCTTCGAACCATGGGATTTCAGTTTTCCTCTCTTTCAAATGATTTCAATGACAAATTTTAGCCCTTTTAACTCGTTCTCAGGAAGTGTAGCCCCGATGCTTCATGTTTACTCAGGAGCTTCATCTTCTGGCTCAATGGCAAATCGATAAGCGGCTTGCTCTGCTCGGAAACCTCATTCGTGAACTCACGGCTTATTCCGTGGTTTACACGTAGAAGAACCCGCAATCCAAGCACGCCCATAATCATGCAAAATGAAATTGGACTCAGAATAAGAATTTCAGACTCAAAAAGACAAAAAAAAAGGCGAAGAAGAAGAAGAGCGATTGAGGACCTGGTTGAGTTGAGCGATGGATTGGTGAACATCGGATGTGGAGATACCGATACAGTTGAGGTTGGAGACTTTGGCGACTTCGAAGATGCCATTTGCACTCTGCTTCTTCATGTTATAGCTTCTAGATTACGTTGCTTTCTTCCTTACAACAGCTAGCTATGGTTTCGGGTTGTTTAGTTGTTTTGAATTTCTTTACTGCGGCTCAAGTACAATACGTGAACCAAACCGAACTGTCAATGTACACTTTTTTTTTAAATTTGCTTACTACCCAAATTGTAATTAGAACTTAATAGAAAATATTAGAGCAGGATATATGATTTGATTCTGATTATTCTGATTGCAAATCAATTGATTCAGTCAATTGGTAAGATTAGATATTTGGAATATAGAATAGGAAATGTTATTTTGTATAGTCTTTCCTATTGTAAATCATTCTTGTATTATAAATAGGCTTGTAATACATGTACAAAAGATGACAAATACACAATGTAATTCTCCAATATTTTTCATTTTCTATTCAAAAACAGAAAGCACCCAAAATTTTTCGGTTCGGACCGGGTATTATTGACACCCTCGGCCTTTTTTTCTAGTCGGGACACCACTAGTTTATATTGTTGGTTTTGAGAAGAGCTCTTGCATTTAGAGGGCCTGATTAACTACTGAAACTTGCCCCTTTTTGGGCTAGCTTATGAAAAGCCCCCATTTGCGTCATCCTCTCAAAATGAGGCCATGCGCAAGAATGGAGATTCGAATTAGTTAAAGGCTGAAACTATAGATAAAAGAAAAGTTCATGAACTACAAAGTAAAATCTCATTCTTTTAAGCATTACCATTCGACATATTTTGATGTGACTTGTTGTATTGGGTTAATTTTTTCTTTGGATAAAGCTGTGTCCCTCAGCACTAAAGTCAAATTGACATATACGCGAAAATTTTGTAAGGACTAGAAATGATGCATGTGCGTTGCGTGCACAAAAGAGGAGAAAAGGTGCGGTTGAGGAAAAAAAGCCAATCTTAGGGTTTGTTTGTTTAAAGAAAAATTACTTTGAAAAATTATTTTTAGACTTTCCTAGATAACGGAAAATTAATCAATTTATAGAAAACATTTTTCATGGTCTCAAAACAATATGGAACAAAATGACTTCTCCCATCGGTAAGAAGGAAATTATTTTTTTTAAACCACCAAACAATTGAAAACTAATAATTTTCCTTGAAAATAGTTTCCATGTAATATATATTTCTTTATTATCAGCTTAAAGTGCGCTTGTTTGAATGAAAGAATTTTATGTGAATTAGTTTTCTAGACTTTCGCATGTTTGATTTATAAAAAATGATCAATCAATAGAAAATTATTTATGATAAATGAAATATGTGTGTGTATATATATAAAGTTAGGAAAATGAATTCCTATCCTAAAAATGAGAAAATATCTTCCTGAAAAATGATTTTCATGAAAGTAATCTTTTTTATTATAGATTTTATCTTGCAACAAACACACTAGAATATAATAATATTAATGACTATAAATATCATCCGGTAATTGGCAGATGATTAAGGGGATAGTGAGAGGCACGGAAAACATCACACTCAGCCTAGATGACAGCTATTAATACATTAACTGTAATAGAGATTAGATAATAACAATTACTAGTGCAAAAAACACTATATTTAATAAAATATGTAACGTGAATCTTAATAAGACAAACACTTTTGAATAATTTGAGATTTATAGTACTTCTCATATCTAGGAAACACATTATTGTTTGTTGAAATCAATCGACAAACTCAATATCTTTTCATAATATAAGAAATATCGATGAGCAAATTCGACACTCCTTTTTCTTGGTTTTCTTGCATTTTGTTTTTAATTTTCATGTGTAAGCTTGGGAAAGTAACTTTTTCGTGAGTAGTGACACCTTGTCAAATACTTTGTTTATGTTATAGTGAAGGTGGTATGTGAGCTTGAATTTCAAGTTATTAAATGGTCTATTGTCCCTTAGCCCGATGAACTTCCTCGTGATTGAGTTTATTTCGGTTAGATTGACCAATCATCAGTCATCAATCAATAACAAAACATTGGCCAGAAGGACGCATAAAAATGTTACAATCAAACGAAAGTAATATGTTGCGAAGGTGCGAAGAGAATATGCTGATGCTGTTCCTTACGCACGTACTCACATTTTATGCAGTTTTTCGCACATTCGCGCGTTTACTTTTTTCTTTTCCCCCGACACTCGCTCGCTGGCTGTGCGCTCTATTGCCATCAAAATTCTCGAAGCAGACACCACTCGCAGTCGCGTTTTCGATTGGGCAATTCGCAGCACTGGAGGCATGCCGTGATTGCTGTAGTTTTGGTGGGCTGTTCTTTATATCTTCCAATAGCATGTACTCTCGTTGAGAAGTTTTTCTTTCTTGGTCATAATCGTTCAGAAGTTAGGGACGAGCAATGTGGGAGTATATCTATGGATATTAGAGAATTTCCTGTTACAAAATATTGTTAGAGATATTATGAGATAGGAGGGATATTGTTTGACATTCCGCTTTATTTCCTAAGATATCTAATTTCCTCATAAGATTAAAGTAATCATAGGTTAGATTACTTCATTTCCTATAAATTGTTCGGGTATAGAAAACCCATTGATTGTAACATGTCATCAGGTCAAGCCAATTGAGTAATGACATGGCATTTAACACATCATGTGTAAGCTTGCGAAAGCAATTTGCTTGCGAGCTCTGATAGGTGCTGCGGTGAAGGTGATATTTTGAACACGGATTTCTTGTTATTAAAAGGTCCGCTGTCCTTGCTCGATGAACATTTCCTCGTGATTGAGATCATTTCTAATAGATTGACCGATCATCAGCCATCATCAGTCAATGATGCACGTTGAGGAGAAGAATGCATATAAAATGTTACCAATGAAACGAAAATGGTATGCTTGTGCGCACATGCTCACTAGGGGTGTCAACAAGTCGGGTCGGGTCGGGTCTTGATGTTACCCGACTCGACCTGAACAATAAGGGTCATGTCATTTGACCCGATCCGACCCGAAATGCATAAAACATGAAGCAAAAAAAAAACGGGTCAGGTCGGGTCGGGTTCGGTTTTTTATTAAAAAAATATTACAAAGGGAATTTGAAATGCTCTTAGGTGATACCGTGAGGTCTCGTTCAACTCGTCCGTGAATATCTCCATAAATAGATAATTTTTTAATAAAAAATATGACAAAGGGAATTCGAAATGTTCTTACGTGACGCCGTAAGGTCTTATTCAACCCGTCTGTGAATATCTCTGCAGACAGATAATTTTTTAATAAAAAATATGATAAAGGGAATTCAAAATGTTCTTACGTGACGCCGCGAGGCCTCGTCCAACCCATCTGTAAACATCTCCGTAGACAGATAATACTTCATCCTATAAAGTTTTGTGTCGGCTGCAAAAAAGAAGCAAATCATATGTAAGATGGAGAGAGAGAGGGGGGGAGGGAGAGAGATTGATGGGGGCCGACCTGAGGGGCGACGACGACGAACTCGTGAGATGAGATGTGCTGGATGAGTTGCGAGTAAAATGAGTTATAGAGGAGATAGCTTTGGTGGGTGTGTTTGGATTTAAGCTTTTAATGTGTTTGGGTGAAATAATGTTCCGACCCTAACTTGACAAAAACATGTATTCCATTTGTGTTTATAATTATTACCCAAACAGTATTAAGACCTGAAACGTATACCATACTTATTTCGTGTTCGGGTTATATTCGGGTTGGGTTGAATGGGTTTTTTGGACACCCCTAATGTTCACATTCGCCGCATAGGTTTTGAAATTTAATGCAGTTTTTACAAACGTGTGCACCGTTGGAGTATGTTTATGGATATTAGAAAATTTCTTATTGTAGACTATTGTTAGAGATATTATTTGATATTCTGTTATTTCCTAAGATATTTAGCTTCCTCATTAGATTAAGGTAACTATTGTTTAGGTTACTTCATTCTCTCTATATATATTTGTTCGGGTATAAAAAGGATATTGATTGTAACACATCATAAAATCAAGTCAATTGAGTAATGATTTGGCCTTTAGCTATTTTCTCTCTTGAAGATCTTATAATAATTAGCACTTTCTTAATTTCTCAAAGAAGGAATCATATGGTCAACTCGATCATGATGATAACGAAGGATGATGATATGTGTGTTATTGTAATCCTCACATGCAATAAAATGGAGATTCAAGTTAAGATTAGGAGTGAGGGTTTTAGGTTTTATACAAGTTCCATATGGAATTTGGAACTTACTCGTTAGAATATGTTTTTTATTTTTTGAAACCTAGAACCTATCATGCATACATTGGAACCTGGAACCTGTCCTATCACATGTTCTAGGGGTTGATTCTAGTTTGTACACAAGTTTCACTTGTATTATTAATTGAGTAGTTTAATGACTACCATTTATTGTTACAATCCATCGATCATAAACTTATATTTAGACACATGAATAATATGAAATATTAATAAAGTAAAACTCTTAGTCATAAAATGAAAACTTAGAGAAGTTCTAGATTATAGATTTATCATTGGAAGTCAGGAAATACTGCAGAATTACGTGAATACATAGATAAAAAAAAATATAAAACTTGTTCTAGATTCTATATTTCAGGTTCTACTATCTAGAACTTGGAGCCTACCCGTCAAACCCTAATTTTTGGAATTTGAAATCTATTATGCATACCTTAAAATTTGAAACTAGTTACATTCCCACTAGTCCAGTTCTTCGGTTTCAGGTTTTAACATAGAATCATGCTCAACCCCAGTTAAGACATCTCCTGCTTGACCCTTAAGTTAGGTTAGTCCATCCGAACTCGAGTTTGGGCTCTCTCTTAATGATCTTCTTAAATTAAGAACCTCTTGAGCCCATGATCCAAAGAGGAAACAGAGGAGCAAGAGGAAGTGGTGGCTAGGCCATGTACCCCTGAGGAAGCACAAGCAGGAGAAGCTTTTGCATTTGTGAGCGAGGCTCAAGCCCGTCAAAATCCTGTGATTGAAGAACCTGTTGAGCCCGAGATCCAAGAGGAACCAGAGGAGCAAGAGGAAGTGGTGACTAGGCCATCTAACCCCAAGGAAGCACAAGCAGGAGAAGCTTTTGCTTCTGTGAGCGATGCTCAAGCCCATCAAAATCCTGTCATTGAAGAACCCGTCAATCCCGAGATCTAAGAGGAACCAGAGGCCGGTCCTTCAGTTGAACCAGAGCAAAGCCTCCGCTCTGAGAAGGAAAAGGAGGAAGAAGCCTGAAGGAAGAAGGGCCAAGAAATGGTAATCCGAGAAGAACCAGAGAGGTCTGATGCTCTGCCTCCTGAGTGAGAAACAGAGCCTATCAGAGAGAGTGACGATGAGAGGCCTCCCTGTGAAGGAAAGAAAGATGGCGATGATGAGCACATCAATGCCAATTTTGAGCAAACCAATGGTTTCTCTCAGGCTTCTGAGAAGAAGGCAAATGCTCAGGGGGGAGCCTTGTGAGAAGAAGGAAGCTGAGAAGGGTGAATTTACCTACCGTCCGGTTTTGAGTGCAATCCAGGAGCCAACGGACGAAATTACCGAGGTAGAATAAATGACTCAATCGTTTCCTGCCCCAACCCTGATAACTTTTATCTTGATCGCTCTCAAAACTTGAAATCAACCATTCCTTTTGCAGCAGAAAAAGAAGATGAAAAAGATTTGAATGTTGTTAAGTTTGATGACCCCTTGTTTCTTCTTGTTATGAATTTTTTTCTGTTTCTTTTGACTGACCGGATGAAGTGAATGAATAGTTTTGATATCTATCGTTTTCCGCTTTTAGTTATTTTTATCGCTTTTATTATGACACAAAGAAGAAATTGCAACGGTGTCGGAAAAAAGATAGAAACGTACAAATAGGTAGGGATAGACGGGGGAAGAAGATATATATAAAAACAGATAAGGCAATGTGATAATTGACCAGTAGATTGAGGATATTTGATTTGCAGAAGGTGCCGATTATGCAGAAGCTTGGAAGATTATTGAGGAAAGGGGTGGAAATCTGAAACTTGTGTTCCCTGTCTTTGAATAGTCTTGTGCTCTGAACTGTAAAATGCTGCTTGTATTCTGATTTGTATTCTCTGTAAGGGTCATGGGTATTGTTCTTTTCATGTCCGTCACCTCGTTTTGTTTGCTAGCGCATAGGAGGCCAATTCTCGATTCCAACTCGGTCGAGTTTCATGTCTCAAATATGAGCTAGATCGGGTTTCAAAGCAAATTTTGAGTCCATTTATTTTGCAAGAAAATATATTATTTTTGAAAAAAAATTTAGGAAATTTTTTTAGGAAAATGACTTTATTTTTTGATACTTGGCTGAAACTTGGAAATTAATTAGGAAATATTTTTTGTCGTTTGGTGTGGACAATCTAATTTAATTTTCACAGGAAAAATTATAAATTATTTTCTAATTTTGTTATTTTAAAATTACTTTTATTTCTTTTTTATTTTATTTTATGCCGTTTGGTTTTGAGATCACATTCATGCGGGATTATAGTTTTTCTTTTGTCAAGATTGATTGTTATTAATCTGCTTAAATAACGTATTATTCTTCTTTTTTGCCTTCATTAGTACTCTTTGAGTATTATTAATGTTTGTGCCTTCGCTTTTAGTAACTATGAACGTCTAACATTTGGGTATGCATTCCCTACGACCTAAACCAAGACACGAACCGCTTCTAACTTGAATTGAAATGACGGTTTGGCTTTTCAATTTTCCTCCCTTTCAAATGAGTTCGATGACAGATTTCAACCCTTTTAATAAAATAAGAGAACCAAGTGACTAATTGGATTGTTAAGGCCCATAAACAAAGAATTTACCTAATAATTGAATTACTAATCCCCCTCAAGTTTTATGGGACCTCTTATGTTTGGAGGCCCATGTAGGCTGTAATTCTGGAATCACTTGAAGTAATGAAAGGAATTTATTTTGACAAAAAAAAAAAAAAAAAAAAAAACTCGTTCTCGGGAAGTGTAGCCTCGATGCTTTTTATTACTCAGGAGCTTCATCCTCTCACTCATTGGCAAACCGAGAAACGGCTTGCTGTGCTCGAAAACCTCATTCATGAACTCACGGCTTATTCCACGGTTTACACAAAGAAGAATCCGCAATCCAAGCACGCCTATAAGCATGCAAAATGATATTGAACTTTGAACCAATCGCGAAATCGAAATCGGTGTTGCACTCGCTGACATGGTGCCTCGTGCAGAATTTCAAACTCAAAGGCCAATTAAAAAAAAAAAAAAGGTGAAGAAGAAGAAGAAGAGCGATTGAGGTGGATCTGGTTGAGTAGAGCGACGGATTGGTGAACATCGGATGTGGAGATATCGATGCAGTCGAGGTTGGAAATTTTGGTGACTCCGAAGACGCCATTTGCCCACCGCTTCTTCATGTTCTGAGCTTTCAGATTAATGTTCTTTTTGCTTTTTTCCTTACAACAGTTAGCAATGGTCTTAGGTTGTTTAGTTGTTTCGGATTTCTTTAGTGCGGTTCAAGTACAATACACAAATTGAATCGAATCGTCAATGTACTTTTTTTTTTTTCGCTTACTACCAAATTGGAATTAAAACCGAACTGAAAGTGCCCAAAATTGTCGGTTTGGATCGGGTATTGCTGACACCTTTGGATTATTATTATTTTTTGGTCGAAAATGAAATTTTCATAACTCAACTTAGCCCATGGGCAAATTACAATCAAAGCCAAATTCGAGACGCAAAATAGACCTAAGGGCATAAGGGAGGGTTTTGTAGCCAATTGTTAGGAAGTGAACCTTGTCGGTGTGATTTGGCAATTCAATCCGCGGCCCAATTCGTTTCTCATGGTTCAAAACGGAGTGCGGTTCTTGGTTGTTGGCCCAGTAACTTCCTGTAGTCTAGCATAACAGATCGCATGGCCCATGGTGGTTCTATGTGGCCCATGATTCCATTGACTGCTTCTAAACTATCAAACACGAGTTCAACTCCCTGTTTCGGTTCAGTTTGTACTTGTTTCCCCATCTTTATGCTTTCGCCGTTTACCCACTGGAGGGCAGTTTGCACAGCTAGGGTTCCGCCACAAGAGCCGAGGGAGCGTGGATCTGGTGGGTGAAGCTGTGTAGAAGTCTACTCTCGCTGTTTCTGATGATTTATATCGTTGGTTTTGACTGGAGCTCTTGCATTTAGAGGGCCAGATTAACTAATAAAACTTGCCTGTTTTTGGGCTAGCCCATGAAATGCCCACATTTGCGTCATCCCCTCAAAATGAGGTCATGCACAAGGATGGAGATGCAAATTAGTCGATAGCTGAAACTATAGATATATCAGAAAAATTATGGACTACAAAGTAAAAACCTCATTCTTTTAAGCATTACAATTCGAAATATTTTGTCGTGACTTGAACTTATCAAGTTATATTGAGTTAATTTTTTCTTTGGATAAACTTGCAGCCCTAAGCACAAAAGTCAAATTGACATATACGCGAAAAATTTGTAAGGACTAGAAATGATGCATTTACGTTGCTTGCACAAAAAAAGAGAAAGGGTGCAGCTGAGAAAAAAGACACTTCTCCGAAAAAAAGACAATTTTCTGAAAATTTGTAAGTACTAGAAATGATGCATACACGTTGCACGCACATAAAAGGCGAAAGGGTGTAGGTGGGAAAGGATCTATTTTTTAAAGGAAAGCTATTTTTGGAAAGTTATTTTCGGACTCTCTGATAGTTGAATAGTGGAAATTAATCAATCTATAAAAAACATTTTTCATGGTTTGAAAACAATACGAGGGGCAAGAAGGGAAGTTATTATCTTTAAACCACAAACAAATGAAAACTAAGAATTTTCCTTGAAAATAAATTCCATATGAACTTAAAGTGTGTTTGTTTGAATGAAATTTTTTTCCGTGAATTAGTTTTGTAGACTTTCACATATTTGATTTTTTGGAAAATGATTAGTCAATAGAAAAAAATAATTACAATAAATGAAAATATACATGCTTAAATTTAAGAAAATGAATTCTCCATCTTGAAAATGAGAAAATATTTCCCTAAAAATTGATTTTCGAGAAAAATAATTTCTTTTATTATGGAGTTTATCTCGAAACAAACACACTCTTAACTATAAATATCAGACAGTAATTGGCAAATGATTATGGGGAGAATGAGGAGAGGCATGAAAACCATCACACCGAGCCTAGATGATAGTTATTAATACTTTGACTGTGACAGAGATTATATAATAACAATTGCTAGTGCAAACAACACCATGTTTAATAAAATTATGTAATGTGAGTATTAATAAGACAAACACTCTGGAATAGATTGAGAGTCACAGTACTTCTCAGATCTACGGAACACATAATTGTTCGTCAAAATTAATCGACAAACTCAACATCTTATCATAATGTAGGAAATATCGATAAGCAAATTCAACACTCTGTTCTTTGGTTTTCTGGCATTTTGTTTCTAATTTTTATGTGTAAGCTTGAGTAAGTAATTTGCTCATGAGCGGTGACAATTTGCCGAGTTCTTCGTCAGTGTGACAGTGAAGGGGGTATTTGAACTCGAATTTCACGTCATTAAAAAGTCTGTTGTCCCTTGCCCGATCAACTTCCTCATGATTCAGTTTATTTTTGCTAGATTGACTAATCATCAGTCATCAATCGATAATAAAACATTGCCGAGAAGAACGCATAGAAAATATTGCAATCAAACGAAAATAATATGTTGCGAAGGTGCAAAGAGAATATGCTGATGCAGTTCCTTACGCACGTTCTCATTTTTAATGTAGCTTTTCGCGCATGCGCCCGTTTACTTTCCCTCTCCCTTGACGGTCGCTCGCTAGATGTGCGCATTCCTCTCTCTCTCTCTCTCTCTCTCTCTACTCGTCATCAAAATTCTCGAAGCTAACACTACTCGCAGTCGAGTTTTTGATTGAGCAATTCGCAGCACTGGAGGCATGCCGTGATTGCTGTAGTTTCGGGGGGCCGTTCTTTATAACTTCCCATTGCAAGCACGATCTCATTGAGAAGCTAGAGAGGAGTAATGTTGGAGTATATCTATGAATATTAGAGAATTTCCTGTTACAAGATATTGTTAGAGACATTATTTGATGGTAGGGATACTATTTGATATTTCATTATTTCCTTGTCGGTGTTGCAGTGAATGTGGCATTTTAAACTCAGATTTCACGTCATTAAAAAGTCTGCCGTCTCTTGTCCGATGAACATTTCCTCGTGATTGAGTTCATTTCTAATGGATGGGCCAATCATCAGTCATCATGAGTCAATGATGCACGTTGATGAGAAGAATGGATAGAAAATTTTACTGATGAAACGAAAATGACATGCTCGTGCGCACATGTTTATATTCCCCGTGTCGGTTTTGACATTTTAATGCACTTTTTCGAACGTGCGCACGTTGTTCCTTCCCCCCTCTCTCGCTGTGCGCATTCGTCCGTGCCTCTCCCTCTCCGTCATCAAAACTCTCGAAGCTGACATCACTCCCAACCGCGTTTTCAATTGGGCAATTGGCAGCATTGGAGGCCCTCTGTAATTGCCGTAGTTTCGGTTGGCCATTCTAGAGAAGTGCAGACTATCGTTAAGAGATTTTTATTTCTTATTTCGTTATTTCCTAAGATATTTAGATTTCTCATTAGATTAGGGCAACTGTAGATTGGTTACTTCATTTCCTATATATATATATTTGTTCGGGTCTAAAAAGCCGGTTGATTGTAACACATCATAAAATCAAGTCAATTGAGTAACGATTTGGCCTTTAGTTATTTTCTCTCTTGAAAATCTTACAATATTTAGTGCCTACTAGATTCCTCAAAGAAGGAATTGTATGATCAACTTAATCATGATGATAATCAGGAATGAGGATAGGAGGAGTTATAGTAGTCCTTGAATGCAACGAGGTGGAGATTCAAGTTAAGACATCTCTTACTTGACCCTTAAGTCCAATGAGTCCACTTGCACTCCAGTTTTGATTTTCTTTTAGTGATATTCTCATATTAAGTTATCGGATAAAGGTTTTGGATTTCTACTGCATGCTTCCACGAGTGGTATCGAAGCCCCCAAGAGAGAGATCCAAATCAAAACACTCCACCAAGAGACATCTTCTTACCACCAATCTTGAAAAATAAAAAAATAGAGAACCCCTATACCTGCCATTGCATTTCTACTTTAACACTAAGACTATACTCATATCAAGTGTAGTCTAAATGGAATCACTTTAAAATCCAAAGGCTCTAGAATATGAGATTCATAGTGCTTCTCATATCTAGGGAATATGTTATTGTTCTTTGAAATCAATCAGCAAACTCAAAATCTTATCGTAATGTAAGAAACATAATAATGAGCTTGTGAAGCTTGTGAAAGCTATTTGCTTGTAAGTTTCAACAGTTTTTTGAGCTTTTCTTTGGTGTCACAGTGAAGGACAAATTCGAAGTCGAATTTCACATGTTTAGTCTATCTCCTCCCTTTGCGCAGTAAACGCACTTATGATTGAGTTTATTTTGGTTGGATCGACCAGTCATTTGTCATCAATCAATCAAAACCTTGACATTGACAAGAAGAAACTGTCTTCATGAAACGAAATTATATGTCGCGAAGGTGCAAAGGAGAATGCTACGTTTCAAGCGCACAGGCTCAGATTCCCCGAGTCCGTTTGACGTCACTGCTCCGACGCGCTCCCACGTAATTCGCAGACCAGCTCAGTTGATGTAGTCTTTCGTACATGCACGAGTTGACTTTCTCTCTCCCCGGCTTCAGTTGTTCCTTCTCAGACCATCCCCGTTTCATGCAGTGTTTCGCACATGCACTCGTTGACCTCTCTCTGCCCTGCCTCAGTTGTTCCTTCACACACCATTCCCATTTTACGCGGTTTTTCCCACATGCACCCTTTGACTTCTCTCTTTCCCCTGTTTCAGTTGCTCCTTCCTCTCCCCTCTCCTCTCTCTCTCTCTCTCTCTCTCTCTCTCTCTGGGCATACAACCATCTCTTCATTTATTCGTTCATCGAAGTTCTCGAAGTGACAAGTGACGGACTGAGTACCGCGAGTGTGGGCATCCTTCATATCTTCGGATGATATGCACGCTCTTATCGAGATGTTGGATAAGAGCATCGACTGGTGGTCTATGTGTGCTTGCTTGCTTGGTATCTTCTTTCTCTTTTCGTCTCCGTTGGTTGAGAATCCCATTGAGCCCAGTTATTTGAATTTTAGCAGATGGTGAGCACTAATCTATCGCAAGCTTAAATGATTGTCTTTGCCATTAAATGGGGGCTTGCTTTGTAATCTTTTGAGTGCATTAACAGTTGTTTTAACTGTCTTTGAGAGTAATGCTTGCTTTCACAGGCACATAGCGTGGATGTTTGTGGCGACTCTGTATCATTTTCCCAGTTCTCAGTCAATCGGAGCGGATTTGAGGATGAATTTGTCCTTATATTTGACAATTTATGGCTCCTCTATTTTATTTTTTACTGTCTTCCATATAATATTAATCGGTCTTTCGTATATCGGGCTTGTATCTCCAGAGGCTAGAAGAAGACCGAAGCTCTGGAATCTTATACAGAAGAGCACGGTTAGTTATGAGGATCCATTTCTTTGAAGATTATACAGCATGGGCCTTTTCTTGTGGTTTTTAGTATAATGTATATCGTGTTATGTATAGGTTCTGAGCGTTGCCTGCTGTGGATTTTATAGTCACTGCGGGAACAGTGCTTATTTGAAGGAAACGCCGTTTGAGGGAAAATGTTATGGTTTGTTCTCTTTTGGGAAGAAAGAAGAAAGGAACACATTGATCTCGAAATTCCTGCGGATGAATGACTATAAGGACGAGATTTGCTCATGTTGGTTTGCTCCGGTTGGGTCTGCTAATGATTATCCACTCTGGTCGAAGTGGGTCATGTTCGGGCAGGTACAAAATGAAAGCTTTTTGCATTGATCAAATGTCAAGGTCACTGTAATATCGCTTTCTTGTTTGTTGCAGGGTTCTGATGAAATTTCTCCTTTATACTCGTTATGGGCAACCTTCACAGGCCTTTATATTGCCGATTATCTTATGGAAAGGTCGACCGGGTGAGTGACATTTTGTTTGTCTTGGATAGGTTGGCTCAGATTGGTAAGCTGAAAGCATGTCCGATCAAATTCGACCCATTCACCCTACCCATATTTTGTGATGCAACTTTAGAGATCCATACTTGATTTGACGCTATCTAACCTGACTCAAACCAGGACCTAGATCCTTATCCAATTCAATACGAGCTCCAATTCCTAGCAATTTTTCCCCTTAAATATGAAAAATAGCATATTAAAAAAGTAAAGATAAATAGAACATTAGAAAATTACAAATAAGAAATTACTATAACATTTGAGCCTTGAAGAATCAAGCTACTAGAACATGATCTCCTATTATTTTGTCCCGGTGCTGGAAGTTTGATGAAATTTCTACTCTCGTAAGATCTGAAAATATTCAAAGATTTGAAAGAGGGGCATGGATTCTAGCCAAGGTTCTCCTTGGTTGCGGCCGTTCTCTCTGAGGTTGGACGGAGTTACATAAGCTCTGGCTCTTTAGTGGAGGAGAAGAGGAGGAGAGAGCTTTGGAAAGCAGTGGAGGAGGTGGCGGCGGAAGAGTGAGGTGCAGTAGCGCCCAAATCGAAAGAGGGACAGCGAGAGTGAGGTGCGAGAATGCGGAGTGAGCAAGTGAGAATGAGAGAGAGAGAGAGAGGCGATTGCAAGTGGAGGACATTGGCATATAAGAAATGAGTTGCTCATTAAAATCCATATCTAGTTGGGCTTTGTTACGCTGAAATCCACGACAAGCCATTCTTTCAATTTTAGTCAACTCATATATGATCCAATCCAAATATGGGTTTTTATATTTTTTGGTCAAACACTAGATATGAGTTAAAGAGAGTAATTGACCTATGTTGACACCTCTGGTAGTTTAATAGCTAACAAAACTTTGCCGCCTTGTCTTGGACATAGTTTTGTGATGGATGCTCGTTCTTATTCTCGTTATAGTGCAATAGTTTACACTTCAGGTGATTTGACTAGCCAATTAAGAACTATACCTGAGGAAAGTCGGTAGCCTGAATATGATGGACAACTATTTGATAGAGTTCTTTGTGATGATGCAGTTGAAAATGACGGCAGTAGAAAAGTACAGTGGGCTTGTGCTGATAGATTACCTTGTATCGGTTCAGCTCATTTTTGCCTGTCATCATAGTCTTCTTCACTATTCTGCTGGGGTTGCAACTTAATTCGTTGGAATTTTATAACAAGCAGGTGGGCGCTCACTCACCATTTATCAGCAAGAGAAGAAGAAGAGCAAATGAGACCAGATTTGTTGGACATGGTTCCTTGGTATTCTGGTTATACGTTAGAGGAAATGAAATCAGAATTTCTGGACATGGTTCCTTGGTATTCTGGGTATACGTTGCCCTCCTCTTTCTCCTTTTCTTGTCTTCAGGGGATCTTGAAGTACTTTTTACTCGTGGAGTTGTTGTGTACTGCAGAACTTCAGCTGATCTTTTCAAGACGGTGTTTGACCTCATAGTATCAGTAACCGTCTTTCTTGGCCGCTTTGACATGCGCATGATGCAGGTTAAGTTCCATTTTTCTAAACTCCATGTGCTTAATTCATAATGTACCCCGTCTCTCTTGGAAATCTCCCTCGTGATTGCGGTGTTACGTCTCTCTCTATCGGCCTATCCACCTCTCTAAGAAGATAGTTGACCTGGAAACTTTTTCACACTTTTTCCTTTTTGGATCCTAACAAAAGGAATATTGTGAAACCTTATCATTACAAACACAGCATCAAGTATAGCCTAGGTTATCAAATCATTTACTTTTTATTGTTGTCTAACTTAAGCACTTGTTATGAAACTCGAAAACACACACACACACAAAGGAAGAAAAGGTGTTTAAATAGTTTAAAGATTGAATGAGTATTCTGTGTTGGCAATCGATCTAAAGTTGCTACTTGCGAAATCTGATTGTCAACGTTTCTTTTCAATCATTTGATCTGCAATCTCTCCATTTTTTTTATCAAATCAATTTCTTGTCAGTATGTCATAAATGAAATCTGTGTTTACAATATGAAAGATGACTAGTAACCTTTTGCTTTCTCTAATTAAATTAAGCATTTTGGCGTTGTTTAAGTACAAAACCATGTGTCCATAAAAACTGCAGTGGCTGCATCATCACATCATTTTTTAAATTGATCAGGCAGCAATGAGCAAGGTCGAAGATGGGGTTCGACGGGATTTTTTGTATGACCACTTCAGGGATAAAGAAGATTTTTGGTTTGATTTCGTGGCTGATACTGGTGATGGTTGGAACTCTTCTTACAGCATTGCACGGCTACTGGCTCAGCCTTCACTTAATGCGAAGACCAGCAGTGGTTCAAAGCATCGCTTACCACGAGGGAACTTGCTTCTTATCGGGGGCGATCTTGCGTAAGTCAATCACCTGTTTTTCTATTCTACAGCGTGTCAATTTGCATCAGTTTAAGTAATTTTCTTGCTGTCCTTTTATTGCATCTCCTGCATGAACCCGAGCATGTAGAGTTAAAGATTGATGGTTCTTAAATAGTATTTAGACCATTAGTCATATAAATTAGTGCTCATGGTAAGTAGTAAATGAAACAGTACCAAATTTTTTCGTTGGCTAAGTTTTGCATTTGAACCTTTTCTGGTTTGTTTTATATGTTGTCCTATCTAGACTGACTACTCTGTATCTACTTTTCTTGAGGCGCAGCATAGCAATTGGCTTCACTTGCCTTTAATGTACCATTAGGCTTTCGGATATAAGTTGTACTCATCGAGCTTGAAACTCTCATTTGCCACTTCAGGAATGTGATTTGATTACCTCAGTGTTGGTTTGTTTTGACTTAAGAAAAGCTGAAAGAGATTCTTATTTTCCCGCAAAATTTTAAAATATTATTCATATTTTAACAAACTACAAAAAATATATATGTGTGAATCTATGTCTCCGCATTCTGTGAAAGCTTCGACTTAGTAAGATCAGAAAATAAGTCAATCTCTGTGTATCGCAAAATTCCAAAAAAGGAAAAAATTAAAAATAAAAGACACTTTGAAAGCACCTTATTTTACAGCCACATAATGTGGCCAAAACATGCTTTTATTTATTTATTTGGAGAATATTTGTATCTCTTAAGTAAGGTAGTCAATCATGCTTTCTCACTTACGCTGCATTTCTTTTGTGAAAGATGAATAATTTAGAAAATATAGAAAATATATATATATATTTTAAAATAATTATTTGTATCACTTGTCATAATTTGTTGATGAAAAATATTTTCATTATCGCCTACAGTATAAGTCTAAACATCTTTGTGAATGATTAAAACATTTTTAATTCGTTTATTTTTATAAGTGATACAAGCTATTATTTTCAAGAAAATATTTATTAAATTATTCATTTTCTATTAAACAAATAGAGCCTTAGGTTTATTTGCATCATCATAAAATCGGACTTGCAACATTTTAATTATCTAAAAGATTAGGTAGAGCATTGAGTCTTATACATATTGATAATAAAACTACCCGTTATTAAATTAAAGGATAGGGGACGTTGAATGGTTACATGCTCCCAATATCATGAAAATATTCTGAAATCAACTAATTTGGAGATGTCAGCAAATTTGAGAAAAATTGAAAAAACGCATTGCCTACGAAGTTGAAGTTCATTCAAGATAAAATCTATGGTAATCTGGTTTCAGATGTACTGTAAGGTAACATTAAAATGCCACTGGACCAATAAATCAAGAGATTACTTCGTTTAAAAGTAATGTTCATCGATGCCTATTTCTTCCGGGAGCGTCACCGGTTATCATCGAAGTCCCTCCATGGTGATGTAGCGGATGGTCAGTGTTGTCATGTATGAAGTCGATGAACAAAGGCCCCAAGACAGAGAGAAGAAAGGGACTTTCCTCGTCTTTTGTCCCCCTGAATTGTCATTCACAGTAAACCAGAGGATTAGCGAAACTCACTGATGCCGAGTATTTTTCAGTTAATGGCTTCAAACAAGCCAAATACTCTTAACTAAAATCACTGCGGGCAGAAATAGACAATCTTTTAGGTTACAGATGAGTCGATACATGTCAGACCACGAGTTTAATGACTTTAACCAGTCAACTCGCTGTTTCACTCAATTTCACTCAATTTTAATAGTTTTTTTATGCTAGTTTGAGACGATTATCTTGATTTGGGTTGTAGTTTTACGAGTCAAAGTGCGTTGTGAAATAGAGTGATCTTGAGGATTTTTGTGGACACTTTTGATTGAGGGGTCTTCGCTTTATGGGCTGGAAAGCCAATCATGCCTTCATATTATCCGTCAAAATCGTAAGTTCAGACCAGTCCCCTTTACTCGTCTCCTTTCATTTCGATTAGTGTTGAACAATACATTTTTTTATTGGATCATATAGGTTGGTGCGTAAAGGAAGTGTTAGCTGGTTTGATTTTAGAAGAAGCATAGTGAACAGAGAATTGGGCATGATTTGCTTGTATAAGTGCATCGTTTTCTAGAAATGTTCAATCTCCACTCAAACAAAATATTATGCTTCCTCTGTAGATATCCAAATCCGACTCTGGACAATTATGAGTACAGGTTCTTTCGTCCTTTTATGTGTGCTCTTCAGCCTCCTTCAACTTGGTACCGATCAGAGCAGATCGATGTGGACAAGCCTGAGATTCCACCTGGGTTCTCTGATGGACCCCAAGCTTTCATAATTCCTGGAAATCATGGTCAGTCATGGTTTCAGCCTGAACCTTGCTTAAGTTATCTGTTTGGCTCTTGGAGGCTAACTTGTATCAAATTGATATCATTACTTAGTGCTGTGCCCATGTCCTTATTTGTCTTATTATTAGCTATGAAAATGTAATGGTTCATTTTCACGTGGTTTTACAGATTGGTTTGATGGACTTCATACTTTCATGAGGTGCATATGCCGTAAGAGTTGGTTAGGTGGGTGGTTTATGCCTCAAAAAAAGAGTTATTTTGCTTTGCGACTCCCAGAGAATTGGTGGGTATTTGGCCTTGATCTGGCACTCCATGAAGATATTGATGTGTTCCAATTTAAATTCTTCTCGGAGCTGGTAAAGGACGAGGTACTTTCCTAAATTTTCTTCGCAGGTTCTATCGATCTTCCATAGAGGTGCCAGAAAAGAAAAGAAAAAACAAAAAGAATGAGGGAACTTTTTGAGTCGAGGGGCCCTGCATGGGACACGTGTCTGGTTGTCCGTATCACTCTTTAGGATATTTCTCAGGGTTGGATAGGATCTGTCTGCTTTTTCAGTCATCTTTCTAGAGATTTTCCAGCAGTGAAATTTTTTGCTATTGGCCTGCAGTATGATTTGCTGTTGGGTTGTTTTTTTTGTTCGAAAGGCTGTTTACATGTTGAACATGCATTTTTATGCTAGTAATTTGCTGAGAGAGGATCATACTCGCAGCTAATCTAAGCATATAGACAATGATGTGCGGTTCATGATAATGCTAATTGTATCTTTAAGGGAATCTCAACTCATTTATCATCAGAATTTATTTTACATTCTGTGCTACTATTAACAACTTATATTTTCCACAATAGATTACAGTATTTCCTTCATGTTTCTGGTACCTCTGGATACACCTTTACATCACACTATAATAAGAACTTGAACCTTTTTTTTAAGAGACTTAAGCTAGTAAAAAATTTCTATATTATAACGTGATATCAACAGCTATCTTTTAATACAATGGGTATCTTATTCCACATTCAATGCAGGTTAGGGATGAGGACTCTGTGATCATACTTACGCATGCACCTAAGTGGCTTCTTGATTGGTACTCCAATGATGTTTCTGGAAGGAATTCCTCTCATGAATCTGGAAAGAATTTCTCTCATTTGATACGTGATTATTTGAAGGGGAGATGTAAACTTCAAATTGCTGGGGACTTGCATCATTATATGCGTCATAGTGTACCTGCGAATACGTCAGCTTGTGTGGAACATCTACTGGTGAACGGATGTGGTGGGGCATTTTTACATCCAACCCATGTATTTGGCAACTTCAAGGAGTATTGTGGAGCTACTTATAAGACCGAGGCTTCTTATCCGTCTTATGAAGATTCTAGCAAGGTATGTGACAAGACGGTATCTAGCTTCTTTGGTCAATTAGTTTAGAACTGTAGTGCAAAATCATACTATTATCTGGTTTCTTTGCAGATTGCTTTGCTGAATATCTTGAAATTTCGGAAGAAAAACTGGCAATTTGATATAATTGGTGGTATTATCTACTTCGTACTGGCTTTTTCTATGTTCCCACGAGTGAGTAGCCTTTAGCTAAATGGGATTTTTGCATTCAGATTCTTGCTTGACTGGTATCATGTCGCTTAGCACTTAGCACTTAGCACTTAGCATATCCTTTATTTATTAATCCAATCCGTCAGAAGCTAAGTGATTTCATTTTACTTAACTCTTCATTGGGAATCCCTTCTAAGCAGTCGAAATTCTCGGAAGATAAATCAAGTTCCAAAAATAACAATCCTCCTGCTTATTGATTATTATAATAATATGTTTGAGCAATTGGCTTATTCTTGGGCTTCCCTCGCAGTGTAACCTCGATCAAATTTTACAAGATGACTCTGTTTCTGGTCATTTGAGGAACTTTGTTGTAGCTGTATGGGCTCCTTTCGTGTACTTGTTGGAACAGTCTTATGTATCGCTAGCGGGTGCTTTGCTATTGGTTACCGCATTAATTGCATTCGCACCATCAAAAGTGTCGTGGAAGAAGCGAGTGATGATGGGTGTACTTCACTTTTTGGCGCACTTGACTGCTGTTCTAATGCTTGTGCTCCTGATGGAACTCGGTGTGGAGACCTGCATCAGGCATAAATTTTTGGCGACTTCAGGTTAGATTTTCGGCTTTCTGCTGTATGTGTGTTTCTTTGGCAATCTTGTCATATGTTCGTACTTTAGAAGGTGGCATGACTCAGATGTTGATGTTGCATGGATCACTGGGTGCTTGATTTGATTGTCTGCTTTCACACAATGGAGAAGTGAGCATCTCTGATGTCGGATTGTTGAATAAAACTTCATCAATTTTCCTCTTGTGGCACGTCAGGCACTTCCTTTTTATTGAGCTAGGGAGTCCTGTCCTTGCGTCGGCTAAGTAAGAATTCATTCAAGTGTCTGAGATGCTGACGCAGATTTTTCTCTTAGATTATCACACATTGTACCAGTGGTACCGAACAGTAGAGAGTGAGCACTTTCCAGATCCAACAGGCCTACGAGTTCGTATGGAACAATGGACATTTGGTCTTTATCCTGCTTGCATCAAATATCTCATGTCTGCCTTTGATGTCCCAGAGGTTTGTATCATTTTCATTATTTCAGCGTGCTGATTTTCGAATATGGGCGTCTCAAGTTGCATATCTTGTCTAGAATGTGACTTTTTCTGGATTGAAAATTGCTAGGTTATGGCTGTATCACGGACAGACATTTGCCAGAAGCGAATGGAATTATTGTCACGTTTCGGTGTTGCAATATATTACGCTTCTGTGTTTGTCTACTTCTGGGTCTTTTCCACTCCTGTCGTCTCTCTGGTTTTTGGAAGCTATTTATACATTTGCGTTAACTGGCTTCATTTACACTACGATGAGGCCTTCTCTTCACTTCGTATTGCTGATTACAAGGGGTTTACACGTTTCCACATAGACAAGAAAGGTGATCTTGAAGTTTATACCCTAGCAGTTGATGAGGTAACTGGTCAGAACTATCTGCTGCTTTCGTTACACAGACAATACAGTCCCTAGTAATATGAAATACCATCAGCTTATTCTTTACTCTGTCATTGATATTTTAAGCAATATGATTTCTTTGTGAACATTTCTATAGAAAGCCTATGGTCATCAGAATATATTCTGGAATTGAAGCAGCACAATTGGCACCGTATCTTGCATTATTGCTATAGTTTATATTGTTTTATGCATTGCGCTATTTTTATATTACAAACACCATTGTCTTGAATCAAACACTGGTGGAAAACTTTAACGATTTTCTGTTGCTTAATGGCTTCCCTACCAGCATCTTGTCAATTATTTAATTTGAAGTACTTGTAGTTAATTAAGAGCAAGTCGAAGCTTTTAATCTTTGTTTCTGTTTATTAGACATTTTTAAAGATTGGGCTTCATCAAGGGAAACATCAGCAGGAAAGATAAGGTTCTAAGAGTTTGACTTAGTGCACCGTGTTGTGAAATGGTCTCATGTTGTACTGGTTTCTTAGATATGAAATATTTGCTTCTATGCGGATTCGATGTTGTGGCTTGTTAGATACATCTGGAAGAGTTTTGCCTTATGTGCAGTGTCTTGGGAACTGGCCGTCCCCCAGGTGTTGTAACATATGCATCGCTTGCTCAGTCAGATTCCGTGATACATCCGTTAAATATATGTTTAACAGACCTTATCACGGATATAATTTGGGATTCTGCTGTAAAAACCTATTGAACGCTAAAACAATTCAAGAGCAGAGAGGGATGTATCATATCTACTCTTGAATATATGTTAAATGGAATTATGATATCTGCTCTAGAAATTTTTTTTTTAGCGTTCAATAGGGAGCAACACATGATGCCGATACCACCCACCTAGGTAGCGTTGCTGGTTCGCGCTCTCTTCCTCTTGCAAAAGGTCAAGAGTTCGAATCCCAGTTTCGTCATAGGGTGACTTACCTGGTTGCATGTGTGTGGTGGTTAGCACGTGCGGCTTTCAGGGTTTACTCCCCTAACTATCGGCGAGGTGCGGGGTTTTCTGGGTCATAAAAAAAAAAAAAAGCTATCAGCGAGGTGCGGGGTTTCCTGGGTCATCAAAAAAAAAAAAAACACATGATGCCGATCTGAGATCTGCCTTTCGGATACATCCATTAAATATATGTTGCTCCCTATTGAACGCTAAAAAAATTGAAGAGCAGATATGATACCCTGTCCGCCTTGAAAAATCCGGATGTAATTAGGGATTCTGCTGTAATAACCTTAGATCGGCAGCATGTGTCGGTGATATAATAAATTTTGAGCACTATCTGTCAGAATATTTTGTACTCTCTAATTTGATGACTTCCCTGTTACTAATTGCAACTAGGGCTGTAGAAATTGTCGGCATGGCAAGTGGTTGTTAGGCAAACTTGCATTAAGAAGGATATTTAGAGTACAGAAATTAAATGCAGAGTCGATTCTGGATTTTTGACTGATAAAGAAGATGTGGAAAGTTAAATGGAATGATGATAACAGAGATTTGGATCCAGTGAGGTCATCGAAGCTGTCTGTAGGCCCTTGACAAGAAATGGGAAACTTCCCAAGTACAAAGACTATATGAATCCAAGTTTTGCTCAATTCAAAGAGTCTTCTTTCTTTTTTTCCGTCCAAACGTTGGATGCATCATTTCTTTCCAGATTTTATGGCGCTGTCCTGCTCAACTTGTGTAACTGTTGCTAACAATAGTGACTTATCTTTGCATACCAAATCTTGAGCTTATTATGAGGTGTTACTTATTCTTTCTCCTTGTAATGCAGGTTCCAAAGAAATGGCATCTGGACAATGATTGGCGGGAGGAACAAAATCAGCCAGAGAGGAGCCACCTCAAGGAGTTTCCTAGTATGTGGAGTTCCGCAGATCCCGCAGAGGACCCAGTAAAAACAGTAAGAATTGTAGACAAATTTGTCATATACCGGAATGGTGAAAATCATCAAGAAGATTTTCACCCAGAAGCAGAAGCAGAAGCAGAACCGGAACCGGAACCGGAACTGGAACTGGAATCGGAACCAGAGCAAAGCCTGTACTCTGAGAGTGAAATAATCGAAGAAGAACCGGACAGTTCTGAAGGCTCGTGGGGAGCCTACTGAGAAGAAGGAAGCGGAGAAGCATGAATCTACCAATTGTCATGTTATGAGCGCGATCCCAGGAGCTAAAAGAGGGAAATTAACAAGGTAGAGGAAATGATTCGATCGTTGTCCTGCCTCAGCCTTGACAACCATTATCATGATCGCTCTTAAAATGATTCCTCATGTTAAGTCTGATGACCCCTTGTTTCTTCTTGCTATGAACTGCTTTTGCGTTTCTTTGCAATGACCGGGAGATGGGAGTAAATGAATACTTCTGATGTTCGTTGTTTTCCTCTGTTTGTTATTATTTATTGCTTTTGATTTCGACACAAAGGCAGAGAAAATATGCAATTGTGTTGGGAAAGAGATAGAAACAGATTGGGGGAGTTGATATAGATGAAATACAGATAAGGCGAGATGTTAATCAATCAGCAGATGCAGGATATATGATTAGCAGAAGGCGCCAGTTGTGTAGAATCTCAACTATCATTTTCCTCTGACCCAAATATATATATATCATTTTGCGAAAGGTGGTAATTAGAAGATTGATCTGCTAAAAGTAGTATTATTCTTATAATATTTTGTAGGCCTCTACAAACCTAGTTTTTTTTTTTTTTTTTTTTTTTTAAATTTTGTAGAACTCAATTTAGGTTCTAATAGCTAGTATTAGGGTTTTGATTTGTAGAAAGCACCTTAGAGTAGGAAAAATTATCCAAAATGTCTTCAACCTTACGGCAGCTAATTCCATCATAAACTTTTCAATTTAATTCTAATTTTTTTGATAATTTGTCAATTTAATCCTTAACTTTTCATTTATGCCAATTTAGTTTTAAACATTTTAATAATTTGCCAATTTTAATTTTAAACCTTTTAATGTTTTGTTAATTTAATCATTATGGACAATTTTGGCTAGAAATCGTGATTTAGTTAATGCTAATCGTCTTACGTAATACGATTGGCGGTCTACGATTTGTTTTTTTTTCCTTCTCTTTTTTTTTTTCTTTTTTTCTTTTTCTCCACCACCGGCTATCAACAAGAAGCAGCGATGTCTGATGGAGGAAAAAAAGAAAAGAAAAGGAAAAAAAAAAGAAAGAAAGAAATTCATAAAATTAAAAAAAAAAAAAGTTCAAAAATTGTCTATGGCACCGTGTGAGTGATTTTTAACCAAATATTAGCCGGAATGACCAAATTGACAAATCGTTAAAATGTTTATAATTATATTAGTAAATTATAATTTGACATAATTGAAAGATTTAAAATTGAATGGTGTCATAAAATAGGTTTAGGAAATTTTAGACAATTTTCCTGAGTAGTATTTTCTCTTTTGTGCAAGCACCCAGAAGAGTGAAATAGCTTGCTAAAGCATAAGCCACCCAAGTTGACTTTGAACATGCAATTTCTAGGTCTTTATGAGGGGTGTGCAATTGGACCGGATTTACCTAGAACCCAGACTGGACCACCCAGAAAACAGGTTTCTGATTAAATCAATTCCGGAACTGGTTCCAGTTTTTGAGAATCGGTTGAAACCGGTCTAGGAACAGGGTCCAAGCAAAAACCCAGTCGGAACCAGACCGGTTTTGGAATAGGTTTTTACCCTGTTAAAAAAAAATCGTCTTTCTTTATAGTGTATTTGAGTCACTTTGTTTTCGAAAAATTGTTAAAAAAAGAAAGCTTATCTCTAAATCAAGTTAAGAGATAATTGTTCTGAAAGAATTGTTAAAAAGAATTGTTCTTATGCATTGTTTTATTTTTCAATGATCTCACTTTCAACTTTTACTATAGTCGTGGGACAAGTACTACTAACTATTGTAACACCAATTAAAGTATTTTCAGTTCAACTCAAGAAAAATGTCCTTTTAATAAGAGCTCCCTTGCATACATATGAGTAAGCATATTAGATCATATTAGAAGTATTTGTGAAAATGAGACTAATATTAGATCCATATTTATTACTAATGTTTATATATTATTAGGATTTTTGTTTTGTCTTAAAATGTTTGAAGGATTACGCTATTGTTTTTTTGCTAATTAATATAAAATTCGAAGTTGTATAAGATATCGAACGGTTGTAAAACAGGTTCCAATGAAAATAGAGTTGACCCTATTCCCGGACCGAAAAAATAGGGTTGTGTTCAAAGTAGGGTCCAATAAAAACAAGATAGTGTACATGGTCCAAACCATACCCACCCTGGACCCAATCACACTTAGTCTTTATGTACCATGGATCCTTTGACTTGGAGAAGACTTCCAACGGCTAGGAAAAAGCTTGAAAAATTATTTAAAGGGTTCAAGGATAGTTGGCGAAGGTGGCGGGAATTTAAAACTTCTATTCCCTTTGTCTTTTAATACTCTCGTCCTCTGAACTGTAAAATACTGCTTGTATTTTGATTTGTATCCTCCATAGGGGTTATCGGTATTGTAATCTAGAAGGAGAGAGTTTATAGATGGAGGAGGTGCTTCTCATATATAGAGTTCTCTACTAACTTTCAAGTGAAAGCAATATCTATAATCTTTTGTAAATATTAGTAGATTCCAGTTTGACTCGTGATGGAAAGTGGAGTGGGTCAAATGGATTTACTAAAGCACTACATATTTATTTACGAATATTTCTATCTTTTCATCATTATTTGTTAGATAGAAACATTTGCTTACGCTCAATTGTTTTCATTCTATAGAAAAACATTTGCATCTGCAGGCTTTCACTTGTTTCTCTCTGCTGTTTCAATCGTTCCTCTCTCTCGGTTGGCGCATTCACCTGTCTCTTAATTTCTTGGTCATCAAAATTTTCGAAGTGACAAGCGGCGAACTGAGGATCGTGAGTGTGGATCTGACAATGTGGCGAATGATTACTTTTCTGTAGCAGCATTTGATGCCCATCATCATTGTAGTTCTCGGTTGCCAAATCTTGATATCTCCGGATAATGGGAATACTCTTGCTGAGAAGTTCGGTAAGAAGATCAACAAGTGGTCTATGCGAGCTTGCCTGCTTGGTTTCTTCTATTACTTCTCGTCTCCTATCCCACATCAAGCCCGATTATGCAAATTTTAGCGGATGGTGAGCATTCTGATCTATCGTTAGCGGAGTTATGGTTTTTGCAATGAGACGGGGGCTTGCTTTGTAATCTTTTGAGTGCATTGAGAGTTGTTTTGAACTATCTTTGGGAACAATGCTTGTTTTCACAGGTACGTTGCGTGGATTTTAGGGGCGGATTTGAGGATGAATTTTTTTTTATATATATTTGACAGTATCTGTCTCCTCTATTTTAGTCCTTGCTGTCTTCCACATCATGTATCTTGGTCTTTGGTTTATCGGAGTTCTATCTCCTCCGGCTGGAAGAAGACGAGAGCTCTGGACCACTACACGGAATTGTGTGGTTAGTTCTGAGAATCCATGTCTTTTAGGATTATGTAGCATTTGGCTTTCCCTGTGGTTTTTAACATAATGCATCTCATGTTATGCATAGGTTGTAAGCATTGCCTGCTGTGTATTTTATAGTCACTATGGGAACCGGCCATTTTTAAGAAAATGTTCTAATGGGTTCTCTGTTTGGAGGAAAGGAGAGAAGCGTGTTGATCTCCAAAATCGTTTGGATGAATGAGTTTAAGGACGAGATTTGCTCATGTTTGTTTGGTCCGGTTGGGTCTGCTAATGATTATCCCCTCTGGACGAAGTTGTTCAAGTTCGGGCAGGTACAGAATGAAGGCTTTTTCGATAATTTGCCTTACACCAACTCAATTGTTATTGAGATCTCGTTTTTGTTCGTTGCAGGGCGCGGGCTCCTCTAATGAAATTTCTCCTTTATACTCCTTACGGGAAACCATTGTAGGTCTTCATATTGCCAATTATGTTGTGGGAATGTCAACATGGTGAGTGACATTTCGTTAGTATTGGATAGACAAGTAAATCAGGTCGGATTTTGGGTAAATCAAAAAGGGGTCTGATTAAATTGATCCATTTAATCCAAATTGATCTAACCTGGATCCCATCTCCAAAATATATTTGGGCTTCAGTTAGTAGCAATTTTCCCCCCTTAAATATGGAAAGCAGTACACCAAAAAAAACTAACCAATTAAAAAAATAAATGTAAAAAGATATTAGAAAATGAGAAGTTACTAAAAAATTTGACAGACATCTCTTATTATTTCTCCTAAAACTAGAAATTTGATCTAATTTCTACTCTCGTAAGCACTAAAAAATTTGAAATTACTCAAAAGAATTGAAATAGGGAAACTAAATACTGGCCAAAGTTCTGATAGGTTGCAGTGGTTCTTCTGAGATTTGGGGGATTTAAATGAGCTTTGACTCTATTAGGGGTGGACAAGTGAAGGAGAGAGCTCTAAAGAGCAGTGAAGGGGTGCAAGAGCACGAGATGAGCAAGTGAGAGATCGAGGGAGTGAGTAAGAGAGACACCAGAATAGCAAATAGACATCAACAGCTTCTAATAGATGAAACTCATATCTAGTTGGGCTCTTCTACTCTAAACCCATGACGAACCATTTATTAAATTTGAACTAATCCATATGCAATCCTGCCCACTAAATATAAATTAAAAAGTGAGTCTTTGGCTCGTTTTAACACCCGAATTTGAATAACTAGCAGAACTTTGCCCCCTCGTGTTGGACATAGTTTCGTGATGGACACTCAGTTCACGTTCTTCTTCTACTGCAAAGTTTACACTTCAGGTGTTTTGATCACCAATTAAGAGCCATGCCTGAGGAAGTCAGTAGCCTAAATATGATGGATGATTCAACTGTTTTATAGAGTTGTTCTTTATGATAATGCAGTCGAAAATTACGGCAGTAGAAAAGTATGGTGGTCTCGTACTACTAGAAGCCCTCGTATCTTTTTAGCTCACATTTTGCCTGTCATCATAATCTTCTTCACCATTCTGTGGTGGTTGCAACTTAGTTCGTTTATGACAAGCAGGTCGCTTCTTCACCCTCCATCAGCTCAAGGATTTGAAAAGGTCACGAACGAGCAAATGATACCGGAGTTTAAGGAGATGGTTCCTTGGTACTCTGGGTATACTGTTTCCCTCCTCTTTTGCCTTTTCTTGCCCTTTATTTTGGGGATCTCACAAAATTTTCCTCATACAGTCGTTGTTTACTACAGAACCTCAGCTGATCTTTATAAGATGGGGTTTAACCTCCTAGTGTCAGTAAACATCTTTCTTGGCCGCTTTGACCTGCGCATGATGCAGGTGAAGTTCCATTTTTATAAACTTGATGTGCTTTATGTATGAGTGTACCCTGTCTCTCCTGTAAATCTCCCTCTTAATTCTATCTGTATATCACTGTCTCTAAGAAGATTGTTGACATGTGAGATTATTTCACTAGATTTTCCATCGCTCTTTCCCTGTCGGGTCCTAACAAAAGGAAGATCCTGAAACCTATGAATTACTAACACAGCCTCTAATTCTGCTGCTGATAGTTGGCAATTAGATGAGTACATCGTGCTGGCAATCAATTCAAAGTTTCCATGTATTTTGATTGTCAGTGTTTCTTTTCAATCGTCTTATTTATCAAATCAATTTATTGTCACTACATCACTAATAAAATCAATGTTTATAATACGAAAGATGGTTAACAAACCGTTATTTTCCCTAATTAAATTAAGCATTTTGGTCTCATTTAAGTACAAAAACCATCTGTACATACCCAACCATGGGCAGTTGCGTTGGTATTCGTTTTCTCCCTCACCGCCAAGATCGAGGGTTCGAATTTCTGCATTGCTAACATGACTTAAGAGAGAGGGTCATGAGTGTTGGGTTCCTGTACTAGTCTCCCCCTAGGTATTGACGCTTAGTCCGAGGTGCACTGCGCATTGTACGGGCCATGGGTTGGCGAGCATAAGGCCTGGCGGATCCTGGGTATAAAAAAAAAAAAAAACCATATGTACATAGTTAATGCAGCTGCCGCATCGTTTCTTCTTTCTAATTCATCAGGCAGCAATGAGCAATGTCAAAGATGGAAGTGAGCTGGATCTTTTGTATGATCGCTTCAGGGATCAAGAAGACTTTTGGTTTGATTTCATGGCTGATACTGGTGATGGTGGCCACTCTTCTTACAGCATTGCACGGCTACTGGCTCAGCCTTCACTAATTGCGAAGAACAGTAATTCACAGCTTCCCTTATCAGTTGGGGACCATTTCTTAAAACGAGGGAACTTGCTTCTTATAGGGGGTGATCTTGCGTAAGTAAATCACATGTTTTTCTATTCTACAAGTTTACATCAGTTTAAGTTGCTTTCCTGCTATTGTTTATTCAATTTCCTGCATGAACTAGAATATCATGATTTAATGATCAACAGTTCTTAAATAGCATTAGACGATTAGTCACAGAAAAAGTTATCTGCATTTCGAACCACTTTAAATCAAATCTATATATAGTGGGTCCAACGCTCATGGTAAGTAGTTCTTGTCTATCAGATTGCAGATTTTAATGGCTTTGTTTGTTTTGTAAGTTTGACGCTGCGCTGAATTTTGCTTTGCTCTTCCTCTCAAGCATTAAGCATTAGTCCATGCTAATGATATGTAACAGTGCCCAACCTCTTGGTTGGCTTAATGTTGCATTTGAACCTTTTCTCGTTTGTTTTGATGTTATTCTATCTAGATTGACTGGTCTTGATTTACTTTTATCGAGGTAGAGCACTTCGATTGGTTTAACTTGCCGTTATTGTACCGTTAGGATTTTAGATATATGTTGTGCTCATCGAGTTTGAAACTATCATTGGCCATTTCGAATATGTGCCTCGATTACTTAGGGGCTGGTTTGTTTTGTGCCGAAAGCAATTTTTACTTTCCCACCAGAATTTAAAATTTTTGAAATTTTAAAAAGTATGAGAAATATATATATATTATATGTGAATATACGTGCTTGTATTTATTATTTGGGTCAATACAATAAAGATCTCTAAACTATATCCATTGTGACAAAAATATCCCGAACTTTTTTTTGCATCACTAAAAACTCTAAATTTGCCTATTATGACACAAATAGCTCATTTTTTTCTGTCATAAAAAAATTATGTTCTCATAAAAAAATTATGTTTAATACTAATGTGACAAATATACCCTAAATGGAACTGTAATAAATGGTTAGATGTATTTGTGTCACAGTGGACGAGTTTAGGATTGATGATACAAATTTTTATTTTTGGGTAATTTTTTTACATTGGACATAGTTTAGATTCTTTTGGTATTTGCCCTTACTATTTTGTGGAAGTTTCAAGTGGTTAATAACCAAAAAAAGGAAAATGACATTAATAGATCTTAAATTTTGATCTAATTTGTAACAACAATGTCATTATTGGACTTTTAATTTATTCTATTTAGTACTTGATTAATTTTTAAATGTTCAATTTAGTCCTTAAACATTTGAATTGGCTCAATCTAATCCCTCACAAATCAAATAAGTCCTTCTGTACTATTCACGAGTTTTCATAATTACGCTATTACCTAGATTTAATAATATCATTTTGTTTTAATCCACTTCCTGAATCTACAAAAAGGAAATGTTATTTTTTATCACTTTTTTAATCTTTTTAGTCTTTATAAATCTTGCGATGGTTCTAATTAAATATATTTTAACTCGTGATCACTATAATAGGAAAAGTAGAGCGGAGTTATATTGAGTTGATATTACTGCTATTTTAAGAAACAGTGTTTTCATAGGGATATCTAAACACAATATTAATTTTATCTATACGTAATCATACTTATATTAATCAAAGTTTTGTTTTTAATTTTTTAAAAAGATACAATTTTCAAGCCTTTGTGTTTCATGTTTTCATAGATAAATTTAGCTAAATCTATTAATAAGGAAATTTAAAATAGCAAAAATATTAACACCATACAACTCTAAATTGTATAGACTTATTTAAAAAACTTCAATTTCAGATTTGCTATATGGTAACAGTAAAATGCCACTGGACTAACAATAAATCAAGAGATTTGTTCATTTAAATGTAACATTTATTGATGCCTATTTCTGCAGAAACGTCGGTTTTCACCAACGAAGTCCCTCCATAGTGATCTAGCGGATGGTCAATGTTGTCATTTATTGACTTTATCGACTTAATTCAACTGTCTCACTTGATTTCACTCGATGAATAATTTCTATGCTAGTTGAGACAATTATCCTATTTGGGTCGTAATTTTATGAGTCAAAGAGCGTTGTAAACTACAATTATCCTGAGAATTTTTGTGGATACTTTCAATTGAGGGGTCATTAGGCATAAACTTTTGGCCGCTTCAGGTTAGTCTTCATGCTTTCTGCTGAATGTGTATTTCTTTGGCAATGTTGTCATATATACGTACTTTTGAAGGTGGCACGACTTAGATGTTGGTTTTGCATGGATCACTAGGTGCTTGATTTGATAGTCTGCTTTCACACAATGGAGAAGTGAGCATCTCTGATGTTGGATTGATGAATATGACTTCATTAATTTTCCTATTGTGGCTCATCAGACATTTCCTTTTTCTTGAGCTTGTAAGTGTCTGAGATGCTGACGTAGATTTGTATCTTAGGTTATCACACATTGTGCCAGTGGTATTGAACAGTAGAGCGTGAGTACTTTCCAGATCCAGCAGGCCTTCGAATTCGTATGGAACAATGGACATTTGGTCTTTATCCTGCTTGCATCAAATATTTCTTGCCCACCTTCGATGTCCTGGAGGTTTGCATCATTTCTATTATTTCAGGGTGCTATCTTCAAATGTGGGTATCTCATGTCACATATCGTGTAGAATGTGACTTTTTTGGATTGAAAATTGCTAGGTCATGGCTGTGTCAAGGACAAACATTTGCCAGAGGGGAATAGAATCATTGTCGCACTGCGGTGTTGCAATATATTACACTTATGTGATTGTCTATTTCTGGGTCTTTTCCACTCCTGTTGCCTCTCTAGTTTTTGGAAGCTATTTATACATTTGTGTTAGCTAGCTTCATTTACACTATGGGGAGGCCTTCTCCTCACTTTGAATTGCTAATCACAAGGGGTTCACACGATTCCACATAAACAGAGAAGGGAATCTTGAAGTCTATACCCTAGTAGTTGATAAGGTAATTAGTCAAAATTATCTGCTGCTTTAGATTCATATTCAGTATGGTCCCTAGTAGTATGACTAGGAAATACCATTAGCTTATTCTTTACTCGGTCATCAATATTTTGAGCAATATGATTTCTTGGTGAACATCTCTATAGAAAGCCTACGGTTATCAGAATATAATTTGGAACTGAAGCAGCACAATTTGCAGAGTATCTTGCATTATTGCTATTGTTTACATTTGTTAATATACTGCACTATTGTAATGTTACAGACACCATTGTCCTAAATCAAACATTGGCAGAAAAGTCTGAACAATTTATTAGACATTTTTAGAGATTGTGCTTCGTCAAGGGAAACATCAGCAGGGTTAACCAAAATTGCAGCTAGGGCTGTAGAAATTGTCGGCATAGAAAGTGGTTGTTGGACAAACTTGCGTTAGGAAGGATATTTAGACTTCAGAAATATGCGGAATTGATTCTGGATTTTGACTGGTAAAGAAGATATTGATAGATAAATGGAAGGATGGAAATAGAGATTTGGATCCAGTGAGGGCATCAAAACTATTTTTATGCCCTTGACATGTAATGGGAAACTTCCATAGTTCAAAAGTCTATCTGAATACAGTTTTTGCCCAATTCAAAGTGTCTTTTCTTTTGGTCCACACATTAAATGCGTCATTTCTTTCCAGATTTTGTGACGCTTTATTGCTCAACCTGAGTAACTGTTGCCAACATTAGTGATATATCGTGAACTTATAATGAGGTGTTCTTACTCTTCCACCTTGAAATGCAGGTTCCAAAGGATTGGAGGGTTGATCCTGATTGGTGGGAGAAACCAAAAGAGCCAGAGAGGAGAAGCCACCTTAGGAAGTCTCCTAGTAAGTGGAGTTCCACAGATCCTTAAAAGACCCAGTACCAGTAAGAATTGTAGACTACTTCACCATACAACGAAACGGTGGAAATCATCAAGAAACGCCTGAACCAGCTCAACCAGAACCGGAATCACAGCAAAGCCTGCGCTTTCAGAAGGAAAAGGAGAAGCCCAAAGGAAAAAGGGGCAAAGGTATCGAAGAAGAACCAGAGAGTTCTGGTGCTACTGCTCGGCCTCGTAAGTGAGAAAAAGAGTCCATGCCTAGTGAGAAGACGGAAGCTGAGAAGGGTGAATCTACCAATCGTCAGGTTATGAGTGCGATCCAAGAGCTAAAAAGCGTAATTAACAGGGTAGAGAAAATGATCAGATCGTTGTCCTGCTTCAACCCGATGGACCCAGGCACAGGCATTGCGCACCTAAGCTCGGCCTCAATATTACGATCGCACCGATGTCCTAGGCCCAGTCTCAATGGACTTGGGCACGGCAATCAAGATGATGAACCCAGGCCCCACCTCATGGATCCGACTCTGAGCGCTGAGGAGCCACGCTTGAGTGCCAAGGACCCACATTACCACGAGCGCGAGAACGAGCATTGAAATTTCCATGCCCAAGCGCATGTTTTTTGGTTCAAATACTTAGACATATCTCACAAAATGATTTTTGATTTTTTAAGAGGAAATCATCTTTTTGTATTTAAGTTTCGATTAAAAAATATTTTTCGTTGATTCATTTTGATAACTAAATTTTGACGGGCCTGTTTAATTATTTATTAATTATATAGAAAATTAAGGATTAATTTTAATCTCTAAATAAAAATGACTTTCATTAAACATTTGCATTTAAAAAAAAAAGAAAAAAAGAGAAAGCAAGAAGCAGTCGTTGACTTGACTCTCTAGGAAAAAAAGGGAGAAGAAAAAGAATTGCTATATATATATTCCTTATCTATCGCTTTTTCGACTTTCTTCGAAGTCTACTTCTGGAGCACTTCCGAGAGAACCCGCCAACAACAATTCCATGATCAGGACGAAACAAGCGGTGGGCGGGACTAAAAAGCAAGTGAAAGAAATGGAAAGATCAAAACTTTGGCTTTTTGGGGGAATATATTAGTGAATCATGCACGCAAGTCAGTCTCCATGAATTTATAATATCTTCTGGTCCTGATTTCTCCTGTCTCCACCTAACTCAGAATTCTCATTTTCTTTTTTCTTATTTTTTCTAACTTTATTTTTTCGTGAAGAACAGGAGGGAGGCGACCTGCTCGGCTCTTGGCAGCAAGAGAGAGAGAGGGAGTATTTTGAAAAAGATAAAATAAAAGAGAGCGACCTTCTCCTATTTCTCGGACGATGCAGAGGAGATAGGAGAGAGAGTCTTATATTATTGAAGAGAGAGAGAGAGAGAGAGCAGCCTTCGTTGAAATGGATGGAGAAGACGACAAACAAATAATGAAGAGAGAGGATCCAAAGTTTGAATGGTGGTGGCACCCAACTTCCACACGGCACGACCCGACATTACGTTGACTCGATGGTACGGACTACCTAACATCTTCTTGCGATTGTTTCTAGGCGCACGCGGTCAGGAATAATTCCACGAATGTCGCTGAACCGACCATAGTAAACTCCTTCGCGTTTCTGATTCATCTCCACATTCCTCCTATCTCAACATTCCTCTTCACTTGTCCGACCATTGCTGAGCAATTTTTGGATATCAAATAGACCTCTCCGAAAGGTAATTTTGATGTGACCGATTTTCCCTCTTTTGCAATCGGTTTTGATCGGGGCTAGGCCGGCAGGGTATCAGGCGGCTGCAGAGGCCGTGCGCACCTTCAGAAGGAGAGAGGGAGAGAGGCTGTAGGGATCGCACAGAGAGAGAGCGAATCGAGAGTCAGAAGGCGAGAGGGAGAGGGGCTGGAGAGGGGAGAGTAGCTGGAGGGAGGATCGGACAGAGAGAGAGAGCGCGAACCGAGAAGGCGAGAGAGATTGAGTGAGAGCCGAGAGCCGAGAGCCGAGAGCCGAGAGCCGAGAGTGAGGGCTGAGTGTGAGGGAGAGAGCCTCGGTGGCCATCACGCCTGAACGGCGGCCGACGACCCGCCGCGGGGTCCTTTTTCTCACGCCAAAGCCACGGTAGGTCTCGTTTCGGTTTCATTTCAAAATTTCCGATTTGGGGTTGCTTTGCTGAGGATCCCGGCTCGGACGCGTGCGAGGCGACCGGACGTAGTCTGATTTGTCGAGCTCGCCCCCATCTGCTGTTGCCGAGCCGGGTAGGGACCCCTCGTTCGAACACTCGCCGTGATCTTTTTTGCCCTCCCTCGGCTTAGCCAGCGCCGAGACAACTGTGGCGAGTGCGAACAATCATCACTGTGCTGATATCGGGTCTTGCTGGTCTGTTCTTCGGGGGTCGCAGCCCGAGTTCATTTCTCGAATAAATCGAGCCTATGCGGTCTGTCCTCCTCGGCCATTGTCTGTTACTTGTTTGTTAAAATGCCTGAACGTGGTCTGTTCCGAAGAATATGTTTTTGTCGCTCTTTGCTGTGTGTCCCTATTGTCTCTTCTGAAGAGTTTGGTGGATTATTCTGTCTGGATGGTCGTCGGTAGTGCCGGTGAGGTTGAGCGGCGGCGTTTCTTTAAGAGGGGTTATCACTGTTGAAGTCGTTGTTGACGGGTGAAGGTCGTTGGTGACTGGAGATGCCGTAGGTCGGGCCGAGTAGCGGCTTTGTTTAGGCGGCAGCCGATAATAGCCGGAGACGGAGCTCCGTCAGGGTCGCTTGTTCGTGGCTGTCTCGGAGGAAGACGATGACGAAGTGAAGATGGCCAAAAGCTGGTCGTAGAAGTTGATTGAGTGGGCTGGATTAGGCCTTAGGGAACTGGATGGGTTCAGTTAGATTGAATGGACACAAGGTCTAAATGGGCTTGGTTCAGTTTAATGGGCTTAGAGCTTAGATGAGTGTTTGGTTTTGTTGGACAAAGACTCTTTGTCAAAGAGGGAGGGGCTTGTCATGGGCGCTCATAATTTTGGGCTAGTGTGTTAACATTGGGCTTGGTTTAGTTTTAGAAAGCTTGGGCTTATTAAATTAGTTTTGGGCGGAACTTGATCTGTTGGGGTTGGGCTTAGTCAAATGCTGGAGGAATTGGGCTTAATTCTATGAGTTGAGCCCAATTCGTTTTTTTTATTAATTAAAGCCTTCTAACGTGTAAAGCCCATTTCGTGTCTTTGAGCCCAGATTTGTGTGACCTGCGGCAGCCCATTTTCGGATTAAATATCCTAACGTCACGTGAGGTAGGGGCTTAGGAGAGTTCACGCCTAATCGAGGGTAGTAAGCCCACCTTTCAGGTAATACCTCTAAACCTCCTATTTGTTTTCTTCTTTGGACGGAAAAGCAAGGTCATGACACTCATTTTCCTAAGCAAACCAAATTTCAGAAAATTAGGAAAAAGATTTCCTGGAAAAGATTTTTTGCAAAATAAATTGAGCTTGAAAGTCTATCTCTCTTGCTCGATGAAGTGACTGAGATCATTCTGGTTAGATTGACCAAACATTAGTCATCAATCAATAATAAACATTGACGATAAGAATGCATACAAATTAGGGGTGTAAACGGTTTGGTGCAGTTCGGTTTTTTGGAAAAATCAAACTGAACCGAATCGATAAAGGATGATACCGAATCGAATCGAAATTGTCTTGAACCGAACCGAAAATGCGGTTGAGAATGGTTTTTTGGTTTTTCTATTTTTGCTCGCCTATTGAAACTTAAGTGAAGAAGAGATGATAAACAAGAGAGATTGTTCGATATTTATTGAGAATTCCAGTTTGGTTGGTTCGGTTCTTGACACTCCTCCAAAATATTACAACAAAATGACAGTAATATGCTTGCCAAGGTGCGAAGAGAATATGTTAATGCGGTTCCTTGTGAACATGCTTACATTTGATGTAGTTTTTGGCCCATGCGTGCGTTCGCATTTACGTCGTCAGGTTGGACAATTTTGCCGAGTTTTTCTTCGAATGTTATAAGGAAGGTGTTATTTGAACTCGAATTTGGTGTATTAAAGTTCTATTTCCGTTGCCCGAAGAGCTTCCTGGTGAGTGAGTTCATTTTGGTTGGATTGATCAAACATCAGCCATTCATCAATAATAAACATTAAGGAGCATAAGGCATAGAAAATGTTACAAGGAAACGATAATATGCTTGCCAAGATGTAAAGAGAATGTGATAATCCCCGCGCAAGTGCTGAGCGCATTCATCCGTCCCCTGCTGGCTGTGCGCATTCATAGTGCCTCTTCATCTCTTCCTCATGAATATTTTCGAAGTGACAAGTGACGAACAGAAGATCGTGCGTGTAGGTCTCTGAAGCTGGCCATGGGTTTCCTGGACCCGAAGACATGGTGGCGATTGACGCAAGTCCTAATTGCAGTTGTCGGTTGCCTAATCTTGATGCTTCCGGACAATGGGCACACTCCTACTGAAAAGTTGATTGAGAAGATTGACCGTTGGTTTATGCAAGCTTGCACGGTTTATTTCCTCTATTACTTTTTGTATCCGTTCACTGGGAGTACCATCGAGCCCAATTATGCCAATTTTTACAAATGGTGAGCATTCTAATTCTGTCAGATTGATTGTTTTCGCTACGAAATTGGGGCTTGCTTTATCACCTTTTGAGTGCATTGACTGTTGTTTTAACTGTCTTTGGGATCAATGCTTGCTTTCACAGGTACATTGCGGGGATTTTAGGGGCGGCTCTGTTTCATTTTCCCAGCTTTGAGCCAATAATAGAGGATTTGAGGATGTACTTTTTTTTGTTTATGACAATATTTGTCTTCTCTATTTTATTTTTTACTATCTTCCATATAATATATCTCGTTCTTCGGTGGTGTATCGGTTTTGTATCTCCTGCGGCTGGAACAATACTAAAGCTCGGTACCACTATACAGACTTGTGCGGTCAGTTCTGAGGATCCATTTCTTTTAAGATTATATAGCATTTGCCTTTTCTTGTGGTCTCTGACATAATGCATTTTATGTTGTGTATAGGTTCTAAGCATTGCCTGCTGTGTATTTTATAGTCACTGCGGGAACCGTGCTATTTTGAAGCCAAGGCTGTTTGAGGGAGAATGTTCTGATGGGTTCTCTGTTTGGAAGAAAGGAGAAATAAGCACATTGATCTCGAAACTCGTTTGGATGAATGAGTTTGTGGACGAGATTTGCTCATGTTGGTTTGCTCCGGTTGGGTCTGCTCATGATTATCCCTTCTGGACGAAGTGGCTCATGTTCGGGCAGGTACAGAATGAAGGCTTTTTACTTTGATAATTTGCCATGTACCAACTTAATTGTTATTAATATCTCCTTTTCATCTGTTGCAGGGCGCGGGCTCTTCTGACAAAATTTCTCCTTTATTCTCGTTATGGGCAACCTTTGTAGGCCTTTATATTACCAATTATGTTGTGGGAAGGTCAACAGAGTGAGTGACATTTTGTTAGCTGTCCAATGGGTGGATTTGGTAGGGCGAAAATGGTTTCGGTCCAAATTGCTCCATTTGATTCATATTGATTCATTTTTATGTAAGATAATTTTAGCAACCCATATCTACCCAACCTAGTTCAAACCCATATCTAAACCAATTTGGACATAAAAAAAATTAAACATGAAAAAAATTAGCAAATAATAAATTATTACAAAAATTTGACAAGTCATGCTTGTAAAATACATCTCTTGTGTTTCTCCTAGTGTTAGAAATTTGATCTAATTTTTATTCTCGTAAGTACTAAAAGATTTGAAAATGCTCGTAGATTCGAAAGAGGTACATAAATACTAGCCATTGATCCACTAGATTGCGGCGGTTCTCTGTGGGGTTCGGTGGAGTTTCATAAGCTCTGGCTCAGTTAGTGGTGGAGAAGTAGAGAAGAGAGCTTCGCAAAGCACCAGACGAAGTGTCAATGGAAGAGTGAGGTGCAGAGAATGCCCAGACCAAAAGAGGGACAGGCAGGGTGAGGCGTGAGATTGCACAGTAAGCGAGTGAGATTAAGTGAGAGCAAGAGAGCATAGAATGAGTCATAGAATTGTAAGGGGACATAAAAATCACCGAGATTGAGTGAGGGCAAAAGAGAATGCAAAATAAGTCACAAAATTGCAAGTGGACATAAAAACGACTGAGATTGAGGGCAAAGGAGGTGTAGAATGAGTCGCAGAATTGCAATTGGACATAAAAAAAATGATGTATAATAGATGAGTTATCCATTAAAACCCCCATATAGTTGGGCTTTGTTACTCTTCACATATAACAATCCATTCTTTAAATTTTAGCTAACTAATATTCCATTCAACCCGCTAAATATGACTTAAAAAACCCATTTTGATATCTCTAATATTTGAAACTAACTGAACTTTGGGTCTGTCAGAGAATTATCCTAAGCTTGGACATAGTTTTATGACGGATAATCGTTCATATTCTCGTTCTAGTGCAATGGTTTGCACTTAAGGTGTTTTGATTAGCCAATTAAGAGCAATACCTGAGGAAGTCTGTAGCCTGAAGATGATGGATGATTCGACTATTTGATATTCTTCTTGATGCAGTTGAAAATTACGGCAGTAGAAAAGTACAGTGGTCTTGTGCTAATAGATGCCCTCGTATCTGTTCTGCTCATTTTTGCCTGTCATCATAGTCTTTTTCACCGTTCTGTGGAGGTTGTAACTTACCTGGTTAGAATTTTACAACAAGCAGGTGGGCTCTCAGAGAAGAGCAAGAGAAACCAGAATTTTTGGACATGGTTCCTTGGTATTCTGGGTATACGTTTCCCTCCTCTTTCACCTTTTCTTGTTCTTTTTTGGGGGGATCTTGTAGTATTTTTTCCTCATACAGTAGTTGTGTACTGCAGAACTTCAGCTGATCTTTTAAAGACTCTGTTTGACCTCCTAGTGTCAGTAACCGTCTTTCTTGGCCGCTTTGACATGCGCACGCTGCAGGTAATGTTCCAATTTTCTGAACTCGTTGTGCTTAATTCATGGTGCACTCTATCCATCTTGCAAATATCCCTCTTAATTGTGGTGTTACGTCTCCCTATCTGTCTATCAATCTCTCTAAGAAGATAGTTGACTGTGAAATAATTTCAGGAGATTTTCCTTCGTACTCTTCCCCTGTTGGATCCTAACAAAAGGAAAATTAGGAAACCTATGCATTACAAACACAGCATCAAGTTAAGCTTAGGTTATAGCATCATTTCCGTTATGTTTTTGTCCAACTTAGGCACTTGTTTTAAACTCCAAAAAAAAAAAAAAACCCACAAAAAAGGAAGGCTTTTAGATAGTTTGAAGATTGCATGAGTATGTTGTGGTGGCAATCGATTTAAAGTTGTTACTTGCAAACTTTGATTGTCAATGTTTCTTTTTGATCATTTATTTGCAAAATCTCCATCTTTTCATCAGATCAATCTATTGTCACTATATCGCAAATGAAATCAGTGTTTATCATATGGCAGGTGGCTAGTAAACCTTTAATTTCTTTAATTAAATTAAGCCTTTTGATCCTGCTCAAGTTCCAAAAAACCATGCATATATAGTTAATGCAGTGACTCCATTGTTTCGTCGTTCTAATTCATCAGGCAGCAGTGAACAAGGTCGAAGATGGAGTTAGCCAGGATTTTTTCTATGATCACTTCAAGGACAAGGACAAAGACAAAGATGGCTTTTGGTTTGACTTCATGGCTGATACTGGTGATGGTGGGATATCTTCTTACAGCATTGCACGGCTACTGGCTCAGCCTTCGCTCGATGTGAAGACCAGTGATGAAGAGTTTAAGTTACGACGAGGGAACTTGCTTCTTATTGGGGGCGATCTTGCGTAAGTTAAACACATGTTAATCTATTCACATCGAGACAATTTGCATCAGTTTAAGTACTTTTTTTCTTTTGCTTTCATTTCATTCTGTCTCCGGCATGAAATTCCATATACACATTTTTTGAGAGATGCATTTCTTGATCAGGCAGGGCTGTGTACTGAGCGAAACATGAAAACTTAGTAGGTAGTTGTACAAAAGAATGCGCCGGGGGAGGGGATGAGTCTAACCATTGCTCCATTCAATCTTTTTATGCCTTTGCTCATGAAAGCAGCATGTAGAGTATCGTAATTTAATGATTGATGGTTCTAAAATAGCATTAGATTATTAGTCATAGAAAAGGAATTCGTATTTTTAAACCACCTAAAATCAAATCTATTTAGTTGGTCCAATGCTCATGATAAGTAGCTTGTGTCTATTGAATTTCAAATTTCAACGGACTGGTTTGTTTTGTAAGTTTGACGCTGTGCTGAAGTTTGCTTTGCTCCTCCTCTCAAGCATTTAGCATTAGTCAGAGCTAATAATATGAAACAGTAACCAAACACGTTTTGGCTGCCCAGACGCTGCATTTGGACTTTTTTTGCTTTGTTTTATACGGGGAGAATTATAAAAAAAATTCTAAATCTATTACAATTACGTCAATTCAGTCCAAAATCTATTTTTTTTAGCAAATTCAGTCTTAAATTTTTTCTAATTGTGCAAATTCAATCCATCCTATGAAATTTGGCCGGCCTATACTAATGTGGCCATTAGTCGGAGCCAGTCGTTTGGCAAACAATTTTTTAATTTTTTTCAATTTTCTTTGTAATTTTTTATTTTTCCTTTTCCTTTTTATTTTTCCCTCTCTTCTTCCTCCTTGGCTTCTTCTCCACACAGTGGCCAGTGAGGCTCCAGTGAGGCTTGCTGGCCACGAGCCTCACCAGCCACTGGGTAACGATCATGAAGCCCTTGCCAGTACAAGTCGCGGCCCTTGCCAGCCATTGGTTGTAGAAGAAGCCACGGAGGAATAAGAGAGGAAAAAAAAAAAAAAAAAAAAGTTATTAATTTTTTTAAAATATTAAAAAAAATTGTCGGATAGTCGATTGGTGGCCACATTAGCATCAACTAACCAAATTTTGCTGGATGGACTGAATTTGTACAATTACAAAAGGTTTATGACTGAATTGACTAAAAAAATAGGTTTAGGATCGAATTGGTATATTTGCAATAGATTTATGATATTTTTGGTAATTCTCTAGTTCTATATGTTATTGCATTTAGAATAGCTATTCTAGGGACAATGACACTTGTACGATGCTCATTTTGGTGTTAAAAGTTTTCGTTGACTCACTTAAATGTAAATTGGAGAAAAAACGATAACTTAATTGCCTCAGGTGAAAAATTCCGATCAAATTGATTAAAATTTTTAAAATAATCCAATCAACATGGACGTCCAAAACAACATCATACATCACTTTTTAATTGAGATCGATACTAAAGTAATCACTTTTTTAACAACCACCAACATTGAAGTGATAATTTTTAATAATGATTGACACTTAAATGATACTTATATGATCCATATTTACAGTTTTTTCCACTCAAATAATCACTCATCAAGTTGTCTATGTGACAACGTTTATGGGTTATATGTTAAGTGGGCACACTAGTGAGTCACATAGGATTGAAAAATTAATAAAACATGGCCATTACAGATTTCCGATTATCCCGATAGTATTGATACTTAAGTGATTGGAAAAAAAATTGTTGGCACTGAAGTGAGCACCGTACACAATCTTTGTCATTTCTAGTATCCTTCTCCTAGCTGATCTGCATATACTTTTCTTGAGATTAGGCTTTCAAATATATGTTGCATTCATTGAATTTGAAACTCTCATTAGCCATTTTAGGTATGTGACTTAATTACCTCAGGGTTTGTGTGTCTTGACATATGAAAAGCTGAAGACAAATTTTCACTTTCTCCACCAAATTTTTAACCAATATTCTAATTTTATAAAATTATGAAAAATATATACGTAAATTTGCTTGTCAATATTTGTTATTTTGTGGAAGTTATAAGTGGTTGAAAAAAAACTAGTCAACGTCCCCGCACCGCAAATTTTGAAAAACAAAACAAAACAAAAACACTCCTTATGTTTCTGTCCCATGAAGCAGCCGGTACCCCTTTTTTGCTTTTGGGTGAATATTTGTATCATGAGCGAGGTAGTTAACCTCCGCTTTGAATTCGGTTTACTACATAATAAAATTGGGATTGTGAATCGCAACATTTTTACATAATTAAAAAATTAGTTGGAAATTTGAGTCTCATACTAAATTACACTAGAGGGGACGTAAATGGTTCCAAGCTCCCAATCTCATATAAATATTCTGAAATCAACTAATTGAAGATGTCAACCAAATGAAGAAAGGAAAAAAGAACCACTTAAATGATAAACGTAATTTAGAGTTTTAGTTGATTAATACATATGTGCGAGAGTTTAATCGAAACGATTTACTTCGTATTACCTACGAAGTTAAAGTTCATTCAAAACGAAATCTAGACTGATATGTAGACTACAGTGTATAGAAATTTTCAACAAAGTTCAGTTTTAGATTTACTGTAAGGTAACAGTAAAATACCACCGTACCAATAATAAATCAAAAGATTAGTTTATTCAAAAGTAACATTGATTGATGGCTAGTTCTGCCGGAGGGTCACTTTTCACCATCGTAAGTCCCTCCACAGCGATGTAGTGGATGGTCGGTGTTGACGCGTATGAAGTTGTTGAGATAAGAGACCAAGACAGAGCGAGAAGAGACTTTTCTGATGTTTTATTCCCCTGAATTATCATTTAACAAGAAGTTTAGCGAAACTCACGACCTAATTGAGTCATTTCAAGTCTTTTAGGTGAAAGATGAGTCAGAGGTGGCTAGTTTAATGATTTTATCGAGTTGATTCGCTGTTTCACTCGATGGATAATTTTTCATGCTAGTTGAGGCAATAATCTTTATTAGGGCGCGTTGAAAGCTCTAATGATCTTGTTAGATTGCGGAATGATGTGCAATCGTGTGTATAGTTTGAGCTATTCACGGCAAGAAACAAAGAACAAGAGACAAGGAAATAATGATTTTTGTTGAGTAAGAAATGATTGCAAGGCTAGGCTATGGGACTAGTTCTTAAGCTGAAGTATGTAGCTATCTTTTAGTTGGTTTTCTCTGTATAAAGGGTGAGTTCCTCAGGTGGGCTTGACACAATCGACATGGTACAAGTGGTGTTCTCAAGCGCCTCAAATTGGACTCTTCCCTCATTGCAAACTCTTAACTACTTTGCAAGTGTTTTCAGCCACACATCTTGCCAACTTCACACAAGAGACACTACTAATTTCATGGGCTGTTCTAGAAGGTCAAGGAAAGGGATCACTCTAATACCCTAATTTGATCCCTTTTCGTGATACTTCAAGCATAATTCTCAATGTCTGAAATTTTGCATGCGGTAGCATCTTAGTAAATATGCCCCAACTTTTTCTATAATCTTGCAATATTTAAGCTCAATCTCTCCATTATTCTATACTTCTCGTATGAAATGATATTTGATATCAATATGTTTGGTTCTTTTAATTGGTTATGTTTGTGCTTCTTCATTGTCTTCTGATATTCTCCAAAGTCATAGTGCTTGACTGATGGTCATAGTGGCTACAATGTACATAGCTTCTACGTGGATGGTACTACTAAGTGTTGTTCTTTGGATGCCTAAGAAAACATTCTAGAAATGAGAGTGAATGCCTAGTTGGTAGTACTCTTCCTCTCATCAATTGAATCTGCCCAGTTACTATCCGTGTAGCTTATGAGCTCAGCCATTGCACTTGGCTAATACCAAATGTCATAATTTACAGTTCCTTGTAAGTATTTTAGAATTCTCTTGGTAGCTCCAAAGTGAATTTGACTTGGACTCCACATGAAATGTGATAGTAGACTTGTCGCTTACATGAGGTCCAGTGGTGTAGCAGTGAGATATAGTAGACTAGCAATGAAACTTCTATAGAGAGAAGCATCGGCCTTTTTTGATCCATCTTTTTTTAGTAACTTTTCTTTTGTCATAAGCGGTGTAGTGACATTTTTGCAATAGTTTGTCTTAAATTTCTTCAGGAGATTCTCAACATATTTCTTATGTGAGATGAAAATTCCTTCATCTTGGTCAACTTCGATGATGAGAAAGCATTGCATCAAGCCCAAATCCATCATCTCAAATGTCTTCATTTCTTCTTTACACTCTTGAATCATCTTCTCATTGTTCCATCTATATATGATGTCATCTACATATATAGAGACAACAAGAGTGTCAAAATCCTCTAGGTCTTGATGTAGAGTGTTGGCTCGCTCATACTGCTCCTAAATTGAGTGCTATTCTCATGGTGCTTGTTTTAAGCCATAAAAGGCCCTCTTGAGCTTTAGAACATATTCTTAATCGGCCTTTGACGATAAAGCCTTATAATTCTTTTCGAAGATATTCATTTAGGAATGTTAACTTCACATCTAGTTGGTGGATCTTCCATTGTTTTTGTGCTTCTACAGCTATGAGAGCCCGAATACTACCAAGAGGAGTAGCATGAGTGAAAGTTTTAGTATATTCGATACCTAGTTGCTACAAATATCATTTTGCTATAACTCTTGCCTTATGCTTGTGAATTGATCCATCAGTATTGAGTTTGGTCCTGTAGACCCATTTAATGCCAATGATTTCTATATATTCGAGCAATTGTCAAGCTCCCAAGTTTTATTCTTTTCTAACATCTTGATTTCTTCTTCCATGGTTTTAATCCAAGCTTCTTCTTTGGATGCCTCTTTGTAGTTTTCTGGTTCTAAAGCAGCAAAGTCACTCGTGTCATAAATTCTTCGACGGGATTTTACCCTTGGTGTTAGAGAATTTGAAGTAGATTCTTCTTATGTCACTCTTAGAGAGGATGTTGGAGTTACAACTTAAGTGGTGGACTCCGATGGTTCTATTTCTTCTTGTGTTGTTTGTGATATGTTTGTCAAAGTGACACACTTTTTCTCGATCTTTTCTTCCTCCCAATCCTAGGCAGCATTCTAGTCGAACTTGATGTCTCTGCTGATTATTTGTTTCTTCCTTCTTAGGTTATAGACTTGATATCCTTTTGATTGGTCACTATATCCAAGGGATATTCCTTTTTTTAGTTTTCCGGTTGAGCTTATTGCTCTTTTGAGCAGGAATATGGACGTAGCATATGTAGTTGAATACCTTGTGATGCTTTGCTAAAGGCTTCCATCCACTCAATGCTTCGATTGGAGTTTTATTTTGAACAGCTTTTGTTGGAGATTTGTTTTAGATGTATACTATCGTGTAGATTGCTTCAACCCATAACCAATTAGGAAGACCTTTCTCTCCAATCTTGACATCTCTATAATGGTTTCGTTCTTCCTTTTGGCTATTCCATTTTTTTATGGGGGCAAAATCAGCTATTAGTTGATAGATGTGTACTTTCACCTTCACTGAAGTTCTTGAACTCATTGGAGTTATACTCCGTGTCTCTGTCACTTCTCAAAACTTTGATTCTACGGCTACTTTGATTCAAGATGTGGTCTTAGATTTCTTGAAAATAGAGAATACCTCCAACCTTTCTTGAAGAAAGTAAACCCATGTCATTTTAGTATAATCATCAATGGAGAGAATGAAATATTTATTTTAGTTGGGTGTGGGGGTCCTCATTGAACCACATACATCTATGTGAAACTAGTTACAATGACTTTTTAGCTATCCATGCACCTCTAGATGGGTAGGATTGTTTTTGTTGTTTTCCAAGAAGACACCTTAAGTCTCTCGTCATATATTTACAATGGAGAATTTTGAACCCAGCAAAGATATTTTTATTTTTTTTTGTCGAAAGGCTAGAAAATTTGAAGTGGCCATCTTGGATGCCATAGCTATTAATCATCAACTTGAGCTTTCATAGGTATGTCACTGATGTAATTTCATCGACTAGGAAAGTTCCGATTCTCTATCTTAATTAAGGCAATCACATTTTTATATTTGTCCTAAATAGTACATGTATCTCCTTTGAAGTATAAAGAGTACCCATTTTGTATCATTTGGCCAACCCTGAGTAAATTTTGGACAAGATTGGAGACTAGATTTACGTTATTAATGTATTTTGGGCTTTTATTTGTTTCAATGGTGATAGTGCATTTTGCTAAGGGTCAATAAGGGCCATCAGCTAACCCTCCCCAACCAATTCATTCATCTAAAAAGTTTAGGGTTGAATAAGTATGAATGTAATAGATTTAGAATATTTTGTTACATTTTTTAAAAATAGTGTAATAGCTTTAATTGACATATTTTCGGGAAATAAAAGTTCTTCCACGACATGGACTAATATGGTTCACATGGGTGTGAAGCGGCAGCACATAGTTCTATGAAAGTATCCGGGTTGTTTTATTTCTTCCGTGGGCCCAGATGTGACTAATTTTGTACTTCATTAGAAAAGTCAGATTGACCTCGCAACGATTGATGTCCTTAGATATGACAATCATGACATCCAGGTATCTCCTAGTCCTAGTCTCCTACGAGTTCAAGCATGTAGATGCACCTACTTTCTTGAAAATGTTCACTCATTTCACATCCCACGTGCGTAAACCCGGATCAAGTTTTCGTGAGCATAAGACTCTCCCGCTTGAATTCGTTCACATTTTTCTGCTGAGTTCCTTACAGGTCGTAGGTTAAATTTCCAAGTTTCCCTCATTGCCTAAGGGAGAGAAAAATCATGCATGCATATCAATTTACCGCGTATAATGTTACTCTTTTCAAAATACATGGTTACCCAATTTCATTTGTGAGTTCAACTATGTATCAATGTCAATAGACATAGATTCATTCTTTATCATATGATTGCTACACCCACTATCAATGTATCATGTATCATGTTTCTCATCAATTGCTGCTTGGCCTACATAGAATGTATTGTCTTCACTTTCTTTGTCATCAATCTAGTTGGCTCAATAATTCATTTTGGAGCGAGTCTTTTTCTATGGGCCATACTTTTTACAAGAGTGGTATTGTGGTTTATCCCAAAACCAGCAATCTTTCTCCAAATCATTAATTTTTCTTGTAAAAACTACAAGGTGGATTTTTTTTTTCTTTTTGAGAGTTTTCTCCTCCTCTTCTATTTTTCCATGAATTCCTTCCACTGCTTTTAGATTTATGGGACCGTATGCTTATTTTAGACTAAAAGATGCTTTCAACTGAATCTTCATCTTATGCCATCAGTATTTTTCCATATGTTTTTAGAGAGCCAATTAATTCACTCACTTATAGTCTTTAAATCCAAGTTTCTTCTATAGTGGTGACGATAGGATTGTATTTTGTAGTAAGTGACACCAATAATTTTTCTACAACCCTTTGATCAATGATTTCACCTCCATAGGCTGTCATTAGTCTTCCAAAATGGTTTGATAATTTCTCCTTTGGAATGCTTATATGCCATTCTCAAAGTTTGAAGTTGAATAATACATACCTTTTCTGTGCCCTGGAATTCTTCTTGTAGTATCTCCCATGCATTCTTTGCTATTTTTACTTCTATTATTCTCGATAACACCATTTCTGAGAGTGCTTGTTGAATAACACAAAATGTCTATGCCTCTTTTTGTAGTTGTTCTTTGAGAGCACTTGCACGTTCCCAAGGAGCAGCATAACCTCTTTTCATGATGTCTCGTACATCTTGAGCCACAAAAAAGTAGTCATTAAAATGCTTCAATAATCATAATTATGTCCATCGAAGATAGAAATAGGAAATGAAGATGATGTAGAGTTGACATAGTTTTGATATAGGAAATATAGGTGGGTGATTTTAGTGGATGGTGTTTAGGGCAAACGCCCAAAACTAACCGAATGAGAGGCTCTAATACTACCATAAGATTGTGGAATAGATGTGCAAGTTTGTGTATTGTGTGGGCTATTCACTAGGGGTGGGTGGTTCCAAGGTCAACCCAGATTCCATTTAAAACCTGGCCTATAAGAACAAGTTCTCCAGTTTTTTAAACTTGGAATTTACCCTACATACCTGGGAATTAAAAACGTACCGTATCAATTGGTTCCAAGGCCTACTTAGAAACCGGCCAATTTCTCTTTTATTTGTTTCATTTTTATCTTCCTATTTTTTGTTTTATTTTTAATTAAGCAAAATGAAAGTGAATGCAACAAGAAAAATCCCCATTTGTTAATAGCAACAATCCATTAAAGATGGGCACAAAATAAAATAAACAATAAAAAGTCAAAACATGTCACACAAAACCTAGATTATAGAACTTCAGTCCTCAGTCATCCATGAAAATTACTTCAAATTCTTACCACCTAAAATAAAAAGAAACAACAAGCATGTTAATCACTTAAAAGTAGTTTTAAATTAAAATTATTATTAATTAAACTAAAACAATTATTAGAAAACCTCACCATATATATTCATTCTACTTTAACTCGTAAACTCTACTTACCGATAATAATCTCCTCATTAGGACAATCCATATCTATAAAGCGAGGCATCATTTGTTAATGTTAGCAAGAATAAAAAGAGAATTTAGGGTTAACTCAGCTCTAGTTCTAGGTTCTAGGTTCTTGACTTCTAGTTCAAGGTTCTCAATACGGTTCTCACCCAGGAAACGGAAACCAAACCACATAGTACTGGTTCCACTTTTTTGAGGACTGGTAAACACAACCGCGACAACCTGGTTCCAGACTAATTCCTATGATTGGTTTGATTCAGCTTCTGGTTCTATCTTAAATCCATGCTCACCCCTAGTATTCATGGTAAATAATGAAGAACAAGAGACACGGAAATAATATGACTTCTATTGAATGATAAATGGTTACCGGGATTGGTCAAAGCTCAAGTATATAGCTATCTTTAAGTTGGTTTCTTCTTTACAAAGCATGAGCTCCTCAAGTCTATTTAAAGGCTTGACACAACCGACATAGTACAAGTAGTGTTCTCAAGCGCTTCGAGGTGGACTCTTCCCTCGTTGCAATCTCTAATTACTTCGCAAGTCTTTTCAGCCAGACATCTTACCTATTTCATGCAAGAGACGATGCTAGAATTTTATGGCCTGTTCTAGAATGTCAAGGAAATGGATCACCCTTTAAAAATCTCGAGGATTTTTGTAGACATTTCTAATTGAGGAGTCTTGGCTTTATGGCTGGAAAGCCAACCATGCCTTTATATTATCTGTCAAAATTGTAAGTTCAGACTAGTCTGCTTTCACTTGTTTTCTTTTCACTTCGGTTGTGTTGAACATTACATCTTTTTATTGGATCACATTTGTTACTGAGTACGAAAGGAGGTGTCAGTTGGTTTGATATAAAAGAAGCATGGTGGACAGAGAATTAGGCATCATTTGCTTGTATAAGTACATCGTTTCAGGATCTGTTCATTCTCTCACTCAAAAAAATATTGTGCTTTTTTTTTTTGTAGATATCCAAATCCGTCCTCATACACTTACAAAAACAGGTTCTTTCGTCCTTTTAAGTATGCTCTTCAGCCTCCAACTGGGTACAAATCACAGCAGATCCCTTCGAAGAAGCCTATTTGGTCTAAATTCCCTGAGCTAGAGAACTATGATGGGCCCCAGGCTTTCATAATTCCTGGAAATCATGGTCAGTTTTGGTTTTCATCCTGAACCTTACTTAAGTTATTTGTTTGGCTCTTGGAGATCACCTTGTATTATTTATGAAACTGATATTATTGCATTGCTGTGCCCATGTCCTTATTTGTTTTTCTTGTTAGAAGTTTCTAAATCAGTGGTTTTGTCCACATGCAAGGGCTAACTCATCAAATCCTCTGTTTATGGGGTTTTACAGATTGGTTTGATGGACTTCGTACTTTCATGAAGTACATATGTTACAAAAATTGGTTAGGTGGGTGGCTTATGCCTCAAAAAAAGAGTTATTTTGCTTTGCAACTCCCAAAAAATTGGTGGGTATTTGGCCTTGATCTGGCACTCCATCACGATATTGATGCAGACCAATTTATATTCTTCTCAGAGCTGGTAGAGAAGGTACTTCCTTAATTTTTCGTTGCAGTCTTTGACGAACTTCGATAGAGGATGCAGAAAAAAGAAGAAGGATGATGGAATTTCTTGAGCTGAGGGATCCAGCATAGGACACGTAGCTGATATGTGGTTGAGTTGTTTACTGCTGGACATGTATTTTTCTGCTAACGATTTGCTGAGAGGGGATCGTAGTCGAGAGGATCATAGTCTTATGAACTATGAACCTTATGGGAATGGTGTGCGTTGAAACATGATAACCTAATTGTGTCTTCAACTGAATCAAAACTCATATATTATCAGAATTTGTTTCATACCTGTACTACTTCTAGCAACTTATATGTTCCACAATAGATTATGGTGTTTCATTCCTGTTTCTAGTACCTCCAAATGCACCTTATAATCACTATAATAAAAAATGAAACTTTTTCTAAGGGACTAGAGCTAGTCGAAAAACTTATATATCGTAATATGATTTCTACAGTTAGTCTCTTGATTCAGTGAGTCTAACTCCACATTCAATGCAGGTTGGGGTTGAAGACTCCGTGATCATACTTACGCATGAACCTAACTGGCTTCTTGATTGGTACGAGGATAATACTGGAAAGAAAGTCTCTGGAAAGAATGTCTCACGTTTAATACGTGATTATCTGAAGGAGAGATGTAAACTTCGAATTGCTGGGGACTTGCATCATTATATGCACCATTCATGTGTAACTTCTAATGGGCCAGGTTGTGTGCAACATCTTCTTGTGAATGGTTGTGGTGGGGCATTTTTGCATCCAACCCATGTATTTAGCAACTTCGAGAAATATTGTGGAGCTACTTACGAGACCAAGGCTTATCCATCTTTTGAGGATTCTAAAAGGGTATATGACAAGACAGAGTCTAGCTCCTTTGATCAAATTAGTTTTGAGCAGTAGTGCAAAATCTTACTTTTATCTTGTTACATCGCAGATTGCTTTTCAAAATGTCTCGAAGTTTCGGAAGAAAAACTTGCAATTTGATGTTATCGGTGGTACTATCTACTTCGTATTGGCTTTTTCTATGTTCCCACAAGTGAGTATTGCTTTAGCCAATGTGATTATTGCGTTCAGATGCTTTGTAGACTGGTATCGTGTCACCTAGCACTTAGTGTATCCCTTATTAATTAATTGCGTCCAAGCAGGACGTTTTGATTTTGCTCAACTCTTCCTTGTGAATCTCTTTTAAGGATTTTAGTCCTCATGAGAAAGTTCCAGTTCTTCTGCTTGTGCTTTAGATGGTAGCACCAACAAATAGCATGGACCCTACTTTACCCTGCTGCTTATGGTTATTATGTCGATATGTTTGAGCGGCTGGCTTATACGTAGGCTTCCTTCGCAGTGTAAACTCAATCACATGTTACAAGATGACTCCGTTTCTGGTCTTTTAAGGAGCTTTAATGTCACTGTATGGGCTGCTTTCAAGTACTTGCTAGAACAGTCTTATGTGTCTCTAGCATGTGCTTTGCTATTGCTGACTGCTTCAATCCTCTTCGTACCATCAATACGGCCGTGGAAGCAACGAGTGATAATTGGTGTAGTTCATGCTTCTGTGCACTTGACTGCTGCACTATTTCTTATGATACTGATGGAATTGGCTGTAGAGACCTACACTGGGCCTATACTTTCGCCAACTTCAGGTTAGTCTTCGTATTTTCTGCTGTATGTGTACTTCTGTGGCAATCTTGTCATATTTACATGCTTTTAAAGATGGAATGACTCGGATGTCGATTTCCATAGATCACTAGGTGCTTGATTTGATCCTCTGCTTTCACATAAAGAAGAAGGGAGCGTCTCCAGTGGAAAACTAATGTTCTATCAATGAACATAACTCTATTAATTTTCCTCTTGTAGACACTGCCTTTTTCTTGAGTTTGTGTCATGTCCTTGTGTTGGCTAAGCAAGCATTCACACAAACGTCTGAAATGCTGACCTAGATTTATATCTTAGGTTGTGACAGATCATACGAGTGGACATTCGGTCTTTATTCTGCTTGCACTGAATTTATCAAGTCCGCTTTTGATTGCCTGGAGGTTTGTATCCTTTCCATTTTTCCAGGGTGCCGTTTTTCATATATGGGTATCTCATGTTGCATTATTTTTCCTACAGTATAATATTTTTTTTTGTATTGAATTGCTAGGTCATGGCTGTATCACGGAAAAACATTTGCCAGAGGGGAATGGAATCAATGTCGCATGGCAGTGCTGCAATATATTATGCTTCTGTGTTACACTATTTCTGGGTCATTTCCAATCCTGTTGTCTCTCTAGTTTTTGGAAGCTATTTATACGTTTGCGTTAAGTGGCTTCATTTACACTATGACGAGGCCTTCTCCTCACTTCGAATTGCTGATTACAAGGGGTTTACACGATTCCACATAAACAAGAAAGGTGATCTTGAAGTCTATACCCTGGTAGTTGATAAGGTAACTCGTCAGAACTATCTGCAGCTTTAGTTACATAGACAGTACGCTCCCTAGTGGTATGAAATACCATTAGTTTATTCTTTACTCTGTCATCCATATTTTTAGCAATATGATTTCTTTGTGAGCATTTCTACTGAAAGCCTGAGGTCCATTTGAAATTGAAGCAGCGCGATTTTTCCAGGTGTCTTGCGTTGCTATTGTTTATTTATATTGCACTTTGTTTTTATATAACGTACACCATTGTCTTAAATTAAGCACTGGCAGAAAATTTTGAAGATTTTCTGTTGCTTAATGGCTTCCCTACCAGTATCTTCTCTACTTGTAATTATGTAAAGTACTTATAGCTAATTAAGGACAAGTCGAGGCTTTTATCTTTGTTTCTGATTATTGGACAATTCTAAGATGGTGCTTCTTCAAGGAAACATGAGAAAGAAAGAAAAGGTTCTAAGAGTTTAACTTAGTGCATTATGCTGCGAAGTGGTCTCATGTGCTGGGTTCTTGGAGACGAATACTTGCTTCTATGCGGATTCGGTCTCATGGCTTTTTAAATATATATGGAAGAGTTTTGACTTAAGTGCATCGTCATGGGAAGGGGTCAGCACCCAGGTGTTGTGAGACCAGTCTGCTTCATTGATAAGGTCTGTCAATTAGATGTTGCTCCCTATCGAATGCTAAAAAAATGGAGAGCAGATATGATACCCTGTATGCCTCCAAAAAGAGGGATGTAATTTTGGATTCTGCTGTAAAAACCTTAGACCGGCAGAATGTGTTGGTGATATAATAATTATTGAGCATTATCTGTGAGAAACTTTCGTGTTCTACAATTGATTATTTCCCAGTTACTAATTGCACACTAGGGCTAGAAATTATTGGCATGGTGAGTGGTTGTAAGACTAACTTGCATTAAATGCCATACAGTCGATTTTGGATTTTTGACTAGTACAGAAACTGTCCATATGGGAAGATAAAAGGAAGAATGATAACAGAGATTTGGATCCAGTAAGTTCATCAATACCGTCTGTATGCCCTTGACATGTAATGGTTAATTTCCATGGTTCAAAAGTCAATCTGAATACAGTTTTTGCCCAATTCAAAGTATCTTTTCTTTGGTCCAAGCATCAAATGCACCATTTCTTTCCTGATTTTATGACGCTTTCCTGCTTAATTGTGCAACTGTTACCGACAGCAGTGACTTAATCTTTGCATACCAAAGCTTGAGCTTGTTATGAGGTTTTCTTATTCTTTCACCTGGAAATGCAGGTTCCAGAGACGTGGAAGCTGGATCCTCAATGGAAGAACGAGGAAGACAATCAGCCAGAGAGGAGCAGCCACCTTAAGGATTTTCCTAGTAAGTGGAGTTCCGCAGATCCCTCAAAGGACCCAGTAAAAACAGTAAGAATTGTAGACAAATTTGTCATACACCGGAATGGTGAAAATCAGCCAGAAGCAGAAGCGGAACCAGAATTGGAACCAGAACCAGAACCAGAGTGAAGCCTGTACTCTGAGAGTGAAATAATCGAAGAAGAACCAGACAGTTCTGAAGGCTCGTGGGGAGCCTAGTGAGAAGAAGGAAGTGGAGAAGCGTGAATCTACCAATCGTCATGTTATGAGCGCGATCCCAGGAGCTAAAATAGGGAATTAACAAGGTGGAGAAAATGATTCGATCGTTGTCCTGCTTCAGCCTTGACAACCATTATCATGATCGCTCTTAAAATGATTCCTCATGTTAAGTCTGATGACCCCTTGTTTCTTCTTGTTATGAACTGCTTTTGCGTTTCTTTGGAATGACCGGGAGATGGAGTAAATGAATACTTCTGATGTTCATTGTTTTCCTCTGTTTGTTATTATTTATTGCTTTTGATTTCGACACAAAGGCAGAGAAAAATATGCAATTGCGTTGGGAAAGAGATAGAAACAGATTGGGAGAGTTGATATAGATGAAATACAGCATAAGTATAGTCCGAGTGCCAAAAGTTACAAAAGGTACACTTAAGTGCCATTTTTCAAAACAAATAGATTACTTCAGTGCCAAGTTGTCGGAACCCTACCGGAAATCCTACGTGGTAATTTTTTATTAATTTTCTTGTCTACGTGGCTCGCTGGAAACTGAGTCGGCGAAAAATCAACCAAAATGACGTCGTTTGGCGCGACGTGAATTTTTAAAATTATTAATTAAATAATACAAAATAATTATAAAATATATTATTATTATTATAAAATTGATTATCCCCCTCCGCCTTTTTTTTTTTTTTTTTTTTAATAAAATCAATTTTAAAAAAAATCAGTCGACTTGGCAATTTTTTTTTGGTTAAAATTGCCACGTGGATTTTTTTTTTTTTGAAAAAAATGCTTTGTCAACAAATGAAGTCGCCGCAAAATGGACACATGACAGTTTGGCCGGAATTTTTCGCCTTAACGATCCATTTTACTTCGATTTTGACACTTAAGTATACATTTTGTAAGTCTTAGCACTTAAGTATCCCCGTGTCAAGTTTTGACACTCTAAAGGTCCGTAACTCGATGAAATACAGATAAGGCGAGATGTTAATCAATCAGTAGATGTAGGATATTTGATTAGCAGGAGGCGCCAGTTGTGTATAGAATCTCAACTATCATTTTGCTCTGACCAAAAAAAAAAAAATCGTTTTGCGAAAGGTGGTACTCAAAAGATTGATCCGCTAAAAGTAGTAATATTCTTATAATATTTTGCAGGCCTCTACAAACCTAGTCTTCTTTTTTTTTTTTTGAATTTTGTTGAACTCAAGTTAGGTTCTAATAGCTAGTATTAGTGTTTTGAGTCGTAGAAAGCACCTTAGAGTAGGAAAAATTATCCAAAATGTCATCAACCTTACGGCAGCTAATTATATCATAAACTTTTCAATTTAATTCTAAAATTTTCGATAATTTATCAATTTAATCCTTAACTTTTCATTTATGCCAATTTAGTTTTAAACATTTTGATGATTTGCCAATTTTAATTTTAAGCCTTTTAACGTTTTGCTAATTTAATCATTATGGATAATTTTGACTAGAAATTGTGATTTAGTTAATGCTAATCGTCCTATGTGATACGATTGGTGGTCTACAATTTGTTTTTTTTCCTTCTCTTTTCTTTTTGTTTCTTTCTTTCTTTTTCTCCTCCACCAGCTATCAACAAAAATCAGTGATGTCCATTGGAGGAAAAAAAGAAAAAGAAAAGAAAAGGAAAAGGAAAGAAAGAAAGAAAGAAATTCATAAAATTCATAAAAAAAAAAAGTTCAAAAATTGTCTATGGCACCGCGTGAGCGATTTTTAACCAAATATTAGCCGGAATGACCAAATTGACAATAAAAGGTTTATAATTAAACTAGTAAATTACAAATTGACATAATTGAAAATTTTAAGATTGAATGGCGTCATAAAATAGGTTTAGGAAATTTTAGACAATTTTCTTGAAAAAAAAAAAAAAATAGCAGTATTTTCTCTTTTGTGCAAGCACCCAGAAGAGTGAAATAGCTTGCTAAAGCATAATGGGTCAATTAAAAAAAAAAACCCCAAATTTTAGGTCTAGTCCAAATATACCTCGAACTTTTTTTGTCTCAAGAAAAATCCCAAACTTTAGGTTCAGTCCCAAATCTGCCCCGAATTTTTCTTTTGTTTCAGAAAAAATCCTAAACTTTAATTTTAGTCCCAAATCTATCCCAAATTTTGTTTTGTCTAAAAAAAAGAGTCAATATCATGAAAAATCCCAAATTTGTACACATATGACAAATTTACCCAAAATTAATTTTTTGACCACCAAAACAAATTACCATCTATTAGTTTCCGTTAAATTTATTGTCAAATTGTTAAATTAAATAACACGTTGCAATTGACGAGTATACTAATTTGGGGTTTTACCCACCGTTTGTACTAAAAATCACTAATTTTTTATCTATTCTCAAATATACCCCATGATCCAGTTCCAACTTAACATGGCATTTCTACATAGATAATAAATACACATAAGCAAGATGTCATAGAAAATTATTTTCAAAATAAAACCATTTTAGGACATAAAAAATTAGGGATTACTAATATGGCTTTTAGACAGAGGCTAACGAGGGCAAATTTAGGATTAGAGTAAAATTTGATAATTTTCTTTTTGATAAAAAAAAATTGGGATAGATTTGGAAATAGACTAAAAGTTTGAGGTTTTTTCTGAGACAAAAAAAAAGTTTGGGACAAATTTAGAACTAAACCTAAAGTTTGGGGTTTTTTCTGAGACAAAGAAAAGTTCCGAGCAGATTTGGGACTAAACATAAAGTTTGGGATTTTTCTTAAGACAAAAAAAAGTTCGGGATATATTTGGGACTAGATCTAAAGTTTGGGGTATTTTTTGGAATTGACCCAAAGCATAAGCCACCCAGGTTGACTGTGAACGTGCAGTTTCTAGGTCTTTATGTACCGTGGATCCTTTGACTTGGAGAAGACTTCCAACGGCTAGGAAAAAGCTTGAAAAATTATTTAAAGGGTTCAAGGATAGTTGGCGAAGGTGGCGGAAATTTAAAACTTCTATTCCCTTTGTCTTTGAATACTCTCGTCCTCTGAACTGTGACATGCTGCTTGTATTTTGATTTGTATTCTCTATAGGGGTTATCGGTATTGTAATCTAGAAGGAGAGAGTTTATAGATGGAGGAGGTGCTTCTCGTACATAAAGTTATCTACTAACTTTCGAATGAAGGCAATATCTTCTAAGATCTATAATCTTTTGTAAATATTAGTAGATTCCAGTTTGATTCGTGATGGAAAGTGGAGTGGGTCAAATGGATTTACTAAAGCACTATATATTTATTTACGAATATTTCTATCTTTTCATCATTATTTGTTAGATAGAAACATTTGCATACACTCAAATGTTTTCATTATATAGAAAAACATTTGCATCTGCAGGCTTTCACTTGTTTCTCTCCGCTGTTTCAGTCGTTCCTCTCTCTCTCGGTTGGCGCATTCATCTGTCTCTTAATTTCTTGGTCATCAAAATTTTCGAAGTGACAAGCGGTGAACAGAGGATCGTGAGTGTGGATCTGACAATGTGGCGAATGATTACTTTTCTGTAGCGGCATTTGATGCCCATCATAATTGTAGTTCTCGGTTGCCAAATCTTTATATCTCCGGATAATGGAAATACTCTTACTGAGAAGTTCGGTAAGAAGATCGAACAGTGGTCTATGCAAGCTTGCCTGCTTGGTTTCTTCTATTACTTTACGTCTCCGTTCTCTGGGAAAGACATCAAGCACGATTACGGGAATTTTAGCGGATGGTGAGCATTCTGATCTATCGTTAGTGGAGTTATGGTTTTTGCAATGAGATGGGGGCTTGCTTTGTAATCTTTTGAGTGCATTGAGAGTTGTTTTGAACTGTCTTTGGGAACAATGCTTATTTTCACAGGTACGTTGCGTGGATTTTAGGGGCGACTCTGTATCATTTTCCCAGTTTTGCGGATTTGAAGATGAATTTTTTTTTTAATATATTTGACAGTATCTGTCTCCTCTATTTTAGTTCTTGTTGTCTTCCATATAATGTATCTTGGTCTTTGGTTTATCGGAGTTCTATCTCCTCCTGCTGGAAGAAGACGAGAGCTCTGGACCACTACAGAATTGTGTGGTTAGTTCTGAGAATCCATGTCTTTTATGACTATGCAGCATTTGGCTTTCCCTGTGGTTTTTAACATAATGCATCTCATGTTATGTATAGGTTCTAAGCATTGCCTGCTGTGTATTTTATAGTCACTGCGGGAACCGGCCGTTTTTAAGAAAATGTTCTAATGGGTTCTCTGTTTGTAGGAAAGAAGAGAGATGCGTGTTGATCTGCAAAATCGTTTGGATGAATGAGTTTAAGGATGAGATTTGCTCATGTTGGTTTGGTCCGGTTGGGTCTGCTAATGATTATCCCCACTGGACGAAGTTGTTCATGTTCAGGCAGGTACAGAATGAAGGCTTTTGTCCGTTGATAATTTGCCATACGCCAACTCAATTGTTATTGAGATCTCGTTTTTGTTCATTGCAGGGCGCGGGCTCCTCTAATGAAAATTCTCCTTTATACTCCTTGTGGGCAACCTTTGTAGGTCTTCATATTGCCAATTATGTTGTGGGAATGTCAACATGGTGAATGACATTTCGTTAGTATTGGATAGACAAGTAAATCGGGTCGGATTTCGGGTAGATCAAAAAGAGGTTTGTTCAAATTGATTCATTTAACCCAAATTGATCTACCTTTTATATAATACAATTTTAGTGACTTACGCCTTACTAAACCTAACTTGGACCCCATCTCCAAATATATTTGGGCTTCAGTTAATAGCAATTTTTTGCCCCTCAAATATGGAAAGCAGCACACCTAAAAAAACTAACCAATTAAAAAATAAATGTAAAAAGATATTAGAAAATAAGAAGTTACTAAAAAATTTGACAAATCAAGTTATTAAAAGACATCTCTTATTATTTCTCCTAAAACTAGAAATTTGATCTAATTTCTATTCTCGTAAGCACTAAAAGATTTGAAAATACTCAAAAGAATTGAAATAGGGAAATTAAATACTGGCCAAAGTTCTATTAGGTTGCGGTGGTTCTTCTGAGATTTGGGGATTTAATTGAGCTTTGACTCTATTAGGGGTGGACAAGTGAAGGAGAGAGCTCTAAAGAGCAGGGAAGGTGGTGCAAGAGCACGAGATGAACAAGCGAGAGATCGAGGGAGTGAGTGAGAGAGACACCAGAATAGCAAATAGACATCAACAGTTTCTAATAGATGAAACTCATATCTAGTTGGGCTCTTCTACTCTAAACCCATGACGAACCAATTATCAAACTAGAACTAATCCATATACAATCCTGCCCACTAAATATAAATTAAAAAGTGAGTCTTTGACTCATTTCAACACCTGAATTTGAATAACTAGCAGAACTTTGCCCCCTCGTGTTGGACATGGTTTCGTGATGGATACTCAGTTCATGTTCTTCTTCTACTGCAAAGTTCACACTTCAGGTGTTTTGATCGCCAATTAAGAGCCATGCCTGAGGAAGTCGGTAGTCTAAATATGATGGATGATTCAACTGTTTTATAGAGTTGTTCTTTATGATAATGCAGTTGAAAATTAAGGCAGTAGAAAAGTATGGTGGTCTTGTACTAATAGAAGCCCTCGTATCTTTTTAGCTCACATTTTGCCTGTCATCATAATCTTCTTCACCATTCTGTGGTGGTTGCAACTTAGTTCGTTTATGAATAGCAGGTCGGTTTTCACCCTCCATCAGCTCAAGGATGTGAAAAGGTCACGAACGAGCAAATGATACCGGAGTTTAAGGAGATGGTTCCTTGGTATTCTGGGTATACTGTTTCCCTCCTCTTTTGCCTTTTCTTGCCCTTTTTTTGGGGGATGTCACAAAATTTTCCTCATACAGTCGTTGTTTACTACAGAACCTCAGCTGATCTTTATAAGACGGGGTTTAACCTCCTAGTGTCAGTAAACATCTTTCTTGGCCGCTTTGACCTGCGCATGATGCAGGTAAAGTTCCGTTTTTATAAACTTGATGTGCCTTATGTATGAGGGCCCCATCTCTCCTGTAAATCTCCCTCTTAATTCTATCTGTATATCACTGTCTCTAAGAAGATAGTTGACATGTGAAATAATTTCAGTAGATTTTCCATCACACTCTTTCCTTGTTGGGTCCTAACAAAAGGAAGATCCTGAAACCTATGAATTACTAACACAGCCTCTAATTCTGCTGCTGATAGTTGGCAATTAGATGAGTACATCGTGCTGGCAATCAATTCAAAGTTTCCAAGAATTTTGATTCAGTGTTTCTTTTCAATCATCTTATTTATCAAATCAATTTATTATCACTACATCACTAATAAAATCAATGTTTATAATACGAAAGATGGTTAACAAACTGTTATTTTCTCTAATTAATTAAGCATTTTGGTCTCATTTAAGTACAAAAACCATCTGTACATAGTCAATGCAGCTGCTGCATCGTTTCTTCTTTCTAATTCATCAGGCAGCAATGAGCAATGTCAAAGATGGAAGTGAGCTGGATCTTTTGTATGATCACTTCAGGGTTCAAGAAGACTTTTGGTTTGATTTCATGGCTGATACTGGTGATGGTGGGCACTCTTCTTACCGCACTGCACGGCTACTGGCTCAGCCTTCACTAATTGCGAAGAACAGTAATTTACAGCTTCCCTTATCAGTTGGGGACCATTCCTAAAACGAGGGAACTTGCTTCTTATAGGGGGCGGTCTTGCGTAAGTCAATCACATGTTCTTCTATTCTACAAGTTTACATCAGTTTAAGTTGTTTTCCTGCTATTGTTTATTCAATCTCCTGCATGAACTAGAATATCATGATTTAATGATCGACAGTTCTTAAATAGCACTAGACGATTAGTCACAGAAAAAGGTATCTGTATTTTGAACCACTTTAAATCAAATCTATATTTTCTTTTCAATCATCTTATTTATCAAATCAATTTATTATCACTACATCACTAATAAAATCAATGTTTATAATACGAAAGATGGTTAACAAACTGTTATTTTCTCTAATTAATTAAGCATTTTGGTCTCATTTAAGTACAAAAACCATCTGTACATAGTCAATGCAGCTGCTGCATCGTTTCTTCTTTCTAATTCATCAGGCAGCAATGAGCAATGTCAAAGATGGAAGTGAGCTGGATCTTTTGTATGATCACTTCAGGGTTCAAGAAGACTTTTGGTTTGATTTCATGGCTGATACTGGTGATGGTGGGCACTCTTCTTACCGCACTGCACGGCTACTGGCTCAGCCTTCACTAATTGCGAAGAACAGTAATTTACAGCTTCCCTTATCAGTTGGGGACCATTCCTAAAACGAGGGAACTTGCTTCTTATAGGGGGCGGTCTTGCGTAAGTCAATCACATGTTCTTCTATTCTACAAGTTTACATCAGTTTAAGTTGTTTTCCTGCTATTGTTTATTCAATCTCCTGCATGAACTAGAATATCATGATTTAATGATCGACAGTTCTTAAATAGCACTAGACGATTAGTCACAGAAAAAGGTATCTGTATTTTGAACCACTTTAAATCAAATCTATATATAGTGGGTCCGACGCTCATGGTAAGTAGTTCTTGTCTATCAGATTGCAGATTTTAATGACTTTGTTTGTTTTGTAAGTTTGACGCTCCGCTGAACCTTGCTTTGCTCTTCCTCTCAAGCATTAAGCATTAGTCGATGCTAATGATATGTAACAGTGCCCAACCTCTCGGTTGGCTAAATGTTGCATTTGAACCTTTTCTCGTCTGTTTTGATGTTATTCTGTCTAGGCTGACTGGTCTTGATTTACTTCTATTAAGGCAGAGCATTTGCTTGACTTGCCTTTATCGTACCATTAAGATTTTAGATATATGTTGTGCTCATCGAATTTGAAATTGTCATTGGCCATTTCGAATATGTGCCTCAATTACTTCGGGGCTGGTTTGTTTTGTGCCGAAAGCAATTTTTACTTTCCCACCGGAATTTAAAATTTTTGAAATTTTAAAAAATATGACAAATATATATATGTGTGTGTGTGTGTGTGAATGTACGTATTTGTATTTATTATTTGGGTTAATACAACAAAAATCTCTAAATTATATCAACCATGACAAACATATCCCGAACTTTTTTTTGCATCACTAAAAACTCTAAACTTGCCCGTTATGACACAAATAACCTTTTTTTTTTTTTGTGTCATAAAAAATTATGTTTGATACTAGTGTGAAAAATATACAGTAAATGGAACTGAATAGATGGTAAACTTAGATTTTTTGTAACACAAAAAGTTAGATGTATTTGTGTTACAGTGAGCAAATTTGGGGTTTTTGATGATACAATTTTTTTTTGGGTAATTGTGCCACATTGGACATAGTTTAGATTCTTTCGGTATTTGCCCTTACTATATTGTGGAAGTTTCAAGTGGTTAACAACCAAAAAAAGGGAAATGACATTAATAGATCTTAAATTTTGATCTAACTTGTAACAACAATGTCATCATTGGACTTTTAATTTATTCTATCTAGTACTTGATTAATTTTTAAATGTTCAATTTAGTCCTTAAACCTTTGAATTGGCTCAATCTAATCCCTCACAAATCAAATAAGTCCTTTTGTTCTGTTCACAAGATTTCATAATTACGCTATTAGATTTAATATTATCATTTTGTTTTAATCCATTTCCTGAATCTACAAAAAGGAAATGTTATTTTTTATTGCTTTTTTAAATCTTTTAATTCTTTATAAATCTGGCGATAGTTTTAATTAAATATATTTTAACTCGTGATTACTATAGTAGGAATAGTAGAGCGGAGTTATATTGAGTTGATATTACTGCTATTTTAAGAAAGAGTTATTCATGTGTACCTCCAGATTACATTTTATTGGATGACATTTTACTTGCATCATTATATGCGTCATTCATGTGTACCTCCAAATGGTCCAGTACATGTGCAACATCAACTTGTGAATGGTTGTGGTGGAGCATCTTTACATCCAACCCATGTATTTGGCAACTTCAAGGAGTATTGTGGGGCTACTTGCAAGATCTAGGCTTCTTATCCGTCTATTAAATATTCAAAATGGGTATATGACAAGACGGTGTCTAGCTCTTTTGATCAATTAGTTTCGAGCTGCAGTGCAAAATCTTACTTTTATCTGGTTACTTTGCAGCTTGCTTTAAGGAATATCTTCAAGTTTCGGGAGAAAAACCGGAGATTCGATATTATTGGTGGTATTATCTACTTCGCACTGGCCTTTTCTATGTTCCCACAAGTGAGTATTCCCTTCACTGAATGTAATTTTTGCATTCAAATTCTTGGTGGAGTGATATCATGTCACTTAGCATATCCCTTATTTATTAATCCAATCCCTCAGTAGCAGGACGTTTTCATTTTACTCAACTCGTCCTTGTGAATCCCTTTAAAGCATTCAAAGTTCCAATGAGATAGTTCCCGTTCTGCTACTTGTACTTTAGATGGTAGGTCAAACAAATAGCATGGAGCCTATTTATCCTGCCGCTTGTTGCTTATTTTGTTGACATGTTTGAGCAATTGGCTTATGCTTGGGCTTCCTTCGCAGTGTAACCTCAGTTGCATTTTACCAGATTACTCCATTTCTGGTCATTTGAGGATCGTTTTTGTCAATGTACGGGCTGCTTTCAAGTACTTGCTGGTACAGTCTCTTGCATCGCTAGCAGATGCTTTGCTATTGCTCATTGCATTAATTGCATTTACACCAAAATTGTCGGTGAAGAAATGGGTGATGATGGGTGGACTTCATGTTTCAGCGCACTTGACTGCTGCTCAAATGCTTTTGCTACTGATGGAATTTGGTATAGAGGCCTGCATCAGGCATAAACTTTTGGAGTCTTCATGCTTTCTGCTGAATGTGTATTTCTTTGGCAATGCTGTCATAAATACATACTTTTGAAGGTGGCATGACTCAGATGTTGGTTTTGCATGGATCACTGGGTGCTTGATTTGATAGTCTGCTTTCACACAATGGAGAAGTGAGCATCTCTGATGTTGGATTGATGAATATGACTTCATTAATTTTCCTATTGTGGCTCATCAGACATTTCCTTTTTCTTGAGATTGGGTGTCATGTCGTGTTAGCTAAGTAAGCATTCACGAGTGTCTGAGATGCTGACGTAGATTTGTATCTTAGGTTATCAAACATTGTACCAGTGGTATAGAACAGTAAAGCATGAGTACTTTCCAGATCCAGCAGGCCTTCGAATTCGTACGGAACAATGGACGTTCAGTCTTTATCCTGCTTGCATCAAATATTTCTTGTCCACCTTCGATGTCCTGGAGGTTTGCGTCATTTTTATTATTTCAGGGTGCTATTTTCGAATGTGGGTATCTCATGTCACATATCTTGTGTAGAATGTGACTTTTTTGGATTGAAAATTGCTAGGTCATGGCTGTGTCAAGGACAAACATTTGCCAGAGGGGAATAGAATCATTGTCGCACTGCGGTGTTGCAATTTATTACACTTCTGTGTTTGGCTATTTCTGGATCTTTTCCACTCCTGTTGCCTCTCTAGTTTTTGGAAGCTATTTATACATTTGAGTTAACTGGCTTCATTTACACTATGACGAGGCCTTCTCCTCACTTCGAATTGCTAATCACAAGGGGTTTACACGATTCCACATAAACAACAAAGGGAATCTTGAAGTCTATACCCTAGTAGTTGATAAGGTAATTGGTCAAAACTATCTGCTGCTTTAGATACATATACAGTATGGTCCCCAGTGGTATGACTAGGAAATACCATTACCTTATTCTTTACTCTGTCATCGATATTTTAAGCAACATGATTTCTTGGTGAACATCTCCATAGAAAGCCTATGGTTATCAGAATATAATTTGGAACTGAAGAAGCACAATTTGCAGAGTATCTTGCATTATTGCTATTGTTTACATTTGTTAATATTCTGCACTATTGTTACAATACAGACACCATTGTCTTAAATAAAACATTGGCAGAAAACTTCGAACGATTTTCTGTTGCTTAATGGCTTCCCTACCAGCATCTTCTTGATTTTTAATTTGAAGTACTTGTAGTTAATTAAGGACAAGTCTAAGCTTTTAATATATATATATTTTTTATGACCCAGGGACCCCGCACCCCGCCGACAGCTAGGAGAGTAAACCCTGGAGGCCGCACGTGCTAGCCACCACACATATGCAACCAGGTAAGTCACCCTATGACGAAACTAGGATTCGAACTCTCGACTTTTTGCGAGAGGAAGAGAGCGCGAACCAGCAACGCTACCCAGGTGGATGGTCTAAGCTTTTAATATTTGTTTCCACTTATAGACATTTTTAGAGATTGTGCTTCATCAAGGGAAACATCAGCAGAAAAGAAAAGGTTTTAAGAGTTTGATTTAATGCATTGTGTTGTGAAGTGGTCTCACATTGTACTGGTTTCTTAGATATGAAGTATTTGCTTCTATGTGTATTCAGTGTTGTGGCTTGCAAGATATATCAGGAGGAATTTTGACTTAACGGGCATTGTGTTGGGAACTGGTCGTCACCCAGGTGTTGTGACACATGCATCACTTTCTCAGTCAGATTCGGTGCTAAGGTCTGTTAAATATAAGTTGCTCCCTATTGAATGCTAAAAAAATTTAAGAGAAGATAAAATAACCAGGTCCCTGTCTGCCTTGAAAATGCCAGATGTAATGTGGGATTCTGCTGTAGTTTGGGACACAAGTTTCTGACAGTGCTCAAAAGGTATCATATAACCAAAATTGCTGCTAGGGCTGTAGAAATTGTCTGCATGGAAAGTGGTTGTTGGACAAACTTTCGTTAGGAAGGATATTTAGACTTCAGGAATATGCAGAATTGATTCTGGATTTTTGACTGGTAAAGAAGATATGGAAAGATATACGGAATGATGGTAATAGAGATTTGGATCCAGTAAGGTCATCAAAACTGTCTATATGCCCTTGACATGTAATAGGAAACTTCCATAGTTCAAAAGTCTATCTGAATACAGTTTTTGCCCAATTCAAAGCCTTTTCTTTTGGTCCAAACATTAAATGCATCATTTCTTTCCAGATTTTGTGACGCTTTATTGCTCAACTTGTGTAACCGTTGCCAACATTAGTGACATATCTTTGCATACCAAATCTTGAGCTTACAATGAGGTGTTTCTTATTCTTTCGCCTTGAAATGCAGGTTCCAAAGGATTGGAGGATTGATCCTGATTGGTGGGAGGAACAAAAAAAGCCAGAGAGGAGGAGAAGCCACCTTAGGAAGTCTCCTAGTAAGTGGCGTTCCACAGGTCCCTTAAAGGGCCCAGTAAAATCAGTAAGAACTGTAGACTACTTTACCATTCAACGGAACCGTGAAAATCATCAAGAGACTGCTGAACCTGCTCAACCAGAACCAGAGCAAAGCCTGCGCTCTGAAATGGAAAAGGAAGAAGAAGCCCGAAGGAAGAAGGGCAAAGGAAAGTTAATCGAAGAAGAACCAGAGAGTTTTGGTGCTACTGCTCGGCCTTCTGAGCGAGAAAAAGAGCCAATCAGAGGTAGTGATGATGAGAGGCCTCGAGGTGAAGGAAAGAAAGATGACGATAGAGAAAAAGAGCAAACCATGAATTTCTCTCAGGTTCCTGAGAAGAAGGCAGAGGCTCAGGAGGAGCCTAGTGAGAAGGAAGCAGAGAAGGGTGAATCTACGAATCGTCAGGTTATGAGTGCGATCCAAGGGCTAAAAAACGAAATTAACAAGGTAGAGAAAATGATTCGGTCGTTGTCCTGTTTCAACCTCGATAACCTCTATCTTGATCGCTCGTAAACCTTGAAATCGATCCTTCCTTCTTTGCAGATGAAGAAGAAGATGAAAAAGATTTGAATGTTGTCAAGTTTGATGGTTTCGTCTTGTTATGTACTATCTTTGCGTTTCTTTGGACTGACTGGATGACATGAACGAACACTCTTGAAGTTCATTGTTTTCCTCTCTTTATTATTGTTATTGCTTTTGATTATGACACAAAGGGAGAGACAGAAAAATATGCAATTTGTGTTGGGAATGAGATACAAACGTATAAATAAGTGGAAACGGATGGGGGTAGAGATAGATAAAATACAAGTAAGGTGGGATGTTAATCAATCAATGGATATTTGATTCGCAGAAGGTGCCACTTGTGTAGCATCTTAGCTATTATTTTGGAAAGGTGCTAGATAGAAAATTGATCTGCTATAAGTAGCGATTCTCATTATATTTTGTAATGCCTGTAAAGACTTAGATTTATTCTAATTTGATTTGAATTCAAATTAGATTCATCTGGATCCGTGTAAAGAACTCTAGAGTAAGGAAAATTGTCCAAAAAGTATGATAGTAAATTTAGTTCTAAAAAATTTGGAAGGAGCAACAATAAGGATCATCTCAAGAGTTCTTCGAGATGTGTTGGGAGCCCTTCTCGATGGCTTCACAAAGACGGTCCCAGCTTTGTCGACGATCCAGATGAAGTACTTGGCCTCCATCGACGCTCTGAAATTTTTCCAGTCAAAGAGAGAGAGAGTAACATGGAGATCGAGTCTGATTGTCCAGAGATGGTGGATGCTGTTGGGCAAGACAAGCATGTGCCATGGGAGTTGTTATCTTTAACAGAAGAGGCCGAACTCCTGTCGGCCCATTAGGAGGACACTACCTTGGCCCATTGTGATCGGTCCGCAAATTTAATAACTGATTTCTTATGTTTGGACGTTCCTTTGTCAAGTTGTTTGTTTAAGAACTCCTAAGTATCCATATTATTGTTGCTTTCTCGACCAAGAAAAGTTTTAGTTCTAAATTTTTTAATTGTGTCAATTTAGTATTGAATCTTTTGAAAAATTATTAATTTAATCCTAAGCCTTTTAATCTTGCTAATTTAATTCTCAATTTCTTAATGATTTGCCAATTTAATTCTAAATATTTTGATGATTTTTCAATTAGTCATTTTAGTCAATTTTGAATGAAATCATTGACATGGAAAATTTATTCCTTCTGATCTAATTGCTGGTGGCTATCCTACATGATATAGCTAGTGCCTTGATGTGAACAACTTTTGCAATGTTTGTTTATTTTATAATTTTTTTTAATTTTGCATGTGAAAGGAAAAAGGGAAAAAAGAAAAATAAAAATAAAAAAATTTAAAAAATTTAAAAATTATCCATGTCAATGATGATGATAAAAATATTTTAAAGTCTCTTATGAAAAATTTAAATAGACCCATTCACCTCCTCTTACTTCAGGTAGGAGAAGGGCAGTCCAAGTAATAAACTTCTCATACATCTAGAGATAGGTGATGCCTAGATTTTTATGTCGTTAAATAGATGCGTAATGGATGAATCCTTAGTAATGAAAGCATGGTTGACCTAATTTAAACGACGACATCGACATAATATAAGTGCAAGACAAGTGAATTTTTTTTCCCTTTTTTGATCGGAGGAAACTTTCTCCAATTGGTCTTTTGATTAATAGGTAATAAAGCATTTATATTTAATTTCGATTTATTACATTTGCATATGGACGATGTTCATGTTTGCGACTCACCAATCAAAAATATTCTCTCCAATTAGAGATCGAAAAAAACACATCTTTTAATGATTCACGCCCCCTTTCCTTTCCACCATCATGAATCACGATCTCTGACTTTTGTTGATATTTTGCCTTTTCATCATTTCCTTATCAAATTGGATTCATCTGTCAATGGTCGTATTTGTGACTCACCAATCAAAAATATCCTCTCTAATTAGAGATCAAAGAATACACATCTTTTAATGATTCACACCCCCTTTCCTTTCTACCATCATGAATCACGATTTTTAACTTTTGTTAATATTTTTCCTTTTTCATCATTTCCCTGTCACATGCGACCCTAGGGTTTACTCCCTCAGCTGTCGACGGAGTATAGGGTTCCCTGGATCATCAAAAAAAAGAAAACACATCTTTTAATGATTCAAGCCCCCTTTTTTTTTTTTCATATCATGAATCACGATCTCTAAGTTTTGTTAATATTTTTCCTTTTTCCATCCTTTTCCTATCAAATTGGACTCATTTGTCAATGTTCGTATTTGTGACTCACCAACTCTCTCTAATTAGAGATCAAAGAAAACACATCTTTTAATGATTCACGCCCTCTTTTCTTTCCATCATCATGAATCACGATCTTTAACTTTTGTTAATATTTTGCCTTTTTCATCGTTCCCCTATCAAATTGGACTCATCTGTCGTGATCCACGAGCGCAATTTCCTCTTTAAAGAGAACATTGTATACCAACAGTGATACAATGGACAAAAACCAATCATGATGATTTTTTTTATATAGTATATATGTCAAGCACACTTTTAGTAAATAATTATTTTTATTTTACAAGGGTCCACCACAAGATAGGACCGTGCAATCTACCGCAATAAATTGGCAGGACAAAGAAACCTCTATCGCGCGCGCACAAACATGCCCAATTAAAAGGAGTAAATACACTAGGAGTGTCATAACTTTCGTATAACGCTCATTTTGATGCTAAAACTTTCTTTTCGCTCACTTGAGTGCCACAAGTTTAAAAAAATGTTCACTTGAGTGCCACTTTTGATGTGGCCACCGGAAAACCTGACATGGCCGTTGGAAAAGTTGACTTTGTCGCCAGAAAAGCTGACATAGCGCCGATGAACAATATTTTAATATATTTATTAATTTTTTTGAATCTTTTTGAAATTTGTTTTTCGATTTTTTTGTTTTTTTCCTTTAAGGTCGGCGAGGGTCACCGGTGACCCTCACCGGCTCGCAGAACCCTCACCTTGGGCCACGAAGGCCCAGGGCGAGGCGACCAGAGCTCGGCCGGCCATTGGCGAAGGCCGTCACGGCCTCGCCCACTGTTGGTGAGGGTCTCGCTAGCCAGCCCAGATCTCACCGGCTAGCCCAAATCTCCGACGAGACCCTTGCTAGCCGCAGGCGAGGTCGTGACGACCTTCGCCAGCAGCCAGCCAAAATCCGGCGGGCCCCGCCCGGGCCTTCGTGGCCCGGGGAAAGGGTTCCACGGGCTGGCAAGGGTCACGGTGACCATTGCCGGCCCTAAAAAAAAACATAAAAAGCAAAAAAAAAAATCGAAAAATTTAAAGAAAGAGTAAAAACGGCATCATTTTGCATGAAAAATCCACGTCGGCGTAGAAACTTATTAAAAAAAAAAAAATCATTAAAAAATTCCACGTATGCATTTTGACCGAAAGTGGCACTTAACCGAACGATTTTGGCCGGAAGTAGCACTTAACTAAACAATTTCACTCTGATGTGATACTCAAGCGAGCGAAAAAAAAATTTTTGCACCAAAGTGAGCACCGTACGAAAGTTATGACACTCCTAGTATTCTAACCCCAATTAAAAGTCTCTCTCTCAAATACACACATAAAATCTTTTTAGGTTATCTATACACACACAGACAGACACGGCGTGTGTTTTCAAAAGATGACTATTGAAACTCACATTTACCTCCTTTTTTTATTTTATGATATAAAAAATTTCAAATTATTATCATTTTGATACAATTATTCTTTATTACAGTTCTATCATAATCATCATTAAAAAGTTGACGGGGTCACGAATTAACATTTTTAGAGGATAGTGATTTTGATTCACGTTAGCGTCACATTGAAAAACAAAAAAAAAATTATAAAAAAAAGGAAAAATGCACTATTTATTGTCTTCTCCGATGAGAACGAACAGTTCTGGTCCATAGAAGGAAAGTTTAAGCATGGAAATAGCTGACTTATTGGCTATACTCTAAATCTCGTTACTTGGGCATGTCAATTAGTTTGGATTCACATCTGGGAACACTATAATAATATGCAGGATAAGGATGGATACCGGGCCAGGTTGGGCGTATAAATTACCGTTCAAGAACACTAGATTAGTGGCAAGCTGCCATAGCCAAGCTTCAAGTTGGTGCCTAACTATTTTTGTAGGTGCTAAAAATATTTTCCATTCATTTACTTTTATAAATGATATAAACAATCAAATTTTGAAAAATATTTTTCAAATTATTCATTTTTTTTCTAAATGAATGCACTCTATATAGAGATCAGAGGCCTCTTCCGTTATTTTTTTTAAGTATCTATTAAAGAAGAATAATGCTAAAATAAAAAGAGAAATAGCTCGTCTCTTGCACAAGTTTAGGAGCCCTAGTATTGCAAACAAGAGCAGCAAAATGTTTATCAGAGATTAACAATTTGAGGTGACTTCTCGTATTATTGGGAAAATTACCATGAAAATCTTAAATCTGTTGTACTTGTATCAATTCTTTTCTTTTCTTTTCTTTTCTTTTCACTTTAGGGGCAAGGTGACCTCATTGGCTTTGGGTGAGGCCATAACCGCGAGGCCGTTATGGTCCCTTGCTTTGGCCGGCAAGGGCACCATAGCTATCACCGGCCTTAGGTGAGGGCGTTCTAGCCCTAAATTTAAAAAGAAAAAGAAAATAAAAGAAAATTTTAAATTTTTAAATTTTAAAAATATTATATTATTAAAAATGTTCCCAACATTTACGTCAACTATTTCCATCCAAAATTAGTCGGATTGACTCAATTTGCAACAATGTGGAAATGTTTGTGACTTAGTTAGTATAATTAAAAAATTTAGGACTAAATTGGCATAAATGTAATATGTTTAGGATTTTTTTGGCAATTTTCCCTGTATTATTCAAAGTAATATATACTCTATGAAGCATGGACATCCTCCGAAGGTGTCCGTATTATGTTGGACACTCTGACACTTGTCTGACATGATCGGACACGGTAGAACACGCAGTCAACGCATGTCGGAAAATCTAACACACAGTCAACTCTCCCCGACACGTTAATTTGGAAATCTGACACGTGATTCCAACACACACAGTCATTCGAGGAGTAGGAAGATGGTGTCAATTTGGGGGACACGAGGCGGAAGTGCCTACAGACGGAGGAGCAGAGGACAAGGGTGTTGAGGTGTGCAATCTTGGAGAAGATGAAGAGGAGGGCCGAAGGTGAGGCGGCGAGCGACTGTGATGAGGATCGAGAGAGAGAGCAAAGATGGAGAGGAGGATCGTGCATGGAGGAGGATGAGGCCCTGGGTGTTGATTCGGATCTCGTTCTCGTTTATCGATGACTTTGGCTTCAGCTTCTCCACCCTCTGGTATCGGTCCATGGCTGCCGGCTCTGCGTTTCTTTACCGGTTCGCGCTTCGGAGGCGGGGAGATAGATAGAGAGAGAAATCCTACAAAACCTAGAGAGAGAGCGAATGAGCGGCTGAGAATAACCTAAAACCTCAAAAGTGTGTAAAGAGAGAGAGGGAAAGGCCTCTGTGCGCTTTCATAGGAGAAGCAATATCGATGGAATTTTGTTACTTTCTTTCCCTGGCGGGGAAGGGGAAGACACCCCTTGCTAAACTAGTGTCTGGGTTTGCACGCTATGTTCCTCTTTTAATTATGGGAAGAAGAGCCACAAATTTTTTTAGTAAAATAATTATAAAAATGATAATTTATCACATATATATACAAATATTAATTTAATATATAACATGTTGCAACGTGTTGGAATTCTTTATTTTATGATAAATAACGTGTCGGCGTGTCGTATTGTGATGTATCGATACTACTTAGCATATATGGTGAACTTCATACTTTTTCAAAAGTGGATTCCATATCTTCTAGGGCACAATTGTAATTAAATGATTAGTGCCTGTCTCATCGTCATATCTTTTAATTAAATGTATATTAGAAATGCCAATCTCAGATGCTTGAAATGTTAATCCAGATATTATGGATTAAAAACATTGACACCAATGTGGAAGCTAAAGTTGGTTCACACTTATAGCTGAAGTTTACAAGTTACGTAAATAAAACTTAGTGAGTTAGCATATCAATTACTAATTTACAAATTATAAAAAACCGACGCTCTTGTCAAAGTATAAATAAGTTATCAACAAATAATTAAGCAAAAATTTTTCAGTTATATTTTTATCTATAGCGGTTTTTGACACTTATCAACACTTATTTAAATGTATTGAAATCGGAAAGAAAAATCGGCATTTCTAAGCTGCAAGCACTTGACGGTCCGTTCAACTTCCAATATGAAGGAGCCAAACAATTCTGAAGTCATTTCACGAGTCTTACAGAAGTCACATGGAACACAGTTTTCTCGAACCCAAACATAATAACACAGACATGGCACAGACATCGTATCTCTTTCGACGTATGTGTATTCGCTACGAACCACACCAAGAAGTTTATTTTAGCTCTGCATGGCAATCACGTGTATATCCACACGCGCGCACACAAACAAGACACACAGATATCATTTTGCCCTAGGAACACGCGAATCGCTCACGCGTTATTGATGAGATGAGCATCCGAGTCCTTGGTGAGCTTGACTTCGAGATCTCTGTAGGCATTAGGGTCAGCGACGCCTTCGTGCAACTTCTCGTACTCGAAAGTCCACTGCACTAAACTGCCACGGCCATCACTTTTCGCGGTCGTCTTGACAGTACCCTTGAAGGTCTTGAACTCTTCCAGGAGATCCCCTCCTATTATGTTGAAGGTGAGTGCCTTGTTTGCATCGTCCACCGCAACCTTCTCCTTGACCGTCAATGCCTTCCCTCCTGCATATTGAGGTTCGTCGAGTTACAACCATATACTGATTGCAGCAATCTCCCACTTTTTTAAGAATATATTCAGCTGGAAAAAGTTTTTCAGGAGAACACCTTCAAAAAATTTTCCTTTCTCAAGCAAGCTTATTGTAGTCCTAGCAAATATAAGACTTGAAATTTCACATCTACTGTGTGGACATAGTAAAGAGATTACTTCACGAAGCTAATACATCCATTAAATGGAGCACTTTGAGGGTAAATGATCCCAAACTAGACTCATTGTGCACGTGTTTGGCAGTTGAAATCTCGGTCAGTGAAATCAGAATATGACATAGTATGCGCTAATGACAACAACGACGCCAACAGAAGGAGAAAAAAACAAGACATAACAAGTCACTCGGTCGATGCTGAGGCGATGTAGTACTCACCTATGGTGTAGTTCCAGAGCTTGACGGCATCCTCCGAGTGCCATTCGCCTTCATGGAGCTGCACGCTTTGTACCGCATCGGGGCTCGCATTCGGCAGGTGGTACATGTGGTTCCTCCAGATGTTGTAGAACTCTTCAGCCGACGACTGAATCTCTAGTTCAAACTCTAGCTTCCCCTCCAAGCCCATCCTCTCTTCCTAACCCTGGCAAAAGCGAGCTACAATTCAAGAACCGAAGATCAAAAATTTGTCTCGTTTAAGTAGTGAGAGCAGGAGGCTAGCTCGCTTGGCCTTCATATGGAGGTCAAGATGCCACCCTGCAATATTTCAACGTCACAACGTGCGCCCCCGCTATTTTGATTAAAGCTTGTCGTCTACTAGATCGCCATATGGGAGGATTTTCTTCTTGGGGAATCGTTTCTCCTGCTTCAATTATTGAGGGACTTGTCATTAATCACTCAGTCGACCGTTTGATTGATGGCGATTATAGGTTAAAAAATATATCTTATGGCTTCGCCTTGTGAACACACGAATCTAAAATTAGATATTCTATCCTCCATGACTCATCGGATATATATTAAGAACTTAGTCAATTAAACCGTTGCAATCATCATCAAATTAGAGTGGTTTCCCTAACTAGTATGTATCTCTTTAATTAGAGATAATAAGCTAATAGACACGCAACAACGCCTAAAATATGTTAAAGTCCAAATATTCAATTTCAATGCTGTGATGGAGAATTATATAGTTAATTAATGGAAATTCCACGTTAAAAGTATTTTGACATTTAGTACAGAAAGGAAACGATGAGGTTTAAATTAATTAATGAAATGATATGAGATGAGAGTGATATAATTTAGTTTTAGAAAGTGTAAAAGCTCTATGATATCAATGCATTAGAACCTGTTGTGTATGTCTTCCGATCCGACGCAAACTCAAACACAAACAAGTATTCGAAATCGAAAATTCTTGGATGTGAATGATTTGACTGACAATGCAAAGTTGAGATACTAGGGGTAAATTAAGATTTTGTTTGTTTTGCGAAAAAATAAACGATTTGAAAAATATTTTCTTAAAGATAATTAGTTAGATCGCTTGAATAATTATTTGGGGAGAATTGCCAAAAAAGTCTTAAACCTATTGTAATTGTGCTAATTTAGTTATAAACCTTTTTTTTTTTACCGATTCAATCCTAAACCTTTTGCGATTGTGCTAATTTAGTCCATTCGGCCAAATTTGGTTGGCTAGAGGCGACGTGGATGTCGGCCGGTGCCGGCTACAATATTTTAATAATATTTTTATTATTTTCCAAAAAAATTATTTTTTTATTTCCTTTTCCTTTTCTTTTTTTGCCTCTTCCTCCCTTGCCCCCTCGGCCAGTAGCAGTGGCCAGCCAGCTTCAACGAGGCTAGTGGCCACCGTGTGAGGGTTGTGAAGCCCTCGTCCAAGCCTGGGTAAGGCCTGGGGGCCACGTCGAGGTTGGCCTCACCCAGGTATGAGAGAGGCCATCGGCGAGGGAGGGGAGTCAAATGGGGGCTACGACCCTCGCCGGCGACCTTGCCTAGACTTGGGGGAGGCTTGAGGGCCATAGCGAGGCGGCTTCACTCAGATCTAGGCGAGGCCAGCCTTGCCATGGCCTGGCCGCGGGCAAAGGCGACCTCGCCCACGATTGGCGAGGCCATGGTGGGCCTAGGCGAAGGTCACCAATGCCTCGCCTAGATTTGGGTAAAGTCGACTCGCCAAGGCCCCTAGGCCTTGCCCTGGCCTGGGCAAGGCCGCTAGCAAGAGTGGTCAGTCTGATTGGGGTCGCAACTCTCGTTGGCCGCCGGTGAGAGTGGTCAGTCTGATTGGGGTCGCGACTCTTGTTGGCCGCCGGTGAGAGTGGTCGATCTGATTGGGGCCGTGACCCTCATTGGCCGCCGACGAGGGGTTCGCGGCCCCGGGCTGGCAAGCCTCATTAGAGCTAGCTAACCACCGCCGTCGGTGGGGGTGGGGATGGGGGAGGGGCAAGGGAGGAAAAGACAAAAAAGAAAAGGAAAAAAATATATTATCAAAATATTCTCGCTAGCGCCGGCCGACGAAATTTGGCCGGATGGAGTAAATTGGCACAATCACAAAAGGTTATTGAATCAGTAAAAAGAAACGTTTATAATTAAATTGGTACAATTGCAATAGATTTAAGACTTTTTTGGCAATTCTCTCTAATTATTTGACAAAAAATATTTTCATTGTCAACAACAATTTATGTCGAAACATTTTCGTGAAGAAAGAAAATATTTTTTTGAGGAAAATATTTTTCGAATTATTAATTTTCCGCAAATCTAACATACTCTAAGTTTGAAAGCAGAGGTCAATGATATTAGGCCTCGGAGAGGGGAGGGGGCATGATCCTTAAAAGGTAACTGAAAGGATATATGAATGTTTTCTTTTCCGACAGATAAGAAGAGTACATGAAGTTCTATAGACAATCTTCCAATGGGATGGTAATTATCTATGAAAAGTTCTGATTAGTCAGCTTAACGACAAAGTATAGATAACAAATAGTAATTATAGGATTGCTTATTTTGAAAGATTGAAGGGAGAAGAAGAACTATGGAAGAAAGCATGAAATTTTGGATTTACAGGGCCTTATAATCAACTGACAAAGTTTGCCTCTTTTTGGGCCAGCCCATGAAGAGCCCATGTTTCCTTCATCCTCCGAAAGTCGGGTCATTTGCAAGGATGGAGATGCAAAGGATTTAAAAGACTGCAACTACAGAAAAATAAAGTTTTATGGACTACAAAGTCAAAAACCTCCTCCTGTTAAGCATTACACTTGTACGTCGACCCCGACTACCGATGGCCCTCGACCAAGATTAGACAAGGGCTGGGACCCTCACCTGCAATCGACAAGGGTTGTCGGCCCCTAGTCGAGGCTCAATGATCCCCATTGACTATTCCCCCACCATCATCGACCCTTCCTAATGATGGTGGGGCCAGTGGCGATGAGGGCACCCTTGCTGTCTTCTTCTTCTTTTAAATTTTAGCTTATTTGTATTTAATTTAAATAAAAATTGCATTAAAAATCATATTTGAACCAAAACGCCATCATTTTAGCCACGTCATCGTCATGTAGGAGAGATAAAATATTTTTTTTTAAAAAGGGCTACGTCAACATTTTTTGTCAACTAGATTAGATGGAGTTAACAAAAACAGTCGATTGTACCAACTTAATAAGTTTTAAGACTTGATTACATTGTTTGTAAATTTTAAAATTCAATTGTAGTTTCATGATAAATTTTAAGACTTTTAGTGAATATATCTCTTTAATTAAATACATGCTAGAACTGTCGATCTCATATCCTTGAAATGATATCTGCAGATTATGGATTAATAATATTAACACCAAGGTGGAAGCTAAAGTGGGTTAACACCTATAGCCGAAGTTTACAAGCTACGCAAATAAAACTTAGTGAGTTGGCATATCAATTACTAATTTGTAAATTATAAAAAAACCTACACTCGTTAAAGAATGGGTGAGTTATTCACTTATTTTTCTAGCTACAGGGGTTTTTGACACTTATCAACACTTATTTAAATTTATTGAAATCGGGAAAAAATAATTCGCATTTCTAAGCTACAAGCACTTGACAATCCGTTCAACTTCGAATAAGAAGGAGCCAAACAATTTTGAAACCATTTCATGAATCTTACAGAAGCCACATGGAACCCAGTTTTCTCGAACCCAAACATAATAACACAGACATGGCACAAACACCGTCTCTCTTTTGACGTACATGTATTCACCACGAACCACACCAAGAAGCTTATTTTAGCTCTGCAAGGCAATCGCGTCCATATATCCACACACACACACACAAACAAGACACAGAGATATCATTTTGCCCTAGGAACATGCGAATCGCTCACGCTTTATTGATGAGATGAGCATCCGTGTCCTTGGTGAGCTTGACTTCGAGATCTATATAGGCATTAGGGTCCGCGATGCCTTCGTGCAGCTTCTCGTACTCCAGAGTCCACTGCACTAAACTGCCACGGCCATCGCTTTTCGCAGTCGTCTTGACGATAAACTTGAAGGTCTTGAACTCTTGGAGGAGATCCCCTCCTATTATGTTGAAGGTGAGTGCCTTGTTTGCATCGTCCACCTCAACCTTCTCCTTGGCCGTCAATGCCTTCCCGTCTGCATATTGAGGTTCGAGGAGTTACAAGCATATTCTGACACAGCAATGTTCCGCCTTTTTTTAAGAATATAGCATAGTTTGCACTAACGAGGACAACGACGCCAACAGAAGGGAAAAAAGAAGAAGACATAACAAGTCACTCGGTCAATGTTGAGGCGATGCAGTACTTACCTAAGGTGTAGTTCCAGAGCTTGACGGCATCCTCCGAGTGCCATTCACCTTCATGGAGCTGCACGCTTTGTATCGCATCGGAGCTCGCATTCGGCAGGTGGTACATCTGGTTCCTCCAGATGTTGTAGAACTCTTCAGCCGACGACTGAATCTCTACTTCGAACTCTAGCTTCCCCTCCAAGCCCATCCTCTCTTCCTGACCCTGGCAAAACCCAAAACCCTAGCAAAAGCGAGCTACAAATCAAGAACCGAAGACCAACAAGTTTGTCTCGTTTCAGTTGTGAGCACAGAAGACTAGCTCGCTTGGCCTTCATATGGAGATCAAGATGCCACCCTGCAATATTTCAACATCACAACGTGCGCCCCCACCATTTTGATTAAAGCTCATCGTCTACTAGATCGACATATGGGAGGATTTTCTTCTTGGGGAATCGTTTCTCCTGCTTCAATTATTGAGGGACTTGTCATCAATCACTCAGGCGACCATTTGATTGATGGCGAATATGGGTTAGAAAATAAATCTTATGGCTTCATCTTGTAAACACATGAATCTAAAATTAGATATTCTCTCAACTTGATCCTCCATGACTCATTAGATATATGTTAAGAACTGAGTCAATCAAGCCGTTGCAATAATCATCAATTAGAGTGGTTTCCTTAACTAGTATGTATCTCTTTAATTAGAGATAATAAGCTCATAAACACGCAACAACGCTTAAAATATGTTAATGTCCAGATATTCAATTTCAATGCTGACGTGATGGAGAATTACATAGTTAATTAATGGAAATCCCATGTTAAAAGTATTTTGACTTTTAGTATGGAAAGGAAATGATGAGGTTTAAATTGATTAATGAAATGATATGACATGAGAGTTGATATGATTTAGTTTTAGAAAATGTAAAAGCTCTACAATATAAATGTATTAGAACCTCTCATGTATGTCTTCCAATCCGATCCAAATTAAAACACAAACAAGTATTCGAAATTTAAAATTCTTGGATGTGAATGATTTGACTCATAATGCAAAGTCGAGATACCAAGAGTAAATTAAGACTTTGTTTGTTTTGTAAAATATAAATGACTTGAAATTTTTTTTCTTAAAGATGTAGATCACTTGAAATAATTATTCAATGAAAAATATTTTCATTGTCAACAACAATTCATGTCGAAAATTTTTTGTGAATAATGAAAATGTTTTTTGTTTATTTATTTTTGTAAGAAATACACGTGATCATATTTAGAAAAATATTTTACAATATCATTAATTTTCCGCAAATCTAACACACTCTAAGTTTGAAAGCAAAGGTCAATGGGATTAGGTCTTGGAGAGGGGAGGGGGCATGATCCTTAAAAGGTAACTAAAAGACACATGAATGTTTTCTTATATGACAGATAAGAAGAGTACATGAAGTTCTATAGACAATCTTCCAATGGGATGGTAATTATGTATGAAAAATCATGCACCTCCGATTAATCAGCTTAACGACAAAGTATAGATAACAAATAGTAATTATAGGATTGCTTATTTTGAAAGACTGGAGAGAGAAGAAGAACTATGAAAGAAAGCATGAAATGTTGGATTTACAGGGCCTTATAATCAACTGACAAAGTTTGCCTCTTTTTGGGCCAGCCCATTTAGAGCCCACGTTTCCTTCATCCTCCGAAAGTCGGGTCATTTGCAAGGATGGATAGACAAAGTATTTAAAAGACTGTAACTACAGAAAAATGAAGAAGTTTTATGGACTACAAAGTCAAAAACCTCCTCTTATTAAGCATTACACTTGTACGTCGACCCCCACTAGCGGTGGCCCTCGACTAGGATTGGGCAAGGCTGGGACCCTCACTTGCAATTGACTAGGGTCATTGGCCCCTGGCTGAGGCTCAACAACCCCCGTTGATCATTCCCCCACCATTGTTGACCCTTCCTGATGATGGTGGGGCTGGTGGTGATGTTAGGGCACCCTTGCTATCTTCTTATTTTTTTAAATTTTTATTTAATTTAAATAAAAATTGTATTAAAAATCATATTTGAACCAAAATGCTATCGTTTTAGCCACGTCATTGTCATATAGGAGAGATAAAATATTTTTTTTAAAAAGGCTATGTCAGCATTTTTGTCAACCAAATTAGACAAAATAAACAAAAAAACTCGATTGTACCAACTTAATAAGTTTTAAGACTTGATTACATTGTTTGTAAATTTTAAGATTCAATTATATTTTCATGATAAGTTTAAGACTTTTAGTGAATATATATCTCTTTAATTAAATGCATACTAGAACTATCAATCTCATATCCTTGAAATGATATCCGCATATTATGGATTAATAACACTAACACCAAGGTGGAAGCTAAAGTGGGTTAACACCTATAGCCGAAGTTTACAAGTTACGCAAATAAAACTTAGTGAGTTGGCATATCAATTACTAATTTGTAAATTATAAAAAACCTACACTCGTTAAAGTATGGGTGAGTTATTCACTTATTTTTCTAGCTTAAGGGGTTTTTGACACTTATCAACACTTATTTAAATTTATTGAAATCGGGAAAAAAATCCGCATTTCTAAGCTACAAGCACTTGACGATCCGTTCAACTTCGAATAAGAAGGAGCCAAACAATTTTGAAACCATTTCATGAGTCTTAAGAAGTCACATGGAACCCAAGTTTCTCGAACCCAAACATAATAACACAGACATGGCACAAACAGCGTCTCTCTTTCGACGTACATGTATTCACCACGAACCACATCAAGAAGTTTATTTTAGCTCTGCAAGGCAGTCGCGTCCATATATCCACACACACACACAGAAACAAGGCACACAGAGATATCATTTTGCCCTCGGAACATGCGAATCGGTCACGCGTTATTGATGAGATGAGCATCCGTGTCCTTGGTGAGCTTGACTTCGAGATCTATATAGGCATTAGGGTCCGCGATGCCTTCGTGCAGCTTCTCGTACTCCAGAGTCCACTGCACTAAACTGCCACTGCCACGGCCATCGCTTTTCGCAGTAGTCTTGACGGTAACCTTGAAGGTCTTGAACTCTTGGAGGAGATCCCCTCCTATTATGTTGAAGGTGAGTGCCTTGTTTGCATCGTCCACCTCAACCTTCTCCTTGGCCGTCAATGCCTTCCCGTCTGCATATTGAGGTTCGAGGAGTTACAACCATATTCTGACACAGCAATGTTCCGCTTTTTTTTTTTTTTAAAGAATATAGCATAGTTTGCACTAATGAGGACAACGACGCCAACAGAAGGGAAAAAAAGAAGACATAACAAGTCACTCGGTCGATGTTGAGGCGATGCAGTACTTACCTAAGGTGTAGTTCCAGAGCTTGACGGCATCTTCCGAGTGCCATTCGCCTTCATGGAGCTGCACGCTTTGTATCGCATCAGAGCTCGCATTCGGCAGGTGGTACATGTGGTTCCTCCAGATGTTGTAGAACTCTTCAGCCGACGACTGAATCTCTACTTCGAACTCTAGCTTCCCCTCCAAGCCCATCCTCTCTTCCTGACGGAACGAATGAATTCACTCGCAGAGAAACCAAAACCCTAGCAAAAGCAAGCTACAATTGAAGAATCGAAGACCAACAAGGTTGTCTCGTTTCAGTTGTGAGAACAGAAGGCTAGTTCGCTTGGCCTTTATATGGAGATCAAGATGCCACCCTGCAATATTTCAACGTCACAACGTGCGTCCCCATCATTTTGATTAAAGCTGGTCGTTTACTAGATCGACATATGGGAGGATTATCTTCTTGAGGAATTGTTTCTCTAGCTTCAATTATTGAGGGACTTATCATCATCACTTATCCAACCATTTTATTGATAGCGAATATAGGTTAGAAAATAGATCATATAGCTTCATCTTGTGAAACGCGATTTTAAAATTAGATATTCTCTCCACATGATCCTCCATGACTCGTCATCATATCTTTGATATAGATTAAGAATTAAGTCAATCAAACTGTTGCAATCATCATCAAATTAGAGCGGTTTCCCTAACTAGTACATATTTCTTTAATTAGAGATGATGAGCTCATAAACACGTGATTAATGCCTAAAATTTGTTAATGTCCAAATATTCAATATTAATGCTGACATGATGGAGAATTACATGACTAATTAACGGAATCCCATGTTAAAAGTATTTTGACTTTTAGCACAAAAAGGAAATTATGAGGTCTGAATTGATTAATGAAATGATATAAGATGAGAGTGATGTAATTTGGTTTTAGAAAGTGTAAAAGCTCTATAATATAAATGTATTAGAACCTCTCGTGTATGTCTTCCGACCCAAATTAAAACATAAACAAGCATTCGAAATCTCAAATTCTTGGATGTGAATGATTTGGCTCACAAATCAAAGTCAAGATATGAAATGTAAACTAAGAATGCATTTATTTCAATGAAAGTAGTTTCCCGAAAGTATTTTTCGGACTTTCCGCTGTCTTTTTTTCCAAAATGATTTGGTCAATGGAAAATACTTTCCAGTTAACATAAATATTATGTATTATTTTAAAAAAATGAATTCATCTGCATGGAAAGAGGAAAACACTTTCCCTCTTTATTAAGTATATAGTCATTTCCTTTTTATTATGTCATCTCTGTCATTTTCAATCATTTTCTAAATGTGATCCAAACGTCTGAAAATATTTTCAATCACATATCATCAAACATAAGAAAATATTTTCATGGAAAATGATTTCTTGAAAAATATTTTCCAAAAGTGGTATGATTTCCGCGAAACAAACACACTCTAATATTGAAAGTAGAGATGGATGAGATCAGGTCTTGGAGAGGGGAGGGGGCATGATCCTTAAAAAGTAACTAGCTCATTAAAGTACATATGAAAGTTTTCTTACTTATCATCCAACAGAAGGAAAGTACATGAAGTTGTATAGACAATCCTCCAATGGGATGGTAATTATGTATGGAAAAATCACGCACCTCCGGCTAGTCATCTTAACAAAAAATTATAGATGCTAAATAGTAATTATAGGATTGCTTATGTTAATTTGATAGGAGAACCGAAGGGAGAAAAAGAAAACGAATGAAAGCATAAAACATTGCATGTACCGGGCCTTTTGATCAACTGAAAAAACTTTGCCTGTTTTTGGGCCAGCCCATGAAGAGCCCACGTTTCCTTCATCCTCCGAAAGTTGGGCCATGTGCAAAGAATGGAGATGCGACGGATTTAAAAGACTAACTACAGAAAAACGAGGAAGTTTTATGGGCTACGAAGTCGAAAACCTCCTCCTTTTAAGCATTACACTTGTCCATCGTGACTTGAGCTAATTAAGTCCTATTGGGAAGCACCTCTAGGTTTAAATATCGGCCGTGTCATCATACACATCAGTCATCACATTGAGCTTATGTAATAGCTATTAATAGTTAGATTGCAATAAATATTAGATTACAGTAATTGCCAGTGCAAACAACCACTACATGTAATTAGGTCGAGATCATGTAGGGACCACATCTCCTTTTGCCGAAATCAATGTATAGATTCAAAATTTTGTTGTGACCCAACGATATTGCAATAAGTAAATTGGACTCTCCTTTTCCATTTTCTCCATTTTGTTTCTAAAATTTTTCACATGCAAGTTTGCAAAAGTAACGTGCACGCATGCAAATTGTGTTTTCTCATGAGTTCGCATGAACTCGAATTATCACGTGTTATAAAACTCGAATCGGGCCTATTCCAGGTCGGATGGACCGATCATCATCGTCATTCGTCGAGCAGAGGGAATCGAAAGGAAGAATTTGGCTTTGAGGAAAGGGAAAGGGCAAAGGATGGTTGGAATGGGTTTTGCAGGGAGGTACAGAGGGAATATGCTGAGGAGATGTGCGTTGCGGAGATTCCCAGATTCCCCGAGTCGGTTTGACATTACTGCCCGGACGCACTCACACGTAATTTCGCCCCAACCATTTCCTTGCAGTCCCTCGCACATGCACGCTTTCTCGCTTTTCTTCTCTCTGTCTCTGGTTCGCTCGCTTGCTTTGCGCATTCCTCCAATCTCTCTCTCTCTCTCTCTCTCGATTTCTTCCTCGTCAAGATTCTCGGACGCCGACTCCAGTCGCGGCCGCTTTTCGATTGGCCAATCCCACCCTGTTGCCCAATCGCGCGCCCACCGTCTCGAGAGAGTCTTGCTGCGCACGGAGGCTTTGAATTTGCGGCGGTTCGCGTCGGCTGCGGGCAAAAAAACCCTAGTGCTCTGCTTCTTGGCTGAGGAAGCTTGCGATCGAAGTAAGCCTCTCTCTATATATCTCGCGCGTGTCGATCGTTGCTCGTGTTGGTGGAATGAGCGCGTCGTGTGAAGTAGTTGATTGATTTGGGTGTTCTTTCAGATAGGATTGTTGTGTTTTTGGTGGACGGAGCTGGAATCGGGCGGAAGTGACGAGTGGGGAACAGAGAGGATCGCGAGTATGGGGCCCGAGAAGCAGTCCATGGGTCTCCTGGACTCGCTGAAAATGGACCGGGTGAGGACTATTCTGACGCACACGTATCCCTACCCTCACGAGCATTCGAGGCACGCCGTGATTGCCGTGGTTGTCGGTTGCCTGTTCTTCATCTCTTCGGACAATATGCACACTCTTATCGAGAAGTTGGATAACAACATCAAGTGGTGGTCTATGTATGCTTGCTTGCTTGGTTTCTTCTATTTCTTTTCTTCTCCGTTCGTTGGGAAAACCATCAAGCCCAGTTATTCGAATTTCAGCAGATGGTGAGCACTCTATACCGTCCTAAGCCTAAAGGATTGTTTTTTTTTTTTTTTTTGGGCTATGGAATGCGGTTTGTTTTGTATTCTTCTGAGTGCGTTGGCAGTCGTTTTAACTGTCTCGGGGAATAATGCTTTGCTTTCACAGGTACATTGCGTGGATTTTAGTGGCGGCTCTGTATCATCTTCCCAGTTTTCAATCGATGGGAGTGGATTTGAGGATGAATTTGTCTTTATTTTTGACAATTTACCTCTCCTCTATTTTATTCCTCATTGTCTTCCATATAATATTCCTTGGTCTTTGGTACATTGGACTTGTATCTCGTGTGGCTGGAAGAAGGCCAGAGCTCTGGACCATTGTACAGAATTGTGCGGTTAGTTCTGATGATCCATTCCTTTTAAGATTATATAGCATTTGCCTTTTATTGTCGTTTTTAATATATTGTATTTCATGTTATGTATAGGTTCTAAGCATTGCCTGCTGTGTATTTTATAGCCATTGCGGCAACCGTGCTATTTTGAAGCAAAGACCGTTTGAGCGAAAAAGTTCTGGTTGGTTCTCTCTTTGGAAGAAAGAAGAAAGGAACACATGGATCGCGAAATTCATTCGGATGCATGAGTTTAAGGATCAGATTTGTTCATCTTGGTTTGCACCAGTTGGGTCTGCTAATGATTATCCACTCTTGTCAAAGTGGGTCATATATGGGGAGGTACAGAATGAAGGCTTCTTACATTGATTATATGTCATGTACTGACTTAATTGTTATGACTTTTGACATCGATAATTCATCATACGCCAACTTAATAGTTATTAATATCTCTTTTCTGGTCGTCGCAGGGCTCGGGCTCTTCTGATGAAATTTCTCCTTTATACTCGTTATGGGCAACCTTTATAGGCCTTTATATTGCCAATTATGTTGTGGAAAGGTCTACAGGGTGAGTGGGATTTTGTTAGTTTTTTGAATAATTAATAGAACTTTGGTCCCTTGCCTTGGGCATAGTTTTGTGATGGATAAATTGTTCATACTCTTGTTCTAGTGCAATAGTTTACACTTTAGGTGTTTTGATTAGCTAATTAGGAGCCATATCTGAGGAAGTTGGTAGCCTGAATGCAATGGATAATTCTACTATCTAATAGAATTCTTCTTTATGGTAATGCTGTTGAGAATTAGGCAATAGAAAAGTAGAGTTCTCTAGTGCTCATAGATGCCCTTGTATCTTTTAGCTCAACTTTTGCCTGTCATTATAATCTTCTTCACCACTCTGAGGCGATTTCAACTCAATCTGTTTGAATGTTATAACAAGCAGGTGGGCTCTTAGTCACCCTTTATCAGTTGAAGAATTTGAAAAGTCGAAGAAAAAGCAAATGAAACCAAACTTTCTGGACATGGTTCCCTGGTATTCCGGGTATATTGTTTCCCTCTATTTTCTCCTTTCTTGCCCTTTTATTTGGGGGGTATCTTTCAGTATTTTTTTTCCTCATACATTTCTTGTTGTGTACTGCAGAACTTCAGCTGATCTTTTTAAGACAATGTTTGACCTTCTAGTGTCAGTAACAGTCTTTGTTGGCCGCTTTGACATGCGCATGATGCAGGTAAATATCCATTGTCTAAACTTTATGTGCTTAATTTATGTGTTCCCTGTCTCTCTTGGAAATCTCACTCTTAATTGCAGTGTTATGTCTCTCTCTATCTCTCTATCAAGGTCTGTAAGAAGATAGTTGACCTGAGGAATAATTTTAGGGGATTTTCCTTCACATTCTTTCCTCGTTGGATCCTAACAAAAAGAACATTATGTAACTTATCCATTATTAACACAGCATCAAATTATGCTACTGACAGCATCAAATTATGCTACTGACAGCATCAAATTATGCTTAGGTTGTTGTACCGTGTACTTATTTTTGTTGTCCAATTTAGGCACTTGTTTTTAAACTCCCTTTGGGGAGAAAGGCACAAAAAATGAAGAAAAGGTTTTTAGATTGTTTGAAGTTTAAATGAGTACTTGGTGCTGACAATTGATCTAAAGTTGCTATTTGCAAACTTTGGTTGTCAATGTTTCTTTTCAATAATTTATTTGCAAATTCTTTGTCTTTTTATCGGATCAATTTGTTGTCAATATAGCACAAACAAAATCATTGTTTATAGTATAGATTCTCTAATTAAATTAAGCCATTTGATCCTGTTTAAGCACACAACCATGTGTATATAGCTAACGCAGTGGCTGCATTGTTTCATCTTTCTAATTCATCAGGCAGCAATGAACAAGGTCGAAGATGGAGTTGAGCAGGATTTTTTCTATGATCACTTCAGTGAAAAAGATGATTTTTGGTTTGATTTCATGGCTGATACTGGTGATGGTGGGAACTCTTCTTACAGCATTGCACGGCTACTGGCTCAGCCTTCACTTAATGTGACAACCAGTGATTCTATGCTTTCCTTACCACGAGGGAACTTGCTTCTTATCGGGGGTGATCTTGCGTAAGTCAATTACATGTTTTTCTATTCTACAACATGACAATTTGCATCAGTTTAAAGTAATTTTCTTGCTCTTGTTATATTCCATCTCTTGCATGAACCAGAGCAGGTAGAGTATCACAATTTAATGATTGGCAGTTCTTAAATAGTATGAGACTGTTAGTCATAGAAATTGAATGTGTTATAAACCACTTTAAATCTAATCTATTTAGTGGGTTAATGCTCATGGTAATTAGTTCTTGTCTGTTGAATTTCAAATTTGAATTGGTTAGTTTGTTTTGTAAGTTTGACCCTGTGCTGAACTTTTCCTTGCTTCTGCACTCTCAATTGTTAAGCAGAATTTTCTCTTTCGGCTAGCAATGATCTGGACCCTTGTTTCTTCAGTCTTAATTATATGAAAACAGTACCAAACTATTTTGGTCTGTTAAATGTTGCATTTGAGCCTATTTGGTCTGTTTTATATGTTGTTCTGCTTGTTCTGCATCTACTTTTGTAGGTGGAGCATGTCGATTGGCTTAACTTGCCTTTATTGTACCATTAGGCTTTTAGATATATGCTGTATTCATTGAGTTTGAAAGTCTCATTGGCCACTCTGGGTATGTGACTTGGTTACCTTAGGGTTGGTTTATTTTGACTTATGAAAAGCAATTTTTTACTTTCCCACCAAAATTTAAAATAGTATTCAAATTATAAAACATTATGAAAAATATATATGTGAATCTACCTGTCAGCATTTACTATGTTGTGAAATTTTCAAGTGGATAAGAATAAAAAAAAGAAGTCAAAGACCGTGCACCACAACATTTGGAAAAAAGTAAAAAGTAAAAATAAAGCACTCTGGACACATCTTATTTTCAGCCCCATGAAGCAGCCAGCACGTGCTCAATTTTTGGAGAATAATTGCATCTTGAGCATGGTAGTCAAGCTCACTTTGGTTACTGAAATCATCATAAAATGGGACTCTTAAGATATTGTAACATTTTACATAAACAACTTGGTAGAAGTTTGAGTCTTATACTCCAAACTATTAAATTAAACGATTGGAGATGTTAAATGGTTCCATGCTCTCAATATCATACAAATATTCTGAAATCAATTATATTAAAAAAGTCGCTTAAGTTATAAGCATGGTTTACAGTTTTAGATAGTTTTAGACTAATCTGCAGGCTAAAATGAATAGATTTATATGACTTGAAGTTATCAGATTTTCAGTAAGGTAACAAGTACAATGACACTGGACCAATGAGATTAGTTCATTTAAGAGTAACAATTATTCATGCCTATTTCTGCTGGAGTGCCACTTATTATCATTGAAGTCTCTTTATATTGATGTAGCGGATGGCTGGTGTAGTCATGTATGAAATTGTCGAGCAAAGGTACTGAGACAGAGAGAGAAGAAAACACTTTTTTGATCTTTTGTTCCCCCTGAAAATTATCATTTGCAGTAAACCAGCAGTGCATCTCTCTTCAGTTTTTTTTTTTTTTTTTTTTTGTATCAATCATTAGCAAAACTCACCATTTCACCAACACTTGATGGACTGACGGAAGTATTTTTCAGTTTTTGGCTTCAAGCAAGCCAAATACTCTAACTAAAATCACTGGGGCAGAAATAAACAATCTCATTGAGTCATACAATCTTTTAGGTAAAAGAAGAGTCAATACAAGTTAGATCGCCAGTTTAGTGATTTTGACTGGTCAGCTCTCGCTGTTTCACTTGATTTCATTCAATGAACGATTCTGTATGCATTCTGTATGCGAGTTGAGGTGATGATCTTGATTTGGGTTGTAATTTTATGAGTCAAACTGTGGAGTCAACCACAATGATCTTGAGGGTTTTTGTCAATACTTTAAATGGACGGGTCTGCACTTTATCGGCTGGAAAGCCAATTCTGTTTTTATATCATCTGTCAATATTGTAAGGTCAGGCTAGTTTACTTTTACTTGTTTTCTTTTATTTTGGTTGTGTTGAATATTACATTTTTTATCTAATCACATTTGTTGCTGAGTATGAAAGGAAGTGTCAGCTGGTTTGATCTTAAAATAAGCATGATGAACACAGAATTAGGCATCATTTGCTTGTACATGTGCATTGTTTATTAGAAATGTTCATTCTCGCTTAAACAAAATTTTATGCTTCTTTTGTAGATATCCAAATCCGTCTGCATTTACCTATGAAAAGAGGTTCTTTCGTCCTTTTGAGTGTGCTCTTCAGCCTCCACCTTGGTACAAACTAGAGCAGATTGCTGTCAACAAGCCTGAAATTCCTCCTGCGTTATCTGAGCTAAAGCAATACGATGGGCCCCAGGCTTTCCTAATTCCTGGAAATCATGGTCAGTTTTGGTTTTCATCGTAACCCTTGCTTAAGTTTTTTGTTTGGCTATCAGAGAACCTTGTATCATTTTGAAACTTGAACTAGTATCATTGCATTGTGCTCTCCCATGTCCTTAGTTGTTTTTCTTTTTAGAAGTTTCTCAAATCTGGTGCTTTGAAGATGTAATGGTTACCTCATATAATCTTGTTTATGTGGATTTTCAGATTGGTTTGATGGACTTCATACTTTCATGAGGTACATATGTCATAAGAGTTGGTTAGGTGGGTGGTTGATGCCTCAGAAAAAGAGTTATTTTGCTTTACAACTCCCCAAAAATTGGTGGGTATTTGGCCTTGATCTGGCACTCCATGGCGATATTGATGTGTACCAATTTAAATTCTTCTCAGAGCTGGTAAAGAAGAAGGTACTTCCTTAATTTTCTTTGCAATTTTTTTGACATCTTTGCTAGAAAAACAACCAGGTGAGTGAAATGCTTGAGCTGAGGGATCCTGCCTAGGACATGTAGCTGGTAGTTTGTATCACTACTGAAAAAATTCCTCTGGGTTGTATAGCATCTTTCTGCTTTTTGAGTTGCCATTTTAGATATTCTCCAGCAGTTTATTTGCTATTGTTGTGCAGTATGATATATGTTGTTAAGTTGTTTATAGTCGGACATATATTTTTCTGCTAGTAATTTGCTGAGAGAGGATCATGGTCTTTTATTTCTATCCTTATTAGAGGTCCTTTGAAGAACTGCGCATTTATCTGTTAAGTTATTAGCTTGTGATATACCCCTGTTGGGGCCAATACTAGCCTCTGGATGACAACTTTAGTGCTATAATTCTAAATATTCCCCGAGAGCTTATCAATATTATCCTTTGCTAATGGTCTCAGTTTTGATATTAGTCCTGCTTTAATTTCTTTCAGATCTGTTTAGGACAGAGTGAGAAGTCCTCTATCAATGCCTTTAGTGTCCTAGGATGAAGTCTGCTTGACCCCGGCATTTTGCTCTATTGCTACCATATATGTGGCTTAATTTGGAGTTTGGACATTTGCTCTTGTTTAAATAGGAATTATTAACTAGTAATCTTATGATTTCCCATCTATGTCACAGCTAATCTGTGCATATGGAGAATTGTGTGCTTTGAAACATGATAATTGTATCTTCAGCTGAATCTAAACTCTTTGATTATCGGAATTTGTTTTATATCCTCTACTATTGCTAGCAACTTACATTTCCACAATAGATTATGGTGTTTATCTTCTTCTTCTTCTTCTTCTTCTTTTTTCATGTTTTTGGTATCTCTAGATACACCTCTTAATCACTATAATACAAAGTGGAACATTTTATAGGGACTAAAGCTAGTCAAAAACCTCTACATCATAACTCAATATCTACAAGCTGTCTCTTGTTACAGTGAGTATCTAATCCCACATTCAATGCAGGTTGGGGATGAGGATTCAGTGATTATACTTACTCATGAACCAAACTGGCTTCTTGATTGGTACTGGAATGATGTTTCTGGAAAGAATTTCTCTCATTTGATACGTGATTATTTGAAGGGGAGATGTAAACTTCGAATCGCTGGGGACTTGCATCATTATATGCGTCACTCTTATGTGCCTTCAGATAGGCCAGTTTATGTGCAACATCTACTTGTGAATGGTTGTGGTGGGGCATTTTTACATCCAACCCATGTATTTGGGAACTTCAGGGAATATTGTGGAGCTACTTATGAGACCAAGGCTTCTTATCCATCTTTTGAAGATTCTAGCAGGGTATATGACAAGACGGTGTCTAGCTTCTTTGATCAATTAGTTTGAACTCTGGTGCAAAATCTTACTTTTATCTGGTTGCTTTGCAGATTGCTTTGGGGAATATCTTGAAATTTCGGAAGAAAAACTGGCAATTTGATATTATTGGTGGTATCATCTACTTTGTACTGACTTTTTCTATGTTCCCCCAAGTGAGTATGCCTTTAGCTGAATGTGATTTTTGCATTCAGATTCTTGGTAGACGGGTATCATGTCACTTATTACTTTGCAGTTACATATCCCTTATTTATTAATCCAATCCGTCAGAAGCTGGGTGTTTTCATTTTACTCAACTCGACATTGTGAATTCCTTTTAAGTAGTCAAAGTTCCAAGGAGATAATTCAAGTTCCAAAGATAACTCAAACAAATAACATGGAGCCTACTTATCCTGCTTCTTATTAATTATTATGTTGATATGTTTGAGTAGTTGGCTTATTCTTGGGCTTCCTTTGCAGTGTAAGCTCAATCACATGTTACAAGGTGACTCCGTTTCTGGTCATTTGAAGAGCTTTTTTGTCACTGTATGGGCTGCTTTCAAGTACTTGCTGGAACATTCTTATGTATCACTAGCAGGTGCTTTGCTACTGCTAATTGTATCCGTCACATTTGTACCATCGAAAGTGTCGCGGAAGAAACGAGTGATGATTGGTGTACTTCATGTTTCTGCACACTTGACTGCCGCACTAATTCTTATGCTACTTATGGAACTGGGTGTAGAGACCTGCATCAGGCATAAACTTTTGGCGACTTCAGGTTAGTCTTTATACTTTCTGATGTGTGTGTATTTTTTGACTTGAGATGTTGATTTTGCATGAATCAGTGGATGCTTGATTTGATCCTCTGCTTTGACATAATGGAGAAGTGAGCGCGCGTCTCTAGTGGAAAACTGATGTTCAAAAGATGATATTACTTCATTATTTTTTCTCTTGTAGCACATCTACATCTACTCTTAATTTAAGACACTGCAATTTTCTTTAGCTTGTGTGTCATGTTCTTGTGTTGGATAAGTAAGCACTCACATAAGTGTCTCAAGATGCTGAACTAGATTTATATCTTAGGTTATCACACATTGTACCAGTGGTACCGAACTGTAGAGAGTGAGCACTTTCCAGATCCAACAGGCCTACGATCTCGTATAGAACAATGGACATTGGGTCTATATCCTGCTTGCATCAAATATCTCATGTCTGCCTTCGATGTCCCGGAGGTTTGTATCCTTTTAAATTTTTTCATTGTGCTGTTTTTTGGTATGGGTATCTCATATGACATTTTTTCTACAATGTGACTATTTTTGGATTGAATTTCTAGGTCATGGCTGTATCAAGGACAAACATTTGCCAGAGGGGAATGGAATCATTGTCACGTGGCGGTGCTGTGATATATTATGCTTCTGTGTTTCTCTATTTCTGGGTCTTTTCCACTCCTGTTGTCTCTCTAGTTTTTGGAAGCTACTTATACATTTGCATTAACTGGCTTCATTTACACTTCGACGAGGCCTTCTCCTCACTTCGAATTGCTAATTACAAGGGATTTACACGATTCCACATAAACAGTGAAGGTGATCTTGAAGTGTATACCCTAGTAGTTGATAAGGTAACTGGTCAGAACTATCTGCTGCTTTAGTTACATACAGTGGGCTCCCTAGTATTATGAAATACCATCTGCTTATTCTTTACTCTGTCATTGATATTCTAAGCAATATGATTTCTTTGTGAACATTTCTATAGAAAGCCTATTCTTCATCTGAATATATTTTTAAATTGAAGCAGCACTATTTGCAGGATGTCTCGCATTATCACTATTGTTTGTTTATTTGTTTATATCACTATCATTATACTACATACACCATTGTCTAGAATCAAACACTGGCCAAAAACTTTGATGATTTTATGTGTTAATGGCTTCCCTACCAGTATCTTCTCTGTTATTAATTTGAAGTACTTGTAGTATATTAAGGACAAGGTGCTTCATGAAGGGAAAATCCAGCATTATAGAAAAGATTCTAAGTGGTCTTATGTTGTACTGTGTTCTTAGATATGAAATATTTGCTTCTATGTGGATTCAGCATTGTGGCTTGTTAAATATATCTGGAAGAGTTTTGACTTAAGTGCATTGTCTTGGGAACTCGTCAACACGTAGGTGTCGTGAGATATGCATCACTTGTTTAGTCAGATTCAGTGATAAGGTCCTTTAAATATATGTTGCTCCCTTTTGAATGCTAAAAAAGATTAATAGCAGATATGATTACCTGTAGGCCTTGAAAAAGCGGGATCTAATTTGGAATTCTGCAATAAAACCTTAGACCAGCCACATGTGTTGGTAATCATATAACTCTTGAGCATTATCTGTCAGAACATTTGTGTTCTACCATTGATTATTTCCCTGTTACTAATTGCAACTAGGGCTGTTGAGATTATCTGGATGATGGGTGATTGTATGACAAAATTGCATTAAGAAGGATAAAAGACAACAGAAATGCACAGTTGATTGTGGATTTTTGACTGGTAAAGAAAATATAACAGTATAAATAGTAGAATGATACCAGAGATATGGATCCAGTTAGGTCATTGAAACCCTGTATGCCTTTTGACTTACTATGAACTTCCATATTTTAAAAGTCTATCTGAACACAGTTTTTACCCAATTCAAAGTGTCTTTTCTTTGGTCCAAACATTAAATGCATTATTTCTTTCCAGATTTTATGATGCTTTCCTTCTCAATGGTGTTACTGTTACCAACAATGGTGACTCACCTTGTATTGCAGGTCCCAAAGGAATGGAAGCTGGATCCTGATTGGGATGGAGAACCAAAACAGCCACATCAGTTAAGCCACCTTAGGAGGTTTCCTAGTAAGTGGAGTTCCGCAGCTCCCTTACAAGACCCAGTAAAAACCGTAAGAATTGTTGACCACTTTGTCATAAATCGGACGGTGAAAACTCAATCAGAAGCCTGTAATGGGCAGTGAATTACTGATTATCATTGTTTGGGTATAAAATTCCAATACCTCATCATTCACGAGGCGAAGGCAAGGAATTTGGTCTTATACAGGAACTGTGCAAGATCTGCTTCACACCATGTGGATTTTGCCAGTATGGTTTGAGGTGTTTCAACTCTGGCATGTGCTCTCCACATTTTCGGTTGTCCTGGCATGAGAGAGGACATGATCGAGGCTGGCCTAGCATGAGACAAGATCAAGAGAGTGAATCTTGAATTGATCACATGACTCTTTGATCGAATCAAAATCAGTGATGGATGTTTGCCACTTTGCTTCTGACACCAGATGAGATTATGGGGCTCTCATTTAGGTGACACTTGCAACAGCAAAGGTGACTTAAACTTTTTAAGTACTCTTTTAGTTCTTTATTAAAAGTAGATTCTGGTAAAATTGTACATAAGAATGTTCACAGTTGTGATTCCTTTGGTAGAGATGGGCTAGTTGAAGGTTCGCATCTGCTGTTAGCTCACTACTGCAATCTGTAAAGAAAATATCGAACCATAATTCTGTAGTTGTTCTTTAGATGGGATGGCACTACGATGTAATATTTGATCAAGGAATGATATTGATGTACCATTCGATTCTGCTTAAATGACGAGTAGCTTATTTTACCGGTCTTGCTTTCAAGTAATTAGTTTGATTTATTTCCCTGCAGAGAAAGCCAGAGAAAGCTATTAGATTCTTTTATATTTAGCTGTTAAGATTGGAATAACAGATTACTTTTTAATGCTGCTTTGACTGCTGGAAGGATAAAGACAGATTGAAGAAGGAAGAGTGAAAAAATTGAGGACAACAAAAGTAGCGGTAGAATAGAGCTTAGAGTGAATCATACTTGCGTAAATTGTTGATTAGTGGGCTTTCAAATGGTTTTTTTTTTTGGAATTGAAGCTAAGAAATGCTTCGGGGAATTAGACTTCCACGTAAATATCCAGCACTCTCTTAATGTTTGCAACTGGAAATTGTTTGTGAGAATCTGAAGGTAATTGATTAGAAGTTTCCATGATTGACTGTTAGCTCCTCGCAATTTGTAGCTCTGGAACTCTTCTAGGAATTTAATTACAAGATAAGGCGTGTGTCGATGTTTTAACAACATGAAAAGCTGGTGATTCTTGCCAGATTTACCTCTACACAGTAGCAAATCCACATCATTGCACGCTGAATCACTGATACACACATTTCAGAAATCGGAAGCAGTGGCTTCTCTTTATTTCACCGGACGGTAAAACTTGTCCCTCATGACATCCTCTATGAGCTCTTTTTATCAACCTTGTTTTGGGCTCAAGTGTTTGTCGAGATCTTTGAAGGCATCGACGACAAGCCAGAGATAATTGTGTCGCTCGCCATTGGTCTTCTTGAACTTCTCATAGATCAATGGAATCTTCACCGTCCCTGACTTGGCGTCGAGGAAAACCTGATGGACGACCTTGTAGGCCTTGTACTTTGCAAGAATGTGTCCGCCTACGGCCACCAGCGTCATCTGACTTCTTTTCCTGATCTATTTCCACCTTCACCTTGAATACCTCCTGTACCCCATCTGCAAATTGGTCCCACCTAAATGTGTTTCATTCATTATAAAACACAAACACTTCAATAGTCTAAGAGCTTTTTATAATATTGTGCGTTGATTGACGAAAAAATGAACAAATCTACAAATATATATTTACAAGACTAAAGTACTTTTTTTTTTTCGATCCTACTCTACTTCTATTTTTATTTTAGTTCTCACTCTCAAACTTTTACCATGTTTTCTTGCAAGGCATAGGAGTCAAAATTCATATTTAAGTTAAATTGTCCATATCCCAACTCTGTGAGAATATGAAGATTTGAACCTCCATCTTTTCCTTCTCATGTGGAAATGGTGACTATCGGGGTAAACTCCAGTGATTAGCTTGAAGCACCTATCATGGGGCACAATTTGGGCAGATCTCTCATATTAATCAACATTACTAGGTGCAGACATACCGATGGTGTAGTTCCAGAGTCTGACCGAACGGGAGTGACCCTGTCCCCCTCGTGAATGTCAACTCCTTGGACTTTGTCCGGTGAGGCATCAGGGAGCTAAAACGTCCGTAGTAATTGTCCGCTGGCGAGTTGGTCTCCAACATTTCCTTTCTCTACGAACACAATTGATTAGCGCACAAGCCTCTTTAAGGGTATTATACTACTTCGTTTCAATTATGATTGCCGACCCAAAATGCTCATCAGTGGTACCAATGATCTTTGGGTTGACGGAGACCGGGAGAACCTTCACGAGTTGAGGAGCTTATAGCTGAGTTAAGAGCGAAGCCACAACCTTTGGAGGGACCAAAGGTGGAGTTGGGGCTACTTAAGCCAACTCAAAGTGAGAGGATGATCTATATGCTTTTTCAGGAAGTGGGGAACTTGCTGGACAACATGGAAATAACCGAATTGAAGGAGTTGCTTGTAAAACAAGTTGGGATTCAAGAGCTGTGTAGTCAACAAGCCAAGAAGGGAAATAGCAAGCAGAGACCGAAGAATTGCCTACTTTTGAAAAAAATCGACAGTCCAAAGGAAGGATGCCTTCAGGCAAGTGAAAGACTTCGAGTTGAGAGCGGAGAATGTTATGGTCCTAAGGTTCAAGCCTTGATATACTAAGAAATGATTCAAGAGAACGGGATAAACCTTGAATAAATAGAAGCCTAAGGTTTCTAGAAAGTGTATATTTCCATTCAATAAATTTCTCGTATTTAATGACGGAGATGGTAGTTTTGTATTTAATAGGATAGATGGTAGTTAAAGCAATAGTAATTGAAAAGTCTCATGTATAAATAGAGGCGTTCTCCCCTCATTAATATTCCTAAACATTTGAGCAATAAAAGTACATTTTTTCCATGAGCTTCTCTCTCTAGACCAGGTGAGTTAATAACAAATGATGGGTCCTTGGGAAAGAAGCTTAGCTTAGGCAACCCAACGAACAAAAGAAAGCATAAGTTACCATATTATCAAAATCAAAAATGTAATGACCCGTGACATCAGGACCCAATAGAAGCTATAAGAATATCTATCACTTGTCATAAACTGGATAGGGGAAACTCATCATAAGCCTGTTATGGTCAGTAGATTGCTGATGGTCATCACTCGAGTTTAAAATTCCAATGCCTCATCATTCACGAGGCAACGACAAGGGATTCGGTCTTCTACAGGAATGGTCTATATCTGTTTGTGTGCTCGCTAATCTATAGCATGTACATTTGGGCAACGTGATTTGAGGTGTTTCCAACCTGGAATGCAAATGTCCAGCACTCTTTTAAGTTTTGCAACCGGATTTGTGTTTTGAGTCACTAAAAGCAATTGATTAAAGTTTCCAGTAATTATCGTCAGCTCCTTCTTGCGATGTGTAGCTCCGGAACTCTTCAAGAAATTTAATTACAAGATAAGGCACCCGTTTCTGTTTAAACAACATGAAAAGCTGGTGCTTACAAGCTTTTATTCTGCACAATATTAGACCCACCGCATCACACAATCACTGATGCACACATCTCAGGAGTCAGAAGCAGTAGCTTCTTTCTATTTGGCCACTCGGTACAAAACAAGGGACTCACGACATCCTCTTTCAACTCTTTCTATCAACCTCAACCTTGTTTTGGGATCAAGTGTTTGTCGAGCTCTTTGACAAGATCAACAAGAAACTGGAGATAATTGTGCGGCTTGCCATCAGTCTCCTTGAACTTCTCATAGATCAACGAAATCTTCCCTGTTCCGGACTTGCCCTTGGGGAAAGCCTGATATACGACCTTGTAGGCCTTATACTGCTCAAGGATGTCTGCCCACGGCCACCATCGTCATCGTCTACTTTCCCCGTCTATTTCCACCCTCTCCTTGAATACCTCCTGTACCCCATCTGCAGATTAATTCCACTTAGATGTGTTTCATTCATGGTAAAATACAAACGCTTTAGTAATCTAAGAGCTTTCCATGACATCGTGCGTTAGGTATATATTTACAAGCCCGAAGTACCATCACGAAGCACAATTTGTGCATACCCTCTAAAGATTAATTGACAACATTTTAGGTTCATAAGTACCTATGGTGTGGTTCCATTGTTTGACGGAACCGGGAGGGACCCAGTCGCCCTCATGGATTTCAGCTCCTTGGATTTTGTCGGGCGAGGCATTACTAAGATGGTGGACTCCGTAGCTCAAACGTTTGTAGAACTTGTCCGCTGGCGAATTGATCTGGAACTCTTCCTCCACCTTCCCCTCCAGACCCATTATCTTTCGCAGTGTGTGTTAGAGCACAAGCCTCTTTCAAGATATTATACTACTTGAGTTTCAAAAATGAAGATTGGGTGTGTTGGCTCTGAACTTTACCTCCTATTTATAGATGCTTTAGCGGGGGATCAATGATTTTTCGGACGTTGTGCTTGCTGGGTATCATGGATGAGTGCCTCGGGTTTCGTCCAAGTTTCACTTAGAACCTGAAATTTATTTATTTGAACAAGTTCCCTAATTTTTGGAACCTAGAACCTACTAATACATACTTAGGAACTAGAACCTATCTTATCATAGGTTCCAAGATTTACTCAGATTTCATTTATATTTTTAATTAAACAATTATTGTGAATCATTACATCTAATAACCATCATTTGCTACAATTCACTCATGATCACAACTCATATTTAAATACACAAAGATTATGAAATATTAATAAATAAAAGTCTTAGTTATGGATACCGCCGGAAATGAAAATTCAGACTAATGGTTTCAGATTATAAACCCATCATCGGAAGCAATGGAATGCCGCAAGAAAACATAAAGACTTATTTCAAGTCACAAGCTCGAGAAAATATTGGGTAGGTGAGATAATCCACGTGGGTGGTGCAGCTCACCATTCAGAGAAGGACACGTGGCGTCCACGTCGGCGGTGGGCCACACATGGGGCGAACCCCTCTCTCCTCTCTCCTCTCTCCTCTGTCTCCTCTGTCAACCGTACATCTCCCTCCTCTCTCCTCTCTCTCCTCTGCAAAGGGAGAGAAAAAGCTTGACCTCTGCTCCGGCGAGGGGGGGACGCGACGGTAGGGAACGAGACGGCGGGGCACTCGTGGCGGACTCCCGAGGCGATTTCTCTTCTGGGTTCCGCTTCGGCGGCGAGAAAATCACGTCCTCCGCGGCCGAATTCCATGAATCGGAACCTGAAGAATCGCGCCGCCCATTTCCCCGCTAATCCTCTAGCTTCATGTCCTGTTTCAACCGAGCCTCCTCGCCGGAGGCGGGCACTCGGGGAGGCGACGGCGGAGGCGGAGGCGGCGTCGGCGTCTGGATCCACGAGCAGAGGCGGAGGGGCGGGGCTCGGGAGGTGGAGGCGAAGGCGGAGGCTCGGGGAGGTGGAGGCGGGGAGTGCTCGAGTGCCCCGCCGTCGCGTTCCCCCTCGCCGGAGCAGAGGTCGGGCTTCTCTCTCCCCTTTGCGAGAGGAGAGAGAGAGAGGAGGGAGGCGGAGGCTCGAGGAGGCGGAGGCAGGGAGTGCCCGAGTGCCCCGCCGTCTCGTTCCCCGCCGTTGCGTCCCCCCCTCGCCGAGCAGAGGTCAAGCTTTCTCTCTCCCTTTGCAAAGAGAGAGAGAGGAGAGAGAGGAGGGAGTTGTACGGTTGACAGAGGAGACAGAGGAGAGAGGAGAGAGGAGAGAGGGGTTCGCCCCATGTGTGGCCCACCGCCGATGTGGACGCCACGTGTCCTTCTCGAATGGTGAGCTGCACCACCCACGTGGATTATCTCACTCACCCAATATCTTCTCCACAAGCTCCAGGTTCATGATTCCACCTTGAACCTATTCATCAAAACAAGTTCCTTGATTGTTGGAAATGGGAACCTAATTTATATATCTTAGAACCTAAAACTAAAGCGGTAGGAATCAGGTTCAGTTATCGGGTTTCCAGTTCTACCCTGAAATTATGCTTATCCATATTGAGGATACATCAAGATCATGCGCAGACTCTTACATGGGCAGAAGCTCGGGTGAGCACCACTCGGTGACCCGAGAGTAGATCAGGATAGTTGCTGGTCACATTTTGGGTCGGTAACCGGCCACAAACCTAGAAGCTGGCCTCTCCTTACGTAGGTTCTCGGATTCAGGCTCGCATGAGAGCAGAACTAAAGCGTTCTTTGAATCTTTTCTAGGTTTCTACTTCAAAAAAAAGAAACAAAGTACATTTTTTAGAATATTTTTGCCAATAACTTCTGCAGTTCCGATTATTTGATACTCAATGAAAATTTGATTAGAAACAGAGGTAGGTAGTAGCGATACCTGAATTTGACGAGGCGTAATTTTTTTATTTAGATGACTCTGAACACTGCAAATACTTATCAGAAAGTTTATTCAGTATCTCACGGTGCCCACGGTTTTGAGTCTAATTTCTGATTCAAAATTCACCGCTTTGTCGTGGATTGAGCCGCGTTTTGTAAATTTTTGTCGGTCGCTCTAGTTTGTTATGACGAGTTTCTATTCCTTTGTTTAGTTTAGACTCAGATTTAATTGTTATAGTTTAAATTCAGTAAATTTGTGATAAAATAATAAAGACCAATAACCTGTCAAAAACCTATATGTTCAGTTCCTGATTTCAGGTTAGTAATATTTTCCAAAACTAATCCCTGGCTCTCTCGTTAGTTGAAGGTTTTTATCCTGAAATTGAGCCTCCCGAATCATACATTCCTTCTTCCCCTTGGCGGTCATCGGACCTCGGTGACCGGCTAGAGGCAAGGACTAGCAAGGTCAACCTCACCAACCTCTGGGCAAGGCCCAAGCCCTTAGCAAATCTATCGAGGTTGACCTTGTTGACCTTTGCCTCTGGCCGGTTGTCGAGAAGAAGTAAGGGAATAGGGGAAAAAAAGAAATAAAAAGGAAAGAAAAGATAAGAAGGAAAATTAAATAATTTTTTTATAAATATTAATGCTAGCCATACCACAATGTCCACTTCAGCAATATCCGGCCAAAATTAGCCGGAAAAACTAAATTGACTCTAGATCAAAATATTTAAAATTAAATTGGCACTAATAGAATAAATTTAGGATTTTTCTAACACTTGTTCCCTTTTAGCTTCATATATAGCACTATACTAGAGTTAATATAAAATGGCCAAAGATTTTAACAGATCACAAATTACAGATTGAAAAAATTACATAGAATAAACATTTAAAGAGATTTGCATATTCTATTGTGGACCTTTACTATGTATATATACATCATGTCTACTGGCTGTCCTGTGAACGACCTTTTTTCATTAGCGTCGTCCCGTGAACAATACATTCCCAGAAATGTGTGTAGATAATCAATCGTGCTCTTAATTAATTTATGACAAAACATAGAAAAGAAATTTGCTTTTTCCAGCATTTAATAAAGAATGAAATTGAAGGAAACCTGACATATTAGAAGGGGGAGTGATCACTACTTTGGTTAGCATCGACGTGATGATGCATGGGGTTTTCATCGAGTCAACATGCTCCATGCAAGTTGTCCAGTGGGGACGTCGCCAATGGGGTGCCCTCAATAATTGCGTTGTAAATCAATATTCTCTCTCTGCTGAATATCTTCCATGCATATATCATCACGTAGGCTCGCTGGGCGAATTTTGTCCCCAACAGTCAGATCTTACATCGATTTTGCGCACTTTCTTGTTTTTCACGTGATAGATATCTCACACGATCTCGTTCCCCCGCATATTAATTGGGTAGTTTGGATGGTTATGTCTATTTCTACCCCCACTTCATTGATTATGTTTGGACTTGAGTAAACTCTTAAACTGTTTCGCTGAACTTTGACACGTAAAATACGGGGTATTCCCACATTGTTGGGGAAGAATAATATATTATTCAGAACGAGAAATGCAAGGCGTGAAGGCACCGATATATAAAAATAAAAATTGTAGTCCAAGCTGGGTGTTCTCACTGGAGAGACCATCACTAGTGGTCCTCATAGATAGAAACACTCCTAAAAGAGAATAGGCCAATGAAAATAACTTTAACTTCGTTTCATTATAAGCTCATGACCCTCCAACAGGCCTTGAATTGAGGTTGAGTTGAGGACCTTGATCTCACACTTGATAGATATCTCACACGATCTCGACGCCCCGCATATTAATTGGGTAGTTTGAGTGGATATGTCTATTTATGTCCCCACTTCATTGATTAAATTAGAATGTCTATTTTTGTCCCCACTTCGTTGATTAAGTTAGAGAGACGAGACCATTCTCCAAAAAGTTTTTATTGTACTTTTTGTAATTGAGTCCTAACCTTTTTATTTATGTGAATTAAATTCTAAACATTTTCACGTTTTGTTAATAAAGTCTATTCGACTAATTCCAGTTGTCCTATATGACACGGCCAACTCTAACATAAACAATTATTAATAATATATTTTATATTTATTTTCTATATTTTCCTTTTCTTCTTCTTTTGCCAATTGCCGAGCCTTGGTGATGGCTTGCAACTGGCCAAAGGCAACTATCGACAAGGGTCGCCCTCGCCAGCCTCACGTAAGGTGACCCTCACCAATGTGAGGGGCGAGTTCGCCGGCCTTGAGCAAGGGTTGCCCTCTCTAGAGGACAATGAGGGTCTACCTTGCTAGCTTCAAGTGAAGCCAGCCTTTGGTGGCCTTTGGCAAGGCTTGACCTCGTCAAATCTAGGTGAGGTCAGGTTGCGATGGCTTGCCAAGATTTGGGCAAGGTCCATGATCTGCACTTGCAACTAGCAAGGGCTTCACTATCCTCACCTAATGGCCGGCAATGGCCCAACCACCCTCACAAGTCATAATTCATAAATAAATAAAGAAGGAAAAGAGAAGAAAAGTAAAAGAAGGAAAAAATGAAAATAAAAAAATTCAAAAATTATTAAAAACAATAAAAAGATATTCACATTAGCGCCAATTGTGCCACGTAGGATGGTCAATGTCCATGTTAGCAATTTCCAACCAAAATTACTTGGATGGATTCAATTAGACAAAACATGAAAAAGATTATAACTGAATTAACAAAAATATAATAGGTTTAAGACTTTTCGGACAATTCTTCCCTAAAAGATGACCATCTTAATTACATATATATTTATCTATTACTCATGAACATAATTGGCTTCTTAATTGGTATTGGAATGATGTTTTCCGGAATGAATTTGTCTCATTTTTTTTTTTTTGATCGGAGAATTTGTCTCGTTTGATACGTGATTATCTGAAGGGGAGACGTAAATTTCGAATTGCTGGGGCCTTGTATCATTATAAGGTCGTTCATATGTACCTTTTGATAGGCCAGTTTATGTTCACATCTAGTTGTGAATGGTTGTGGTGGGGTATTTTCACATCCAGCCCGTGTATTTGGCAACTTCAGGGAATATTATGGGGCTAATTATGAGGGCAAGGCCACCATCGCCCACGGCCCCCAAGCCTTGCCCTAGTCTAGGTGAGGGTGGTTAGTCTGACGAGGGCCGCGACCTTCACTGGCTGCCAACAAGGACTTCGCATCAAAGCTAGCCAACCACTACCACAGGCAGGAGGAGGGCAACGGAGGAAGAGACAAAAAAAAGAAAGTTTTAAAAAATAATAAAAAATCGAAAAATAATTAAAATATTGTCACTAGCGCCGACTAGCGTCCACGTTAGCTGTAGCCAGCCAAATTTGACCAGATAGACTAAATTGGCACAATCGCAAAAGGTTTAAGACTAAATCAGTAAATAAAATGTTTATGACTGAATTGGCACAATTGTAATAAATTTATGACTTTTTTGACAATTTTCCTTATGATTTTTATATCACATGAACCATATTTAAATCTTTTTTATTATAACTCTATCGTATTTTTTTCTTGTTTTCCATTAGAGGCACTGAAAAAATATGTGCTGCATGGCACGGCTGGTAACTAACGTAAACCACCTCATATTCAAAACAAACTTGCTGCTAATTTTTTTCGATTTTCCAAATTATCCTTTTTCCTTATTTCCCATTTTCCTTTTCATTTTTTCTTTTCTTTTCTTTCTTTCTGCACTTTTCATCTCCTTCCCTCTATCTTCATCTCCTTCCACTTTGTGGCCAAGGCGGTCTCCAGCTCATTCTCCGGGCTAAACCCAAGACCGTCGAGCCTCACCAGTGCCAAGAAATGCAATTGTCGAGATGGGACTCCCAGTATCTTCGCTTTGGATGTGGGTTTTGGTGAAAGGAGCCGAAACAATGGCAGGGTTGGCCATTGAGCGGACCGCGAAGCAAGAAGTCGAGAGGGCAGAGGGAAAAAAGCGGCAGACTTATTGACGGTTCTATAGAAGATTCTGGAAGATTTTCTTACCTCTTATTGCAAAAGGCATTCTGCTAATATGTCTTACACCGTGAAGACTTGCTCTTGCGTCGTTTTCCGGTGGCTATGACTAGCAGCAGCTCTTCGGCCCAATGAATGTTGGAGAATTCCCTATGAATCCTTGCTTGTGAAATCTCATTTTATGTAAAGCAATTAAACTTCAGGGTTTGTGCTATTTTTCTGAGTAACCGTTTGGACTGTGACCATGACAGAAAATTGGCTTGAACTCCGAAACTCTACGTCCGACCAAATCAACTGTTAAATCGAATATTCGATGCAGAAGTCCTGGCAACACAGCACATATATATCTATCTTGAAATCACTTATTCATTATCTCACAAGCAGAACTCTGCTTGCAACATTTTATTTAGAACATTATTAGAGAAGCTGGATGACCACTTTATAACTCAATCGGCCTGGCTGGCAAGGTGCTCGTCGATGTCCTTAACGAGGCTGATCACGAACTGCAGATAGTCCTTCGGGTCGTCGTGGCTCTCATGCTGCTTCTCAAAATCGACAGTGATCTTCGCCACTGAGGCCTCACCCTTCGGGACGATGTGGAGGGTGACCTTGTAGCTCTTGTATTTCTCCAGCACGTGCCCATCCACGGCAACAAACGTCACCGACTTCTTCGCCTCGTCAACCTCGATCTTGTCTTTAAGTACCTCCTGCTTCCCATCTACGCACAGTTTTACGCGACAAAGGGAAGAACAATAAGAAAAGTATTCCAAAATAATTAAGAGTGCTAAGAGATGACTGCAAAGTATTACTTACTCATGGTGTAAGTCCAGATCTTGACTGATCCGGGAGTTTCCCAGTCACCTTCATGCACTTCGACGGCATGAACCTTGTCGGAGGAAGCATTCGGGGCTTGGTGGAGTTCGCTGCTGATACGTTTGAAGTACTTGTCAGCTGGTGACTTGAGCTCCAACTCGGTCTCCAATGTCCCCGCGAGAGTCATCTTCTTTATTCTTTCACTCAAAAACTCTAGCTAGCTTTACCTCTCACTCAAAATCTTTCTTGAGAATTCTGTAGTATTGAAGGCCTTGAAGAGTCTGGTTTCGTTGGATCTCCCATTTATATTGTCCAATCACTTTAAGAAATACAGGCAGTACTCAACCCCTTGTGTCACGTGGCGAATTTTACGTGGATACTATAATTTGCACTATCCTATTAATGGGGAGAAAGTAGAGTGATCGGATCCAGGGTGGGTAGGGTCAAGACTTGGACTCTATACCTGATCCTATTATAATCGGTTCTCTTTTTTAGACCATATACCTTACCTTATTTTTATTAGATCCTGTTTTAGACCCAATAATGTTTTTTTGGTCTGGGAACAGGGTCAACCTTATTTTTATTGGAACATATTTTGCAACCGTTTGATATTTTATACCACTTCAAATTTTACATTAATTCGCAAAAAAAACAACAACGTAATTGTCCTAACATTGTAAGACAACAATAATCCTAACAATGCATAAACATTAACAACAAATATGAATCTAATATTAGTTTTATTCCCACAAATATTTCTAATATGATCTAATACATATGCTTATATGTATGCGACGGAACTGTTATTAAGAGTACATACTTGTTGAGTTGGATTGAGAATACTTTAATTAGTGCTACAATAGTTAGTAGCACTTGTCCCGCGACTATAGTAATAGTTGAAGGAGAGACCATTAAAAAAGAAAAAACAATGCATGAGAATGGTTCTTTTTAACAATTCTTTGAAAACAATTATCCCTTAACTTGATTCATATAAAAGCTTTCTTTTTTAACAATTTTTTGAAAACAAAGAGACTCAAAGACACTATATAGAGAGATGATTTTACTTTTTTTAATAGGGTAAAAACCGATTCCAAAACCAGTCCGGTTCTAGGTGGGTCTTTGCTTGGACCCTGCTCCCGAACCGGTTTCAATTAGTGTCCAAAAATTGGAACCAGTTCCTAGACCGGTTTAACTAAGAACTAGTTCCCGACTTTATTTTTCGAGTGGTCCGATCCGGGTTCCAAGTAAACCCAATCTGGTTGCACACCTCTAGGAGAAATGGTGCTTCTTCAAAAGGTTCTTATTTTCAAAAGGATGATTGTACGCTTTTCAAAGAGTGATCAAATGTTGAACGGTGTAATATTTTCTTGATTATTGGATTATAATTAACAACTAGCATAGAGACTCTCGAACAAATTCCTTTATATCATTAAGTACATACGGGTTTATGAACCTTTTGTCATACCAACACACATCAACCAATCATGGAAATTGAAGCATGCCATCGTTTCAAAAGATCTAAAATTCATATATTGAAATTTTTTATACAAATTGCATACATTATATAAATGTAAATTGAATAGATTTGTCGTATTCAAGTGTCATGACAAGTCTTTTCGCATCATTCTATAAAGAATGTCACTTAAATCTCCAATCATGCATTTACTTGGCAGAATACAAATTATGGATATTATCCACACACAAACCTAATCAAAATTTAATATTTGGTGACATTTATGTTTGTAACCCACTATCCCCACTTTAATTCACTTAGCCTGTCAATCCTTGACCTCGTGTTTGGGCGAGGAGGGAACTAGTTCTCCACCATCAATAGGGGATAACAGCAAAAGATTGAGACAGACGAATATCATAGAGAGCGCGAGAGTTTCTGAGCGGTGGGGCTTCTCCATCATCAACAGCGACCATCCTCCGCCGAGGACGACGACGAGTCAAGGATGGAGACGATCAAAGGAGAGGCAAGTGGCTGAGAAGAATAGTGGGTTTGCGAGTAGTGACTATGATATTGCGTTGCAAGTCTTTCACTCGTTTATTTTAATTGGCTACGTGACGATCTTTTAATGAACGACCTTCTCAAAATTGGGTAGATCTAGCCATAGCCACACCCCAATTTTTTTTCTCTCCATTTATGTCAATGTTATCTCCAGCATTATTCTCAACCCCTTTCTTAGTACATGTCAAATGATAAGCACAGGTCATGTTACTATTCATGCTATTTTTAAGTATTCTAACATCAACGACAGTCCATTTAAAGCTAACCTAATATGATGCGGTTGCACGTTAGAATTATTTGGGGGATTTAATGTGGGTACGGTTGCTTCAACCAGACTCATTATTGAATTATTCAAAAGAAAAACAAAATTGTGAGACTTATCTAGGACTCATGTATGGGTTCCACATCATGGATATAAAATAGGTATCATGTTATAAATAAATATGCAATTTAATATTTAAATATTCTAACATTCAACCTCAGGCATAAGTTGGATCTTCGTCTAAATCTAAATCTTGAAAATACATAATAGCGAATATAAATAGGGGCCTATAAAAATTTAAACTCAAGACCTCCTATTTTGATATTATATGAGATTTTTTTATATGCCTTGCTATAATATCATATGAGTGGAGTACTGCCTAGTGCCTACTATTTCAAAAATTTAAGTTGTTAGATGGATGTGTTGTTTAGTATTTAACTATTCTAACAATAACATTTCTATCACACTACTTTGATACTATATGAGATTTGTTATCAACTATTCTAAAAGTTTAAGTTATTAGATAAATGCGTGATTTAATGTTTAAATATTCTAACAATAGCAATTCTTTCTTACTTAGGAAAAAGAAAAAATCGCACAAATTAGTTGGATCTCAATTAAAGTGAAGCAATTGCAAAAGCTTAAGCTTTAGTATATATTTATTGACTGATATATTTAGAACTTGGCCCAAAGAATATGAAAATGTAAGCATATAATTAATTGCTTTGTTTATACAAGAGTTCAAAATGGGTTACAACATGGTTGAACAAATAAGCTTTTCATTCAGAGGTAATCTTAAAAACTTGACATGACACGAAAACACAATTAGCCAACGAGTATTGCCTCGGGCACAGGGACTCGCGCCCAGCCACAGAGAGAGAGAGAGAGAGAGAGAGAGAGAGTGGATTGAATTTCCCAAAAACAAAGATGAGTCACGAAAGGAAGATTCCATTGAAGTGAATTATAGAAGTTGAAGGAGAGAGAGAGTGGATTGAATTTCCCCAAAACAAAGATGAGTCACGAAATTAAACAGGAAGATTCCATTGAAGTGAATTATAGAAGTTGAAGGATGATAATCAACAGCAAAAAAATTCAGGAATGTCATCGAACAATCAGCGAAAGTCGACGAACTACCTGTCATTGCCCAAGAAAAAAAAAACTGAAAATCATTCATCTCCATGGAAGGATCGATATAAGACATACCCAAAGTTTCTTCAGACGAATTGCGGTTTCTATTTGACCGACAGCTACATTAAATCGCACATTTATGTGTAGCTCAACAAGGAGAGAACTATCGATCTCTCAAATCTTGTGCGGGACCAAATGAACAGTGGAATTAATTAAACTAGACCGCTAGATGTTGCCACAAAAACAAAGGCTAATTTTCTCTTATGAATTTTTTTTTCCGAAATGGAATTACATTATAGTGCATGATGTGATCTCCTAAGGAAGGATTATGATCCGTAAACTCAAGATTAGAACGTATATTTTATTGAATTTAATTTGAGAGAGAATGCATTTAACTTGGGTGGGTGGGTGGGTGGGAGGGAGGGAGGGGGGAGTTTTGGTATCTAGCCGACTAACCCTTGCCAGCTAAAGGTGACAGCATCACGACCCTCGCTAGCTCTGAGTGAGGGCATCAACACCCTTGTCGACGAAAGTGAGGGAATGCGAGCCCTTGCCTAGAAACAACCCTGAGCAAGGTTATTGCCCTTGCCTAGCCAGATTTGGCAAGGGCGTTGCGACCCTCGCCTAGAGTTGGTGAGGGCTGCGACGTTGTTGCCTAGAGCTAGCGAAGGTTGGCCAGCAATGTTGGTAGGCCAGATCCCAACCCCCCAAAAAAACATAAAAAGTAAAGAAAAAAATCATAAAAATCATAAAAATTGAAAATATTGTTAAAATATTATTAAAAAATGATACGTTGGTGCTATTTTGTCCACGTCAGCATTTTTGATCAAAATTTGCAGAATGGACTCAATTGGTAAATATGAAAAATGTTTAGGACTGAATTGACAAAAGTATAAAAAAGTTAAGACATTTTGGACAATTCTTCTCAAACCACGTGATTCACGAAAAAGAAGTATACATAACTCCAACCCCTTCTTTAATTTTATCATCAATATTAAAGAAATCGATAGTTCTCTCCTTGTTGAGCTATACATAAATGTGCGATTTAATGTAGCTGTCGGTCAAATGAACTGTGGAATTAATTAAACTAGACCGCTAGATGTTGCCACAAAAACAAAGGCTAATTTTCTCTCATGAATTTTTTTCTCCAAAATGGAATTACATTGTAGTGCATGATGTGATCTCCTAAGTAAGGATTATGATCCGTAAACTCAAGATTAGAATGTATATTTTATTGAATTTAATTTGAGAGAATGCATTTAATTTTTTTTTTTTAGGGGAGGCGTTTGGTATCTAACAACTGACCCTCGCCAGCCAAAGGTGACAGCATCACAACCCTCACTAGCTCTAGGTGAGGCCTGCGACACCCTTGTTGACGAAACTGAGGGAGCGCAAGCCCTTGCCAAGAAATGGCCCTGAGCAAGGTCACTGCCCTCACCTAGCCAGATTTGGCGAGGGCGTTGCGACCCTCGCGTAGAGTTGGCAAGGGCTGCAACGCTGCCGCCTAGAGCTAGCGAAGGTTGGCCAGCAATGTTGATAGGCCAGATCCCAATCCCCCAAAAAAAAGCATAAAAAGTAAAAAAAAAAAAAAAAATCATAAAAATCATAAAAATTCAAAATATTGTTAAAATATTATTAAAAAATGCCATGTCAGTGCCAATTTGTCCACGTCAACATTTTTGGTCAAAATTGGCAAAATAGACTCAATTGGTAAAAATGAAAAATATTTAGGACTAAATCGACAAAAGTGCAAAATGTTTAGGACATTTTGGACAATTCTTCTCAAACCACGTGATTCATGAAAAAAAGGTATACATAACTCCAACCCCTTCTTTAATTTTATCATCAAGTCAATGGAGTAGGTCCATCTTGATTGATACGACCGATAATGCAAAGATGTCACCGGGGAATTAATAAAATATTGTGGATTTAAGGATGAGGTCCTCTCTTATTTCTATATAAAGAGGGCACAAACTAGCTATCGCCATTCACCAGGTCCTTTCCAAGTTCCATAAAGTTGCACATCGAGCTTTAATTTTGTTGGGCAGTTTTTCTCTCAGAAGAGAGGACGATGGCAGTGAGGGGCAAGGTGGAGGTGGAGGTGGATCTCAAGTCATCGGCCGATCAGTTCTACGGCTTCTTCCGGAAAACCCCGCACCACCTTCCTAATGCTTGCACTGATCTGCACGCTGGGGAGATTCATGAAGGAGAATGGCACTCTGGGGGCTCCATTAGGAAGTGGACTTACTCAGTTGGTAAGCACCCTCTTTCGTGTCGGAGAGATTCCGTTTTAGTTTGGCCTAGATTAATCACGCACCGAATCAATTTCAATTTGACAAGCGCATGTTTCGTTCCTTTCTCACTGTAGTCATTCCATTCCATCGCATCGAAATGCATGAATACAGAGCTGAATCTGTCATGCGCTGTGTTGGAGCTAGCACTTGAGATTATCTATATTCCATATACGTAGTCCGCCACCAATTAAAGTGATCATGGAACGCGAGAAGCGACGCAGAAAGACATCCAAGTTTTCTTTGATTGGTCCAATGATAATGCATTTCGGCGAAACATGAAGACTTGGATGCATACAATAACCTCAGGAACATTTATACGAAAGGAAAAGGAGAAGAATCATTCTTTACTCGCTCGTTTTTTCCGATTTTCATGTGGGGGTGTGGAATTTGTGCAGGAGGGAAGAAGGAGACATTCAAACAGAAGATACAGTTTGATGACCAGAATAAGATCGCAGCCCACATCGGCATCGAAGGCGATGTGTTCAACTATTACAAGAGCTACACGGCCATCTGGCAGGCCGTCCATAAGCACGGAGGACCGGACGTTGTCAAGGTGATAATCGAGTACGAGAAGTTGAACGAGAGCATGCCCCACCCGGTTAACTATATCGATTTCATGGTTAACATGGCTAAAGACCTTGATGCTCACCTCGTCAAAGCTTGAGCCTACGAAAAAAAGGAGGAAAAGTAACTATGACGTCTGCTTGTGTTTCGATTATCCTAATAAACAAGCATAAATAAATAGGGAGTGATCGGCACTACTTAGTGCTGAACTCTTTGATCTATTATCGTTTCTCTCTCCTTGAATTTACTCCCTCTTTTGTTTGTGGTTATTGATTACTTTGATTAAAGGTTTGCCGATGATATATATTGGATTCAAAAAGCAATAACTATAAGCAATTGACCGTCCAATTAATGTTAAGATAGCATGAGTTTTGGGTAAGTACTTTTTGAGCTGATATTGCATAATCCACGAATCATGCGGACTGAACCCATTTGAAGACTAGGAGAGTCCTGTCAAATAACAGCTTCAATTGAATTTCTATGGTTATATAGACAAACTCGTGCTATTGTGGAAATATAGCCAATGGCGAGAAAATCCGGCCAAAATATTGAGTAACACTTTTTCGGCGAGTTGGGGTTAAAACGGCATTGTTTTGGGTGCTGACATAACCAAATAAACCTAAAACGACGTCATTTTGAGTGTTGATGTGCCTAAATCAGCCCAAAATGATGCCGTTTTAGCCAAAGTTTATTTTTTAATATAAATGTTAATTAAATAATATTAAAAGCAAAATTTTAAAAAAAAAAAGGAGGCAGCAGCGTCCTCTACCCGTGGCCGTCGCCCCATCGCCTAGGCCGTCCAACAATCGCCAACTCGCGGCCGGGCACCAATGACCCTCTCCCGGAGGACACTGGCACTTAAGTGTAGCTTTGATAACTTTTGACATTTAAGTATCATTTCATATCAATTTTTGGCACTTAAATTGTACTTTTGCCCCTTGAAACCACTTTGAGAATGATAATCTGGAGACATTTATTTATGAATTCACCAAAGAAGGCGAGATTCAGCTAGCAACATTGTTGACAATTTTTATACGGTTTACTTTGGTATCATGTGAAAATAGAACAAAATGAAACGGCACCTTACTCACCCCTACTCGTACCCCCTCTCTCCTTCTCTCCCTCCATCCCTCCTCAGGCAACCCCAGATTGAAGGTTAAGTTGAGGTGGGCGACATCCTCCTCGAAAGCTATTTTAGCGGGGGTTGCAAATCGCTTGCATGGAGATGTCAAATTTGTAGAGCCCGGATCTTGCAAGCGCACTTGAATGAGGAGAGAAAGGTGGTGATGCGCAATGATGTGGGCCACCCAATAGTAACCACGTGATGAATGATTACGATGATATTGGTCCACATAATTTATTAACCCTGCAATAACTTGAGTTGTAAGAGAGGGATCCTGAGATTTTCTTACTATATTATAATGATGTTTAAATAAGAATTCTTGTATGGGCTTATTTGTGAGATAATAGGTATAATGCTTTTGGAAACATAAAAGAGTGTTTTTAAGCGATTCAATTGAGTAATCTTAATTTCTATATTATACTATGAATTCTTGCTCTTCTCGTCAACTTAGATCCTATATCTGAAACACACAAATTTTGTTTTAATGTGCTCTAGAGTTTTGATCGGTTTCCCAACATCTCAATAGAGAAACTAAGACCCTGCAAGTTTTACAACATTGAGGTAAGTACTTTTTGAGCTGATATTGCATAATCCACGAATCATGTGGACTGAACCCATTTGAAGGCTAGGAGAGTCCGGTCAAATAACAGCTTCAATTGAACTTCTATGGTTATATAGACAAACTCATGCTATCTTAACATTAATTGGAAGGTCAATTGCTTATAGTTATTGCCTTTTGAATCTAATATATATCATCGGCAAACCTTTAATCAAAGTAATCAATAACCACAAACAAAAGAGGAAGTAAATTCAAGAGACGGAGAGAGACACGATAATAGATTAGAGAGTTCAGCACTAAGTAGTGCCGATCACTCCCTATTTATTTATGCTTGTTTATTAGGATAATTGAAACACAAGCAGACGTCATAGTTACTTTTCCTCCTTTTTTCGTAGGCTCAAGCCTTGACGAGGTGAGCATCAAGGTCTTTAGTCATGTTAACCAAGAAATCGATATAGTTAACCGGGTGGGGCATGCTCTCGTTCAACTTCTCGTACTCGATTATCACCTTGACAACGTCCGGTCCTCCGTGCTTATGGACGGCCTGCCAGATGGCCGTGTAGCTCTTATAATAGTTGAACACATCGCCTTCGATGCCGATGTGGGCTGCGATCTTATTCTGGTCATCAAACTGTATCTTCTGTTTGAATGTCTCCTTCTTCCCTCCTGCACAAATTCCACACCCCCACATGAAAATCGGAACAAACGAGCGAGTAAAGAATAATTCTTCTCCTTTTCCTTTCGTATAAATGTTCCTGAGGTTATTGTATACATCCAAGTCTTCATGTTTCGCCGAAATGCATTATCATTGGACCAATCAGAGAGAACTTGGATATCTTTCTGCGTCGCTTCTCGCGTTCCATGATCACTTTAATTGGTGGCGGACTACGTATATGGAATATAGATAATCTCAAGTGCTAGCTCCAACACAGCGCATGACAGATTCAGCTCTGTATTCATGCATTTCGATGCGATGGAATGGAATGACTACAGTGAGAAAGGAACGAAACATGCGCTTGTCAAATTGAAATTGATTCGGTGCGTGATTAATCTAGGCCAAACTAAAACGGAATCTCTCCAACACGAAAGAGGGTGCTTACCAACTGAGTAAGTCCACTTCCTAATGGAGCCCCCAGAGTGCCATTCTCCTTCATGAATCTCCCCAGCGTGCAGATCAGTGCAAGCATTAGGAAGGTGGTGCGGGGTTTTCCTGAAGAAGCCGTAGAACTGATCGGCCGATGACTTGAGATCCACCTCCACCTCCATCTTGCCCCTCACTGCCATCGTCTTCTCTTCTGAGAGAAAAACTTCCCAAGAAAATTAAAGCTCGATAAGCAACTTTATGGAACTTGGAAAGGACCTGGTGAATGGCGATAGCTAGTTTGTGCCCTCTTTATATAGAAAAAAGAAAGGACCTCATTCTTAAACCCACAAGATTTTATTAATTCCCCCATGACATCTTTGCATTATCGGTTGTATCAATCAAGATGGACGTACTCCATTGACTTGATGATAAAATTAAAGAAGGGGTTGGAGTTATGTATACCTTTTTTTCGTGAATCACGTGGTTTGAGGAGAATCGTCCAAAATGTGCTAAACCTTTTGCACTTTTGTCAATTTAATCCTAAACATTTTTCATTTCTGCCAATTGAGTCCATCGTGTCAATTTTGAACAAAAATGATGACGTGAATAGACCGGCACTGACGTGGCATTTTTTAATAATATTTTGAATTTTTATGATTCTCTCTTTTTTAACTTTTAATGCTTTTTTCTTTTGGGAGGGGGATTTGGGATCCGTCCTACCAACATTGCTGGCCAACCATCGCTAGCTCTAGGCGGCAGCGTTGCAACCCTCGCCAACTCTAGGCGAGGGTTGCAACGCCCTCGCCAAATCTGGCTAGGCGAGGGCAGCGACCTTGCTCAAGGCCGTTTCTAGGCAAGGGCTCGCGCACCCTCACTTTTGTCAACAAGGGCGTCACAGCCCTAACCTAGAGCTAGTGAGGGCCGTGACGCTGTCACCTTTGGCTAGCGAGGGTCGGTTGGCTAGATACCAAAGCCACCCCCAAAGAAAAAAAAGAGAGAAAAAGCCATAGAAAAATTCAAAATATTGTTGCAATATTATTAAAAAAATGTCACATTAGTGTTGATCTGTCCACATCAGCATTTTCCAACCAAAATTGGTTGGATGAACTCAATTAGCATAAAGTGAAAATGTTTATGACTGAATTGACAAAATTAAAATGTCTAAGACTGAATTGGCAAAAGTGCAAAATGTTTAAGACATTTTGAACAATTCTCCCATGCTTTGGATTTGCTTTATTGAGAATCATTCATTCTCCTGATGGGGGAGATGAACAGCAAAGCAAGTAGCTCATGCCACGTACTTTTATTTCAGTATCTAGTAATCACTATGATAAGTATGTAAGATTTGATATTAGTTAAGCACAATTCACAATGAAATAAAGTTGGTTATTCGACCTCCTCAACTCGAGACATCTTAGAGAGTTACGGGCTCACAATGAAATAAAGTTCAGGTCGACCGGCTTATCGACCTAGTTTGCCCTCTGCACCCATGCCAGCGACCCCAATGGCCACATCTTCTCCAATGGACTCATTCTTCGCTCTCTTCATTACTCTGTCTTTGCCTCGCTGCCACCACCACCCTTTGACCTTTAAGCTTCCTGTCATCATCCTTGACGCTGCTGAGCCCTCGTTGACAGGGGCGATGAAGAGAGAGACAGACAGACAGAGTTGGGGGGTGTTGCGATTAGGCTTAGTGGCCATTTGGTAATGTGCATCCAACAATGTGTTAAATATCATAAGAGAAATAAGAAGATTAGCGGAGTGACCAATCGAATATGAAGATATAAATTCATGACACTCATATATGGGTAAACGGGAATATGAAGAAATAAATTCTAAGCTTTTGTGTTTTGACTTAGTGTCATTTTGAAATTTAAGTAGTAACATCTTATTTTAGAAGCGTAAGCACTCTGCAGTGTAATTTGTATATTGTACCGGACATTGTATGATGAGCAACAAAACTGTGTGATCATAGACTGATCAAATGCTTTGAAACTTGTTGACAAAATTTCAGAAAGAAATCTGATTAAATGAACTTCAAGAAAATGTTTTTATCTTCCCAAAAACTTCGACAGTCTTATCTAGACTTTAGCAACAAGAATAGTCATTACAGAAACAAAATCTGCTTCTGTTCTTACCTCAAATAAGACGAACATGCTAATGTTGGAGCAGCACGAAAAAGATGGGTCTCGACAAACGAAAGATAGTAGATTTGGAGAAGTAAAGGGCAGACAAGAGAAATGAATTGCATATCACTGGACTACACAGCTGTAATGCATTTAACAGGGTCAATAAAAAACCTACAGGTCATCCATAAAGATCCTCTCAGAATGGTTGTGTTCTCACGAAAACTCATCAAATCAAACTGTTCAGATAGTGAACTAACATAAACAAGTATTGTGACGTCAGTCGCATTTCCAATAGTACAGCAGAAGAAGCACGCAGCATAAATCTTTCACACATGGAAAGAAAAGACTCGACGCTAGTCACATCGAAGAGAACCAGAGCCAAGAAAAGATATCTTCAACAAACACCAGATATTACCTGATAAGAATACAGCAAGCTTCGCTTATATCAGAAACTTGAGTATTGCAGCAGAGTCCATAGAGCGGCACGAGTCGAAATGATGCTGATTGTCCAATTGACACAACATCCTAACCCCAAAAGTTCAAAAGTTTAGATTTGGTGAAAAGAGATGCCTGTGTTTGTCATGTGTCTTAAGGTCCATACAAAGTTGGGTAGGCCTTGCCTACAAAGAAATGCAGAGTAGATTGATTTTACGAGTATTGGGTTTGTCATTTCTTTCTGCTGCTGAAGTACTTCATTTGAATGCAAATTATTTCCATCGGCGACTGCAATTGGTCGCTATCTTATGTAGAGATCACAGTCGGAGAAGTTACGACGTGCATGGAGAATATGATATATATCATCTTGTTATGTGCACATCAAGAGGTATGTGTATCTAACTACCAATCAAAGTCCAACTGTGCAAGCTCGCAGTGTGCAGATGACTAGAAGGACAGGTCTGAAGGTATGTTTCATTAGATAAAAAGAAGAGCACCAAAAACTAAACAAGATAACAATTATCCACAGCCTGTAGCTGGTTTTGGCTGACGTGCTTTTGAAGTTTCTTTGCTGTTTATTAATTTGATGAATGATAATCGACAACATCAGCTTTGAACAATCCAATAATAGTAATCAATGGGTCGTTTCATAGAATTGCATTGAAACTGGCATCCGTCACCGACCGGAAAGCTGTGTGCTTTAATTTAAGCAATAAAATAATAAAATGGAGAGTCAATTTCGTCTTGACCTTGATGTGACAGATCTTACATCTTATTTGCCTAAGGAGGTATTCCACATAGGTCGCCATGTTAAATTACATTCGTTCGGATGGTTCCAAATTATAAGAAAAACAGTCCTACACAAGGATTGACGTAATTGAGGGTTTTCTTTCTCTTCCACTAAAGAAAAAATCCTCGTTTGGCCGAGCTAAACGCTTTTATCACTTCTCTGCTACGTAAGGCATTTTGTCAATTTGAAAGTAGAAGCATGAATCGTGGCTCCTTTTAAAGTTGTGAAGCGAGGATGGCGGGTTCCAAAACCAAAGCCCAGTGCAATCCGAATGAAAAGCAAAACAAAGAATCTAGAAGGAGAGTAATAGAGATTAGGAGTGAGCATACTTCCAGGATGGAACCTATAGCCTGAGAACTACACCGGTGAGAACCTGTGAGTTTTAAGTTTCAAGATATGCAAGATAGATTTTAGGTTTCAAAATTTGAAAAACCTATTTTGATAGGTAAGTTCTAAGTTCTTGGTTTGTAGAACATGTTTTGATAGGCGAGTTCTAAGTTCTAGGTTAGTAAAACCTAGAACCTGTAAACTAGAATTTAGAATAAGTTTTTGACAAGTTTTAATAGTTTAGACTTTAACGGAAATGGTTTTTAAAGAAAATATCAGAGTACAGTTCAACGGTTCAAATCCTAACATTCAATCTCTCTCATAAATATGTTACCTACGTCGCGTGTGTAAAGATTTGCTTACATTTGAGGAAGAGTTTTTAAAAATATATGTTACATTGTATTATTTGGGTGCGTTTTCTAACATTTTTAACTTTTGGAATTAAATAAAAAAAGTTTGTCTAACAGAGAATGTATAACTTTGTTCCTGATCAAATCTTCAAAAACATCAATGAGTTATAGAAAGAGGTGGAGCACTCAACGTCCACCACGAATATTCGCATATCAATTTATAGTCGGTCATCACTGACAAAAATTTTATTGGCACATACACTTACAGGTTGTAGTTTCCAACGTAATTGAGCCAAGTATCATAATTGTTGAAATGTCAATCTCTATGCGGGAAATACAATATTTTGGTATGTATGGAATAAGATCTCAGCATGTATTAAAATGAGTTCAGATCATTAAATCTGGAGGAATCCACATACGATCCACCATTTGTTCTTTCACTCAAAAACCCTAGCTACCTTTTGCTCTCGCTCAATACTTTTCTTGGATACCCGGTTGCCGGGGAAGCCCTTGAAGGCTTTGGTTTTGTAGATCTCATTCATATTGTCAAATTAAACTGACCAATGCAGGTAGTACACAGTAAATCCCATGTAGGTAGTGCGTCCAAAAGCTGATTGACGATGTATGATGCAGAAATCGTGATTCATGAGGTTTAGCAATCGTGATTCATGAGGTTTAGCAATCGTGATTCATGAGGTTTAGCAGTTGTGTTATGACAGGAAAGCTTACGAAATCACATGGTGAATTTTAAGTGGATGTTTAAATTAGAATAAGGTTTGGTAGATATTTCATTTGCTCTGTGTAATGTGATCAACTCTTTCCACATATTGGTCCTGGTTTCATTTCACCTATTTGCCAAAAATTAGGTTTGGTAGATATTTCATTTGCTTAATGTAGATGAGAGAATGAAGTTTTAGAACAGCAAGCACTTTTATGTGATTGGTTCCATTAGATTGGACCAAGCGAACTGGACCAGTTCTCGATCTCAAGACCAAGCAATCCAATCCCCAATTCCTAGGTGGGTTTAGACTAGATCCAATCACCCCTAATAGAAGCTCGTGTAGTTAGCTTCATACAAGTCTATAGATCTTTAGTCACGCTTGCACGCATCATCAATTATTACAATTATTACAACTTGTGAAAGACTTAGCACGCATCATCAAGATTTTTATATGAGTACGTATAATATAAACATAAATTGAATAGAATGATCATATTCAAATCGTAGAAATGGAGTTCAAACTATTGGGAGAATAATGACAATCTAAATAATATTGGATTAGCACAGCAGAACAAAAAAATTTCCCCTCTTATACAAACATAATAGGAAACCATACAATAGAATAAAAAAAATACCAAGCATCCACAAACACAAGCAATTTTACATGGAAAGCCTCTCTAACGTGAGGAGATAAAAAACAATGAGACCAAAGTCCACCCAAAATAGTCATTATCAATAAAATTTGGTTAACAAAGTTCTTTGCTAGCTAATAATGCTAAATGTACAGGGCAGCAACAATATCAAGAACACAATTCTTGATAATACATATGAAATTCATAAGAGATTAAGGATATATCTCACTAATGCATGCTTTGTTCGACCCATGAAAAACCTTATGTAGGAAGCACATATCAACCTCCGATCATCAATTTGATGAAAATTGGATAGCGCCCTCTTTCCTAGATTTTCTACTCTCTTTCTCTCGTTACTACCACATGTTAATCATTCTTTGTAGCTATCACATGAAATAGAGATAAACCCTAATTAGTGAAGCCAAATATAACATTCCATCTATTTTTCCATATGGATTATTATTTGGGCTCAAGTCTTTAGGTCTAGATTTCATTGGGCTTCCTCTATGAGAATGGAACCAGCCAAGCACAATTATCAGTAGCATCATTTGAAGATAGCCTTCCTTCCGGTCTTGACTAAGACGTCGATTCCTTGATTGGCGGCCCAAATGAGTGCTTGTTTGACAACATTGTGATTGAATTGTAATAGGTTTTGGCTAGCAGACCTGCTTTGCTGTTAACACACAGTTTTAGAAATACTTAGGCCTATTTCCAACATGTAGACATATAATTGCACCTTTTTTGATATTATATATATATGAGTCCATATTAGATGTACTTCATCATGAAACCCATTATATTAACGAGTTGTGGTTATGTTTTAATATTGTGAAATAAATAAATATTTTATTTAGAGAGTGAAATATGACATGATATGACAATAACACAAGGTCACGAATATTACCAAACCCACCTAAGCCTTGCTCAAGCAAGGTCCGTCACCAAACACATACAAACACAGGCATGCATATATGTACACACGGAGAGAGAATTGAACATGACATGGATGGAATTTCATGAAAATAATGATGAGTGATAAAGTTAGTAGAAAGATCGCATTAAATTGCATTATAAAATTTCAAGCATAACAATATACAAAGAAGAAAAGGAAAAAAAATTCTAGAAATGACATTGAACAGTGAAATTTCAAGAATTACAGATGCCGTTGCCAAAGAAAAGAAAACAAAAAACAGACATCATTCGTCTCCTGCGGAGAAATTGACATGAGGCCAACTCAAAGTTTCTTCGGTTGAATTGCGGTTTTTTATTAGGCCGACAACTATATTAATTCACGCATTTATGTTTAACTGAATAAAAAGAGAACTGTCGATATCTCGAATATGAGCGGGACCAAATCCTACTAGAAATAACTAGATGGGATCACGTCCTCTTTTTTAACATGATCCAGACCGATTATCATTTTGTCAAAAGATAAGATCTACATAAAAAGAGAGTTTACTTAGCCCAGCGGGAAACAGCGAGTCAATTTTTGGAAAACTAAGTTTGGTATTTCACATCTGTAGGTCCGCAAGCTTCACTAAGCTGTAAACTTTTGTAAATGGAGCTTAATCAAATTTATAGATGTACTATCAAACTATACAGTTATTTACAAGTTCTTTTTCTTTTTACTAAAAGAGCATTTCTTTTTATTTTCACATTGATTATATACCAAACTGTAAGAGAGCTACATTTTCCATCATAATATTCCTCAAAAAGAAGACTTTGGTCGAGGATACATCGAGTCGGTTCTTGCTAGGTATTGGATGTGGGAATGGTCCTAATGTACGGTGGAATTAAACAAAATCCGCCGGGTATTGCCACACAAGCAAGGGCCAAATTTCTTCATAAATTGTCATACCCTGAAATGAAATGGGATACGTCGCAGTGCATGAAAGGATCTTTTTACGAAGGATTGTGATCCCCTAAATTCAGGTTACGAACGTGTATGTTTTGAATTTAATCCTTGAGAGAAAGAGACAAAATGCATTTAACTTTAGTGGCCAAAATGTCTTTTTTTCCTTATCTCCATGTTCCTCTTTTGTTTCTCTTTTCTTCCTCTTATTTTGTTTTTCCCTTTTTCCCCATCTTCTCTTCATCCTCGCGACCAACTGCTCCTCCGTGTAGAGTTCATCATCGTTACTCGCACTCATGGGTAAGGAAAAAACGAATTAATCCGCAAACCAAACCAAACCGCACCTTTTTGGCAATTCGTTTTGGTTTCGTTCTTTTCAGACCAAACGAAACCACAAACCGTTTGTACTACCTAATAATACTTTATTTTTATTTATGAATTACATAGGAAGTAACATTTCCTTCAAATGTGTAGTTTTCATTTTCCTTTTGGGAAAAATTACCAATTCAATCATAAACCTACCATACAAATGACAATTTAATCTTAAATTTTTCATTTTTGATAAGGTATTCCTAAACATTTGTGCAAATTCTCAAAGTAGTTCTTGTGGCCAATTGCCACTAAAAATCACTAATGTGATGATTCAAAAGTTGTTCACATCAACATGCCGTACGTTTGACATACCGTCATTATTTGACCCCATGTTAGTAATTGGTTAAAATGATTATATTAGAGTTTCAAACAAAGATTTAAAACTACATTAGCAAAATTGAAAATTTAGGACTTAATTGGTATCCGTATAATAGGTTTAAGATTGATTAGTAAAATACAAATAATGGATATTATCTGCACAAAAACCCAATCAAAAGTTAATATTTGGTGACTTATGTTTGTAACCCACCATCCCCACTATAATTCACTTAGCCTGTTTATCATTGATCTATGTTTGGGCGAGGAGGGAACTAGTTCTCCATCATCAACGCGGGATAAGAGTGAAAATTGAGATAGACGAATATAATAGGGAGCACGAGAGTTTCTGAGCAGTGGAATTAAACATTAGGGCATGTTTGTTGGAGCGAAAGAATTTTCTGCCAATTAATTTTTTAGACTTTCACAAGTTTAGTTTGCTAAAAATGATTAGTCAACAGAAAACCATTTACAATTCAAGAAAATATGCATACTTAAAATTAGGAAAATGAATTCCTAACCTAAACAGGGAAAACATTTTCTTAAAAATTGATTTCCCAAAGAACATTTTCTTTTATTATGAAATTTTCTTCAAAAGAAACACATGCTTCAACTTCATATAATAAACATTTACCCAGGTATTGCAAATTCCATTAAGGATCTTTATAAGGTATATGTAGATCATCTATATTGGCTGTGAACAGAATTTTTTTCGTGAGCATTATCCCGTGAATCATACATGCCGAGAAACGTGTTTAGATAGTTAATTATGCTCTTAATTAAATTAAGACAAAACAGAAGGAAATTTTACATTTTCCAGCGATTAATGCAGAATGAAAGCTGAAGGGAACGTAATGTTTTTTTGGGTGGGTGGGAGGGGGGAAATATTATTAAAAAATGCAATGTCGATGCCGGTCTATCCACATCAGCATTTTTGGTCAAAATTGATAGGATGAACTTAATTGGCAAAAATGAAAAATGTTTTTTTTTTGGTAAGGAAAAAAAAATGTTTATGACTGAATTAACAAAAGTGCAAAATGTTCATGACATTTTGGACAATTCTCCTCAAACCACGTTATTCACGAAAAAAAAAGTATACATAACTCCAACCCTTCTTTAATTTTATCATCAAGTCAATGGAGTAGGTCCATCTTGATTGATACGACCGATAATGCAAAGATGATACCGGGGAATTAATAAAATATTGTGGGTTTAAGGATGAGGTCCTTTCTTTTTTCTATATAAAGAGGGCACAAACAAGCTATCGCCTTTCACCAGGTCCATTCCAAGTTCCATAAAGTTGCATATCGAGCTTTAATTTTGTTGGGCAGTTTTTCTCTCAGAAGAGAAGACGATGGCAGTGAGGGGCAAGATGGAGGTGGAGGTGGATCTCAAGTCATCGGCCGATCAGTTCTACGGCTTCTTAAGGAAAACCCCGCACCACCTTCCTATTGCTTGCACTGATCTGCACGCTGGGGAGATTCATGAAGGAGAATGGCACTCTGGGGGCTCCATTAGGAAGTGGACTTACTCAGTTGGTAAGCACCCTCTTTCGTGTCGGAGAGATTCCGTTTTAGTTTGGCCTAGATTAATCACACACCGCGAATCAATTTCAATTTCAATTTGACAAGCGCATGTTTTGTTCCTTTCTCACTGTAGTCATTCCATTCCATCGCATCGAAATGCATGAATACAGAGCTGAATCTGTCCTCCGCTGTGTTTGGAGCTAGCACTTGAGATTATCTATATTCCATATACTTAGTCCGCCACCAATTAAAGTGATCAGGGAACGCGAGAAGCGATGCAGAAAGATATCCAAGTTCTCTTTGATTGGTCCAATGATAATGCATGTCGACGAAACATGAAGACTTGGATGTATAAAATAAACTCAGGAACATTTATACGAAAGGAAAAGGAGAAGAATCATTCTTTACTCGCTCGTTTGTTCCGATTTTCATGTGGGGGTGTGGAATTTGTGCAGGAGGGAAGAAGGAGATATTCAAACAGAAGATACAGTTTGATGACCAGAATAAGATCGCAGCCCACGTCGGCATCGAAGGCGATGTGTTCAACTATTACAAGAGCTACACGGCCAGCTGGCAGGCCGTCCATAAGCACGGAGGACCGGACGTTGTCAAGGGGATCATCGAGTACGAGAAGTTGAACGAGAGCATGCCCCACCCGGTTAACTATATCGATTTCTTGGTTAACATGACTAAAGACCTTGATGCTCACCTCGTCAAGGCTTGAGCCTACGAAAAAAGGAGGAAAAGTAACTATGACGTCTGCTTGTGTTTCGATTATCCTAATAAATAAGCATAAATAAATAGGGAGTGAACGGCACTACTTAGTGCTGAACTCTCTGATCTATTATCGTGTCTCTCTCCCTTTCTTGAATTTACTTCCTCTTTTGTTTGTGGTTATGGATTACTTTGATTAAAGGTTTGCTGATGATATATATTAGATTCAAAAAGCAATAACTATAAGCAATTGACCGCCCAATTAATGTTAAGATATCATGAGTTAGTCTATATAACCATAGAAATTCAATTGAAGCTGTTATTTGACCGGACTCTCCTAGCCTTCAAATGGGTTCAGTCCACATGATTCGTGGATTATGCAATATCAGCTCAAAAAGTACTTACCCCAATGTTGTAAAACTTGCGGGGTCTTAGTTTCTCTATTGAGATGTTGGGAAACCGATCAAAACTCAGGAGTACATTAAAACAAAATTTGCATGTTTCAGATGTAGGATCTAAGTTGACGAGAAGAGCAAGAATTCATAATATAATATAAAAATTAAGATTACTCAATTGAATCGTTTAAAAACACTCTTTTATGTTTCCAAAAGTATTATACCTAATATCTCACAATTAAGCCCGTACAAGAATTCTTATTTAAACATCATTATAATATAGTAAGAAAATCTCAGGATCCCTCTCTCACAACACAAGTTATTGTAGGGTCAATAAATTATGTGGACCAATATCATCGTAATCATTCATCATGTGGTCACTATTGAGTGGCCCATATCATCACGCATCACCACCTTTCTCTCCATCTAGCCCTTGCGAACCTGCGCTCAAGTGTCGATGACCCTCACCGTTCATTGTTGCCACCCCATCGGCGATGGGGTGGCAGCCACAGACAGGAGATGTTGTTACCTCATTTTTTTAAATTTTACTTTTAATATTATTTAATCAACATTTATATTAAAAAATGAACTTTGGTCAAAACAACGTCATTTTGGGCTAATCTGGTCATATCATCACTCAAAATAACGTCGTTTTGGGCTTATTTGGTCATGTTAGCACCCAAAATAATGTCGTTTCGACCCTAACTCATCGAAAAAGTGTCCCATCAGCATTTTGAGTGTGATGTGGCTAGATCAACCCAAAACGACGCCGTTTTGGCCAAAGTTTATTTTTTAATATAAATGTTAATTAAATAATATTAAAAGTGAAATTTTAAAAAAAGGAGGCAACAACGTCCCCCGTTTGTCGCTACCGCCCCATTGCCAGTGGGGCGGTGGCAACGAACGACGAGGGTCGCTGATGCCTGGGCACGAATTGGCGAGGGCTGGACAGCCCTCATTAAATGCCAAGAAAGAGCGGTGACCCTCTCCTAGATTTGGGCGAGAGTCAGCCGCCCTCGCCTCGGCCTAGGCGACAGTTGCCAACCCTCGTGCAGGCATCGGCAATCCTCGCCTAGGTCAAGGCAAGGGCCATGGCCTCACTAGACGCCAGGAGAGGGACCTCGTCCAAGCATCGGCAACCCTCGCCGTCCATCCCCGCTACCCCACTGGCAATGGGACAGCGACCACAGGCAGGGGACACTGCTACCTCTTTTTTTTTTAATTTCACTTTTAATATTATTTAATTAACATTTATATTAAAAAAATAAACTTTGGTCAAAACGACGTCATTTTGAGTTGATCTAGTTACATCAACACTCAAAATGATGTCGTTTTGGACTTATTTGGCCATGTCAATATCTAAAACGATGTTGTTTCAACCCCAACTGACCGGAAAAGTGCCGCATTAGCATTTTGGCCAGATTTTCTCGCTGCTAGCATTTAACTGATCATTTTTCTCAGATCTTGGCACTTAAGTGCCAAAAGTTACGAAATGTACACTTAAGTGTCCCCCCGTGTCAAGTTTTGGCACCTGTTCTTTTGCCCCTTGAAACCACTTTGAGAATGATAATATGTAGACATTTATTTATGAATTCACGAAAGAAGGCAAGATTCGGCTAGCAACATTGTCGACAATTTTTATACAGTTTGCTTTGGTATCATGTGAAAATAGAACAAAATGAAACGGCACCTTACTCACCCCTACTCGTACCCCCTCTCCTTCTCTCCCTCCATCCCTCCTCAGGCAACCCCAGATTGAAGGTTAAGTTGAGGTGGGCGACATCCTCCTCGAAAGCTATTTTAGTGGAGGTTGCAAATCGCTTGCATGGAGATGTCAAATCTGTAGAGCTAGGATCTTGCGAGCGCACTTGAATGAGTAGAGAAAGGTGGTGATGCGCGATGTTGTGGGCCACCCAATAGTAACCACATGATGAATGATTACGATGATATTGGTCCACATAATTTATTGACCCTGCAATAACTTGAGTTACAAGAGAGGGATCCTGAGATTTTCTTACTATATTATAATGATATTTAAATAAGAATTCTTGTACGGGCTTAATTGTGAGATATTAGATATAATACTTTTGGAAACATAAAAGAGTGTTTTTAAGCGATTCAATTGAGTAATCTTAATTTTTATATTATACTATGAATTCTGGCTCTTTTCGTCAACTTAGATCTTATATCTAAAACATGCAAATTTTGTTTTAATGTACTCCTGAGTTTTGATCGGTTTCCCAGCATCTTAATAGAGAAACTAAGGCTCCGTTCGTTTCACGGAAAATAAATTCATTGGGGAAAACATTTTCCATGAAAGAAAAAAAATCTTTTAAAGAATGTTTTCCAATTTTGAAAAGTGGAAAACATTTTCCACATTCACTCTCTCTTATCTTACACTCTCCATTAGTCTTCACTTATTTCTTTTATTTTTAGCTTTTATTTATTATTTTCATAAATTCGAATTTTTTTGTTATTTTTTAATAAAATCAATTTTTTTATTTTTTTATTTTTCTTTATTTTTCTGTCTTTCTTTTTGCTATTTTTCTTTTTCAGCCGGTCGTCAGCCACGGCAACGGCTGGTGACCGACGACAGGCGAGCCGAGCTTGCCGATTGGTGACACCCGAGTATCATAAGACGGAAACTTATTTCCAAATTTACCCCTTTTTTAAAATAAAAACCGTAATCCTCTTTTCCCTCGCTTCATGAACCCAACGCCCCCGTGCTTACCTCTCTTTACTCCCTTCAAAATAATCAAATCCCTCCTTTTTAAAGTAGAACAAAGTCAATCGCTTACCCTAATTGATCGATCTCCCTCACTCAGCTTTTGCACGATGTTGTGCTTCTTCTTCCTCCTGGTAGTTCAACTACTTTTCGAATTGAAGTTATATAACTCACGATGTCGATCTATGAGGCTCGAGCCTCATTGCCTTAAGCTCACCTTGCCGGTGAGTTGATCATGCGAGCTCGCCAGACATAGGCGAGCCTTGAGCCTTGCTAGCAAGGTGAGCTTGACGCATGGCCGACGATTGGCCACGGAAGATGAGAACATAAAATAAAGAAAAATAATAATTTAATAATCTATTTTAAAAATAATAAATAACGATTTTAAAAAATAAAATAAAATAAATTATTGAAAAAGAGTTTATAAAGGAAAATATTTTCCCAAGCGAACAGCGGAAAATATTTTTCACTTCAAAATCAAGTTTTACCTGAACACTGGAAAATAATTACATTTTCCGTGAAACGAATGGAGCCTAAGACCCCGCAAGTTTTACAATAGGGTTAATGCCACGAAAAACCCTAAACTTTACTCCCGTGATGATTTACCCTAAACTTTTTTTTGTGACACAAAAAACCCCAAACTTTACCATGCGTGACACATTTACCCCAAACTTTGCCCGTGTGACACATTTACCCTAAACTTTTTTTTTCGCCACAAAAAACCCTAAACTATGCCACTTGTGACAATTTTATCTCGAACTATATTACTTATGACAAATTTACCCCAAAGGTTTTTTTTTTGAAGGGCATTTTCGTCATTTTCTATTTTTTTTCTTTTTTTTTTTTTTTTTTTTTATTGAAGAGGAAGCCGGCGAGGCCATCTCGCCGGCGCCGGAGTCCGGCGAGGGTCACCGGGCAGCCCTCGCCGGCGTCGGGCGAGGGCGGCCAAGCTCGGGCGACCTCGCCGGCGTCGGGCGAGGGCGGCCTAGTCTCGGGCGACCCCGCCGGCGTCGGGCGAGGGTCACCGGGCCGATCCGGCTCGGGCCGCCCTCGCCGGACGCCGGCGAGGGTCGCCCCGCCCGAGCCCGGCCCGGGCGGCCCTCGCCCAACACCGGCGAGGGCCGCGGACCGGCGAAGGGCGGCCCTCGCCGGATCCGGCTTGGGCGGCCCTCACCCTCGCCTGGGTCTCCCTCGCCCAGCGAGGCTCAGGCGGCCCTCGCCGGCGTCGGGCGAGGGCCGCCGGGCAGCGATCGGGCGAGGGCGACCCTCGCCGGCGTCGGGCGAGGGCGACCCTCGCCCGGCGTCGGGCGAGGGCCGCCCGAGCCGATCTAGCCCGGGCGGCCCTCGCCGACGCAGGCGAGGGTCGCCCTGTGCCCGGGCCGCCCTCGCCGACGCCGGCGAGGATGGCCTCGCCGGCTTCCACTTCAATAATAAAAATAAAAAAGAAAAAAATAGAAAATGACGAAAATGCCCTTCAGCCAAAAAAACTTTGGGGTAAATTTGTCTAAGTAATATAGTTCAGGATAAAATTGTCATAAGTGACATAATTTAGGGTTTTTGGTGGCAGAAAAAAAAGTTTAGGGTAAATGTGTCATACGGGGCAAAGTTTAGGGTAAATCTGTCACAAAGGGTAAAGTTTAGGGTTTTTCGTGGCATTATCCCTTTACAATATTGGGGTAAGTACTTTTTGAGCTGATATTACATAATCCACGAATCATGTGGACTGAACCCATTTGAAGGCTAGGAGAGTCCGGTCAAATAACAGCTTCAATTGAACTTCTTTGGTTATATAGACAAACTCATGATATCTTAACATTAATTGGACGGTCAATTGCTTATAGTTATTGCTTTTTGAATCTAATATATATCATCAGCAAACCTTTAAGCAAAGTAATCAATAACCACAAACAAAAGAGGAAGTAAATTCAAGAGACGTAGAGAGACACGATAATAGACCAGAGAGTTCAGCACTAGGTAGTGCCGATCACTCCCTATTTATTTATGCTTATTTATTAGGATAATCGAAACACAAGCAAACGTCATAGTTACTTTTCCTCCTTTTTTCGTAGGCTCAAGCCCTGAGGAGGTGAGCATCAACGTCTCTAGCCATGTTAACCATGACATCGATATAGTCAACCGGGTGGGGCATGCTCTCGTTCAACTTCTCGTACTCGATGCTCGCCTTGACAAAGTCCGGTCCTCCGTGCTTATGGACGGCCTGCCAGCTGGCCGTGTAGTTCTTGTAATAGTTGAACACATCGCCTTCGATGCCGACGTGGGCTGCGATCTTATTGTGGTCATCAAACCGTACCTTCTCTTTGAATGTCTCCTTCTTCCCTCCTGCACAAATTCCACACCCCCACATGAAAATCGGAACAAACGAGCGAGTAAAGAATGATTCTTCTCCTTTTCCTTTCGTATAAAGGTTCCTGAGGTTATTATATACATCCAAGTCTTCATGTTTCGTCGAAATGCATTATCATTGGACCAATCAAAGAGAACTTGGATATCTTTCTGCATCGCTTCTCGCGTTCCATGATCACTGTAATTGGTGGCGGACTAAGTATATGGAACATAGATAATCTCAAGTGCTAGCTCCAAACACAGCGGAGGATAGATTCAGCTCTGTATTCATGCATTTCGATGCGATGGAATGGAATGACTACAGTGAGAAAGGAACGAAACATGCACTTGTCAAATTGAAATTGATTCGGTGCGTTATTAATCTAGGCCAAACTAAAATGGAATGTCTCGAACACGAAAGAGGGTGCTTACTAACTGAGTAAATCCACTTCCTAATGGAGCCCCCAGAGTGCCATTCTCCTTCATGAATCTCCCCAGAGTGCAGATCAGTGCAAGCATTAGGAAGGTGGTGCGGGGTTTTCCTGAAGAAGCCGTAGAACTGATCGGCCGATGACCTGAGATCCATCTCAACCTCCACCTTGCCCCTCACTGCCATCGTCTTCTCTTCTGAGAGAAAAACTGCCCAACAAAATTAAAGCTCGATATGCAACTTTATGGAACTTGGAATGGAACTGGTGAATGGCAATAGCTAGTTTGTGCCCTCTTTATATAGAAAAAAGAAAGGACCTCATCCTTAAACCCACAAGATTTTATTAATTCCCCAGTGACATCTTTTTATTGTCGGTTGTATCAATCGAGATGGACCAACTCCATTGACTTGATGATAAAATTAAAGAAGGGGTTGGAGTTATGTATACTTTTTTTTCATGAATAACGTCATTTGAGGAGAATTGTCCAAAATGTCATAAACATTTTGCACTTTTGTAAATTCAGTCCTAAACATTTTTCATTTTTGCCAATTAAGTCCATCCTATCAATTTTGACCAAAAATGCTGACGTGGATAGATTGACACCGACATAGCATTTTTTAATAATATTTTGAATTTTATGATTTTTTTCTTTTTTTTTACTTTTTATGCTTTTGGGGGGTTGGGATCTGGCCTATCAATATTGTTGGCCAACCTTCACTAGCTCTAGGCGGCAACGTCGCAATCCTCAATCAACGTCAGCATTTTCCGATCAAAATTGGCTAAATGAACTCAATTGGCATAAAATGAAAAAATTGAATTGACAAAAGTGCAAAAGGTTTAAGATTTTTTGGAAAATTTTCCCTATGGTTTGGATTTGCTTTATTGAGAATCATTCATTCTCCTGATGGGGGAGATGAATAGCAAAGCAAGTAGCTCATGCCGCGTACTTTTATTTTAGTATCTACTATTCACTATGATAAGTACGTAAGATTTGATATTAGTTAAGCACAACTGTTTTGTTGAATGTGATAAGGAAAGTTAGTTATTCGACCTCTTCAACTTGAGACATGTTAGAGAGTTATGGGTTCACAATGAAATAAAGTTGAGGTCGACTTCACCGGCATATTCTCCTATAGGGGTGTTTTCACTTACGAGAGCTACTAGCGGTAGTCCTTCCAATGAGAGCGTCCAACTTAACTACTCTCCTTATTTTACTGTAAATTATTTCCGTCGGCAACTGCTCTCCTTATCTTTTGTAGAGATCATAGTAGGACAATTTATGACGTGCATGGAGAATATAATATATATCATCTTGTTATGCGCACATCAAGTGGTATGTGTATCTATCTACCAATCAAAGGCCAACTGTGCAAGCTCGCGGTTTGCAGTTAACTAGAAGGACAGGTCTGAAGGTATGTTTCATTAGATGAAAAGAAGAGCGCCAAAAACTAACCAAGATAACAATTATCCACAGCCTGTAGCTGGTTTTGGCTGACGTGATTTTGAAGTTTCTTTGCTGTATATTAACTTGATGAATGATAATCGACAGCATCAGCTTTGAACGATCCAATAATAGTAATTAATGGGTTGTTTCATAAAATTGCATCAAAACCGGCATCCGCCACTGATTGGAGAGCCGTGTGCTTTAATTTAAGTAATAAAATAATAAAATGAATACGTCTTGCATCTTATTTACCTAACGAGGCATTCCACATAGGTCACCATGTTAAATTACATTTGTTCATATGGTTCCAAATCATAAGAGAAACAGTCCTACGCAAGGGTCGACGTAATCAAGGGTTTTCTTTCTCTTCCACTGAAGGAAAAATCCTCGTTTGGCTGAGCTAAACACTTTTATCGTTTCTTTGCTAAGTAAGGCATTTTGCCAATTTGAAAGTAGAAGCATGAATCGTGGCTCCTTCATAAGGCATTTTGCCAATTTGAAAGTAGAAACATGAATCGTGGCTCCTTCATAGCTGTGAAGTGAGGATGGCCAGTTCCAAAACCAAAGCCCCGTGCAATCCATAAGAGAAGCAAAACGAAGAGTCTAGAACGAGAGCAATGGAGAATAGGAGTGAGCATACCTTCAAGGTGGAACCTATAACTTGAGAACTGCACTTGTAATAGGGGTGTCAAATGGGTGGGTCGGATCGAAAATGGTCCAACCCACATTGATCCATTTAACCCATTTTGACCAATTTTCATACAATATAAATTTGATAACATATATCCGACCCGACCCATACCCGATCCATATTACTAACACATATTAATATTTAACTCAATTTAAGAAAATTTACTCTCACTTATTTAGTCCACTTTAAATTTTTCACATATAAATTATTTGAATAAAAATTTCATATCAAATTTATAAAGTAAATTAAATAATAAAAAATTAGTAAATAAAAAAATGTGGATACCTCTAAATTGAAATAGTTTGAGGGAAATAAATTTTTTTTTAAATCAATTTTTTAATTATTTTTAAAAAATTGAATTTTTTTTTTTTTTTTTTTTTTTTTTTCTTTTTCTTTTTCTTTTCTTTTTATTTTCCCTTTCTTTTCTCTTTTCTTTCTTTTTCCTTCTTCTTCCCCTTTTTCCTCTATCGGTGCTACCCAACAGCGATTGGCCAAGACGCAGCAGCGAGCCGGAACTCGACCAAAGCCAACGAACTCGAGGCTTGGCCAATCTAGGCTCCGCCGAGATCGCCGGCAGTGGTCAAGCTCGGGTTCATCCGGATCTGGCGAGCCACAAACTCTGTTGCACCCACCGAGTTCGAGGCTTGCCTACCCAAATCCGGGCAAGCCACGGCTCGGCCAAGGCTAGCAACCTCACGACTCGCCTGTCTAGATCTAGGCCGAGCTCCGGCTAGCAAGCTTAAGGCTCACTAGCCCAAGCTCTGTCACAGCTCACCTGCCCAGATCCAAGCTGAGCTCTAGCCAGCAACAGCAAGCTCAGGATCGGCGATGGTAATGACGGCATGATGGCGGGATCGGCAACAGAGGTCGAGAATGCATAGAGGAGGGGATGAAAGAAGAGAGATAATAGGTCTACCTAATAACTCAGTCAACCCATATTTAACTCGTTTAACTAAAAGTGTCATAATATGGGTTTATAACCCATATTGACACCTCTAACCTGTGAAAACATGTGAGTTCTAGGTTTCAAGATATGGAGGGTAGGTTTTAAGTTTCAAAATTTGGAAAACTTATTTTGACAGGTAAGTTTTAAATTCTTGGTTTGTAGAGCTTATTTTGATAGGTAGGTTCTAAGTTTTAGATTAGTAGAACCTAGAACCTGTAAACTAAAGCTTAGAATAATTTTTGACAAGTTTTTATGTTTTTCTTAGTCTATGTCCATGGTGTTTGATAATTAATGTATAATCTGGAACCACTATTCTGAACTTCTATTTTATGATTAGGAATTTTATTTTTGTAGACCAAGAGACCAGTGAAGTTCCAATTGTCTCTTTAATGCAGTTATATTTGGACAATTATTTCTTTCAATATTGTAATTTTATATATTATAAGAATAATCGGTGCATTGAAAACTATAAAAATTTCCTTAATACTATCCGACAAGTGTATATGGATACTCATTTTTAGGCAATCGATAATAAAATCTTTGTTTATTTTTATTATTACATTTTTTTCATTTTGTTTAACTAAAAATGAAAAAAAAAACTATTAAAACTTGGAATTGACTTTGAAATCTGTAACAAGATAAGTTATAGATTCCAAAAAAGAGAAATTGATATTCGATAATAATTTTTAGATTTCAAGTAAAATCCGTAATGAATTTGAAATTGCTAACCCTTAATGGAAAAGTTTAAATCCATTGGTCGGGACTCTATCAGCCACGTTTCCAAGTATTCGGTGGAAAGGGTCGAAACGTGGGCAACAAGCCAAAATATAGGCCATGAGCAGATATGTAGGATTGATAATTACCTATACCCTACCTGTTCAACACGTGCATGGGAAAGACCTTGTAAAATCACAATGAGAGCTGGGGACGCGCCACCAACAGGCCCCAACCCATGCCGCCGCCTCTGGCAATGCCACCATGAGCTATGGCCAAAGACAATGATGACCACCGCCAGGTGTCCTCTTCCCCTAGTTTGCCCTCTGCACCCATGCCGGCGACCACAATGGGCACATCTTCTCCGATGGACTCATTCTTCTCTCTCCTTATTACTCTGTCTTTGCCTCGCTGCCGCCACCACACTTTGACCCTTAAGCTTCCTGTCATCATCCTTGACGCTGCTGAGCCCTCGTTGACAGGGGCGATGAAGAGAGAGAGAAAGAGAGACGGAGAGTTGTGGGGTGTTGTGATTAGGCTTAGTGGCCATTTGGTAACGTACATCCGACAATGTGTTGAAAATCATAAGAGAAATAAAGAAGAGTAGTGGAGTGACCGATCGGATATGAAGATATAAATTCATGACACTCATAAATGGTTGAAAGGCAATATGAAGAAATAGAATCTAAGCTTTTGACTTTAGGCTCCATTCGTTTCACGAAAAATATTTTTCAAAAAAATATTTTTTAGATTTTCCGACATTCATTTCATGGAAAATAAATTCATTAGGAAAAACATTTTCTTTAAGAAAAAAAAAAAAGCCTTCTAAGATGGGGGTATTTTTCACTTTTCAAGTTGAGAAAAATATTTTCCATACTCACTTTATCCTATCTCATACCCCTTATTGGTCATCACTTCTTTCTTTCTATTTTTTTTATTTTTTTTCATAAATTCTATTTTTTTTGTTATTTTTTAATAAAATCGACTTTTTATTATTTTTTCTTTTTCTTTTTTTTTCTGTCTCTGTTTTTCCTGTTTTTCTTTTTTAGCCACGGCTACGGCGGCAAGACGAGCGGAGCTCACCGATTTAGCCTCACTAGACAATGGCAAGGCTCAAGAGTCGCAAATCGGCAATGTCCAAGCATCACCAAAGGCGACAAGGCTTGGGCCTCACCAAATCGGGACCCCCAAGCCTCACTAGACGATGGTGAGGCTCGAGCCTCACAGATCTGCGACATTCGAGCATCGCCAGACTACACCAAGGCTTGGGTGTTGCCGATCCGCAGGCTCGAGCCTCGCCACTATCCGGTGACACCCAGGCGTCACCGATCCGGCGAGGTGAGCTCGAGGCATGGCCAACGACAGGCTAAGGAAGGAGAGAACATAGAAAAAAAGGAAAAAATAATTTAATAATCAATTTTAAAAAATAATAAATAATGATTTTAAAAAATAAAACATGAATAAAATTATGGAAAAATAATTTATAAAGAAAATATTTTCTCAAGCTAACAACAAAAAATATTTTCATTTCAAAATCAAGTTTCATCCAAATATCGGAAAATAATTACGTTTTCTTAAAAAATAACTTCTTGAAAAATATTTTTTAAAAACAACATTTTCCATAAAATGAATAAAGCCTTAATGTCATTTTGAAATTTAAGTAGTAACATCTTATTTTAGAAGCGTAAGCACTCTCCAGTGTAATTTGTAATGGACGTTGTATGATGAGCAACTAAACCGTGTGACCATATTTTGGACAAAAATGTTTGACTGACAAATGCTTTGAACCTTGTTGACAAAATTTTCCTAAAGAAATCTGATTAAATGAACTTCAAGAAAATGTTTTTATCTTTCCAGAAACTTCAACAGTCTTATCTCGACTTTAGCAACAAGAATAGTCCTTACAGAAACAAACTCTGCTTCTGTTCTTACCTCAAATAAGACAAGCATGCTAATGTTGGAGCAGCACGCAACAGATGGGTCTCGACAAACAAAAGAAAGTAGATTTGGACAAGTAACAGAAATGAATTGCATATCACTGGATTACACAGCTGTAATGCACATAACAGGGTCAATAAATAACCTACAAGTCGTACATATGAAAGGCAGGTGAGTTCTCCTAGAACCATATGGCCAAAAAGATCCTCTCAGAATGGTTGTTCTCACGAAAACTCAACAAATCAAACTGTTCAGATAGTGAACTAAAATAAACAATAATACAGCAGAAGAAGCACGCAGCATAAATCTTTGACACGTGGAAAGAAAAGACTAGATGCTAGTCACACTGAAGAGAACCAGAGCCAAGAACAGATACCTTCAACAAAGATATTACCTGATAAGAATACAGCCAGCTTCACTTGTATCAGAAACTTGAGTATTGCAGCAGAGTCTATAGAGCGGCAGGAGTCGAAAGGATGCTGATTGTCCAATTGACACAAAATCCTAACCCCAAAAGTTCAAAAGAATGGACCCTGTGATAGCTACTTATTCAAGATCAGTCAAGTTTCACAAAGGAACTTTGCTGTATCCAGATGGAACACAGGAAAGCACACTTACGATGGCAAAGGAAACAATTGCCGAAAAAACAAGATGAGCGGATGCCAATTGCAGTTGCTGAGGCAATCTGCCATTCCCTTTGGCATAAACAAACAAACAATCCTTATTAGAGTCACCTTCACATGAAGACCTCTAAACCGACATATCAAGAAGCTCTTGAACATCTAAAACCCTGCGCTCTATGCCTGTAGAAAACTATTTCTGCAGTCAATATAAAACCAAGAGATTCAATAAGAGAAATGGACTTTGTACACTTCTAATAGTAGAAAAAAAGTCCATTGTTGTCTAAATTCTCAAAAAGAAATACATTACGCTGAAGAGAGATTGACAGGATCTGCCATATCTGCTCTGTCCACGAAATGATGGTCCCATAAAGAGAGCAAATGTATGTGCATGTCAAAACCTTCTTCAAGCAACTTGTTTGTTAATCCACTGACATAATTGTATCTGGAATCACTATGGAAAGCATAGTGTACAAGCGAACAGGAAAAATTAAGAGACCATTCAATTTGCTTCGCATTCACTTCTATGTATCAGTCCATGAAAAATAGTTTGCCTACAGAATGAAGATTGAAGCATGGCAACAATGTCCCCATTCAACTGCCTCAAATTTCCTCAAACCAAATGACTTCATATACTTTCTGCTGGATCACGTCAACCTTAAGGTCTAGTCGCTTAATGGTCTGCTAATAAAATCCTTCCTTGATCTATATTCTCTAAATCGTAGCCGTATCTAACAAAGAGTGTTGTCTTATATCGCTACTCGACCAAACACATCGTTTGATGTGTAGAATTAATGCAGTCATCAAAAGTTCCTGCGGCCCTTCTACATATCACTTGCCAGCGATTTATAGTATAGAATATCCAACTCAAAAGTTTTTTTTTTTTTTTTTTTTTTTAGCGTATGTAACTCGCAAATTAACCGAAGAGGAGACAATGATGCGATAGCCAGTGGAGGAGAGCATACAGAAAATGTTCCACCTGGCTCCAATTTTTCAGTAGCATGAAACATTTCCTACTCGCTCCACGTTTTGAAGGTAAATTGTCCTTGCGAACGACTTTAATTGGAGAAATAAGGGAAAAAAAAACCAATTGATTCAGCTAAATTACAGAATCAATTTCATTAATTTAGCATTTCCAACTCAATCAGTGGTGAAATGTAGAGCCTCAAAAATATATTTCTATAAGCTAATATTACAACATGTTTGTTTGAGAATGTCTACACTTTTCGAGCCAGGGTCCTCTGCTTTGTTGCATGCTGAACAACCTTTTCCTCCACAGGAAGGCCTTTTCGCCGCCTCACGGCGTCGATCAGCTTTCTAGCTGTATTTGGAAGTACACTAGAACCATCTCCAAACTCTTCAATTTCCTCTTCAGTTTTGGGCACAAAGAAAGGATCCTCAGGGAGCGCTTCCCAGTGACTAAGTACTAGCAGAGCGCTAGCAGCTCCACCTGTCCATCTCCTTAGCTCATCTGCGAAGCCAAAACTTTCAGCAACCGGAACATATGCATGGACCGTGAATAACGGTGACCCTTCCTGCATTTCCTCCTTCAGAACACGAGCCCTTCTCCTACCCAAAACAGCATACATTGATCCCAAGTTTTCGGTCGGAGTGTTTAATTCACAGAAATACATGGCTTCAACAAGTCGGGGTTTATTTCGGAGAACTGCTGCTCTGCAGGCATCTTTGACCGATGCCATAACTTGCCCGGTGAAATGGCATGCTGCTCAGGCTGATGATTACTTTCGGGTTCATCAGATTTACCCGCCAAAGGAGAAATATAGGCCTCAACAACAAAAGCTAGGCCCCACATTGGTTCATCACACAAGGGACCAGATGATGTAGCCAGTTGAAAACCAGATACAATGCCACTCTCAAGACTCTTTGCTTCATCACACAATTCTTGATTAGTTTCTACAAATTGCTGTGTAGCTACATCATCACAATCAGCAGTATCCAGAAAGCCTAATTTCTCAGATACATAGGCCGACCCTCGAACGAGAACAGCTTCATCAGAAATCTTTTTCTTGAAGTCTGGAGTGAAGAGTATATTCGGACCAACATGCCTAGGCCCAAGTGACCAAATCCTCCTAAGGAACTTAAGCCACTTTGCTCTACATTTATCAGCATGATCCTTGTCATTCTCAGCCACTGAGTTGATCTCACTATCTATCGCCTCTATTATACGTTTCTTAAGTGCTTCAGTTGGATTCTCCTCTTCCTTGGTTCCCAATTGCTGTGTCTCCACTATTTTACTGCTCCATCCTTGCTTACCACCTATAACATCCCCAAGGAGGTCAGCACTTTCATCAAGCACCTTAGTTAGTGCAGGTGGCAGTTTCATGACTTGCACTCGAATGTGACACCTTCCATTTGGAGTAGTCTTCTCAACATAATCTGAGCTCTTAGATAATGACTTAAGGTTTTCTAGTGGATTGGATTGATCACCCTCAATAGTCTCTTTATAGGAAACAAGGGGCGGTGAGACTTCTAATCTTACCTTAGCAAACCTCTCCTTCAAATCCTTTATGCACCTCTCTAGATGAACCTCTCCTGCAGCAGACAGCACATGTTCACCTCTACCAGAAACACTGACTTCTACAAATGGGTCTGCTCGGTTCAGAAGCCTCAATCCTCTCATAAGGGAACCCATATCTGCTGGGTCAGACGGCTCAATTGCCACTCGGAGGGTTGGAGAAACTTGGAAAACCATGCTTGAGAAGGGCCAACAGTTCATAGTGGATGAAAGGGTCGCACTTTTCAATATATGCTGACCAAGGCCACGGATGGCTACAATATTCCCTGCCTTTGCAGAAGAAACGGGTTTTAAGCCTTGACCCATCATCAAGTACAATGAATGCAAGTCAGCTACCTGCACATGCTTTTGCATTGATTCTCCCTTGAGGGGATCATACAAAGCCGAAAGCACAAAAACTCTCTGCCCCGAAGAAAGAACCCCACTAAAAATCCTAGCAAATGCAAGAAAGCACTCATCTGATTCTCCACCCGGGCCTTCATCGTTTGAATTGTTCAACACTTCCCCCTGTGGACCTCTTTGAGGTAGCATTTTCACTGGGATTGCAAACATCTTGGATACAAAAGCAACACATGGCGCATCAGAACTACCATCACAATTCTCAACAGATCTTCTAACAAGCTCTGCCTCTGCAAGCACATCTGAGGCAGCTCCATGATCTAAAACTTCTCTCTTAGGAAGCAATCGTGAGATGCGAAATGATTGCGCAGCAATTGGATCCGGCATAAACCTAACAACCATGGATAAAATTGCATCGGAAAGAGGAAGCCAGCGGCTCATTATAGCTTGCAGCATTACTTTAGGGTCCTTATTCTGGAGCTCACGAGGTGGTATGGATAAATTAAACGATTTGATAAGCTTCTCAAGCATCTCCTTCTCCCCATCAGGTTCTAGAGCTGCCTGGTAAACTTTCCAAAGCGGCTCCAGCACAAACTGGACAAACATGGGTTTAGCCTTATTGCTTCCTCCACCTAGTGCCTTCTTGCCCACTATCATCTTCGTTTTGTTATTGTAGTACCTCGGGCCCCAAAGCGCTTTCTGCAGCGCAGCTGCACTGGCTCCGAGCTTCGAAGCATAAAACTTAGCAAACTCATTAATACTAAAGCCCCACCCATCTAATGCACAAACAAATGCCACATTCCCTTTCTGGGGTTGAAAGGTATCTTCCTCGTCATCTTCGATCAACTGCAGATTCTCGTCATCGACCACGCCGCCCACAGAAACCGCCAGCATCGAGTCCACATCCGACAAGTACTTCTCCGACTTATAAGCGCTCACGATCCCATTAACCTCGTGGACTATCCTCAACAACCTATTATAAGCCTCCACGGGGCTCAGCTTCAGCTCACAAATCAACCTATCAATTTTGTTGAGCACCAAGCAAGGAGTGAGCTTTTCGATCCAAGCCTGGCGCAACACGGCGTGGGTTTGGATGTGAACGCCCTCTACGGCATCCACCAACACCAACGCCCCATCGCTCAACCGAGCGGCGGTGGACACTTCGCTGCAGAAGTCCATGTGACCAGGGGAGTCTATGAGATTAATCGCATAGTCCCTATAGTTAAGAGCAATCGAAGAGCTCTTCATCGTGATAGCACGCCTCTGTTCCTCGTCTAGAAAATCCATGAACCGAAGCTTACCTGCGAGCTTCGGGTGGAGCAAGCCGCCGCCGCAGGACGCGATCAGATGGTCGGCGAGGGTGGTCTTGCCGTGATCGACATGGGCGAGGATGCATATGTTCCGAACCTTCCTGGCGTCGTCGGAATCGCCCATCTTTCCCCGGCCTTGCCCTCGAAGCAATGTCGAATCGCAAAGAGGAGAGAGCTCCTGCAAATCCCGGGAGATGAAGCCCGGACGAGCCGTCGCACCGTTCAAGCGGCGAACTTCGGCGGCAAGTTTCGAGGAGATGGAGATGGAGATGGCGGCGGAGGATGGAACAGGTTTGATTTGGTCGGGGCTGGTCCCTCTTCGGTTGCGTGAATCATCGTGGTTTTGGGTTTTTGGGGGGACTCAGGACGAGGAAGTAAGAAAAGAGTAATTGTCGCTCGTTAATTATAAAACCTTTATAATTTAGGTAATAACAATTTTTTATAAAATAATCACCAAAAATTACTGTAAAAAAAAGTAAATCTCGTTTATTAGCTATAAAACCTTTAAAATGATAGTACAGCGAATTTTTCAAGAGAATCACGAATCATTATTATAAGTTATAATCTGAAAATTCATTCTCGGAGTTATAAAATTGTCATTTAAAAGGAACCAACAAATTTTAGGTTTGCATATTTTGTTCCTTGACTAAAGAAATCTCTTCTTATTATGCCTTTTTCAAAAATGATCCAAGAATTTTTAGAAATTATTGTTTCTACTCACTAGTTAAACAAATTAAGTACACTCCCTTTTTTCGACCAAAATCAAAATGTACATTGCTTTAATAATTTAAGGTGAGGGCATGTAAAAAGGGCATATAAATGGAAAGTCGAAGCCTCAAGTTTGACAACTGCGAATTGAGAATTAAATTCATGATGAGATTTGCAGGAAACCTAAACTTAGTAGTCCATGTATTAGATAATAATAAAAAAAGTAGTCGACTATTAATGCATGGAACTTAAAAAGGAGATTTTTTTTACTATAATTATAATACTATTTATGTTCCTTTTGTATGACCAATTCTCAGAAAACATATTACTTATAGACCCAATTGTTCAGAAAGCATATTGCATAAACTGAAAAAGTTCAAAACCAATGGTGTTTTTTCCTTCCTTTTTTTTCCCCCCTGAAAACATATCGCTGCTAAAACAATTCGGCTCGTTTTAAAAGCGATTCCCTGTTTTTCACCATTTGCTCATCGGGCAAGTATGGACGGGCTCAAGCGGGCCTTGCTCGAGACCGAACCGCCAGAGGCCCTGCCCAAGGAAAAACATGGCGGGTCAGCCCATCTGGCTTTGTTTCTATTTCTTTTTTCTGTATTTCAGCTAAAAAATAAAGGAAAAATGATTTTCGGACTTTGTGTTATTTCATTTTATTACTTTACCTATGAGTTTCGTACTGCCTTTTCTCTGCTGTGTTAGAAATTGAGTTTATTTTTTCCTATTAGTGTTTATAGGTTTTATATATCATGGTGGAATTATTAACAAACCAACCATAATTACACGATACGACATGAATAATATATTTGGGTACTTTTGCGCAATTCAATGACAGTATAACAAAAGCTCCACGTCGTTCAACATTGCTGAGGCAATACGTTTTGTTAGACCCTCAGAATACCTCTTAATAATCCTATTTCTTATTCATCAAGAAAGCTTACGGTGCGTTTATTTCTCAAAAATAAATTATTTAGAAAATTATTTTCCTAAAAATGATCGTTTGTCGCTTACAAAGTTGAATGAGAGAAAAATAATTTATATCCCTCACAGAAATGCTTAAACATAAATTGTCGTTGATAATGAAAATATTTTTTATTAACTAATTATTTCCAAAGGTATAAGCAATCAATTTTAAGAGAATTTTATTTAAATCATTTATTTTTTGTAAAACAAACAAAGCCTTAAATTTTATTTTTTGATCCTTGTGGAGTCATGCCTTGGCGAGGTGAGCATCGATGTCCTTGGTAATGTTAACTATAATATCAAGATTGGCAATCAGGTGAGGCATCCAGCTTCTCATACACAACAATGACTTTAACAACGACGCCTTCTCTTCCCGCAACCTTAGGCACTACTTGCCAAATTGCCTTGGCAGATTTGTTGTACCTAAACACATCTCCCTCGATCCTATTCCATATCACATTAACTTATCTAAGCACATATTGACCAGAACGAATTAAAAGGGTCTTACATCTCAGGGTTCATTAAATCTAGAAAAAGAACATTAGGTCATGCAACACATGTTAAACCCATCACCCAAAAAACCTTATAAAGGTAACAAACTATCAACATCATCGTACAAGATTGTGAAAGAAACAAGGGTATCTAATCAAAAATCCCAATAACATGCAACAACTAGATTTTGTCTCGGATATGAGGATAAAAGATGAACCTGCTCAAGGAAAAAGATTTTGCCTCGGATATGAGGATAAAAGATGAACCTGCTCCAGGAAAAGAGATCCGACTCAGGTGCGCTACACAGATAGGTGCAAACAAAAACTCATTCATGTCGAGTGAAACCTAAAACGTGCACTACCCGTGGAAAAAAAACCAAGGAAGGAAAAATGCAAATGAATGGCACTGCTCCACAAACACATTCATACCATTTGCCTTTTGGAATTTTTCATCGAGCATAAAGTAGCTGCTGCTTTTTCCCCTTCCTGAGACTGAGCAACGGATAAGCATTGTAAATGATCATCATGCTTTTGTCACGATCCGAGGAAGCCACATGATCCAGAGGGTTTCTGTATGAAGAACCGTGACTATTCCACGACTGAGCGAGTCGTGAATATCTCCTAAGATATAGAGTTTTCTTGAGTATTCTAAAATAATTCTAAGGACGAATCATATACTATAATTATATACTTTTGTAATAAATGCGTACACTTGGATAGATAGAGAGATGCAATCTCTATTGTTAAATCGAGAAGGAACCTACCGCTATAAATAATCCTCTATTTGTGTAAATAAGGGCATTCTCTATCCATCCCACAATTAATATAATCTCCATACCTTCTCTCTAGAATTTCTTATTCTACAATCCTCGTGAGACATTAGATCGATTGACTTGATCTATTGGATTTCATCCATCACATAAAATATCGGATTTTCAGCGAGTTGCAATTTGAAGGAAAACATCTAATTTTGGACATTTGAAAAAAATCTTCATATATAATAATCATCAGAAAAATGACTAAAATATCTTATTTTGCACACGAAAGAACCAATAACACAAAAAATCTTTTTATTTAGAAATCATAAAAAAAAAAAATGACCTTGAATGTCAATGAAAATTCGATCTCTCATCAAGAATAAGAGTACGGAAACCAATCCATCCGTACATTTTTTTTATGCCACTGGCACTTAGGTTAACCTGTGTTGCCCGACTGAACATATCAATCTTATTAACTGAAAATATCATTGTTTCTTATTACTTAACGGAGCAATATCAATGGCGTGAGGAAGATCAAAGGTCCAATCAAAGAGCATCATTATTTAGATTATACAAGCCTGTTGTTTAGATCATAGAAGCTTCAGTTAATCATATCATTAGCATTGTAATTATTCTATTATTGATATTTTAATTTTTTTCTATTTATTTCTCCTTACGTTTCTACGTTTATTGTATGGACTTTATCTTGTTTTATCGTATTTGAGACAGAAAAGCGATTTGACTAAAAATTCAAGAAAATTTATAATTTTGGCCACACGTTAGACAAATGCAAACAGAATAATGGAGGTTACTTGCACATTCTGGATTTGAATTAGGATAAGATAAGATAAAATGAAATTATAAATTCTTCAAATATCATTCGAATCGCACAACATGATATCATATGTTTGGTGTCACTTAAGATAGGATTGAGAATCTTTGAAATTTTTTGAAAATCCTCGGATCATCCTATCTCTTAATGATAAGTACATAAACATAAAGAAGTCTCAAGAAATTAGACAGAAGTAAATCTATAAAATCCTGAAGCCATCAACCAAGAGCACAGAAGATGAGGACACGCTCAGATCGGAGGAAATCCTCCAGGCCGAGGGACGACGATTCCATGATCGTCCCCGAAGAGCTGTTGATCGAGATCCTGAAGAGACTCTCCGTCAAATCCCTTTGCCGATTCACTTGCGTCTCCACTCGTTGGCACTCTCTCATCTCCGACCCTTACTTCATCGACTCGCATCTGACTCACTCCGCGACTCGCCCGAAACTCGTCGTCGGTTTCTTCGACCCAGATGCTGGCCGCCGGGGAGGCGTACGGGTCTTCTCAGCTGACCAATCTGAGCCTCGGAACGGTCGAGCCCAAATCTCTACACTGCAATTTTCACTTCGCAGCTGGAATGGTCCTTACGTTTTACAGTCTCACGAAGGCCTCATCTGCCTCGAAGTCGGCAGTCATGTCAAGATCTGCAATCCCAGCACTGGGAAGCATGTAAGTTTCAGATTGCCTGGAACAAACACGCTTTCTGCTCCTTGGTGGTCATGCTTTCAACAAGCGCACTCTTTTGGGCTCGATCCTGTCGAAAGGAAGCACAAGGTTTTGGGCACACGGGTGATTAATTTAGGAGGGCTCGATCGCATGTTTATCATGGAGCTGCGGGTGCTCACTCTGGGGACGAGGAAGTGGAGGCGGGTCGAGGGCTGTGCCCCCCATTATAAGAAGGATCACGAGTTCTGCTTCGATGGAGTGGTCTATTATACCGCTCGGAAATGCTCGCGTGGCATCCGTGGGGACGATTACCTGGTGGCATTCGATGTTCGGACGGAGAGCTTTCGCATGATTACGATTCCCACCAGAGCCCGCGAAGTTATACACAAAGCACTCCTCATTAAATTCGAGGGGCGCATCGCCATGGTGGATCGTAACAACGCTCTGTCTAGTGATGAGATTGTTATGTGGATCCTGGAGGACTTCGACCGGAAAATCTGGAAGAAGAGAGTTTTCGTCTTGCCCCCGTGTTGGGAGGAGATTGTCGCGGACTGTAAAGTTTTTCCAGCGGGTACAGTTCATTCTGGTGAACTATTATTCATGCCTCGAACCTTATCGAAGCCCTCGTGCGTGTTCTACTACAACCTGAAGACCAACGGCTTTAGGCGGAGTGAAATCTGCGGGTTGCCTGAGCATGGATTTTATCCGTCTCCTGAATATTGTGTTTTGACTTTTCCTGATCATGTGGAGAGTTTACTCTCGCCGGGAGGTCTTTCCAGTAGAAACTAGGCAGCCAAGTCTTTCTTACAAAGTTCGATTCATTCATCGTTGGTTATGGAGTCTGCGCTCGTACTGTGTAATGGCAATTCTTCTGGGGTTGGAAGATGAACTGCTGTAAGTATTCGGCTTTTGCTGAAGTGTCGTTGGCTGCTGCATTTGCAATTGATTTTAAGTTGCGCAACATGAAATCTTGCGTTCGTTTTCCTCGTCTTAATTTGCCGGTTTTGTGTGACATGTTTCTATTGCCCAGCATCGTGTGCTGCGTCTTCGCTCTGTGGCACTCTCTCATCTTCTCTCATCTCATGCCCTCGCTTTATTGACTTCCATTTGTCTCGCCTCGCACTACCACCTCATGCGCTGACAGTAACAGTGACATGCATATGCCTAGTCAGATCTTAACACGTGAAAAATAATGTGAAATAAAATAAGGACAAGTTGAAAGTTTGTCAGGCTACTACAAAAGAAAACAAAATGGTTCTGTTGATTTAATACGTTTCTTTGAAATTGATGTGGTTGTACCTCGCAGCGACTTTACATGTACGTTAGAAACTGTCTTTTCATTAACTTCTCCGATTCTTTTTCGTCTAAGAAGGAGAAACCAAATTAGAGAAACCGTAAAAAATTATATCTCATAGTTTCATAAGGATCACCTGAAGGGTAACACAAATAGAAGAATGAAGGTTGAGCGCGCCACTCCACTCCATTCGTGTTGCGTAAACTAAAGTGGAGTGGTGCTCGACTTTCGCACCTCGGCGGGAGCTGGAGTGGAGTGTTGGCTATCAAATTGGCGCATCTCTCTGCCATGCAAGGGCTCCCTCGCCCAGTCAAAGCAGCCATTGCCCACCATCGATAATGGTATAACCTAAATAAATACATTTAACCCGTTTTAATCTATTATCATGCAATGCAAATTAATTGCTCATACTCGATCCAACCCATACTTGATTTGATCCATGTTGCAAAAATACTTTTATATTTAGCCATTCTAGGAATTTTCATACCAATGTAAAGTGAGTAAGCGGAAGATTAAGTGAATGCGAGAGAATCATAGAATTAAGTTGATTCTAAATAAGTCTTAAATCCATTTAACACTCAAATGTTTAAACTTATTTTGTAAATATAAGTAACCCATATAATAACTCATTCCATCATATATGGATTTAGAAATGAGCTTATAATCCATTTTGACATTTATTCACCTATGGCGATGGTCGACAACTAGCCACTAGCAAAAAGAAAAGGAAAAAACATATATGTCTACACACACACACACACAAAAAGAAAAAATGAAAAGTTATTAAAAAGTTGTAAAAGTTGTTTACGTCAACAACTTTCAATTAAAATTGACTAGATAGACTATATTAAAAGGTTTAGGACTTAATTAGTCTAATCAAAATATTAAAAATTGAATTAACAAAAGTATAATTGATTTAGGATTTTCTCAATAATTCCCTAAAGTTACATTTTTATCAATTCCCAACTGCCAACCATTTTTCATGGTCCAAACGCACTTAATGGATCGTTGAGAATCGCTTTCCTCATGGTCAAAATGCTTGAGGAGTCTTTGGTGTGTTTGGTTCAGTTTTGTAAAAGGGCTTTAAGTGTAATGTAAATACCGAAAGTCAAAGCTCTTTAGGGAAATACAAATTGTATTTGATAAAAATTCTTTTCAAATGAACTTTGAGTTCTAGTTGTATTTGACAAAAATACTTTTATAATGAGCTTTTGGTATATTTTTTATATTTTAAAAAAGGACCCAAACCCTTTGTGGGAATTGACAAAGAGCTACGGCCAGCGACAAGCCAAATTTAGTGCTAGCAATCGTTGGTTGAGGTCGCCTAAGGTCAAGAGACCCCCGGCCAGGGTCACTCAACCCAAGCAATACATGACCTAGGCGTCACTTGGGTCTCACAAGGGTCGCCTGAGGTTATGCAACCTCAAGCGACCTCAAGCAAAGGTCACCTAGGTTGTGAGGGTCACACAAGACCTAGGCGACCCTCACTTGGGTCACGCGACCCTCACCCAAGGTCGCATGACTCAAGAGATCGTTGCCTAAGCTCACAAGGCCCAATTAGTGGTTGCTCAAGGTCATGTGATCTTGGCAAAGGTCACTTAGGTCACACAACCCTCACCAACCTTTCACTAGCCCTTTGCCTAGGTCATGCGACTTCACTAGCCCCTCATTGTCCACCCTCACCGGATGCCTTTGCTCTAAAGAAATGAACAATAATGAGACACAAAATCAGAAATTTGAAGAATTGGTGAGGATAGTTTTGGCAGAAAAAATTAGTATCAACATTTAGGAGTGCATTTGGCAATTTGCCAATTTTTTTGTTCTTTTGTTCTTTTGTTCCCTATCTGTTTGGTCTAGTATTTCTATTTCCCATAATAGAAGATTGTTCTAGAGATTAGATTTGAAATAGAAATGAAAAGTAGAAAAATGTAACTTCTTGTTTTTAGGAACAATTTCTAGAAAGTAATTTCTTGGGTCGCCGCTACTTGTGACCACTGTTGACCATCGATTATCGCTCGTCACCTGCCACTCACTCGCTTGCCTCCCGCCACCACCCTTCGCCCGACGATCGGCATCCGAAGTCCACATCCGACATTCAGCAAACGTTGGTCGCTAGTTGCTAGCCACCAACCGTCGATTATCGAGTCACCCATCCGCTAGTCGCCACCACCATTGAAAAAAAAGAAATAAAAAATTTGTTAATTAGTACCAAATGCATTTTTATTCTTTTTCTATACCAAGAATAGAACATATTTGTAGTTACCAAAATCATTATTTTGTTCAAAAATTGTTCCAGAGAGTAAAAATAGAAAATAATTATTTCTTAAAAAAAATTGTTCCTAAGAACAGAAATGTTACTAAACATACCCTAGGCTTTCAACTTTTCCAAGATCAATATTCGGCCAAAAGCCCATTAGAAAAACTTGTCAAACACCTAGCATTTCCCAAATTGGCTTTGGAGGCTAAAAGCTTCATGGGAAAGCTGCACTAAATGCACCCTCATCAAGCTATCTGGCAAGGCTACTAGGTTGGCTCCATAATTGTCTTGTGAAACACTTCCGAGAATTATTGATCAATGATTGTGTTTGGATGTGGCTTAAATTCGGAGGCCCTTCAATACCCTTTTCCCATCGGGCCATCGCCTCACTGTGATGTCTGGTGTCCGGTTTACTAATCTTATTTAATAATATTAGCTATATTCCAAAGTTTTATTTCTGCAAAACTCGTACATCTCGCTTTTCAAGTTAAAATTTTGCGATCACCGCTAGCACCGGTTACAACTAAAAAAAAAAAAAAGTGATATTACAACTAGAGGAGAGGTGAGCAAGGGTCGAAGATAAGATCAGGACTCAGCCAAAACCGGCCGATTGTTCGACTCCAAGCCGGTTCTAAGGAGAACTAAGATTCTTGAACAAGACTCCTCGAGTTCTTCAACGTTCTTGAAGAACAAGTAATATGGACCGGATCAATTTTCACCCGCGTCAACCCAAATGCATGCGAAAGCGGCCGCGGCAGTCCTCATAGATCTTGGCGGCCGAATCCCCAGCCCAGAACAAGTCCACCGACAACAACAATCTTGAATGTGCATGCGTCCTTTCGTGGCCTTGTATAGAAGTAGCGACCTCCACCGCGGCTTTGCTGTGAGCCTGAGGAGGGACGCCGGACTTCATCTCGGTCGGGCGGCACGGCAGCTCCCCTGCCCCTTCTCTCTCCATCTTAAATTTTTCAGTCGTCTGTTTTGTTAAATGTCCTTCTGCATTTTCAGAAACATTTGTTTTGATTTTATTTTTTTACGATTTCCTATAGACCCGTAGAATGCTAATGCCAGCATGGCGATTAATAGAGGTTTAACCATCGCTCAACGTTTCCGTTAATCTCCTTAACAAAAGGACCAACTCAAACAATAAAATATATCCCTTGGCGAACCAATCGATCTAGACTAAATTGCACAAGATGGTTAAGAACTACTAGTGCCTTTATTCCTTACAAAAATCATCCTCAAACTTTTTTCTTCTCTGGCCTATTTTTAAGGCTATCCATTTTCTAATACCCTATACATCGTACTTTACCCTTTGAAGTTAATGCCATTAGGGAAAGAGTTCAGAAACTAGAGTTTGCAAAGTAGTACCTTTTTTTTCCAAAAAAAAAAACCTACTGAAACTGGAGTTAGAAAAGGAGAAAATTGATGCCAGTTTCGATAAGTTTTCCATGCACGTGTTATTTTCCATTAGCTGTGTTCATTGGGTGGGCTTGGAATCCTTGAATGGACTTTTTGGGGCTTGTTCGGGCTCGAATATGGTTTAAAATTTTTTATGGTTTAAAATTTCAGCTTAAAAAACAAACTAAAAAAAATAAAGGAAAAATGAATTTATGACCTTGTGTTATTTCATTTTATTACTTTACCCGACAACTGCATTTGGTCATTCGAATATTTTTATAAGGTTGGATAAGATAAAGATACGATAGAATTTTGAATGTCCTATCTAATGGTTGTTAACATCTATATGCAATATAGATTCAAATAAAATATTATCCAAATGAGTGTTTGGTGTCTATCGGCAAAATTGGATTAGACATTATAAAAGATCTCCAAGCGTGGATTCATGACTTCACTACCTAGGTCTGCCACAACCACCTATGCTATCTCAAAAAGATGCCAACCTGCCTCTACTCCAACCCATATTATGGCATGACATTGCTCTATCTCTTACTCATCCCTCTTCTCTGTCTCACACCTTCCTCTTTGTACTGTCCTTCTCCATGGTGCCCTCCTCTCTACCTTGTCATCACCACCGTCAAGAGGGCAAGATGGCGATGAGATGAGCCCTCGATCTAGGGTTAGATTAAACATGAACCTCATATTTCGACTCGTCCATGCTTGATCCTTGCCATTAGGTCCTCCTCGGCTTGCTAGTGCTCGAGGTCAACTAGAAATGAGGTTGGGGCTGTGCGTGACAAAGTTAGAAGCAATGATCTAAGGGTATGTCAGTAGAGAGGTTAATTGAGAAGAGCAAATACATTGCCTCCATGCACAGAGTCTAAACATAATTAAAGTCTCTCAAAAAATTTGAAACTTCAAGAGTGGAATAGGGGAAGAAGAGGAGAGTGACAATGGGAAGAGAGTGAAACCGTGGCCTAGAATTCTAAATCTTAACTTTTTTTTTCTTTTTTTTTTATGGATTTTAAATATCTATCTAAATCCATCTTGCCCTCTAGGTGAGACTGTTTTATCCAAAATATATCCGATCATGTATGGAATTTGTGGTACGCCAAAGGTCAAATAAGATAAAAGTTATCCTATAACCAAATGCAGCCTATTTTTTTAGAAATTGAGCATATCTTATCCTGTTAGTGCTTGTAAAATTTAAATATCAAGGTGGAACTTTACTAAAACATTTTTATATAGATTGCCATACATGTAATGGGTGGGCCGGGCTTCATGGTTCTTGCCAAGGCCCAGCCCCCCACAGAGCGAGCCTGGATTTCTTGTACAGGCCAGCCCAACGGGCCCAAAAACTCCAACAGAGCGGCCGGTCTGGGCGGGCCCGCGAGGTCTATTATCCACCCAAAAAAAACAGCAACAACAGTAGTCAACGCCGTTGCTAGCAATTTGGAAACCCTTTCTCTGCATATAATTATGCTCCTTCCTTCCTTGACTTTCAAACCATGTGCGAGCATTCAACAAGATCGAGGACTGACATTATTTATCTGCCCAACCTATCTAGGCTAGAGCTCTACGCAGGAAGCTAGCTTGTAGTGCCCAACATGGCGTGTATAAAGCATCTGCAGAAACCCGAACGGTTTACATGAACAACTGCAAGAAGATACAACAGATAACATGGACATCACTGTCCAAAACTGGCACGGATACGACCCTCCCATTAATTAAACCCATTAATAATACGTAGGGGCCGTGTTCGGGGCAGTTGCTATTCAATTATATTAGGGACGGATGATCAAAGTTAGCATCGGGGTGGACAAGCACACAGGCCTCGTGGGTCCTCGTCTTTTAAGCCATCGACTTCCCTCATTCATGATAAGACTGAGCCGATGATACGATATGCAGCGAGGAAGCGAGAAGAAGCGCTTGCGAACAGTCGCCCCGGAGGAGGATCGGAACGACCCGAATCGCAAAGCGAACACTGAGTCGGGCATGGACGTGGCGGTGGGTGAGAACAATAAACCACGGTTTTATTATCAGACATGAGTTAATGATGCGATAGAGAGAGAGAGAGAGAGAGAGAGAGAGAGAGAGCAGAGAGAGGGTAGTTGCCCTCTCTTCATCACTCAACACAGAGACCCAGTTAAAGAATGAGAGCATTAAAATATACAGATTGCGCTATAATGGCTCCATAAAGCAGACATTCATTTCGTTTGGAAACAACACAAACCCATCTTCTCTTTCACTGGAACGAAGCCTTCGCATCCGCTGTCACACCCCAACAGAATCTTTCGGGACTATCGAAAACTTATGTCACGAGTAAAATAAAATAAAAAGTTGTATAACGCACCTCCCTCCCTCGAGCTATATCTTAGGGTTTTTATGAGGGTTTCGTTTGACTATGAGCTGATTCCAACGAAGTTTCCATACAGGCCACTCTTGTTTAATTGGTCGCAGATCTCTCCTCGGAAGGATGGACTCTTGTTTTGTCTGAAGGCGACATTGAGACTGCCTCACTGAGTTTTTTTTTATTCGACCTCCATGGGTAAGGACACCTTGCCACTGTATACTTGTTGCATATGAGAGTGTGAATGGCCTATATATGCGGTTGCTTTCTGAGGATGTTTGATTTGATTAAGCGATTCTATGAGGATCTTAATTACGATAGAGCGAGACCCTAACCTCAAACAAAGCAAAGACATGCGCCACAAAGGCGGCAACAAAATGAAACATTGCTTTGGGATGGTATGCATGGTTCATGGGGTTTTAAGCCAAGAGGGTTGTGGCCAACTTCAACCCTTTTTTTTTTAAATTAATGCTTACTTTTATACTCAAATCAATCAAACTTTTTTTGTGTGGTGCTTCTTGTGTTTATAATTTAGAAAAGGTAGATATATTTTCAATAGTGAATTATTAGAATGTACAAAGTACTGATATCTCTAATAAGTTTGAGCACAAAAGAAGTTTTGAAATACAGTAAGTCAACTCGCAAATTCCTTCTTTAAAATAAGAAATGCTCATATCAATATAATATGTCACTTCGAATGGTGAAATCTGAATATCCGAAGCACATTTTTTTAATAAGGCTTAACAAGTATTCAAGGGATAAGTAAAATTACACCTAATAAGAAGTACACTCTTTTAACATTTTCCTTGTTACTTAGGTCAACATTACTAGGCCAGACCCAAACATTATACTAACGGCCCCCAAAAAAGACGGTTTTCAATGTTTCGTGCGGACACATAAAAATAAAAGATAATAATAAAATAATATTATTATTAATAAAGGACATTAATTACGTCTTTTTTTGGGGCTGCATTTGTCCTGAGAGAACCTTGAGAAAGCGTGCTGGCACCAGCAAAACCAGCGAGCAAGACAGACAGGCATACTCGCTTTGAAGACCCCCCCGAAATTTTCCAGGAGGCATTAAAGTCAAAGGGAGAGAGGGAGATAGAGAGAGAGAGGGAGGGAATCCGGTGAGATCACCCCTCTGGGAAATAATCAATGTATGGCCCAACGACCAATCGCATTCCGCCAGCTCCCCCTCTGGAGAGGCTTGAATCGAAGCTTTGGCTTGGATGGATGCACACCACCTTTGTTCTACTGGACCACAATGCCCTACTTAAATCAACGAACTCATTGATCATTTCTTCTTTTCTTTTTCTTTTCTTTTCTTTTCAAAATCCATTACATGCACGTGTCACAAGTCACAATTCCTTAACCGTGGAATGACCCGTGTGGCACCTGACAAACGAAATTAGTTAGACCAACCTTCATTTCTTAATTGTTCTTAAAAGTAATACGGCGAATAGCTTTCCTATACAAGATCATACCACGCTAGCTTAATTTGAGCATCTTGTCCATAAAGCAAACAGCAAATCACTTTAGATTCGATAATTGGTTTAGGCCTGCCACAACTTTATTAGGAGAGTGGCATCAGCTCCCGACTAATTTATGCGCGGGAGGTTAATCCCACATTTAAAGCTCCTAAGAGATATATTAATTTGATCTTAGAACTTCTAACACCAACCGTCCTAATGCCACTCTCACAGACCAGTTATATTGAACCCATTTGCATCACTCACTCTTCACCCGATAACCCCAAGCATTTGTCAGAGTATGGGAGGATTCATGAACCGTGACATTCTCCCCTACTCAATTCTGCAACACCCTCGTTGTGATCGTGAATCCTCCCCTACTCAATTCTACAACACCCTCGTTCTAATATGTTATGTCGCTTCCTTGCAACTCATTAACTATTGATGCAACACTTTTGGATTTCACATTGAATGGTCCTAGTCGCCCAACAAAATTGGGTTTGCTCTATTGGTAGCCTCTTTTGATCCCAACTACTCAGGCTCCTTGCAATCACCTACGCTTTCCTTGGTAAGTGCAGCATTCCTTGCTAACTGCACCTTTTGGCAGCAACATTTTTGCCTACTAAGCATCTTGACCCTAGCAGACTAACGGAGGTTCTTTTCTTGTTAAAACCATGACAACATACCTCTTCTTAACATTCCCCAATCAATCCAGGAATATTATCCCTATTCAACAAGGAATCGGATCTTCCCTATGTCCCCATTGCCATCCTAAAAGCTGGTCAAAAGCCACTCTTTGTGCAAGCACCTTTTGCCCCAGCAATTCACTCTTAGCCCTTGTAGGACTGGGTAGACCACAAAGTTGTTCCAACTCAACCCACTTGTTGGAGGGATCCCTACTCTAATACCATTAGTCATGGGTCAACATTTCCTTGACCACAAAATGACCTGTGCGGTGCTTGACTAGCCGAATTAGCCAAGCCAACCTTTGTTCCTTAGATGTTCTAGAGAACAAGATGGGAAATAACTTTTTTATATGAGATCGTACTATGCTCAATTTAGTTCGGGCATCTTGTCCATCGAATAAAATAACATATCACTTTAAATTTGATAACTAGTTTCGGCCTACCATTGTCTTATCAAAAAGTGACATCAACTCCCGATTAGTTTATACACAGGAGGCCAACTCCGCCTTCAAAGCTCTTAAGAAATATATTCATTCAATTTTAGAACTCCTAATATCAACTGTCTTGACTTCACTCCTACGGACTAATTGTATTCAATCCCTCTACATCACTCACTCTTCACCCAATAACCCCAAACATCACTCACAAGTGTAATGAGTACAGAAGGATTCGTGGACCATACACAAGGAAGGATTTATAGACCATGACAACCGCATGTGCTCACGCATATATATATAAGAAAAAGAACATTAGCAAGTAAAAACTCAAATCCTTTCAATTGACATTTTGAATGCAATTATTTCCAAATCTTCTCTTTACGTGCCTTCTTTCTCATTCTTTGCGCATAGGGGTGTGCAAGTTTCAAAAAAATCATTTATCGGATATCATTGTACTCACGCGCACATTCTCTAGAGTCTTGGCATGATAAGTTTATAATAGGATAGAATCCACCAATAATCTCAAACTTTGCCCATTGCAGAACAATTATCTCAAAAAAAAAAAATTTATGATATTAAAAATCTCAAACTTATATCTTTATAACATATTTATCTCAAATTTTTTTCTATGACACTAAAAACTCTAAACCTGTATCTGTGTGATATGTTTACCTCAAAAATTTGGTATTACATAAAAAATTTTGAGATTTTTGATATTACAAAAAAATATTTTAAAATAAATAAAATTTAAGGTTTCTAGTGTCATGGAAACAATTTCGGGTAAATGTATCACAATGGTATAAATTTATGGTTTTTAATATCATAAAAAATAATTTCAGGTAATATGTCATGATGGGTAAAGTTTGGAGTTTTTTGTATTTTTTTTCTTTATAATATTTGAAATATGTTATAATGAGTACATCGTCACGAGGGATATTATGTTTAATCGCATCATGAGCGTCGTATTTGTCAACGATAGGGGAATTGATGGAATGTCTAGCTTAGGACGCGCATACGTCGGGAGGAAGCAACTTACGAGATTACATTACATCGACTCGGCAAATGGATATTTATGTCGTGTCGATGTGGTTTTTGCTATTATTAGATATGTGGTCAGATCTCTTCAGCATGTAGTTTTGTCTATGCAAAATCTCGTAACGCAACCCACGACCATGACACAAACCTAACTTTGTTCCGACCTCAAAACCTAGAACCCTACTCTAGCTTCACATCCGTCAGAACCTTCGACCTAAACATCTCCGAGCGGTTTTCCCTTTTAAGCGAGCAAGGAAATAAATGTCGACAAAAAGTTCAGAAGAAGATCAGAGATGTAGGCAGACCAAACAGGTTTATTGCAACAAATATTCTAGAGGAATTTGCATCGATGACTTTTACCGGGTTTTTGAATGAACACGGCTAATTTAAGTTATCGTTGCATATCGTCGCAGCATGCCTTGCACCAACTCAACGTACCGGTTTCAATATCTCTTACATTGCCCTTTACTTAATATTGAAGGGTCTCGGAAAAGAAAATAACAATGTATCAAATATCTCTTTGTCACTTGTTAAGAACTAAGATAAGATTTTCCGGTTTCGAAGCGTAGTTTTTCTCGTGGGCTATCCGTAGTTAATATTGGAAATCGAGACGTTTGTTATTGAAGCATGTTTGCTAAATATCTTGGACACATTCATTAACACAACCTCGAACTTCAAATACCATGAAACATTTGAAAACGTATAGGGTCCATATATTTTCTGAAAAATGAAAGACTGGGGCAACCATTTAACTACAAACTCCTGACCTTGCTCAAGATGCAAGATGAATATATAACATCTAATTCAAACAATATGAATTAATGCTAATAGAAATGTACAGAGGTGGAGGAATACAGAAGGAGAAGAAGAACAGTGAAAAGCAATGAAGAATCAAGAGCATTAAAGCCTAGCCTGTTCATTGCCTGTCCCTCTCTCTTTCTCTCTCTCCATTTGCAACAACTGCCCAGAACCACATTAAACATCGACTGAAAAAGGTTAGACTGATGCTCTCATTCACTTCTACCATTCTTACTTAAAAACCGAAAATAAATTACAAATACTGATGACAGGAAGATGAGATCACAGTCATATACTAGCGCTTGGACTCGCAGCATTAACATTTTGACAGTAGCTAAAGAAAAGCTACAAAAATAAAACGAAGTACCTACCAACAGCTAGCGACTTTATTTATCTTTTTTTTTTTTACTGTCTCTTCTTCCTCTAGTTGTGAAGAGGATTTGGACCTGTGTGAATTATTCTCTTATCTTCTTCATACACCGTGTCTGGATCTCCACTGGCATTTGCAAGCTCGTCGCCGCTAGCGTTGGAGGGTGCATGGACAGTGACCGGGTGAAACGTCTTCGCTTTTCTTGGTAGAGATTTGACGGTGCCGGCGGCAGATCGGTCACTGCTGGCTGTCGGTGTCGGAGAGACGCTTCGACTAGTCGTCCCCCTGGTGGTCTTATCTTGCACCGCGAGGAGCAAAATCAGCTCCGCCGAGAAAACCACGACGACCCATAACAAGAAAACCGCGCTCCTCGCTCCGATACAGTGTCTCCTCCCCGTTCTCGTTCTTGCACACTCTGCAGAAGCTGTCATTGCACTGACTTGAGTAGAAAGTCCGAAAACGAGATCTTTCACGCTGGAGCAGACTCGAGAGTGCGGCGAAAAGTGGGGTTTTGACTGAATTCTGAGAAGAGAACCTTCCGTGGGAATTTTGAGAGAGAGAGAGACAGACAGACAGACAGGCAGGCAGAGAGAGAGAGAGAGAGAGAGAGAAGGGACACAAAACCTAGGTTCTTGCCTATCTTAAGGGTCCAGTCACATGACCCTTGATTCCTGGAACCTTCTTATAATTTCTTACGATGCAGGGAGGGTGGTGGTGTGTGATGTGTGAATATCTTGGAGTTGGGGAAACCCTCTTTCTGAGCTTTGATTTTTGCGTTTCTTTTGGCATCTGGTGGCTTGGTCGCTTGTGGGTTTGGTGCGATTGTTTCCCTTTACATCCTTCTTCTTTTCTCTTTTTTTGTACTGGTATTGCTCGGAGAGGGTGCTGTGGGACTGTCCAGTATTAATAGCCGTTGTCTCCGGGAAAATTTTTATGAATCTTGCTGTATTTTATTCCTCCCCCACAATTTGCGTAGTACATTGCACTGAAGTTTGAAGAGGGGGCATGGGGTCAACAAAAACTTTGGCTCGTCGGACCCCTCTTCTGTATTCTTCGCTATGATTGGTCATAGCAAGCTGTGCTCTTGTTGGGTTAGCATAGTTTTTTTTTTTCTTTTTTAAATCCTTTAATGACCTTATTGATCAAGAATCAACAATGTACCCTTTGTGATCAAAGGGTTGAATTTGCTTATTTTTCATAGTCATTATAAGGGCTATAGACACATATAGATATAGAAGCATGTGCATGTAAGCTGGTTCCTTTATCATGTATCTTAAGTGCATCCACCAATTGTAATTATTGAATAAAATTTTCGAATGGAGTTAGTAATGCATTAAACTAATGTGATCCACAGAATATGTGGCATGACATCCATGGAAGGATGCACTGACCTTTTTTCTAAACTTAATTGACCTTTTGATAATCCAAGAGCACGGGATAGAGACTTGACTATCCGAAAGTCATGTAATGCTCCGCAAGTTCTGTTAGTTGGTTGAGTACTGCATTTAACATGTACAGAGTGGTCCTAGCTCACAACAACTCGCATGGAATCGGTACAACTCAAGCGGGGAATCTCCGGCTTACAAACGGGGAATCTACCAAAGTACCAAATCAATTGCACCGACCCTGGAGTAGTTTGCACTTGATTATAGAAAAGACTGCATTCAGGATTTTATGCCTATGCACGGAAGAGTTGCTCTAAAAGCATTCTCGAACCAAACAACTGGGCCTCAGAGCAAAATGAGTTCCCATAAGGGCTGAGGAGGGTTAAGAGCCCAACTAGCTCAAGGGAGGGGATTTCCTTCTCTGGGCTTTTTCGACCCAATTCGAAACAGCGTGGGCTTCCCGATGACGGTGGGCTAGTTGAATTTACATTGAATCGGCCCATCCAGTTTCTGACGTGCAGACATCGCAGGCCCAGGGCCCAAAAAGAGATGCACTTTTAGGCCCAAACACCTGAATTTGCCCCCGCGATGCTTTGAGCTCCGGCGCGGTCAGGTTGTCTTCCTCCCCGTCCTTTTGTAGGGTTTTGCGTCTTCGCTCTTTCTCAGGGACTGCACAAAATCTCTCTCTCTCTCTCCATAAGGGCTGTCGGGGCCGGAGCTTTCGCTTGCTCGGTGAACTATGGATGGTGGAGCTTCCGGTGCCGGTGAAGGGTACGTGCCTCCGCCGGAATACGTGGAAGATGCGAAAGAAGCTCTGCTCGATCTCGACGCTTCCGACTCCACTGAACTCTGGCTCATTCAGTGGCCTCGTGACATGGTACCGTGACTCATTCGCTTGTCCTTGGCCTCTGCTTTCTCTGAAGGAATTAGGAACAATGCCTGAGAGTACATGGCTTGTCTAGTCTCTTTGTGTTAAATTGGGTTTTTGCTCTTCTAAGATTTTTATGTTGTGGATTATGAGGATTGGGGAGATACCACCCAGTTCTATTTTCAGCTAGATGGTGTGCGTCTGCACTTCTTGGCAGTTTGTTTACAGAAAGTGCTCATTGTTCTTGCTTAAAAATTCTAACTTGATTATTTCGGATTGGCATCTTGGCATGGATATGATTGTGGCAATACCCTTTTCTGGTCATTGCAGCCTCCTGATTTGGGTGGTCAAGAGCTCACGCTCAAACTTCATCGAGACGGAAAATTGGGGAGTTTTGAGGATTCATCTGGTAACCGTTGATCCTTGTCACAGACAGAACAAATTTTTCTTATGCTAAGTAGGGTTCTATCTGTGGCTTAATTTGCTTAGCTGTCTTAATGTGCTGTCGCTCTTTGTTGAAGGTAAGGAATATGATGTGGTTAGTTTCGCTGCTCAGGAGCCTGATGCGACAGTTTTCATGGCCTCTTCCTTAGGTTCAAGAATCGGTATGCACTGCTACTCATTTTGATGCACTTTTTCCTAAAGGAAAGCCGTGTATATTGCTAATTACTTCTTCCAAGTTTTCCAGCTGTGTCTTGAATATGGTAGTTGAGGGCTTTATCTCTATGCTAATGTTTTCTACAAATATACTTAAATATGCAAATTTTACTTCCCCAGTCGTGTTCATCTGTTCATATGTTTTGTGCCTGTGTCATTATTGATATGTCCTAAGTTGGAATCTGCAAAAGTAGCTCCATTGGATGTCTTCTCTTTGCCAATTTGCCAACGTGAGTTGCCAAGAAACAGAAAGGCATAAAAATTAAAACAGAACAACTTGCCGGAACTGAACTTTAGGGTAGTGTAAATTATATTCTATAAATTGCAATAATTTTATCGACCAAATTGTAGAGTTAGGGGTCAAAGCAAAAATAAATATATAAATTCTGAAATCCATAATCACTCACAGGCTAGACGCAAGCAGGCTATTGCCTTAGACATTGATGACCAGTTCATGATAAATTAGGCATTCTTACTTTGCAGTATGGTACTAGTAGTATCAATTGATTTGATATTGTTCTTGTCTTTTCATTTTTGGATGGCACCAGTTTTGTATTACTCAGCTCTGTTTGATTTGATAGATGTCCTTTTGTGCATCTGGTTAAAGTGCACTCTACGGATTGAGGTTACTTGGCTGGAGCTGGATTGAATGAGAATTTCCCTTGAGCACTTCTTTTGCGAGCTTAGCCATTCACTTGCCTTGATACTTTTACTAAATAGTGCATTTCATATTGTCTCTCCATTGTTTGATCTATGACCTCCTGTGCCTGCATTTGCTAATATCTGGTTTCGTTTTGTGTTCTTGTATTATGATACCTCTAGGTGGAGATACTTTTATCTTGTATCATTAATTTGAACAGTTGTTTTTCCAAGTTCAATACTTCAGATTGGGATGGATTTCTCTCAACCAGCATTATTAAGTTTAGCTGATCTGCAATTGGTTGTGGTTGACTTTGCTTCTATTTTTGACAGCTGGGAAGATTTCAAGAAGAGTCTCTCTGGTCCACTACCCAGATCCTAAAGAGCTCGAGAAACTTGCTTCCAGAGTTGCATCTGGTAGATATAGACCCGGAATGTCGCTTACAAATGCCTCCCATGAATTTTCCATGGTGACACCAAACAGTAAACTGAGAAGTTCACGCTCATCCAGAGTAAACACATCCTACACTCGTAGCAGTCGGCAGAAAAGCGGTATAACTGATGCTGGAGAGACATCAAAACCTTACAAGGGGAGATATCCTCATGAATACCCCGAGTCCTTGGGTTTGGGGAGTGCAACGACCGCAGAGTTCTCAGAGCGTTCCCGAGATCACGGTTCAGCTGTTTCATCTCAGTCAATTGAGCATTCTGAGAGGAAATCAAAGAAGAAGAAGAGAATTGAAGAATAAAATTGCTTGTTCTTTGCTTTATAGAATTCTTGTGAATTGTTTGTGTTTTTCACTGAGCATGACTTCCAAATTCCATTGGGGTTATGTTCTTTAATATATGTTTAGATCTTTTCATGATGGAGTCTTCCTTGAGCCAGGGTCTTAGGAAGGCAGTCATGAAAGATTAAACCTTTCACCAACCCATGTGATTGTCGGTGACCCACCGTCAATTTCTTCGACTCCCAAGTCCTGGCTATAGTCATTTTATGGAAGTCTCTTGCCGAGTCTATGATCCATCATTGCCTTGCTAATCTTCATTACCAACCCAGTGTCAGATGCTTGGGCATTATACAAGAAACAGTAGTTTCGCAAATTTCATGATTTGCTGTTTGCTTCACTTTTAGGAGAGCCCTCCTGCTTGCTGTTAAGAGGTAAAAGGACTCAAGTAGCGAGTGACATCGAAGGAGAGAACTGCAGAATAACAGCTAGGGGCATTCTCATGAGCAATAGCTCCTCATTTCATTAATATGAGAGCAAGATCAGGTGACAAACGTCTTGCGTGGTATAATACATGGATGGTGTTTGTAATTGTGGATTCTTGTCTTTATGAAGAATCTTCACCTCTCGGTTCGGCGCATCTCGTTCTGCTTATCCGTCTGATTGAGTAAATTGTTTGCACGATCTCGCTCGGTACAACACCAATGGCATGATCTCCCTCGGTACACTTCCTAAGGCAATTGTCGGTAACTGCTCTGCTATTGAATCCAGCCAAACAGGACCCAAGACGTGGTTCCAGATCTATTTTACCAACCGATATTTGATCAACTGATGCGATGGAGTTTCTTTCTAACCCGACCCAAACTCATCTGAATGATTCACAGTTTATCAAGGGCTCTTTTATAAGCAAACAGCGTGCTTTTGCCCGTTACTGACTCAGACCAAAACCTACGCGGGCACGAGAAACTTACGCCCTTCGGCCGTGCTCATGAATTCACGACCATGCTCCTCCATTATATATAATTCAGGATAATCTCGAGGAGCAACAGAAAGAACATATCGTTAATCGCCCGCGACTAGGGTTAATCCAAAACCTCATTTTTTGTCAATCTCACGCAAGCGCAGTATTCAGAGGAGAGTAGGATGGAAATGATGGCAATGATGGAAAGGAAAGGAAACGACAGGTTACAATTTCACGTCGTTCAGAAGAATCGAGCTAATTAAACAGGAGGAATCGCACGGGATACAAATTGGTCTCATTGACTCACAATTTCGAGCTCGACAATGCCGTTCGACATCGAATGAAGAATCCGCCCAAAAACCCCACCAACAGTCCGACAAAATCAATCGACCGAACACCATACACGGGGACTGGGATCAATCAATCGTGCAGCGTCCCCAAGATGTCTTCATCCCTGTACAGGTGATACTCCTTCTCTCCCAGCTTCACCTGAGTCCCTCCGTACTCCGGCAAGAGCACCGTGTCTCCCTCCTTGACCGAGACCGGGATCGCGTTCCCGTGCGCGTCCCTCGCCCCCGCTCCCACGGCCACCACCTTCCCGGAGTTCAGCTGTTTTCCAGAAGAAACACATAAAACCGGCTCGAATCAAATCGAAAAACGAAACGGATGGGGATGATGATGCATTGACTTGACGGACGTACGGATGTTGGTTACCTTGGTGGATTTCTCCGGGAGCAGGATGCCGGCGGTGGTCTTGGATGGAGGGACGATCTTCTCCACCAGCACGCGGTTCAGCAGTGGCACCAGTCGCTTCGCCATTCGCGTCCTTCTTCCTACTCTTCGGGGGTTCGAGCTCTGCAGCTAGGGTTTTAGGAGGGGATTCGAGCTGCAGGAAGGCGACAAGGTGGGCTCTCTGAGGGACCTTAAAACCGAGAGGCTTGAAGCTTCGTGAAGGAAAAAAAATGGAAGGTTCTAGGAGCTAGGGTTTCTTGTTGGGGTGATGGTTTAAAGAGATGAATGTGGGAAGGAGACGATATGGGCCTTGTGTTATGGCCCATTATCTTAGTGTTGGGCCTCACGGCAGCTGATGGGCCTTTCGACTTGAGCCTCGGTCCCCATCGACCCAAGATGTTTCCGTCCTCTCACGACCGTACGAACAGGATTTAGTAGGGTGATCGGTTCCGGTTCAATTCAATGAAATTGGCCACTTACTAAAAAAATTTAAAAATTAAAAAAATATTAGAGCCATTACTATTTTAGATTTATTGCTTTTATTAAGAAATTAAAAAATATAGTCGGTCCGGTTCCTCTCTCCCCCGAATAGGGTAGGGGAACTAAATCAACAATCACCAATTTCATTTCTAGAAACCAAGAAAATGACTGACACTCCGGGAATCAAACAAAATTGGCCAGTCCGATTTGGTCCGGACGATTCCCAATTCAATTAGTCCAATATGTTCACTTCTAAGATTTAGCGACACGAATGACCTCAAAAAGGTTATTCAAGTGGTCAGCACATTCTGTCTCGTTGGAATTGCAACATTTGTCAATTGGCCATTCTCTTTGGGTATTACCTGCACACGCACAGCCCCCCCTAAGTCTCGGGCGATTTACGCGCACGATTGGACATGCGTTCAAATTAGTGGGAATGCTAAAGTAGTGACCTATCGCTTGACATTTGGTCGGTTAAGTGATTGCTGGGGTGGGCATTTTGGGGTTCTTTCTAATCAAGCGAGACTGTGTGCGAGCAGTTTTAGAATGGTACATCCATCTATTCACGATTCATGGAGCGTATGACCCAATAAGATTGGACACGTTCCATCTTAATTGTTTGCTTCATCACTAGCCACTCGTTATATCACAATGCTTTTGACTTCATGATTCGATGCGTCATTTGGATTACCTATGAATGATATATCCAATAAGGTGCCAATAGTGTAAATAATTCATATTGACAAGTGTATTCATTCCGAATTTTGTTTCAATCAAATGATCTGCCATTACTAATATATCTTGCAATAACAAAAATGCATTGTTCCAAAGTATATAAAGATTTAGTTTTCGATTCATATTTCATCAACCAATTCTTCCTAATTCAAATCTTTGTTGAAAGATTTTTTTTCGTAATTTTTACATAAGAATTCAAAAAATACTGGATCTCTACCTACTCAAGCAAATTGTTGATAAAACTCCAAAATAGCATTTTCTTTTGACCCATTTTTTCCTCTTTATCAAGACAAGAAAATTTCATAATAACAAACATTCTCTATAATTTCTGTTCACGAAAAAGGCTTTTGTCCCGAGACGATCAACATGATGTGCTAGAAACTACCAGACAGAAATTGTCTGCGGCATGAACATGGACAAAGCCTGTTAAATCCAGTTTAGTTGTTAGTCAATCAAATATAATTAGCAGTCATTCCCCAACAGTTTTAACTTTTTGAAAGAATGAAGTGCACTATCAAGTTCCTGAGGCCCATCGACCTTTGTGGCTTCCCTTCTTCATATGCTCTGCCTGCCTTCGTGTTATTATTTCATCCACATCTATTGAATTCATAAGCTTGCAGCTTTTATTGCTATCGCTTGTAAGTCCATGTCCACTATAGTTCCCAATTCATTTTCAAACTTTTATCATATCTCTTTATAAAGCGTTGTAGTTGAACCCACATCTAAATTAAACATCTCACCCCTAGTCCCTTCAAGAATGTGGAAAATCGAACTCCACTTCCCAATTTCAATGTGGAAATGGTGACTGTTGGAACAAATCCCAATATTTTTTATCACTTGTATGTGACTCAAAATTGTCCAAGACAAAAGATGGTTTTCGCATTATAAAAAATGATCCCCCAATTTCAAAATTGCTCTTATAGAATATGATCAGCTCTTTAGAACTAGTTGTGCATTAAATTTGACACTCCCTCCACATGTAATATGGTCCTCAGAAAAATGACCAAAAAGGTTCCTCACTAGTCCGAGGGAGGGTCAAGGAGGCCACCCCACATCGAGGCTAGCAACCGGCAGAGGGAAAATGACCAAAAAGGTTCCTCACTAGTCATGGGGGAGGGTCAAGGAGGCCACCCCACATCAAGGCTAACAACTGGCAGAGGGAAAGGAGAGAGAAGAAAAGGGAAAGGAAACAAGGAAACAAGGAAAAAATTCAAAAAAATTACAAAAATTATTCACATTAGCACCAATTGTCTTACACAATTTATATTATTTAAATAAAAATTATACCTTTGAATGTTCATATAGTTTTTAAAGTATAAGATTCCGAGTTCAAATCTTTCCAAACCCCTTATTTACCTTATCTATTATATATTTCCACGCTCACTCTTAAACCAAAGTCCAGTTTATGCACAAGTGTGAGCGGTAGAATATTAATCACGGCTTCATCTATCAGCACCTCAAGAAAAGCAAATAAGGGGCTATAAAGAGTTGAACTTAGAATCTCGTTACCATGTAAGTTTTTATAAGAATACTGTTAACTATTTTAAAAGTTTATGCTGAAAAACAAAGATATGATTATTATTTAAATATTTTAACACTATTGTCATTTATGGATAGTGAACATGGCTTGATCTAGCAACCAATCAAATTTTCAAAAGATTTGTCGTGCGGACTAACTCAACAAGACGAGTGTTTAAGGTTTTAATCTTTGCTTTGATACATGTACTTTTATATGCCTCTCTATGCGGCTTGATGAAATATTATGGGGATAGGTGTAACTGAGGATTACATTTGAAATGACTATGCGTGCTACTCTTAAATTATTTGTGGTGAATTTCTCTAGACAAATTATTGCATGGACTATAAACCAAACAAACCAATATAATATGAATAATTAATTATATGGGTCCATTATAAGCCGCATATAATCAACCGTCCTGATATATTACAATTTTAAAAAATTATGTGCGCGTACTCTTTAATTAATTGTGGTGAACTTCCCTAAAGAAGTTATTGCATGGACTACAAACTACACAAATCAATATAATCTGAATCATTAATCATATGGATCCCATTATAAGCCACATATAATCATAGCCTATTGACTGCGCAATATCTTTTTCATTTAGCTTATTTATTGCCGTGGACATTTGTCCACCTTGCTCAAAATACATAAATTTGTGGTCTCTATTTTGTTGGTATTGAAATAACAGGGTAATCAAAGAACAGTATCATCAACATGGTAATCATAAGCTGAAGAATCGACGAGACATGTCGAGATTAGATGCAAGTTCCTCTAGGGGTGGGAGTGAGGATGATGACGTTCGATACAGTTATATCATGAGGCCACATCAATGACAAAACTCATTAATAATTCATAAGATCACCTCATACGCACTTTCTATACTGCATCATTTAGTAGGGACAGATGGGCTGGACGGTCTACATTTGCGCGAAGGTATATTTTCTGAGGGCCAAATCGATTGGAAAAGAATTTTGCTGCCTTACCGATTCTGCAAGAAGCTTCTGATGTGATACATGGGCATGACCAAAAACAGTAACCTTATAGTGGGTACATAAGAAAATATACTCTGACTTATAAAATATTCGTGATCTGCATGATGGATGATGAGACGAGAGGAGTTACTTTCATTTTCACAAGAACACGTACTTCATCTAATTGGTAGGGATTGCGCCTGGCTATGCGACGAATTGCTGTGAAGTTTTATTGCCATTTCAATGATGAGCCGGTGACAAAATGTATAAATGGATGGTGACAATGACAATAACAATATGGTCATATGATATTGTGAACACTTGCCGAACCCACTGGGGTATATATGACCAATGAGGATGATCAAACCATGGATTTCGGGTTTCTTCTTAATCGGGATACAGATAGGCACATAATCACAATATGAATCAAATGACTAGTTCATTTATTGGTTTAACCTAACTAGAACATTAAATTAAACTGCTTTAGTAACATGCCGCTTGATTAGAAGCCCGCCTTGCCGCTTCGACTACAAAATTGAAGAGCATGGCATATATGTGGCTTCTAGACTCTGTGGAATTGATTGCGTTATCAACAGATACATCCGTATCAGTTATCCTTACTTTGACAGCCATATTTGTTTGGAATATACAAACCCAATAATTTTTTCCTCTTTAGGGTTCTGTGAGACCAATTGAAGAAGATAATGCATGCACGGATAGAAACCCCAGCAGAGCCACAGTGCAGAGAAGACGGTCCCAGAAAAGCAAAAACTCTGCTGCTGCTGCTGCTTCTTCAAATTGGGACCTTTTTGAACCACAAAAAGAGGCCATACAAATGTAAATTGCTTTTTGCGGTGGGATGATGGGCAAAGATTTATCATGATTGCGAGAATATGCATGTGGTCCAAAGAATGTCAACCATACTTCAAAAGTAGGACATTTTCTAGGACCCTCCCCTTATTGTTTCTCGTACAAAAAAACAACCAATTGGTGGAGAGAAAAAGAAGCAACTCCTTTCGTCCAACAAAGTCGATGCCGTGACGCCTGGTCCTATAAACTTTTCGTAAAGATTAGATACAACGTGAAAGAGAGAGACAGACAGACAGACAGAGAAATAGCCGAATGTGGTTCGTAGCTAGGAGGGGTAGAACTTGGGATAACTGCCTTCGAATCTAACTTTGAAATGCTTTTCCCTGAGAATATGTGGTCTCAAGGTGGATGTATATCTATCTACCGAACAAGCTGGGTTCCTAGCTTTTGCACCTCAAGGCAACGTTAGCTTCATTATTTTACTGCCCTTTTGAAGCTCCTGGAACGCCTGTTATTTCCCACTAGTTAAGAGTTCATCTTGGTGTCGGGATCTCGATCTCGTGTGCAAGGATGAGCAGCCGCAATAAAGATACGAGTAGCGCTAGGTAATCCTAAAACTACTCTACAAATTTGACATACTTTAGTCAGCATGGTATATTACAAGAGAGTATTTCAATAAGTGAGTCATGTTCGACCTAATTATAGCTAGAGTAGAGCACAAGTGCAATTTGGTTTGACATCTTCTCAAATCAAACCAAACTTATCGTCAAGGCTTTCATTTTTTATTGGAAAATTGTCCAAAATATCTTAAACTTATTGTATGTGGTCAATTCAATTATAAATATTTCAATTGTGCCAATTTAATATAAAACCTTTTGGAAATTTACCAATTTAACCCTAAACATTTTAATTATACCAATTTAGACATAAACATTTTTGTGATTTGTCAATTTAATCTAAACATTTTAATGATTTGTCAATCTAGTCATTTCAGTCAATTTTAATCGGAAATTGCTATGTAGTGGTTTAATTACCACCGGTCCTTTTTACTTTTTCCCTTCCTTTCCTTTTTACTTTTTCCCTCCACTGGCCATCCATCACCGAGCCTTGTTGATGGCCAATAGAGTTCACTAGCTTCAAGTGAGGGCTACCCTCACTGACCTCAAGCAAGGGATGTATGGCAGCCCTTGCCAAATCTGGAAAGGGCGATCCTCACTCAAGTCTGCCCTCACTAGCCCAGGCAAAAGCAAGGGTTGTGCTAGCCTAAGGTTGATGGAGGAAAAGAGAATAAAGAATAAACAAAGAAAAAGGAAAAGGAAAGGAAAGGGAAGAAAAAAGGAAAAGAAATTGCAAAAATTTTCCACATCAACATTAATTATGTCATGTAGGACAATCTATGCTGATTAGATCGCCACATTAGTGATTTCTAAATTGACAAATCATTAAAAAAATTTAAAACTAAATCGATAAATTATCAAAAGATTTATAACTAAATTAACACAAAATTTAGAACTAAATTAATATAATCAAAAAGTTTAGAATTGAATTGACTATCCTATAATAAATTTATGACTTTTTGGATAATTTTTCCTATTTTTATTTTTGCCTTTTCCACTTTACATCCATTCTAAAGCAATAAAAGAGATGGAAAAAAGATTGTCTAATCTCTATCTTCCGCCTCGTTTTCATTATAATCTCTATCCAACACCTCGTTTTCATTATGCCCCATCTCGTCTACATCCAACACCTCGTTTTCATCATGCCCCGTCTCGTTTACATCCAACTACACTAACACTATGCACGAAGCTCATCGCCTCGGGGAGAGAATCTCCAGAAATCATTCTTGATCATTAAAGGAAGCGAAAGCTCGCTTTACGGCCTTTTTTCCATGCACCCGAATCCCCCTTCTTTATCGTCACTAACTCAATGGGGTGGCGGAACGCCAGTCCCCACAACGTCGGTGGAGCTTATCTCTAGAGTTCCTCTTATCTGAATCGCGTGCGGCCATCGGTTTAATCCCCGAGGAAGGTAAGATACTTTGCAAGGATTTCGACTTTGATACAATTCAAAAGGATCGCGCATGCTTCGTGTTTGATTTAATTTATGTCCAAGTTGATATATCTTTTTGCCTTTTTGCCATCGAACTTTTGGAATCTGATCGTATGATTGGTACTCGATCAGCCTATTCAAACAACAAGTAAAATAATTCCACTAGACGAGAGAGAGAGAAAAAGGGCTTCTCTCCTTTTTGCTAGATCATGGAAAGATCTGGCCACATAGGTTGGCCCTTTGAGGGTCAAATTGGGTCAGCCCCCTTTTTTGCCGGGTCCTTTTATATTATAATTTTCACTATTCAACGCATTTAGCATTACGGGACAAATGAAATATTCAGATCACTTTGGGATGGCGAGGACCTTTGCGAGCGCATAAAAAAAGAAAGAGAAAGGAGGCCAAGAGAATGACTCCAGACGGTTCTTAATTGAAAGAAAAGGCGTGGGACATGCTCTATCTTTCATGACAAAAATTCGACTCCCGTCGCCATCTATCGAGACGAGACGAGACGAGAAAGTTGAAAGAATATTGCGAAAATATTGCATGATGAGACAATTGAGAGAATATTGTGAAAATATCGCATGACTCGATTAAGTCCAAGTCTTTGGTTTATGCAATTGATTTTGATTCAAATATATTTTCGACCCGATTGATAAAATTCAACATCTATTGAAGAAATATGCACGCCATCTTTTATATCCAGTACTCTAAGTTAGGGCATTGCATACTTCATCTACTACTCCTCAGTATCTATCTAACATTTATCATGTAAAAGCTCTCATACATTTACAAAAAAAAAAAATCTAGACAATGGTTTTCTCTTCCCCACTTGAAAAACCTATCCTGCGAAAGGTAACAGAAAGAAAAATACAAATTGCGAAGAATGATCGTCCACATATTTCGCCAAGGACAACCGACAGCATCTCTTGGTCCGTGAAGCAAGAATCCATGATTTATCTGGAAATCAGGTGACCAATAATATATTTTACCAATAATGTTCTTGATATTTTATCAAGAGTTCACACAAAAAAGCATCCGTTTTTTTTTTTTTTTTTTTTAATGGAAAACTAGAATCATCCCTCCCTGTATAAAGCTCTTACTCGAGATGAAGAGATCTCCACTCGTCGTTTTGCCTAAATATTGCAGGAATAGGTAGGCTTTTTTGGCTGTAATGACTTGTGGAGCTAATCTTTAAGCTAATAATGAAAGGCAAGAATAAAAACAAAAACAAAAAATGGGGAAAGCAACCAAAACCAGAGACACGAGCAGGCTTTTTCCGTTCTTGTTCGTATGCATGATTGCATGTGGAGATTTGAATCATTGAGAGACAAAAGGCCCACGAACATCAATCTCTGCTCTACCACGATAAACAAATGCTAAAAAACAAGCGATCCATGTGGTGTTCGCCCATCATTCGTCCAGGCACGAGGCGATTGTGTGATCTCTTTCTCTCATTAATTTTCGTAATCTTGATTTGAGGGGGAATCAGCTCCTCCTCGACATCGCCGCGTCGTAGTTAGACAACAAACTCGTGACTTCTCGGGTCTATCTATGTATGCACACGGACATGTGCTCTCTTTCCGGTCGGGGATTCTCTCTTTTAAGAAGCCTTTTTTCTACGTACACCAAGTGATATACAGGCTACGTGAGATTTGGTAATCAAAGCTTCGAGAACCGCGCCACAACCCACTTAATGGAGAGGGACGTGACTCCATTTCTCAGTCTCTTTCCCCACGCGTGACGAACAGACCACCTCCACGTTAATCCGGCCCGTTCGTGCGGATGCCCTTCTTCCCCCCCTAAAACGCGACGCATCAGGTTATTTCCATTGGGCGCTTGAATGAACACGTACGAGCTGTCGTTGTGCGTTCCACAATCTCTTTTCCTTCTGGAGTCTTTATGGTTCTTTTATGGGTCCAAATTCCGAGTTATGCACGTCATGAATTTATGAGGACAATTACCAAAAAAAAAAAAAAAGAATTTATGAGGACGAGGGAGAAGAGTTCCACAATCAATGAGTTAACGCTTGTTAATGTAATGTTGCAGGTACCGATCTGGAACCATGAACGCCGTAAGCACAGTTTGATCAATGCCTGAAAATACGCACTAAGTTGTTGATTATCTTGTCCAGAGATGAAACATGAAAGGAGGTCCATACAACTGTGTAGCCGAAGCACCTTATTCGACAAAGACACCTTACTTAGATGGGGCTCTCATAACATCATATCCCTTCCTTAAAAGAGAGATAATCTATGATTTCACCAAGACAATCTCTCTCTCTCTCTCTCTCTCTCTCTCTCTCTCTCTCACGCACACAGAGAAGTTTTGTTTGGTAGTGGTCTTCGATTGTTGAGGTGGTACCGCTACATCACACAATAAAAAGCAAAGCCACTGGGTGCTCAGATCATAAAACCTTGACACCAAAGAAACGAAACACTAGAGCTCACCCCTGACATTAACACCTCTCTCTCTCTCTCTCTCGGTCAAATGGATCCGAACCCTAGTCATAACACGGGGAAGACGACGGGCCTCGACCCGCAGTCGCACTGCATGGAGATAACAGCGATGGAGGTACACAGGGTGGCGGCGCCGCCTGCAAGGACGATGGCCCAGAAGCTGGGGTCGAGGCTGAAGGAGACGTTCTTCCCAGACGACCCGCTCCGGCAGTTCAAGGGGCAGCCGACCAGGAAGCGGTGGATCCTCGCCGCCCAGTACGTGTTCCCCATCCTCCAGTGGGGCCCCAACTACAGCCTCAAGCTCTTCAAGTCCGACGTCGTCTCTGGCCTCACCATCGCCAGCTTGGCCATCCCTCAGGTACATCACTTGCTCCTCATGTCAAGGTCGTTACCTAACCTCGGGCACGCATATGCTTTCGCTTGACAACATGCGACAGTTGGTCGCTCTCGAAAATGATTGATATCCTTACTAAGTCCAAATTCTTAGAGTACACCGACTTTTCAAGTAGCTACTAATTAAAGCTAATAGTTTTGAGATTTGTTGTCTCTCTTTTGGACCTGAATGTGCAGGGAATAAGCTATGCGAAGCTAGCAAACTTACCACCCATTGTGGGTCTCTGTGAGTGGACTGCTCTCCTCCTCCTCCTCCTCCTCCTCCTCCTGTTGCTCGCTGCTTCGAAATACGCACTATTCCATTAAAAAGATGTTATACTTTATGATATGTCTGCTTCTCGCCTTTTGTGTTGTTGGGTGCTGAATATGTCCTGGAAATGAAGATTCGAGCTTTGTCCCGCCTCTGGTGTACGCGATACTGGGGAGCTCGAGGGATCTGGCGGTGGGGCCGGTGTCGATAGCGTCGCTGATCATGGGGTCGATGCTGAGGCAAGAGGTGTCGCCCACCAAAGACCAGCTCTTGTTCCTGCAACTCGCCCTCTCTTCCACCTTCTTCGCTGGCCTCTTCCAAGCTTCTCTGGGGCTACTGAGGTTCGCTCTCTCGCTCCATCTCGATTCCCTCGGACTTCACCGAACTGATCTTTGGCCACTTGCAGGCTGGGATTCATAATCGATTTCCTGTCGAAGGCGACTCTCATCGGGTTCATGGCGGGGGCTGCAATTATAGTGTCGCTGCAACAGCTGAAGAGCCTGCTGGGGATCGCGCATTTCACGAAGCAGATGGGTTTGGTCCCTGTCTTGAGTTCTGTCTTCCACCAAACCAACGAGGTCGGTCGTTCATTCACCTAATTACCCCATTTTTTTAGCTGCGTCATATCTCCTCTCTCTCTATCTCTCTCTTTGACCCCCGGTTTTCTCTTCGTCGTCAAAGTTCGTCAAAGGAAAAAAAAAAATTTCAGAGCTTTTAAAATTCCCTTTGTCGCTTTGACGTTTGTCTCTCTGCTTTTCGGAACCGTGAGATATAATCAGTTTGTCTCGACCTGCCCAGGTAAGAAAAGCAGTAGCCCATTAATCACCTGCGAGCAAAAAGCACCGTTTTTTTAATTTTCTTCTGGGAAACAATGGATTTTTTATTCAGGGTTTGAGCAGAACAAAACGCCCCTCCCAGGTTGTCAGAAACTTAGTCGCACGAGGCAGGCAAATCTTTTGATAAAAGCACGACTCCATTGGAGCTTAACTACTTACAAACACATATTACTGTGCTATATATACCTCCAAAAGCTGTTGACTTGGAGTTGAACATAAAGGATCCCCGGTTTTTTTCGCTTCCGGTGTGCAGTGGTCGTGGCAGACGATACTTATGGGGGTGTGCTTCCTGGTGCTGCTTCTGGTGGCGCGACACGTCGTAAGTAAAACCCCTCTCATCATCACCTCCTTCTCCCTTCAATCAATCCGTCAGTCAGTCTCTCAGAGTCTGAAACACGACAGCAGTCTCTCTCTCTCTCTCTCTCTCTCTCTCTCTGAAAATCACGCACTTGAAAACCGCCGACTACAGAGACGGTCCGACTGACCGACACCCGCACCGCATGCGTCATCACGTCATTCGCGGCCGACTTCTGTTTCGGCCTCCGTCGATGCATGTCACGCCACCGCCTTCAATTCCTTTCTCGCGGAAAGTATATGATCTTTATCTGCTAAAAAAATTTATATTTGCTGAAATTTATTTGTAAAGATTTCGGGGTAATATTTTAAATAATTCTCTAACATAACTTATTCATCAAAACATGGGTTATCATATCATATAAAATAGACGTTTCACATTAATTATTTGAGAATATATATATTTATAATGTGTAGTTATGTATTGTATGACTATTCTCAAACATATGACACGGTTATTCTAAAATAATATCTACATATAAATAAATGATTATTTGTATGTATTTGTCACCGAAATATGGTGAGGTCTGTTATTTCTTGTACATCCATAGGAGATTTATTGCCAAAATAGGCATGAGAATTGTAATTTTGCTAAGAAAAGAGCAAGGAGAATACTTAGGAGATAGGGTACATGAATAAGCTAGTAATAAGTCATGCTTTTTATATAATTAGAGGAAGAAATTGATTATTGAAAGGAATTTCAATGGTTAATAAATAATTCAAAAGACACGATCATGCATAACTTTCATACCAAGGTTAGCGAGATTATATCTTTCATTTAGCTACATTCGAATATAACTATAGCGAGGTTCATACTTTTAAAGAATTGCTCTCTTTTTCTATCTCCATGAACGCACAAACGTATGTAATCTGAATTTTTCACTTCATGAAATTGGAAGGACACGGCCCCTAAGTAATATTAACGTTTGAAAACCCTTTGCCCGTAAGTAATTTTTCTTAGCTTGGCAAAAAGAAAGAGTGTGGAGTATTTGGGGCGTGTTGATGATGACTGGGTGTGGGTGAACTCTGTGCAGAGCATGAGAAGGCCGAAGCTGTTCTGGGTGTCGGCGGGCGCTCCGCTCGTGTCCGTCATTCTCTCCACCCTCCTCATATTCGCCTTTAAGGCTCAACGCCACGGCATCAGTGTGGTATCATAATCTATTTCCTTCCAAGCTCTTGTAAATAGCTATGTTTGCACCATCTGTTGATTTGCAATCATATTGTATTCATGTTCGTGTTGTCGGTCGGTTTTTCAGATTGGGAAATTACCTGAAGGCCTCAACCCTCCCTCCTGGAACATGCTGCATTTCCATGGCAGCCATCTGGGTCTTGTAATGAAGACCGGACTCATCACCGGCATCATCTCCCTCACTGTGAGTGGACTTTAACACAGTTCCTTCATGAGCAATGCTAGGATGCTGCGAATTTTCACTAGAACTGTTAAAATTAATGTGCCGTTTGCCTCTATCAGAGTTACAATACCGAGATGATAGCCCTGAGACGTTGCTTTCGACTATACACATATTTACATGAAGCTCAAGCTAGATGCAGAAAATCCCGTTAAGCATAAGGCGAATATTTCTAAGATTTGAGGCTTGTTACCTGCAGGAAGGAATTGCAGTAGGAAGGACATTTGCCGCTCTGAAGAACTACCAAGTGGATGGAAACAAGGAGATGATTGCAATCGGCCTCATGAACATCGTCGGTTCCTCTACTTCATGCTATGTCACAACAGGTTCGATTTCCTCTTTGATGCCTTCGGTTCTTATTTTTGTCAGAATACTTTTCGTAGAAAGAGTATGAAAGGAAAGTGCATGAGAGAAGGGGGACGTTGGAGCCTAATTTCCTTGGGAGTATCGTTTCTTTTCAGGTGCTTTCTCGCGGTCGGCTGTGAATCACAATGCGGGAGCGAAGACAGCGGTGTCGAACGTAGTGATGTCCGTGACCGTGATGGTTGCTCTTCTTTTCCTCATGCCTCTGTTCCAATACACGCCGAACGTCGTGCTGGGAGCAATCATCGTCACTGCAGTGATAGGGCTCATTGACATTCCTGCTGCTTACGCCATTTGGAAGATCGACAAATTCGACTTTGTCGTGATGTTGTGTGCATTTCTGGGCGTCATATTCATCTCCGTTCAAGATGGTCTCGCTATTGCAGTAAGTTTCGGATTTTCTTCAATTTCACAAGAAGATTTACATTGCTGTTCTTTTCTTGAACTCTGTTGATTTTCATGACAAAGGGGCAAATCTGATTATAAGACAGAGTTAGACATGGCTACACAAGTGACATGGTGTTGTTTGGCAGGTTGGTATTTCCCTACTCAAGATCCTCATGCAAATCACGAGGCCGAAGACAGTTATATTGGGAAATATCCCCGGAACCGATATATATCGGAATCTGCATCACTACGAGGAAGCCATGAGAGTCCCCGGTTTCCTCATTTTGAGCGTCGAAGCTCCAATTAACTTTGCTAATGCTACTTACCTCAATGAAAGGTACATCGTTACCGTATAAGCTACTCTACTGCTCAACTAGTTTTATCAGGAAAGAAAAGGAATGCGCATGTACCGGTTTTCCTGGATTTTGGATGTCACAGGATCTTAAGATGGATAGAAGATCACGAGATGGAAGAAGATGTGAAGAAGCGGTCAAGCCTTCGTTTCGTGATTCTGGACTTGTCAGGTATGTTCATCTCCCATGCTATGTATAGCTCACAAGCAAGATGATAAAAGACAAATTTTTTCGCATGACTTGAATGTACTGTTGAGATTACAAGCATTCGAACCATGTAAATGTTCCTGAAGTATGACAAATGCCCCCGTTGCCATCACAGCTGTAAGTGCCATAGACACGAGTGGACTATCGCTCTTGAAGGATCTGAGAAAAGCCATGGAAAAGAAGGGCATCGAGGTGAGTAGTCCACAAACTTCGTTCCTTTCGGTTAATGACGGCGTCGGTTCAATGTCAATCATCGAGAACTTGAATCCCGGGTTAATGTCGAACTCGTGCCGCGCAGCTCGTGCTGGTGAATCCTCTCGGAGAGGTGATGGAGAAATTGAAAAGAGCAGATGAAGGGCAGGACCTGCTGAGGCCAGATAACCTCTACTTGACCGTGGGAGAGGCCGTGGCGTGCCTTTCTTCCTCCATCAAGGCTCAATCCACAAGCCATGTCTGATCTGTAAACTTTTTTTTTTTTTTTTTTTTTTTTTTTTTTTTGAATGTTTGCTTCACTGCTCCTCCGTTATGCTAGCCCTTCCTTAAATTAAGGAAATGAAGGAGGAGAGTGAAGGAAGTCGCAAGAAAGTAGTCAGATTAATGTTGAGCATCTAATCTCTTTATAGTACTTCTCTGTACGTCTATGTACATCCACTGACCTCTTGCCCGTAATAGAGACAATCCACAGCATGACTCACCAAACTAATGGTGGGATTCAAATTCAACCCAGGAAATGATATTCATTGGTCCACGACTAAATCCTTCAAACGACTAAGTTGAATTGGATCAAAAATTATCCAATCCAAATAGATTAATTTGACATATTTTGATCTATTTTCATATAATGCAAATATAATAATTCATACCCAATATGGCCTGACCCATATTATCAAAATATTTTATATTTAATCCAATCATACTCAAGTTGAAAAGAGAGTGCATAGTGAGCATCACAAAAAGTAAGAGTCATAGAAGTGGTCCAGTCTAAATAAATTGTAAACCCATTTATGATCTATTTAATACCTATGTTATGTTTAAACCTATTTACGACCCATTTATAAGATATAATTAATCCATTTATGACTCATTTAAAATTCATATGGATATAACCCAATTTGATGGATCTATTTATAACACATAAGCTGACCAAAAATATCACAACTCTCTACGTGCTAACGTTAGTTTTCTTTCTCCAGCGGGAGCTGTGGAACAGAGGATTCCATTTGCTTCGGCCAGAAATGGAGGATTAGATCAACTTAAAAGGATTTTGGACTAATGCTTTCGAGTTAAATCTCACGAGTGATGGACGTCTATCAACTCGTGCATATGGGCCTATGGCCATGATTACTGTCTAACAACCGTGGTGACATCGACCGCATCGAGAATTTCGGATCATTTTAATCCCGTAATCTATAGTACAATGGCATGGTAAAAAAAAAACATATGCAAGAGAAATGCAACTATCGATCCGAGGACAGAAGAGAGTGGTGGCAGGGACATCTAGAAGCGTACGGCAGCCGAAAAAGGCCAATCTCCACATGGTTGACAATGGATCCAAATGCGGCCCACCCTTATTTATCTCGTGTTGGAGCATGAAATGTGTCCCGGTTCTTCCTTGTTTTTTCTTTCTTTCTTTCGGTCGGAAAAATGTGTCCCAGTTCACGTGAGCTTTGTACAACCCAATCAGGCTTTTTATCTCCGACACCAAATTATACCCGGCAAAGTCAATCACATGCACATTCACGAGCGATGGTCAGATGGTGCTATTATTTGGGCATCCATCCATTTTGATGTATGATGTTTGAAAACTAGTATATATACGCACGCGCAATAAACACGCAGAGTTCGATTACTGGTTGATGTCTAATCAATCAAATGAATTGCTATCTTTTAGAGGACACCTAGCGTGATTTTTTGTCTTTATGACGAGAAACCCACTCTAAATTAATAAAATTTGCCCTTGATATTCGGGATGCAAGTGTCACTTCATAATCATGAGACCTTATCGGTAAGATTTACTCACATCCTTCTCTCGTTATAAGCGTGTCATGTGAGAAAAATATTTCTCAAGTCCTTTTGAGCTACAACGGAGACTGCACGATTGCTCTTCCGGGTAACTAATAAAAGATATAACAAAATACTTTTTGACTTTGAGTTGGTAAAGTATATCGGTTCACATGCTTCATTCCTAGGCATGCTTTTGTTGTACTTGATTTTCTTCAAATATGGGGATTGAAGCTATATTATTTACAATGGTTAAATTAATTGAAAAGTCTTAAACCAATTATATGACAAGTAATTCAATTTTAAAATTTTCAATTTTATCAATTTAAGAATAAATCATCTGATGATATTTCAATGTGGTCCATTTGGCGAAATTTGGTTAGAAATCATTGTCATGACAATCTATTCGGCATTATTTGTTTTATATGGCACAACTAACATTAATGTGAACAATTTTTGTAAAAAAAATTTAAAATTTTTGAATGTTCTTTTATTTCTTTTATTTTTTATTGTCTTGGTGAGGGCCACGTGACCGGTGGAGAAACAAGAAAAAAATTTTAAAATTACAAAAATTATCCACATCAGCATCAAATCATCACGTCAATATTTTTTTTGTCAAAATTGATCAAATGGATTATGTTAGAAAATCATCAAAAATTTTAGGACTAAATTGCTAACATTGAAAATTTTCTGATTGAGTTAGTCATTGAATAAAATATTGAGAATTTTTTGGATAATTGTCTCTTCTTGCTTTTTTTGTTAAAAGGATGATTATCTCTTCTTCTTTTTTATGATTATCTCATTTACAAACGTACAAATAACACATTGACGAACTCAGATCATCATGGGCCTTCTTGCGATGCGGGATAAGGTTCGGCCTTTTTGGATTAGAGTTATTTATTTATTTTTATTATTATTATGTTGGCATTGCCATTTAATTTATAATCTTTTGATAATTAATTTTTGGTTGTCCAAAATAAATCCTAGATCATTTAAATGATATCATGGATGGTCCAAAAAACTATAAGTATATTGTATGGTTGTTACTTCAGTTATAAAACATTCTATGTCAATTTAGTTATTAATCTTTTAACGATTTGTCAATTTAACCTTAAATCTTTAATTATGTCAATTTAATCTAAAACTTTTAACAATTTATCAATATGCTTCTTCCAATCCAATATCTATGACTAAGTTAGCAAAATTTCAAAATAATTGAGACTAAGGGTGCGTTTGGTTCAACTTTGCAAATGTGATTTGAGTCTAATGCAAATGCTGAGAGCCTAAAACTAATTATGTTTAGTAAAATTTATTTGCAAATGGGCTTTGAATCGCATGTGTATTTGGTAAAAAATAACTTTTGCAATGGGTTTTGAAAGAGTGTGTGTATTTATATATATGGAAAATTCCAAAAACAAGCCCCAAGTGTTCTCAATTTCTCAAATAAGGGCTCGAAGTTGACATTGTTTCAAATAAGAACTTAAAGTGGCCATGATTGTTTCAAATGAGGGCATAACATTACCGATCACTAGCCGGCCCGCTAAATTTTCCAACCAATCAAGGACATTTTTGTCATTTGCCACTTTTTCTTTTTTCTTCTATTTCATCTTCTTCATCATTGCCGGTGCTCGGCCGGCCACCGGCAACGCCAACAGAGGGTTGGGCGAGGGTTGCCCTTGCTCGATCCAACAAGGGCCACCCTCGTCGACCACAAGCGAGGGATGGGTGAGGCTGTCTCTCGCCCTAAGGAGGCTGCCTCGAGGTCATTCGCGAGGTCAACTCTCGCTGGCTATGAGCGAGGCTGACCTCGCCAAATTTGGTGAGGGTCAACCACCCTCACTGGCCCTAGGTGAGGGACGGGTGAGGTCGACTCTCGTCCCAAGGGAGGTCACCCTTGTGACCGTTCACAAGGTCGGCCTTTGTCAACTGCAAGCGAGGTCGGGCCTTGTCGGCTGTGAGCGAGGTTAGCCCTTGTTGGCCACAAGTGAGGCCGACCTTATGAACGGCCGTGAGGGGCGGCCTCCCACAGGGCAAGGGTTGCCTCATCGAATCGGGTGAGGGCAACCCTCGCCCAATCCTGTGTGTGTTTCATTGGTGGCTAGTCGACCACCGATAATGGAGAAGAAGATGACTAGAAAAGAGGAAAGGAAAAAAAAAAAAAAAAAAAATAGTAAATGATGAAAATGCCTTTAATTTTAGGGAAAGTCGACATTTATTTAAAACGGATATAATCACTTTAAGCCCTTATTTAAAATAAAATTTACTTCAGGCTTTTATTTGAAAAAATTATGACACTTTAGGCCTTTATTTGAAACAAAGTAAACTTCGAGCCTTTATTTGAGAAATTGAGGGTATTTAGGGCCCTTTTTTGGAATTTTCCCATATATATATCTATTTTTAAAAAAATTGAACTAAACCCTTTGCTAGATCGGCGAAAGGCTACGGTCGCCAATGAGCCAGACCTTGCGTCGACGGCAGTAGATCTCCACCGATTAGGCGAAGAGTTACCTCCTTCTTCAATAAAAAAAAAAACAATGAACAAAATTGAAAATATGAAGAATTACTGATGATAAGTTTGAAAGGGAAAAACTAATTTGAGCATTCGACCAAATGCTAAAAGCCTTAAAATAAATACGGATTAGTTTTAAGCTTTCAACATTTTCAATACTAATTTTGAGTTTTCAACATTTTCAAGGCTGATTTTCAATTAAAAGCCATTTTCAAAATTGAACCAAACAATCTAGCATTTTCTCAATAGGCTTTTGAAAATATTGAACCAAACGCAGCCTAAATTGACATAATAAAAAGTGTGTGAATAAATTGACAAATCGTTGAAAAATTTAAAATGAAATTGTCACGATTATATCGTTCCGGATTGAACCGATCGCCCCGTACAATAAGTCAATAATTATTTTGACAACTGTCCCCATAATGAATAAAGGCCGCAAATGATGTCGATCGACACGAATCGCTACGCAAATCAGAAAGAATTCCACCCGATTTCAAAGCGTGGGGCCAGCCGCCGGCGTTTCAATTTTCTTGCATGGTGGACCTCGAGAAAATTACTTTCCGATATACGTGTCTCAAAGTAAACCCCCCCCCCAAAAAAAAAAAAAAAAAAAAAATATAGAGAGAGAGAGAGAGAGAGAGAGTTTGTGCGGTCTCAAATCTCTAGTCAAAGTGACTTTCACATCTTCCATTTTCTCCGTTGATTTTTTATTTATTTTCTGGGGTTGAAAAAGATCGTATCCTTTCTTACACGGACAAATTATTTATTATAAAGAAATGGCGATAGAGATTATTAAAGGCTATATAGATGATTACCTTTTTTGGTTATGTAAGTCGTTCAATTGGAAAAACAACTCATGATCGTGGATCCCACAAAATATTTCCTATATCTTGTATGCCCAATAGCATCGGTTCCTCTTTATAATATACTTTTATTTATATAAATATATATATACACACCTTCTCATTGTATCAATTTTCCGCTCCCATACGCTTAATCTTTAATTGATCATTTCTTGAATGAGTATTTTAAAGGGCACTTACTTAGATCATTGAACGAAATAAAAAAATTATCAATTTTCAATCTAATGACTTTTCTTGATTTACGTGCAGCCAATATCTTTTTTTTTTATTTATAATTAAACTAATTGTGCACTGGGTATGCTGAACATAGTTCAAAAGACAATAGTTAACAAGATCCCTTTTTGAGGACACTATTTGATATTTCATTATTTCTTATAATAGATTACCTCCTCTCAATAGTCCTTTTCTTCTTAATCATCAATTCCAACTCAGAGAAATTGATAGCAAGCATATAAACCATTTGAGGTCCTTTTCAACTCTCGAGGCTGGTGATCAGGAAATGGACCGAACTGTATAATTTAGGTACGCGTGAAACAGATTACTTCGACACCACGTAGCACAAATAAGTTAATATCGTCGCATCTTATTCAGTGTGTATGTGTGTGTATATATATACATATATGTGATACATTTAAAAATTATTATTTTTGGTTTTATGTTGATGATGGATGGTGAGGCGGGGTGATGATTAATACGCATCATAACAAAAGCTGTGGATTCCCCCTCCCCCACTTCGTAATGGACTCCCCCAAAAGTCAACGCTTCTCTCTCTTCCCCAGCGCACTAAACCCCCCTCTTTCCCCCCTTTTTTTTTTTAATTTTTGTTTTTCGGGGTTTGGAGTCTAGTGCGCCCCCTCCGCGTGCGCACTTCACCGATCCCCAGGAGGGAGCTACACTAACCTGCGCCTCCCCCCCGCCGGCCGCTCTCCTCCGCGCGCGCCCCCACCGGATCTCCCGTGCACCCTCGGCGTGTCCCTCCGTCGGTTCGCACGACTTTTTCCCCCAAGGACTCGTGGACGACGAGACGAAACGAACCACGAGAAAAGGGACCGGTCGAAAACGAGTGGTTGCCTCGAGGCTTGTGTGGTCATTTTCACCGGCCGCCGGTTGACTCCGTAAATCTTATAGCTCGGAACCCCACAACCATAGATTGCGAGAAAATGATAGGATTATATGTGATCTTTTAAATATGATTTCTGAATATTCCCTGTGAGTTAAATTTTTAATTTGTCCTATATAGTTTTTGAACTTTTGAAAGAGCTAGATTAAATCAAGAGATATAATAATCAATAAGAAATTAAGTGGTCTTAGTTGTTTCCCACCCTAAAGGTTAGTTCAAACAACGAGAGATAGCTTGTTGGCAAGTCTGAACTTTGGTACTAGTGTTAGGTGGTACTTAGCCTCTTTAATTTCAAAAGTTAGCTCAAGAATTATGCTTTTCTTTACACTTATAAATTGAGAACTAACCACTTCCACAATCAATGTGAGACAACATTAACATTAGATTGAACATTTACCCAAAATCCATCAATTATCATTTTGAATAAATTAAAAGCTCAAAGACTATATTTTATATTATGACAAAGTTTATGGGTCATTTGTGTAATTATCTCCATTTTTTCTTCATATCTTGCGATGCTTCGACTTCTCATATGAGTCAATGTGAATCACCTGCTTAGGTTTGAAAAACCCAAATGGTCATAGTTTGGTTTGGTGGGAGAGTGGTTTGACCAGCGGTGATGATAGAGATGGATGGTTGATTACTGGTTGGGTAGAGCATTAATGTTGAAGACAATATAGAGAATACCCGTTTTTTAGAGTGAAAACAAGAAGTCAAAACAATGGAAAATACTTTGCCCGGAACGTTGTATTAAGTAGTGCTTAATATTGGAAAAGATAACAAATAGATTGTTGGAAATGTTTGGGCGCAATTGATGGGATTGCATTAAAATTCAAAGTATGATATTATATATATATATGCGGCCAAAATAAGGCAACCACCTCTTGAAATGTGGAAAAAGAAGTTCAAACAAATAAAATTTCCATTCAGAAAGAAGTCATGGTAATAAATGTTCTTTGCCTTGAAAATGTAGATTTTAACGCTCTTCACATTTGACAATTGCTTCCCTGCATCTAAGTGTACAATTGTTCAATCATATACTCAAACTTTAGTTACAGTGCCTAGTTGTGTATTACTTAACAAGCAACATGCCTTTCTCTCTAAAAACAACTTGAAGGAAAAATGAATTCAGAAAAATTGATGTCATCGAATTATAAGGGATTTGAGATTTTATTACTGACGATTTCTTACTAATTAATAACAAATCAACAGACGGAAAAAAACCCAATAGGATTCAATTTCACCAATTTGTATAGCCCAAAAAATACACATGTTGACATAGGACGCATCACTGCATCAATCACCCCCATCCTTTCAATCTGGGTTTTGCACGAGACGATTCATTTAATCTTTGATCTTCAGCACGCGAGAGGACGGAAGCTTACGCTACACTCCACCGCACCGAAGCAGCCCCGGCAAACCGATAAAAAATGACGGATGGGGGGTGGGCACTTGGATTCTTTTAATTCAGAGAAGTCAACCCTGTGACCAGGGGGTATGTGCGCACGAGGGCGTGCGCAGGATAAGAGGAGAAAAAAAAAAAAAAGGAGGAGAGAGAAAGAAGAAGCAGAAGAAGAAGGAGGAGAAGGAGAAAAGCTATTCTCTTTCTTTCTCTTTCTCTCGCTTTCTCTCTCCTCTATAAGAGTTACGGCTGCATCTCCCGGCTGGCGTCCAATTCGATCGTCCTTCGGTATTTATTCCCCTTTCTTCTTCACAGGCAGTGACGCAGAGTCACGCGCGCAGCTTTGGAATGTTAAAAGGTCAGCGTCACCCCCTCCCTCTCTCCCTCTCTTCACTCTCTCTCTCTCTCTCTCTCTCTCTAAAACTCTCGCTTTCGGGGCTACAATTTGAACGGATTTCCGCAGGGGCGCAGTGAAGTAGGAGGAGGAGGAGGAGAAGGATGGACGGACTGCCTCCCGGTTACCGCCCCAACTTCGGCGTCTGCCTCATCAATTCCGACAATCAGGTCCCCCTCCCGACATATGATCTCTGTTTTCTCTTTTTCCTACTTCGATGTTACCGCCTGGAGTAGGTGATCGCTTCCGTCGGTTCAGCGATCGTTTCTTCCGCAGCTCGATTTGCATCTAGTCGTGTGTGATTATCGTGCTCCGGTGGGATTTTTGGAGGTTTGCTCCGGTCGGAAGTGGCCTTGTTGTGATGTTTTGAAGAAGATTCTGAATTTTGAGCGGAAGATTTTGGTTAGATTTGAGGATTCCTTAGTCGTCCGACGGATTTCTTCTGGGTTATCTGGGGGTGGTTTGCGATTTGATTGTCTCATCTTTTTCTCTTTTTGAATGGAAGATGGTCTTACGTTTCTGGGCGTACTGAATTTTCGCCGTGCTGTTTGTTTGTTTCCGTGGTAAATCATGGAAAGTACAGAGACTGAGAGAAGCTTTCGTTGTGGGGTCCGTGACAACAGTTTTGCGGTGTCTTGAGTAACTCGGTACCACCGATCTTGATCTCAAGCAATTTAGCTCAGTCACTTCTTTTGTTGGAGTCAATGACTTCCCGGGCAAACAGAGTAAATGAAGGGGCACAAGACCATGGAAAATTTTTCTTTTGGGGTGCCTCGCTAATTACGGAAAAGAGGATACCCAAAAAGCCATCTTCTGGAAGGAAAAAAATGCGCTTGTGTTATAATTTGGAATTTGGACCGCTGTATGAGGTTTAAAATCTGCTTCGCATGTTACTTGTGGAAAGACTAAGAATAGCCAACACATGCTTGTTATTGTTCCTTTCTTTTTCTTTTTTCCTTTTTTTTTTTTGGGTGTTTTTGAGTGGTTTAGTTGCTGCTGAATGCTGATTTGGTGTTGCGGTGAGATTCAATTCAGTTTTTGAAATTTTGACAATGATGAAGGCATGTAAGATCAGACTACATAGCTCTGAATTTTTTATCATTGATATATTTATGAGCAACTGGAAATTCAATAGTGCATTCTCCTAGGTTCATATTCAAATTAAATGAACTCCTGTGCTCATTACTTATATCATGTGAATTTTTTGCTTGTGTGAAATTATTTTATTTATGGTAACGAGCTGAAGTCACCCCATGTTATTTTTCCACTTAGACAACAGTTGTGGAAGTAAATTATGGGTAAGCAATTGACACTAGGATGTTGTTGCAGGTCTTTGTTGCATCCAGGTTAAATGTTCCAGGAGCTTGGCAGATGCCTCAGGTGACGTGCAATAGCTTTTCATTCATCCTCTCCTTATGATTTACAGACATTTTCCAGCAGGATAGTGATAGTCCAATGTCAACATACAGGAGCATAGCGAATGAACAGGCATCTCTAGGGATTGTACAGTGTTCTCGATTTATCAGAAGCACTCACCATTTCCCCTTTTGGAGTCTCTTTTTGTTTGTTTTATTCATGGTTTGGAGATTAGTTTCAGCTGCCATGATAGTGAGTTAGTGTCTTCTTTTAATAGCATCTTGTACCTTTTGCTACAATTTTAGGCATTTTCTGATTGAGGGGAAAAATAAATCCTAATAGACCTTTTCCATACGTTTGTCAATGATTTTTAAATTGCTTCATTTGTCCAGAATAGATTCACTTGGTGGTTCAACTACTCATCATTTTCCTAGTAGCTTCCAGTTCTTATAAGTTTTTCAAACACAAAGATTTAGGTAGTATAGAAAGACTATTGTTTCCTGGGAAAATTTTGTATGTCTGTATTTTTCTCGATACTTTCATACACTTAATAGATAGGATAGTTTTCTATGATGAGATCCAACATAACACGTACTTAAGTTCATATTTTTTCTACCTCAGGACAACTTAAGGTCTTCTCTGGATTTATATGATCCTAGTCATTCCAATATCTGATCCTAGTCAATGTAGTACCATTTTGACTTCTTAATGCATAGTTTCGTCTTCTAATCATTAAATCAAATTTCTTCATGTTGATGAGAGTTTTTTCGGACTGGTACATCACACATGGACTTACAATACATGGGCAACACATATTAGCTCAACATTTTTTATTTTATCTTTGCCCTATTTTTCTCGATAACTAGAGAAGCTGTATTTTTGTCTGAGCTCCTAGAAGTGTGTTTGAAAATAAATTGCCTTTAACAATATGAGTGGTATCAGGGGGCTATTGAAGATGACGAGGAGCCTAGACCTGCTGCTATCAAGAAACTACGTGAAGAAACTGGTGTAGTGTCTGCTGAGATTATTGCCGAGGTTTAAATTTTTTTGTTCTGCTTTCTTCTCTTCCTTGATGATTTATGTGTACTATATGATACTTGATAGTACTCGGAGGTGTTGAAACATGGTTAGAAAATATTTTGCTGAAAATAAGGAAAAAGGTGAATTTGTATGATGTAGAAAGTAAAATTGCTCACTTTAGGTAACAAGACTGGAAATGAGAAGAAGGTGAAGAGAGCTGAAGCCAGCAAGGCGTGTTTCTTTTTTCTTTATTACGTTTAGATTTACCTCTGTTGCATTTCACCTATGTACTATTTGTTCACCTCTGTAACTAAAGATTCCAGCTACCATAATTCCCATGCTGAAGGTATCACGGTTATTTAAACCTTTTCACACCATATTTTGCCTCTTCCAATATTGTTTAAAGTGTTTTAGTGGAAGTCTTAGGGGTATATTCTCATTAGTTGTTAGATAACAATTAATCGAATGGGCGGTTAAATTTGTTCCATTATGCATTTTTGACAGGTTCCAAATTGGTTGACCTATGACTTCCCTCCCGCTGTGAAGGCCAAAGTGAATCGTCTCTGGGGTGGCGAGTGGCATGGGCAGGCACAAAAGTGGTATGCTCTCCCTTCCTCCGTGCTAAAGCATACTTCAGTCATATCTTGACTTCTATTATTATACCTCTGTGAATATTCATGAAATTGTTACTCATAACCTTTATCTCGCATGTCTTGCCTGCATTTTTTCTTCCCTTTGACCATCTACTTTTTTCCTGGTATGGCCATACCATGTAAGACACACGACTGGTTGGCATGTTTCTCTTTGGAAAGCTGTTCATCTGCACTGCTATAGTTTAGATTAGAACCCTACTTTGATCTAATATGTTTAGATGGATTCTCCTGTGTCCTCATGAACTGAAAATTCTAAGCTTGACAAGAACTCTTAAACATTACCTGCATTTGACTTTGAACGCTAGAATGGCACATAACAATAACAATGTTTCCCTTTCTTTTGAATGAAAATCTGCAAGCAACAACATTGTCTCTGATTCTCTTTCAGGTGGTGTAGCATCTTGTTGTCCTTCCTTGTTTTTTCTTTTACATGATTGAATCAACAGTGTCTCTGATACTCTATGGAGCATGTGACTATGATTTCTTTGAACTTGTATTTTGGAGAGTTTCTACGTCCACTATTAAGAAATGTGCTATTGCAAATTTGTTTTCTTGTAATGAGATGATGATGGTTTTTGTCTATCTTCAGATACTATGCTCACTCTTTTATGATCTATGCGATGCATTGAAGTGAAAGGAAAATAAATTACTTAAGAGTTTGCTGTTGATTGAATTTGGCTCTGAGCTTTTGAATGTATTCTGTTAATTTGGCAGGTTTCTCATGAGACTGACAAAAGACAATGACAGCGAGATCAACTTAGCAAATGGTGAAGCCGACACAGAGTTTGCAGAGTGGAAATGGGCAAGCCCAGAAGAAGTCATAGAGCAGGTGTGCTTTGGCGACTGTCGCATTTGATTTGTCATTTATTTCCAAGAATGCTTTTGTTAGAGAAGCTTATTTCAAAACAAAATCATTGACAGGCTGTGGACTACAAGAGGCCACAATATGAGGAAGTCATGAAAACCTTCGAGCCCTATCTCAATGGAAGCGGCATATCAGGCAAGTGTAAATCAACAAAATGGTGAGATTTTAGGCTTCATGGGTAGATCTCTCTTTTGTTCATAGGTAAAAGGTTTGAACATAGTAGTACTCTGCTCTTTGTAAATGAACGCCAGTTTAATTTGTGAGCTTCGGAGGTCAACTTTAACATAATCCTTTAGTTTTGCTGATCAATCTGTCTTTTTTCTACCGGTACCTCTGGTATGTAGTCAGTAAACTTATTCGTGTCCTCGCTTGCTTGAGACTCCCCATAAACGACATTAGAGGATAAACTCAGTGTTCACTCACGGCCATTTTGTTAACTTCAAAGCCTCAACCATTCACGAAATGAAAAAAGGATCGAGGAGTCTATTGGGAAAGGGAGCACTGAAGTCTATTACCTAGATTGCTACTGGCGAAACACCCGCTTTTCATTTGCTTCGATCTGCTACTCCTATTCGTCGCGCCTCTGTAGTCCATTTCGTCCAACCCCCCCAAAAAAAAAAAAAACTTCTGAGAAGACTCTCGGGCTTCCAAATCTGTTGAAGTTTGAGGTTCTGTTGTCTTTTGTTCTTATGGTTTCTTATGGCTAGACAACCATAGATTCGCTGGGAACAAAATTGAAGGTTTCCATGCCAACATACTGGCGATGAAACGAAACTCAATCCCGAACAGCTTCCTTTACCAGAAGAATAAGTTAAAATCAAAAGCAATTCCCGCTTGATTTTTCTTGAGATGGAAATACGGGGGGATATGCGGTTCCAAGACATAGAAAAAGTTGTACCGTAGAAGTTGAGTATAGTCGAAGATTTAATGATGCAACTCCTACCTGAAAAGACTAACCCTTCATGCACTTCAAATTGTTCCTCTTTGAAATTTGTGGCCGCCAACCTCATTCTCGAGTACAGTCGTTGAATTTACATTGTCGATGATGACCAATACGCTCTGAATAGTTTGGAGATAGTCGCACGTAATGATGACCATGGACATATTATTAACTCTTTGTGTGGCGGCTCCAACATTCAAATATGAAAAATCAAATTTTCAACCTCGCCCATTCACTACTTAATTTGAATTGTCAATCGGGTTAATGAGCACTTTCAGCATCGCTGGATATTTCCATGCAAAAAACCAACTTCCATTCTAATGTCAACTGAATTTAAGTAGATGGGATCTTGATGTGATCATTCACAAATGTCAATTCGGACTTTTACTTTGTTTCTCTCATTGCCAACCCTTGGAAGTACGGAGGCGGAAGGCCAAGTCGATTAGTGAGAAAGTAAAAATAAAATAAACTAAAAGAGTCAATTAAACTCTGATGGGCCCGTGGTTCATTGTATGGTAGCCGTCACATCGACTTAGTCCAAACGCTTTGGAAGATAAACAATTCATACCAAGATAAGTTTAAAAATTTACATATGAATAGTCAAGATAATGATCATTTCGACGTGGAATACTGATGATTACGTTGATACACGGTGATGCGTCTGAAGCAATACTTAGTAGTAGTTGGAAAATATTAAATTGACTTGGTCCATATAAATTATATTTCATTAAAAGATTTGCATGATCAATGATTATAATGATATTGATATATATATGAAATTGATATATATCATAACTTTTCCATATTGGCACGCAAATCGGATTTTTTTATGAAGGTTTTATTTTAATTTATATCATAAATGCTATTCAACCACGGAACCAAGATTCCTTAATGAAGATTTTATTTCAACTCATATGAGGTCATTTAGATAGGATCATAGGAGTGTGCTATTAAAAATCGAACGATAGTACTAATTTACATCTTATTCAACTTTATATTCAAACAATCGAAGTTGCCTTTGGAAGTCATTTTGACATTAGATTATGTATGAAGCTGTTTAATACGGTTCCGTACATTTATAACTAAGTCTTGACCAATAATGTCTACGAACATTTTTAGGAGTTTCATAAGCACGGGAAAAGAAATAAAAAAAAAAAAACCAGAGGAACGCTTGACTAGTTCTCGCATCGAGTTCTCCATTTTTGAGACAAGCTCGTCTGGATTTGCTAGGAAAAAAAAGGTTTTTATCTTAATTTCGAATTCGAAAAAAGTTTTGAAAGTTTTAAGAAAATTATGAAACCATAATACATATAATTCATAAGATGTGAAATTAAAAAAAGAAAAAAAAATCCGTCTTACCAAACAGAGTCTCATTAATGGCTGACCTTTTTTTTTTTTCAATTTTTTCTTTATACAGAGTTTATGACCCCATTTTAACACATTAACATAGTTTGATAACTCTTGAAAATTCGGCTATCTCAAAATTTTTGGAGCATGTAATCGTTAACAAATGGTGTCACGTGTTCTATTTTCATAGTCCTTCTCAAATTTATAATACTTGTTTTCCTATTTATATTATTGATAGAAAGTCCCAAGCAAAATTCTTATTCTAAACATTTAACTTGTTGGCTATGTCAAAATTACTTTTTATTATTATTATAAGATTACAAAATAATTATAGCATTAAAATTTTATAAATTTTTTTCATTTAATTAATTAAAAATGAGATAAGTGCATTGGGATTTGAAAGTTTATCACAAAAATGAAATCAAATTTTAAAATTTTCAAAGAAACACAATTAAGTTTAAAAAAAATATAGTTAAGTTTTAAAATTTGTCAAGTTGATCCAACTAACTCATTTCATAGAAAGTGCATTCACACACAGATTTTAGAAAGTGATTGCAAATTTTCAGAATTAGATATCGGTAAATTAATACATATTTAAAAACAGAGTACTGTGTCGGTTCTCCGCGTAAATCGTGGAGGCTGTTCCCCTCCCCCTGCCGTTTTATTTACTTGCCTAACTGGGGGAGGTGGATTCTCGTCTCGGAAATATAGGGCCCCCACCATTTCTCTCTCTCTCTCTCTCTCTCCTGATATCGTTCAAGTTGGGGGGAAAGTTCATTCCTTTAGGACTTTCTTGTCCGCATCTCAGCTCCAAGAGTCGCCCGACGACGTCATTTGACCGTTCTTCGTCGACCAGGCGGCTCTAGACCGCTGTTTCTGAGAAGGGTAGGGGAGAAAAAAGCTTAGGGTTTTCAGCTACAGCAGTATTTTTCCCAATCAGATTCAGCTCAAAAGAGCGACTGCGTCGCGAAGGAGGAGGAGGTGGAGAAGAGGAGGAGGAGGAGGAGGAGGAAGACAGATCGTGTGGTTGGTGTGCCTGCAGCGAGGATAAGATCGGAATCGGAGGCGTTCCCCCACATCCTCGCTCCCCCCATTGTCTTGGGTTCTGTTTCGATAAGATAAGGTCCGCTTTTTAATGCGCATTCAATCTCTCTCTGTCCTTTACCTCCTCCCTCTCTCCCCCACTCCCTTTTTTTTCTGGAGCACTATTTTTCCATTCTTATTATTCCGTCTCTCTTTGCTGAGATATTATATATGGTCGTGTTGAATTCGTATGACTTTTTATTAAAAAAGGAAAATTTGTGCGTCTTGCTCGGAAGCTACAGCTGTCTTTCTGAGGTGGGCGTCGTTTGTTTAGCCATTTTATTTATTTTTGGGTTATTTTATGTGTGTGGGAGAATTGGAGATAAGATGGGCTAGTTGTTGTTGTTGTTGTGGTTGATTCATTGATGACCAAGACAGTTCAGTTCAATAGCAATATTTGAATATTTCTGACGCGCACGATTTAATTACCACAGAATCGTTGGGCTCTCTCCAGTGTCGTTTTCCCTGTATTTATATTCGTTTCTTGTTTACTTAACTCAAACAAATATAGCAATTTGGAGATAGCCGGGGCGTTGCAGCATTTTTCGTCCAGACTTGTATCTCTATTCGTTGGGTTTGGAGATTGTCGAGAGGTTTGTGACTACCCAGATAGCTCACCTGCTGGATCGAATTGCTAAGCCCCAGAAAAAACGAGAAAGTTGTTTCTTTGTTGGGTTATGTGTTCTCTCTGTTCTTGTTCATTTCTTCAGTTTTGGGGGTACTTGGCTTCGATCCTTTCTTGAACGCTCTAGCTTCTGGATTTTCATAGTTTAAGTGGCTGTCATATAATTATGTTGTCCCTGCTATCTATTTGTTCTGTAAATTTGAACTTTAAAGTAGCTCGACCAAATTGGTAATGTTTTAGCATCCGAAAGCAGCTCTGAGTCTTGTGGCGTTAGATGGTAGGTGCAGAAGTAATTAATGTCCACTCGTTGATCTATAAGGAGGAAAATGTGTGAGTTTAGAGCCATCCTATTTGGCATATACTCATTCAATCATGATTTTGGCATTTCAGATGTTAGGTTCGTGTTGTAGACCATATACAATTTTGTTGTGGTGCTGCTACTTGATAAATACAAATCATTAAGGAGTTAATTCGTACTTGCAAGGTGTGCTACTGAGTTTTTGGCCAAAAAAAAAGGAAGGTGTATTACTGAGTTATAGCGTCCTGAATTGGTGCGTGCTAAAACTTGTTAGATGTATATCTCCATAGCAAAACTCTACCAGACAATGCTGTAGTGCCTATGCTGCTTCTACCTCATGTAATTCCATGTTGAATTCCTGTCATGACCTCCTTTTCAAGTATTCATGCTAGGTTCATGTTCATAGTTTTGTGCTCTGTCCATTCCTTACCTTTTGAACATGTGAATGGAAAGATCAAATTCATATCGGTGCTGCTTTTTCTTTTTACAGCTAACAGAAGAGCTGGGATACTCATTCTATTACTATCCAATTCCATAAGGTCCTATGTAGCACTCGCTCCTTTTCATACCAAAATTAACCTTAGAGCTTCAAATTACGCTTTATTTATTTATTGTTGGGACCTGCAGTGGCAGACTAGATTTAATAGTTAATATGGTCAGTTAAAATTGATGAATGAAAGGTTTGGAAAAGGGAACTTCTGGCTCATGCTGTATTTGTTAAAAAAAGTTAATTCAGAAATAAAAGAAGTGAAAATGTCCTTAAAAAATTAGGATAAATGGTGTATTTTTCTTGTATTGTTGATGTTTTATGGATGGCAGTCATAATTACAATCAACTTTAGATCCATGAGTCCCATACTTATGACAAGACTAAGCAAAAGGCCTAGGAGTCACATTGGAAAGCACAAACTGCCAATATGAGATCTATCACCAAGTTGATCAGTACACTGTCTTGGCACTTGGAAGCTATAATATTTCCACCATCAAATAATCATTTACCTGTCATTTTTCTTTTTCCTTTCACCTGTGGTTCAATCCTTCATCATCTGGGGTCCTAATAATCTGATTTGACTCAGATCATGCCTGACAAGGAATTCTTCACGGAATACGGTGAGGCAAGTCAGTATGAAATTCAGGAAGTAATCGGCAAGGGAAGCTATGGCATTGTTGCATCAGCAATTGACACTCATTCTGGAGAAAGGGTAGCTATCAAGAAGATGAATAATGTTTTTGAGCATGTTTCTGATGCTATACGCATTCTTAGAGAAATTAAGCTGCTCAGGCTGCTCAAACATCCTGATATAGTCGAAATAAAGCATATAATGCTTCCTCCATGCCCAAGAGAATTTAAGGACATATATGTCGTCTTTGAACTGATGGAATCTGATCTTCACCAAGTAATTAAGTTCAATGATGATCTTAGTCCTGGCCACCATCAGTTTTTTTTGTACCAGCTTCTTCGAGCCCTGAAGTTTATACATACAGGTTGGTACTCACTTTTTTGACAATGAATCATTTTTTATCTTCTTTTTTGCCTCGGCTTCATTCAAATTTTCTCGACTTATTTTGTTAAACTGTTCTCTTTTTATATAATTGCTCTGATGTATTTGTTTGCTTTGCAGCCAATGTCTTCCATCGTGATCTGAAGCCAAAAAACATACTTGCTAATGCAGACTGCAAGCTGAAGATTTGTGATTTTGGGCTTGCTCGTGCTTCATTTAGTGATACACCAACTGCTATTTTTTGGACTGTATGTGCCTAAGTGAATTTTTGTTTAATCATAAAATTGGTGATGCGGGGATATGATACAGGTTTCCAGTGAAATGATCTAATGCATGAACATGGATTATGAACCAGAACCAACATAATTGGGAATTTACTAGTGTAGGCTTAATTGGATTGCTGATAACATGACATAAGTAGAAATTAATCTGATAACCTCATAGTAGTTCAAGTACCCGAAAGGATCTATTCTGAACATTGTAAAGTTGAATCTACATAGGTTTATTGGAAATTAGCATGCAAATAAAAAATATGGAGAAGATCTTTCCAAGGTTAGAAATTGAGCCATTGAGAAATATTACCATCGATGTATTACCAAAAAGCATTTAAACATCCATTCTATTGCATGTCCAAGCTGACTACTTGTGACTTACTTGTATAGTTTTAGAAGGACATGTTGGATGGTGTTTTGCTAGCTATTGGGGGTTATCTAAATACTCGGTAGACTTGAGGTGTGCACATGGCTTAAGCTAAACTAAACTGAAAATCCAATCGTTTCCGCCTATTGGATATGTTTTTTGGGTGTAAATGTACATCAGATATGGTCCCGGTTCCTGCTGGCACATGTCAAGAAAGATTTATTCTAAATGGGAGGGCAACTTTTTGATAAAAGTGCTTCCTTTAATCCAACATTGTTTAAGACTCAGTAATTAATTGAGGCACAATTTTTTCATAAGTAGTTGATTGCTAATTGTAATTATTTTTAAAGGATTATGTGGCAACTCGATGGTACCGTGCTCCTGAACTATGTGGCTGTTTTTACTCGAAGGTAAGTCATTTGCAGTCCTATTGAGTCTAGTCACTATTATTTGCTATCACATGCAATTTTTTTCAGACACAATTTTTTGTCTTCTTATGCTGTGATTTCACTTGGTTTTCATCTATTGGAGTTCCTTAGACGGTTTCGTTTTCAGAGTCTGAAAATAAGGGAAGTTCGTTCAATGTGAAACACTTATACCATGCATCATACTTGACAGTTACACAGATATTTTCGCATGTTTAAGCAATTATGTACTGGTCTAGAAGGGGAATGACTGTAGAATTGAATCCTTCAATGCGTGCTTCTCATGATCCATCGACATTGAGTGTTTTGGTATATTGACAAACAAGCAACATAATGGCATTATGCTCTTATCAACAAGTTATAGCGATTTGATATTTCAAAATCAGTTTATATCCTAAAGAAGAGTTGCTTTTAGCAAACAGCCACATATTGTGGTTTGACATTGCCCAACCAGCTGTGAGCATTGCACAGTACTCTTTTATGCATCAGAGATTGCATATGCAGGTGCTATGTTTTCATTAGACCAACTGCACGAGAAGGAACTAAACCCTGTTGCTGTTCTGAAGATCTACAAATCTTGCTCGTAGAGGTTGATTTTTCAAACTCCTTTAACTTTTGGTATATTGGCCATTAAATCGGGACCAAACATGTCTGAAGATGCTTTTCTTATATCTAGAGGCTAAGAACCTGGAGTGGGGCCTTCCTTAGAGATTGAGACTCTAGGCTTGGCCTGATTTTGGAATAAATTTAACAAATCTCTTTGAAACTGCACTTTTCGTAAAATTTTGGTTCGATCCTGATTTGGTCATGAGGTTTCGGAATAGCGGGCATTGTACTAGCTAACTTTTAAGTGCTAATTCCAACTCGGTAATTAGTTGTAACTTAATACTGAGGGCATGCCTTTGTTGGCACGGATATTTCTTCAGTAACTTAAGTTGTACAATTTTGTTGGAAGTAAGTTCGACTTTTCTTGTCATAGCGAACTGAGTTGTGCTGAACTATGCATATTTGGCTGCACGAAGCTGCTTATCTGTATAGTCCAAAGATTCCTTTTGTTGGGGGTGACAAGCAATAATTTCAAAAGTTCATTGCATGATTGTAGTACTTTTCTTTTAGTATTCCTCATCAGGTTAACAGGAGGATTTAGAGGAGACACTGCTTTTCTTGTTAGCATGTAAATGGTATAGTTGATTGGAGTTTATCAAGGTTTGTCTCTGTTTGAAGCATGATATGTCAAAGCTTGTCATTACCATAAAGTTGGTATGGTAGCTCATGCCGTCCATGCATATTTCTCACATTAACCATCCTGATTTGTGTAATGTTGAGGCGAGGACACTTCACTTGTTTGATTATGGTACATGGAGCTAAACCTCAACTTGGAGGAGTCGCTGTAAATGTGTTAAGCTTGTAGTTCCAATGTGGGATAACTTGAGGTTTACATTAATTTTTCTTTTTAAATAATGACTTATTGCAGTACACCCCTGCTGTCGACATCTGGAGCATAGGATGTATATTTGCTGAAATGCTCACAGGCAAACCTTTGTTTCCTGGGAAGAATGTCGTGCATCAATTGGATCTCATTACTGATTTGCTTGGCACCCCTTCTTATGAGTCAATTGCCAGGGTTTGTTTCTCCTGTTACATTTTCTTATTTTCTTTTTATTGAACTGTCAGAGGAGATCAGGAGAGCTCTTTTCTAGTTCCTACAGTCCTGGTTATAGTCATGTCTCTCTGTGTCGATCTGCAGATACGCAATGAAAAAGCTAGAAGATATCTAACTAGTTTGAAGAAGAAGCCATCGGTTCCCTTTTCTCAAAAATTTCCTGATTCAGATCCATTGGCTTTGCATCTGCTAGAACGTTTGCTTGCTTTTGATCCTGAAGATCGCATTTCTGCTGAAGAGGTGAGAATAGCCCAGTGAAGAGCTAAGCTTTTGGGATTTTGGGTTTTCTAAAATTAGAATTCCTTTCTTAAAATGGTTGTCTCATGTACAGGCTTTAGCTGATCCATACTTTCAAGGGTTGGCCAATGTTGACTGTGAGCCGGCGAAGAAACCCATTCCAAAGCTAGAATTTGAGTTTGAACGGAGAAAACTGACAAAAGATGATGTGAGGGAGCTGATCTACCGAGAGGTACGAGTGTTGGTTATGCTCATTTAACTTTCAAAGGTGTTGATGTCCTAGAGATTTTACTTGTATCAAATATCTAACTTTTCACTATGCTGAAAGGACAACAGATTTTGGAGTATCATCCCCAGATGTTGAAGGAGTACCTTCAAGGAGCTGAGCAAATACATTTCATGTATCCAAGGTGAGGTGAAAATATCTTTTAGTTGTGATTGGACAAGAAGAAATGGATGGAAAAAAATGACTGTTTATGTGTGGAGGCTGTGTTGATGGGGATCAAATTTCATTCAGACCGAGTATTAAATTGCAGTACTTCCAATCTTAACTGCATCATAATTTGAAGTTGCATGAACCATGTTTTGCGTTCATGTCGAAAAATCTTTCTATGTGCTTGCAAAAGTTATAGACAGCCATAAATTTTGCGTGAAAAATGTGCTTCTGCTTGGAGTTATGAAGTGGGCAAGGGTAAAAAATTGTATACATTATTTTTCACTCTGTCTGCCTTGTCAAGGAGTAGTTCTTGTATGGACTGAGCACCATCAGTCAAATATCATAGGTGTTAAGGTTGCTACAGATATTGTCCCTTAGTTTCCATGATGCAATAAATACGCTTCTCTTGAATTAAGCCTGGACAGTAATATCATACTGTCTCACTATTCGTCCCCTGCTTTCTTCTGTGACTAAATTTGTTGATCATGAAATGGTCGAATCCGGTAATTGGTCCCTATGGAATGCAGTTGTAATGCAGATATGCTCGTGTTAAAAACTATAACTTGCTACCCAATTTTTTCTATTGTATGTGAAGTCTTGTATCTCTTAGGGTCATGCTTTCATGACACCTTATAATCGACAATTCCTCACTCTGAAATTTTGTTTTGGTTGAAAACTCCTCTGTTAATGCATAATTATTATACAAATGGAGAGAGAGACAGAGAAAGGGGGGGAGGGATTGTTTGCTACAGCCAGTGCATTGGTGTTTGAGCATGGTTATATGTCATGTAAAGAGAGTGGAGTTGATGATTGTTGTCGGACAAGAGAAGTGATCTGGTCACTGATGTAAGCAAATGTTTTATGAAACACAGTGGAGTGGATCAATTCAGGCAACAATTCGCTGAACTCGAGGAACACTCTGGTAAATCTCGAAGAAGTACGCCACTACACAGAAAGCATGCCTCCTTACCCAGGTGAGGCAACATATCTGACACTATCAACCCAGATGATAAGTATTTCAAAGACACTGGCCCTATCAATTATTCAATTACTTTTAGGATATCATGTCCATTACAGTAGTAGGGTAACATTGTTTTGGTCATATTAGATCTTTGATACTATCATATATTGCTCAATTAGTTGCATTTTATTTGGATATCAATATGCAAAGCTTTTTTTGTAATTTTTATATGAAAGGAATATGCATGTGCAAATCCAATAAAATGTGTGGGGATTCAAGATACTTATTGATGTCAATGATTGTTCTTTCCCTTTTGGCCTGTGGATAGTTGAAATAGCATTGCCGACTGTAATCACCCTTTTCCACAGGGAGCGGGTCTGTCAACCCAAAGAGGAGACTCCAGAGCAAAGCAATGAGTCTGGAAAGCATACCTCTGCTTCCATATCTCATGCATCACTCCATAGTCCTCCAGGTCTACAAAGTATTGGGAGTCTGGAATTTGCTTTAAAAAATGGTTGTAGCGTTCAGGATGGTTTGACCAGGCCCAAATACGGCTCTCATGTCCTTTCAAGGAGTTCCAGCATGGGTGCTTACACATGCTCGAGCATGAAAGGGAAAAGTTGCGAGGTAATTGGTCTCTAAACTTGTATTGAGTACAATATTGCTAATGGTGCCTAATCATACAGAGGACTTGTGGCTGAGTTTGTAGAATCCCAAAGTTATATTGGTATGTCATGACTGCAATTATATTATCTTTTGGCTACTATAGCCTCCTCTGTCACTCACATAGGGGTTTTCAGTAACCAGTCCTAGGCTACTCTTTCCAAAATTTCTAAGAGCGATCCATACTTATATTTTTATGATTGTGACATGCATCTCTCAATTTCTAGCATCATGTCAAAGTTACTGTACACTAACCACATGAAAATCAAGCTATCCTTGTATCTTCTCCAGGCTGATTCAACTTTCAACCGAAATGGAGAGCTGGTGAAGGGTTTCTAGTACACAAGGGGAAGAGAAGTGAATACTGTTCTTCATATGTAACACAAAGTACCAGCTACATGACATTTTGTGTTCGGTCTCTTGGTGGCTAATTTGGGATAATGGTGACTTGCCTCCATTCACGCTGCATTAGCTGCTGCAATTTGTATGCTGATTATCAGCCCATTGATGATGACGAAATGTAGACTTATTTAGTTACTAGGAAATAAGAAATAGACACAAGCATATGCTTGGTTTCTATTTTGAAATAGAAATCGTTCTTTGGAGGGGACCGGAAAGTTTGGCCAAAGTAAATGCTGTTATCGTGGGGTATGGCAGCAGACCAAGGCGGCGGTCTCCTTTATGCTTTTTATGGCTTCTGTAATTGAATGCTGGAACCTTTTTGAGGTTCTATCCAACTTAGTAGTTAAATTTAATCCCCTGAAAGTGACCTTAGATCATTCGCTTCTTCTTTGGATTTCGATTAGTTCTCATCAAGTTGAAGCGGTTACGTAAAAATAAAAATAAAAAATCAGCAAGAAATTTGAGGGCAGTGGTTCATTTAAAAGGCTGCGACTGATGGTCTATATATCGTTTTCAATTTTCCTCTCGGCAGAGCAGTGAGTGTCCGCATCTCTACTGCCTAATGGCGGTTCTTTTCTTTACCCGAAAAGCGGAAACTTGAATTATGGATTTGTTATGAACTCGATGCACATGCGATCGCAAACTCAACCCTGAAATACACTGAAGTACCTCGCTACAGAATCATACGTATTAGAACCATTTCACCGTAGAATGCTAAACCAGTGGTCATATATCATTCCTGCATCTCGGAAGAAGGGAGCTTCTGTCTTTGTTTTGGGTCGGAGACTGGCTGGGCGACAAGGGAATGTCACCGTCCCATCCTTTCGCATCCGTTCTTCTAAGAGAAGGTCAGAAGCAGCAAATGCATTTCCAGAGCAGCGTGTGGAAGGATAACAGAAAGCGTGCTGGAACTCTTTCAATCAATGGAACTCCTTTGTCTCATCATTTGTTACCCTTGCAGCGTTTATATTCCCATTCCTGTCAAGTTGGGAACACAGAGCACAGCTCCAGACGATCTTGCAGCTCCTGATGATAAAAAGTTTTCACCAGAAAAATGGAACAATATCCGTACCTCTTTCTCACTGAAATCTACTCCATTTGTGGTCATTGAAGTTTGGATGATCATTCAATTTCGATTTCAATCACTCAATACACTGATCTTCAAAAAAAATTCTCTTTTTGTTTTTTTTCAATTGAAGCATGTCAAACGAAATCTGGCCGATTTTCTCGGCGAACTACTGACGTGGCTCATATGTGGCCAAATTTTAGAATGCCAAGTCACATAGCACAACATGTCAGCAATTTGTTGGAAATAGGGTGGATTCTGGACAAAATGCAACAACTGCAAGAAACTAAAAGTCTGGTTCATTTGGTGATTAAATCAAAGTTCAGTAACCTACTCAGAAAATGACTAGTGACCACCACTCAAATTTATTTTCTACCTTGTAATGCACAATGAAAGTAAATAAGAGAAAACAGGGTGCGGAATGAATACCAATCCAAAACAGGGGCAACATAAATTGATAAGAAGTAATGATAAAAGCCCTGAACAGCATGATCAAATCATACTCTTTTTCTTTAAAACTTAATTTTCGGAACTAGTGTATGACAAAACTAATACCATACAGCGTATTAATTATAAAAATTGGCCACGGGCTCTTGGTTTTACAATTTCTAACAAATCCAAACAGACGATGTTCCCTCTACCCTGCAATTTCGATCTTTACACAGTCCAACAAATAAATATCGCAGCATCAGCAACCTCTATCCAGATCCATCTAGTTGTCCAAGGGAGAGAAGGTGTGCCACATATTGCTGCAGCAAAGAAAAACAGAGACCATATATGAGCAGCAACAAACTTTGCATTGCGAAGTTGACACTACAAATGCTAGAGTGTGCTTAAGTTGGAATTTGCGAATACAGTGATTAAAACCTTGACCTTTCAAATGAGAACACACTCTTCGATCTTCATTGCTTCTTCTAAAGGTTTATATGTAGGTAAATTATGCATAACAATGTTTACTGGCATCACAAGCTTCAGTAAGACAAATTTTCAGGATCTTAGATCCTTGATTTGTGCTAGAGTCCTATCTTTGCAGATGAAAGAATCAGAACCAACTAAGGATCCTGATCTGCACAACCATGCCATGCACTGGCAACTTAAATGTGTAATGTCAAGATGCAGTTTCAATTTCAAGTCTTTCATGAAGATTTCTAAGAGTTTCAATGCACCATTAGGATAAGATCAAATGACACAAAACACCTAATCTATGAATGAGTGATTATTCTTTTCCTCTTAGTTCTTAACTTTTAATATGACTCAGTTCAATAATCACAGTAATGTCGAAGCATTTCCCTGATGGCAACAGGTTTTTTACTCGAGCATCAGTCAAGCCGTCATACCACAAAACAAAGGGCCACATGGTAAGGACGATTAAGATGAGAAGCAAAAACCATTTGATTTAAATTAGCAAAGAAAGGGAAAATTATTGTTTCCTCCATCTCCAAAAGCTTGGTTTTTTCTGATCCCTACATACACGACAATACAAAAGGGGAAAGAAAAAAAAATTCCTACTTTTAATGTAACAGTCAACCATTGTGGTTTCGACGCAGTCCATAATAGAACGGGGCACTCTTGAATCATCCTCTCCATCAATAACGGCACATTCATCATGGCAGGAGTAACCTTAAACAAGAGGAATGCAAAACCAAACGAGTATATCGACGTTTGGGAAGTCAGTCACTCACAGCATGATATGCATACGGCGCTTTTCCTTGGCGCTCGAAGTGCTTGGACATGATGCAGAACTCGATGGGACCCCACTCTTCTGCTTCGAAGCAATTGCCAAGAGCAGCTTTATACAACTATGCCCAAATTCATTAATCAGACATAAGTAGTGAATCATAAACAACCAACGAAAATGCAGCACAAGGTAGAAAGTGCCACATGAACACAGCACCAACAGACCTTATCAGAATCACCCAATAACACGGTTCCGGCTGGGTAAGCCGCATAATACTGGTCTCCTCTAGAATACCCAGCTCTAGTACTGCAGCAATGACGACGAAAATATAAGAATTAGCTTCAGAATCTGAACATCAGTGGAGATAATTATTCAACCGAACTGGAAAAAAAACAGCAAAGACTCACGTGTTGTTGGTATAAGCATAGCTCAAGACGGCAGTGAAGCAGTAGAACACAGAGTAACCCACGAACCTCCTGAACTTCTGAATCTTGAGGATTTCCTTGAAACCTTCAAAAACCATCATCTTCGATGATCTAATACCTTAAATTTTTTTCCACGAGTGCATTTAATCAAACAGGTGGTGTGCCTTCTGCAAAGCTTTGTAACATGCAACAGGAAGAGAAACTTCGACCTCCTCCAAGAGTAGGGAGGGAAATCGAGAAAGATGGGTAGAAGATGGAGGCCAGAATACGAAATTTCAAGGCGTGAGCGAAGATTCGAGCTTCGAAACCTTGGCCCGTCGGAGAAGATTGCCGCGAGTTCTTGTAAGAACTCAACGTCGGCACATCTTGCGAAATGCCGGATTTCCCGTTCCGACATAGTCTGAAGAGCAGTAGACAACTGGGCCCGTGATACGGGTCCAGTTAAAGAGTATCAAGGGCCGACACGAGCAGGCCAGGCCCAATGCAATATGTGGGCCGTCACTATTTTGATTGATTTCCATTAGTTTCTACTTGTTACGGACCAATGCTTTTGGTGCCCAAGACTTGATATCAAGACTCCTTTCTGACCAGGGGATGCTGAAAGATTCGCGAATCAATTCCACAAAAATCACATGCGCTTCGACCGTCTGCTCCTTCGGTTCAGTGCAAAGGTGGCTTTTGTAGGCGGCTATTACCGATTTGTAAGACCAGACCTAGAACCAGGAACCACCGCTAAGGAACGATTTTATAAAATGGAAATTGGGAATTGCCCACTAATTCCTGAACCCACTCGGGAAGTGGAGCTGAGTTTCTTAAGAGGCTGGGAATGGATAACATATTTTGTATTTCATCTGTCTAATTAATGCTTTTTTTACAGGACAAATTACAGTGCATGTAAGATAATTTTCGTCATCGATAATGTCTACTTTAACTCCAATTGGCTGAATGAACTAAATTACATCGTCTAATTAGGATGATAACAAAAACTCAAGTATCTAAGTTAAGCTTGGTAGATCCGAAAATTAGATTGTGGATAATTTGACGAAACCACTAAAGATGAATTTGTTCGAGAAATTGAAGACAATGTTTGGTGTCATGGATTTCCAAAATAATTTTAAGGGAGGCAGTTAGAAATAGTAAACTTTATTCTGATTAAAGAAAAAAAGTTTCACCTGGACTTGTATTTCTACTTGGCATTTGGCGGTTGAAGTGCAAGAAGATTGGACAAAGAAAGGGGCTGTTGACTCCTACATTATTGGCAAAGGGTCCAACCTGCATTGAAGATTAGATTAGTCGGAGAAGAAAAGGATAAGAGGTCTACAAGTCGAACGAGAGGGACTCTTGTGGTGTGTGTTCTACAAAGTTGCAAGCCTGCATTTTGAGTATTATTACATCTCCTTTGTGTGCTTGTGTTCTCTCCTCACCAAAAGTCTTCAAAGCTACTTTTACCCTTTTGGTTCTAACATACCACAAGTAGGGGGAGATAAAGAAGCCAAGATTCAAAAGCTAATCACAACGATGCATGTCTGACCAGAAACTCCATCCCACTTTCCTAATAGATAGAGCGTTTAGACCTTGAGGGGTTGGAAAACTTGCAAGCATGAGCTCTTTCACGTCCTCAATCACTACTCTTGGTCTACTTCTTTTTGTTATGTTGACGATGTCAATATCTTTTTGTGGAGTAATCTTAGTTTCTGGAACTAACGAAACCGACCGAGATACATTGCTCCAGTTCAAGCATAAGATTTCTGACGATCCATTCGGGTTTTTTAGCATGTGGAACAACTCTGTCCATTTCTGCTAGTGGTATGGGATCACGTGTGGCCGTCGACATCTGAGGATAACTCGTTTGATACTTCCATCTCTAAAACTTGTAGGGTTGTTGTCTCCTTTTGTTGGAAACTTGAGCTTCCTCCTGAAGCTAGACATCCACAACAATAGTTTTGTCGGTGAAATCCCCTTGGAGATCGGCAACTTGTATAGACTCAAATACTTAGGCCTAGGGAACAACTCATTCTCTGGTCAAATTCCAACCAATATGTCAGGCTGCAAAAATCTTGAAGATTCAAAAGCTAATCACAACGATGCATGTCTGACTAGAAACTCCATCCCACTTTCCTAATAGGTAGAGTGTTTAGACCTTGAGGGGTTAGAAAACTTGCAAGCATGAGCTCTTTCACGTCCTCAATCACTACTCTTGGTCTACTTGTAACATCCTGAAAATCGATCCCATTTAGGATTTTATAAAATGGCGATATTAGTCGAAGGGCTGGTCAGTACAAATTTTCCGAACTGTGTGTTCGTGGGATAATGGATTACAGAGAGGCGTCGATAGGAAATGATTCGCGTACAACTCGCAATTTCGATCAGGAACGAACCCTTCGACCATGAGGAACTGGGCGGGAACGATATCCTCTAAGTACTAGACTATTAAGGAAACGGAAATAAATCGATTCGGCGTAAGTACGAAGTCAATCTGCGGGTGATTTCCGCACGACTTCGATACGAACTACGAACGACGGTAAACCGAATCCTTTTCATCGGTACTCGGGATTATCAATTGAGCCCCAGGGATCACACGACAATCGAGGGACGTCCCCGACTCGAGAATTGGCGTAAACGTGGTTCAAAGAATGGTTGACCATGGGTCAAATGTGAGGAAAGTCCAAAAAGGGAGCCCGATAATCCAAATTGTACTATGGTCGCAATCGACTTAATTTGGCCCCGATTTTTAATCCGATTTTGGGAACCGACTTCTCAGTGATGTCAGGACTATATATTTGGACGTCGCCTCATTTATTTTGGAATTTTCCGTTGGACACGGAAGTGTCGGAAAAAAAAAAGAAAAATTGGACCGGGTTTCGGGCCGCGGGTGGGCCGGCCCAAGACCGGCGGCCCAATGGGCCTTGCACCCATTTAGCCCAAGAGGGGCCCAAGTTGGCCCAAGTTCCCCTCCATTTCCAGCCCATGGGCTTCTCTCTTTTGGCCTTTTGCTTTTGTGCCAAAGTGGGCTTAGTTTATGCTTTGTTTTGATTGGCCCTTCAAGCAAGTGGCTTGCCCACTTGCTTTGGCCTTATCCAAGTCTTCAGCAGCCTCTTCTCTCTCCTCTTTCTCCCCCAAAATTCGTGCACCAGCCAGCCCTCACTTTCTCTCCCTTTTTCTCTTCCTTTTCTCTTCCATTTCTGGTGTTCTTTGCTGTCCATGCTGTTTTCCAGCAAGAAAATGGCCTTGCCGCCGTCACCGGAGCCGCCGCAACCGCCCAAAGTGTAGTCCTGGAAGTTAGGAAGCTAGCTGCGCACCCTTGGTCACCCCCGGTCGCCGTTAGTCGCCCGTTTCGGCCTTTTTCGCTCAGCTGCACCGGTTCCGCGTGAACAGTAACCAGCACTGTTTTTGGCCCGTTTCGGCCATCGTTTGTCGTCCGTTGCCATCCCCGAGCTTACCCCTCGTAGCCCTCGTTCTCCTCTACCCGCCGGTGTCGCCGGATTTCCGATCCAAGTAAGTTAACTTCCTAATCCTTGTTTAGGGGTTAATTTTGCTTAGGGGTTAATTAGTTTAATTTTTGTGCTTGGTTAATTATGGGTTAGTTTGTTAATGGTGGCTGAGTTAATTAAGGCTGACTAGGGTTAGTTAATTGACCATAGTTAGTATTAAAGTAACTAAGGTTAATTAATTAAAGTAACTAAGGTTAGTTTTAAAGTAACCAAGGTTAGAATTTAACTATGGTTAGGTTAGATTAACTAGGGTTGAGTTAATTTATTAACCATGGTTAATTTTATTTATTTTTATTTATTTATTTAATTTCGGACGAATTTCTTGTTCACGGAATCTTTTTGTTCACTAATCACTGTTCACGGACAGTTGTTCACGGCACTGTGTTCATGAAGAAGCTAATTTTTGGCTTATTTTGATGTGTTCTTGGTTGTTATGATTTATTGAAGTGCCGATTGTTAATTATACTTGTGAATATTGATGAAATGCGTGATCGAATGCGATTGGAAATTGGATTTTGGAATTATCGAGTGAGATCGCATGACATATTGCGTGGGTTATCAGAAATGGCATGTCGCATGAGCATGGGTGATGTTGCATTCACGACAGAGCAAAGAAAAGAATGGATTGTTTGATGATGTGTTGCATGGTCACATTAAGAGGAGAGTTCGGCGCTGCCGGTAGACCGCCAACCCTTGGGGTTGTGCCGTGGCCTTTTGGTCGTCCTGACTTCGGTCGGTTGCCTGATAGTGGTCAGTTGCGGGGCTGCGGCAGTGAGCGGGCCCCATGTTCCATAGGGAATGCCGTCGATGGGAGAGAGCCCGTGACGTCGCCGTGCCTCATAGGGGAGGACGATGCGGTCTTTGATCGGTAGCGCCAACCATAAGGTTGTGCCATGGCCCTAGTGGTCGTAATAATCGGAGCATATGTGTGGATGTGAGGCACGAGAAAGTTGTGTGAGATGCTCGATTATTCACATGCTCTTAATGTCGTGATGGATTAAATGACGGTTTCGCGGGTCGCGTGTGCCAAGGCCGAGGTAGGGTCGCCGTGATTGCACCCGTGTATTAAACTGTCTTTTTGTGGTTATTTCTCCGAGGTGGTATTGCATTGATTTTGTATTAGGTTGTATGTTAAACTCCCGAGGCGAGCGAAGTTCCTAACCGGGGCTTAGGACTTTAACTTGCTGAGTTTATCTCAACCCGTCGTGGTTAACATTTTCAGGCCCTAGATGATGTAGTACCGAGGATCGAAGAGAGCGATCCCTCTGAGGCCCGTGAGTAGGCAGCTGTAGCCTATTTCCTTTTTGACGAGCCTTCCCTCACTTGTACCGGGTTAGGTTAGCTAGGCCGGTCCCTTTTTGAGTGGGCCTTAGCTTGTCGCTTGCAGTAAGGCATGTATGTATTTGCTGGTGTGCCGGCTAACCTTCAGATATATAAAATGGTGTTTGTCTTTCCTCTGCTGCCGTTGTTACTATCCTTGTTGTTTGGTTTGGGAGTTGTTCGTTTCCGCATGTGCTTAATTACAAGATAAAATGAATTGGTCGACGACAGTACCTGGGACGTCGTACAAATAGACCTCAAGTGAAATGGGGTTGCCGCGAGCTTGAGAGTCGGGGCGTGACACTACTTCTTTTTGTTCTGTTGACGATGTCAATCTCTTTTTGTGGAGTAATCTCAGTTTCTGGAACTAACGAAACCGACCGAGATACATTGCTCCAGTTCAAGCATAAGATTTCTGACGATCCATTCGGGTTTTTTAGCATGTGGAACGACTCTATCCATTTCTGCTAGTGGTATGGGATCACGTGTGGCCGTCGACATCTGAGGATAACTCGTTTGATACTTCCATCTCTAAAACTTGTAGGGTTGTTGTCTCCTTTTGTTGGAAACTTGAGCTTCCTCCTGAAGCTAGACATCCACAACAATAGTTTTGTCGGTGAAATCCCCTTGGAGATCGACAACTTGTATAGACTCAAATACCTAGGCCTAGGGAACAACTCATTCTCCGGTCAAATTCCAACCAATATGTGAGGCTGCAAAAATCTTGAAGATTTGGGACTGGGCTATAATATGCTAGTTGGTGAAGTTCCAATAGCAAATGCTTCTATGTCGAAGCTAACAACAATTTTTATATACCACAACGATCTCTCTGGAAAATTCCCTGATTTCTTTGGGAACCTCACATCTCTGGTGTCCATCGTGGCGGGGCACAATAAATTTGTGGGAAGAGTTCCGGCTGAGTTGGGCCGTTTGCAAAATTTGGAGCTTCTTTATGTCATGCCCCGACCCTTGAGCACGCGGCAATCCCTGTTCACTTGCGGTCATTTGATTTGCGACTCCTCAAGATCCATCGCCGACCGTTATTTTTATCTTGTAATTAAACGCATGCGGAAGTGAAACACAATCCCCGGTCAATTACAAAAGTAGGGATAGCAGGAAAACTCAATAAAAACACATTCCAAAGTGCCGCTTTATTTATATTAACCCTAGGAAGTTTACAAGTACAAGCCCTTACCACGGGCATCTTCCTATTGAGCCAATGAAACCAACAAGCCAATGTTAATCTACTCCTTTCATAAACGGCCACGAGTTGAAACACGCGTCGATCCTCCATCCTATGGACCTGACAATGGTTATTCAATAACCAGTGAGATAAATCTCAGCAAGTTAAAGTCCTAAGCCCCGGTTAGGAACTTCGCTCGCCTCGGGAGTTTAACATACAACATAATACAGCAATCAGTGCAATACCACCTCAGAGAAATAACTACAAAAGACAGTTTAATACACAGGTGCAATCACAGGCGACCCTACCTGGCCTTGGCACATGCAACCTGCGGAAACTGTCATTTAATCCATCACGACATTAAAAGCATGTGAATAATCAGAGCATCTCACACAACTTTCTCGTGCCTCACATCCACACATATGCTCCGATTATTACGACCCTCTAGGCCACGGCACAACCTTATGGTTGGCAGTCAACTGGTCGTCCTCCCCCGTGAGGCACGGCGACGTCATGGGCTTTCCCCCACCGACGGCATTCCATAAGGAGCATGGGCCCGGCCTCAACCGCGACTCCGCATCTGACCATTGTCAGGCGACCCAATGGTCACGGCACAACCTCGAAGGATTGGCGGTCATCCGGCTCAACCGGGCTATCAACTTTAATCTGACCATGCAACACATCAGCAAACAGTTCATTCTTGTCTTTGCTTTTGCTTGGTCGTGAATGCAACATCGCTCATGCACTCATGCTCATGCAACATGCCATTTCAAATAACCCACGCAACATGTCATGCGGTATCACTCGACAATTTCAAAATCCAATTTCCAATCAGCATTCGATCACGGATTTCATCAATATTCACGAGTATAATTAACAATCGGCACTTCAATAAATCATAACAACCAAGAACACATCAAAATAAACCAAAAATTAGCTTCGCATGAACAAAGTCTTGTGAACGAATCCGTGAACGATGTAATCGTGAACGATAAATTCGTCCGAAATTAAATAAATAAATAAAAATAATTAAAATTAACCATGGTTAACAAATTAACTCAACCCTAGTTAATCTAACCTAACCATAGTTAAATTCTAACCTTAGTTACTTTTAAAACTAACCATGATTACTTTAATTAATTAACCTTAGTTACTTTAATACTAACTATGGTCAATTAACTAACCCTAGTCAGCCTTAATTAACTCAGACTAATTAACCAATCAACATTAATTAATCACAAATACACAAATACACTAATTAACCCCTAAACAAGGATTAGGAAGTTAACTTACTTGGATCGGAAATCCGGCGACACCGGCGCGTAGAGGGGGACGAGGGCTACGAGGGGTAAGCTCGGGGACGACAACGGACGACAAACGGTGGCCGAAACGGGCCAAAACAGCCCCGGGTTACTGTTCACGCGGAAGAGAGCTATTGGGCGGAAACGGCCGGAACGAGCGGCTAACAGCGACCAGGGGTGGCCGGCGGTGTGCGGCTGGCTCCCTGACTTCCGTGGCTACACTTTGGGCGGCGGCGGCAGCTCCGGCAACGCCGGCAAGGCTGGATTCCGGCGGGAAAACAGAAAACACAGCAAGAAAAGGAAGAAAAAGGAAGAGAAAAGAGAGAGGAAAGGGGGTGGCGGTCCGGTGATGGTTTAGTGGCTTCTCGACGACGGCAAGGCGGCAAGGACAGCAGCCGATGGTGGCTGGTTCGGGGAAACACAGCAGCACATTTTGCTGTTTTTGGAGGAAAACCGAAAAGAACAAAAGAGAAAGAGAGAAAGAAGGAAACTTGGGAGAGTGGGGAGGAAGAAAAAGCAACGTGGGGAAGGGGCTGCTGAAACTTGAGGAGAGAGAGAGAGAGAGAGAGCTAGCAAGAAGCCAAGCAAGAGACCAAGTCAAACTTCTCTTCATCAACTTGTCCCAAAATATCCCATTCCTTGACTTTTCTTCTCTTTGTCCTCCAACAATAAATACATCTTCTAGAAAGGGCAATTTGGTAATTCCTCAAAGTATAGTATACCTTACTATACGCGTACACGGGCCAAGAATTTATACGGGCTAGAAGAAAATCGGTTCGGGCTCAAATCGAAGGGAAACGGGCTTGAAAAATCTAACGGGCTCAAAGGCTTGAAGTTGGGCTTCCTTGGGCCCACTTGGCTAGCTTGGGCCCATGTGGCCAACTCCTCAAAGGCGCAAGGCCCATTGGGCCTCCAATCGGTCCAATTCCTCTTGGTTCCAATTTTTCGGCCCATTGAATCCTTTTTCTGAAAATTCTCGGGCTTACCAAAATTCGGGATGTTACACTCTATCTCAGTGAAAATGGACTCTCTAGCACTCTCCCTTCCTCCATCTTCAACATATCTTTTGTTGTTGTCTTTCAGTTTACCATAAACCAACTTGAAGGGAGTCTTCCTCCAGATTTAGGTGTCACTCTTCCTAATTTTGTTTCTATAGATGTTGGGGAGAATCAATTTACTAGGCCCATTCCTGCTTCGATATCAAACACCACTAAATTAATGCGGCTAACAATCCCAGGTAACAGATTTTCTGGAAACGTGCCTATTGTGGAAAAGCTAAATCAGCTGCAGTGGATAAGTGCTTCGGCGAACCAGCTAGGTAGTGGAGCGCGAGGTGACCTCAAATTCCTTGAATCGATCAATTCCACAAGCTTGGAAGTCCTGGCAATCAACGACAACAATTTCGGAGGTACTTTGCTTGAATCTATAGGTAACTTGTCCTCCCAGTTGAAGGTAATGTAGCTCGAGAACAATCAATTGTCTGGAAATATCCCTCCAAACATTGGAAACTTGTGTGGCCTAGAATGGTCGAAAATGGAAAATAACAAGTGTAACATCCTGAAAATTGACTCATTTAGCCCGATTTTTAATCCGATTTTGGGAACCGATTTCTCCGTGATATCAGGACTAAATACTTGGACGTCGCCTCATTTATTTTGGGATTTTCCGTTGGACACGGAAGCGTCGGAAAAAAAAGGAAAAATTGGACCGAGTTTCGGGCCCAAGACCGGCGGCCCAATGGGCCTTGCACCCATTCAGCCCAGCCCAAAGGGGGCCCAAGCTGGCCCATTCTCCTCTCCCTCCTCAGCCCATGGGCTTCTCTCTTAGGCCTCTTGCTTTTGTGCCCAAGTGGGCATTGTTTTTTGCTTGTTTTTGCTTTGTTTTGATTGGTTCTTCAACAAGTGGCTTGCCCACTTGCCTTGGCTCTTATCCAAGTCTCCAAAGCAGCTCCTTCTCTCTCCTCTTTCTCCCCCAAAATTCGTGCACCAGCCCAGCCCCCCCTCTCTCCCTTTTTCTCTTCCTTTTCTCTTCCATTTCTAGTGTTCTTTGCTGTCCATACTGTTTTCCAGCCGGAAAACAGCCTTGCCGCCGTCACCGGAGCCGCCGCAACCGCCCAAAGTGTAGTCTTGGAAGTTAGGAAGCCAGCCGCACACCCCGGTCACCCCTGGTCGCCCGAACCGCCCGTTTCGGCCTTTTCCGCTCAGCTGCACCGGTTCCGCGTGAACAGTAACCAGCACTGTTTTTGGCCCGTTTCGGCCATCGTTTGTCATCCGTTGCCATCCCCGAGCTTACCCCTCGTAGCCCTCGTTCCCCTCTACGCGCCGGTGTCGCCGGATTTCCGATCCAAGTAAGTTAACTTCCTAATCCTTGTTTAGGGGTTAATCTTGCTTAGGGGTTAATTAGTGTATTTGTGTATTTGTGATTAATTAAGGTTGATTGGTTAATTAGTCTAGTTAATTAAGGCTGACTAGGGTTAGTTAATTGACTATGGTTAGTGTTAAAGTAACCTAGGTTAATTAATTAAAGTAACTAGGGTTAGTTTCTAAAGTAACTATGGTTAATTATTAATCATGGTTGAGTTAATTAACCCTAGTTAGGTTAAATTTAGTAACCATGGTTAAGTTTAATATTATTTTATTAATTTCGGATTAGTTATGTTCATGATTCTTTTGTTCACGGATTCATTGTTCACTAATCACCATTCACGACATCATTCACGGCACTGTTCATGCGAAGCTAATTTTTGGCTTATTTTGATGTGTTCTTGGTTGTTATGATTTATTGAAATGCCGATTATTAATTATATGCGTGAATAATGATGAAACGCATGATCGAAGACGAGTGGAAGTGAAAGTGCTTGATTTATTGAGTTATTCCCGAGAATTAGGGAATGTACGTGATTGATGATTGGTGGAATTTGGAATTTTGGAATTGTCGAGTGAGATCGTATGACATATTGCGTGGGTTATCGAAATGGCATGTCGCATGAGCATGGGTGATGTTGCATTCACGACGAGCAAAGAAAAGAATGGATTGTTTGATGATATGTTGCATGGTCACATTAAGAGGAGAGCCCGGCGCTGGCCGAGACCGCCAACCCTTGGGGTTGTGCCGTGGCCTTTTGGTCGCCCCGACTTCGGTCGGTTGCACGAGGTGGTGGTCGGTTGCGGGGCTGCGGCGGTGAGCGGGCCTCATGCTCCATAGGGAATGCCGTCGATGGGAGAGAGCCCGTGACGTCGCCGTGCCTCATGGGGGAGGACGATGCAGTCGGTCTTTGATCGGTAGACCGCCAACCATAAGGTTGTGCCGTGGCCCTAGTGGTCGTAATAATCGGAGCATGTGTGGGTGTGAGATATGAGAAAGCTATGTGAGATGCTCTGATTATTCGCATGCCTCTTAATGTCGTGATGGATTAAATGACGGTTTGCGCGGGTCGCGTGTGCCAAGGCCAGGTAGGGTCGCCTGTGATTGCACCTGTGTATTAAACTGTCTTTTGTGGTTATTTCTCTGAGGTGGTATTGCACTGATTGTTGTATTAGGTTGTATGTTAAACTCCCGAGGCGAGCGAAGTTCCTAACCGGGGCTTAGGACTTTAACTTGCTGAGTTTATCTCAACCCGTCGTGGTTAACATTTTCGGGCCCTAGATGATGCAAAAAGATCGAGGATCGAAGAGAGCGATCCCTCTGAGGCCCGTGAGTAGGCAGCTGTAGCCTATTTCCTTTTTGACGAGCCTTCCCCCACTTGTACAGGGTTAGGTTAGCTAGGCCGGTCCCTTTTGAGTAGGCCTTAGCTTGTCGCCCTGTAGTAAGGCGTGTATATATTTTTGGTATCTTTGGTTAACATTCGATATATAAAATACTAGTTGTCTTTCCTCCGCTGCCGTTGTTGCTATCCCCGTTGTTTGGTTTGGGAGTTGTTCGTTTCCGCATGTGCATAATTACAAGATAAAATGAATTGGTCGACGACGTACGCACGGGACGTCGTACAACTAGACCTCAAGTGAAATGGGGTTGCCGCGAGCTCGAGAGTCGGGCGTGACAACCCCGTCGATTTTGGTATCGAGCCTGGTTGGTCGATGGAGTGATAAGGTGTGATGAGTCTTGCGTTGGTGCGTGGGGATAGTTAGTAGGAAAGACAATTTCTTTGCTTGCATGTGATTGACTCGGCGGGATCCTTCGTGGTCCTTTGTTGTAGGGTTGTCTCATTTTCTAATTCCGTGTGGGGGATTGGAACGCGGGTTAGGAGAGTCGCAAAATGAGCAATCCGGATCGAGTACCCCCCGGTTTGAGGACCCCAAGTCGAGGAGTCGAGGAAGAGGACGGCGCGGTACCGGCGGGTGCAAGGGAGGTAGCACAGGAAGATCCGAGGATGGATGGGATCATGCATGCCATTGAGGCTTTGATAGGTCGGCGAGCTCGCACCCAAGCCGCCGCCGTCGGCTGCCGCAGCTTGCTCCGCACTAGGCCGGGGCGGTAACCGGCCTATGCATCGATTGGTAGAGCAATTCATGAAGCTTAAGGCGCCCAAGTTTTTCGGGGCCGGCGACCGGAGACAGCGACCCCCCGGGTGCGGGAGATAGAGAAGACTTTCACCCTTGCTGCAGTGTTCGAGGAGGAAAAGGTGATAATGGCGGCTTACCAACCTGCGGGGTAATGCCGGCACTTGGTGGGAAGCTACCCAAGGATGGGTATTTCCGAGGGTACAGCTAGGGTATGGGATACCTTCGGGGAGGCTTTTTCGAGTAAGTACTTCTCGGAGCGTGCGAGAGAGCGAAGTTGGCAGAATTTCGGAGGCAGGCTGCATCGAATCACATGACGGTGGATCGTATGAGGCCAAGTTTGCGGAGCCGTCGAAGTACGCGCCACGGTTGGTCGAGCATCCTTTGGACAAGGCCGGGAGGTTTCGGGACGGATCGAAGATAGAAATCGGGGACCACTTGGTGTCGGTGAACCCGAAGGATTACAATGAGCTTTATGAGAGAGCTCGAGATGATTGAGAGGCACCTTGCGAGAAAAGGCAACCGCATCCGTATCGCGGTTTGTGCCTAGTAGAGACGTCGGTTTGGAAAGAAACCGATGGCGGGAGGAAGGTATCCTCTTCCACCTAATAGAAGGGATGGTGTAGGGAAACCGTCCTCGAGTTCGTTTGGAGGATGTCGAATATGTGGCAAAAGGCATGGGAACGCCCCTTGTCCCATTCGAATGGGAGCCTGTTTCGGATGTGGTCAGGTGGGCCACCTAGTGAGGGATCGCCCACGCAGCCCATGATGCCATTCATGCCACGACCGCCAGCCGGACCACCGATGGGGAATGTTCAACGGGCAATCAATACGAGACCCCCGCTCAAGGACGGGTGTATGCGATCACGAGGAAAGAGGCGGAGGACACGCCGCCGTGATTACAGTACGATATCTCTACACGACCATGCCGCTTATGCGTTGTTTGACCCGGGAGCTTCGCACTCCTTTATTGCTAAACGGTTTGTAGAATTAGTGGGATTAAGACCAGAACCGTTGGAAACGGTTTTTGTTATTTCTACTCCGTTAGAGGATTCAGTTTTATCTGCAGTAGGTTGTGCTAGCTGTAAACTGATTATAGATGGTCGGGAAGGAATAATTGATTTGATTGTTTTGGCGATGTATGATTTTGATGTCATTATTGGTATGGATTGGTGACCAAGCAAGGAGCTACTATGGATTGTCGGGAGAAGAGAATCCGATTTAATCCGATAGGAGCTAGTAGTTTCCAGTTTGTAGGGAGCCGAGGAGGGTCCTCGATTCCCTTGATTTCTTCTTTGGAAGCAACCAAGTTGTTGGGGTCAGGATGTCGAGGCTATTTAGCATCGGTGAGTGATATGTCGAAAGAAGGACCGAACTTGGAGGACATCGCAGTAGTACGAGATTATCCTGATGTCTTTCCAAAGGAATTGCCAGGACTACCCCCAGCCAGAGAGACAGAGTTCGTAATCGAGTTGGCTCCTGGGACAGAACCAATCTCGAAAGCACCGTATAGGATGGCGTTGTCAGAGTTGAAGGAATTGAAGGTGCAGATGCAGGAATTATTGGACAAGGGCTTTATTCGCCCGAGTGCATCGCCTTGGGGAGCGCCAGTCCTGTTTGTCAAGAAAAAGGATGGTTCGTTGCGGTTATGCATTGACTACAGACAGCTTAATCAAGTGACGATTAAGAATAAGTACCCGCTACCGAGGATTGACGACCTGTTTGACCAACTCCAAGGAGCATCGATATTCTCTAAGATAGACTTAAGGACGGGCTATCATCAATTGAGGATCCGAAAGGAGGACATACCGAAGACAGCTTTCCGTACTCGTTATGGTCATTACGAGTTTACGGTAATGCCTTTTGGATTGACAAATGCCCCCGCTGCTTTCATGGATTTGATGAACCGGGTGTTTAAGGAGTATTTGGATCGGTTTGTGATCGTGTTTATCGACGACATTTTGGTGTATTCGAAGAGTCCGGATGAACACGAGCAACACCTAAGGACCGTGTTGCAAACCCTAAGAAATCACGAGCTGTATGCGAAATTTAGCAAGTGTGAATTTTGGTTGGCTCGAGTGGCATTTCTAGGCCACGTGATCTCGGCGAAGGGATTTCGGTAGACCCGACCAAGATTGAAGCGGTCATAGATTGGCCGAGACCGACTTCGAGAACCGAGGTTCGTAGTTTTCTAGGACCGGCTAGTTATTACGACGATTTGTGGAAAGATTCTCTTCAATAGCTATGCCAATGACGCAGTTGCTGAAAAAGGACAAGAAATATGAGTGGACGGATAAGTGCGAGCGTAGTTTCCAAGAGCTTAAGCATAAGCTGACTACCGCACCGGTTTTGACTATTCCGTCAGGCTCGGGAGGATATGAAATTTTTAGCGACGCGTCATACAAGGGACTCGGTTGCGTTCTGATGCAACATGGTAAAGTGATAGCGTATGCTTCTAGGCAGTTGAGGCCTCACGAGCTGAATTATCCGACGCACGACTTAGAGTTGGCGGCCATCATATTTGCGTTGAAGATTTGGAGACATTATCTCGTGGAGAGAGATTTCAGATTTATACGGACCATCAAAGTTTGAAGTATCTGTTCTCCCAAAAGGAACTAAACATGAGGCAGCGTAGATGGATGGAACTTCTTAAGGATTATGGCTGCGATATCCCGTACCATCCCGGCAAGGCAAACAAAGTGGCGAGACGCCTTGAGTCGCAAGTCATCGGTTGCGAGTATGATGGTTCAAGAATGGATCCTATTGGAAGGGGTCCGTGATTCGAGTCGAGCTCGAGGTATGTCATCTTTCTAGTTTGATGGCTACCCTTAGGATCGAACCTGAAATTCAAGCCAAGATTAAGGCAATGCAACCTTTGGACGTTGAGATCCAAAAGATTCTCGCAAATGGACGCGACCAAGAGAAAGTCAGATTTTCAAGTATCCGACGATGGGATCTTGAAATTCTGTGGACGGTTATGTGTACCAAGCGACGCCGAAATTAAGGAGAGATTGTTATCCGAAGCGCATCGCAGCGACTACAGTGTGCATCCCGGCAGTACGAAGATGTATCAGAATCTGCGACAGTATTATTGGTGGAATGGCATGAAGCAAGACATCGCCAAGCACGTGGCGAAGTGTTTAACTTGCCAACAAGTGAAAGCGCAGCATTGCAAGCCGGGAGGGTTATTGCAACCTCTTGAAATCCCCGAATGGAAATGGGAGCACATCACGATGGACTTCGTGACGGGATTACCAAGAAGTCGGCGGGGTAATGATGCAATTTGGGTTATAGTGGACCGATTGACGAAGTCAGCTCATTTCATCGCCGTACGCAAGGATTTTGCTTTGGAAAAGTATGCAGAATTGTACGTGCGACAGATTATTCGTTTGCATGGGGTGCCAGTGACGATTACTTCAGATCGAGACCCTAGATTTACGGCTACATTTTGGAAGAGTCTACAGACTTCGATGGGGACAAAATTGCAGTTCAGTACGGCCTACCATCCTCGGACGGACGGTCAATCGAGAGAACGATTCAGACCCGGAGGATATGCCGAGAGCCTGTGTATTGGATTTTAAAGGAAGTTGGGAGGAACAACTTCATCTCGTCGAGTTCGCATACAATAACGAGTTATCAACAGTATCGAATGGCACCGTTTGAAGCTTTGTACGGCAGACCGTGTAGGACTCCTATTTGTTGGGACGAAGTTGGCGAGCGGAAAATTACGGGGCCGAGTTAGTGCAGCAATCTTTAGACGCCGTCAAGATGATTCGAGAAAGGTTAAAGACGGCTCGGAAGCGAGACAAAAGAGTTATGGGGATAGGCGACGTAGGCCATTGGAATTTCAAGTGGGCGATCATGTGTTCCTTAAAGTATCGCCGATGCGAGGTACATCACGATTTGGAAAGAAAGGAAAACTGAGCCCAAGGTACGTCGGACCATTCGAAATTCTAGAAAGGATCGGAAATTTAGCCTATCGTCTTGCACTACCGCCTCGACTTGCTCAAGTGCATGACGTATTCCACGTGTCGATGTTAAGGAAATACGAGCCGGACCCGACACACGTGTTGAATTTTGAAGAGATAGAGGTGGACGACGGGGTGTCGTATGTGGAGAGACCGATTCGGATTGAGGACCGGAAAGAACAAGTGCTGAGAAGCAAGACGGTCTCCTTGGTCAAAGTCATTTGGGAGCATCATGGTACGGAGGGAGCTACGTGGGAAAGCGAAGAAATCATGAGGCGTCGGCACCCTATCTTTTGAGGATTAGCATGTCAGTTCAAATTTCGAGGACGAAATTTCTGTAAGAGGGGAAGAGTTGTAACATCCTGAAAATTGACTCATTTAGCCCGATTTTTAATCCGATTTTGGGAACCGATTTCTCCGTGATATCAGGACTAAATACTTGGACGTCGCCTCATTTATTTTGGGATTTTCCGTTGGACACGGAAGCGTCGGAAAAAAAAGGAAAAATTGGACCGAGTTTCGGGCCACGGGTGGGCCGGCCCAAGACCGGCGGCCCAATGGGCCTTGCACCCATTCAGCCCAGCCCAAAGGGGGCCCAAGCTGGCCCATTCTCCTCTCCCTCCTCAGCCCATGGGCTTCTCTCTTAGGCCTCTTGCTTTTGTGCCCAAGTGGGCATTGTTTTTTGCTTGTTTTTGCTTTGTTTTGATTGGTTCTTCAACAAGTGGCTTGCCCACTTGCCTTGGCTCTTATCCAAGTCTCCAGCAGCTCCTTCTCTCTCCTCTTTCTCCCCCAAAATTCGTGCACCAGCCCAGCCCCCTCTCTCTCCCTTTTTCTCTTCCTTTTCTCTTCCATTTCTAGTGTTCTTTGCTGTCCATACTGTTTTCCAGCCGGAAAACAGCCTTGCCGCCGTCACCGGAGCCGCCGCAACCGCCCAAAGTGTAGTCTTGGAAGTTAGGAAGCCAGCCGCACACCCCGGTCACCCCTGGTCGCCCGAACCGCCCGTTTCGGCCTTTTCCGCTCAGCTGCACCGGTTCCGCGTGAACAGTAACCAGCACTGTTTTTGGCCCGTTTCGGCCATCGTTTGTCATCCGTTGCCATCCCCGAGCTTACCCCTCGTAGCCCTCGTTCCCCTCTACGCGCCGGTGTCGCGGATTTCCGATCCAAGTAAGTTAACTTCCTAATCCTTGTTTAGGGGTTAATCTTGCTTAGGGGTTAATTAGTGTATTTGTGTATTTGTGATTAATTAAGGTTGATTGGTTAATTAGTCTAGTTAATTAAGGCTGACTAGGGTTAGTTAATTGACTATGGTTAGTGTTAAAGTAACCTAGGTTAATTAATTAAAGTAACTAGGGTTAGTTTCTAAAGTAACTATGGTTAATTATTAATCATGGTTGAGTTAATTAACCCTAGTTAGGTTAAATTTAGTAACCATGGTTAAGTTTAATATTATTTTATTAATTTCGGATTAGTTACTGTTCATGATTACTGTTCACGGATTACTGTTCACTAATCACTGTTCACGGCACTGTTCATGCAGAAGCTAATTTTTGGCTTATTTTGATGTGTTCTTGGTTGTTATGATTTATTGAAATGCCGATTATTAATTATATGCGTGAATAATGATGAAACGCATGATCGAAGACAGAGTGGAAGTGAAAGTGCTTGATTTATTGAGTTATTCCCGAGAATTAGGGAATGTACGTGATTGATGATTGGTGGAATTTGGAATTTTGGAATTGTCGAGTGAGATCGTATGACATATTGCGTGGGTTATCAGAAATGGCATGTCGCATGAGCATGGGTGATGTTGCATTCACGACAGAGCAAAGAAAAGAATGGATTGTTTGATGATATGTTGCATGGTCACATTAAGAGGAGAGCCGCGGCTGCCGCCGGGTAGACCGCCAACCCTTGGGGTTGTGCCGTGGCCTTTTGGTCGTCCTGACTTCGGTCGGTTGCCTGACAGTGGTCAGTTGCGGGGCTGCGGCAGTGAGCGGGCCTCATGCTCCATAGGGAATGCCGTCGATGGGAGAGAGCCCGTGACGTCGCCGTGCCTCATGGGGGAGGACGATGCCTGGTCTTTTGATCGGTAGACCGCCAACCATAAGGTTGTGCCGTGGCCCTAGTGGTCGTAATAATCGGAGCATGTGTGGGTGTGAGATATGAGAAAGCTATGTGAGATGCTACGATTATTCGCATGCCTCTTAATGTCGTGATGGATTAAATGACGGTTTACGCGGGTCGCGTGTGCCAAGGCCGGGTAGGGTCGCTGTGATTGCACCCGTGTATTAAACTGTCTTTTGTGGTTATTTCTCTGAGGTGGTATTGCACTGATTGTTGTATTAGGTTGTATGTTAAACTCCCGAGGCGAGCGAAGTTCCTAACCGGGGCTTAGGACTTTAACTTGCTGAGTTTATCTCAACCCGTCGTGGTTAACATTTTCAGGCCCTAGATGATGCAGTATCGAGGATCGAAGAGAGCGATCCCTCTGAGGCCCGTGAGTAGGCAGCTGTAGCCTATTTCCTTTTTGACGAGCCTTCCCCCACTTGTACAGGGTTAGGTTAGCTAGGCCGGTCCCTTTTTGAGTAGGCCTTAGCTTGTCGCCTGTAGTAAGGCGTGTATATATTTGCTGGTATGCTGGTTAACATTCAGATATATAAAATACTAGTTGTCTTTCCTCTGCTGCTGTTGTTGCTATCCCTGTTGTTTGGTTTGGGAGTTGTTCGTTTCCGCATGTGCATAATTACAAGATAAAATGAATTGGTCGACGACAGTGCACAGGACGTCGTACAACTAGACCTCAAGTGAAATGGGGTTGCCGCGAGCTCGAGAGTCGGGGCGTGACAACAAGTTCACAGGCATCATTCCCAATACCATTGGAAATCTCATTGAGTTGAGTCTGTTAACTGCTGATATGAACAAACTCATCAGGAATATCCCCCCACGATAGGGAACCTGACGGGGCTACTAGCACTCATCTTGAAAGGGAACAATTTTCAAGGGAGCATTCCTCCATATATCGGGAAATGCCGAAAATTGGAAGTAATTGACCTTTCAGAGAATAATATGAGTGGAATCATACCATCTGAGTGGAATCATACCACCTGAAGCTCTCACTATCTCTTCCCTATCTATCTATCTTGATCTATCCGAAAACCAATTGAGCGGTTCTTTATTGGAAGAAATCGGTACATTGAAATACATAGCTGCATTAGACGTACATGGCAACAAAATATCAGGAAAAATCCCTAGTAGCCTCGATAGATGCGCTAGCTTGGTGGAGCTTCACATGCAAAATAATCTATTTGAAGGGAATATCTCATCATTCTTGAGTTCCTTGAATGGTCTTTAATACATAGACCTCTTAAGTAATAATTTCTTTGGCCCTGTTCCAACATTCTTGGAGAAATTTCAATTGCATTACCTGAATCTATCTTTTAAGAACTTCGAGGGTGAGTTACCAAATGAAGGGGTATTTCTGAACACGAGTGCCACTTCGCTCAAAGGAAACGATAAGCTTTGTGGCAGTATGCCGATCCTAGATTTGCCAAGTTGTTTGACGAGCGAAAGGAAAATGTGGATCATTTACCTTCCGTCACGTTATCATTGTAGTTACATGTGGGATGGTAGTGGCGCTGATTCTTCTGCTGCTATTGATGACATTTTATTGGCCAAGGAGAAAGAAAAGTGAGAGACTCCATCAATAGGGGGATTTCAGCAAGTGTCTTATGAAGACATGGTCAAAGCAATAGACGGGTTTAGCTCTAGCAATTTGATCGGAATGGGTGGTTTCGGCTCTGTGTATAAAGGGAACCTAGCAGATAAAAACAAAATAGTGGCTGTTAAGGTTTTTGACCTGAAGCAACAAGGAGCATCCAAAAGTTTCATGGCAGAGTGTGAAGTCTTGAAAAGCATTAGGCATCAGAATCTTGTTAAGATTCTAATAGCTTGTTCTAGTGTTGATTTCCAGGGCAATGAGTTTAAGGCTTTACTGTACGAGTTCATGGAACATGGTAGCTTAGAAGAGTGGTTGCATCCAAATCTTGCACCAAATCGGATGCCAAGGCATAGGTTAAGTTTTGTTTAGAGGTTGAACATTGCTTTCAATGTAGCTTGTGCGGTGGATTATCTCCATCATCAGTGCCAAGTAACGGTGATTCATTGTGACCTCAAGCCAAGTAACATTCTTATGGATGCCCAAATGAATGAATATGTTGGTGACTTTGGCTTAGCTAGGATATTTCCTAAAAATACCAAAGAGACGGCCATATCGAGTTGTGCGAAGCTTGACTTGGACATCACCTGATTGTTCAAAAAAGAGAGTCCTATACATACAACAAACCCATGGAGCGAAAAATAGGATATTGATAGGATCTTTGTATAAATTATTTGCTAAATAGAATACTCACAAGGGAGATTTAATGTAGAATTCCTTTATCTTTTGCTTTTGAATTGATCATCAAGCATCATGCTCTCTAATCTAAAAACTTTGTCCCGCTAGAACTCCATCATTTTAAAAGGTTCTCATTGTTTAATATAATGTTTTTGAACTTGGGTTCATGTCTAGGATTATGTCTTTGCTCCTTAATAGATAATAAAGAAAAGATAATTGACACCAATGCCATTTAGGGTTCTCTTAATATATGTTAATTTGACCACATCTTGTTTAAGTCTACTGTTTACATACAACGACAGCAGGTAGATAAGACTCAGAGTAGCCTATCTCTCTCAAAGACCGCCGTATCTAGAAGGCAAAAGGAAGTGAACTTTCTGAGGTACATTTTATGCAACGTATGTCAATATCTACGAGCTGTTTTTTAATACGACTACATATGACTGTGTTGGTAAAGGTGACTGATGTATACTCATCAAGACTCTCATCTTCCATTTTACTCTTTTTTATTTAATATGTTGTGATTATTAGTTAAAGATAGGTCCCAATGTACTAATGCAATAGACAAATTAATTAGTACTTGAAGCCTTTTCCTGCTTTATTTTGAGTCATGACATATTGACTAATGATGGACTTATCCTTAACAAAAGATAAGAAAAACCAGAAACCCAAAATTAATAATTCGTCTAATTTTAAGGTCATAATGACAAAGATTATGCGGGAGTGGATGGGGAGTCAAACTGACATGTGGAGCTCCAGCGCGTCGCCGGTGTCGGAAGGAGGCAGGCTCCATGTGTTCGGGGGGGCCGAACTCGGGTCGTAGGAGCAATCCGGACGGTCCAATCAGGGCGCCAAGGAGATCCGGATGATCGTCGCCGACCACCCCCCAATGGCGAAACCAAAGGTAGTCCCTTTTTTCCTATGATTTTGGTTACCAACTCGGTTAATTTTTATTTAGTAATTTATCGTTTGGCTCGCATTACAAATTTTTCTTTCCCTCTGTATTTCTAAATTATTAAATTATGAGCATTACACGGTTGCGGTGGTGATGTAAAGCGGTTGCGGAAGCTGAGGGCTTGGGTGGGGGGATGACTTCAGCTTCGGTGGTCGAGCTCCACAGCGGTGCTGCCCCCGAAGGCCAGGGGGCGGCAGAGCCCGGGGATGTTGGCGGCGGTGGCAAGGGCGGGAAGCAGATGCGTCCGGCGAGCATCATGACCTGTCTCATCCTCATAATGGTGTGGCGCAAGCTCAACCGCAACCCCAACACCTACTCCAGCCTCATCGGTCTAACGTGATCGCTCGTCGCTTTCCGGTGAGCCTTGAGCCTCAAGTAGAGATTTCTTAAATTCTCAAAATTCGAAATCACATACCACGACAACGACGTTGTTGTTGATGATCTATGGATTGGATTTGCAGGTGGAACTCCTACGCCTCACCATTTGTTCCCCTTGCAGCGTTTCCATTCCTGTCAAGTTGGGGAACACAAGGCACAGCTCCAGACGATCTTGCAGCTCCCGATGATAAAAAGCTTTCACCAGAAAAATGGAACAATATCCATAAGATGCCTCTTTCTCACTGAGCTCTACTCCATTTGTGGTCATTGAAGTTTGGATGATCATTCAATTTTGATTTCAATCACTCAATACACTGATCTTTAAAATTTTTCTTTTTCTTTTTCTTTTTTCGATTGAAGCACGTTAAATGAAATCCGGCCAATTTCCTCGATGAACTACTGACGTGGCTGATATGTGGCCAAATTTTAGGATGCCAAGTCACATGAGCGCCACATGTCAGCATTTTGTTGGAAGTAGGATTCTGGACAAAATGCAATGAAACAACTGCAAGAAACTGAGAGTTTGGTACATTTGGTGATTAAATCAAAGTTCAGTAGCCTACTCAAAAAATGACTAACGACCACCACTGAAATTTATCCTCTACCTTTGGATGCACATTGAAAGTAAATAAGAGAAAAGGATGCAGAATGAATACCAATCCAAAACAGGGCAACATAAATTGATAAGAAGCAATGATAAAATCCCTGAACAGCACGATCAAATCACACTCTTTTTATTTAAAACTTCATTTTCGGAACTAGTATATGATAAAACTAATACCATACAGCATATTAATTATAAAAATTAGCCACCGGCTCTTGGTTTCACAGTTTTTAACAAATCCAAAAGGGAGGATGTTCCATCATCCTGCAATTTCCATCTTTACACAGTCCAACAAATAAATCTCGCGGTATCAGCATTTTCCCTCTGTCCAGATCCATCTAGTTGTCTAAGGGAGAGAAGGCGTGCCACATATTGCTGCAGCAAAGAAAAACAGAGACCAAATGTGAGAAGCAACAAAATTTGCAGTGCGAAGTTGACAGCCCCCTACTTGGATCCAGCTTTATGGCTTCTCCATGAACGGGCGTAGGCAAGTGGCTCTAAATCGGACCCAACAAGATGGAATTTGAATGCCTTGGAATTCCGTCTTGCTGCTGCCCTTTCACCCTCTATCCTTCCGCTGCTCCAAAGCGCCCTGGCGTCCCTCGAAGGCAATTACTTCGTCCATGCCTTGTAGAGTCGCAACGCTTTGGATCATAAGCAGAATGTCATACAGCTTCGGCTTGGAGCTACACAGCGTAGGCCTGAAACATCCGATGCATTGGCCCGTGCTGCGTAGCACATGCTTGACAATGCACAATGCTCTGGCTTTGTGCTACATAGCATTAGTTAGGCAGGAACTTGTAACATCCTGAAAATCGACTCAATTTAGCCCGAATTTTAATCCGATTTTGGGAACCAACTTCTCAGTGATATCAGGACAAAATACTTGGACGTCGCCTCATTTATTTTGGGATTTTTCGTTGGACACGGAAGCGTCGGAAAAAGGAAGAATTGGACCGGGTTTCGGGCCCGCGGGTAGGCCGGCCCAAGACCAGCGGCCCAATGGGCCTTGTGCCCATTAAGCCCAGCCCAAGAGGGGCCCAAGCTGGCCCAAGTTCCCCTCCATTTCCAGTCCATGGGCTTCTCTCTTTTGGCCTTTTGCTTTTGTGCCCAAGTGGGCTTAGTTTATGCTTGTTTTTGCTTTGTTTTGATTGGTTCTTCAACAAGTGGCTTGCCCACTTGTCTTGGCCCTTATCCAAGTCTTTAGCAGCCCCTTCTCTCTTCTCTTTCTCCCCCAAATTCGTGCACCAACCCAACCCCACTCTCTCTCCCTTTTTCTCTTCCTTTTCTCTTCTATTTATGCTATTTCTTGTTGTCTTTACTGTTTTCCAGCCGGAAAACAGCTTTGCCCCCGTCACTGGAGCCGCCACCACCGCCCAAAGTGTAGTCCTGGAAGTTAGGAAGCCAGCCGCACACCCTCGGTCACCCTTGGTCGCCCCGGGTCGCCCATTTCGGCCTTTTCTGCACTGCTGGTCGGTTCGCGTGAACATTAACCAGAACTGTTTTTGGCCCGTTTCAGCCACCGTTTGTCATCCGTTCTCATTCTCGAGCTTACCCCTTGTAGCCCTTGTTCCCCTCTACGCACCGGTGTCGCCGGATTTTCAATCCAAGTAAGTTAACTTCCTAATTCTTGTTTAAGAGTTAATCTTGCTTAGGGGTTAATTAGTGTATTTGTGTGTTTGTGATTAATTAAGGTTGATTGGTTAATTAGGCTGGTTAATTAAGGCTGACTAGGGTTATTTAATTGACCATAGTTAGTAATAAAGTAACTAAGGTTAATTAATTAAAGTAACTATGGTTAGTTTTAAAAGTAACCAAGGTTAAAAATTAATCATGGTTAGGTTAGATTAACTAGGGTTGAGTTAATTTGTTAACCATGGTTAAGTTTATTTTTATTTATTTATTTATTTAATTTTTGGACGAATTTACTGTTCATGGATTACTGTTCACAAATTACTATTCATACAGAAGCAAATTTTAGTTTCAAATTGTTGTGCTCTTGATTATTAAGGCTTGTTGAAGTGCAAATTGTTGATTATTCCCAAGAATTAGGGAATATACGTGATTGTTGATTGGTTGGAATTGAATTTCGGTTTGTCGTAAATTTCATGAGTGATTGGATTATACTGCATGACATTATACGTGTGTCAACTGAAACAGCATGTCGTATGAGCACGAATTATGTTGCATTCACGACCAAGCAAAAGCAAAGACAAGAATGAACTGTTTGCTGATGTATTGCATGATCAGATTAAAGTTGATAACCCGGTTGAGCCGGATGACCGCCAATCCTTCGGGGTTGTGCCGTGACCATTGGGTTGCTTGACATTGGTTAGATGCGAGGCTGCAGTAGTGGGACGGGCCTCATGCTCCTTAGGGAATGCCGTCAGTGGGGGAGAGCCCATGACGTCGCCGTGCCTCGAGGTAGAGGACGATGCCTGGTCTACGACCAGTTGATCGCCATCCATAAGGTTGTGCCGTGGCCTAGAAGGTCGTAATAATCGGAGCATGTGTGGGCAGTGTGATATGAGAAAGTTTTGTGCAATGCTCTGATTATTTGCATGCTTCTTGCTATTGTCGTGAGACGATTGCCAGTTTCTGCAGGTCGCGTGTGCCAAGGCTAGGTAAGGTTGCCTGTAGTTGTGCCTGATTATTAAACTATCTTTTGCTTTTATTTCTCTGAGGTGGTGTTGGATGATTTGATGAATTATGTTGTATGTTAAACTCCCGAGGTGAGCGAAGTTCCTAACCGGGGCTTAGGACTTTAACTTGCTGAGTTTATCTCAACCCGCCGTGGTTAACCTTTTCAGGCCTTAGATGACGCAGTACCCGGTACACTTCGGTGCCTCGGTGAACATGAGCACCACCGTCACCGTGCGGCCTGCCCCGGGCCACAATTTTGTGTTCGAGGACCATGTGACGACCGTGTGGGTGGATGAAGGGATGAGGCACCATCGCGTGCCCCACGTCTTCAAGGCATGGTTTATTCGACAGGGAGGCATTCTGTACGGCCCCTTCCGAGGTTTTGATGGGCCAGCTCATCCTGTGGGGCCGACCGATGAGGTCTGGGATCCCATGGACCTGGATCCCCCTGACGGTGAGATCTGCGACTCGAGGATCAAGGATAGCGATCCCTCTGAGGTTAGCGAGTAGGCTGCTGTGGCCTATTCTCCTTTTGATGAGCCCTCCTCCACCTGTACAGTGTTAGTTTAGCCAGGTCGGTCCTTTTTTGAGTAGGCCTCAGCTTTTCGCCTGTAGTAAGGTGTGTGTATAAGTGCTGTAGTTCGACTAACTTTCAGATATATATAAAATAGTGTTTGTCTTTCTTCTACTGCTGTTGCTGCTGTTGTTGCTATCCCTATTGTTTAATTTGTTGGGAGTATTCGTTTCCGCATGTGCATAATTACAAGATAAAATGAATTGGTCGACGATAGTACCTGGGACGTCGTAAAACTAGACCTCAAGTGAAATGGGGTTGCCGTGAGCTCGAGAGTCGAGGCGTGACAGAACTTCTTTTTGAAAAGAAAAGTTAACGAAACATTGCTCTTGCATAATATTTTCGTCCGATGTCTGATCGATCCAATTCTTGCGTCATGGATGGAAAGCTCGTGACCCAAACTTTTCGAGAAGAGCCAAATTTTTCTTCTTTCCTTGCTTCAAGGTATGAAGTGGCAAAACTCAGATCGAGATGTTATGATGCAATGCAGTCCAGAGCATATTAGGACAGGCTCATGGGCCTGGTAGTCCGAGATTCCCATGAGCTTTGGTAGGTCGGAAGCATTAAAAATTTGGCTAACAAGGAAAATAAAGAACATTATCCTGGAAACTCGCATAGCCAATCAATATTTTGGGAATTTCCCTTTGAAATGTCTTAATATTGATCCGTTTATCTTTTTCAGGGTTTCATCAGGTTGTACCGCAAATGAACCAGAAGATGATTCCTTCCAATGTTGGGTACAAAATCTTGGATTTATTTCCTAGCAACCGTCTTTTAAGAAAGGCTAACAACGTCGTATTTTCACTCCTTAGTGGGTCGGTGTTGACACCTAAATTTTGGCAATTTGTTTAAGTGTTTATTAATTGCATTAAAAAATTAGGGATTAATTTCTAACCCCTTAACAAAAAATATTTTTCATTAAAATCGCATCGCATGTAGACATTAGAAGCACTTGCATCACTAATTTTAAAATTTATCAAGAAAAATTTTAAAAAAAAATTAATTACTAAAAAAATTAATTAAAAAAAGAAAAAACGTGGGTTCGGGCTAGGGCCAGGCCTGCCCGGCCCCTTCCTCTTTTCCCTTCTCTCTTTGGTACCTGGGCCGGCCCTTCTCCTTTGGTTTCGGCCCGGCCCGTCCGTCTCCTCCCTCTTCCCTTCTTTTTCTTCCACGCGCGAAGCAAGAACCTGCAGAAGAGAATAAAAAAAGCGGCAGCAGCAGGTCAGCAGGGAGGAGCAGCAGCAAAGCAACAGCAGGAAGTCAGCAGAGAGGAGCAGCAGCAAAGCAACAGCAGGAAGTCAGCAGCAGGAAGGCAGCAGAAGCAGTGCAGAAAGAGGGCCGGAAAACCGAGAAAAAAAGGGAGAAACGGACGGAGAGCCAGAGAAAAGGAGAGCAAGAGAAAGTCTCTGAACAAAAAAAAACCAGATCTGAGGGTGAGAGGACTCCGGGGGAGATGGACGAAGAGGGAACCGAGAGGCTGTTCGGAGAAAACTAGATCTGAGAGGAATAAAAAAGAAAAAACGCAGAACTGAGCGAGAGAAAAGAGAGAGCTCGGAGGACCCAGCGACTGATTTCGGGGATCCGGGGGAGAGACCGGAGACAAGAGAGAGAGTGAACCGAAGGGAGAAGGCGAGCTCGAGTGGTTAGCCGTCGCCGGAGGACCGCCCGCCGCCGTTGTCCGCTGCAGCCCTTCCCTGAACCAGGTAAGTTCGGCTTCGTTCTTGCTCCGTTTTAGGCGCACTGGGTCGGAGCTCGTGGCCGTCCGGCTCGCGCAAGCTCCGGCCCTCGTTGCCCTTGCATTTCGTTCCCACGTCCCTCGTATGCTATGTTTGAAGACCCCCAAGGCGTGCTCGACGTTCGGTTGAGCCGGAAATCTTTGAACTCGGTAGCGCCCGTTAACCGTTCGGTGAAATGCCCCAAAGAGAGCCGGCGCACAATTTTTGTTTTTAACCCAAAATCGACTAGTGCCAGCTGTTATTCTTGTTAAATCATGTTAGTCACCTCTGTTTATGTATGGTTTATGTTAAATATTCGTGTGTTTTGGAATCGACGAAGTTTTTTTCGTGACGAAAACGTTCGCCGCATTTCATGGTCGGAGGTGGTTAACGCCGGCTGGAGTGCATGACCGGTGGGTGGCGGTCGTCAGTCGGAGTGTGGGCTGCGTTGGGGGTCGCTGGTTTAATAAAAATAATAAAAAAAAAGAAAGAAAGAAGAAGTTGCAGTCATCGGGCGGGTGTGCTGCTGTTGCGGGGAGAGAAGTACCGGGCGTGCATGGGGAGTGCATGGGGGAAAAGAAATCTGCAGGGAAGGAGACCAAAAAGAATAAAAAATAAGGAAAGAGAGAAAATAAAATAAAAAGAATAAAAAGGAAGATTGGGGTGTGTCGGTCGTGCATGGGGGAAGTAATATGCATGCAGAAACGGACAAAAAGAAAAGATTAAAAAAAAAAAAGAAAACAAAAAAAAAAAAGGAAAAGGGGAAAAAGAAATAAAAAAATAGAAAATAGAAAAATCAGAAAAAACAAGAAAAGGCCGAATAGAATAGGGGGCAAGGAGATGGGCTTCGCCGCGGGCCCGCTTCCGTTGGGCTGAATTTTTTGCGGGCCGGGTTTTGTTTAGTAGGGCCGGGTCTCTTGACCCGGTCCGAATTATCTTTTTTTTTTTTTTTAAATAAAAAAATATAAAAAATCGATAATTCAGAAAATCATATAAACATAAAAAAATCATAAATTTTTTTCGGAATTTCAGAAAATTCATGGAAAATTCAGAAACCTAAAAAGTTATGAAAAATTTCGAAAAAAAAAGTTTTTTTATTTATTTGTTAAAAATAAAAAATAAAAAAATATTGGAAATTCCAAAAAAAAATTTCAAAAAAATTCCAAAAACCCCAAGTTGATTTTAGAGCTTCATAAAAAGCTCTAAAATAATTCTTGGATCAATTTTCTCTTAAAAAGTGTTGAAAAATCATCGGCCTAAGATTGTGCTTAAAATTGAACAAACCTTCCCAGCTTCACCTTAGGGTTTTAATTATCCTCGGATACAATTGCCCTTGAATGCATGCTTATGATGTGATGGTTATGGTTTCCTCCTTAGTTTAATTAGGATTGTAATTTATTTATCTCCTAATGCTATGTGTTTATTTTTTCTTGCAATTTATTTAATGCTTTCTTGAATTGCTGATTGTCATATTTTGATGATTGCGCACTTGCATGATCACCTCATATGTTAGTGGTTAATTCTAAAATCAATCCGAACTGCCTGACAAAAGTCTTTTGAAATGAACAAGATTAGGTACCGAAAGAGCACTAATTGGTTAATTAGTGTAATCAAGTCCCTGACCCTAGAATCTCTGGTTGCGTAGAAAGTGAGGCACACTCCCATGCCTCGCTTGGTTTCTAGCCGACCCCAATAGGCTAGTGGCGACTCCTCATTTGAAGATTTTCATGAACACCCAACGTCACGCGGGGTATGGGCTTGGGAGAGCCTATGTCTAATGAGGTTCTTGGACCCGCCCTATGGACAATACCCCTAAACCTATTTATTTCGATATTCCTTTCCCCCTTGGGACGAAAAAAATAGGTCGCGACAGTCGGTTTTTTAATTGATGCAACAATTCACTTGGAGCAAAAGTCAAATCTCATAGGGAGCTCTTTAGGAGTAAAATCCTAATGAATTACTCCTCAAAAATATTGAAGAGATGGTCCAATCAAGTTATGTGAAAGTTGATTCGGACACCTCTTGATCGCTAAAAAAAAAAAGTCCTATATACAACGACAAACCCATTGAGCAAACAATTGGATCTCAATAGGATCTTCATATAAATTATTTGCTAAACATGATACTCATGAGGGATTTTTAACGGAGAATTCCTTTATCTCTCGCCGTTGAATATGATTATCAAGCATTCTTTTCTCTAATCTAAAATATTCGTCTCGCTACTATTCCATCATTTTAGATGGTTCTCATGGTTTAATATATTGTTTGAACTTGGGTTCATATCTATGGTCATGTCGTTGCTCCTCAATAGAAGGTTAATGAAGGTTAATAGATGGTTGTCATTGTTTAATGAAGGTTACCAAGAGTTCCACTGCAAATTAGGATAAAGAGAATGACACAGAGCACTTAATCTATGAATGAGCAATTACTCTGTTCCTCTTAGTTGTTGACTTTTAATAAGACTCAGTTCAGTAATCACAGTAATGTCAAAGCATTTCCCTGAGGGCAACTGTTTTTTTCCTATAATATCAGTCAAGCTATCAGGCCCCAAAACAAAGGCCCGCATGATAAGGACGATTAAGATGAGAAACGAAAACCATTTGTTTTAAATTAGCAAAGAAAGGGAATTATCGTTTCCTCCATGTCCAGAAGCATGGTTTTTTCCAATCCATACGCACACAATAATACAAAAGGGGAAAGATAAAAAAAATTCCGACTTTCAATTGTAACGATCAACCATTGTGGTTTCACTGTGGTCCATAAAAGAACAAAGCACTCTTGAATTATCCTCTCCATCGATAACAGAACATTCATCATCACAGGAGTGACCTTAAACAAGAGAAATGCAAAACAAAACGAGTATACAGACATTTGGGAAGCCAGTCACTTACAGCATGATATGCATACGGTGCTTTTCCTTGTTGCTCAAAGTGCTTGGACATGACGAAGAACTCTAAGGGGCCCCACTCTTCCGCTTCGAAGCAATTGCCAAGAGCAGCTTTGTACAACTATGACCAAATTCATTAATCAGACATAAGTCGTCAATCATAAACGATTAAGGAAAATGCAGCACAAGGTAGAAAGCGCCACATGATCACAGCACCGACAGACCTTATCAGAATCACCCGGTAACTCGGTTCTGGCCAGGTAAGCCACATAATACTGGTCTCCTGTAGAATATCCAGCTCTAGTACTGCAACGACGACGGTGAAAGTATAAGAATTAACTCCGGAATCTGAACAGCAGGGGAGAAAATTATTTAATCGAGTTGGCAAAAAGACAGCAAAGACTCACGTGTTGTTGGTGTAAGCATAGCTCAAGACGGCAGGGAAGCAGTAGAACACAGAGTACCCCACGAACCTCTAAACTTCTGAATCTTGAGAATGTATTTGAACCCTTCACAAACCATCGTCTTCGATGATCTAGCACTTTAAAAATATCTTTTTCCTCAAGTGCATTTAATCAGACAGGTGGTGTGCCTTCTGGAAAATCTTCATAACATGTAAAGAGAAGAGGAACTTGGGTACTCCAAAAGTAGGGAGCGAAATGGAGAAAGCTATGAAGTTTCAAGGAGCGAGCGAAGATCAAGCTATGAAACCTCGGCCACTGGCCAGTGGAGAAGATGGATGCGAGTTCGATGCTCACCGTCGTCGCTACATTTTGTGAAACGCCGGATTTCCCCACCCGGGTTGGACATAGTTGAAGAGCGGTACAAGCCCGCCCGGCCCGTGATTGTGAACTTGGGTCCAGTTAAAGAGTAAGAACAGGGCCAGCCGAGTAAGCCGGGCCTGATGCAATATGTGGGCCGTTGCTATTTTGATTGATTTTTATTAGTTTTTGGGCTAAGTTATCACGAAAAAACCCAAAATTGTATATTTGTGATAAATTTATTTAAAAAAACCCTAAACTAGTCTACTTGCAACAAATTTACTCTCCACTTATTTCATTAAATTTTATCATTAAATTGCTAAGTTGAATAACACATTTTTTGTCATCTGTTTGTCGTAGGTGTATCGGTTTATGATTTTTCATTATATTAACCTAATTTAATAGAGGATAAACTTGTCATAAATATATAGATTTTGATTTTTTAGTGATCAAAAAAATTAATTTAGAGTAAATTTGTCACATAATTTTTCATGATATTAATCTCTAGTTTTTTTTTAAAACTTATTACTAACTAATGCTTTTGGTACCCAAGACTTTTATTGGGACTCCTTTTGGGCCGAGGGATTCTAAAAGATACATGAATCAGAGCAATAGAAAAATCACACGCACTTCAACCGCCTGCTCATACAGTTCATTGCGACTTTTAAACACTCAGCATGATCATCACACGCTTATCCGAGGATTGAAACATGGTCATCCCATTCGCAATCTTACTCTTGGCATGATAAGCGGAAGACTCGTAAAGTGAAGGACTAGGACACATATGCTTTTTGCAAAGCAAAGGGATTAAGACTCATATTGTGACGGCCCAAGCGATGGTACACGGGGAGGAGGGATGGCGGTGCGTCCGTGCCTCGATCCTCGAATGTGCGCAAGGGATGGGGTCACATGTCTCTTGTCCCACATCGCTTAGGGGGGAGTCCTGGGCTTGTATATAAGGCTGGGATCTCTCTTCCCTGAGTAATGCGTTTTAAAGCTGTGCGGGTCTCGACTCAAAGCAGATAATATTACTCAGCGAGCCCCAGGTCCTTACAAATGGTATCAGAACCGACTCTCGACTGTGTGTGGGGCCACAATGAGGACGCTATGCTTGAAGGGGGGGAGAATGTGACGGCCCAAGCGACGGTGCGCGGGGAGGAGGGATGGCGGTGCGTCCGCGCCTCGGTCCTCGGACGTGCGCAAGGGAGGGGGTCACATGTCTCTTGTCCCACATCGCTTAGGGGGGAGTCCTGGGCTTGTATATAAGGCTGGGATCCCTCTTCCCTGAGTAACGGGTTTTAAAGCCGTGTGGGTCTCGGCCCAAAGCGGACAATATTACTCAACGAGCCCCAGGTCCTTACAAATTAGGGGGGGAGAATGTTATGGCCCGAGCGACGGTGCGCGGGGAGGAGGGATGACGGTGCGTCTGCGTCTCGGTCCTCGGACGTGTGCAAGGGAGGGGGTCACATGTCTCTTGCCCACATCGCTTAGGGGGGGAGTCCTAGGCTTGTATATAAGGCTAAGATCCCTCTTCCCTGAGTAACGCGTTTTAAAGTCGTGTGGGCCTCGGCCTAAAGCCAACAATATTATTTAGCGAGCTCCAGGTCCTTACATATGGTATCAGAGTCGACTCCCGACCGTGTGTGGGTCTACAGCGAGGACGCTATGCCCGAAGGGGGGGAGAATGTGATGGTCCAAGCGACGGTGCGTGGGGAGGAGGGATGGCGGTGCGTCTGCGCCTCGGTCCTCGGACGTGCGCAAGGGAGGGGGTCACATGTTTCTTGTCCCACATCGCCTAGGGGGGGAGTCTTGTGTAACATCCTGAAATTCGAGTCCTTTTAGGGAGGAACAAGCGTTAATTTCGTCAATGCATTGTTGGTTGATCTCACTCGGAACTGATCACTCCTGAGATACTGACCTTGAGGGGAAAGGCTAATGAGGACAGAACTCGTGCGACTAAAGAACTTGACACTGGGAAAACGACTCGACCGTGAGACTTGCGTAAGGATGATCCTGTAGTCATGCAGGCCGATTTCAGGGACGACTAGAAGTCGATTTGCAGACAGAAATAATGGAACGATGGGTGATTCCATCTACTGTTATCGAATCCGCGAACGGCCCTATGTCGATCCTTGGTAATCGTGTACTTTGAAATAAGAATCGTTTCTTCGCAATTTCATGTAGTCAAGGACGTCCATGTGTCGAGAAGTCTTGAACGTGAATTGGCACAAGTCGGTTACGCGTGAATCCTCAAAGCCGCCTGTCAGTCTGAGTAGTACCAAAATAGCATTCGGGCGAAATTGACATGGCATGAGAATCCAGTATTGAACTTCGAATTTTCGGGAATGTTCGAGAAGGACTTTTGGACGATGCTTCTTAGACAGTCGACACTGCCAATTGAGCCGAGTATTTGGAAAAGGGATTTTCGGACCAAGAAAACGAGCCTATGAGGACGTGGGCCGGGCAAAATCAGTGTGGGCCTCACGCCCAAGGTGGGACAGCCACCATGGAAGGCCCGAGGCAAGCAAGTGAACCCGTTGGGCCAAATCGACCCTTTACCCTTCCGAGCCAATTCAAGCCCAATAAATTCCCGAGCCCGTTCCTATTCATTTTCAAGCCCATTTCCTAGGCCCGTCCTCCATTTTCAGCCCAAGGACAGATTGGGAAATGTGCAAGGTGGAAAATGACCAAAATGCCCTTGGATATTTTGAAGAAAAGTCATAAAGGAAGAGAGATAAGATGAGGTCATTGTTTGGCAAGTGGGGCAAGCCTTGATGGCTTGGATAAGGCTTATCCTTCAGCCTTCACTTCACTCTCTCTCTCCTCTTCATCTTCTCCAAAACCGCACACCTCTCTCCCATGGTTTTCCTTCCTTTCTTGATTTTTCGTTCGACCTTTCACCGAAATCGAGTTGTTCATTGCCTTCCCGTTGGAATCTCGTCTCGTGCCACCCGCCGTTGTGTTCAGAAGACAAAAAAAAAAGTTCAGATAGCGTCGGCCGATCGCCGGAAGATCGGCAAAAGAGCTGCCGATCTTCCCGTATTCCGGCCGAAAGACGGGCGTCGCGGACCGTTTTCGACCGCCCGCCGCTTTCATTTTTCTTGTTTCGGCCATTTTCCTCCCTTTCCGGCCAAACCACCACCCATCCCAGCCTCAAGTGGTTCCCCCTCGACCCCAGTGCCGTTGGTCGCTGGCCCGCCGCTCGCCGGAGCTCCGGGCAGCCCGTTCAACTCCGTCGCCCACTTTCCTCGTGCGGTGCGGTTTCGGTGTTGCGGTGGGTATTCCAAGTTTGTTGCTGCTGTTCCAGCCCCGGGACCGCCTTGGATCGTCGTGGTAGAGGTCCCCGGGTGTCGGGTTCGTCGTCACCGCCGCGTCCGTGTCGCCGGCCCGCTTAACGGGTGAGTTTAGCTCCTAATCCCTATTTAGTGCCTAAACTTGCTTAGGGTTGGTTAGTTAGTATTAATCTTGGTTTAAGGGGTTTAATTAAGTTGTATTAGCCCTAAGATATGTGGTTAGATAGATGATTAAGATTAGATTAGTTTAATTTTGCTTATTTAGCTTAATTGTGCTTAATTTGGGATTAAGTGTGTTTATGTGATTAATTAAGCATGATTTGCTTTAATTGAATTGATTAATTGTTTTAATTAATGTTTTTTTTAATTTCTGGATTAAATGTTTTAATTAATTGAATTTCGAGAAAATCACTGTTCATAATTACTGTTCACGAGCACTGTTCAAAATTACTGTTCACGGCACTGTTCATCCAGAAGCTAAATTTTGTTTGAATTTGATGTGCTATTGATTGTTATGATTAATTGAAGTGCTGATTGTTAATTATACTCGTGAATATTGATGAAATGCGTGATCGAGTGTTAGTTGGATTTCGGATTTTGGAATTGTCGAGTGAGATCGCATGACATATTGCGTGGGTTTTCAGAAATGGCATGTCGCATGAGCATGAGCGATGTTGCATTCACGACAGAGCAAAGTTATAAATGGATTGCTTGATGATGTGTTGCATGATCACATTAAGAGAGGAACCCCGGTGTTGCCGGAAGACCGCCAATCCTTATGGGGTTGTGCCGTGGCCGTTTGGTCGCCCCGACTTTTGTCGTTCGACTTGGGGACATGACGGGGTAGTGGGGACATGTGACGGGGGCTGCGGTAGTGGGCGGGTCCCGTGCTCATTCGGGAATGCCGTCGAGAGGGAAGGGATGACCCCGGCGTCGCCGTGCCTCGAGGTAAAGAGGACGAAGCTGGTTTAGCCGGGAACCGCCAACTATAAGGTTGTGCCGTTGGCGGGAGAGGGGGCGTTAATAATCGGAGCATGTGTGAGTGTGAGACATGAGAAAGTTGTGTGAGATGCTCGATTATTCGCATGCTCTTAATGTCGTGATAATTTGTGGTACGCACGCATGAGTTGATGGTCGTGCGGGGGTGTGGCAATGGCCAGGTGAGATCGCTTGTGACGCGACTCGCATGTGATTGATGAATTGTGTCATCTAACGGCCATGTGCCTTGCTTGTATTGTATGAGATTGGACGCGCAGGGTATGGCATACCGGGTAAGGTTGTCACGCCCCGACTCTCGAGCTCGCGGCAACCCCATTACCTTGGTCGATTGAAAGCGACGTCCCAGGACCCATCGACGACCATTCATTTTATCTTTCGTTAAGCGCAAGCGGAAGACGAACCATCCCTGCACAAACAAACAATCAAACAGGGATAGAGGGATGAACAACAATGACAACAACAACTACTCATTTATACATCTTCTTGGATTAACCAACGGAGGATCGTTTTCCAAAATACAAGCCCGAGAAAAAGGGCCGATCCATCCTCTAAGCCAAACCAAAAAGAAACTAGGCTAATCCAATGAAACAAGAAGAACCCTCGGGTTCAACACCACGGTCACTCGGACCCATCGGACTCAAGCTCCGTCGGGTCGGCGGAGAAGCGGGGGCAGGATTCTCCACTGCGGGTACGCCATTCTAGGGACCTGAAAATGGTTACCACGACGGGTTGAGATAAAATCTCAGCGAGTTCTTCCCCCTAAGCCCCGGTTAGTACGCCAACTCAACCCGGGGTATCTCTCCATAACCACCCCTCACTCAACCCAACAAACAACCAAAACCAAACAATGCCAACAAAGACAAGGCAACCCACAATCAATATTCGGTTCGCATGCGGCCTTACCCGGTATGCCATACCCCGCGCGTCCAATCTCATACAATGCAAGCAAGGCACATGGCCGTTAGATGACACAATTCATCAATTACATGCGAGTCGCGTCACAAGCGATCTCACGGCCATTGCCACACCCCCGCACGATTGTCAACTCATGCGTGCGTACCACAAATCATCACGACATTAAGAGCATGCGAATAATCAGAGCATCTCACACAACTTTCTCATGTCTCACACCCACACATATGCTCCGATTATTACGACCCCTCCTCCTGGGCCACGGCACAACCTTATGGTTGGCGGTTCTGGCTAAACCAGCTTCGTCCTCTTTACCTCGAGGCACGGCGACGTCAGGGGTCATCCCTTCCCTCTGACGGCATTCCCGAAGGAGCACAGGACCCGCCCACTACCGCAGTCCCGCAACTGATAGGAACATAGGACCCGCCCACTACCGCAGTCCGTCACATGTCCCCGTCGAGCAACTGACAAAAGTCAGGACGACCAAACGGCCACGGCACAACCCCATAAGGATTGGCGGTCTTCCGGCAACGCCGGGGTTCCCTCTCTTAATGTGATCATGCAACACATCATCAAGCAATTCATTCTTGTCTTTGCTTTTTGCTTGGTCGTGAATGCAACATCGCTCATGCTCATGCGACATGCCATTTCGAAAACCCACGCAATATGTCATGCGATCTCACTCGACAATTCCAAAATCCGAAATCCAACCAACACTCGATCACGCATTTCATCATCAATCATGAGTATAATTAACAATCGGCACTTCAATTAATCATAACAATCAATAGCACATCAAATTCAAACAAAAATTAGTTTCCGGATGAACAGTGCCGTGAACAGTAATTATGAACAGTAATCGTGAACAGTGCTCGTGAACAGTAATTATGAACAGTGATTTTTCCGAGATTCAATTAATTAAAACATTTAATCCAGAAATTAAACAAAACATTAATTAAAACAATTAATCAATTCAATTAAAGCAAATCATGCTTAATTAATCACATAAACACACTTAATCTCAAATTAAGCACAATTAAGCTAAATAAGCAAAATTAAACTAATCTAATCTTAATCATCTATCTAACCACATATCTTAGGGCTAATACAACTTAATTAAACCCCTTAAACCAAGATTAACACTAACTAACCAACCCTAAGCAAGTTTAGGCACTAAATAGGGATTAGGAGCTAAACTCACCCGTTAAGCGGGCCGGCGACACGGACGCGGCGGCGGCGACAAACCCGACACTTGGGGACCTCTGTCACAACGATCCAAGGCGGTCCCGGGGCTGAGAACAGCAGCAACAAACTCGAAATCCCTCTGCAACTCTGAAAAACTGACTGCACAGGAGGAAAGTTGCTGACCGGAGTTGAACGGGCTGCCCGGAGCTCCGGCGAGCGGCGGGCCAGCGACTGGCGGCACCTGGGGGTCGAGGGGGAACCACTTGAGGCTGGGATGGGTGGTGATTGGGTCGGAAAGGGAGGAAAATGGCCGAAACAGCAAAACAGAACAGCAGCAGGCGGTCAGAAAACGGTCCAGCCGGCGGTGGCTTTCGGCCGGAATAAGGGACGATCGGAGGCTCCTTCCGGCGATCGGCCGACGCTATCTGAACGGTTTTCGTCTTCTGAACACAACGGCGGGTGGCACGAGACGAGATTCCAACGGGAAGGCAATAAACAACTCATATTTCGGTGAAAGGTCAAACTGAAAAACAGAAGGAATGAAGGAAAACCATGGGAGAGAAGGGTGTGCGGTTTGGGGAAGATGAAGAGGAGAGAGAGAGTGAAGTGAAGGCTGAAGGATAAGGCTTATCAAAGCCTTCAATGCTTGCCCCACTTGTCAAGAAAATGACCTCATCTTCTCTTTCTTCTTTTTGACTTTTCTTCAAAATATCCAAGGGCATTTTGGTCATTTCCACCTTGCACATTTCCTAATCTGTCCTTGGGCTGAAAATGGAGGGGCGGGCCTAGGAAATGGGCTGGAAAATGAATAGGAACGGGCTCGGGAATTTATTGGGCTTGAATCGGCTCGGTTTTAAACAATGGGCTCGAAGGGTAAATGGTCGGTTTGGCCCAACGGGCTCACTTGCTTGCCTCGGGCCTTCCATGGTGGCTGTCCCACCTTGGGCGTGAGGCCCACACTGATTTTGCCCGGCCCACGTTCTCATAGGCTCGTTTTCTTGGTCCGAAAATCCCTTTTCCAAATACTCGGCTCAACCGGCGGTGTCGATTGTCTAAGAAGCATCGTCCAAAAGTCCTTCTCGAACATTCCCGAAAATTCGAAGTCCAATACTTGGATTCTCATGCTATGTCAATTTCGCCCGAATGCCATTTTGGTACCGCTCGGGACCGACGGGCGGCTTTGAGGATTCACGCGTAACCGACTCGTGCCAATTCACGCTCAAGACTTCTCGACACATGGACGTCCTTGACTACATGAAATTGCGAAGAATCGATTCTTATTTCAAAGTACACGATTACTAAGGATCGACACAAGGCCGTTCGCAGGTTCGATAATAGTAGGCGGAATCACCCGTCGTCCCATTATGTTCCGCCCACGAATCGACTCCTATTCGTCCTTGGAATCGGCTGACGCATGACTACGGGATCATCCTTACGCAAGTCTCACGGTCGAGTCGTTTTCCAGGTCAAGTTCTTTAGTCGCACGAGTTCTGTCCTCATTAGCCTTTCCCCTCAAGGTCAGTATCTCAGGAGTGATCAGTTCCGAGTGAGATCAACCAACAATGCATTGACGAAATTAACGCTCGTTCCTCCCTAAAAGGACTCGAATTTCAGGATGCTACAAAGGTTGCATGCGAACCAAATATTGATTGTGGGTTGCCATGTCTGTTGTCGGCTGTTGTTTGGTTTTGATTGTTTGTTGGGTTGAGTGAGGGGTGGTTCTGGAGAGATACCCCGAGTTGAGTTGGCGTACTAACCGGGGCTTAGGGGGAAGAACTCGCTGAGATTTTATCTCAACCCGTCGTGGTAACCATTTTCAGGTCCCTAGAATGGCGTACTCACAGTGGAGAATCCTGCCCCCGCTTCTCCAGTGATCGACTCGATGGAGCTTGAGTCCGATGGGTCCGAGTGACCGTGGTGTTGAACCCGAGGGTTTTTCTTGTTTAATTGGATTAGCCTAGTTCCTTTTTGGTTTGGCTTAGAGGATGGAACGGCCCTTTTTGTCGGGCTTGTAATTCGGAAAGCGATCCCTCGTTGGTTAATCCAATAAGATGTATAAATGAGTAGTTCTGTTATTCCGCTGTTCATCCCTCTATCCCCGTTTGATTGTTTGTTTGTCCAGGGATGGTTCGTCTTCCGCTTGTGCTTAATGAAAGATAAAATGAATGGTCGTGGACGGGTCCTGGGATATCGCTTTCAATCGACCAAGGTAATGGGGTTGCCGCGAGCTCGAGAGTCGGGGCGTGACATCTTGGGCTTGTATATAAAGCTGGGATCCCTCTTCCCTGAGTAACGCGTTTTAAAGCCGTACGGGCCTCGGCCCAAAGCGGACAATATTATTCAGCGAGCTTCAGGTCTTTACACATATTGTAATATTTGAGATTTTGACTAGGTAAAAAAATAAGATGCTGGGACCCGCTTTAATAAAGGAAAAAGAAAAATGAAGTTTGAAAAGTCAAGAAAAGAAAGCAAAAGAGGGAGTGGACGCTCAGTTTAAGGAGAAAACTGAGGGAGAGACCGAGAGCTTTTGGTAAAAGGAAAAAAAGGAGAAAGGGAAGGAAAGGAAAGAGGACTGAAGAAGAAAAAGAAGAAGAAAAGAGAGCTTTGCGCGTACAAGTGACAGACACCTCGCCGAGCCGATTCAATTAAACTATCGTAACGTCTATGATTGCACCCCTTGTTCATCCGATCGGGATGGTTTTCGGATTTAGTGATTAAATTCGGAATTTTGAGAAATTTGAGTCATGGAATCTGTTTTTTGAGTTGTAGAGTTTGGAGACTTCATGGGAATGGTGACTTTCAGTGTTGTGGAGCTATGAGTTTTGACATGACTCGTTTTGGCGCAATGGTTTAGTTGGAGTGAAATTTTATGATTTCAAAGCTGAGTTTTATGTAGCGTTTAGATTTGTGTAATCACTTGCTATTTGTTAAGGCGTAGGAGTTGTTTTATTAACATTTAGGTGATGTTTAGCAGATTTGTAGTCGTCGTAATATTTTTCTTAGTTATTTAACTTGATTTTAATGTTGATTATTGTTTAAGCACTAAATCCAAAAACTATTCTGATTGGATGAATGAGGGGTGCAAGCACTTACTCTCGAGACAAAATTTCTCCCTCTCGAGCGGCAGCAGTGATGGGAAGGGGTAGTGGTGGCTGGCAACCGGTGACAGTGGAGTGGCGAGGGCAGCCGACGGGGAGAGGGGGGGCGGCGGTGGTGGCTACCGATGACGGTGGGCAGCCATCAGCAACGGTGGTCGTGGGCGACTAGTAGCAATGGGGGAGATGGTGGTGGTAGAGGCGGGGGAGGGTTGGCGGCAGCGACGGGTGGCCGGTTGGTGGAGGGGGCGATGGCGTAGTGGGCGGCTAGGGACCGGTGGCAATGGGGGGAGGGAGTGGCGGTGGTCGACGATCGGCAACGATGGCGGTGGCAAGCGATCATTGGGGGGGGGGGCAACGGTTGGCTACCGGCGGCAGCGGTTAGCGGTGACGGTGGTGGGTGGCGGCGATTAGAGGGGGCGAATAGTTAAGGGTTAAGGAGAGACTCATTCGGTTGAAAAGTATAAAAGAGAAATAATTTCTAATTTCTATTTCAGAATTGAAAAGTAAAAAAACAATTATTTCTAATTTCTATTTCAAATCTATTTCTAGAATAGAAATATGTTCCAAAAATCGAAAAATGAAATTATTTTACCAAATGGATTTTTGTTTCAGAAACAAGTTTGGAATAGAATATAATAGATATCATGCGCGTCTTAGTAGTTTATCTTCGAAGCAATTTTCATACATTAAGAATATAAGATAAATGGGAAAAAAGTGGATCCAATTAAAGATGCTATTTGCAATTTGGACATCAACATAGGAAAAATTATTTAAATATTATGTGATTATCAAAATTGTAGTATTGTGCCCAATTCCCTCGCCATTTTTGGATTGCTTCCCTTCTTTTTAGGGAAAAAGTCACAACAAAACTCAAGACTATGCTCACTGTGACATATTTATCAGAACTTTTTTTTTGTGACACATTCACCATAAAATTTTTCTTGTGATATAAAAAACCTCCAACCTTGTACCTATATGACACATTACGCTCCATCAAGATTTTGTTAGTGATTTTTCAGCCAAGTCGATATCGTTTTTATTTCATTTAAACCACATGGTCAACACTATTTGCTTTTTGACTCCATGTAGATAGATGCAAATTTGAGGTTTTTGGTCAAATTTGTAGACAACCAAGTTATTCTCATTGATGATGGATGATAAATATGTCATACAGATACAAAATTGAGATTTTTGGTATTACAGAAAAAAAAATTTAAGATAAAAGAGTCATAGTTGGCATAATTTAGATTTTTGATAATTTTTGCCCTTCTTTTTATAAGTGAAGCACTCTTACTTGACTTGTTTGGCTTTAGACGCAATGGTCTTTTAATTGGCCTAGTGATAAAGGGATTACAAGTTTAATTGCTTTGGTAAAATCGCAAATTTTGGACTTCGAATCACAAGGTCGCAAAAATAGTTATGGTGCGGGTTGAACATTCTATAGCGGGCGAGGGATATTTATCGTGATGCTCCCAGTTTGCCCTTTTTTCTTGTCAAGCCATCTTATTTTACCGATTTGACTGTTATCCATAAAACATGGAGAGAGCCACAAACAATAATCTGGAAATCTATGCGGACCGTCACTATTTTGTACGATTTCCTTTCTATTAGTTTTTTTTTTTTTTTAACTTATTACGAACCAAGACTTGCTATCGAGACCGATTTTCGGGCGAATTGTGAATCAAAACAATGGAAGGAATCCCACGCACACTTCAATCGTCCGCTCCTCCGGTTCAATGCACAGGTGGCTTTTGCAGGCGGCTACTAAGTTTGTAAGTCCAGAAGACACGTTTCGACTCTCCCCATCTTGTTCCTTTCCAGCATTCATTCCATTTTTCGTTACTTTTGCTTTCGTTTTTTCTTGCGGACATGTAACCCGTGCCCAGGCGGTAATGTTTCTCGAGTCGATTGTAGGAAGCTTCATTGCGAACCAGGAAACTTGACGACAGATACACTCGTTCTATGAATGAATGAATGTGATGAATAGAGCAAATCATGGATGAAAAACTGGATGGGAGCTTCTATTTCTCGGGGGACCTTATATGAATCCCACTCTCTTTAATGCGGTATTGGCATAGTCTATTGGACTGAGCCTGCAGAATAACCTCTCCAGGCGGGTTTCATCTTTTAGACTATTGCGTACAATTAGGACGCCCAACATGGTCATCACACGCTTATCAGAGGACTGAAACATGGACATCCCACTCGCAATCTTACTCTTGGCATGATGAGCGGAAGACTCGTAAAGCAAAGGACTAAGACTCATGCTTTTTGAGTCTTCCGCAGAGGACTCAAAAAAAGCTAAGGACTGAGACTCGTATGCTTTATGAGTCTTTTGCGAAAAGACTCGTATGCTTTTTGAGTCTTTGCGGAAGACTCGTAAGCAAAGGACTAAGACTCATATACTTTATGAGTCTTCCGCATCACGCCAAGAGTAGGATTCCGAGTGGGACGACCATGTTTCTAATGAACATCTGACAGCTGGGGGCTGTGGCCGAAAACTCCATCCATTTCTCAATCGACAGTGTTCAGAGTTTGAGGGGCCAAAAAACTTTCAAGCATGAGTTCTTTCATGTTCTTCTCAATCACTCTTCTCTGTCTACTTTCTTTCGTTACATTGGTGGTGCCAGTGCCATATTGTAGAGCAATCTTGATTCCTGGAACCAACAAAACCGACCGAAATGCATTGCTCCAGTTTAAGGATAAGATATCCAATGATCCCTTTGGGATTTTCAGCACGTGGAATGACTCTGTCCATTTCTGCCAGTGGCACGGGATCACGTGTGGTCGTCGGCATTTGAGGGTAACCCATTTGATACTTCAGTCTATGAAACTCGTAGGGTCGCTGTCTCCTTTTATTGGAAACTTGAGCTTCCTCCAGAAATTGGAACTCCAAAACAACAATTTTGTTGGCGAAATCCCCCCGGAGATAGGTAACTTGTATAGACTCAAATACTTGGGTCTGGAGAACAACTCATTCTCTGGTCAAATTCCTGCCAACATCTCAGGTTGCAAAAAATTTGAAGCTTTGGAACTGGGCAATAATCTGCTAGTTGGTGAAGTTCCGATAGCAATTGCTTCTATGTCGAAGCTAACAATAGTTTTTATATTCTCCAACAATCTCTCTCGGAAACTTCCCTAAATTCTTCGGGAACCTCACATCACTGGTGGCCATCGCAGCGGGAGATAATAACTTTGTGGGAAGAGTTCCGGCCTCGTTGGGCCGTTTACAAAATTTGGAGTATCTTTATCTCGGTATGAATGGACTCTCTGGCGCTCTCCCTTCCTCCATCTTCAACATTTCTTCTCTTGTCGGCTTTCAGTTTGACATAAACCAACTTGAAGGGAGTCTTCCTCCAGATTTAGGCGTCACTCTTCCTAATCTTGTTTATTTAAATGTCGGGATCAATCAATTTACTGGGCCAATTCCTGCTTCCATATCAAATGCCACTAGATTAATGGGGCTAATAATTGGGGCAAACAAATTTTCTAGAAATGTGCCTACTATGGAAAAGCTAAATCAGCTGCAGTGGATAAGTGCTACGTTGAACCAGTTAGGTAGTGGAGCGCAAGGTGACCTGAAATTCCTTGAATCGATCAATTCTACTGGCCTGAAGGTCTTGGCAATCAATTACAATAATTTCGGAGGTACTTTGCCTGAATCCATTGGCAACTTATCCTCCCAGTTGAACATGATGTCGATTCAAGCCAATCGATTGTTTGGAAAGATCCCTTCGAGCGTTGGGAACTTGCGTGGCCTTGAACTGTTGCACATGGGTGATAACCAGTTCACGGGTAGCATTCCCGATACTGTTGGAAATCTCATCGAGCTGAAGAAATTTCGTGTTGATATGAACAAACTCACTGGGAATATCCCCTCCACGATAGGGAACCTGACGGAGCTATTGGAACTCATCATGAAAGGGAACAATTTTCAAGGGACCATTCCTCGAGTATCGGAAATGCCAAAACTTGCTAGGGATCGACCTTTCGCAGAATAATCTAAGTGGAATCATACCATCGCAAGTTTTCACTATCTCTTCCCTATCTATCTATTTTGATCTATCGGAAAACCAATTGAGTGGTTCCTTACCAGAAGAAATTGGTAAATTGAACAACTTAGCCAAATTAGACATACATGGCAACGACCTATCAGGAGAAATCCCTAATAGCCTCGGTCGATGCACTAGCTTGGTGGAGCTTCGCATGCAAAATAATCTATTTGAAGGGAATATCTCTTCATTTTTGAGTTCCTTGAATGGTCTTCAGCACATAGACCTCTCGAGTAATAATTTCTCTGGCCCCATTCCAATGTTTCTGGAGAAATTTCAATTGCAGTACTTGAATCTATCTTTCAACAACTTCAAGGGTGAGGTACCAAATGAAGGGGTGTTCCTAAACACAAGTGCAACTTCGCTCGAAGGAAACAATAAGCTATGTGGGGGTATGCCGAGACTAGATTTGCCAAGTTGTTCGTCGAGCAAAGGAAAACGCAGATCATCTACTTCCCGTTACGTTATCATTGCAGTTACATGTGGGATAGTAGTGGCTCTAATTCTTCTGTTGCTACTGATGACGTTTTATTGCCTGAGGAGGAAGAAAAGTGAGGCTTCTCTAGAGACTCCATCAATAGGGGGATTTCAGCAAGTGTCTTATGTAGACATAGTCAAAGCAACGGACGGGTTCAGCTCTAGCAATTTGATCGGAATGGGTGGTTTCGGCTCCGTGTATAAAGGGTTCCTAGCAGACGAAAACACAATAGTGGCTGTTAAGGTTTTTGACCTGAAGAAACGAGGAGCATCCAAGAGTTTCTTGGTAGAGTGTGAAGTCCTGAAAAACATTAGGCATCGGAATCTTGTTAAGATTCTAACAGCTTGTTCTAGTGTTGATTTCCAGGGCAATGAGTTTAAGGCTTTGGTCTACGAGTTCTTGGAAAATGGTAGCTTGGAGGGGCATTTGCATCTGGAGCTTCCACCAAATGGGACGCCCAGGCGTAGGTTAAGTTTTGTTCAGAGATTGAACATTGCTTTTGATGTGGCTTGCGTGGTGGATTATCTCCATCATCAGTGCCAAACAGCAGTGATCCATTGTGACCTCAAGCCAAGTAACATTCTTTTGGATGCCCAAATGAATGGACATGTCGGTGACTTTGGCTTAGCTAGGATATTCCCTAACGCCACCGGTGATTTGCCCGCTAGTCAAACTAGCTCAATTGGACTTAGAGGAACCATTGGCTATGCTCCCCCAGGTATGTATACTTGCATAAATCCAATGTCAATCTCTCTCTTACAAGTTCTTTCCCTGATAATGCATGTAGGGAACTCGTTTTTTGAAATTACGTAAGCAAGTCAGACTCTTCATTTTCTGTGAAAACTTATCTCAGCTAATTTTCCTGTGCCTTGTGGAACAAACCAGAACCATAGAAACTTAATAGAGTTAAGTTCAGTTTAGTGCAGTTACCTTAGTCATCGTTGACCAGAATTCATAATTGCTTCCCCCAGTAATTTTTTCTCCTTGCCTCTATACATGCCTACTCTTCATTGTCCTTATAATTTGATAAGCTGATCAGCTCATGTGTCAAGTATAATCCAACTACAGAATATGCAATGGGAAGCAAAGTGTCCAAAGATGGTGACGTGTACAGCTATGGAGTCCTGCTGCTGGAGATTTTTACAGGAAAGAGACCCACCCACGACATGTTTAAGGATGCTTTGAACCTTCACGATTACTGCACAGCGGCTTTGCCAGAAAGGGTTGCAGATATAGCAGATCAGCAACTCCTATTTTGCGAGACAGAAGAATCATCAATTGCAGACACACTGAACAATCAAATAAGCATCGGTGCTCATGTTCAGGAGTGCTTGGTGATGATATTTGAAATTGGAGTTGCCTGTTCAGCAGAGCTACCCCGAGAGAGAATGAAGATAAGTGACGCAGTGACAAGATTGCGTTCGCTGAAAGAGAGAGTCAACAAAATGGGACTCCGCTAGAAGCGATGGAGATATATCCACAACATGGGAAGATTAGGAGTTTGATTACTTACTGTTTCCTCAGTTCCTCGTTTGGAAATGTGGGTCTGCGACATGTTCCATGTTGATTAGTCACTGTTTCCGTAGTTTCACGTTTTAGGAGTGCTTGAAAAAAACACTTCAAAGACCCCTGTTCTATCATAAACAACTCTGTTTGCGTATTCCCTTGTTGTTCATTTTTTTGCCTTTGTCTCACGAAAGAGGAGCAAAAAAGGCTCAGAATGAGGAATCAAAAGAAGGAATCCTCAAACAGTGACTCAGCAAAGCACAGACTGCACAACTGTTTGCCCAGAACCATCTCCGGAACCGGTTTTCCTCGAGAAGAAGAGGAGAAAAGGGCTAAAACCGAAAAACAGGGGACGAGGAATGTAAAGGCGTCTAGAGGCGGGTTTGCGAAGAGACGAACGTGATGGAATTGTGGAGTCTGATGGAGAAAGATATTATTGTGGGTAGACATTTCTTAGTAGGTCACCAATCCTGAGATATTAAAGGAAATAGAGTTTATATTACTGCTAATAGCATATATGTAATTTCCTTTAATATGTATGCCCTAGACTCCTATTATAAATAGAGCAATTTCTTTTATAGTTGTAACGCTGAAGCTTTGTAACCCCGAGCTTGTAACATTGATACTGATAGTGAAGAGATTGCCTAGTGCGGCACCGTGGTTTTTCCCTTCTTGATTTTGGAAGGGTTTTCCACGTAAAAATTCCTGCTTGCCCTCCTTTTCTTCCCTGCTTTTATTCTTCGCATATTCGCGTCCCCCAACAACTGGTATCAGAGCCTGGTTTTGGCGAAATAGTGGGAACGAATATGGACGAAGGAAAGGTGAAGATTGATCGGTTCGATGGCAAGGATTTTGGTTTTTGGAAGATGCAGATCGAGGATATGCTGTATCAGAAGAACTTGCATCAACCTTTATCTGGAGAGAAACCATAATCTATGAAGCAAGTAGAGTGGGAATTGTTAGATCGACAAGCTCTAGGTTTGATTCGTCTTACATTGGCGCGGAATGTTGCTTTCAACATTGCCAATGAGGCGACAACGGTGGATTTGATGGCGGCGTTGTCTGACATGTACGAGAAGCCTTTTGCATCAAACAAGGTATATTTGATGCATCGTCTTTTCAATCTGAAGATGGACGAGGGTGCTTCTATGACAGATCACATCAACGAATTCAACGTGATCACAACTCAGTTGAGTTCGGTGGATATCAAATTTGATGACGAGGTAAAGGCTTTAATTTTATTATCTTCTCTACCTGAAAGTTGGAGTGCAACTGTGACTGCAGTAAGCAGTTCGTTTGGTAAGAAAAAGTTGAAGCTTCAAGCAATCCGAGATTTGATTCTTAGCGAGGATATTCGCAGAAGAGAATCGGGTGAATTTTCAGGTGCTGCCTTAAATATTGAAGGCAGAGGGAGAAGCAATCAATGGGGACGAAACCAGTACCATGGTAGATCAAAGTCCAGAGGGAGAAGCAAATCGAGACCTCGTGGTGAAATTATTTACTGGAATTGCGAAAAAAGGGGACATCTGAAACGGGATTGTAGAGCTCCAAAGAAGAAAGTTCAATATCGAGATCGAAATCAAGAGGAAGAAAAATCCGTGAATGTAACTTTTGAAGAGACTCAAAATAGTGAAGCCTTAATTTTGAGCATTGATAGTCAAATTGAGTCGTGGATTCTTGACTTAGGTGCGTCGTTTCACTCTACTTCATGCAAAGAATTAATGCACAATTTTGTTGCTGGAAAATTTGGTAAGGTTTATCTTGCTGATGATGAACCTTTGGATATTATGGGAAAGGGTGATATTTATATAAAATCTACTAACGGATATCAATGGAAGTTGCATGATGTCAGATATGTTCCAGGACTTAAGAGAAATCTAATCTCTATAAGTCAACTAGACAAAGCAAAGGTTACGGGACTATTTTTGGGGATGGCTCTTGGAAAATTGTTAAAGGTGCTCTGGTTGTAGCACGTGGAACAAAGTCAGAACGCTCTACGTGACTGAAATCAATAGAGAAACTGCAGCAATTGTTGAATCAGAAATTGATTCTAAATTATGGCACCGCAGCTTGGACATATGAGCGAAAAAGGAATGAAGATATTAGCATCTAAGGGAAAATTGCCTAATTTGAAGTCCATAGATATTGGTCTATGTGAAGATTGTGTTATGGGTAAGCATAAACGTGTTAGTTTTTCGAAGATTGGAAAAGAACCAAAGAAAGAAAAATTAGAGTTGGTGCATACAGATGTGTGGGGCCCAGCTCCTGTGCAATCCCTTGGAGGCTCGCGTTGTTATGTCACATTTATTGATGACTCCACTAGAAAGGTATGGGTTTATTTTCTAAAAAATAAATCTGACATATTTGCTAATTTTAAAAGATGGAAAGCTGAAGTGGAGAACGAGACTGGCCTGAAAATTAAATGTTTAAGGTCTGATAATGGCGGTGAATATGATAGCAAGGAATTCAAGCAATTTTGTGCAGAGAACGGAATCAGAATGACAAGAACTGTTCCCAATAGACCGCAACAAAACGGAGTTGCTGAGAGGATGAACAGAACTCTGAATGAGCGTGCAAGAAGTATGAGATTGCATGTAGGATTACCCAAGATGTTTTGGGCAGATGCAATTAATACAGCAGCATATCTAATTAATAGGGGACCTTCGGTTCCACTTGATTTTAAGTTACCAGAAGAAGAATGGAGTGGAAAGAAGGTAAGTCTCTCACATTTGAAAGTCTTTGGTTGTGTTTCCTATGTCCACGTAGATTCTGAAAATAGAGATAAACTTGATGCAAAAGCTAAAAAGTGTTTTTTTCATTGGATATGGTTCTGATTATTTTGGCTATCGGTTCTGGGATGAACAAAATAGAAAAATAATAAGAACTGCTGATGTCACGTTCAATGAGAATATGTTGTACAAGGACAAATCCGTGACAGAATCTAGCGTGAAGGAAAATTTGGTGAAAAATACAGAGATTGAATTGGAAGAGAATTCTAAAAGTGTTCTGGTTGAAATTCCTAAAACTATTGCTGAACAAGAAGCACGTACACCTGATCCCACTTTGAGAAGATCTAGTAGAATACCTAAACCTGTACAAAGATATTCTCCGTCATTGCATTATTTGCTTTTGACTGACGCTGGCGAACCAGAAAATTTTTCGGAAGCAGTGCAGGTTGAAGATTCTGTTAAGTGGGAGTTAGCAATGCATGATGAGTTGGATTCACTCGAGAAAAACAAAACTTGGGTGTTAACTCAGTTACCAGATGGGAAGAAGGCATTGCAGAACAAGTGGGTGTATCGGGTTAAAGAAGAACCTAATGGTAGTAAGAGGTACAAAGCAAGGTTAGTAGTAAAAGGGTTTCAGCAAAAAGAAGGAATTGATTATACAGAGATTTTTTCTCCAGTTGTGAAATTGACTATTGTTAGATCAGTATTGAGTATTGTTGCTGCAGAGAATTTACATCTAGAGCAGCTAGATGTTAAGACTGCATTCCTCCATGGTAATTTGGAGGAGGATATTTATATGGTACAACCGGAAGGTTTTCAAAATCCTGGAAAAGAAAATTATGTCTGCAAATTGAAGAAAAGTCTGTATGGCTTGAAACAGGCTCCTCGACAGTGGTACAAAAATTTGACACATTTATGTGTGGTAACGGGTTCACTAGAAGTGACATGGATCACTGTTGTTATTTCAAAAAAATTGATGACTGCTATATTATTTTGCTGTTGTATGTGGATGATATGCTCATTGTAGGATCTAGCATGAGAGAGATCAACATACTGAAGCAGCAATTGTCAAAAGAGTTTGAGATGAAGGACTTGGGCGCAGCGAATCAGATTCTTGGGATGAGGATCACGTGGGATAGATCTAAAGGAATTCTAAAGTTATCTCAAGAAAAGTACATTGAAAAAGTGCTTGACAGATTCGAAATTCAGAATGCAAAGCCCAGAAGTACTACTTTAGGAAGTCACTTCAAGCTCTCAAAGGAGCAGTCACCAAAGACGAATGAAGAGCGGGAGTATATGGCTAAAGTGCCTTATGCATTAGCTGTTGGTAGTTTAATGTACACAATGGTGTGTACTAGACCAGACATAGCTCATGCAAAGTGGGAGTTGTGAGCGAGATACATGGCAAATCCAGGGAATAAAACATTGGGAAGTCAGTAAAGTGGTTATTAAGATATCTGAAAGGCACTTCAGGTATGTCATTATGTTTTATGAAAAATAGTACAACTTTACAAGGCTTTGTTAATGCAAATCTTGGTGGTGACTTGGATAATAGGAAAAGCACCTCAGGTTATGTTTTTACCTTAGGTGGCACTGCAATCAGTTGGATGTCTAGACTTCAGACTTGTGTATCTCTCTCAACCATTGAAGCAGAGTATGTGGCTATATCTGATGTAACATCCTGAAAATCGACCCCATTTTAGGATTTTATAAAAGAGCAATATTAGTCGAAGGCCTGGTCAGTACAAATTTTCCGAACTGTGTGTTCGTGGGATAATGGATTACAGAGAGGCGTCGATAGGAAATGATTCGCGTACGACTCGCAATTTCGATCAGGAACGAACCCTTCGACCATGAGGACCTGGGCGGGAACGATATCCTCTAAGTACTAGACTATTAAGGAAACGGAAATAAATCGATTCGACAGAAGGACGAAGTCGATCTGCGGGTGATTTCCGCACGACTTCGATACGAACTACGAACGACGGTAAACCGAATCCTTTTCATCTGGTGCTCGGGATTATCAATTGAGCCCCCGGGATCACACGACAATCGAGGGACGTCCCTGACTCGAGAATTGGCGTAAACATGGTTCAAAGAATGGTTGACCTTGGGTCAAATGTGAGGAAAGTCTAAAAAGGGCGCCCGATAATCCAAATTGTACTACGGTCGCAATCGACTCAATTTGGCCTCGATTTTTAATCCGATTTTGGGAACCGACTTCTCAGTGATGTCAGGACTATATATTTGGACGTCGCCTCATTTATTTTGGATTTTCCGTTGGACACGGAAGTGTCGGAAAAAGGAAAAATTGGACCGGGTTTCGGGCCCGCGGGTGGGCTGTCCCAAGACCGGCGGCCCAATGGGCCTTGCACCCAATTAGCCCAGCCCAAGAGGGGCCCAAGCTGGCCCAAGTTCCTCTCCATTTCCAGCCCATGGGCTTCTCTCTTTGGCCTTTTGCTTTTGTGCCCAAGTGGGCTTTGTTTATGCTTTGTTTTGCTTTGTTTTGATTGGTTCTTCAAGCAAGTGGACTTGCCCACTTGCCTTGGCCTTATCCAAGCCTTCAGCAGCCTCTTCTCTCTCCTCTTTCTCCCCCAAAATTCGTGCACCAGCCAGCCCTCACTTTCTCTCCCTTTTTCTCTTCCTTTTCTCTTCCATTTCTACTGTTTCTTGCTGTCCATGCTGTTTTCCAGCCCAAAAACAGCCTTGCCGCCATCATCGGAGCCGCCACCACCACCCAAAGTGTAGTCCTGGAAGTCAGGAAGCTAGCCGCACACCCCCGGTCACCCCTGGTCGCCGTTAGCCGCCCGTTTCGGCCTTTTCCACTCAGCTGCACCGGTTCCGCGTGAACAGTAACCAGCACTGTTTTTGGCCCGTTTCGGCCATTGTTTGTCGTCCGTTGCCATCCCCGAGCTTATCCCTCATAGCCCTCGTTCCCCTCTACGCGTCGGTGTCGCCGGATTTCCGATCCAAGTAAGTTAACTTCCTAATCCTTGCTTAGGGGTTAATCTTGCTTAGGGGTTAATTAGTTTAATTTTTGTGCTTGGTTAATTATGGGTTAGTTTGTTAATGGTGGCTGAGTTAATTAAGCTGACTAGGGTTAGATTAATTGACCATAGTTAGTTTTAAAAGTAACTAGGGTTAATTAATTAAAGTAACCATGGTTAGTTTTAAAAGTAACCAATGTTAGAATTTAATTATGGTTAGGTTAGATTAACTAGGGTTGAGTTAATTTGTTAACCATGGTTAATTTTATTTATTTATTTAATTTCGGACGAATTTACTGTTCACGGATTACTGTTCATGAAGAAGCTAATTTTTGGCTTATTTTGATGTGTTCTTGGTTGTTATGATTTATTGAAATGCCGATTGTTAATTATACTTGTGAATATTGATGAAATGCGTGATCGAATGCTGATTGGAAATTGGATTTTGGAATTGTCGAGTGAGATCGCATGACATATTGCGTGGGTTATCAGAAATGGCATGTCGCATGAGCATGGGTGATGTTGCATTCACGACAGAGCAAAGAAAAGAATGGATTGTTTGATGATGTGTTGCATGGTCACATTAAGAGGAGAGCCCGGCGCTGCCGGTAGACCGCCAACCCTTGGGGTTGTGCCGTGGCCTTTTGGTCATCCTGACTTCGGTCGGTTGCCCGACAAAGTGGTCGATTGCGGGGCTGCGGCGGTGAGCGGGCCCTATGCTCCATAGGGAATGCCGTCGATGGGAGAGAGCCCGTGACGTCGCCGTGCCTCATGGGGGAGGACGATGCCCGGTCTTTGATCGGTAGACCGCCAACCATAAGGTTGTGCCGTGGCCCTAGTGGTCGTAATAATCGGAGCATATGTGTGGATGTGAGGCACGAGAAAGTTGTGTGAGATGTTCTGATTATTCGCATGCTCTTAATGTCGTGATGGATTAAATGACAGTTTCTGCAGGTCGCGTGTGCCAAGGCCAGGTAGGGTCGCCCGTGATTGCACCGTGTATTAAACTGTCTTTTGTGGTTATTTCTCCGAGGTGGTATTGCAGCGATTGCTGTATTAGGTTGTATGTTAAACTCCCGAGGCGAGCGAAGTTCCTAACCGGGGCTTAGGATTTTAACTTGCTGAGTTTATCTCAACCCGTCGTGGTTAACATTTTCAGGCCCTAAATGATGCAGTACCGAGGATCGAAGAGAGCGATCCCTCTGAGGCCCGTGAGTAGGCAGCTGTAGCCTATTTCTTTTTTGACGAGCCTTCCCCCACTTGTACAGTGTTAGGTTAGCCAGGCCGGTCTCTTTTTGAGTAGGCCTTAGCTTGTCGCCTATAGTAAGGCGTGTATGTATTTGCTGGTGAGCTGACTAACCTTCAGATATATAAAATGGTGTTTGTCTTTCCTCTGCTGCTGTTATTGCTATCCCTGTTGTTTGGTTTGGGAGTTGTTCGTTTCCGCATGTGCTTAATTACAAGATAAAATGAATTGGTCGACGACAGTACCTGGGACATTGTATTTTAAGACCTCAAGTGAAATGGGGTTGCTGCGAGCTCGAGAGTCGGGGCGTGACATCTGAAGCTGGTAAAGAGATGATTTGGTTGAAAATTTTTCTGAAGGAGATAGGCAAAGAGCAAGATAACAGTGTTCTTTTCAGTGATAGTCAAAGTGCTATTTGTCTTGCAAAGAATCCGGTATTTCACTCAAGGACAAAACACATTGAGTTAAAATATCATCAAATTCGTCAGTTGATAGATGACGGGACATTAAAGAAGATTCTTGGTGCAGAAAATCCAGCATGTAACATCCTGAAAATCGACCCCATTTTAGGATTTTATAAAAGGGCAATACTAGTCGAAGGCCTGGTCAGTACAAATTTTCCGAACCGTGTGTTCGTGGGATAATGGATTACGAGAGGCGTCAATAGGAAATGATTCGCGTACGACTCGCAATTTCGATCGAACGAACCCTTCGACCATGAGGACTCGGGCGGGAACGATATCCTCTAAGTACTAGATTATTAAGGAAACGGAAATAAATCGATTCGGCGAAGTACGAAGTCGATCTGCGGGTGATTTCCGCACGACTTCGATACGAACTACGAACGACGGTAAACCGAATCCTTTTCATCGGTACTCGGGATTATCAATTGAGCCCCGGGAGCACACGACAATCGAGGGACGTCCCCGACTCGAGAATTGGCGTAAACGTGGTTCAAAGAATGGTTGACCATGGGTCAAATGTGAAGAAAGTCCTAAAAGGGCGCCCGATAATCCAAATTGTACTACGGTCGCAATCGACTCAATTTGGCCCCGATTTTTAATCCGATTTTGGGAACCGACTTCTCAGTGATATCAAGACTAAATATTTGGACGTCGCCTCATTTATTTTGGGATTTTCCGTTGGACACGAAGCGTCGGAAAAAGGGAAAATTGGACCGGGTTTCGGGCCGCGGGTGGGCCGGCCCAAGACCGGCGGCCCAATGGGCCTTGCGCCCATCCAGCCCAGCCTAAAGGAGGCCCAAGATGGCCCATTCTCCTCTCCCTCCAGCCCATGGGCTTCTCTCTTTTGGCCTTTTGCTTTTGTGCCCAAGTGGGCTTTGTTTATGCTTGTTTTGCTTTGTTTTTGATTGGCTCTTCAAGCAAGTGGCTTGCCCACTTGCCTTGGCCTTATCCAAGCCTTCAGCAGCCTCTTCTCTCTCCTCTTTCTCCCCCAAAATTCGTGCACCAGCCCAGCCTTCCTCTCTCTCCCTTTTTCTCTTCCTTTTCTCTTTCATTTCTGGTGCTCTTTGCTGTCCAAGCTGTTTTCCAGCAAGAAAATGGCCTTGTCGCCGTCACCGGAGCCGCCGCAACCGCCCAAAGTGTAGTCCTGGAAGTTAGGAAGCCATCCGCGCACCCCTGGTCACCGCTGGTCGCCGTTAGCTGCCTGTTTCGGCCTTTTCCGCTCAGCTGCACCGGTTCCGCGTGAACAGTGATTCCGGGCTGTTTTGGCCCGTTTCGGCCATCGTTTGTTGTCCGTTGCCATCCCCGAGCTTACCCCTCGTAGCCCTCGTTCCCCTCTACGCGCCGGTGTCGCCGGATTTCCGATCCAAGTAAGTTAACTTCCTAATCCTTGTTTAGGGGTTAATCTTGCTTAGGGGTTAATTAGTGTATTTGTGTGTTTGTGATTAATTAATGTTGATTGGTTGATTAGTCTGGTTAATTAATTCTGACTAGGGTTAGTTAATTGACCATAGTTAGTATTAAAGTAACTAGGGTTAATTAATTAAAGTAACCATGGTTAGTTTTAAAAGTAACCAAGGTTAGAATTTAACTATGGTTAGGTTAGATTAACTAGGGTTGAGTTAATTTATTAACCATGGTTAAGTTTATTTATTTTTATTTATTTATTTAACTTCGGACGAATTTACTGTTCACTGAGTATCTTGTTCACCGATTCTTGTTCACGGATTCGTTGTTCACGGATTCTTGTTCATACGTAAGTAAATTTTGGTTTCAAATTGTTGTGTTCTTGGTTGTTATGCTTTCTTGAAGTGCCGATTGTTAATTATATGCGTGAATAATGATGAAATGCATGATCGAAGATCGAGTGGAAGTGAAAGTGTTTGATTTATTGAGTTATTCCCGAGAATTAGGGAATGTACGTGATTATTGATTGGTGGAATTTTGAGGATTTAGTCTAGTATTGGAGAATACGATACTTACAAAGTGAGGTGTCATATAAAGGATTTGACTAAGTGGTAAGACAACAAGGACGAGTAGTTGTTTACGCGTCACAACGATTGAGGGCTTGTGAAGTTCGAATGTGAGCTCATAAAAATTTGGTGGATCAAATTTCAAGTGTTGACGAGTGGTCATGTGGAAACGAGCTCATGAGTTGACGAGCTGGAGAAAGTTTTGTACTTCGAGGTGCTCAGATGAGGTTAAAACCGTGAGGCTTGGTATGGGACAGGCCAAAGCGGATAATACCTCTATGAGATAAAGCATGTTTAAAAGGGACTTTTGTTAGAAGTGGTGCAGTTCGTAGATGCCCATGACGACTGATCCGATGAGGGCGGGGAGTGGACGCCGGGGCCGGAGTGCCTGAGCAAGGAGCGACTCTTGGCAGGCTTCTAGGATGTCGAAAGGGGCAGAAATGAACTGAACTACAGACTGACAAAAAGAGAATGCTTGTGGGATAAAATTTATTCGAGTGATATAGCAGAAGTATGGTCAAGTTTGTGGAACTCCAGTCTATTGGAATAACATCAGAGAAAGGATGATCTTTGGTCCAGATATTGTTGGCAATCAGTAGATGTGGTTAAGATGTCAGGGGCAGGCTAATGTCAGAAAAGCGATACAAACAAGACTAAGACTGTTTGATTATTAAGTTCAGTGTTGCGTTTCCCTTAACGTATGTCATATTTGGTCTCTTGTGATTGCACCTGTTTATTAAACTGTCTTCTGCTGTCTTTCTCTCTGAGGTGGTATTGCACTGATTGCTGTATTAGGTTGTATGTTAAACTCCCGAGGCGAGCGAAGTTCCTAACCGGGGCTTAGGACTTTAACTTGCTGAGTTTATCTCAACCCGTCGTGGTTAACATTTTCAGGCCCTAGATGATGCGTGCACCCGAGGATCGAAGAGAGCGATTCCTCCGAGGCCAGCGAGTAGGCACTTGTGCAGTGTTAGGTTAGCTAGGCCGGTCTCTTTTTGAGTAGGCCTTAGCTTGTCGCCTGTAGTAAGGTGTGTATGTATTTCTTTGGTGTGCTGGCTAATCTTCGATATATAAAAATGGTGTTGTCTTTTCCGCTGCGTTGTTGTTGCTATCCCCGTTGTTTGGTTTGGAAGTTGTTCGTTTCCGCATGTGCATAATTACAAGATAAAATGAATTGGTCGACGACAGTACCTGGGACGTCGTACAACTAGACCTCAAGTGAAATGGGGTTGCCGCGAGCTCGAGAGTCGGGGCGTGACACAGCAGATATGTTAACAAAGGTTGTCACCACTGAGAAACTGAGGGTGTGCATTGCCTCAGTTGGCCTCCATGGTAAGTGATGAGGAGGGCCGCCGCACTAGGACAATTTATGTTGAAAAGATGAAGACTATAAAAGATTATTGCTGTTTTTTGAAGATCAGCCTCCAAGTGGGAGATTGATGGAATTGTGGAGTCTGATGGAGAAAAATATTATTGTGGGTAGACATTTCCTAGTAGGTCACCAATCTTGAGATATTAAAGGAAATAGAGTTTATATTACTGCTAATAGCATATATGTAATTTCCTTTAATATGTATGCCCTAGACTCCTATTATAAATAGGGTAATTTCTTTTATAGTTGTAACGCTGAAGCTTTGTAACCCTGAGCTTGTAACATTGATACTGATAGTGAAGAGATTGCCTAGTGCGGCACCGTGGTTTTTCCCTTCTTGATTTTGGAAGGGTTTTCCACGTAAAAATTCCTGCTTGCCCTCCTTTTCTTCCCTGCTTTTATTCTTCGCATATTCGCGTCCCCCGACAGAATGAGCAATGGTGGTGGGGGAAGAGGTACGAGGAGCATTCAGGAAAAAACCCCAGAAAAGCTCCAACATATCCTCAACCAATCACCCATTGAGATTCGGCACAAAACCCGTACTATGATGCACTTCCGATTTTACTTGATGTCGAGGGCTTGGGGTTGCGGGGCAACCTGTGGAGAACCCACAAGTGCTTCAGAGCCATTGATTTCGCGTCGCTCCCCAGTTAACTTCCACCAGCCCTAGGCTCCCTTTTCCCTCCCTCCCTCCCTCCCTCCCTCCCTCCCTCTCTCTAATTTACAAAATATCTTGAGTTTGAGCTCAACTCTATCCAAATTGAATCATGTGCTCGGTGTATGAAAGTTTATGACAACTTAAATATTACGGATATTATTTCCGTGTTGAAGATGCAATCAAGAATGGAAAATGGTATTAGTTTGGACTTTATATTGGATAAAATCTTATTTTGAAACACATGGAAATTATCCTCATTGTTATTCAAATCATCCAAAGAAAATAGAGAGAAAAAATATGGACAAAGTTATCTTCCAATATTGCAGCTTGGGACTACCGGAAAGTCCATCCGGGACTCGGTTGACCGAATTTCACAGCTTCCTTTATGTGGGAAATCGGTCAGTGGGTTTCCTTTTGTGGTCTCATATATTTATATATTGGATTGTGGGACATTTCCCTTGGTGCCAAAGTTGATGAAAAAGCAGCATGGTCTTCGCGCCGTGATTGACGTGAAGAGTCTCGAAGCACCGTTTTTCACACGAGTGCTTGGTGTTAGTGTTGACATTTCATGAAGTTAGTATTGAAACCAATTAATTTCTTATAGTAAGAATTTATGTATAATTCCTTTATGAGATTAAGAGAGATTATTTAGCGAGGAATTGTGGGGCTAAAGACTGTGTGTATTATTTGATGTAATTGGGACTAAAAAACACTAAGCGACTCGAGTGAAGTTGTAATCTTTGTTATATTGCTTGATATACAGTGGAATTCATTGCTACTCTATTCATCGATGTTAGTCACTATGACCGAATCACGTAAATTTAATATCCAATTTATTTCCTTATTCTATCTATTTTATTATTTGATCACGCTTTTCGCAACACTCCGTGACAGTTAACTGAAAAAATCCTAATGTCTTCGCTCGTCATTTGTACGCGTAACTTCTGGGACACAGTGACAAAGCACAATAGGAAAATGGTGGCCCATTCGGGCCCGACCTGGAAGCTTTCCCTTCTTTGATTTCAGCACCTACTTCGATCCAGCTTTTATCTCTTCTCAATGAACGGGCCTAGGCAAGATACTCTAAGTCGGACCCGACGAGCTGAAATTTGAAAATGCCCTGGAGCTTCATGGGCGTCCCTGGAAGCAATTGCTTCGTTGATGCCTAGATATTTCGGAGTGTAACCATAATGCCGCACAACTTCGGCTTGGAGCTACACAGCGTAGGCCGGAAACTTCCAAGGCATTGGTCCGTGCTGCGAAGCACACGCTTGACAGATGCACAATGCTGGCTTTGTGCTACATAGCATTATGGGTGATATTTTTTTTTTTTTGAAAAAAAAGAGAGTTAACGTAACAATAATCATGGATGATATTGTCATCGGATGTTTGGTTGATCCAATTCTCGCATCATGGATGAAAGCTTGTAACCGAAACTTTTGACAAGAGCCAACTTTTTCTTTTCTCCTTTCCAGGAATGAAGTGGCAAAACTCCATATCCAGATGGGATGAGTAAAATTGTGATGATGCAATGCAGTCTGGAACATATTAAGACAGGCTCATGGGCTTGGTTGTCCGAGATTCGTATGGGCTTTGGTAGGTTGGAAGCATAAAAACTGCCTAACAAGGCAAATAAAGATCATTATCCTGGAAAATGGCATTGCCAATCAATATTTTGGGAACTTCCTTTTGACATGTCTAAATTTTTATCCTTTTTATTTATTTATTTTTATTTTCAGGGTTTAATTGGGTCGCTTCACAAATGAACCGGAAGATGATTCCTTCCAATAATGGGTAAATGGACATAATTTTTTTTTAGATTAAATGCGTCAATAATTGGCATAATTTAGGATTTTTGATGGCTTTTGCTTTTCTATTTATAAGTGAAGCACTCTTACTTGACTTGTTTGACTTTAGAAGCAAAGGTCTTTTAATTGGCCTAGTGATAGAGGGAAGTTCAATTTATGTCGCGAACAAAACTTCGAAAGACCCATACTGCATTGCTTAAACTACACCATTATTATGTGGAGAGGCTTCCTAACCATTAGGATCCTGGTCAAGTCGCATTGGCAAAATCGCTAATTTTGGATTTCGAATCATGACATTGCGGAAACGGTTATGATTTGGGTTGAACATTCTATAGCGGGCGAGGGATCTTTATCGTGATGCTCCCACTCTGCCCTTTTTACTTGTCAAACCATTTTATTTTTACGGGTTCGACTGTTATCCATAAAACATAGAGAGCCACAAACAAAAAGCTGGAGAATTACGTGGGCGGTCGCTATTTTGATTGATTTCTGTTGGTATTATTTTAGTAATTACGAACCAAGACTTGCTATCGAGACTGCTGTTGGGCGAATCGTGAATCAAAACAATAGAAAGAATCACGGGCACGCTTCAACCGTCCACTCCTACGGTTCATTGCAGAGGTGGCTTTTGCAGGCGGCTACTAAATTTGTAAGTCAAGAAGACACGTTTCGACTCTCCCCCTCTTGTTCCTTTCCAGCATTTCGTTTCATTTTTGTTACTTTTGCTTTCGTTTTATCTTGTGGACATGTAACGCGCCCAAGTGGTAATGTTTGTCGAGTCGATTGCAGGAAGTTTCGTTGCGAACCAGGAAACTTGAGGACAGATACACTCATTCTATGAATGAATGGACGTGGTGAACAGAGCAAATCACGGATGAAAAACTGGATGCGAGCTTCTGTTTCTCGGTGGGACCTTATATGAATCCCGCTGTCTCTTTTATGCGGAATTGGCATAGTCTATCGGACTGAGCCTGCGGGATAAACTCTCCATTCCAGGCGGGTTTCAGTTCTTAGACTATTGCGTACATTTAGGACGCCCAGCATGGTCATCACACGCTTATCAGAAGACTGAAACACGACCGTCCCACTTGCAATCCTACTCTTGGCGTGATGAGCGGAAGACTCATAACAAGCAAAGGACTAAGACTCATATGCAGAAGTTTGTTCTTCTGACAAAGCGTGTGATGACCATGTTGAGTCTTAAAACCACACAATAGTCCAAAATTGAAACCCACGCAAGAAGTTTGTTTTTTTTTTTTTTTTTTTTTTCTGGCGAGGGACTGGACTCACATAATTTTGCGTCTTCCGCATCCCGCCAAGAAAAGGATTCCTAGTGGGATGACCATGTTTCTATTGTATATCTAGCGGCGGGGGCTGTGGCAAAAACTCCATCCATTTCTTAATAGACTGGTTGGAGTGTGAGGGGCCAAAAAACTTTCAAACATGAGTTCTTTCATGTCCTTCTCAATCACTTCTCTCTGTCTACTTTCTTTCGTCACGTTAGCGGTGCCAATGCCCTCTTGTAGAGCAATCCCCATTCCTAGAACCAACATAACCGACCGAGATGCATTGCTCCAGTTGAAGGATAAGATATCCGGTGATCCGTTCGGGGTTTTCAGCACATGGAACGACTCTATCCATTTCTGCCAGTGGCATGGGATTACATGTGGTCGTCGGCTTTCGAGAATAACTCGTTTGATGCTTCCATCTTTAAAACTTGTAGGGTCGCTGTCTCCTTTTATTGGAAACCTGAGCTTCCTCCGAATATTGGACATCCAAAACAACAGTTTCGTCGGCAAAGTTCCCCCAGAGATAGGTAACTTGTATAGACTCGAACTCTTAGGCCTAGAGAACAACTCATTCTCTGGTCAAATTCCTGCCAACATCTCAGGCTGGAAAAATCTTGAATATTTGGGACTGGGCAATAATATGCTAGTTGTTGAAGTTCCTATAGCAATTGCTTCTATGTCGAAGCTAGCAATAGTTTTGATATACCGCAACAATCTCTTTGGAAACTTCCCTGAGTTCTTCGGGAACCTCACATCTTTGGTATGCATCTCGGCGAATTCCAATAGCTTTGTGGGAAGAGTTCCGGCCACGTTGGGCCGTTTGCAAAATTTGGAGTATCTTTATCTCGGTAAAAATGGACTCTCTGGCACTCTCCCTTCCTCCATCTTCAACATATCTTCTCTTGTGGAAATCTTGTTTCACCAAAACCAACTTGAAGGGAGTCTTCCTCCAAATTTAGGCATCACTCTTTCTAATATTGTTTGTTTAAATGTTGCGGAAAATCAATTTACAGGGCCCATTCCCGCTTCGATATCAAATGCCACTAAATTAACATTGTTACTGATTCCGGGAAACAAATTGTCTGGAAACGTGCCTACTATGGGAAAGCTAAATCAGCTGCAACGGATAATTGCTTCAAGCAACCAGCTAGGCAGTGGAGCGCAAGGTGACCTTAAATTCCTTGAATCGATCAATTCTACTAGCCTGAAGGTCCTGGCAATCAATGGCAACAATTTTGGAGGTACTTTACCTGAATCCATAGGCAACTTATCCTCCCAGTTGAATATAATGTGGATTCAAGCCAATCGATTGTATGGAGATATCCCTTCAAGCATTGGAAACCTACGTGGCCTAGAACGGTTGTCCATAGGCGATAATGAGTTCACGAGCACCATTCCCGATACCATTGGAAGTCTCATCGAGCTGAAGACATTTCGTGCTTATATGAACAAACTCACCGGAAAAATCCCATCCACGATAGGGAACTTGACGGAGCTAATGGAACTCATCTTAGATGCGAACAATTTTCAAGGGAGCATTCCTCCAAGTATTGGGAAATGCCAAAGCTTGCTAGGGATCGGTCTTTCGCAGAATGATCTGAGTGGAATTATACCATCTCAACTTTTCAATATCTCTTCCCTATCTATCTTTTTTGATCTATCCGAAAACCAATTGAGCGGTTCCTTACCAGAAGAAATTGGTACATTGAGTAACTTAGCCATATTAGACATACATGACAACGAACTATCGGGAAAAATCCCTAGTAGCCTTGGTCGATGCACTAGCTTGTTGGAGCTTCACATGCAAAATAATTTATTTGAAGGGAATATCTTCATTCTTGAGTTCCTTGAATGGTCTTCAGTACATAAACCTCTCAAGTAATAATCTATCTGGCCCCGTTCCGATGTTCCTGGAGAAATTTCAATTACAGTACATGAATCTATCTTTCAACGACTCTGAGGGTGAAGTACCGAGCAAAGGGGTGTTCCAGAACATGAGTGTGACTTCGCTCGAAGGAAACGATAAGCTTTGTGGTGGTATGCCGATCCTAGATTTGCCAAGTTGTTTGACGAGTGAAGGAAAACGTGGATCTTCTACCTCCCGTTATATGATCATTGCAGTTACTTGTGGGATGGTAGCTGCACTAATTCTTCTGTTGCTACTGATGACGTTTTATTGGCTGAGGAGGAAGAATAGTAAGGCTTCTTTAGAGACTCCATCAATAGGGGGATTTCAGCAAGTGTCTTATGCAGACATAGTCAAAGCAACAGATGGGTTTAGCTCTAGCAATTTGATAGGAATGGGTAGTTTTGGATCCGTGTATAAAGGGACTCTAGCAGATGAAAACAAAATAGTGGCTGTTAAGGTTTTTGACCTGAAGCAACGAGGAGCATCCAAAAGTTTCATGGTAGAGTGTGAAGTCCTGAAAAACATTCGGCATCGGAATCTTGTTAAGATTCTAACAGCTTGTTCCAGTGTTGATTTCCAGGGCAATGAGTTTAAGGCTTTGGTCTATGAGTTCATAGAAAATGGTAGTTTGGAGGAGTGGTTGCATCCGGATCTTGCACCAAATGGGACACCAAGGCATGGGTTAAGTTTTGTTCAAAGGCTGAACATTGCTTTCGATGTAGATTGCGTGGTGGATTATCTCCATCATCAGTGCCAGACGGCGGTATCCATTGTGACCTCAAGCCAAGCAACATTCTTCTGGATGCCCAAATGAATGGACATGTTGGCGACTTTGGCTTAGCTAGGATATTTCCTAACACCACTGGTGATTTGCCCATGAGTCAAACAAGCTCAATTGGACTAAGAGGAACCATTGGCTATGCTCCTCCAGGTATGTATATTTGCAGTAAATCCAATGTCAATTGTCTTCTTATAAGCTCTTTTCCTGATAACACATGTAGGGAACTTCTTGTCTCAAATTATGTAGGCAAGTCAGACTAGTTCATTTTCTGTGAAAACTCATCTCAGCTAATTTTACTGTGCCTTGCGGAACTAACTAGAATCATAGAAACTTAAAAGAGTTAAGTTCAGTTTAGTGCAGTTATGTTGGTCATTCATTTGATTCAATTGTACATTCTATTCAGGAAAGTCCGAGGTTATAAGAGTAGAAAATCCGACTTTGACAAATCATGCTTAACATGCTATGTAACTTGCTGACATTGACCAGAATTCAATAATTGCTTCCCCGCTATGATTTTTTCCCCTTGCCTCTATACGTGCCTCCCCTTCCTTTTCCTTATGATTTGCTAAGCTGATCAGCTCATGGGTCGAGTAAAATCCAAATGCAGAGTATGGAATGGAAAGCCAAGTGTCAAAAGATGGCGATGTGTACAGCTACGGAATCCTGCTGCTGGAGATTTTTACGGGGAAAACACCCACCCATGACATGTTTAAAGATGCTTTGAACCTTCACGATTACTGTGCAGCAGCTTTGCCAGAAAGAGTGGCAGATGTAGCAGATCAACCGCTCCTTTTATGTGAAGCAGAAGGAGAATCAAGTGCAGATGCACTGAACAATGAAAGAAAAATGAGTGCTTTTGTTCAAGAGTGCTTGATGATGATATTCGAAATTGGAGTTGCCTGTTCTGCAGAGCTACCACGAGAGAGGATGAAGATAAGTGATGCGGTGACAAGATTGCGTTCGCTCAAAGAGAAAGTTGACAAAATAGGATTCTGCTAGATGCGATGAAGAAATATGCGCAACATGGGAAGATCAGGAGCTGATTGCGTACTGTTTCCTCAGTTACTGTTTGGAGATGTGGTTTTTTCCTCGGTTTCTTGTTTCAGGGGCAGTAGATATGTTTTCACTTGCTAATCCTGATGAAGGACAGTACTTGAAAATGAACACTTGAAAGACCCCTACTCTATATATAGCTCTAATTGCAAACTCTGCAGTCGTTCTTTTACGCCTTTGTCACACGGAAGAGGAGCAAAAGATGCTCATACTATGAATCAAAATGAAGGAATCCTCAAACAGTGACTCAACGAAGCCCACACTGCACCTCTGTATGCCCAGAATCATCTCCTGAAAAGGGTTTCCTCGAGCAAGAAGAGAAGAAGGCTAAAATTAAAGAATAGGGGACGAGGAATATCATGGCTTTGGGAGGCGGGATCGTGAAGAGAGGAACAAACATTGTCTCATTCAGAAAATATTGGGTATCACTCGGATTCCAGCGTGTCAAAATACGATCCACTCATCGAGCGACACGTGTCACTGGGGCCCACGCTGGTATTCAGCCCTTATATTACTGCTCGCGGGTGGTTTTCTGATCAGAAGGGCGGTTTCAGCGATTTGCTTCCCCCTCCGAACAGTACCAGTCAAGTCAGCTGCCCCTGCGTCTCTCTCCCTCCTCTTAGTTAATTTCAAATTAAAGGGAGGGAGAGTTATTTTTATGCTGTTCTTCTCCGTCGACTCTCCCCTTCCCCGCCCGATTTCGTTCTCCGACCGACGACGGATCCAGCCGTTTTACGAACCCCGCCGCCGTTGGTGCCGCATCCGCCTAGTCTGCCCCACGACCAAACCAAGCCAAACGACGTCGTCTTCGAACCCGTCTCTCTCGACTCGCTCTATCTCGCACTCTCCGCCACCGCCCGACTTCTGACGAACCCCGCCGCCGTTGGTGCCGCATCCGCCTGGTCCGCCCCCACGACCAAACGATGCCAAACGCCTGTGAATCTTCGAACCCATCTCTCTCGACTCGCTCTGTCTCGCACTCTCCGCCACTGCCGACTTCGCAATTCCGCCTCCGCCAAGGTACCGACTTTCTTTGCATTTACTTTAACATTGTGCAATTTTTCCGTCGATTCTAATTTTAGGGTTTTGATGATTTATAGAATTCGTTGGACGAGTCCTTCGAGGAACGAAACCACGCCCAACGCTGGTGCGCATTCTCTCCGTCGTCTCTCTCGACTCGCTTTGTCTTGCCCTCTCAGCCGTTGCCTGCCAAACGACCGTGCTAGCTCACGGCAGTGTGATCGGTTGTAAAGAACAAGGAAAATTGAATTTGTTCTATATGTGTGATCAGCAACCATTTTTTGCATCTTTTTCAAACGACCGTGCTTGCTCACGGCAATGTGATCGGTTGCAGAGACCTTCACGTTCCAGGCAGAGATAAACCAGCTCCTGAGCTTGATCATCAACACCTTCTATAGCAACAAGGAGATCTTCCTCCGCGAGCTCATCAGCAACTCCTCTGATGTACGTCGCCTCTCTTTCTCTTTCGTTGAACTATTAGCTTGCGTGTTCCTCACTGTACTGTCCGCACAATGAACTTGAGGGAACTAGAATGTTGTCTGTTATAGCCGTGTGGAGAGGAATCGAAATTCGCGTCTCCCCAGAAATGGGCAGCGTTACTTGGTGAGCGATGGCATCAGTGCAACTTGTGCTGTTCAATGGCTTGTCTGTTTGGTGTGCCTACATAGTGCGGTTTTGTTTCGGCACTAGTAAAATGGCTTGCAGACTTAAGATGATCTCTACGTTGCTTTTAGTCAGAGCAGTTGCGATTCTGGATTTGTGTTTGCTTGAATTAGATGTTCGATGTCTCGTGAAGACTAAGAGCGTCATCTATAGTAATTGAGTGGCTCTGCCCTCAGCATTGTCGAAAAATGATTGTGATCAAAATACGATATTGTGATGCCGGGGATGATATACTGATTGTGCTCTGCGTTGGGATTGTGTCCTTTAGGCCTTGGACAAGATTAGATACCAAAGCCTCACGGATAAGAGCAAGCTCGATGCGCAGCCTGAGCTGTTTATTAGGCTGTTACCAGACAAGGCCAACAAGACCCTTTTGATCATTGACAGTGGCATCGGCATGACTAAAGCGGGTAATGCAATTAGTTTACTGAGATTAATAAATCTTATTTTTTGCATCTTTTGGCTCCGTTCCCATGCAACAACAGTAGTTGTTGCGTTCAGTTCATATGAGTTTTGAGACTATCAATAGATATTAACATTTAAGATGAATTGGACAGATCTTGTGAACAACTTGGGTACGATTGCAAGGTCGGGAACCAAAGAATTCATGGAGGCATTGCAGGCTGGAGCTGATGTGAGCATGATCAGCCAATTTGGTGTCGGTTTCTATTCCGCCTACTTGGTGGCTGAGAAAGTCATCATGACTACTAAGCACAATGACGATGAGTAGTATATTTGGGAGTCCCAGGCTGGTGGTTCCTTCACTGTCACGAGAGATGTGACTGGGGAGCAACTGGGCAGAGGGACCAAGATCACCCTCTTCCTTAAGGAGGACCAGGTGAGTTCCTTTGGGTTTGCTTTTATGGATCGGTAGAGGAAATTTGCTATTGTTTTATGATACATGGTGCTAACATCGTCACGTCTCTCTTTTCCTCAGCTGGAGTACCTGGAAGAAAGAAGGATTAAGGATCTTGTGAAGAAGCACTCCGAATTCATTAGCTACCCCATCTATCTATGGACTGAGAAGACAACTGAGAAAGAGATCAGTGATGAATGATGAAGACGATGAGCCCAAGAAGGAAGAGAAAGGAGATGTTGAGGATGTCGATGAGGAGAAGGAACAAAAGAAGTCCAAGAAGAGAAAGATTAAGGAGGTTTCTCATGAGTGGCAGCTCATCAACAAACAGAAACCCATCTGGCCACGAAAGCCAGAGGAGATCACCAAGGAGGAGTATGCTTCCTTCTACAAGAGCTTGACCAATGATTGGGAAGAGCATCTTGCCGTGAAGCACTTCTCTGTTGAGGGGCAGCTTGAATTCAAGGCTATTCTGTTCGTCCCAAAACGCACTCCGTTTGACCTCTTTGATACTCGTAAGAAGATGAACAACATAAAGCTCTATGTTAGGAGGGTTTTCATTATGGACAACTGTGAAGAGCTCATTCCGGAGTATCTTGGATTTGTGAAGGGAGTTGTTGATTCTGATGACTTGCCCCTCAACATTTCTCGTGAGATGCTGCAACAGAACAAGATTCTGAAGGTCATCAGGAAGAATCTTGTCAAGAAGTGCATTGAGATGTTCAATGAGATTGCAGAGAATAAGGAGGACTACAAGAAGTTCTATGAGGCATTCTTGAAGAATTTGAAATTGGGTATACATGAAGACAGCCAGAACAGGGCTAAACTTGCAGACCTCCTCTGATACCACTCGACAAAGAGTGGGGATGAAATGACAAGTTTGAAGGATTATGTCACCAGGATGAAGGAAGGGCAGAAGGATATCTACTACATCACTGTTGAAAGCAAGAAGGCAGTTGAGAACTCTCCATTCTTGGAGCAGCTCAAGAAGAAGGGCTATGAGGTGCTTTACATGGTGGACGCAATTGATGAGCATGCTGTAGGACAATTGAAGGAGTACGATGGAAAGAAGTTGGTGTCTGCAACCAAAGAGGGGCTGAAACTTGATGATAAAAGTGAGTAAGAGAAGAAGAAAAAGGAGGAGAAAAAGAAGTCTTTTGAGAACTTGTGCAAGACGATGAAGGACATTTTGGGAGACAAAGTTGAGAAAGTGGTGGTATCAGACAGAATTGTGGATTCTCCCTGCTGTTTGGTGACTGGAGAATATGGATGGACCGCAAATATGGAGAGGATCATGAAGGCTCAGGCTCTGGGGGACAACAGCATGAGCTCTTACATGTCAAGCAAGAAGACAATGGAGATCAACCCTGACAATGGCATCATGGAGGAGCTGAGAAAGAGAGCTGAGGCTGATAAGAACGACAAGTCAGTCAAGGACTTGGTGATGTTGCTATTCGAGACTGCTCTTTTAACATCTGGGTTCAGTCTTGATGATCCCAACACTTTCGCGGCGAGGATCCACAGAATGCTGAAGCTGGGTCTGAGCATTGATGAAGATGAGACTTCTGGTGATGATGTCGACATGCCCGCCTTGGAAGAGGATGTTGCTGAGGAGAGCAAGATGGAGGAAGTAGACTAAGCTTCCGCAATATGGAAGTGAACTTTGTTTTGTATCAGTGTCATAGATAGAGCAGGGGTGTGTAATGTGATCATGGATAAAACGGTTCTTAATGGTTTCTTATGTTATCGTATCTGTAAGGGTTTATGAGCTGAAAAAAAGAGTGATGTTTTGTGCTGATAGCAGTGTATAAATGACTTGGTTTGGTGGATCTTGTCATCGTGTTTGGTCTTGAACTTAAGCCAAACATTCTCTGCCTTGTACTTGAGCCAAACATTCTCTGCGTTGAAATTTCAGGGTAGCTTCTCCTTTAGGTTTCATTGTTGCGTGAATTGGACTAGGAAATGTAAGACACAAAGTTCAGTGCATTCTGAGTCCTAAGGGCATGAGCCTGTTCAAACCGTGAGTGCGGAATGATGGTAACTCAAAGCGTGGGAGAAATACAGAGCACTGTTTTGAGGCCACAGCTTCTTGATTAATTATGTCAGGATTGCATATAGGATGGCTCCAAAAACCGACCAATGACTTTTCTAGCTGTACTTTTTATCCATATGATTTTTGGTGCCTTCAAGATTTCCCTAGCTCTCTAGCTGGTTTTCCTAGAGCAGAGTGATGATTCTGCTGTGTTTCTCAAACATATGCAGAGGAAAAACTCCATGTATAATGGAACTGACATTTGACCGTATCTACCTAGCGTTCGTTGCATAAGCGTGGCATTTCCCACGAAATGGTCTCTCTACTTCGCAGCATAGGTCAAGAGTGTCGCGGCTGTACTAATCCGCACCAAAGTTTATGCAAGGAATGAAATAAAAGTTTACAGAGTTTAGTCCATCAGCTTTAACCATGTCCTTGTAGAAATGTGTTCAGCAATCTCTACTGGTTCTGTATATTCAGGACTGCCATCCATGAAATGCTAGCAAAATAGAGCATGGGGAAAAGGGAATCCCTTATTGGATTATAGTACAGTGTTCTATTAGTTACTCTCTGCATACAAGAAGTCGGAGCTTTGCATCTTTGCTTCACATGGTGTGTTCCTTCCTTTCTGTGAATCAGCAATACAGGGTGCGTTTGGGAATTAAGTCATGGAACACTTGATTTCTTTAGTTTCTCGTATTTTTTTGACCCTGCAACGCAACTAGGAAAGAGAACATGCGTCAATGCCAGATCCTGGATGTTTTGACTCTGACAGGCCAAAGAAAAATGATGCATACCATTATAGGATTCGTCTGTACTAGGATTGAGACCAGACTTGAAAGTGAGTGAACTATGCAATAAATGGCTCATTTTGGAACTATAAACAACAGTGCATCTTTATTTTCAGTATAAACTGAAATCTAGTGTTGATGAATTTGATAAACTTAGCAACTATCAAGACCTTCGAGATGTCCAGTAAAAGCAACATACTGCTGTTGGAACTGAAAAGATTGAGCAAATTAAGATGTTCGACACCTACTAATCATCAAATCTTTCGCAAAATTGATGCTTGACATTTACCAGAATCATATTCAAGGGAGGAATCTTACTGGGAATGGTGAAGTGGGAAAGAGGCCAGAATGTCTTGGAGTAGTTGGCCTGGGATCTCCAGGGGAGTTGCATAGTGTTGGCCTTATGAATGGTGACTGACTCCCAATCAGTGCGGAGCTACATTCCTATTCCAGGAGTAGGTAGCAAACTCAGTTGCAGGAAACTCAATAGTCAATTTTGCTTTGCGCACTACAGTTAATCCCAAGAATGAATACATGTCAATATTAATGTTACAATGAGATAGTTTTTACACAAATAAGAATGAAAGACGGCAAATGCCTCCAAGACTAATCCTGCCGGATAAAAGGGAAAAGCTCAAATACAAAAGGAAAAGAGGGGGAGGGGCAAAGAGGGCATTATTCGGTTAAATGAACAACAAATCACGGCCTTGGCAATTATGCAGAGGAAAGGGACTAGAAATTGTATGGTGTGAACTTCTAAGGGACGAGTAACTTTACCTGCTTTGACATCTTATTAGACGACTTCATGTGATCCTTTCCATAATTGACACAGCCATTTCCACAGAATGACTAATTATTGTGAACATCGAAAGAAGTAGATGGTGGTGATGACAATGACGATAATGTTTTGCTTGCTTTAGCAGCACCAGAGAACCATTTGGCACAAGCCTCCATGCTCTCAGGATTGTGAGCTCCGTCTAAGTAGAAAGTCAACTCTCCCGAATTTTCTGAAGTATCTGCAGAGCCATTAAGCATCAAAGGAGTATCATGGACAATCTGTGCCCTTCCAGAAAGGCGCGCTGTTGAAAGACCTCTAACAAATGCAAGAGGCGGTTCTGATCCTGCTGCCTCCTCATCCTGTTTCTGACACCAGCAGATTGAGATGTCAGAATGATGTGGTCACCAAATTCAAATAACTATATATCGATAATCATATTCACAAGAATAATATGTCATTTACCTTGACTTTCCATTTGCGCTGAGGATGTTCCTTTTTTAGATTTTTTTCTTCTTCTTCTCACTTGAACTTTTAAGCCTTCCATAAGTGATTCCCTTTCCTTTCTTTCGAAGGGGGTCCAATATCGAAACATTGCACAAAGAAGCCTCATTATCATCATCACTAGCATCATCAGTCACAATCACACTTGATTGGTGTGATGATAGTTCAACCTTCGCATTTTCCATGTTCTTCCTTACTATCCTCATACTGTTTTCATTTTCAGCTCCCAAACTCATCAATTCAAAAGATTCTTGCATTAACGTGGAAAATCGATTAAACTTAGAAGAACCTGATGACATTGGATGAGATTCATCATTCACAATCCCTTGTTTGGCCCTCTTAGTCCATCTTTTCAAAATATAAGCAGGTGGAATGCTAGTGACTGATGTGTTCTCAATCAGCACTTTCAAGGCATGACGGCACAACCATCCTTTTGATTCAAATAACTTGCATTCACAAGAAATTGAAAAATCTGTAGGGTCAAACCTAACAATATTTTCACATTGAATTCCCTTACACTTGAGAGTATACAAATAAACCGACCCATCATATATAACACTTGAAAAATTCTCAGCAAGACATTGCAAAATTTCTTCATTGAACTTGTTAAAAATGGTGCGGGTATACACTGAAGCGGCATGGTCCAAGATCTGATTATGATAAACATGCAATTTCGGCTTCCCACGAGAGCCATAATCATCTTGACTTTCAACTTCTCTCATGTGCTTCAATTGTTCTTCATAGTAATGGACAAATTCTATAATGGTCGATGTCTTCCTTGATAGACGTTGGAAGACATTATTGGCACTCTCACTTCTTTGGCTTGATGTTATACCACATGTAAATGTATCACGACCAAAAGCCAAACTCCATTTATGTCTAATGTCATATAATCTTTGAAGCCAACTGTTATCCTCAGTACCCCACTTCTCTTCCATTTCCTTCCAAGTAAATTCAAATTCTTCCTCTGATCTACATCTATACATGAGCTTTAAGAAATATTTATCCTTAAAACCTGGGTTGTTATAAAGATGTGGGATGTTTTGATGGGCATTTTTCCCAATGTGCCTAGTGCATAAACGATGTTGTGTATTCGGAAACACCGTTTTGATGGCTTTTGCCATGGCTGCGTCTTGATCAGTAAACATGGTTTTTGGAGCTTTATTTCCCATAGAATTTAAAAATGCCTCAAATAACCAAATAAATGATTCTGCAGTTTCATCCAACAATAATGCACACCCAAATAGAGTATTCTTCCAATGATGATTAACCCCAATAAAAGGTGCACATATCATGCCATATCTATTGGTGCGATACGTTGTATCAAATATCAGCACGTCACCAAAACAATCGTAATCAAATTTAGACAAACTATCTCTCCAAAACAAATTTGTCAATCTACCATTTTGATCTACTTGTACAGCATAGGAGAACATTGGATTTTGCATTTGCATTAAATGAAAATGATTTAGAAGTTTTTGACAATTTCCTCCATCTATAGCATTTGATCTTTTTGTTTGCAGATAATTTTGACAATCACGTAAATTGAAACCTAAGTTTTTGCTTCCTCCGGCTTCATGTGCTAAAAACTTATACCAATGCCAGCTTTAGCCATGTCAACTAAAACATTCTTGCAACTATCAGATATCAATCTTCCATATCTAATCAAATGCTTCTGATCTTCTGGAATAAATGGATGATTATGCTCAGAAACATACTCTATAACTTCATAGACACCATTGTCAACCTTAAATTTAATACGAGCAAGACATCCACATCTAATTTCGTACCTCTCATATTTCTTTTCTTTATCATATGAGTTGACAGAATGGCCCTCACAATTATACACAAAAGTCCGTCAAGTTAGTTCTCCTTTGCTATTTTTGAACATATTACCCTTCCTCACTCCAAATCCTTTACGGATTGCGTAAGCCACATACTTATGATATGCTTCAAGTTCATTTGAAAACACCATTCCTATTGCAAATTCAAAATCTTTTTCCATATCACGTTTCTCATGTGAAAGATGGGAAGTTTCATGCTGCAATTAAAATAACAAAAAGTAATTTAAATAGCGCTTTTATAAGCAAAATAAAATCTCATCCAATACTTAAGAAAGAAAATATGTTTCACATAGCATAAGTGAAGAATTACCTGTGATTCAGCCATCCGATAAATTTACACGGACAAACTTGCACCCAAATTGTACTAAATTTGGATTAAAGTAACACCAAAACTGTCCTGACTAGCAAGCTTCGAAGTTAAGTCCCGTAGGGTTTAACTAGTAATAACCAAAAACAGCAATTCAACCTAATTATATAACCAAAATAAAGTAGATTAAATTCATCTCCAAAGTATTGCTTCAAGTGCTCCACAAAAATCAGAAATTACATAAACAAACATAAATGTTAAGGATATGTTAGAATAAATTTTGATTTTCAACAAAGAATTCCTCATATCTTTTGATGAATCAGATTTCAAAAAAAAAATCTTTCTTGCCTCGTCTAAAAATTCCTAGCACTAAATGTAGATAGTGTCAAGTTTACACCAATGCATATGTACTTGTCAAATATGATTGACCAAAAATGATTTGTTTTTCTTTTCTGTTTGGTAAGTCGAAAAAATAGAATACATCTTCATCAACTATGTATAATGAAAATTATATTGACAAACTATTGATGGCAAAGAAGAGCCAAAATCATATGCAAATAAAATCTAAGTAACAGTTATTTAGCTAATGCTCAAAATTCAGAAAATACCCAAATAATAAATATGCATGAAGATTTTTACTTGTGATTGATCCTTCTATCTACTGCATATCCTTCCCATAATAAGCCTATGCTTCAATACCCTTCTGTCTACGCACTACAAAGTGAACGATGCACACAATGTTAGAGTAAATAAAAAGAAAGTCAGTACCTTGGCGGAGGCAAAGGCGGAATTGAGAAGTCGGGCGGTGGTGGAGAGTGCGAGATAAAGAGACGGGTTCCAAGACAACGTCGTTTGGCGTGGTTTGGTCGTGGGGCAGACCAAGCGGATGCGGCACCAACCGTGGCGGGTTCGTTAGACGGCTGGTTCCACCGTTGTTTGGCGGGCAACGGCTAAGAGCACAACATAGAGCAAGTCAAGACAGATGACGGAGAGAATGCGGCGGCGGCATTAGGCGTGGTTTTGTCCCTCGAAGGACTTGTCCAAAGAATTCTATAAATCATCAAAAACCCTAAAATTAGAATCATCTGCACAATGTTAGAGTAAATGCGAAGAAAGTCGGTACCTTGGTGGAGGCAGAGGTGGAATTGCAAAGTCGGGCGTTGGCGGAGAGACAGAGCGAGTCGAGAAAGACGGGTTCAAAGACGATGTTGTCTGGCGTGGTTTGGTTGTGGGGCGGACCAGGCAAATATGGCACCAACGGCGGTGGGGTTCGTCAGACAACTGGTTCCGTCGTTGGTCGGAGAACAAGCAAGCGAAGTTGTTTGGCGTGGTTTGTCGTTGGGCGGACCAGGCGGATGCGGCACCAACGGCGGTGGGGTTCGTCAGACAATTGGTTCCGTCGTTGATCGGAGAACAAGCAAGCGAAGTTGTTTGGCGTGGTTTGTCGTTGGGCGGACCAGGCGGATGCGGCACCAACGGCGGTGGGGTTCGTCAGACAACTGGTTCCGTCGTCGGTCGGAGAACAAGCAAGCGAAGTTGTTTGGTGTGGTTTGTCGTTGGGCGGACCAGGCGGATTCGGCACCAACGGCGGTGGGGTTCGTCAGACAACTGGTTCCGTTGTCGGTCGGAGAACAAGCAAGCGAAGTTGTTTGGCGTGGTTTGTCGTTGGGCAGACCAGCGGATGCGGCACGAACGGCGGTGGGGTTCGTCAGACGGTGGCACGAACGGCGGCGGGGTTCGTCAGACGGCTGGTTCCGTCGTTGGTCGGAGAAGGAGAAAGCGAAGTCGGGCGAGAAGGGGAGAGTCGACAGAGAAGAACAACGTAAAAAAAACTCTTCGTGCCTCCCTTAATTTGAAATTAACTAAGAGGGGGAGAGACGTAGGGGCAGCTGCCCCAACTTAATTTGACTGGACTGATGTTGCTTTTTCTTTTTTTTTTTGGTCAGAAGAGACTGCTGCTGACTTGATTGGTACTGTTCGGAGGGGGGAAAAATCGCTAGAAACCACCTTCTGATCAGAAAACCACCCGCGAGCAGTAATATAAGGGCTGAATACCAGCGTGGGCCCCAGTGACACGTGTCGCTCGATGAGTGGATCGGATTTTGACACGCTGGAATCCGAGTGATACCCAATATTTTCTCCGTTCAACCACCATTGAGATTTGGCAAAAACCCGTAATATAATGCCATTTGGATTTTACTTGATGTTGAGGGCTTGGGGTTGCGGGCAACCTGTAGAGAACTCACAGGTGCTTCAGAGCCATTGATTTCGCGTTGCTCTGCCCTGGTTAACTTCCGCCAGCCCTCGGTTTCCATTCCCCTCTCTCCCCCTCCGTCTTCCTCTCTCTCCGTGACAGTCAACTGAGAAAATTGTAGCCTAAGTTCCGGGACAGAGAGTGACAAAGCACAGTAGGAAAATGGTGGCCCATTCAGGCCCGAAAGCACAAGCGAAGCCTGCCTGGAACTGGAAGCCTTCCCTTCTTTGATTTCAGCACCTACTTCGTTCCAGCTTTATGTCTCCTCAATGAACGGGCTAAGGCAAGTGACTGTAAATCGGGAACTGACGATCTGAAATTCGAAGTGCCTTGGAATTTCATCTTCATGCCGCCTTTCACCCTCTATCCTTCCGCTGCTCCAAGGCTCCCTGGCGTCCTTGGAAGCAATTACTTCGTTGATGCCTAGACACTTTGGAGCGTAACCAGAACGTGGAACAACTTCGGCTTGGAGCTACACAGCGTAGGCCTGAAACTTCCGAGGCATTGGCCTGTACTGTGTAGCACATGCTCGACGGGTGCACAATGCTGGCATTGTGCTACATAGCATTATGGATGATTTTTTTTTTTTTTTTTGAAAAAAAAAGTTAATGTAACAATAATCATGGGTGATATTATCATCGGATGTCTGGTTGATCCAATTCTCACATCATGGATGAAATCTTGTGAACCAAACTTTTGGCAAGAGCCATCTTCTTGTTTTCTCGCTTCTAGGAATGAGTGGCAAAACTCGAGATCGAGATGTGACAAGCAAAATTGTGATGATGCAATGCAGTCAGGAACATAGTAAGACAGGCTCATGGGCTTGGTTGTCGAAGATTCGCATGGGCTTTGGTAGGTTGGAAGCATAAAAACTGCCTAACAAGGCAAATAAAGATCATTATCCTAGAAAATGGCATTGCCAATCAACATTTTGGGAACTTCCTTTTGAAATGTCTTAATTTTGATTCTTTTTTTATTTTTTATTTAATTATATTTTTAGGGTTTAATTGGGTTGCTTCGCAAATGAACCAGAAGATGATTCCTTCCAATAATGGGTAAATGGGTCATAAATTTTTTTTAGAGTAAATGCGTCATAATCAACATAATTTAGGATTTTTGATGGCTTTTGCTCTTCTATTTATAAGCGAAGCACTCTTACTTGACTTGTTTGACTTTAGAAGCAAAGGTCTTTTAATTGGCCAAGTGATAAAAGGGTCACAAATTCAATTTACGTCACGAACAAAACTTTGAAAGACCCATACTGCATTGCTTAAACTACGCCATTATTGTGTGGAGATGATTCCTAACCATTAGGATCCTGGTCAAGTTGCATTGGCAAAATCGCTAATTTAGGACTTCGAATCATGATGTTGAGGAAACAGTTATGGTTTGGGTTGAGCAATCTATAGCGGGCGAGGGATCTTTATCGTGATGCTCCCACTCTGCCCTTTTTACTTGTCAAACCATTTTATTTTTACGGGTTCGACTGTTATCCATAAAACATAGAGAGCCACAAACAAAAAGCTGGAGAATTACGTGGGCGGTCGCTATTTTGATTGATTTCTGTTGGTATTATTTTAGTAATTACGAACCAAGACTTGCTATCGAGACTGCTGTTGGGCGAATCGTGAATCAAAACAATAGAAAGAATCACGGGCACGCTTCAACCGTCCGCTCCTACGGTTCATTGCAGAGGTGGCTTTTGCAGGCGGCTACTAAATTTGTAAGTCAAGAAGACACGTTTCGACTCTCCCCCTCTTGTTCCTTTCCAGCATTTCGTTTCATTTTTGTTACTTTTGCTTTCGTTTTATCTTGTGGACATGTAACGCGCCCAAGTGGTAATGTTTGTCGAGTCGATTGCAGGAAGTTTCGTTGCGAACCAGGAAACTTGAGGACAGATACACTCATTCTATGAATGAATGGACGTGGTGAACAGAGCAAATCACGGATGAAAAACTGGATTCGAGCTTCTGTTTTTCGGTGGGACCTTATACGAATCCCGCTCTCTTTTATGCGGAATTGGCATAGTCTATCGGACTGAGCATGTGGAATAACCTCTCCACTCCAGGCGGGTTTCAGTTCTTAGACTATTGCGTAAATTTAGGACGCCCAACATGGTCATCACAAGCTTATCAGAAGACTGAAACACGACGGTCCCACTTGCAATCCTACTCTTGGCGTGATGAGCGGAAGACTCATAACAAGCAAAGGACTAAGACTCATATGCAGAAGTTTGTTCTTCTGACAAAGCGTGTGATGACCATGTTGAGTCTTAAAACCACACAATAGTCCAATTGAAACCCACGCAAGAAGTTTGTTTCTTTCTGGCGAGCGACTAGACTCACATAATTTTGCGTCTTCCGCATCCCGCCAAGAAAAGGATTCCTAGTGGGATGGCCATGTTTCTAATGTACATCTAGTAACGGGGGTTGTGGCGGAAAACTCCATCCATTTCTTAATAGATAGTGTTCAATGTGTGAGGGGCCAAAAAACTTTTAAGCATGAGTTCTTTCATGTCCCTCTCAATCACTTCTCTCTGTCTACTTTCTTTCATTACGTCGATGGTGCCAATGCCCTATTGTAGAGCAATTTTGATTTCTAGAACCAAAAAAACTGACTGAGATGCATTACTATAGTTCAAGGATAAGATATCCGACAATCCGTTCAGGCTTTTCAACACATGGAATGACTATCCGTTTCTGCTAGTGGCACGGGATCACATGTGGCCATTGGCATCCGAGGATAATCCATTTGATACTTCCATCTATGCAACTCGTAGGCTCGTTGTCTTCTTTCATTAGAAACCTTAGCTTCCTCCAGAAATTGGACATCCAAAACAACAGTTTCATTGTTGAAATCCTCTTGGAGATGAGTAACTTGTATAGACTCAAATACTTAGGCTTACAGAACAACTCATTCTCTGGTCAAATTCCTACCAACATCTCAGGTTGCAAAAATCTTGAAGCTTTGGGACTAGGCAATAATATGCTAGTTGAAGTTCTGATAGCACTTGCTTCTATGTTGAAGCTAACGAGAGTTTCTATATACTCCAACAATGTCTCTGGAAACTTCCCTGAATTCTTCGGAAACCTCACATCTTTGGTGTTCATCTCGGCGGCATTGAATATCTTTGTGGGAAGAGTTCCGGCCCCATTGGGCCGTTTGCAAAATTTGGAGTACCTTTATCTCGGTGCAAATGGACTCTTTGGCACTCTACCTTCCTCCATCTTCAACATTTCTTCTCTTGTCATCTTTCAGTTTGCCCAAAACCAACTTGAGGGCTCCGGAGCCTTCCTCCAGATTTAGGAGTCACTCTTCCTAATCTTACTGTGTTAAATTTCGCGAACAATAGTTTTACTGGGCCCATTCCTATTTCCATATCAAATGCCACTGACTTAATGCGGCTGACAATCCCTTTTACCAATTTTCTGGAAATGTGTCTACTGTGGAAAAGCTAAATAAGCTGCATTGGATTAGTATTTTGGGCAACCAGCTAGGTAGTGGAGCGCAAGATGACCTGAAATTCCTTGAATCCATCAATTCTACCAGCCTGGAGCTCCTGTTAATCAACAGCAACAATTTCGGAGGTACTTTGCCTAAATCGGTAGGCAACTTATCCTCCCAGTTGAAGATATTGTCGATTGAGGAGAATCGATTCTTTGGAAATATCCCTTCAAGCATAGGAAATTTGCGCAGCCTAGAACTGTTGGACATGGGCAATAACAAGTTCCCGGGCAGCAGGAAGGAAAAGCCAACCACGGTGCAAAGTAAAATCCACTGTTAAGTAAAATCCAACTGTAGAGTATGGAATGGGAAGCGAAGTGTCCAAAGATGGCGACGTGTACAGCTACGGAGTTCTGCTGCTGGAGATTTTTATGGGAAAGAGACCCACCCATGGCATGTTTAAGGATGCTTTGAACCATCACGATTACTGCACAGCGGCTTTGCTAGGAAGGGTGGCAGATGTAGCGGATCAGCAGCGCCTATTTTGTGAGACACAAGAATCATCAACTGCAGACACTCTGAGCAATCAAAGAAGCATAAGTGCTCATGTTCAAGAGTGCTTGGTGATGATATTTGAAATTGGAGTTGCCTGTTCTGCAGAGCTGCCCCGAGAGAGAATGAAGATGTAAGGACCTGGGACTTTGGGCCGAGGCCCGCACGACTTTAAAACGCGTTACTCAGGGAAGAGGGATCCCAGCCTTATAAATCGTCCCAGCGTTACTCAGGGAAGAGGGATTCCAGCCTTATAAACCGTCCCAGGACTCTCCCCTAGGCAAGAGACATGTGACCCCCCTTCCTTGCGCACTTCCGAGAACTGAGGCGCGGACACACCGCCATCCCTCCTCCTCGCGTACCATCGCCGGGCCGTCACATTCTCCCCCCCTTCGGGCACAGCGTCCTCGCTATGGCCTCACACGCGGTCGGGAGTCGGCTCTGATACCATTTCCCCCCTAGGCGATGTGAGACTCCTCCCTAGGCAAGAGACATGTGACCCCCCTTCATTGCGCACGTTCGAGAACCGAGGCGCGGACGCACCGCCATCCCTCTTCCTCACGTACCGTCGCCCAGGCCGTCACATTTTCCCCCCCTTCGGGCACAGCGTCCTCGCTGTGGGGCTCGCTGAGTAATATTGTCCGCTTTGGGTCGAGGCCCGCACGGCTTTAAAACGCGTTACTCAGGGAAGAGGGATCCCGGCCTTATAAACCATCCCAGGACTCCCCCCTAGGTGATGTGGGACTCTCCCCTAGGCAAGAGACATGTTACCCCCCTCCCTTGCGCACGTCCGAGGATCGAGGCGCGGACGCACCGCCATCCCTCCTCCTCGCGCACCGTCGCTCGGGCCGTCACAGAAGATAAGTGACGCGGTGACAAGATTGTGTTCGTTGAAAGAGAGAGTCGACAAAAGGGGATTCTGCTAGAAGCGATGGATAAATACGCGCAACATGGGACGATCAGGAGTTGATTGCTTTACTGTTTCTTCAGTTTCATTTTTGGAATTGTGGGTTTGCGACATGTTCTGTGTTGATTAGTTACTGTTTCCGTAGTTTCATGCTGTCGGGTAGTAGATATATCAGGAGTTGCTAAATCCTGAAAAAGGAAAGTACTTGAAAAAACACCTCAAAGACCCCTGTTCTATTAACGGCTCTATTTGCAAATTCTCTGTTTCTCTTTCGCCTTTGTCACACCGTAGAGAAGTAAAATGCTCGTATTGAGGAATCCAAAAAGAGGAGGAATCCTCAAAAAGTGACTCAGCAAAGGCCATACTCCACCCCTGTTCCCCCAGAATTATCTCCGGAAACGATTTTCAAAAGAAGGGAAGAAAGCGGGAAAATCGAAAAACAGGGGACGAGAAATGTGATGGCGTTTGGAGGTGGGTTTGTGAAGAGACGAACAGACAATGGTGGGGGAAGATAGGAAAAGAGAAGCTTACAGAGGAAAACCCCAGAAAAGCTCCAACATACTCAACCCCCACCACCCATGGAGATTCGGGACAAAGCCGGCACTATAATGCCATTTCAATTTACTTGGCTGATAAAAAAAAAAATTTTTTTTACTTGATGTCGAGGGCTTGAATGCTTGCCTCTTGAATGTAATTCGTGGACGAAACCAATAGAAATAACCACCACGCTAAGCACTTGCTTTGAGATGGCGCTTCAAGACCTCACGTACTGAGGCGTTCATAAACATGCGGGCAAAACTAATATACCGAATATTGCTCTAGTTCAAGTCCATGATGGACTTTCCACGTTTGACGGCGACTTTAACTTGCATTAGCAAAGTGGAATTCAGAGTATTTTTATTCATAGACTTCAATAGAGAAGTCGATTTTCAAATATTTCAAACAGTCTAAATTCTGACTTTCATATTCCAATGTCGATGCCGACAGATGAAATAATTCTGTTCTTGATCGCAATTTCAAATTGCTTGATTTCGGAAGTCTGTCAAGTATCTGATTCAGAATATTAAAACCTTCACAAATAACGATTAATTTCGGGCGGGGTTTCGTCTATCGGGCTCAAACTTGAGACAGACATTTTAACAATCTCCACCTTAGCTCGACATTTGAGTTAAACTACAATCACCTTGCTAAAAATTAAAACTCTGTCACTATTCTCCCATAAACCTAAATGGACTTAATTGCTATAGATATTTTCCGTTCCAATTGCTCAAACGACAAGGACGGTGAAAATGAAGATACCGGGGAGAGAGAGCGGTGGGTGGAATCAGCTCCGCTCCCCAGGTGGAGAAATGTTTTGTGGGGAAATGAAAGATGACGATGCTTTGGGTGGTTCCTCTTGAATGATGCCACTCGAGCGAAGAAGGCGAAAATAGAACCAAGAAAGAGTTTTCTAGTTTTGAGCAGCTTCTCTTCTTCGGCTGTCCATTGGTCTTTTAGTAGTTTACCCCCCGAAGCAATTTTCGTACATTAAGAATATAAGATTAATGGAAAAAAAGTAGATCCAATTAAAGGTGCTACTTACAATTTGGACATCAACATAAGAAAATTTATTTAAATATTATGTGATTATCAACATTGTGGTGTTGCGTTCAATTCCCTTGCCATTTTTGAATTGCTTTCCTTCCTTTTAGGAAAAAAAAGTCATAAAAAACTCTAAACCATATTCATCGTGACACATTTATCTGAACTTTTTTTTGCGACACACATTTACCATCAAATTTTTCTTATGACATAAAAAATCCCAAATTTATACTTATGTAATATATTTACCATCCATTAAAGTTTAGTAGAGGATTTTTCACCTAAGATAACATTGGTTTTATTTCATTTGCGCCACACGGTCAACATTATTTGCTTTCTAATGTCTATATACACAGATTTTTAACAATTCTCATTAATAATGAAGGGTAAATTTATTACACATGTATAAATTTGGGTTTTTGCATCACAGTAAAAATTTTAACATATATATAATTCAAAGTTTTTGATGATTTTTGCCCTTCTTTTCGCAAGCAAATCACTCTTATTTGACTTGTTTGACTTTAGAAGCAGAGGTCTTTTAATTGGCCCAGCGATGAAGGGATTGCAAGTTCAGTTTACGTCACGAACGAAACTCCAAAAGACCCATGCTGCATTGCTTAAAGCCTTAAACTATGCCATTATTGCATGGAGAGACTTCCTAACAATTGGGATTTTGGTCGAGTTGCATCGGCAAAATCGCTAATTTCGAACTTGGAATGACGAGTGTTGCGAAAACAGTTATGGTTCGGATTGAACCTTCAATGGCGGGCGAGCTTGGCGTCGACAGCAAGCTCCACGTCACCGTCAGGAAGTCCAACGCGTCCAGGCAGTCCCATGGCCCCGGCTTCTTCTCCGGGCTGACCCCGAGGCCCTCGAACCTCACCAACGCCGAGATATACAGCCTGAGCTCATCCCGGAACCCGACCCCGAGGGGCTCCAGCTTCAAGCAGTCGGACTTCTACTCCATGATGGGATTCGCCCTGAGGCGGTCTAATTTCGGGTCAGCGTATCTGTACTCTCTCCAGTCGTCGCGCGGCCCGACCCTGAGGCCATCGAATTTTGAGGAGAGCTCCGTGGCAATGGCAGAGTCTGTGCTGTCTCCAAGATTTGGGTTCTGCCCGGCACAGACGGTTCCGACCGCATATCCGGCTCCGAATACAGAAATCGAATCCACTTTCACCAAAAGCAGCAAGAGCGCGCAGCAACAGCAGCAGCCAAAGCAGGAAGGAAAAGCCAACCACGGTGCCAAGGAGCTCCACATGTTCGTGTGGAACATGTGGAGCTCCAGCGCGTTGATGGTGTCAGAAGGAGGCGGGCTCCACGTGTTCCGTGAGGGGGAGGGGGGCGAACTCGGACTGTCGGAGCAATCCGGATGGTCCGATCAGGGCGGCAAGGAGATCCGGATGATCGTCGCCGACCATCCCCCAATGGCGAAACCAAAGGTAGTTTCTATGTTATTGGCTATCCACTCGGTTAATTTAATGATTAATCTTGCCATCAGGGGCAACACAATTTCTGCTTCAAGGAATTGTTTCTAAATTAGTAATTTTTCGTTTGGCTCGCATTGCAATTTTTTTTTTTCCATCTGTATCTCTAATTATTAAATTTTGAACATTACATAATGTGGTGATGATGTAAAGCGGTTGCGGAAGCTGAGGGCTTGGGTTGGGGGGGGGGAGGGATTACATCTTCGGTGGGAAAGGCGGGAGGGCGACGAGGAGAGAGAGAACAAGGAGGGCCCCACTGGTCTGACCAAGCTGGCGTCGAGCTCCACGGCGGAGCTGCACCCGAAGGCTGCGGGGGTGGCCGAGCCAGGGGGTCGGCGGCAAGGGCGGGAAGCACATGCCTACGGCAAGCGTCATGACCCACCTCATCCTCGTCATGGTGAGGCACAAACTGATCCGCAACCTGAACACCTACTCTAGCCTCATCGGCCTCACATGGTCCCTCATCATTTTCCGATGACCCTTGAGCCTCAAGTAGAGATTTTTCAAATTCCTGAAATTCGAAATCGCATACGATGACGATGTTGTTGTTGATTATCTATCGACTGCATTTGTAGGTGGAACTCCTATGCCTCATCATTTGTCACCCTTGCAACGTTTTTATTCCCGTTCCTGTCAAGTTTGGGAACACAAAGCACAGCTCTAGACGATCTTGCAGCTCCTGATGATAACAAGCTTTCACCAGAAAAATGGAACAATATCCATATACCTCTTTCTGAGCTCTACTCCATTTGTGGTCATTGAAGTTTGGATGATCATTCAATTTTGATTTTAATCACCCAATACACTAATCTTAATCACTGAGAATTACCCTAGCGATCACCCTTCTCATATGAGAAGGGAGAGATAGGAGTTCGAATCCTCATCTTCTTAAAGAGTAAGAGTAGAGTATAATCGACCGAAAAATCTGAGTATTAAAGTAGGAGTAGAGTATAATCGACCGAAAAGAAAAAAACACACTAATCTTTAAATTTTATTTTTTTTCAATTGAAGCACGTCAAATGAAATCCAGCTGATTTCCTTGATGAACTACCAACGAGGCTGATATGTGGCCAAATTTTAGAATGCCAAGTCACATGAGCGCAACATGTCAACATTTTGTTGGAAATAAGTTGGATTCTGGACAAAATGCAACAACCGCAAGAAACTGAAAGTTTGGTTCATTTGGTGATTAAATGAGGTGCGGACCTCTGGAGTGCCAAAAGTTGGCACAAAGGATCACTTAAGTGTCAAAAGTTACAAAATGTACACTTAAGTGTCAAAATCGGAGTAAAAGGGATCACTTAAGTGCCAACGGCGAAAAATTCCGGCCAAATTGCCACGTGTCAATTTTCCGGCGACTTAATTCGCCGATCCCCTCTTCCCTCACCTTTTTTTTTTTTTTTTTAAATAAAATCGATTTTATAATAAAATATATTTTATAATTATTTTATATTTTATAATTAATAATTTTTAAAATCCACGTCAGCCAAAACGACGTCGTTTTGGCTGATTTTTGGCCGATTCAGTTTCCGGCGAGCCACGTAGGCAAGAAAATTAATAAAAAATTGCCACGTAGGATTTCCGGCGGAGTTCCGGCGACTTGGCACTTAAGTGATCCATTTTTTTTAAAAAGTGGCACTTAAGTGTACCTTTTGTAACTTTTGGCACTTAAGTGATCATTTGTGCCAACTTTTGGCACTCCCGCTGTACTTTTGCCAGCTTAAATCAAAGTTCAGTAACCTACTCAGAAAATGACTAATGACCACCGCTGAAATATTATCCTCTACCTTTGGATGCACAATGTGAGTAAATAAGAGAAAACAGGATGCGGAATTAATATCAATCCAAAACAGGCCCACATAAATTGATCAGAAGCAATGATAAAATCCCTGATCAGCACGATCAAATCATACTTTTTTTTATTTAAAACTTAATTTTCGGAACTAGTATATGATAGAACTAATACCATACAGCGTATTAATTGTAAGAATTAGCCACCGGCTATTGGTTTTACAATTTTTAACAAATCCAAACAGGAAGATGTTCCCTCTATCCTGCCTTTTCCATCTTTACACAGTTCAACAAATAAATCTCGCAGTATTAGCAATTTCCCTCTATCAAGATCCATCTAGTTGTCCAAGGGAGAGAAGGTGTGCCACATATTGCTGCAGCAAAGAAAAACAGACCAAATGTGAGAAGCAACAAACTTTGCAGTGCGAAGTTGACATTACAAATGCAAGAGTATGCTTAAGTTGAAATTTGCGAATACAGGGATTAAAACCTTGACCTCTCAAATGAGAACGCACTCTTTGATCTTCATTCCTTCTTTTAAAGGTTTAGGTGTAGGTAATTATGTATAACAATGTTTGTTGGCATCGCAAGTTTCAGTAAGACAAATTTTCAGGATCTTGGATCCTTGATTTGTACCAGATTCTTATCTTTGCAGATGAAAGAATCAGAACCAACTAAGGATCCTGATCTGCACAATGCTGCCATGCACCAGCAGCTTAAATGTGTAATGTCAAGATGCAGTTTCAATTTCAAGTCTTTCATGAAGGTTGCTAAGAGTTTCACTGCACCATTAGGATAAGAGAAGATCACAGAACACCTAATATATCAATGAGCAATTACTCTTTTCCTCTTAGTTCTTGACTTTTAATATGACTCAGTTAGGCAATACAGTAAATGTCAAAGCATTTCCCTGAGGGCAACTGTTTTTTTCCTTGAACATCAGTCAAGCCATCAGGCCACAAAACAAAGGTCTGCATGGTGAGGACGACTAAGATGAGAAATGAAAACAATTTGTTTTAAATTAGCAAAGAAAGGGAAAATTATTGTTTCCTCCACTCCAAATGCTTGGTTTTTTCTGATCCATACATAAACAACAATACAAAAGGGGAAAAGAAAACAAAAAAATTCCAACTTTCAATCATAACAGTCAACCATTGTGGTTTCAACGTTGTCCATAATAGAACAAGGCACTCTTGAATTGTCCTCTCCATCGATAACGGCACATTCATCATGGCAGGAGTAACCTTAAACAAGAGGAATGCAAAACCAAATGAGTATATTGACATTTGGGAACCAGTCACTTACAGCATGATATGCATAGGCATTTTTCCTTGGCGCTCGAAGTGCTTGGACACAATGCAGAACTTGATGGGACCCCACTCTTCCGCTTCGAAGCAACTGCCAAGAGCAGCTTTGTACAACTATGACCAAATTCATTAATCAGATACAAGTCGTAAATCTAAAACAACCAAGGAAAATGCAGCACAAGCTAGAAAGTGCCCCACGAACACAGAACCGACAGACCTTATCAGAATCACCCAATAACTCGGTTCTGGCTGGTTAAGCCGTATAATACTGGTCACCTCTAGATTATCCAGCTCTAGTACTGCAACACAACAAGGGCGAAAGTATAATAACTAGCTCCGTAATCTGAACAGCAGGGGAGAAAATTATTCAATCGAGTTGGAAAAAAAACAGCAAAGACTCACGCGTTGTTGGTGTAAGCATAGCTCAAGACGGCAGTGAAGCAGTAGAACACAGAGTACCCTACGAACCTCCTGAACTTCTAGATCTTGAGAATGTCCTTGAACCCTTCATGAACCATCATCTTCGATGATCTAATTCTTCGAAAAATCTTTCTCCTCAAGCCCATTTAATCAAACAGGTGGTGTAGCTTCTGAAAAAGCTTCATAACAAGTGAAGAGAAGAGGAACTCGGCCCTCCAAAAGTAGGGAGCGAAATGGAGAAAGAGGGTTGTCGCGACCTCACCTCGGGTGCACCACCTAGGGTTTGGCTAATGGATTACTAAGCCTAAACTTAGCTCGGGCTCTCCCAAGCCCATACCAATTCGCGACTTAGGGTTTAAGTTTTTAACATGCAAATGATTTTTACTTGGAGTCGCCACTAATCTATTTTTTGGTGGGTCGATTAGAAACCCAAGTAAAGTAACGGGAGGATTACTTTACTCCTACGAACTAGAGACTATGGGATCGGGGACTTGATTACGTTAGATTTCTCTAACGCCCTTTCGGTACCTTTTCTCTTTTATTTAAAAAAAAATGATTGGCAGGCAGTTTGCATTGATTTTAATTTACTCCATAACATTCAATGTGATCATGCAAGTGTGCAATCATTATTTAACACTCAATTATCAAAGCATTAAATAAATTGCAAGGAAAGGGAGGAAATTACTTACCTTGAAGCTACTAAAGCATCTGCAATATTAGTTAGAAAATCACATCGACCTAAAAGTGATTTCTAATTAATATATGATCACTCGAATTTTGGATTTTCTCTTATTTAATGAGGCTTAAAACTAACATGCAATGCATGTAATGACATACGAAAGTGTCTAACTATAATGGCATGCAATGTGCAACCTAAACTATATGACATGCAAGTGATATGTTTTTTTTGTGTTTTTTCATGAAATAAACAAATAAACAAATAAATTTCCTAGTTCTAGAAATTATCCAATTCAATCTAAAGGTTAATCTAAACCGAATCCTAGTTTATGTTATCTCTAACTAGATGAACCCTATCCTAACATGCAATCAAAATCAATCACCCAACAAACGAATAAAATCGACGAATTGTATCTCGGGCATGAGATCGAATTGGCCGATTTTCCATGCAATCGCGAATCGTATCTCGGACATGAGATCGGATTGACGATTATGGTACGTTAAGAAATTAGAGAATAATCTCTAATTTAAAGGGTTACTTGAAATTTGGGATACTAAATATGGAGTCCAATCAAGTATATCTACAATATTTCAAGTAAGAAAATTAAATAAAATCAGACGAGATTTTACCTAATCCAAGTGTGGTTCTTGGCGAAGGGGCGGCTGGTCAACAGGCGTGGCTGGGCTGCTTGTGGTGAATCACGTTGGGTGCTCTCGATTATACGTCCGCGAGGTATTACTCACGATGGGGGCTCCTCGGTGAGGGAACTGGGGATCCGTTCTCTTCCTCAAATCCACCTGTCTACTACACAAAGAAATCTTTCAATCGGTGGTCAAAGTCCCTCTTTTTCCTCACCACACCTCCACTACTTGGCTCTCTATAATCGTGTTGCCTTCAGTCTTCCTGTCCTCTTGCCTTATGGCCGTTGGAGGCAACTGATGCTCTCGGAGACACGTGTTGGTAGGTGTCACTTGATGGCTCAACAAGGATCACGGGTCAGGAAGCAGCAGCGACGACAAAAAGGAGGCCAGAGCAGAGCAACGTCGCGTTAGTGCAGTGACTAGGCTTGCGGCACGCACTCGTTGTCACCCACGTTGGGCTCGGCAGCGTGAGGGACGGATGGGGCGATAGCTCCTCGTCGTGGTCGATTCCTGAGTCAATTTGATGGACAGCGAACCGGCTTCGTCAGGTGCTATGGTGGAGCAGGACAACAAGGATGCGTTCGAGCGGTTGGGACTGATCGTGATGGTGTGGCAACTGAGTCAACAGCAAAGGACGCGGCTGAACTCTCTTCGAGCTCTCTCTTTTCTCTCGTCTCTCGTGTTTCTCTCACTCACAATTTCGCTCTCACTTTTTGCTCCCCTATTCAGTGTCTCCTGTCCCCCCTTTTATAGGCAAGACAACATGATACCCTAAAAAAAAAACAAGATAATGACACGATGATCGGCTTTCTTATTGCGGATATATCATTTTTTGCTCTTTTCCTATCTTTAACTATGCAGATATACTTTACCTTTGAACCAACCACATCCATTCCTTTTCTTGATCATGCGGATATACTTTACCTTTTGAATCAGCCACATCCCTGTAGATATGTTTTACTTTTGAACTAGCCACATCCCTACCTTTTCTTGACAATTCAAAAATCGGCCGCCGCAGATTATGCTTCTAAAACTATATGCTATACAATATTAAATTATGAATGATTTATCAAAATTTAGGTGTCAACAAGGGTAGAGAAGATGGAGGCCGAGTACGAAGTTTCAAGGAGCGATCGAAGATCAAGCTGTGAAACCTTGGCCAGTGGAGAAGATGGAGGCCGAGTACGAAGTTTCAAAGAACGAGCGACGATCGAGCCATGAAATCTTGGCCAGGGGAGAAGCTGGATACGAGCTCGAGTGAATGCTCACCTGGTCGGTACATTTTGCAAAATGCCGGATTTTCCAATCGGACATGGTTGAAGAGCGGTACAAGCCCGCCCGGCCCGTGATAGTGAACTCGGATCCAGTTAAAGAGTAGAACAGGCCCAGCCCAGCTGTGGGCCGTTGCTATTTTGATTGATTTCTATTAGTTTTTGAGTTAAAAACCATGAAAAACCCTAAACTGGTACACCTGGGACGAATTTATCTCAAATTAATATTTTGACTTATGAAAATTCCCAAACTTGTATACATGTAACAAATTTATCTTCCGTTTGTTTTCATCAAATTTTACTATCTAATTGATAAATTGGATGATACGTGGTAATTAACGGGAGTCTTAGTTTTTATCATCCGTTTATTGCAAGTGTACTAATTTTTGATTTTTCGTGGTATTAATATAATTTAATGTGGGTTTGTCACAATATATTGATTTGAGATTTTTGCAGTAAAAGAATTAGTTTAGAGTACATTTATTGTAAATATACAAGTTTGGAGGTTTTTCTGATATTAACCCTTAATTTTTTATTTTTTTATTTATTACTAACCGATGCTTTTGGTGCCCAAGACTTGCTATCGGGACTGCTTTTGGGCTAGGGGATTATGAAAGATTCGTGAATCAGAGCAATAGAAAAATCACATGCACTTCAACTATCAGCTTCTACTGCTCATTGCGACTTCTAAGACGCTCAACATATTCTACACGCGCATACCAGAGGACTAAAATATGGTCATCCCACTTGCAATCCTATTCTTGGCATGATATGGAAGACTTGTAAAGCAAAGGACTAAGACCCATGCTCTAATATTTGAGATTTTGACTAGGTCTAAAATTAAGGTGGTGGGACCCACTTTAAAAAAAAAAGAAAAAAAGAAGTTTGAAAAGTAAGCAAAAAGAGGAAGTGGACGCTTAGCTTAAGAGGGAGAGATCGAGGGCTTTCGGGAAAAGAGAAAAAGAAGAGAGAGAAAGAAAGAGGAGGAAAGAAGAAGAAGAAGAATAAAAGAAAATGGCATAAGTACCCCAAGAGTGCCAAAACTTGGCACCGGGGGACATTTAAATGCCAAAAGTTACAAAATGTACACTTAAGTGCCATTTTTCAAAATAAATAGATCACTTCGGTGTCAAGTCTTCGAAACCCTACCGGAAATTGTACGTGGTAATTTTTATTAATTTTCTTGCCTACGTGGCTCGCTAGAAACTGAATTAACGAAAAATCTTTGCGCTGACGTGGAATTTAAAAATTATTAATTAAATAATATTAAATAATTAAAAATATATTATTATAAAATTGATTAACTTAAAAAAAAGAGAGGGAAGGGGAACCGGCGAGGGCTGTGCGGCCTTCATCGCCACCGCCGTCGCTGCCCCACCTTTGCCGTGAAGGGTCGGCAACGGTGGGCGAGGGTCGGCCGGGCCTGTGGGCCCTCGCCGGGATCTAGGGTGAGGGTTGTGACCCTCCATCAAATCCGGCGAGGGTCACCAGCCCTCGCCCAACCGAGCCAAGGGCCGCCTGCAACCCTCACCCCAGATCTGGGCTCGGGCTCGCAGGCCCTCGCCGTAGGTCGACCGGGGTCGCGGGCCACTGGCAGGGCCCTGGCAACCTTGGCCGACCCTCGCCCACCATTGCCGGCCCTTCCCGGCGATGGTGGGGTGACAACGGCGGTGGTGGCAAGGGCTGCATAGCCCTTGCCCGTTCCCCCTTCCCCCCCTTTTTTTTTAAAATCGATTTAAAATTTTTTGTTAATCGACGTGGCAATTTTTTTTATTAAAATTGTCACGTGTATTTTTTATTTTGAAAAAAATGCTCTGTCAACAAATAACTTGCCGGAAAATGGACATGTGGCGGTTTGGCTGGAATTTTTTGCCATTGGCACTTAACTGATCTTTTTTGTTCCGATTTTGGCATTTAAATGTACCTTTTGTAACTTTTAGCACTTAAGTGTTCCTTGGTGTCAAGTTTTGGCACTCCCGGGGTACTTATGCCAAAAGAAAAGAGAGACTTTGCGCATACAAGTCACAGACATCTTGGCGAGCCTAACTCAATTACGTATTTCCTGATTGGAGTAATTTTTGGATTTAGTAGTTAAATTCGGTATTTTGAGAAATTTGAGCTTGTAATCTATTTTTTGAGTTGTGAAACTTTGGGACTTCATGGGATGGTGGTTTTGGTATCATGGAGCCGTGAATTTTGACACGAGTCGTTTTGACGCAACAGTTTAGTTGGAATGAAATTTAAGGGTCTTGAGACCGAGTTTTGCATCGTGTTTAGGTTTGTGTAATTGCTTCGAGTAAGCGATTTTTTAGGATGCAGAAGTTGCTTTGTTAGCGTTTAGGTGATGTTTAGCTGATTGGTAATTGTGATAGTATTTTACTTGATTTTAACGTCAATGCTCGTTTAATTGATAGGATTGCGAGATCATCAACTCTTTTTTAGTTACACGTTGTTAGGTTCAGGCAATTGCAAGTGAGTGGTGCTTTTAGACTATTGTGTACATTTAGGATGCCCAAAATGGTCATCACACGCTTATCAGAGGACTGAAACATAGTCATCCCACTCACAATCCTACTCTTGGCATGATGCGGAAGTCTCATAAAGCAAAGGACTAAGACTCGTATTCTTTATGAGTCTTTTGCAAAGGCTTCTGCGGAAGACTCATAAAGCAAAGGACTAAGACTCATTTACGAGTCTTCCACTTTATAAATAGAATAGGATTCCGAGTGGGATGACCATGTTTCTAATGAATATCTAGCAGCTGGGGCTGTGGCCAAAAACTCCATCCATTTCTTAACAAACAGTGCTTAGAGTGTGAGGGGCCAAAAAACTTGCAAGCATGAGTTCTTTCCTGTCCTCCTCAATCACTTCTCTCTGTCTACTTTCTTTCATTACATTGGTGGTGCCAATGCCTTATTGTAGAGCAATCTCGATTCCTAGATCAAACAATACCGACCAAGATGCATTGCTCCAGTTCAAGGATAAGATATCCGACAATTCATTCAGGTTTTTCAATATGTGGAATGACTCTGTCCATTTTTGCCAATGGTATGGGATCACGTGTGGCCGTCGACATTCGAGGATAACCCGTTTGATACTTCCATCTCTAAAACTTGTAGGGTCTCTGTCTCCTTTTGTTGGAAACCTGAGCTTCCTTCGGAAACTAGACATCCGAAACAACAGTTTCATTGGCGAAATTCCCCCGGAAATCGGTAACTTGTATAGACTCAAATACTTAGGCCTAGGGAACAACTCATTCTTTGGTCAAATTCCTGCCAACATCTCAGGCTGCAAAAATCTTGAATATTTGGGACTGGGCAATAATATGCTAGTTGGTGAAGTTCCTATAGCAATTGCTTCTATGTCGAAGCTAGAAATAGTTTTGATATACCTCAACAATTTCTCTGGAAACTTCCTCGAATTCTTTGGGAACCTCACATCTCTGATATGCATCTCGGCGAATTTCAATAGCTTTGTGGGAAGAGTTCCGGCCACGTTGGGCCGTTTGCAAAATTTGGAGTATCTTTATCTCGGTCAAAATGGACTCTCTGGCACTCTACCTTCCTCCATCTTCAACATATCTTCTCTAGCGGAAATCTTGTTTCACCAAAACCGACTTGAAGAGAGTCTTCCTCCGGATTTAGGCGTCACTCTTTCTAATATCGTTTGTTTAAATGTTGCGGAAAATCAATTTACCGGGCCCATTCCTGCTTCCATATCAAATGCCACTAAATTAACGTTGATATTTATTCCAGGAAACAAATTGTCTGGAAACGTGCCTACTTTGGAAAAGCTAAATCAGCTGCGGTGGATAAGTGCTTCGAGCAACCAGCTAGGCAGTGGAGCGCAAGGTGACCTTAAATTCCTTGAATCGATCAATTCTACCAGCCTGGAGGTCCTGGCAATCAATGACAACAATTTCGGAGGTACTTTACCTGAATCCATAGGCAACTTATCCTCCCAATTGAATACAATGTGGATTCATGCCAATCGATTGTCTGGAGATATCCCTTCAAGCGTTGGAAACCTACGTGGCCTAGAACGGTTGTCCATAGGCGATAATGAGTTCACGAGCACCATTCCTGATACCATTGGAAGTCTCATCGAGTTGAAGACATTTCATGTTGATATGAACAAACTCACCGGAAAAATCCTGTAATATATGGGTTTTGACCCAGTCAAAAAAAAAAAAAAAAAAAAAGAAGAAGAGAGAAAAAGAAGAGTTGAATGGTCAAAAAGAAAGGGGAGGAAAAAGAGGAAAGCTTCAGCCGAGAGGGAGTGATCGAGAGGTTTCGGGAGAGAGAGAGAGAAAAGAAAAAGAAAAAGAAAAAGAAAAGGATATAAAAGGGAAAGAAAGGGGAGGCTTGAGCAGAATAGAGGGGAAAGAAAGAAAGAAAGGGAGGGAGAGGGAAAGAAGAAGAAGGAGGAAGGAAGAAAAAATGGAGAGAGTTTTGCGTCACGGGGACCTCACCAAGCCGATTCAACTTGGTATTACAACACCCGGTAAGTGCTCGCGTCCCTCATTCGTTCAATCGGAGTAGTTTTGAATTTAGGGCTAAAAATTCGGAATTATTGGATATTTGAACGGCGAAGACCGATTTTTGAGCCGTTGAGCTGCGCATTTTTATAGAAATGCTAGTTTAGGATGTTGTGAAGCTATAGGATTTTACGGATCTTGATTTGAGCTTACAGTTTGCTCGGAATAAAATTTTGAAGTTTCCCGCGCGTGATGAACAGTGCGCGTCGAACACTTCGGGGCCATATTTTGTCAATTTCTGGCTTGATTTTGGGATGGGTAATTTAGGGTTCTTAGAGTACGTGGAAAGAGCTTTCTATTGACTATAAGAACGTTTAAAACGGAGCTCGGTGGAGAAAGTTTTGGCATGATTAAGTTGTACGTTCAAGCTCTACATCATTTGGATATGCGATTTGTTAGCGCGCATGCATCGTTTTATCGACAAATAAGTATGGTTTAGCTGGGTTGTAATTAGGATAGCGTTTTACTCAATGTTAATATTATTTCTCACCTATTTGTTAGGATTGTGGGTCCTGATAGTTCAAATAATCGTCGTCATTTAAGCATAGGCTTTCTAAGGTGAGTGGTGCTATCTCTTATAAGAATTTGTAAATTCATGTCTTCAAAATGATATGGATTTGAGATATTATGAGTTATGAATAAGCATATTTGTTGCATAAAATTTGGATCGAGCATTTACTACATTTTGATATATGTGAACGGTGTAAGGATTGTTTGATGAAAATATTTATTTTGTCTACATTTTGATATGTGTTAACGGTGTGAGGATTTTTGGTGAAAATGGATTTTTTGTTCGATGAAGGATGTTAAGAAATATTACATAGTTTGGATTTGGAGACTCACGAGTCTTTGATTTTAAATATGATTTATAAAAGGTTACATATTGATTTGTGAACTGGTTTACGAAGTGAAATTTGGAATAGTTCGGGAAACGTATTGTGATTTATAAAGTGTAATTTTGTAGAGATTAATCAATGGACTCGACCATTGATATTTGAATTGCAATAGTGAAAAGTTGTGGTTTGGTTATTAGACCTGAATTGTGAAATGGTTTTTAATTTGGGCTTTATGACTTGTGGATAATATTGTTACAGATTGGTGTTGATGCTCAATATCGCTGTGAGCCTAATGAGGGGCTTGTGGGTATGCGCATACTAGTCTAGGATATCCTTGTGGGCCGAGCCACCGGCTTATAGTAGGTGGAGATCTAACCAAGGGGGGAATCTTGGTCGCTTTATCACGTAGCGTTATTCGTGACCATGGCTGGATATTTGAGCTGAGTTTGGTCAATGGAGTGGACCATTGATTTGTGATATGAGTTTGGTCAATGGAATATGCTATTGACGTGTGATTTGAGTTTAGTCGATGGAATGGACCATCGAGTTGTGGTTTTATATGAGATGGATCAATGGAATAGACCATTGATATTTGGCATGAGATTAACCAATGGAATGGACCATTGGCGTGAGTTAATGAGATTAATCAATGGATTAAACCATTGATGTTTGTTTTGATATTATTGTGAAATAAATATTTCTGCCATAAATATAGTTATGTTGAAACAAATGTGATTTATCCTCTTATTACATATTTGTTTTATTTTGAAATTGGGTTAAAAGAGTTGTGATTTGTTTGTAAATATGCATAGTGGGTGTTCGATCCGCTTAGAAGAGATGCATTACTCACTGAGCTGTGGTTTGCTCACCCCTCTATTCTTCCAATCTTTTCAGGTTTTTCAACTAGTGATGAGTAGTACGAGAGCGATAGCCATGATGGGACTTTTGGGAGCAGGTTTTTGGGAGCTTAGAGGCTGCGTCCTTCGAGAGAAGGACGGCCGTGTCATTCCCCTTTCTGGCTAGGATTTGGGGTGTGACAAATCCCATCCACGATAGGGAACTTGACGGAGCTAATGGAACTCATCTTAGATGGGAACAATTTTCAAGGGAGCATTCCTCCAAGTATTGGGAAATGCCAAAGCTTGCTAGGGATCAGTCTTTTGCAGAATGATCTGAGTGGAATTATACCATCTCAACTTTTCAATATCTCTTCCCTATCTATCTTTTTTGATCTATCCGAAAACCAATTGAGTGGTTCCTTGCCAAAAGAAATCGGTACATTGAGTAACTTAGCCATATTAGACGTACATGACAATGAACTATTGGGAAAAATCCCTAGTAGCCTCGGTAGATGCACTAGCTTGTTGGAGCTTCACATGCAAAATAATCTATTTGAAGGGAATATCTCTTCATTCTTGAGTTCCTTGAATGGTCTTCAATACATAGACCTCTCAAGTAATAATCTATCTGGCCCCGTTCCGATGTTCCTGGAGAAATTTCAATTACAGTACATGAATCTATCTTTCAACGACTTTGAGGTGAAGTACCGAGCAAAGGGGTGTTCCAGAACATGAGTGTGACTTCACTCGAAGGAAACGATGAGCTCTGTGGTGGTATGCCGATCCTAGATTTGCCAAGTTGTTTGACGAGTGAAGGAAAACGTGGATCTTCTACCTCCCGTTATATGATCATTGCAGTTACTTGTGGGATAGTAGCCGCACTAATTCTTCTGTTGCTACTGATGACATTTTATTGGCTGAGGAGGAAGAATAGTAAGGCTTCTTTAGAGACTCCATCAATAGGGGGATTTCGGCAAGTGTCTTATGCAGACATAGTCAAAGCAACAGACGGGTTTAGCTCTAGCAATTTGATAGGAATGGGTGGTTTCGGATCCGTGTATAAAGGGACTCTAGCAGATGAAAACAAAATAGTGGCTGTTAAGGTTTTTGACCTGAAGCAACGAGGAGCATCCAAAAGTTTCATGGCAGAGTGTGAAGTCCTAAAAAACATTAGGCATCGGAATCTTGTTAAGATTCTAACAGCTTGTTCCAGTGTTGATTTCCAGGGCAATGAGTTTAAGGCTTTGGTCTATGAGTTCATGGAAAATGGTAGCTTGGAGGAGTGGTTGCATCCGGATCTTGCACCAAATGGGACACTAAGGCATGGGTTAAGTTTTGTTCAAAGACTGAACATTTCTTTCGATGTAGCTTGCGTGGTGGATTATCTCCATCATCAGTGCCATACGGCAATGATCCATTGTGACCTCAAGCCAAGCAACATCCTTCTGGATGCCCAAATGAATGGACATGTTGGCGACTTTGGCTTAGCTAGGATATTTCCTAACAGCACTGGTGATTTGCCCACGAGTCAAACAAGCTCAATTGGACTAAGAGGAACCATTGGCTATGCTCCTCCAGGTATGTATATTTGTAGTAAATCCAATGTCAATTGTCTTCTTATAAGCTCTTTCCCTGATAACACATGTAGGGAACTTGTTGTCTCAAATTATGTAGGCAAGTCAGACTAGTTCATTTTTTGTGAAAACTCATCTCAGCTAATTTTCCTATGCCTTGCGGAACTAACTAGAATCATAGAAACTTAAAAGAGTTAAGTTCAGTTTAGTGCAGTTATTTTGGTCATTCATTTGATTCAACTGTACATTCTATTCAGAAAAGTCCGAGGTTATAAGAGTAGAAAATCCGACTTTGACAAATCATGCTTAACATGCTATGTAACTTGCTGACATTGACCAGAATTCAATAATTGCTTCCCCGCTATGATTTTTCCCCTTGCCTCTATACGTGCCTCCCCTTTCTTTTCCTTATGATTTTGTTGATGTATCAAGACCGCACCTTCTGTTTTTTCTTTGTTTTGTTAAGTCAGTTTGTTGATGTCCTGTTTTCTAGGAGTTAGTTTATTGTCATTTTACTTGCTCAATCCTATTTTGTAGGAGCAGTTATCTGCACGTTTTTTTTTCTGCTGTTCTGTTAGTTTGTTGCTGGTTTTGTGGACCAAGCAAGCTGTTAGTGGGCAACGTGGGTTTATGGTTAAGTTTTAGTATGTATTTAAGCATTTTTCAGTTTTCTGAGTAAAAAATGCAGTCAACTTTTGCTGTCAACTCTTTCTCTGTTCTTTAGAAAACAACAGATTTGCTAAGCTGATCAGCTCATGGGTCGAGTAAAATCCAAATGTAGAGTATGGAATGGAAAGCGAAGTGTCAAAAGATGGCGATGTGTACAGCTATGGAATCCTGCTGCTAGAGATTTTTATGGGGGAAACACCCACCCATGACATGTTTAAAGATGCTTTGAACCTTCACCATTACTGTGCGGCAGCTTTGCCAGAAAGAGTGGCAGATGTAGCAGATCAACCGCTCCTTTTATGTGAAGCAGAAGGAGAATCAAGTGCAGATGCACTGAACAATGAAAGAAAAATGAGTGCTTTTGTTCAAGAGTGCTTGATGATGATATTGGAAATTGGAGTTGCCTGTTCTTCAGAGCTACCACGAGAGAGGATGAAGATAAGTGATGCGGTGACAAGATTGCGTTCCCTCAAAGAGAAAGTTGACAAAATAGGATTCTACTAGATGCGATGAAGAAATATGCGCAACATGGGAAGATCAGGAGCTGATTGCGTACTGTTTCCTCAGTTTCTTGTTTGGAGATGTGGTTTTTTCCTCGGTTTCTTGTTTTAGGGGTAGTTGTTGTTTTCTAAAGTACAGAGAAGGAGTTGACAACAAAAGTTGACAGCAGAAACTGCATTTTTTTACTCAGAAAACTGAAAAATGCTTAAATACATACTAAAACTTAACCATAAACCCATGTTGCCCACTAACAACTTGCTTGGTCCACAAAACCAGCAACAAACTAACAGAACAGCAGAAAAAACGTGCAGATAACTGCTCCTACAAAATAGGATTGAGCAAGTAAAATGACAATAAACTAACTCCTAGAAAACAGGACATCAACAAACTGACTTAACAAAGCAAAGAAAAAACAGATGGTGCGGTCTTGATACATCAACACTCTTCTCTTGGATCAAGTACTGCACACTCCTAGTTTTGCCCTCAGAAGTTCAAATCGACCAACATGAAATGACTTCGTGAATATATCTCGCAATCTGGTTTTTCGAACTGCAGTACATTAGTTTCACATCTCCAGCCTTCGCACTTCTCTCAAAAAGTAATACCGACCTTAAAATGCTTTGTTCTTCCATGAAATACTGGATTTTCTGAAATGGCCAGAGTAGCTTGATTATCCACAAATACTTCTATGTTTTCTTCTTGCAGCATATTCAGATCATCCATTAACTTCTTCAACCATAATGCTTGATTCACAGCTGCAGTGGCTACAATGAACTCAGCTTCTGCAGTTGATTGAGCCACTATCTCCTGCTTCTTTGAACACCAGGAAAAACATGCCGACCCAAATGTAAAGCAATAACTTGAAGTGCTCCTTATATCATCTACCGATCCCGCCCGATCCTTTGTCGAATACCCTTGCAACTTAAACTCCCGAACTCGCAAAACTTAATCCCATATGAAAGAGTACCTTTCAAGTACCTCAACACCCTCTTTGCAGCTACCATATGCAACTCACTTGCACAATTGAGAAATCTAGACAAGACACTTACGGGAAACATGATGTCCGGGTCTAGTTGCAGTGAGATACATAAGACAACCAATCAAACTTCTATAAACTCTTTCATTTGCAAGTTTTGATCCATCATTCTTTTGAAGCTTTTCCTTTTGACCCATTGGAGTACTCATACTCTTGCACTCCTCCATGTTGAATCTCCTCAGGATCTCCTTCAAGTACTTCTTCGACGGATAAAAACTTCATTCGATTTTGCCTAACCTCCATTCCTAGAAAATACGACATCTCACCAAGATCGGTCATTTCAAACATTTTCATCATCTCTTGCTTAAATGCAGTAATCTGAGCATCATTACTTCCTGTCACCAGCATATCATCCACATAAAGAGACACCACCACTAAATCAGATACTAACTTCTTGACATATAGAGTGGATTCACTGAGGCTTTTCTTGAAACCTAGGCCTAGCAAGTGTTCATCCATCTTACTGTACCATGCTCTGGTAGCTTGCCTCAAGCCATAGAGAGCCTTTCTCAACAAATAAACTTTCTCCTCCTGGCCTGGTGTAACAAAGCCTTCTAGTTGCTCAACATAAATCTCCTCCTGCAACACTCCATTCAAAAATGCAGATTTCACATCTAACTGACATACCTTCTATCCTTGTTGAGCTGCCAAAGCAAGAATCATTCTAATTGTATCTAGTCTTGCCACAGGAGCAAAGGTTTCTGAGAAATCAACTACCCAAACCTGTGCATATCCCTTCACTACCAACCTGGCCTTATGCTTATTCACTGAGCCATCAGGATTAAATTTGGTCCTGAAAATCCATTTTACTCCAATCACCTTCCTGTCTTCAGGCCTCTCCACTAGCTCCCATGTTTGGTTCTTTTCTATCATAGCCAACTCTTCCTTCATTACATTCATCCACCTTTGATCACTTTTAGCTTCCTCATAACCTGTAGGTTTCAAAACAGCCACGCTACACTTATGATATATATCAGTTAGAGATTGGGTACCTCTAATTGGAACATCATCCACCAACTCGTCAAGTTCCAATGAGACCTCTTTGTGCTTGCCTTGTGGCTCATTTGTCCTGCCCCATTTCTCATCTTCCAGGAACTGAACATCCCTACTAGTGATCACCTTCCCTGTCTGTGGTTGATAGATTCTGTAAGCTTTTGACACTAAACTATAGCTAACAAAGATCCCAGGTTCAGCTTTCTCTCCCAGCTTGTCTCTCTTGACCTGTGGAATATGAGAAAAACATAAACAACCAAACACCTTCAAATTTCTTAGAATTGGTTTGACACCAAACCAAGCTTCAAAGGGTGTCTTCTTCTCCAATACCCTTGTAGGTAGTCTATTCAATAGAAAAACTGTTGTGTTTGCTGCTTCTGCCCAAAACTCTTTTGGTAGATTTTTCTCATGCAACAGACACCTAGTCATCTCCATAATGGTTCTATTCTTCCTCTCACTAACTCCATTTTGCTGTGGAGAGTAAGGAGCAGTAAGCTGATGCTCAATTCCAGCCTCTTCACAGAAAGAGTTAAACCTCTATGAAGTGTATTCTGTTCCGTTATCAGATCTGATGACCTAAATCTTACAGCCACTTTGGTTTTCAACCCATCTCTTAAACTTCAGAAATACCTCAGCAACTTCTGACTTTTGTTTCATGAAATAAATCCAGCACATTCTAGTATAATCATCAATGAAAATGATGAAATACCTGTTGCCATTTAGTGAAGGAGTCACTTGTGGACCACAAAGATCTGTATGAATCAGCTGCAACTTCTCTGTAGCTCTCCAAGTGGATTCCTTGAAGGGAAGTCTTGTCTGTTTGCCCAGCAAACAAGCTTTGCACCTTGTGATCTGCTCCTCCAGGCTTGGTAACCCAGTTGCCATTTCATTCATTTGCATGAACAGCACGCCTTTGTGATGAAAGTGCCCCAACCTCTTGTGCCATATTTCTGAATTATTGGCCTGACACTTGAATGCCATTTGCTCCTTCTCAAGAGGATTCAAAGAAAAACTCTTATGTTGCATCTTTATCTTGAACAACTCCTGACCACTAGAGTCAAAGATCAAACACTTATCCTCTTCAAATATCACCTTAAATCCCTTTTCTACCAATTGCCCCACGCTCAGCAAATTCTGATCAATCTCAGGCACATACATCACATCAGAAACCAGCTTTGTTCTAGCACAGCTCTCCATTGCTACAATCCCTTTACCTTTCACTTCTAAGTACTCCCCATTCCTAATCCTCACTCTTGATTTTAATGACTTGTCAAGGTCTATAAATAGCTTTTCATCACTTGTCATGTGGTTTGTGCAACCACTATCAACAAGCCAACTGTCACATGGAGTACTAGAGGAGAAACAAGAGGCAACAAACAGTTGATCTACCTCTTGTTGGATTGCAGCATGTACCTTACCTTGCTGTTGATTTCTTTTCTCTTTGCAGAACTTCTCAATATGTCTAAGCTTATGACACTTTCTGCACCTTACATCCGGCCTCTTCCAACACCTAAAGTGTGGATGATTCTTTTTCCACAAAGTCTGACATGAGGAATATCTTCCCCAATTGTTCTTGGAGTTGCCCGCATTGTTCTCTCTTGCAGCAGCTTCTGAACCACCACTGCCATTGTCTTTCTTCCCTTTCCACTTGTTGACTCTTCCTTCTACATTCTGCTGTTCTTTGGCCTGCAAAGCTCCTTCTGTACTTCCTTCCAGCCTCATTAACCTCCCTCGCTCTTGTGCTTGCAAAGCACTTAGCAATTTTGCCAACTTGATCTGAGACAAATCCTTGGTATTCTCCAAAGAGGCAATGGTTGCCTCAAACCTTTCGGGCAAGGAGACAAGAATCTTTTGCACTAACCTATTATCAGAGAGGTCCGTGCCTAGAACTCTTGCCTGATTTGCAATGCTTACCAACTTATCAGAATACTCTTTAATTGTCTCAGACTCCTTCATTTGTAGTCTTTCAAATTCTGTGATCAAATTTAGCCCCTTCATGCTTCTGATCCTCTCATCTCCTTGATACTCAGCTTTGAGAAAGTCCCAGATAGCTTTGGCTGATTCACAAGCCATAATTCTGCTGAAAATGGCAGGTGAGACAGCAGCAAATAAACAAGACTTTGCCTTTGCTTTCCTTGTTGTCCTCTCCTTGTGAAACTTGATCTGATTGATGGTTGGATTGTCAGGAAGGGGAGGAACTTCATAATCTTGTTCCACAGCTTCCCAAAAATCACAACCCTCTAGATAGGCTCACATTCTCACTGCCCAGGCTTGATAATTTTCTCCATCAAACGCTGGTGGAGCCATTGCTGAAAAACCACTCGATCCTGCCTCCATCTTGCTTTTAGCTTTTATGGATGCAGACACACCTCTCAATCAATCTCACAAGTCACTCACAGCCCCTTAAGATCAAGAAGGCTTTGATACCAATGTTGTTTTCTAAAGTACAGAGAAGGAGTTGACAGCAAAAGTTGACAGCAGAAACTGCATTTTTTTACTCAGAAAACTGAAAAATGCTTAAATACATACTAAAACTTAACCATAAACCCACGTTGCCCACTAACAGCTTGCTTGGTCCACAAAACCAGCAACAAACTAACAGAACAGCAGAAAAAACGTGCAGATAACTGCTCCTACAAAATAGGATTGAGCAAGTAAAATGACAATAAACTAACTCCTAGAAAACAGGACATCAACAAACTAACTTAACAAAGCAAAGAAAAAACAGATGGTGCGGTCTTGATACATCAACAGTAGTAGACATGTTTTGACTTGCTAATCCTGATGAAGGACAGTACTTGAAAATGAACACTTGAAAGACCCCTGCTCTTTATATAGCTCTAATTGCATACTCTGCAGTCGTTCTTTTACGCCTTTGTCACACGGAAGAGGAGCAAAAGATGCTCACACCGTGAGTCAAAATGAAGGAATCCTCAAACAGTGACTCAACGAAGCCCAGACGGCACCTCTGTATGCCCAGAATCATCTCCCGAAAAAGGTTTCCTCGAGCAAGAAGAGAAGAAGAAGGCTAAAATTAAAGAATAGGGGACGAGGAATGTCATGGCTTTGGGAGGCGGGATCGTGAAGAGACGAACAAACATTGTTGGAGGGAGAGGAACGAGAAGCATCCAGAGAAAAACCCCGGGAAAGCCCCAACATCCTCAACCAACCACCATTGAGATTTGGCAAAAACCCGTACTATGATGCCATTTCGATTTTACTTGATGTTGAGGGCTTGGGGTTGCGGGCAACCTGTGGAGAACTCACAGGTGTTTCAGAGCCATTGATTTCGCGTTGCTCTGCCCCGGTTAACTTCCGCCAGCCCTTGGTTTCCATTCCCCTCTCTCTCCCCCTCCGTCTCCCTCTCTCTCCGTGACAGTCAACTGAGAAAATTGTACGCCTAAGTTCTGGGACAGAGAGTGACAAAGCACAGTAGGAAAATGGTGGTCCATTCAGGCCCAAAAGCACAAGCGAAGCCTGCCTGGAACTGGAAGCCTTCTCTTCTTTGATTTCAGCACCTACTTCGTTCCAGCTTTATGTCTCCTCCAATGAACGGGCTAAGGCAAGTGACTGTAAATCGGGAACTGATGATCTGAAATTCGAAGTGCCTTGGAATTTCATCTTCATGCTGCCTTTCACCCTCTATCCTTCCGCTGCTCCAAGGCGCCCTGGCGTCCTTGGAAGCAATTGCTTTGTTGATGCCTAGACACTTTGGAGCGTAACCAGAATGTCGCACAACTTCGGCTTGGAGCTACACAGCGTAGGCCTGAAACTTCCAAGGCATTGGCCCGCACATGCTCGACAGATGCACAACGCCGGCTTTGTGCTACATAGCATTATGGATGATTTTTTTTCTTTTTGAAAAAAAAAGTTGACGTAACAATAATCATGGGTGATATTATCATCGGATGTCTGGTTGATCCAATTCTCGCATCATGGATGAAAGCTTGTAACCCAAACTTTTGACAAGAGCCAACTTTTTCTTTTCTCCCTTCCAGGAATGAAGTGGCAAAACTCCATATCGAGATGCGATGAGTAAAATTGTGATGATGCAATGCAGTCTGGAACATAATAAAACAGGTTCATGGGCTTGGTTGTCCGAGATTCGCATGGGCTTTGGTAGGTTGGAAGCATAAAAACTGCCTAACAAGGCAAATAAAGATCATTATCCTCGAAAATGGCATTGCCAATCAATATTTTGGGAACTTCCTTTTGACATGTCTTAATTTTGATCCTTTTTTATTTATTTATTTTTATTTTCAGGGTTTAATCGGGTGGCTTCTCAAATGAACCAAATGATTCCTTCCAATAATGGGTAAATGGACATAAATTTTTTTTAGATTAAATGCATCACAATCGGCATAATTTAGGGTTTTTTTTATAGTTTTTGCTCTTCTATTTATAAGCAAAGCACTCTTACTTGACTCGTTTGACTTTAGAAGCAAAGGTCTTTTAATTGGCCTAGTGATAGAGGGGTCATAAGTTCAATTTACGTTGCGAACAAAACTTCGAAAGACCCATACTGCATTGCTTAAACTACATTATTTTGAGGAGAGACTTCCTAACCATTAGGATCCTGGTCAAGTTGCATTGGGTTAAATGCGTCACAATCGGCATAATTTAGGGTTTTTGATGGTTTTTGCTCTTCTATTTATAAGCAAAGCACTCTTACTTGACTCGTTTGACTTTAGAAGCAAAGGTCTTTTAATTGGCCTAGTGATAGAGGGGTCATAAGTTCAATTTATGTTGCGAACAAAACTTCAAAAGACCCATACTGCATTGCTTAAACTACACCATTATTATGTGGAGAGACTTCCTAACCATTAGGATCCTGGTCAAGTTGCATTGGCAAAATCTCTAATTTCAGATTTCGAATCATGACGTGGTGGAAACAGTTATGATTTGGGTTGAACATTCTATAGCAGGCGAGGGATCTTTATCGTGATGCTCCCACTCTGCCCTTTTTACTTGTCAAACAATTTTATTTTACTGGTTCGACTGTTATCCATAAAACATAGAGAGTCACAAACAAAAAGATGGAGAATTACGTGGGCCGTCACTATTTTGATTGATTTCTGTCGGTACTTTTTTAGTCATTACGAACCAAGACTTGCTATCGAGACTGCTGTTGGGCGAATCGTGAATTAAAACAAAAGAAAGAATCACGGGCACGCTTCAACCGTCCGCTCCTACGGTTCATTGCAGAGGTGGCTTTTGCAGGCGGCTACTAAATTTGTAAGTCAAGAAGACACGTTTCGACTCTCCCCCTCTTGTTCCTTTCCAGCATTTCGTTTCATTTTTGTTGCTTTTGCTTTCGTTTTGTCTTGCGGACGTGTAACGCGCCCAAGCGGTAATGTTTCTTGAGTCGATTGCAGGAAGTTTCGTTGCGAACCAGGAAACTTGAGGACGATACACTCATTCTATGAATGAATGGACGTGGTGAACAGAGCAAATCACGGATGAAAAACTGGATGCGAGCTTCTGTTTCTCGGTGGGACCTTATATGAATCCCGCTGTGTCTTTTTTGCGGAATTGGCATAGTCTATTGGACTGAGCCTGCGGAATAACCTCTCCACTCCAGGTGGGTTTCAGTTCTTAGACTGTTGCGTACATTTAGGACGCCCAACATGGTCATCACACGCTTATCAGAAGACTGAAACACGACCGTCCCACTAGCAATCCTACTCTTGGCGTGATAAGCGGAAGACTCATAACAAGCAAAGGACTAAGACTCATATGCAGAAGTTTGTTCTTCTGACAAAGCGTGATGACCATGTTGAGTCTTAGAACCACACAATAGTCCAATTGAAACCCCCGCAAGAAGTTTGTTTCTTTCTGGCGAGCGACTAGACTCACATAATTTTGCGTCTTCCGCATCCCGCCAAGAAAAGGATTCCTAGTGCGATGGCCATGTTTCTATTGTACATCTAGCAAGGGGGGCTGTGGCCGAAAACTCCATCCATTTCTTAATAGACAGTGTTCAGAGTGTGAGGGGCCAAAAAACTTTCAAGTATGAGTTCTTTCATGTCCTTCTCAATCACTTCTCTCTGTCTACTTTCTTTCGTTACGTCGGTGGTGCCAATGCCCTATTGTAGAGCAATTTTGATTCCTAGAACCAAAAAAACTGATCGAGATGCATTGCTCTAGTTCAAGGATAAGATATTCGACGATCTGTTCGGGCTTTTCAACACGTGAAATGACTCTATCTATTTCTGCCAGTGGCACGGGATCACGTGTGCCCGTCGGCATCCGAGGATAACCCATTTGATACTTCCATCTATGCAACTCGTAGGCTCGTTGTCTTCTTTCATTGGAAACCTGAGCTTCCTCCATAAATTGGACATCCAAAACAACAGTTTTGTTGGTGAAATCCCCTTGGAGATCGGTAACTTGTATAGACTCAAATACTTAGGCTTACAGAAGAACTCATTCTCTGGTCAAATTCCTGCCAACATCTCAGGCTGCAAAAATCTTGAAGCTCTGGGACTAGGCAATAACATGCTAGTTGGTGAGGTTCCAATAGCCGTTGTGTCGAAGCTAACAAGTCTTTATAAACTCCAACAATCTCTCTGGAAACTTCCCTGAATTCTTCGGGAACCTCACATCTCTGGTGTTCATCTCGGCGGCATTGAATATCTTTGTGGGAAGAGTTCTGGCCCCATTGGGCCGTTTGCAAAATTTGGACTTATGAAAAACCCTAAAAACGAAAAATCAATCATTATAGCTTGTTTTTATTAAATTTTACTATTAAATTGCTAAGTTAAATGACACGTGACAGTTGACGGAAATACTAGTTTTACCTTTTGTTTGTCGCAGGCATACTAGTTTTTGGTTTTTCGTGTTATTAATCTAATTTAATGAAGAGTAAGTTTGTCACAAATGTATTGATTTAATATTTTTGTGATAAAAAAATTAATTTGGAATAAATTCATCACATGTCTACTAGTTTTGGGTTTTTCGTGATATTAATCCTTATTTTTTTTAAAAAAATTATTACTAACAATGCTGTTGGTGCCCAAGACTTGCAATCAGGATTGCTTTTGGGCTAGGGGATTATAAAAGATTCGTGAATCAGAGCAACAAAAAAATCGCATGCCCTTCAACCGCCCGCTTCTACGGTTCATTGCGACTTTCAAGACGCTCAACATGGTCATCGCATGCTTACAAGAGGACGGAAACATAGTCATCCCACTCGCAATACTACTCTTGGCATGATGCGGAAGACTCGTGAAGTAACGGACTAAGACTCATATGGTTTTTCAGTCTTCCGCGGAAGACTCGCAAAGCAAAGTACTAAGACTCATATTGTAATATTTGAGATTTTGACTAGGTTTTAAAAATAAGGTGGTTGGGACCCACTTTAAAAAATAAAAGAAAAGAAGAAGTTTGAAAAGTCAACCGAAGAAAGCAAAAAGCGGAGGTGGGCGCTAAGCTTAAGAGGGAGAGACCGAGGGCTTTCGGGAAAAGTAGTAAAAAGAAGAGAAAGGGAAAAAAAGAACAACAAAGAAGAAGACCAAAAAAGAGAAAAGGGGCTTTGTACATACGAGTCACGGACACCTCGGCGATTCTGACTCAACTACTTATTGCAAGCTTGCGTTCTTCATTCATCCAATTGGAGTAATTTTCAGATTTAGTGCTTAAATTCAGAAATTTGAGAAATTTGAGCTAAGTAATCCGTTTTTTGAGTTGTGGAGCTCCGAGACTTCATGGAAATGGTGGTTTTTTGTGTCGTGGAGCCGTGAGTTTGGATGTGAGCTGTTTTGGAGCAACGGTTTAGTCGGAGCAAAATTTTAGGATTTCCATACTGAGTTTGGTGTCACGTTTATGTTTGTGTAATTGCTTCAGGTGAGCGATTTGTTAGCATGTATGAGTTGTTTTGTTAGCGTTTAGGTAACGTTTAGTTAATTGGTAATTGTTGTAGTATTTTACTTGATTTTAATGTCGATTCTCATTTAATTGATAGGATTGCAAGATCATTGGCCTTTTGTAGTAGCGTGTTGTTAGATTTGGGTAACTCCAAGTAAGTGGTGCTTTTAGACTATTGCGTACATTTAGGACGCCCAACATGGTCATCACACGCTTATCAGCGGACTGAGACATAGCCATCCCACTCGCAATCCTAATGTTGGCATGATGCGGAAGACTTATAAAGCAAAGGACAAAGACTCATATGCTTTTTGAGTCTTTTGCGGAGCCTTCTGCGGAAGACTCATAAAGCAAAGGACTAAGACTCGTATGCTTTATGAGTCTTCCGCATGAATAGGATTCCGAGTGGGATGACCATATTTCTAATGAACATCTAGCAGCTAGGGTTGTGGCCAAAAACTCCATCCATTTCTTAATAGACAGTGTTCAGATTTGTGAGGGGCCAAAAAGCTTGCAAGCATGAGTTCTTTCATGTCCTTCTCAGTCACTTCTCTCTGTCTACTTTCTTTCGTTACATTGGTGGTGCTGATGCCCTATTGTAGAGCAATCTCGATTTCTAAAACCAACAAAACCGACCGAGATGCATTGCTCCAGTTCAAGGATAAGATATCTGACGATCCGTTTGGGGTTTTCAGCACATGGAACGACTCTGTCCATTTCTGCCAGTGGCGCGGGATTGTGTGTGGCCATCGGCATCCGAGGATAACCCATTTGATACTTCCGTCTATGAAACTCATAGGGTCATTGTCTTCTTTCATTGGAAACCTGAGCTTCCTCCAGAAATTGGACATCCAAAACAACAGTTTTGTTGGTGAAATCCCCATAGAGGTCGGTAACTTGTATAGACTCAAATACTTAGGCTTACAGAACAACTCATTCTCTGGTCAAATTCCTACCAACATCTCAGGCTGCAAAAATCTTGAAGCTCTAGGACTAGGCAATAACATGCTAGTTGGTGAGGTTCCAATAGCCGTTGCTTCTATGTCGAAGCTAACAAGAGTCTTTATATACTCCAACAATCTCTCTGGAAACTTCCCTGAATTCTTCGGGAACCTCACATCTCTGGTGTTCATCTCGGCAGGATTGAATAACTTTGTGGGAAGAGTTCCAGCCTCGTTGGGCCGTTTGCAAAATTTGGAGTATCTTTATCTCGGTGCAAATCGACTCTCTGGCACTCTCCCTTCCTCCATCTTCAACATATCTTCTCTTGTAGTTGTTCAATTTGCCCAAAACCAACTTGAAGGGAGCCTTCCTCCAGATTTAGGAGTCACTCTTCCTAATCTTACCGTGTTAAATGTCGCAAACAATAGTTTTACTGGGCCCATTCCTGCTTCCATATCAAATGCCACTAATTTAAAACGGCTAACAATCCCGGTTAACATTTTTTTTGGAAAGGTGCCAACTGTGGAAAAGCTAAATCAGCTGCAGTGGATAAGTGTTTCGATCAATCAGCTAGGTAGTGGAGCACAAGGTGACCTAAAATTCCTTGAATCGATCAATTCTACGAGCCTGGAGTTCCTGGTAATCAACGACAACAATTTCGGAGGTACTTTGCCTGAATCTGTAGGTAACTTATCCTCCCAGTTGAAGAAAATGTCGATCGAGAAGAATCAATTGATTGGAAATATCCCTTCAAACATAGGAAATTTGCACAGCCTAGAATTGTTGGACATGGGCTATAACGAGTTTAAGGGCAGCATTCCCAATTCCATCGGAAATCTCATCAAGCTGAAGGAGTTTCGTGCTCAAGCAAACAAACTCACTGAGAATATCCCCTCCACAATTGGGAACCTGACAGAGCTACTAGTAATCGTCTTGAACGGGAACAATTTACAAGGGAGCATTCCTTCGAGTATTGGGAAATGCCAAAACTTGGTAGTGTTTGACTTTTCACAGAATAATCTGATTGGAATCATACCATCTCAAGCTTTCAACATCTCTTCCCTATCTATCTATCTTGATCTATCTGAAAACCAATTGAGGGGTTCCTTACCAGAAGAAATCGGCACATTGAAAAACTTAGGGGAATTGTATGTATATGGAAACAAACTATCAGGAAAAATACCTAGTAGCCTTGGTGGATGCACTAGCTTGGTGGAGCTTTACATGCAAAAAAATCTTTTTGAAGGGAATATCTCTTCATTCTTGAGTTCCTTGAATGGTCTTCAGTATATAGACCTCTCCAGTAATAATTTTTCTGGGCCTATTCCGAAATTCCTGGAGAAATTTCAATTGAAGTACCTGAATCTATCTTTCAACAACTTCGGGGGTGAGGTACCAAGCAAAGGGGTGTTCATGAACATGAGTGTGATTTCACTTGAAGGAAACAATAAGCTCTGTGGCGGTATGCCGATCCTAGATTTGCCGAGTTGTTTGACAAGCAAAGAAAAACGTGGATCATCTACCTCCCGATTTGCTATCATTGCAATTACTTGTGGGATAGTAGCTGCACTGATTCTTTCATTGCTATTGATGATGTTTTATTGGCTGAGGAGGAAGAATAGTAAGACTTCCCTAGAGACTCCATCAATAGGAGGATTTCAGCGAGTGTCTTATGAAGACATTGTCAAAGCAACAGATGGGTTCAACTCTAGCAATTTGATCGGAGTGGGTGGTTTCAGCTCCGTGTATAAAGGGACCTTGGCAATTGAAAACAAAATAGTGGCTGTTAAGGTTTTTGATTTGAAGCAACGAGGAGCATCCAAAAGTTTCATGGCAGAATGCGATGTCCTGAAAAACATAAGGCATCGAAATCTTGTTAAGATTCAAACAGCTTGTTCTAGTGTTGATTTCCGGGGCAATGAATTTAAGGCTCTGATCTACGAGTTCATGGAAAATGGTAGCTTGGAGGAGTGGTTGCATTCGTATCTTGCACCAAGTGGGACACAAAGGCATCGATTAAGTTTTGTTCAGAGACTGAACATTGCTTTCGACGTAGCATGTGCAGTGGATTATCTCCATCAACAGTGCCAAACAGAAGTGATCCATTGTGACCTCAAACCGAGCAACATTCTTCTGGGTGCCCAAATGAATGGACATGTTGGCGACTTTGGCTTGGCTAGGATATTCCCAAATGCCATTGGTGATTTGCCATCAAGTCAAACGAGCTCAATTGGACTTAGAGGAACCATTGGCTATGCTCCTCCAGGTACGTATACTCGCAATAAATCCAATGTTTATTGCCATCTTATAAGCTCTTTCCCTGATAATGCATGTAGGGAATTTCTTGTCTGAAACATCACCACTAGTTATGCAGACAGGTCAGACACTTTCATCTCGGCTAACTTTCCTGCGCCTTACGAAACTGAAGAGAACCATAGTAACTTAACAAGGCAGTTCGCCTTAGTTCAGTTTTTTATGTACCCATTTGATTCAATTGTACATTCTATTGGTAAAAGTACAAGGTTATACGAATAGAAAATCTGACTTCAAAAATTCATGCTTAACATGCTGTGTAACTTGCCGATATCGACCAGATTTCTTAATTACTGCCCTTTAATAATTTTTTCCCTTGCCTCTATATGTGCATCCTCTTCCCTGTCCTTATGATTTGCCGATATCATCTTATGTGTCAAGTAAAATCCAACTGTAGAGTATGGACTGGGAAGTGAGGTGTCAAAAGATGGCGATGTGTACAGCTATGGGGTCCTGCTGTTGGAGATTTTTACGGGAAAGAGACCCACCCATGACATGTTTAAGGATGCTTTGAACCTTCACGATTACTGTGCGGCTGCTTTGCCAGAACGGGTGGCAGATATAGTGGATCAGCAGCTCCTATTATGTGAGACAGAACAAACATCAATTGCAGACACTCTGAGCAATCAAAGAAGTATAAGTGCTCATGTTCAAGAGTGCTTGGTGGTGATATTTGAAATTGGAGTTGCCTGTTCTGCAGAGCTGCCACGAGAGAGAATGAAGATAAGTGATGTGGTGACAAGATTGCGTTCGCTGAAAGAGAAAGTCGACAAAATGGGATTCCGCTAGAAGCTATGGAGAGATATGCACAAGCGGAGAAGATAGGGATTTGATTGCTTACTGTTTCCTCAGATCCTTTTCTGGGAATGTAGGTTTGCGACTAGTTCCATGTTGATTCGTTACTATTTCCGTAGTTCATGTCGTAAGGGTAGTAGTTATGTCTCGACTTGCTAAATCCTGTAAAAGGACAGTACTTGAAAAAACACTTCAAAGACTCCCGTTCTATTATTAACAGCTCTATTTGCAAATTCTCTTTTTCTTCTCTTACGCCTTTGTTACAAGGAACAGAAGCGAAATGCCCTTATTGAGGAAGGAAAAAAGGAGGAATCCTCACACAGTGACTCTGCAAAGCCCAGACTCCACCCCTGTTCCCCCAGAATCATCTCCCGGAAAGCGTTTCCTCGAGAAAGAACTGAAGAAAAAGGCTAAAATCAAAGAACTGAGGATGAAAAATGTAAAGTGCTGCCTTTCCCCCTCTAAATAAACACTGTGTTAATCCGAAGTGATGGTTACAATAATAAAGCACGCTCCTCTCGAGGTACAGGATGGGAGGAGAATGAAGTGAATTCCATTTGAGATAATTGGGACTCTGTGAAGCCCCTTTTAGCCGACCTGGATTTTAAATCCGACTTTAACGTGGAGAACTATTTCAATAATTTCTTGGTTTATTAGATGTCATATCAAAATTCCTGATCAGATACAAAACTTCTATTAGGAACGGATCACCTTCATAGGCTCAAAATCGAGACATAATGTCATAACTTTTATTTAGCTATTCTTTTTCTATGTAATTGCTGATTCATGATGATTCGATTTGTTAGGCTGCAAGCTTGGTTTTGTTTGCCCAAAAGGAATTCAAATAAAGAAAAAAGAAGAAGAGGAACTTGGAATCTTATCTTTGATGCAGTGATGCTTGAGAACATGTTTTTCAATTGTTAGTACTACGTTGGTCTTGCCTCAACATGGCATGTGAAAAAGTAATCTTGGTCTTGAGTGTCTGCTTTTATGTTCCAGGGTTCTTGGCTGTAGCATCTTCTTTACATTGCTGATGCTGTGAAGATTGTTGCAGATACAGACTCGCCCTAAAGATAGATAAGGAGCAAAGTTGTCGGGTTCATTCCTGCATAAAAGGGGGTCGGTTCAGCTAATCGGATTTGCCCCGTTCATCTACTTATCTGGACATCGATTCTTGATTGCCAATGTCAAATGACTTATAGCACTTAGCAATCAATCGCTGTCCAAAACCTTTAAGATCTTGCGATCACTGCCGGTGCTTTAAGGATTTTTCCTTCTATCGAGTTACCCATTATAAAGACTCGATCCGGCTTTTCCTCCTGGCAAGATTTTCATTCCATGTTTAGGGTACTTTGTTATAATAAGTCAATAACTTCGCAAGAGTTTGAGATTGGAACCTCTCATTGTTCATTTTTCATTGCGCAGTATTTGAACTTGGGTTGTTGATCGTCATCCATCGGGAAATCCCATTTCTGGATCGATCGACAAATTCTGTTTCCCAGCAAGTTTCATCTTGAGGCCTACTTGGAACTACTCGCTGAGTTTTGAAAATAACAATACGTTCTTCAAGTTTCTAAAAATCTCGAAAAGAAATTAGATTTATATTTTTCAAGCTAGAATATCTTGGAAGAATTCTAGCATTTCAAATTAGAAGGAATTACCGACCAAAAAAATATAGAGTGAATTCCAAGTGAAAGTCACAGAAAATTCGCAGGAGGTCAAACACCGGAGAACGGAAGCAGTCCGAAACAAGGCCCATGGTATTCTATCCACTTGCAAACTAAAGACCGGGTCAAAAGTAGAAGCAATTCTCCCTCCATTATTTTAACAAGAGTGTGTTTGGCAACGATTCTACTTCTGGAAATAATTTCTGATAAAAAATGATTTTTTTTTTTTTTTTTATTCTACTCCCGAGAATAATTTCTGAGTATTTAAGATGTTTGATAAATTGTTTAAAATTTTTATTCCGGGAATAGAAATGTATTTGGTAAAAAATTTCAATTTTTCGATTCTTTTAATTTTTTAATACTTTTTGATATAATTTTCTTATATTTCTCTTTTTTTTTTCTTTTTCTTTTCTCTCCTTCTTCTTCTTTAGTGGCCGGGCAAGGTCTGGCAACCTTGCCGGAGGCTCGTCTGGCCACCGGCGAGGCTCGGCCTTGCACAGATTGGTGAGGCTGAGCCTTGCTGATGGCCGGGCGAGGCTTGACCTCGCCTAGGCAGCGTGAGGCCAAGCCTCGCCGGTGGCCGGGCGAGGCTCGCCTCCCTAGATTTGAGCAAGGTGAGGCTCACCCAACCACCGACGAGGTTCAGCCTTGCCAGCTGGTGCGAGGCTTGGCATCGCCAGGGTAGGGCGAGGCCGACCTCACGTCACCTGGGTGAGATCGAGCCTTGCTTGGCCAACCAGCGAGGCTCGGCCTCGCCCAAATCTACGAGGCCGAGCCTCGCCAGGCTGGGCGCGGCCTCGCTAGGCCAGGGCGAGGCCGACCTCGCACTGCCTAGGCGATGTCGAGGCCGAGCCTCGCCGGTGGCTAGGTGAGCCTCCGGTGGCCAGGCGAGCCTCCGGTGAGCTTGCCGAACTTTGCTCTAGCCTGACGAGGCTCTGGCGAGCTTGTCGGACCTCGCTCGGCCGCTCGGCGACAGCAACGATGGGGCGGCAAGGGGTTGGAAGGAGGAAGAAGAAAGGGAAGGGAAAAATAGGAGAGAAAAAGGAAAAATTGATTCTCAAAATTATTCCTAGGAGTGATAAGCAACTTTTTTTTTATTCTCGATTATACTCCAAATCTATTCCTTGGAACAAATTTATTCCCTGGAACAAAAAATTTACTAAAAGGATTTTTATTCCAAATTTGTTCCCAGGAGCAAAAGAAAAGAATCAGTTGTTCCCGGGAGTGTTACCAAACAGGCCCCAAACATGCCCTAAATTGACTCGATTAGTCTTCACTTATTAATAAAACCAATGCTTTTGGTGCCATCAATTCAGAAAGTTTCGTGAATTGAAACAATAAAAAAATTGCATTTAAACTTGAGCTATGTCACACCCCGAATCCTAGCAGAAAGGGACCATGACACAACCGTCCTTCTATTCGAATGACACACCCTCTAAGCTCCAAAAAGCCAACTACCAAAAGTCCCCCCATTGCTATCACTCTCATACTAATTATTGCTAGCTGAAAAACCTGAAAAAAGTTAAAAGAATAGAGGGGCGAGCAATTATAGCTCAGTGAGTAGTACATCTCTTCTTAGTGAATCGAACATTCACTATGCACATTTAATAACCAAACCACAACTTTTTTAACCAAATCCAGAATATTATGTTAATTACATATGCTTCAATATAGTTATAGTTATAGCAGAAATATTCATTTCACAATAATATCAAAACAAACATCAATGGTCCATTCTATTGGCTAATCTTATGCTATACATTAATAGTCTATTCCATTAATCCATCTCATATGAAGCCATATGTCGATGGTTCATTCCAATGACTGATCTTAAATTACGTGTCAATGATCTATTCCATTGACTAAACTCAAATTACAAATGTTAATGGTATGCTCTATTAACCAAACTCAAGTCACATGTTAATGGCCCACTCCAATGACCAAACTCAGCTCAAATATCTAACCATGGTCATGAATAACATCATGTGACAAGGTGATCAAGATTCCCCCTTAATTAGATCTCCACTTATTATTGGGTAGTGGCTCGATCCACAAAGATATCCTAGACTAATATGCACATACCCACAAGTTCTTCATTGGGTTCACAGTAGCGATATTGAGTATCAATATCACTTTACAACATCCTCTACAATTCACGAACCAATTCCAGAAATCATTTCATACATCATCAAAAACCTTCATAATTAAACTCATCCGTCAGAAATACTTTTCATAAGACATTCTTAAATTATTTCATGATCGGGTTTACAAACCGAATGCATGTTATAAAGTATTTCACAAATCGATATCTCTATAACATTTCATTAACCATATCAAAATCGGAAACTTTTCGTAAAAATGTTTCACAAACCCAAAATATATAATATTTCTCAACTTCATACCTCAAACAGAATATATTTTTCTACTAACTAGTTCTTACACCATTTACAATTACTAAAATGTAATAAATGCCCGATCCAAATTTTTATGCAACAAACATACTTATTCATATCTGATAACATATTAAATCTTTGTCATTTTAAAGATATGCATTTACAAATTCTTAGAAGATATAGCACTATTCACCTCGAAATGCCTACGTTCAAACTAGGGGTGTTCAAAAAACCCATCCAACCCGATCCGAACATGACCTGAACACGACCCGAACATGAAATAAGTATGGTACATGTTTCGGATCTTAATATTGTTCGAGTAATAATTATAAACACAAATGGAATACATGTTTTGGGTCAAGTTCGAGTCGGAACATTGTTCCACCCAAACACATTAAAGGCTTCAACCCAAACACACCTACCCAAGCTATCTCCTCTACAACTCATTCTACTCGCAACTCATCCAGCTCGTCTCGTCTCACGAGTTCGTCATCGTCGCCCCTCAGGTCGACCCCCATCAATCTCTCTCCCTCTCCCTCTCTTTCTCTCTCTCCGCGATTTCCATATCAGTTGTTTCTTTTTCGCAGCCAACGCAGAACTTTAGAGGAGGGAATATTATCTGTCTACGGACATGCTTACAGATGGATTGGACGAGGCTTCGCGGTGTCACGTAAGAGCATTTCGAATTCCCTTTATCATATTTTTTTATTAAAAAATTATTTGTCTGCGGAGATGTTCACGGACGGGTTGGACGAGGCCTCGCGGCGTCACGTAAAAATATTTTGAATTCCTTTTGTCATATTTTTTATTAAAAAATTATCTGTCTGCGGAAATGTTTACGGACGGGTTGGACGAGACCTCACGGCGTCATGTAAGAGCATTTCGAATTCCGCGGAGATGTTCACGGACGGGTTGGACAAGGCCTCGCGGCATCACGTAAGAGCATTTCGAATTCCACGGAGATGTTCACGAACGGGTTGAACGAAGCCTCGCGGCATCACGTAAGACCGTTTCGAATTCCACGGAGATGTTCACAGACAGGTTGAACGAAGCCTCGCGGCATCACGTAAGAGCATTTCGAATTCTCTTTGTCATATTTTTTATTAAAAAATTGTAACATTTTTTTAATAAAAAACCTGAAACCCGACCCGAACCGACACGTTTTTTTGCTTCATGTTTTATGCATTTCGGGTCGGGTCGGGTCAAATGACATGACCCTTATTGTTCGGGTCGAGTCGGGTAACATCAAGATCCGACCCATTGACACCCCTAGTTCAAACGACGAAGATTACTCTAATTGTCAAACTCGTAATCCTATTAGATAAGTGAGAAACAACATTAAAGCCGAGTAAAACACGACCTCAACTATGACTCGATTAAGCTAAGCTTAATCGCTTACAAAACTGATTCCCACACACCAACAAATCGCTCACCCAAAGTGATTATTTGAAGCCATCCATTGCATAGAACTTGAGCATTAAAACTTGATCATGCCATAACTTTCTCCATCAAATCCCTTTTCAAATGTACTTGCAGTCAATAGAACGCCCTTTCAACGTATTACAAGAATCCGACCCAAAATTAAGCCGAAAACCAACGAATTAAGGCTCCGAATTCACTAGATGTGCAATATTTATCACGTGCAGGAAATTTCGAAATTTTGTTTTGGGCAAACCATAAGCTTAAATCAAGTTTTGTAAAATTTGATGACTCCATGACACCCTCAGCTGTCATTTTTATATAAATACTTAGCTCAATGACTCAAAAATCGGACTTCACTATGCAAAACTTACATAATTCCGAATTTCAAACCCTAAACCCGATATTACTCTAATTGAATGAATGAGGAGTGCGAGCACTCACTAATCGTTGTGTTATGTAGTCGAGTCAAGTTGGTGGGGGTGCCCATGGCATGCGTGCACAAAACCCCCCCCTTCTTCCTTTCCTCTTTCTTTTTATTCTTCTTTCCCCCTTTTTATTTCCCTTCTCCCTGTTTGCCGAGCGCGCTCTCGGTTAAAATGAGCCTAGCATCCCTTTTTCCTATTCTCTTTGACTTTTCAACCCTTTCTTTTCTTTTTCTCTTTTTTCTTCTTTTTTTTCATTTTTCCCTCCTTTTGACTTTTCAAACAAATATTTTACTGGCTGCTCCGCTCCTACGCGGTTCACCCATTTGCCCAGCCATTGCTTTGTTTTTTCTTTTGCTGACGAGGGACTAGACTCGCATGCTTTGCATCTTCCGCATTATGCCAATACTACGATTGCAAGTGAAAGGGGACCACGTTTTGAATAGACATCTAGCCGGCAGGGGCTGTGGGCCGCCGCGGCTTTTGGGAGGACAAAGAAGCCGAGACTAAAAAGCTCATCGCATGGGTCTGTATTTGGTCAGAAGCTCCTTCCAGTTTCCTAACAGGCAGAGTGTCTAGAGAGTGAGGGGCCAGAAAAGTTGCAAGCATGAGTTATTCCACGTCCTTCTCAATCACTACTCTCTGCCTACCTTCTTTCGTTACATTGCTGATGTCCCTCTCTTCTTGTGGAGCGATCCCAATTCCCAGAACCAATGAAACAGATCAGGATGCGTTGCTCTGGTTTAAGGATAAGATGTCCTTTGATCCATTTGGGGTTTTTAGCACGTGGAATGACTCTGTCAATTTTTGCTAGTGGCACGGGATCACATGTGGCCATCTGCATCCAAGGATAACCTGTTTGATACTTCCATCTCTGAGACTTGGAGTGTCGCTGTCTCCTTTTGTTGGAAACCTGAGCTTCCTCCAGATATTGGACATCCAAAACAATGGTTTCATCGGCGAAATCACCCCAAAGATAGGTAACTTGTATAGACTCGGATACCTAGGCCTAGAGAACAACTCATTCTCTGGTCAAATTCCTGCCAAACTCTCGGGTTGCATTAATCTTGAAGCTTTGAAACTAGGCAATAATATGCTATGTGGTCAAGTTCCCATAGCAATTGCTTATATGTTGATGCTAACAGCAGTTTTTATATACTCCAACAATTTCTCTGGAAACTTCCTTGAATTCTTTGGGAACCCCACATTTCTGGTGTACATCTCAACGACGTTCAATAACTTTGTGGGAAGAGTTCCGGCCACGTTGGGCTGTCTGCAAAATTTGAAGTATCTTTATCTCGGTGCAAAAGGACTCTTTGGCACTCCCCCTTCCTCCATGTTCAACATGTCTTCTCTTGTCGGCATTGAGTTCCCCAAAAATCAACTTGAAGGGAGTCTTCTTCCAGATTTAGGTATCACTCTTCCTAATCTTGCCAGATTAAATCTTGCGGACAACCAATTTACTGGGCCCATTCCTGCTTCCATATCAAATGCAACTAATTAATGCAGTTAACAATTCCGATAAACAAATTTTCTGGAAACATGCCTACATTGGAAAAGCTAAATCAGCTGCAGTGGATCAGTATTTCAGACAACCAGCTAGGTAGTGGAGCGCAAGGTGACCTGAAATTCCTTGAATCAATCAATTCTATGAGCCTGGAGCTCCCGGCAATCAACCTCAACAATTTCGGAGGTACTTTGCCTGAATCTATTGGCAACTTATCATCCCAGTTGAATATAATGTCGATCGAGAACAATCGATTGTTTGGAAATATCCCTCCAATCTTTGAAAATTTGCATGACCTAGAACTGTTGTACATGGGCAATAACAAGTTCATGGCAGCATTCCCGATACCACTGGACATCTTATCGAGCTGAAGGAGTTTCATGCTCAAATGAACAAACTTGCCGAGAATATCCCCTCCACCATAGGAACCTGACGGAGCTAAAGGAACTCATCTTGAAAGGGAACAACTTTCAAGGGAGCATTCCTCCAAGTATTGGGAAATGCCAGAACTTGGTAGGGATCAACCTTTCACTGTATGATCCGAGTGAAATTATACCATTTCAAGCTTTCACTGTCTCTTCCCTATCTATCTATTTTGATCCATCGGAAAACCGATTTAGTGGTTCCTTATCAGAAGAACTTGGTACATTGAATAATTTAGCCAAATTAGACGTACATTTCAACCAACTATTAGGAAAAATCCCTAGTAGCCTTGGTCGATGCACTAGCTTGGTGGAGCTTCACAAGCAAAATAATCTATTTGAAGGGACTATCTCTTCATTCTTGAGTTCCTTGAATGGTCTTCAGTACATAAACCTCTCAAGTAATAATTTTTCTGGCCCCGTTCTGACATTCTTGGAGAAATTTAAATTGCGGTACCTGAATTTATCTTTCAATGACTTCGTGGGTGAGGTATTGAGCAAAGGGGTGCTCCTGAACATGAGCGCAACTTTGCTCGAAGGAAATGATAAGCTTTGTGGGGGTATGCTGATCCTAGATTTGCCAGTTGTTCGACAAACAAAGGACAACACAGATCGTCAATCTCCCATTACGTTATCATTGCAGTTACTTGTGGGATAGTAGTAGTGCTAGTTCTTCTGTTGCAACTGATGACGTTTTATTGGCTAAGGCGGAAGAACAGTAAGACTTCTCTAGAGACTCCATCAATAGGGGATGAGGACATTGTCAAAGCAACAGACAGGTTCAACTCTAGCGATTTGATCGAAGTGGGTGATTTTGGCTCAGTGTATAAAGGGACCCTAGCAGATTAAGATGAAAACAAAATAGTGGTTGTTAAGGTTTTTGAGCTGAAGCAATGAGGAGCATCCAAAAGTTTCATGGCAGAGTGCAAAGTCCTGAAAAACATAAGGAATAGGAATTTTGTTAAGATTCTAACAGCTCGTTCCATCGTTGATTTCCGGGACAATGAGTTCAAGGCTCTGCTCTACGAGTTTATGGAAAATGGTAGCTTGGAGGAGTGGTTGCATCTGGATCTTGCACCAAATGGGACGCCGAGGCATAGGTTAAGTTTTATTCAGAGACTGAACATTGCTTTTGATGAGCTTGCATTGTGGATTATCTTCATCATTAGTGCCAAATTGCGCTGATCCATTGTGACCTCAAGCCAAACAACATTTTTCCAGATGCCCAAATGAATGGACATGCCATCAACTTCGGCTTAGCTAGGATATTCCCTAACCCCACTAGCGATTTGCCTTCGAGTCAAGCAAGCTCAATTGGACTTAGAGGAACCATTTGCCATGCTCCACCAAGTACGTAGGACTTGCTATATATCCAATGTTAATTGCCATCTTATAAGCTCTTTCCCTGATGATGCATGTAGGGAAATTGTTTTCTGAAATTATGTAGGCAAGTCAGACTTGCCGACAATGACCAGAAAGCATAATTGCTTCCTCCCAGTAATTTTTTGCCCTTGCCTCTATACGTGCCTGCTCTTCCTTGTCCTTATGATTCGATAAGCTGATCAGCTCATGTGTCGAGTAAAATCCAATTGCAGAGTATGGGATGGGAAGCGAAGTGTCCAAAGATGGCAATGTGTACAGCTATGGAGTCCTGCTGCTGGAAATTTTCACTGGAAAGAGACCGACCCATGACAGGTTTAAGGATGCTTTGAACCTTCACAATTACTGTGCGGTGGTGTTGCTAGAAAGAGTGGCAGATATAGGGCATGTTTGGTAACCGGCCAAACAGTAAAAATTTCTGTTCTTTTATTTCCGGGAGTAGATTTGGAACATAAATTCGTTTGTTAAAATTTTTGTTCCCAAGAATAGATTTGGAATGGAATTAAGAATAAAAGAAAGTTACTTTTTTGTTCCCGGAAACAATTCCAGAATCAGCCAATTTTTTTAATTTCTCTCTTCTTTCTTTTCTTTTTCTTCTTCTTCCTTTTGATCGGTCGCCGGCCGAGGCCATGGCCGGCGACTGGCCGGCAACTAGCCAGACGAGGGCCGGCACCCTCGCCGGCCCCCAGCGACGCCGAGCACGACGCGAGCCTCACCGTGGATGGGTGAGGCAACCTCGCCCAGATTTGGTGAGGCCGAGCTTGCCTAGCCACGACGAGGCTCACAGCCCAGCCTTGCCATGACTTGGTGTCGCTGGGGGCGGCGACACTCCGGCGAGGGCGTCGGCTGCCAATGATTTATTAAAGAAAAAAAGATGAAAATGGAAAGGAAAAAAAAAGAAAATTATATTTAAATCATTAAAAAATTAAAATAAAATATTTTGGACTATAAATTTTCGGGTTTTACCAAACGCATTTCTATCTCGGAAATAAAAATTTTGGACAGTTACCAAACGCCTTCAAATGCTCAGAAATTGTTCCCGGAAATATAATAAAAAAGAATCATTTCTGAGCAAAATTTGTTCCCGGGAACAGAAGCGTTACCATGCGCACCCATAGTAGCACAGCTATTCCTATTTTGAGAGACAAAAGAAGAATCAAGTGCAGACGGGCTGAGCAATCAAAGAAACATTAGTGCTCATGTTCAAGAGTGCTTGGTGATGATACTTGAAATTGGACTTGCTGCAAGAAAGAATGAAGATAAGCAACGCAGTGACAAGATTGCGTTCCCGAAAGAGAGATTGGACAAAATGGGATTCCCCTGGAAGCACTGGAGAAATATGCGCAACTCGGGAAGATTAGGAGCTGATTGATTACTGTTTCCTCAGCTCCTCATTTGGGAATGTGGGTTTGCGACACGTTCCGTGCTGATTAGTTACTATTCCAATTGTTTCATGTCGTAGCGGGTATCATGTTGTAAGGGGAAGTAGATATGTCTCGACTTGCTAATCCTGTGATAAAGGACGTTACTTGAAAAGCTACTTGTACAAAACCTTCTTCACGTTGGAGGTATATGATATAATGAATCCTCATTGTGTGGTTTTGTTTTGTTACTACCATGGAAAACGCTAGTAAGAGAGATCTCTGCAAGAGAGTCCAAGGAGAGTGAACAAAGTCTTAGTTAGGAGGAACAAGGCCATTAATTTGTAAAAGACGATTTAGCTTTTAAAATAAAATAATGTGTTGATTGAATTTCGTTAAGATGCATTGATAGAAATGTTTCGATCTAGGCTATGACAAAACATACTCGAGCAAATATTAAATACTCAATAGGGTTTTATTAATATGTAACGAGCAATACAACTGTCAATATTAATAGATGCGGAGATTTTAATGTCTCCTGCAATGGTGAATTTGCGAAATGAATGTGCCAACTCGGAACAAATGAAAATTCTCACATAAAGAGAGAGAGAGGAAAAGGAGGAGCACACGTCATCGAAATGTCCCATGTCACATGACAAGCGCCACGTGTACCTCTCAACCCCACCCGCCCTCTCCTCGGGTTAACCCAACCAGAGAAGCTGGTTAAATCAATCTCTCTCTCTCTCTCTCTCTGTGTTAACCCACTTCCTACAGTTGAAAAAGTTCACACGGCCAGACCCCTTGGTCCCCCAATCCAGTTCAAATCACCCACCACCACTGACTTCACCCCTGACCCCTCCTCTGTATCCCCCTCTCTCTCTCTCTCTCTCTCTCTCTCTCTCTCTATATATATATATATATATATATATATATACATATATGCACGCTCTCTCCTCTATACTTGGCAAAAATTCACCCAAGACACTCTCTCTCTCTCTCTCTCTATCATCAGCAAAAATCAGAAATTGTTGCAGAAAACAGCGTCACTCGCGACTCTGCTACTGCTACTGCTACTGAAGAGGAGGAAAGAGGAGACCCAGTTGTACCCCTAATCTATCCTTTCCTCAGAGTTCGTTACTCAACGGTTATTCTCCCCTCCCACGGCTTTCCCCATTTTGCCCCTCCCCTCCCGCCGCCGACGACAAAGAAACCACCGCCATGACGAAGTTTTTATTTTTATTTTTTTACTTATTACTAACCAATGCTTTTGGTGCCTAAGGCTTGCTATTGGGACTGCTTTTGGGCCAAGGGATTATAAAAGATTCGTGAATTAGAGCAACAGAAAAATCACATGCACTTCAACTGCGCGCTTCTACCGTTCATTGTGACTTTTAAGGCTCCGTTTGGTAATGCTCTAATTTCTTTATTGTTATATTCTTTTGTTCCCTGGAATAGAAAAAAAAGTAAATCTGTTTTGGTAACGCCAACTGATTTTTCTATTCCCGGGAATATAAAGTTATTCCTAGAAATATATTTAGAGTAGAAATGAGAAATAGAAAAAAATAACTTTTTATTTTTGGGAACAATTTCTGGAAACTATTTCTTGGGGACTACTCACCACCTATAGCACGTTGCCACCCACCCACTGCCACCCGTCGCCTATTGTCGCCGCCGTCACCGCCGCCTATTGCCGCCGCCGATCGCCGTCAGTCGCTGTCGCCGCCACCACCAATCGCCGTCGCTGCCACCACCAATCGCCGTCGCCACCGCCACCGGTCGCCGCCGACGTCACCAGTCACTGACGCCGTTGGTTGCCGCCACCGGATGCCAATCTCCGCCACCTGTCACTGGCCGCCCCCACCTGTTCGTCATTAGCTAACTGTCGATCGTCACCACTTATCGCCGGCCACCCCTACCCACTCGCCATCAACCGACTGCCAATCGCCGGCGGCCGCTGGTCGTTGCTGGACGTCGATCTCCGCCACCTGTCACTGGCCGCCCCCACTCGCTCGTCATCAGCTGACTATTGATCGCTGCCACTTGTCGCCAGCCGCCCCCACCCGCTCGCCATCAATCGGCTGCTAATCGCCAGCCTCTCACCGTCGTCCTTCGGCTGCGACCAGCGACCAGCGGCTGGCGGGGGTCGGTGATCGGGCGATTGACGGCCGACGAGGGTCGGCGATTGACGGCCGACGAGGGTCGGCGATTGACGGCCGACGAGGGTCGGCGATCGGCGACCGGCGGGGGTGGCAATCGGCCGACAGTGGTGGTGACGGGCAATGGCGATAGGTAGTGACGACGGTGGCCACTAGCGGGCGGGGCAGTGACCGGCGGCGGCGGGGTGCGACGACGACCGGGAAGGCGGCCGATCGCCGGTCGCTAGCGACCCCAACCCACCGGCCGCCGCCCCGGCCGACCGGCGACCAGCCGCCTTCCCGGTCGTCATCCGCACCCCGCCGCCACCGGTCGCCACCCCCGCTCGCCGATCTCCGCCGCTGTTGAGGAAGAAAAAAACAAAATTTTTTTGTCGGTACCAAATGCATTTATATTCTTTTTCTATTTCGAGAATAAAAATTTTTTGTAGTTACCAAACGGCCTATTTTACTCAGAAATTATCCAGGGAGTAGAAATAGAAAAGAACTATTTTTCAAAAGAAACTGTTTCTAGGAATAGAAATATTACCAAACGTACCCTAAGACACTCAACATGGTCATCACACGCTTACCAGAGGACTGAAACATGATCATCCCACTCGCAATCCTACTCTTGGCATGACGCGGAAGAACCGTAAAGCAAAGGACTAATACTCATCTTTTTGAGTCTTCGCAGAAGACTGGCAAAGCAAAGTAATGAGACTCATGTTGTAATATTTGAGATTATGACTAGGTTTAAAAATAAGGTGGTGGGACCCACTTTAAAAAAAATGACAGAAAAAGAAGAAGTTTGAAAAGTCAACAAAAGAAAGCAAAAAGAGGAAGTGGCGAAAGGGGGTAAAAAAGGAAGAGAAAGGGAAAGAAAGAAGAGGAAAGAAGGAGAAAAAGAGAAAAGGGCTTCGTGCATACAAGTCACAGACACTTCGTGAACCCGGTTTAACTACGTATCGCAATATCTGTAAGTGCTCGTATTCTTCATTCGTTTGATTGGAGTAATTTTTGGATTTAATGCTTAAATTTGGAATTTTGAGAAATTTGAGCTAATGTATTCCGTTTTTTGAATTGTGGAGTTTAAGGACTTCATAGGGATGGTGGTTTTTGGTCTCATAGAGCCGTGAGTTTTATTGCGAGTCGTTTTGGCGCAATGGTTTAGTCGGAGCAAAATTTTAAGATTTCAAGACCAAATTTCGTGTCGCGTTTAGGTTTGTATAATCACTTTAGATGAGCGATTTGTCAGTGGGTAGAAGTTATTTTGTTAGCATTTAGATGATGTTTAGCCTATTGGTAATTGTCGCAGCATTTTACTTGGTTTTAATGTTGATTCTCTTTTAATCAATAGGATTGCAGATTGTCAGCTCTTTTTTAGTTACACGTTATTAGATTTGGGCAACTCCAAATGAGCGGTGCTTTTAGACTATTGCGTACATTTAGGATGCCCCACATGGTCATCACATGCTTATTAGAGGACTGAAACATAGCCATCCCACTTGCAATCCTACTCTTATTGATGCAAAAGACTCATAAAGCGAAGGACCAAGACTCGTATGCTTTTTGAGTCTTTTGCGGTGCCTTCTGCGGAAGAATTGCAAAGCAAAGGACTAAGACTCATATGCTTTATGAGTCTTCCGCATCATGTCAAGAATAGGATTCCGATTGGGATAGCCATGTTTCTAATGAACATCTAGCAATCAGGGCTGTGGCCTAAGACTCCATCTACTTCTTCATAGACAATGTTCAGAGTGTGAGGGGCCAAAAAACCAGCAAGCATGAGTTCTTTCTTGTCCTTCTCAATCACTTCTCTCTGTCTAGTTTCTTTTGTTACATTGGTGGTGCCAATGCCCTATTGTAGAGCAATCTCAATTCCTAGAACTAACAAAACCGATTGAGATGCATTGCTCAAGTTCAAGGATAAGATATCCAACGATCCGTTCGGGATTTTCAGCATGTGGAACAAGTCTGTCCATTTCTGTCAGTGGCATGGGATCACGTGTGACCATCGGCATATGAGGATAACCCGTTTGATACTTCCGTCCCTAAAACTTGTAGGGTCACTATCTCCATTTATTGGAAACCTAAGCTTCCTCCAGACATTGGACATTCAAAACAACAGTTTCGTTGGCGAAATCCCCCGGAGACCGGTGACTTGTACAGACTCAAATACTTAAGCCTAGAGAACAACTCATTCTCTGGTCAAATTCCTGCTAGCTTCTCAGGCTACAAAAATCTTGAAGATTTGAGATTAGGCAATAATATGCTAGTTGGTGAAATTCCGATAGCAATTGCTTCTATGTCGAAGCTAACAAGAGTTTCTATATCCTCCAACAATCTCTCTGGAAACTTCCCTGAATTCTTCAGGAACCTCGCATCTCTGGTATGCATCTCAGCGAATTTCAATAACTTTGTTGGAAGAGTTCCGGCCACGTTGGGCCGTTTGCAAAATTTGGAGTGTCTTCTTTTTGGTGCAAATAGAGTCTCTGGCACTTTCCCTTCCTCCATCTTCAACATATCTTCTCTTGTGGTCAGTCAGTTTCCCATAAACCAACTTAAGGGAATTCTTCCTTCAGATTTAGGCTTCAATCTACCTAATCTTGCCATGTTAAATGTCGGGGAAAATCAATTTACCGGGCCAATTCCTGCTTCCATATCAAATGCCACTAAATTAACGAAGCTAATAATCTCGACAAACAAATTTTTTGGAAACGTGCCTACTATGGAAAAGCTAAATCAGCTGCAGTGGATCAGTATTTCAGGCAACCAGCTAGGTAGTGGAGCGCAATGTGACCTGAAATTCCTTGAATCGATCAATTCTACCAGCATGAAGGTCTTGGCAATCAATCACAACAATTTCGGTGGTACTTTGCTTGAATCCATAGGCAACTTATCCGCCCGGTTGAATATGATATGGATTCAAGCCAATTGATTCTCTGGAGATATCCCTTCAAGCATTGGAAACCTGCGTGGCCTAGAACGATTGTCCATGTGTTGTAATGAGTTCACGGGCAGCATTCCCGATTCCATTGGAAATATCATCGAGCTGAAGGAGTTTTTTGCTTCGATGAACAAACTCACCGGGAATATCCCATTCACGATAGGGAACCTGACGGAGCTAATCAAAATCGCCTTGAAAGGGAATAATTTACAAGGGAGCATTCCTCCAGGTATTGGGAAATGCCAAAACTTGGTAAGTATCGATCTTTCACAGAATGATCTGAGTGGAATTATACCATCTCAAGTTTTCACTATCTCTTCCCTATCTATCTATTTTGATCTATCCGAAAACCAATTGAGTGGTTCCTTACCGGAAGAAATCGGTACACTAAGTAACTTAGCCATATTAGACGTACATGACAATGACCTATCAGGAAAAATCCCTAGTAGCCTCGGTCGATGCACTAGCTTGTTGAAGCTTCACATGCAAAATAACCTATTTGAAGGGAATATCTCTTCATTCTTGAGTTCCTTAAATGGTCTTCGGTACATAGACCTCTCGAGTAATAATTTCTCTGGCCTTGTGCCAATGTTCCTAGAGAAATTTCAATTGCAGTATCTGAATCTAGCTTTCAACAACTTTGAGGGTGAGGCACCAAGCAAAGGGGTGCTCTTGAACATGAGTGCGACTTCGCTCAAAAGAAACAATAAGCTCTGTGGCGGTACGCCAGTCCTAGATTTGCCAAGTTGTTCGACGAGCAAAAGAAAACGCAGATCATCAACCTCCCATTATGTTATCATTGCAGTTACATGTGGGATAGTTGTGGCGCTGATTCTTCTGTTGCTACTGATGACGTTTTATTGGCTGAGGAGGAAGAAAAGTGAGGCTTCTCTAGAGACTCCATCAATAGGGGGATTCAAGCGTCTTATGAAGACATGGTCAAAGTAACAGAAGGGTTCAGCTCTAGCAATTTGATTGGAATGGGTGGTTTCAGCTCAGTATATAAAGGGACCCTAGCAGATCAAGGTGAAAACAAAATAGTGGCTATTAAGGTTTTTGACCTGGAGCAACGAGGATCATCCAAAATTTTCAAGGCAGAGTGCGAAGTCCTCAAAAACATAAGGCATCGGAATCTTGTTAAGATTCTAACAGCTTGTTCTAGTGTTGATTTCCAGGGCAATGAGTTTAAGGCTCTGCTGTACGAGTTCATGGAAAATGGTAGCTTGGAGGAGTGGCTGCATCTGAATCTTGCACCAAATCGAACGCCAAGGCATAGGTTAAGTTTTGTTCAGAGGTTGAACATTGCTTTCAATGTAGCTTGCGCGGTGGATTACCTCCATCATCAGTGCCAAGTAACAGTGATTCATTGTGACCTCAAGCCAAGTAACATTCTTTTGGATGCCCAAATGAATGATATGTTGGTGACTTTGGCTTAGCTAGGATATTCCCTAATGCCACTAGTCATATGCCTGCGAATCAAACAAGCTCAATTGGACTAAGAGGAACCATTGGCTATGCTCCTCCAGGTATGTATACTTGCAGTAAATCCAATGTCAATCGTCCTCTTGTAAGCTCTTTGCTTGATAGTGCATGGAGGGAACTTCTTGTCTGAAATTATATGGGCAAGTCGGACTCCTTCATTTTTTGTGAAAACTTATCTCAGCTAATTTTCTTGTGCCTTGCGGAACTAAGTAGAGCAATAGAATCTCAACAAAGTGAAATTCAATTTAGTGTAGTTGTTTTTGTCATTCGTTTGATTCAATTGTACATTGTAATCATAAAAGTACGAGGTTATAAGAGTAGAAAATCTGACTTTGACAAATCATGCCTAACATGCTAAGTAACTTGCCGACATTGACCAGAATTCTTAATTGCTTCCCCCAGTAATTTTTTCCCCTTATGTGTATACGTGCCTCCTCTTCTTTGTCCTTATGATTTGATAAGCTAATCAGCTCACGTGTCAAGTAAAATCCAACTGCAGAGTATGGAATGGGAAGCGAAGTGTCAAAAGAAGGCGATACGTACAGCTATGGAGTCCTGCTGCTGGAGATTTTTACAGGAAAGAGACCCGCCCATGACATGTTTAAGGATGGTTTGAACCTTCACGATTACTGCGCAGCAGCTTTGCCAGAAAGGGTGGCAGATATAACTGATCAACCGCTCCTATTTTGTGAGACAGAAGAATCATCAATTGCAGACGCATTGAGCAAACAAAGAAGCATTAGTGCTTATGTTCAAGAGTGCTTGGTGATGATATTTGAAATTGGAGTTGCCTGTTCAGCAGAGCTTCCCTGAGAGAGAATGAAGATAAGCGACGCAGTGACAAGATTGCATTCGTTGAAAGAGAGTCAACAAAATGGGACTCCGCTAGAAGCGATGGAGAAATATCCACAACATAGCAAGATTAGGAGTTTGATTGCTTACTGTTTCCTCGGTTCCTCGTTTGGAAGTGTGGGTCTGCGACATGTTCCGTGTTGATTAGTTACTGTTTCCGTAGTTTCACGTTTTAGGGGCAGTAGATATGTCCTGACTTGCTAAATCCCGATGAAGGAGTACTTGAAAATAAACATTTCAAAGACCCCTGTTCTATCATTAACAACTCTATTTGCGTATTCTCTTGTTGTTCATTTACGCCTTTGTCTCACGAGAGAGGAGCAAAACATGCTCAGACTGAGGAATCGAAATGAAGGAATCCTCAAACAGTGACTCAGCAAAGCCCAGACTGCACCACTGTCTGCCAGAACCATCTCCAAAACCGAGTTTCCTCGACAAAGAAGAGAACAAAAAGGGCTAAAATCAAAGAATAGGGGACGAGGAATGTAATAGCGTTTGGAGGCGGGTTTGTGAAGAGACGAACAAACAATGGTGGTGAGGGAGAGGAAAGAGAAGCTTTCAGAGGAAACCCTTGAAAAGCTCCTACATATCTCAACCGACCGCCTTGATAAGGCACGAAACCCGTACTATGGTGCCATTTCGATTTTACCTGACGTTAAGGGCTTGGGGTTGCGGGGCAACCTGTGGAGAACCCACAGGTGCTTCAGAGCCATTGATTTCGCATCGCTCTGCCCCAGTTAACTTCCACCAGCCCTCGGCTTCCATTCCCCCTTCTCTCTCTCTCTCTCTCGTTGTCGCTTACTCGCTATCTCTGCGACAGTCGACTGAGAGGACACTAATGCCTTCGCTCGCCGTTTTGTACGTGAAAGTTCTGGGACGGAGAGAGCGGCAAAGCACATTAGGAAAATGGCATGGAGCCTGCCCGGAAGTCTTCCCTTCTTAGATTTCAGCCCATACTTGGATCCAGCTACGGCCCTTCCAGCTTATATCTTCACAATGAACGGCCTAGGCAAATGACTCTAAATCTGACCCGAAAATCTAAAATTTGAATGCTTTGGAACTTCGTCTTTGTGCTGCCTTTCCCCTTCTATCCTTTTGGGAAATAGGGCAATATCCTTCCTGGCTCCATAGCGCCGTAGTGGCCCTGGAAGCAAATGCTTCGTCGATGCCTGGTAGAGTTGCGACACTTTGCAGCGTAAGCAGAACGTCGCACAACTTCGGGCTCGAGCTACACAGCGTAGGCCTGAAATTTCAAGGCATTGGTCCGTGCGTCGTAGCACAAGCTCAGCAGATGCACAATGCTGGCTTTGTGCTGCACGGCATTAGTGAGGCAGAAACTTTTTCTTTTTTGAAAAGATAAATTAATGAAATGAAGTGGCAAAACTCAGATCGAGATGGGATGAGCAAAATTGTGATGAGCAATGTAGTCTAGAACATAGTAAGACAGGCTCATGGGCCTGATTGTCCGAGATTCGCATGGGCTTTGGTAGGTCCGAAGCATTAAATAATTGGCTAACAATTAAATAAAGAGCATCATCCTTGAAAATGACATTGCCCCATCAGTTTTTTGGGAACTTCCCTTTGAATTGTCCTAAAATTATTCTGTTTTTTAATTTTTAGGGTTTAGTCCGGTCGCAAGGTGAACCGCAAGATGATTCCTTCCAACGTTGGGTACCAAATCCCTGGATTTATTTCCTAGCAACTGTCATTTAAGAATGGTTAGTAACTTGGTATTTCCACTCCTAAGTGGGATTTATGATGCACTGGTTGTTTAATTGATACCACAGTTTACTCGAAACGAAAGTCAAGACTTGTTAGGAGCTCTTTATGGGTAAAATCCTAATGAATTAGGCCAATGAGGAGGAGGGCGCTCTTAAAAATACCAGAGAGATGGCCATATCAAGTTGTGCGAAGGTTGACTTGGACATCATCTGATTGCTTAAAAAAAAGAGTCCTATACATACAACAAACCCATGGAGCAAAAATTAGGATATCGATAGGATCTTCGTATAAATTATTTGCTAAATAGAATATTCACAAGGGAGGTTTAATGTAGAATTCCTTTATCTTTTTGCCTTTGAATTGACCATCAAGCATCATGCTCTCTAATCTAAACACTTTGTCTCGCTACAACTCCATCATTTTAAAAGGTTCTCATTGTTTAATATAATGTTTTTGAACTTGGGTTCATATCTAGGATTATGTCTTTGCTCCTTAATAGATAATAAAGAAAAGATAAATTGACACCAATGCCATTTAGGGTTCTCTTAATATATATATAAATTTGACCACATCTTGTTTAAGTCTCCTGTTTACATACAACGACAGCAGGTAGATAAGACTCAGAGTAGCCGATCTCTCCAAGACCGCCGTATCTAGAAGGCAAAAGAAAGTGAACTTTCTGAGGTATATTTTATGCAACGTATGTCAATATCTACGAGCTGTTTTTCAATACGATTACATGTGACTGTGTTGGTGAAGGTGACTGATGTATACTCATCAAGACTCTCATCTTCCATTTTATTCTTTTCTATTTAATATGTTGTGATTATTAGTTAAAGACAAGGCCCAATCTACTAATGCAATAGACAAATTAATCAGTACTTGAAGCCTTTTCCTGCTTTATTTTGAGTCATGACATATTGACTAATGATGGACATATCCTTAACAAAAAACAAAGAAGAAGAAGAAGAAGAAGAAGAAGCAGAAACCCAAAGTTAATAACAGAAAGCGTGCTGGAACTCTTTCAATCAATGGAACTCCTATGTCTCATCATTTGTTACCCTTGCAGCGTTTATATTCCCATTCCTGTCAAGTTGGGGAACACAAAGCACAGCTCCAGACGATCTTGCAGCTCCCGATGGTAACAAGCTTTCACCGGAAAAATGGAATAATATCCATACCTCTTTCTCACTGACCTCTACTCCATTTGTGGTCATTGAAGTTTGGATCATTCAATTTTGATTTCAATCACTCAATACACTGATCTTTAAAATTTATCTTTTTCTTTTTCTTTTTCTTTTTTTCAATTGAAGCACGTTAAATGAATTCCGGCCAATTTCCTCGATGAACTACTGACGCAGCTGATATGCGGCCAAATTTTAGGATGCCAAGTCACACAAGCGTCACGTGTCAGCATTTTATTGGAAGTAAGTTGGATTCTGGACAAAATGCAATGCAACAACTGCAAGAAACCGAGAGTTTGGTACATTTGGTGATTAAATCAAAGTTCAGTAGCCTACTCAAAATATGACTAACGACCACCACTGAAATTTATCCTCTACCTTTGGATGCACAGTGAAAGTAAATAAGAGAAAAGGATGCGGAATGAATACCGATCCAAAACAGGGAAACATAAATTGATAAGAAGCAATGATAAAATCCCTGAACAGCACGATCAAATCACACTCTTTTTATTTAAAACTTAATTTTCGGAACTAGTATATGATGAAACTAATACCATACAGCATATTAATTATAAAAATTAGCCACCGGCTCTTGGTTTCACAGTTTTTAACAAATCCAAACGGGAGGATGTTCCATCATCCTGCAATTTCCATCTTTACACAGTCCAACAAATAAATCTCGCAGTATCAGCATTTTCCCTCTGTCCAGATCCATCTAGTTGTCTAAGGGAGAGAAGGTGTGCCACGTATTGCTGCAGCAAAGAAAAACAGAGACCAAATGTGAGAAGCAACAAAATTTGCATTGCGAAGTTGACATTACAAATGCAAGAGTGTGCTTAAGTTGACATTTGCGAATACAGGGATTAAAACCTTCACCTCTCAAATGAGAACAAACTCTTTGATCTTCATTCCTTCTTTTAAAGGTTTATATGTAGGTAAATATGTATAACAATGTTTATTGGCATCACAAGCATTATAAAGACAAATTTTCAGGATCTTAGATCCTTGATTCGTACTAAAGTTCTGTCTTTGCAGATGAAAGAATCAGAACCAACTAAGGATCCTGATCTGCGCAACCCTGTCATGCACCAGCAGCTTAAATGTGTAATGTCAAGATGCAGTGTCAATTTCAAGTCTTTCGTCAAGGTTGCAAAGAGTTTCACTGCACCATTAGGATAAGAGAAGATGGCACAGAACACATAATCTATGAATGCGCAATTATTCTTTTCCTCTTAGTTCTTGACTTTATTATGACGCAGTTCGGCAATCAGAGAGATGTCAAAGCATTTCCCTGAGGGCAACTGTTTTTTTCCTTGAACACCAGTCAAGCCATCAGGCCACAAAACAAAGGCCCACGTGGTGAGGACTAAGATGAGAAACGAAAACCATTTGTTTTAAATAAAGAAAGGGAAAATTAATGTTTTCCCCATCTCCAAATATTTTGGCCTTTTCTGATCCATACATAAACAACAATACAAAAGGGGAAAGAAAAAAAAATTCCGACTTTCAATGGTAACAGTCAACCATTGGTTTCCACGCGGTCCATAATAGAACAAGGCGCTCTTGAATTGTCCTCTCCGTCGATAATAGCACATTCATCATGGCAGGAGTAACCTTAAACAAGAGGAATGCAAACCCAAACGAGTATATCGACATTTGGGAAGCCAGTCACTTATGGCTTGATATGCATATGGCGCTTTTCCTTGCCGCTCGAAGTGCATGGACATGATGCAGAACTTGATGGGACCCCACCCTTCTGCTTCGAAGCAATTGCCTAGAGCAGCTTTGTACAACTATGACCAGATTCACTAATCAGACGTAAGTCGTAAATCATAAACGACCAAGCAAAATGCAGCACAAGGTAGAAAGTTCCACATGAACATAGAACCGACAGACCTTATCAGAATCACCCAACAGCTCGGTTCCAGCTGGGTAAGCCGCATAATATTGATCTCCTCTAGAATATCCAGCTCAAGTACTGCAACAACGACCACGAAAATTATAAGAATCAACTTGGGAATCTGAACAGCAGTGGAGAAAATAATTCAATTGAGTTGGAAAAAAGACAGCAAAGACTCACGTGTTGTTGGTGTAAGCATAGCTCGAGACGGCAGTGAAGCAGTAGAACACAGAGTACCCCACGAACCTTCTCAACTTCTGGATCTTAAGAATGTCCTTGAACCCTTCAGAAACCATCATCTTCGATGATCTAACACTTTAAAAATTCTTTTTCCTGAAGTGCATTTAATCAAACGGGTGGTGTGCCTTGTGAAAAAGCTTCATGGCATGTAAAGAGAAGAGGAAATTGGGCCCTCCAAAAGTAGGGAGCGCAATGGAGAAAGAGGGTAGAGAAGATGGAGGCCGAGCACGAAGTTTCAAGGAGCTAGCGAAGATCAAGCTATGAAACCCGGACCAGTGGAGAAGATGGATGCGAGTTCGAGGAAGTGCTCACCGTTGTCGGTACATTTTGCGAAATGCCAGATTTCCCGATCGGACAAAGTCGCAGAGCGGTACAAGCCCGCCCGCCTTCCCCGTAATAGGGAACTCGGGTCTAGTTAAAGAGTAGAATAGGCCCAGCCCAGCAGGCTAGGCCTGATGCATTATATGGGCTGTCGCCAATTTGATCGATTTCTATTGATTTTTAGGTTAAATATTATGAAAAATTTTAAATTAATATATTTGTGATAAATTTACTTTAAATTAATATTTTGAATAATCTTAAATTGGTATATCTATGACAAATTTATCCTCTACTTGTTTTTGTTAAATTTTACCATCAAACTGTTGAGTTGGATCGTACGTGGCAGTTCATTGAAGTATTGAATTTTACCTTTTGTTTGTTACAAAGTGCACTAGTTTATAATTTTTTGTGATATTATTTAATTTAACAGACGGTAAATTTATCACGAATATACCGATTTGGGCTTTTTCATAATTAAAAAATTAATTTTAAATAAATTTATCACATATATATTAATTTGAGGCTTTTCATTATATTAATCCTTAGACTTATTACTAATCAATGCTTTGGTTGCGCAATACTTTCTACTGGGACTGGTTTTGGGCCTAGGGATTCTCAAAGATTCGTGGATTAGAGCAATAGAAAAATCATATGCCCTTCAACCACCTGCTTCTACTGTTCATTGCGACTTTTGAGACACTCGACATGGTCATCACACGCTTTACCAAAGCACTGAAACCTGCTCATCCCGTTCGCAATCTTCCTCTTGACATGATGAACGGAAGACTTGTAAAGTATTAAGAGTCGTATTGTAATATTTGATATTTTGACTAGATCAAAAATAAGGTGATGGGACCACTTTCAAAAATAAAAGAAACAAAGAAGTTTGAAAAGTCAACAAAAGAAAGCGAAAGGAGGAAGTGCACGCTCAGCTTAGAGGAAGTGGGCTTTTGGGAAAAGAAAGAAAAGGACAGAAGAATAAAAAAAAGAAAAAAAAGAGAGAAAGGGCTTTGTGTTTATAAGTCATGGACACCTCGCCAAGCCGATTCAATTACGTATCGCAACATCCATGATCACGCCCCTTGTTTGTTTGATTGGGGTAATTTTTCGATTTAGTGCTTAAATTTGGAATTTTGAGTAATTTGAACCATGGAATTCGTTTTTTGAGTGGTGGAGTTTTGAGACTTCATGGGAATGGCGGTTTTTGGTGTTACGAAGAGGTGAGTTTTTTAATGCAAGTTGTTTTGGCATAACGGTTTAGTCGGAGTGAAATTTTATGATTTTGAGACCGAGTTTTGTGTAGCATATAGGTTTGTGTAATTGCTTCGGGTAAGCGATTTATTAATATGTAAGAGTTACTTTATTAGCATTTAGGTAATGTTTAGCTGATTCGTAGTTATCGTCGTATTTTACTTGATTTTTTTACGCAATCTTAATATCTATTATTGTTTAAGTACTAAATCCAAAAACTATTTCAATCGAACGAACGAGGGGTATGAACACTTACCAGATTTTACGATATGTAGTTGAGTCGGCTCGGCGAAGTGGCTGCGGCTTGTACTAGCAAAGCTTTTTCTCTTTTTCTTCTTCTTTTTTTTTCCTCTCTCTTCTTAAGCCCTCGGTCTCTCCCTCTTAAGCCGAGCGTCCACTTCCTCTTTTCGCATTCTTTTGTTAACTTTTCAAACTTCTTTTTTTATTTTATTTTTTAAAGTGGGTCCCACCACCTTATTTTTACCTAGTCACAATCTCGAATATTACACATGCTTTATTAGTCTTCTGCGGAATATGCTTTATTAGTCATCCACATCATGCCAAGAATAGGATTCCGAGTGGGATGAGCACGTTTCTAATGAACATCTAACAGCTAGGGGCTGTGGTGGAAAACTCCATCCACTTCTTAATAGACTTTTCAGAGTGCGAGGGGCCGAAAAACTAAGCACGAGTTCTTTCATGTCCTTCTCAATCACTTCTCTCTGTCTATTTTCTTTTGTTACAAAACCAACAATCTTGTGTTCTTTTCTCACCAAAGCCTTCAAAGCTTCTTTCATCCTTTTGGTTCCAACATACCACAGGTGGGAGGAGATAAAAGAAGCCAAGATTCAAAAGCTCATCGCAACAATGCATGTCTAACCAGAAGCTCCATCCCAGTTTCGTGATAGATAGAGCGTTTACACCGTGAGGGGTCATAAAACTTGTAAGCATGAGTTCTTTCGTGTCCTCCTCAATTACTGCTCTTGGTCTACTTCTTTTTGTTCCGTTGATGATGTCAATCTCTTCTTGTGGAGCAATCTCATTTCCTAGAACCAACAATACCGACCGAGATGCATTGCTTCAGTTCAAGGATAAGATATCCGATGATCCAATTGGGTTTTTCAGCATGTGGAACGACTCTGTCCATTTCTGCCAGTGGTATGGAATCACGTGTGACCGTCAACATTCGAGGATAACCCATTTGATACTTCCGTCTCTAAAACTCGTAGGGTCGCTATCTCCTTTTATTGGAAACTTGAGCTTCCTCTATAAATTGGACATCCAAAACAACAGTTTCGTCGGCGAAATCCCCTCGGAGATAGGTAACTTGTATAGACTCAGATACCTAGGCCTAGAGAACAACTTATTATCTGGTCAAATTCCTGCCAACATCTCAGGCTGCAAAAATCTTGAAGATTTGACGTTGGGCTATAATATGTTAGTTGGTGAAGTTCCGATAGCAATTGCTTCTATGTCGAAGCTAATATTAGTTTATATACACCACAACAATTTCTTTGGAAACTTCCCTCAATTCTTTGGGAACCTCACATCTCTGGTGTACATCTCAGCGTCATTTAATAACTTTGTAGGAAGAGTTCCGGACTCGTTGGGCCGTTTGCAAAATTTGGAGTATCTTCATGTCAATGCAAATGGACTCTCTGGCACTCTCCCTTCCTCCATCTTCAACATATCTTCCCTTGTCGCCTTTCAGTTTGATGCGAACCAACTTGAAGGGAGTCTTCCTCCAGATTTAGGCATCACTCTTCCTAATCTTGTTGAGTTAAATGTTGGGGCCAATCAATTTACTGGGCCCATTCCTGCTTCCATATCAAATGCCACTAAATTAACGTGGCTAATAATCCCGATAAACAAATTTTCTGGAAACGTGCCTACTGTGGAAAAGCTAAATCAGCTGCATTGGATCAGTATTTCGCACAACCGGCTAGGTAGTGGAGCGCAAGGTGACCTGAAATTCCTTGAATCAATCAATTCTACCTGCCTAAAGGTCTTGGCAATCCATAGCAACAATTTCGGAGGCACTTTGCCAGAATCTATAGGCAACTTATCCTCCCAGTTGAATATGATGGTGATCGAGAGCAATCGATTGTCTGGAAATATCCCTTCAAGCATTGGCAACTTGCGTGGCCTAGAAGTGTTGTGCATGGGCAATAACTCGTTCGGGGGTAGCATTCCTGATACCATTGGAAATCTCATCAAGCTAAAGGTGTTTCGTGCTCAGATGGACAAACTCACCGGGAATATCCCCTCCACGATAGGGAACCTAACAGAGCTATTGGAACTCATCTTGAAAGGGAACTATTTTGAAGGGAGCATTCCTCCAAGTATTGGGAAATGTGAAAAATTGATAGGGATGGACATTTCGCAGAATGATTTGAGTGGAATTATACCGTCTCAAGCTTTCAATATCTCTTCCCTATCTATCTATTTTGATCTATCCAAAAACCAATTGAGTGGTTCCTTACCAGAAGAAATTGGTACATTGAAAAACTTAGCCAAATTAGACATACATGGCAACAAACTATCAGGAAAAATCCCTAGTAGCCTTGGTAAATGCAATAGCTTGGTGGAGCTTCACATGCAAAATAATCTATTTGAAGGGAATATCTCTTCATTCTTGAGTTCCTTGAATGGTCTTCAATACATAGACCTCTCGAGTAATAATTTATCTGGCCCTATTCCGATATTCTTGGAGAAATTTCAATTGCAGTACCTGAATCTATCTTTCAACAACTTCGAGGGTGAGGTACCGAGCGAAGGGGTGTTCTTGAACACGAGTGCCACTTCGCTCGAAGGAAACGATAAGCTTTGTGGCAGTATGCCGATCCTAGATTTGCCAAGTTGTTTGATGAGTGAAGGAAAACGTGGATCATTTACCTTTCGTCACATTATCATTGTGGTTGCATGTGGGATGGTAGCGGCGCTGATTCTTCTGCTGCTACTGATGACATTTTATTGGTCGAGGAGAAAGAAAAGTGAGGCTTCTCTAGAGACTCCATCAATAGGGGGATTTCGGCAAGTGTCTTATGAAGACATGGTCAAAGCAACAGATGGATTCAGCTCTAGCAATTTGATCGGAATGGGTGGTTTCGGCTCTGTGTATAAAGGGACCCTAGCAGATGAAAACAAAATAGTGGCTATTAAGGTTTTTGACCTGAAGCAACGAGGAGCATCCAAAAGTTTCATGGCAGAGTGCGAAGTCCTGAAAAATATTAGGCATCGGAATCTTGTTAAGATTCTAACAGGTTGCTCCAGTATTGATTTCCAAGGCAATGAGTTTAAGGCTCTGGTCTATGAGTTCATGGAAAATGGTAGCTTGGAGGAGTGGTTATATCCGAATCTTGCAAGAAATGGGACGCCAAGGCATAGGTTAAGTTTTGTTCAGAGGTTGAACATTGCTTTTGATGTAGCTTGTGCGGTGGATTATCTCCATCATCAGTGTCAAATGGTGGTGATCCATTGTGACCTCAAGCCAAGCAACATTCTTCTGGATGCCCAAATGAATGGACATGTCGGTGACTTTGGCTTGGCCAGGATATTCCCAAATGCCATTGATGATTTGCCTGCGTGTCAAACAAGCTCAATTGCACTTAGAGGAACCATTGGCTATGCTCCTCCGGGTATATACACTTGCAGTAAATCCAATGTCAATCGTCCTCATATAAGCTCTTTCCCTGATAGTGCATGTAGGGAACTTGTTGCCTAAGATTGTGTAGGCTAGTCAGACTCGTTCGTTCTCTGTAAAAACTTGTCTCAGCTAATTTTCCTGTGCATTGTTGGACTAACCATAACCATAGAGTTAAGTTCAGTTTAGTGCAGTTATTTTGTCATTCCTTTGATTGTTGTACATTCTATTCATTAAGTACGAGGTTATAAGAGTAAAAAATCTGACTTTGACAAATCATGCTCAACATGCTAAGTAACTTACTGATATTGACCAGAATTCATAATTGCATCCCCCAGTAATTTTTTCCCCTTATGTGTATACGTGTCTCCTCTTCATTGTCCTTATGATTTGATAAGCTGATCAGCTTATGGGTCAAATAAAATCCAACTGCAGAATATGGAATGGGAAGCGAAGTGTCAAAAGAAGGCGATACGTACAGCTATGGAGTCCTGCTGCTGGAGATTTTTACAGGGAAGGGACCCACCCATGACATGTTTAAGGATGGTTTGAACCTTCATGATTACTGCGCAATGGCTTTGCCAGAAAGGGTGGCAGATTTAGCGGATCAGCAGCTCCTATTTTGTGAGATAGAAGAATCATCCATTGCAAACACACTGAGCAATCAAAGAAGCATTAGTGCTCATGGTCAAGAGTGCTTGGTGACGATATTTAAAATTGGAGTTGCCTGTTCAGCAGAGCTGCCCCAAGAGAGAATGAAGATAAGCGACGCAGTGGCAAGATTGTGTTTGCTGAAAGAGAGGGTCAACAAGATGGGACTCTTCTAGAAGCGATGGAGAAATATCCACAACATGGGAAGATTAGGAGTTTGATTGCTTACTGTTTCCTCAGTTCCTTGTTTGGAAATGTGGGTCTGTGACATGTTCCAAGTTGATTAGTTACTGTCTCCGTAGTTTCACGTTCTAGGGGCAGTAGATATGTCCCGACTTGCTAAATCCTGATAAAGGAGTACTTGAGAAAAACACTTCAAAGACCCCTGTTCTATCATTAGCAGCTCTATTTGCGTATTCTCCTATTGTTCATTTACGCCTTTGTCACACGAAAGAAGTGCAAAAAATGATCAGAGTGAGAAATCAAAATCAAGGAATCCTCAAACAGTGACTCAGCAAAGCCCAGACTGTACCACTGTTTGCCCGGAACCGTCTCCGGAACCGAGTTTCATGGAGAAAGAAGAGAAGAAAAAGAGCTAAAATCAAAGAACAGGGGACGAGGAATGTAATGGCGTTTGGAGGCGGGTTTGTGAAGAGACGAACAAACAATGGTGGGGAGGGAGAGGAAAGAGAAGCTTTCAGTGGAAACTCTTGAAAAGCTCCAACATATCTTCAGCCAACCACCCATTGATTCGGCACGAAACCCGTACTATGATGCCATTTCGATTTTACTTGATGTTCAGGGCTTGGGGTTGCGGGGCAACCTGTGGAGAACCCACAGGTGCTTCAGAGCCATTGATTTCGCGTCGCTATGCCCCAGTTAACTTCCACTAGCCCTCGGCTTCCATTCCTCTCTCTCTCTCTCTCTCTCTCTCTCGCTCTCGCTCTCGCTACTCTGCGACGGTCGACTGAGAATGTCTTCGCTCGCCGTTTTGCACGTGAAAGTTCTGGGACGGAGAGAGCGACAAAGCACATTAGGAAAATGGCATGGAGCCTGCCCGGAAGTCTTCCCTTCTTAGATTTCAGCCCATACTTGGATCCAGCTACGGCCCTCCCAGCTTATATCTTCGTAATGAACGGGCTTAGGCAAATGACTCTAAATCTGACCCAAAAATCTAAAATTTGAATGCTTTGGAACTTCGTCTTCGTGCCGCCTTTCCCCCTCTATCCTTTTGGGAAATAGGGCAATATCCTTCCTGGCGCTCCGAAGTGCCGTAGTGGCCCTGGAGGCAAATGCTTCGTTGATGCCTGGTAGAGTTGCGACACTTTGCAGCATAAGCAGAACGTCGCACAACTTTGGGCTCGAGCTACACAGCGTAGGCCTGAAATTTCAAGGCATATTGGCCCGTGCGTTGTAGCACAAGCTCAGCAGATGCACAATGCTGACTTTGTGCTGCACAGCATTAGTGAGGCAGAAACTTTTTCTTTTTTGAAAAGATAAGTTAACGAACTCAAATCGAGATGGGATGAGCAAAATTGGGATGATGCAATGTAGTCTAGAACATAGTAAGACAGGCTCATGGGCCTGATTGTCTGAGATTCGCATGGGCTTTGGTAGGTCCGAAGCATTAAATAATTGGGTAACAATTCAAACAAAGAACATCATCCTTGAAAATAACATTGCCAATCAGTCTTTTGGGAACTTCCCTTTTAAATGTCTTAAAATTGATCTGTTTTATTTAGGGTTTAGTCTGGTCGCATGGTGAATGAACCGGAAGATAATTCCTTCCAACGCTGGGTACCAAATCCCTAGATTTAGGCCCTGTTTGGTTCAGCTTTGCCAAGGGGCTTTCAGCCCCGAAAGCCCCTTGGCCAAATGCGAACCCGTTTGGTTCGTATTTTGGAAAGCTTTGGCCAAATGCAATTGCATTCTCAAAGGGGTTCAAAGGCCTTTAGGCCAATGGAGGGCTGGAGGGGCCTTCAAAACTTGCATTTTCGGAATGCCATTTGCTTGCTTTAATGAAAATATGCTAGTTGTCCATTTTGCTCTCATTTATTTAGCAAAATCCATTTTTGCCCTTTTAGAAAACCCTAAACTCTTCCTGCAGCTTCTCTTCTAAAAAAAACCCCTCTTTCACTTGTGTTGAACTACTCTCTCACCGCCATCGATCCCGTCACTGCTGCCGCCGATCCCATCACTGTCGCCGCTCCAGTCGCCACCGCCGCTCCCGATCTCGTTGAGCGCACAGGCGACGTTTGTGCGACCCAGGCGATCGTCGTCGTCGCCATCGCCTGGGTCGCGTGCCCAGGTGACCGTTGCTTGGGTCGCGAGCCCAGGCGACCATCGCCATCACTTGGGTTCGCGCGACCCAGGCGACCGTCGCCATCGCCGGGTCGTCGCGCGCCCGGGCGATCGACGCCCGGGTCGCAAGCCCGGGCGGCCGTTGCCGTAGCCTGGGTCGTGAGCCGGGCGACGGCCGACCACCGCCCGAGGTCGCGCGACCCGGGCAACCGACGCCTGGGTCGCGAGCCCAGGCGACTGTCGCCGTAGCTTGGGTCGTGAGCCCAGGCGATGGCTGACCACTGCCTGAGGTAGCTGACCTCAGGCAGTATTGTCCGACGGCCAATTTTGGCCGTCGGATGTGAATAAATTAAAAAAAAAATTACAAATTTTTAATCAAAAAATAAATTTAGTTAAAGTGCTTTACAAAATATAGTGTTTACCAAACGGTGTTTAGGCCAAAGTTGCTTTGCACTGTAATGAAAATTTCATTTGACCAAACGGTATTTGCATTTTGAAAAACCCCTTCAGCCTAAAGGTACTTGCATTTTCCTAACGGCATTTGCCCAAAGCCGAACCAAACAGGCCCTTATTTCCTAGCAACTGTCATTTAAGAATGGTTAGTAACTTGGTATTTCCACTCCTAAGTTGGATTTATGATGCACTGGTTGTTAAATTGATATCACAGTTTACTCGAAACAAAAGTCAAGACTTGTTAGGAGCTTTTTATGAGTAAAATCCTATTGAATTAGGCCAATGAGGAGGAGGGCGCTCTTAAAATACCAGAGAGATGGCCATATCAAGTTGTGCGAAGGTTGACTTGGACATCATCTGATTGCTTAAAAAAGAGAGTCCTATACATACAACAAACCCATGGAGCAAAAAATAGGATATCAATAGGATCTTCGTATAAATTATTTGCTAAATAGAATACTCACAATGGAGATTTAATGTAGAATTCCTTTATCTTTTTGCCTTTGAATTGATCATCAAGCATCATGCACTCTAATCTAAAAACTTTGTCTCGCTACAACTCCATCATTTTAGAAGGTTCTCATTGTTTACTATAATGTTTTTGAACTTGGGTTCATATCTAGGATTATGTCTTTGCTCCTTAATAGATAATAAAGAAAAGATAAATTGACACCAATGGCATTTCGGGTTCTCTTAATATATATATATTAATTTGACCACATCTTATTTAAGTCTACTGTTTACATACAACGACAGCAGGTAGATAAGACTCAGAGTAGACGATCTCTCGAAGCCCGCCGTATCTAGAAGGCAAAAGGAAGTGAACTTTCTGAGGTATATTTTATGCAACGTATGTCACTAACTACGAGCTGTTTTTTGATACGATTACATATGACTGTGTTGGTGAAGGTGACTGATGTATACTCATCAAGACTCTCATCTTCCATTTTATTCTTTTCTATTTAATATGTCGTGATTATTAGTTAAAGATAGGTCCCAATGTACTAATGCAATAGACAAATTAATCAGTACTTGAAGCCTTTTCCTGCTTTATTTTGAGTCATGACATATTGACTAATGATGGACATAGCCTTAACAAAAAATAAAGAAGAAGAAGAAGAAGCAGAAACCGAAAGTTAATAACAGAAAGCGTGCTGGAACTCTTTCAATCAATGGAACTCCTATGTCTCATCATTTGTTACCCTTGCAGCGTTTATATTTCCATTCCTGTCAAGTTGAGGAACACGAAGCACAGCTCCAGACGATCTTGCAGCTCCCGATGTTAACAAGCTTTCACCGGAAAAATGGAACAATATCCATACCTCTTCCTCACTGACCTCCACTCCATTTGTGGTCATTGAAGTTTGGATGATCATTCAAATTTGATTTCAATCACTCGATACACTGATCTTTAAAATTTTTCTTTTTCTTTTTCTTTTTTTTCAATTGAAGCACGTTAAATGAAATCCGGCCAATTTCCTCAATGAACTACTGACGCGGCTGATATGTGGCCAAATTTTAGGATGCCAAGTCACATGAGCGCCACATGTCAGCATTTTGTTGGAAGTAAGTTGGATTCTGGACAAAATGCAATGCAACAACTGCAAGAAACCGAGAGTTTGGTACATTTGGTGATTAAATCAAAGTTCAGTAGCCTAGTCAAAAAATGACTGACGACCACCACTGAAATTTATCCTGTACCTTTGGATGCACAATGAAAGTAAATAAGAGAAAAGGATGTGGAATGAATACCAATCCAAAACAGGGCAACATAAATTGATAAGAAGCAATGATAAAATCCCTGAACAGCACGATCAAATCACACTCTTTTTATTTAAAACTTAATTTTTGGAACTAGTATATGATAAAACTAATACCATACAGCATATGGGTCCTTGGTTTTAAAATCTTTAACAAATCCAACAGGAAAGATGTTCCCTCTATCCTGCAATTTCCATCTTTACACAGTCCAACAAATAAGTCTCACATTATCAGCATTTTCCCTCTATCCAGATCCATCTAGTTGTCCAAGGGAGAGAAGGTGTGCCACATATTGCTGAAGCAAAGAAAAACAGAGACCAAATATGAGGAGCAACAAACTTTGCAGTGTGAAGTTGACACTACAAATGCAAGAGCGTGCTTAAGTTGGAATCTGCAAATACAACGATTAAAATCTTGACCTTTCAAATGAGAACTCCCTCTTTGATCTTTCATTCCTTCTAAATAGGTTTATATGTAGGTATATATGTATAACAAAGTTTATTGGCATCACAAGCTTCAGTTAGACAAATTTCCAGGATCTTAGATCCTTGATTCGTACTAGAATCCTATCTTTGAAGACGAAAGAATCAGAAGCAACTAAGGATCCTGATCTGCACGACCCCGTCATGCACCAGCAGCTTAATTGTGTAATGTCAAGTTTCAGTTTCGAGTCTTTCATGAAGGTTACCAAGAGTTCCACTGCAAATTAGGATAAGAGAGAATGACACAAAGCACCTAATCTATGAATGAGCAATTATTCTGTTCCTCTTAGTTTTTGACTTTTAATAAGACTCAGTTCAGTAATCACAGTAATGTCAAAGCATTTGCCTGAGGGCAACTGTTTTTTACCTATAACATCAGTCAAGCTATCAGGCCACAAAACAAAGGCCTGCATGATTAGGATGATTAAGATGAGAAACGAAAACCATTTGTTTTAAATTAGCAAAGAAAGGGAATTATTGTTTCCTCCATGTCCAAAAGCTTGGTTTTTTCCAATTCATACACACACAATAATACAAAAGGGGAAAGATAAAAAAAAATTCCGACTTTCAATTGTAATGATTAACCATTGTGGTTTCACCGTGGTCCATAAAAGAACAAAGCACTCTTGAATTATCCTCTCCATCGATAACAGAACATTCATCATGACAGGAGTGACCTTGAAACAAGAGAAATGCAAAACCAAACGAGTATATAGACATTTGGGAAGCCAGTCACTTACAGCATGATATGAATTCGGTGCTTTTCCTTGTTGCTCAAAGTGCTTGGACAAGACGCAGAACTCTAAGGGGCCCCACTCTTCCGCTTCGAAGCAATTGCCAAGAGCAGCTTTGTACAACTATGACCAAATTCATTAATCAGACATAAGTAGTAAATCATAAACGATTAACGAAAATGCAGCACAAGGTAGAAAGTGCCACATGATCATAGCACCGACAGACCTTATCAGAATCACCCAGTAACTCGGTACCGGCCGGGTAAGCCACATAATACTGGTCTCCTCTAGAATATCCAGCTCTAGTACTGCAATGACGACGGTGATAGTATAAGAATTAACTCCGGAATCTGAACAGCAGGGGAGAAAATTATTCAATCGAGTTGGCAAAAAGACAGCAAAGACTCACGTGCTGTTGGTGTAAGCATAGCTCAAGACGGCAGTGAAGCAGTAGAGCACAGGGTACCCCACGAACCTCTAAACTTCTGAATCTTGAGAATGTCCTTGAACCCTTCATAAACCATCGTCTTCGATGATCTAGCACTTTAAAAATATCTTTTTCCTCAAGTGCATTTAATCACACAGGTGGTGTGCCTTCTGGAAAATCTTCATAACATGTAAAGAGAAGAGGAACTTGGGTACTCCAAAAGTAGGGAGCGAAATGGAGAAAAGAGGGTAGAGAAGATGGAGGCCGAATACGAAGTTTCGAGGAGCGAGCGAAGATCAAGCTATGAAACCTTGGCCACTGGCCAGTGGAGAAGATGGATGCGAGTTCGATGCTCACCGTCGTCGCTACATTTTTGTGAAACGCCAGATTTCCCCACCCGGGTTGGACATAGTTGAAGAGCGGTACAAGCCCGCCCGGCCCGTGATTGTGAACTTGGGTCCAGTTAAAGAGGAAGAACAGGCCCGGCCGAGTATGCCAGGCCTGATGCAATATGTGGGCCGTTGCTATTTTGATTGATTTTTATTAGTTTTTGGGTTAAATACTATGAAAAAGCCCAAAATTATATACTCGTGATAAATTTATTCAAAAAACCTCAAACTAATCTACTTGCGACAAATTTACTCTTCATTTATTTCGTTAAATTTTATTATTAAATTGCTGAGTTGAATGATACATTTTTTATCATCTGTTTGTCGTAAATGTATCGGTTTATAATTTTTCATGATATTAACATAATTTAATATATGATAAAATTTTCATAAATATATTGATTTTGACTTTTTGGTGATTAAAAAAATTAATTTGGAGTAAATTTGGTATAGAGCTTTTCATGATATTAATCCTTAGTTTTTTCTTTTTCTTTTTACTTATTACTAATCAATGATTTTGGTGCCCAAGATTTCTATTGGGACTCCTTTTAGGCCGAGGGATTCTAAAAGATACGTGAATCAGAGCAATGGAAAAATCACACGCACTTCAATCGCCTGCTCCTACAGTTCATTGCGACTTTTAAACACTCAGCATGATCATCACACGCTTACCTGAGCACTGAAACATGGTCATCCCATTTGCAATCTTACTCTTGGCATGATGAGCGGAAGACTCGTAAAGCGAAGGACTAGGACGCATATGCTTTTTGCAAAGCAAAGCGATTAAGACGCATATTGTAATATTTGAGATTTTGACTAGGTCAAAAAATAAGATGGTGGGACCCGCTTTAAAAAAAATAAAAGAAAACAGAAGTTTGAAAAGTCAAGAAAAGAAAGCAAAAGAGGGAGTGGACGCTCAGTTTAAGGAGAAAACTGAGGGAGAGACCGAGAGCTTTTGGTAAAAGGAAAAAGAGGAGAATGGGAAGGAAAGAGGACTGAAGAAGAAAAAAAAAAGAAGAAAAGAGAAAGAGTTTTGCACGTATTAGTGACGGACACCTCGCTGGGCCGATTCAATTAACTATCGCAACATCTATGATTGCACCCCGTGTTCATCCGATTGGGATAGTTTTCGGATTTAGTGATTAAATTCGGAATTTTGAGAAATTTGAGTCATGGAATCTGTTTTTTGAGTTGTAGAGTTTGGAGACTTCATGGGAATGGTGACTTTTGGTATTGTGGAGCCATGAGTTTTGACATGACTCATTTTAGCGAAACGGTTTAGTCGGAGCGAAATTTTATGATTTCAAAGCGGAGTTTTATGTAGCGTTTAGATTTGTGTAATCACTTGCTATTCGAGGCATAGGAGTTGTTTTATTAACATTTAAGTGATGTTTAGCCGATTTGTAGTCATCGAAATATTTTGCTTAGTTATTTTACTTGATTTTAATGTCGATTATTGTTTAAGCACTAAATCCGAAAACTATTCTGATTGGACGAACGAGAGGTGCGAGCACTTACTAAACATTACGATATGTAGTTGAGTCGGTTTGGTGAGGTATCCATGCCTTGGATGTGCAAAGCTCTCTCTTTTTCTCTTTTACTTCTTTTTTTCTTCTTTCCTCCTCTCTTTTTCCCTCTCCTTTTTCCTTCTTTTCCCGAAAGCCTTCAATCTCTCCCTCTGAAGCTGAGCGTCCACTTCCTCTTTTGCTTTCTTTTGTTGACTTTTCAACCTTTTTTTTTCCTTTTATTTTTTAAAGACCTTACTTTTCACCTGGTCAAAATCTCGAATTACACATATGCTTTATGAGTCTTCTGCGAAGACTGAAAAGCAAAGGATTACGAGTCTTCCGCATCATGCCAAGAATAGGATTCTAAGTGGGATGACCACATTTCTGATGAACACCTAGTGGCTAGGGGCTGTGGCCGAAAACTCCATCCATTTCTTAATAGACAGTGTTCAGAGTGTGAGAGGCCAAAAAAACTTGTAGGCATGAGTTCTTTCATGTCCTTCTCAATCACTTCTCTCTGTCTACTTTCTTTCGTTATGTTGGTGGTGCCAATGCCTTGTTGTAGAGCAATCTCGATTCCTAGAACCAACGAAACCGATCGAGATGCAGTACTCCAATTCAAGGATAAGATATCCGATGATCCATTCGGGGTTTTCAGCATGTGGAATGACTCTGTCCATTTCTGCCAGTGGCACGGGATCACGTGTAGCCGTCGGCATCCGAGGATAATTCGTTTGATACTTCCATCTCTAAAACTCGTAGGGTCGCTGTCTCCTTTTATTGGAAACTTGAGCTTCCTCCAAATATTGAAAATCCAAAACAACAGTTTCACTGGTGAAATCCCCTTGGAGATCGGTAACTTGTATAGACTCAAATACTTAGGCCTGTGGAACAACTCATTCTCTGGTCAAATTCCTGCCAACATCTTAAGCTGCAAAAATCTTGAAGCTTTGGCACTGTGCAATAATTTGTTAGTTGGTGAAGTTCCGATAGCAATTGCTTCTATGTCAAAGCTAACATCAGTTTATATACACGTCAACAATCTCTCTGGAAACTTTCCCGAATTCTTCGGGAACCTCACAGCTCTGGTGTTAATCTCAGCGGTATATAATAACTTTGTGGGAAGAGTTCCGGCCTCGTTGGGCCGTTTGCAAAATTTGGAGTATCTTTATCTTGGTAAGAATGGATTCTCTGGCACTCTCCCTTCCTCCATCTTCAACATTTCTTCTCTTGTCGTCTTTCAGTTTGCCATGAACCAACTTGAAGGGAGTCTTCCTCTAGATTTAGGCGTCACTCTTCCTAATCTTGTTGATTTACATGTCGAGGAGAATCAATTTACTGGGCCCATTCCTGCTTCCATATCAAATGCCACCAAATTAATGAGGCTAATAATCCCAGTGAACAAATTTTCTGGAAACGTGCCTACTGTGGAAAAGCTAAATCAGTTGCAGTTGATCAGTATTTCAGAAAACCAGCTAGGCAGTGGAGCGTAAGGTGACCTGAAATTTCTTGAATCAATCAATTCTACAAGCCTGAAGATCTTGGCAATCCACCGCAACAATTTCGGAGGTACTTTACCTGAATCTATAGGCAACTTATCCTCCCAGTTGAAAAGCCTAGTGATCGAGAGCAATCGATTGTTTGGAAATATCCCTTCAAGCATTGGCAACTTGTGTGGCCTAGAAGTGTTATGCATGGGCTATAACAAGTTCACAAGCAGCATTCCTGATACCATCGGAAATATCTTTGAGCTAAAGATATTTCGTGTTGAGATGAACAAACTCACCAGGAATATCCCCTCCGTGATAGGGAACCTGACGGAGCTATTGCAACTCATATTGCAAGGGAACAATTTTCAAGGGAGCATTCCTCCAGGTATTGGCAAATGCCAAAAATTGGAATGGATGGACTTTTCACAAAATGATCTGACTGGAAATATACCACCTCAAGCTTTCACTATCTCTTCCCTATGTATCAATTTTGATCTATCCGAAAACCAATTGAGTGGTTTCTTGCCAGAAGAAATCGGTACATTAAAAAACTTAGCCGCATTAGACGTACATGGAAACAAACTATTAGGAAATATACCTAGTAGCCTTAGTCAATGCACTAGCTTGGTGGAGCTTCGCATGCAAAATAATCTATTTGAAGGGAATATCTCATCATTCCTGAGTTCCTTGAATGGTCTTCAGTACATAGACCTCTCGAGTAATAATTTATCCGGCCCTATTCCGACATTCCTGGAGAAATTTCAATTGCAGTACTTGAATCTATCTTTCAACAACTTCGAGGGTGAGGTACCGAGCGATGGGGTTTTCCAAAACACGAGCGTGACTTTGCTTGAAGGAAATGATAAGCTCTGTGGCAATATGCCGATTCGACATTTGACAAGTTGTTCGATGAGCAAAGGAAAACGCAGATCATCTACTTCCCGTTACGTTATCGTTGCAGTTACATGTGGGATAGTAGTGGCTCTAATTCTTCTGTTGCTACTGATGACGTTTTATTGCCTGAGGAGGAAGAAAAGTGAGGCTTCTCTAGAGACTCCATCAATAGGGGGATTTCAGCAAGTGTCTTATGCAGACATAGTCAAAGCAACGGACGGGTTCAGCTCTAGCAATTTGATCGGAATGGGTGGTTTCGGCTCCGTGTATAAAGGGTTCCTAGCAGACGAAAACACAATAGTGGCTGTTAAGGTTTTTGACCTGAATAAACGAGGAGCATCCAAGAGTTTCTTGGTAGAGTGTGAAGTCCTGAAAAACATTAGGCATCGGAATCTTGTTAAGATTCTAACAGCTTGTTCTAGTGTTGATTTCCAGGGCAATGAGTTTAAGGCTTTGGTCTACGAGTTCTTGGAAAACGGTAGCTTGGAGGGGCATTTGCATCTGGAGCTTCCACCAAATGGGACGCCCAGGCGTAGGTTAAGTTTTGTTCAGAGATTGAACATTGCTTTTGATGTGGCTTGCGTGGTGGATTATCTCCATCATCAGTGCCAAACAGCAGTGATCCATTGTGACCTCAAGCCAAGTAACATTCTTTTGGATGCCCAAATGAATGGACATGTCGGTGACTTTGGCTTAGCTAGGATATTCCCTAACGCCACCAGTGATTTGCCCGCGAGTCAAACTAGCTCAATTGGACTTAGAGGAACCATTGGCTATGCTCCCCCAGGTATGTATACTTGCATAAATCCAATGTCAATCTTTCTCTTACAAGCTCTTTCCCTGATAATGCATGTAGGGAACTCGTTTTCTGAAATTACGTAAGCAAGTCAGACTCTTCATTTTCTGTGAAAACTTATCTCAGCTAATTTTCCTGTGCCTTGTGGAACAAACCAGAACCGTAGAAACTTGATAGAGTTAAGTTCAGTTTAGTGCAGTTACCTTAGTCATTCATCTGATTCAATTGTACATTCTATTTATAAAAGTACGAGTTTATAAGAGTGGAAAATGTGACTTTGAAACTTGCCGACGTTGACCAGAATTCATAATTGCTTCCCCCAGTAATTTTTTCTCCTTGCCTCTATACATGCCTACTCTTCATTGTCCTTATAATTTGATAAGCTGATCAGCTCATGTGTCAAGTATAATCCAACCACAGAATATGCAATGGGAAGCAAAGAGTCCAAAGATGGCGACGTGTACAGCTATGGAGTCCTGCTGCTGGAGATTTTTACAGGAAAGAGACCCACCCACGACATGTTTAAGGATGCTTTGAACCTTCATGATTACTGCGCAGTGGCTTTGCCAGAAAGGGTTGCAGATATAGCGGATCAGCAGCTCCTATTTTGCGAGACAGAAGAATCATCAATTGTAGACACACTGAGCAATCAAATAAGCATTAGTGCTCATGTTCAGGAGTGCTTGGTGATGATATTTGAAATTGGAGTTGCCTGTTCAGCAGAGCTACCCCGAGAGAGAATGAAGATAGGTGACGCAGTGACAAGATTGCATTCGCTGAAAGAGAGAGTCAACAAAATGGGACTCCGCTAGAAGCGATGGAGATATATCCACAACATGGGAAGATTAGGAGTTTGATTGCTTACTGTTTCCTCAGTTCCTCGTTTGGAAATGTGGGTCTGCGACATGTTCCATGTTGCTTAGTCACTGTTTCCATAGTTTCACGTTTTAGGAGAGCTTGAAAAAAACACTTCAAAGACCCCTGTTCTATCATTAACAACTCTGTTTGCGTATTCCCTTGTTGTTCATTTTTTTGCCTTTGTCACACGAAAGAGGAGCAAAAAAGGCTTAGACTGTAATATTCAACGACGTACGGACCCCAGAAGTGCCATAACTTGGCACAAAGAGACACTTAAGTGCCATAACTTACAAACGGTACACTTAAGTGCCAAAATCGGAGCAAAAAGGATCACTTAAGTGCCAACGGCGAGAAAATCCGGCCAAATTGCCACGTGTCTATTTTCCGGCGATTTCATTTGCTGGCGGAGCATTTTTTTCAAAATAAAAAATCCACGTGGCAATTTTAATAAAAAAATTGTCCACGTCAGATTTTAAAAAATTTAAAATCGATTTTATTAAAAAAAAAAAAAAGAAGAAGAAGGAGGAGATCGGCGAGGGCTGCACAGCCCTCGCCGCCGCCGGCGTCGCCCCCCCACCCTTGCTGGGAAGGGCCAGGCGAAGGTGGGGAGGGTCGGCCGGGTCGCCGGGCCCGGCCGGCCGCGGCGAGGGCTCGCAGCCCTCGCCCGGATCCGGGGCGAGGGTCGCCGGCCCTCGCCCCCGCCAGGCCAAGGGCCACCGGCCGCCCAGACCGCGATCTGCGGGCCGGTCGGGGCCCGGCGACCCCGGCCGACCCTCCCCACCTTCGCCGGGCCCTTCTCGGCGAGGGTTGGGGGCGACGCGGCGGCGGCGAGGGCTGTGCAGCCCTCGCCGATCTCATCCTTCTTCTTTTTTTTTTTTTTTAATAAAATTGATTTTATAATAATAATAATATTATTATTTAATATTATTTTATTAATAAATTTTTATAAATCCACGTCAGCCAAAACGACGTCGTTTTGGCTGATTTTTCACCGATTTAGTATTTCCGGCGAGCCACGTAGGCAAAAAAATTAATAAAAAAATGCTACGTAGGATTTCCGACAAGGTTCCGACCACTTGGCACCTAAGTGATCCATTTATTTTTGAAAAGTGACACTTAAGTGTACCGTTTGTAAGTTATGGCACTTAAGTGTCCCTCCGTGCCAAGTTATGGCACTCCCGCTGTACTTATGCCAATATTCAACTCTTTTGTTGGCTAGTGGGCTCCACATGGGTTTAAAAAAAAAAAAGAAAAGAAAAGAAAAGGAGAGTTGAAAAGTCAAAGGAGAAAGAGAGAGAATAAGTGGGTTTCTCTCCCACCTACAGAAGCGAAACCAGTCGGGATGGAGAAAGAAAAAGAGAGAAAAGAGGAGAGGGAGAGAAGAAGAAAGGGAAAGAAGGAGAGGGTTTTGCACGTGCGTGTCGCGAGAGCCTCGCAAAGCCGACTCGACTATTTTATGCAAGACCCGGTGAGTACACGTGTCTCTTATTCCTCCAATCGAAACATTTTTCCGGGTTAGGGCTCAAATTCGGGATATTAGGAATATTGAGCGGTGAAGTCCGATTTTTGAGTTTTTGAGCCATGAAAATTTATAAGAATGGTAATTTAGGACGTCATGGACCCGTGGGATTTTACGGAATTGGATTTGAGTTTGTGGTTTGTCCGAAATGGAATTTTGAAATTCTGCCCACTGGATGTACAGTACGCGCGCGGTTGCTGTGAGGTCTGATTTTGTCGGTTTCGGCTCAAAATTGGGCTGTCCTACTAATGGGTCTTCTAGTGCTTGGAATTATCTTCGTTTTGACTACAAGATTGCTTGAATCGGAGTTCGGATGAGAAAGTTGTGGCATAATCAAGTTTTGCACCCAAGTCTTGCTTCATGAACGGCTTTGAATAAATTGTTTTTGATAGGCGTTTTGTTAGCTCTTAGGGGTCATTTTATTAGTGTTAAGGCGTGATTTAGTTGTCTCAATAATTGAGGTAGAGTTTTATCGGGTTTTAACTCATTCCTCAATTATTTGTTAGGACCACAAGTTTGACGATTCAAGTACCATTTTATTGGGTCGAGGCTATGAGGTGAGTGGTACTATATTTTCTTTGAATTTATAAAATTCATGTTGAGAAATTCTATGGATTATATATGGTATGGAATTATGAAATGACATTATTATTGCATAAAAATCGGATCGGGCATGGACTACCTTTTGAATGTTCATAAAGATTTGGAAAGCATATTATGCAAAGTATTGAAAGGAAAAATATATTTATAAAAGCTTTGCAAATGGTTTATGGAAAAGTATGTGGATGACTTGAGAAATGGTGGATGATGATGTTGCAAAATATATTTGTTTGGTTTATGCTATTGATTTTTGGATTGGCCTTCTGGTATTGGAATATGGTTATTTTGCTCATTATTACTGTGAGCCTATTGAGAGGCATGTTGGTATGCATACCGGGTTTAGGATATCCTTCTGGGCCGAGCCATCGGCATTGTAGGTGGAGACCTTGCCAAAGGGGGAATCTTAGTAGCCTTGTCACAAGGCGTTATGTCGTGACTATGGTAAGAAATTGAGTAATAGATTGGTCAATGAATGGACCATTGACATGTGATTTTCGAATGGAGATTATTCAATGGACTTGACCATTGATTTTGGTATTGTGATGGTGGTTTAAATGAGTTTTTCATATAAGTATAAAGTAATTATTATATGATTTATTATGTATTTTATACATTGGATTGAGTTATAAAGTTTTGGTATTACTTTGAATTCATGCATAATGTATGCTCGATTTGCTTAGAAGATATGTATTACTCACTGAGCTTGTGATTGCTCACCCCTCTTTCCCAACCTTTCCAGGTTCTTTGGTTAGCAGCTAGTAGAATGAGAGCGCTTTTGTGGGGACTTTTGGAAGCTGGATCTTTTGTGGTTAGAGGCTGCGTCCTTCGGGTGAAAAGGGCGGCCGTGTCACCTCCATCCTGCGGGATTCGGGGTGTGACACAGACTGAGGAATCAAAATGAAGGAATCCTCAAATAGTGACTCAGCAAAGCCCAGACTGCACAACTGTTTGCCCATAACCATCTCCGGAACCGATTTTCCTCGAGAAAGAAGAGGAGAAAAGGGCTAAAACCGAAAAACAGGGGACGAGGAATGTAATGGCGTCTAGAGGCGGGTTTGTGAAGAGACGAACGAACAATGGTGGTGGGGGAAGAGGAACGAGGAGCATTCAGGAAAAAACCCCAGAAAAGTTCCAGCATATCCTCAACCAAGCACCCATTGAGATTCGGCACAAAACCCGTACTATGATGCACTTCCGATTTTACTTGATGTTGAGGGCTTGGGGTTGCGGGGCAACCTGTGGAGATCCCACAAGTGCTTCAGAGTCATTGATTTCGCGTCGCTCCCCTGTAAACTTCCACCAGCCCTAGGCTTCCTTTTCTCTCTCTCCCTCCCTCCCTCCCTCTCCCTCTCTCTAATTTACAAAATATTTCGAGTTTGAGCTTAACTCTATCCAAATTGAATCATGTGCTCGGTGTATGAAAGTTAATGACAACTTAAATATTACGGATATTATTTCCATGTTTAAGATGCAATCAAGAATGGAAAATGGTATTAATTTGGACTTTATATTGGATAAAGTCTTATTTTGAAACACATGGAAATTATCGCCATTGTTATTCAAATCATCCAAACAAAATAGAGAGAAAAAAATATGGACAAAGTTATCTTCCAATATTGCAACTTGGGACTACCGAAAAGTCCATCTCGGACTTGGTTAACCGAATTTCACAGCTTCGTTTACTTGTGAAATCGGTCAGTGGGTTTCCTTTTGTGGTCTCATATATTTATATGTTGGATTGTGGGACTTTTCCCTTGGTGCCAAAGTTGACGAAAAAGCAGCATGGTCTTCGCGCCGTGATTGACGTGAAGAGTCTTGAAGCACCGTTTTTCACACGAGTGCTTGGTGTTAGTGTTCACATTTCATGAAGTTAGTATTGAAGCCGATTAATTTCTTATAGTAAGAATTTGTGTATAATTCCTTCATAAGATTGAGAGAGATTATTTTGCGAGGAATTGTGAGATTAAAAACTGCATATGTTATTTGATGTAATTGGGACTAAAAAACATTGAAAGTATTTGAGCGACTCAAGTGTACTTGTAATCTTTGTTATATCGCTTAATATAAAGTGGAATTCATTGCTACTCTCTTCTTCGACGTTGGTCACTATGACCGAATCACGTAAATTTAATATCCAATTTATTTCCTTATTCTATCTATTTTATTATTTGATCACACTTTTCGCAACACTCCGTGACGGTTAACTGAAAAAATCCTAATGTCTTCGCTCGTCATTTGTGGACACAGTGACAAAGCACAATAGGAAAATGGTGGCCCGTTCGGGCCCGAACTAGAAGCCTTCCCTTCTTTGATTTCAGCACCTACTTCGATCCAGCTTTTATGTCTTCTCAATGAACGGGCCTAGGCAAGCGACTCTAAGTCGGACCCGACGAGCTGAAATTTGAAATGCCCTGGAGCTTCATCTTCATGCTGCCTTTCACCCTCCTTCCCCTGCTCCAAAGCGGCCGGGCGTCCCTGGAAGCAATTGCTTCGTTGATGCCTAGATATTTGGGAGCGTAACCAGAACGCCGCACAACTTCGGCTTGGAGCTACACAGTGTAGGCCCGAAACTTCCGAGGCATTGGCCCGTGCTGCGAAGCACCTGCTTGACAGATGCACAATGCTGGCTTTGTGCTACATAGCATTATGGGTGATTTTTTTTTTTTTTTGTAAAAAAAGAGTTAACGTAACAATAATCATGGATGATATTTTCATCAGATGTCTGGTTGATCCAATTCTCGCATCATGGATTGAAAGCTCGTAACCCAAACTTTTGACAAGAGCCAACTTTTTCTTTTCTCCCTTCCAGGAATGAAGTGGCAAAACTCCATATCGAGATGGGATGAGTAAAATAGTGATGATGCAATGCAGTCTGGAACATAATATGACAGGCTCATGGGCTTGGTTGTCTGAGATTCGCATGGGCTTTGGTAAGTCGGAAGCATAAAAACTGCCTAACAAGGCAAATAAAGATCATTATCCTAGAAAATGGCAAATAAAGATAATTATCCTAGAAAATGGTATCACCGATCAATATTTTGGGAACTTCCATTTGAAATGTCTTAATTTTGACCCTTTTTATTTATTATTTATTCATTTTTATTTTTGGAGTTTAATCGGGTTGCTTCACAAATGGACCGGAAGATGATTCCTTCCACTATTGGGTAAATGGGTCATAGATTTTTTTAGAGTAAATGCATCACAGACGGCATAATTTAGGGTTTTTGATAGTTTTTGCTCTTCTATTTATAAGCGAAGCACTCTTACTTGACTTGTTTGACTTTAGAAGCAAAGGTCTTTTAATTGGCCAAGTGATAAAGGGGTCAAAAGTTCAATTTATGTCATGAACAAAACTTCGAAAGACCTATACTGCATTGCTTAAACTACGCCACTATTGTGTGGAGAGGATTCCTAACCATTAGGATCCTGGTCAAGTTGCATTGGCAAAATTGCTAATTTAGGATTTCGAATCATGACGTTGTGGAAACAGTTATGGTTTGGGTTGAGCAATCTATAGCGGGCGAGGGATCTTTATCGTGATGTTCCCACTCTGCCCTTTTTTACTTGTCAAACCATTTTATTTTTACGGGTTCGACTGTTATCCATAAAACATAGAGAGCCACAAACAAAAAGCTGGAGAGTTACGTGGGCCGTCACTATTTTGATTGATTTCTGTTGGTATTTTTTTAGTAATTACGAACCAAGACTTGCTATCGAGACTGCTTTTGGGCGAATCGTGAATCAAAACAATAGAAAGAATCACGCGCACACTTCAACCGTCCGCTCCTACGGTTCATTGCAGAGGTGGCTTTGCAGGCGGCTACTAAATTTGTAAGTCAAGAAGACACGTTTCGACTCTCCTCCTCTTGTTCCTTTCAGACACGTTTCGACTCTCCTCCTCTTGTTCCTTTCCGGCACTTCATTTCATTTTTGTTACTTTTGCTTTCGTTTTGTCTTGCGGTCGTGTGATGCGCGCCCAAGCAGTAATGTTTCTCACGTTGATTGCAGGAAGTTTTGTTGCGAACCTGGAAACTCAAGGACAGATACACTTATCCTGTGAATGAATCGATGTGGTGAACAGAGCAAATCACGGATGAAAAACTGGATGCGAGGTTCTATATCTCGGTGGGACCTTACATGAATCCCGCTGTCTTTTTATGCGGAATTGGCATAGTCTATCGGACTGAGCCTGCGGAATAACCTCTCCACTCCAGGCGGGTTTCAGTTCTTAGACTATTGCGTACATTTAGGACGCCCAACATGGTCATCACAGGCTTATCAGAAGACTGAAACACGACCGTCCCACTTGCAATCCTACTCTTGGCGTGATGAGCGGAAGACTCATAACAAGCAAAGGACTAAGACTCATATGCAGAAGTTTGTTCTTCTGACAAAGCGTGTGATGACAATGTTGAGTCTTAAAACCACACAATAGTCCAAAATTGAAACCCACGCAAGAAGTTTGTTTGTTTTTTTTTTTTTTCTGGCGAGGGACTGGACTCACATAATTTTGCGTCTTCCGCATCCCGCCAAGAAAAGGATTCCTAGTGGGATGACCATGTTTCTATTGTATATCTGGCGGGAGGGGCTGTGGCCGAAAACTCCATCCATTTCTTAATAGACAGTGTTCAGAGTGTGGGGCCAAAAAACTTTCAAGCATGAGTTCTTTCATGTCCTTCTCAATCACTTCTCTCTGTCTAATTTCTTTCGTCACATTAGCAGTGCCAATGCCCTCTTGTAGAGCAATCTCCATTCCTAGAACCAACAAAAACGCCCAACATGATCATCACACGCTTATCAGCGGACTGAGACATAGCCATCCCACTCGCAATCCTAATGTTGGCATGATGCGGAAGACTTATAAAGCAAAGGACAAATACTCATATGCTTTTTGAGTCTTTTGCGGAGCCTTCTGCGGAAGACTCATAAAGCAAAGGACTAAGACTCGTATGCTTTATGAGTCTTCCGCATGAATAGGATTCCGAGTGGGATGCCATGTTTCTAATGAACATCTAGCAGCTAGGGTTGTGGCCAAAAACTCCATCCATTTCTTAATAGACAGTGTTCAGATTTGTGAGGGGCCAAAAAGCTTGCAAGCATGAGTTCTTTCATGTCCTTCTCGGTCACTTCTCTCTGTCTACTTTCTTTCGTTACATTGGTGGTGCTGATGCCCTATTGTAGAGCAATCTTGATTTCTAGAACCAACAAAACCGACCGAGATGCATTGCTCCAGTTCAGGGATAAGATATCCGACGATCCGTTTAGGGTTTTCAGCACATGGAACGACTCTGTCCATTTCTGCCAGTGGCGCGGGATCGTGTGTGGCCATCGGCATCCGAGGATAATCCATTTGATACTTCCGTCTATGAAACTCGTAGGGTCATTGTCTTCTTTCGTTGGAAACCTGAGCTTCCTCCATAAATTGGACATCCAAAACAACAGTTTCGTTGGTGAAATCCCCATGGAGGTTGGTAACTTGTATAGACTCAAATACTTAGGCTTACAGAACAACTCATTCTCTGGTCAAATTCCTACCAACATCTCAGGCTGCAAAAATCTTGAAGCTCTGGGACTAGGCAATAACATGCTAGTTGGCGAGGTTCCAATAGCCGTTGCTTCTATGTCGAAGCTAACAAGAGTCTTTATATACTCCAACAATCTCTCTGGAAACTTCCCTGAATTCTTCGGGAACCTCACATCTCTAGTGTTCATCTCGGCAGGATTGAATAACTTTGTGGGAAGAGTTCCAGCCTCGTTGGGCCGTTTGCAAAATTTGGAGTATCTTTATCTCGGTGCAAATCGACTCTCTGGCACTCTCCCTTCCTCCATCTTCAACATATCTTCTCTTGTAGTTGTTCAATTTGCCCAAAACCAACTTGAAGGGAGCCTTCCTCCAGATTTAGGAGTCACTCTTCCTAATCTTACCGTGTTAAATGTCGCAAACAATAGTTTTACTGGGCCCATTCCCGCTTCCATATCAAATGCCACTAATTTAAAACGGCTAACAATCCCGGTTAACAATTTTTTTGGAAAGGTGCCAACTGTGGAAAAGCTAAATCAGCTGCAGTGGATAAGTGTTTCGATCAATCAGCTAGGTAGTGGAGCACAAGGTGACCTAAAATTCCTTGAATCGATCAATTCTACGAGCCTGGAGTTCCTGGTAATCAACGACAACAATTTTGGAGGTACTTTGCCTGAATCTGTAGGTAACTTATCCTCTCAGTTGAAGAAAATGTCGATCGAGAAGAATCAATTGATTGGAAATTTCCCTTCAAACATAGGAAATTTGCACAGCCTAGAATTGTTGGACATGGGCTATAACAAGTTTAAGGGCAGCATTCCCAATTCCATCGGAAATCTCATCAAGCTGAAGGAGTTTCGTGCTCAAGCAAACAAACTCACTGGGAATATCCCCTCCACAATTGGGAATCTAACAGAGCTACTAGTAATCGTCTTGAACAGGAACAATTTACAAGGGAGCATTCCTTCGAGTATTGGGAAATGCCAAAACTTGGTAGGGTTTGACTTTTCGCAGAATAATCTGATTGGAATCATACCGTCTCAAGCTTTCAACATCTCTTCCCTATCTATCTATCTTGATCTATCTGAAAACCAATTGAGGGGTTCCTTACCGGAAGAAATCGGCACATTGAAAAACTTAGGGGAATTATATGTATATGGAAACAAACTATCAGGAAAAATACCTAGTAGCCTTGGTGGATGCACTAGCTTGGTGGAGCTTTACATGCAAAAAAATCTTTTTGAAGGGAATATCTCTTCATTCTTGAGTTCCTTGAATGGTCTTCAGTATATAGACCTCTCCAGTAATAATTTTTCTGGGCCTATTCCGAAATTCCTGGAGAAATTTCAATTGCAGTACCTGAATCTATCTTTCAACAACTTCGGGGGTGAGGTACCACGCAAAGGGGTGTTCATGAACATGAGTGTGATTTCACTTGAAGGAAACAATAAGCTCTGTGGCGGTATGCCGATCCTAGATTTGCCAAGTTGTTTGACGAGCAAAGAAAAACGTGGATCATCTACCTCCCGATTTGCTATCATTGCAATTACTTGTGGGATAGTAGCTGCACTGATTCTTTCATTGCTATTGATGATGTTTTATTGGCTGAGGAGGAAGAATAGTAAGACTTCCCTAGAGACTCCATCAATGGGAGGATTTCAGCGAGTGTCTTATGAAGACATTGTCAAAGCAACAGATGGGTTCAACTCTAGCAATTTGATCGGAGTGGGTGGTTTCAGCTCCGTGTATAAAGGGACCTTGGCAATTGAAAACAAAATAGTGGCTGTTAAGGTTTTTGATTTGAAGCAACGAGGAGCATCCAAAAGTTTCATGGCAGAATGCGACGTCCTGAAAAACATAAGGCATCGAAATCTTGTTAAGATTCAAACAGCTTGTTCTAGTGTTGATTTCCGGGGCAATGAATTTAAGGCTCTGATCTACGAGTTCATGGAAAATGGTAGCTTGGAGGAGTGGTTGCATTCATATCTTGCACCAAGTGGGACACAAAGGCATAGATTAAGTTTTGTTCAGAGACTGAACATTGCTTTTGACGTAGCATGTGCAGTGGATTATCTCCATCAACAGTGCCAAACAGAAGTGATCCATTGTGACCTCAAACCGAGCAACATTCTTCTGGGTGCCCAAATGAATGGACATGTTGGCGACTTTGGCTTGGCTAGGATATTCCCAAATGCCATTGGTGATTTGCCAGCAAGTCAAACGAGCTCAATTGGACTTAGAGGAACCATTGGCTATGCTCCTCCAGGTACGTATACTTGCAATAAATCCAATGTTAATTGCCATCTTATAAGCTCTTTCCCTGATAATGCATGTAGGGAATTTCTTGTCTGAAACATCACCACTAGTTATGTATACAGGTCAGACACGTTCATCTCGGCTAACTTTCCTGCGCCTTACGAAACTGAAGAGAACCATAGTAACTTAACAAGGCAGTTCGCCTTAGTTCAGTTTTTTATTTACCCATTTGATTCAATTGTACATTCTATTGGTAAAAGGTACAAGGTTATACGAATAGAAAATCTGACTTCAAAAATTCATGCTTAACATGCTGTGTAACTTGCCGATATCGACCAGATTTCTTAATTACTGCCCTTTAATAATTTTTTCCCTTGCCTCTATATGTGCATCCTCTTCCCTGTCCTTATGATTTGCCGATATCATCTTATGTGTCAAGTAAAATCCAACTGTAGAGTATGGACTGGGAAGTGAAGTGTCAAAAGATGGCGATGTGTACAGCTATGGGGTCCTGCTGTTGGAGATTTTTACGGGAAAGAGACCCACCCATGACATGTTTAAGGATGCTCTGAACCTTCACGATTACTGTGCGGCTGCTTTGCCAGAACGGGTGGCAGATATAGTGGATCAGCAGCTCCTATTATGTGAGACAGAACAAACATCAATTGCAGACACTCTGAGCAATCAAAGAAGTATAAGTGCTCATGTTCAAGAGTGCTTGGTGGTGATATTTGAAATTGGAGTTGCCTGTTCTGCAGAGCTGCCACGAGAGAGAATGAAGATAAGTGATGTGGTGACAAGATTGCGTTCGCTGAAAGAGAAAGTCGACAAAATGGGATTCCGCTAGAAGCGATGGAGAGATATGCACAAGCGGAGAAGATAGGGATTTGATTGCTTACTGTTTCCTCAGATCCTTTTCTGGGAATGTAGGTTTGCGACTAGTTCCATGTTGATTCGTTACTATTTCCGTAGTTCATGTCATAGGGGTAGTAGTTATGTCTCGACTTGCTAAATCCTGTAAAAGGACAGTACTTGAAAAAACACTTCAAAGACTCCCGTTCTATATTAACAGTTCTATTTGCAAATTCTCTTTTTCTTCTCTTACGCCTTTGTTACAAGGAACAGAAGCGAAATGCCCTTATTGAGGAAGGAAAAAAGGAGGAATCCTCAAACAGTGACTCTGCAAAGCCCAGACTCCACCCTGTTCCCCCAGAATCATCTCCCGGAAAGCGTTTCCTCGAGAAAGAACAGAAGAAAAAGGCTAAAATCAAAGAACAGAGGATGAAAAATGTAAAGTGCTGCCTTTCCCCCTCTAAATAAACACCGTGTTAATCCGAAGTGATAGTTACAATAATAAAGCACGCTCCTCTCGAGGTACAGGATGGGAGGAGAATGAAGTGAATTCCATTTGAGATAATTGGGACTCTGTGAAGCCCCTTTTAGCCGACCTGGATTTTAAATCCGACTTTAACGTGGAGAACCATTTCAATAATTTCTTGGTTTATTAGACGTCATATCAAAATTCCTGATCAGATACAAAACTTCTATTAGGAACGGATCCCCTTCATAGGCTTAAAATCGAGACATAATGTCATAACTTTTATTTAGCTATTCTTTTTCTATGTAATTGCTGATTCATGATGATTCGATTTGTTAGGCTGCAAGCTTGGTTTTGTTTGCCCAAAAGGAATTCAAAAAAAGAAAAAGAAGAAGAAGAGGAACTTGGAATCTTATCTTTGATGCAGTGATGCTTGAGAACATGTTTTTCAATTGTTAGTACTACGTTGGTCTTGCCTCAACATGGCATGTGAAAAAGTAATCTTGGTCTTGAGTAAGTGTCTGCTTTTATGTTCCAGGGTTCTTGGCTGTAGCATCTTCTTTACATTGCTGATGCTGTGAAGATTGTTGCAGATACAGACTCGCCCTAAAGATAGATAAGGAGCAAAGTTGTCGGGTGCATTCCTGCATAAAAGGGGGTCGGTTCAGCTAATCGGATTTGCCCCGTTCATCTACTTATCTGGACATCGATTCTTGATTGCCAATGTCAAATGACTTATAGCACTTAGCAATCAATCGCTGTCCAAAACCTTTAAGATCTTGCGATCACTGCCGGTGCTTTAAGGATTTTTCCTTCTATCGAGTTACCCACTATAAAGACTCGATCCGGCTTTTCCTCCTGGCAAGATTTTCATTCCATGTTTAGGGTACTTTGTTATAATAAGTCAATAACTTCGCAAGAGTTTGAGATTGGAACCTCTCATTGTTCATTTTTCATTGCGCAGTATTTGAACTTGGGTTGTTGATCGTCATCCATCGGGAAATCCCATTTCTGGATCGATCGACAAATTCTGTTTCCCAGCAAGTTTCATCTTGAGGCCTACTTGCAACTACTCGCTGAGTTTTGAAAATAACAATACGTTCTTCAAGTTTCTAAAAATCTCGAAAAGAAATTAGATTTATATTTTTCAAGCTAGAATATCTTGGAAGAATTCTAGCATTTCAAATTAGAAGGAATTACCGACCAAAAAAATATAGAGTGAATTCCAAGTGAAAGTCACAGAAAATTCGCAGGTCAAACACCGGAGAACGGAAGCAGTCCGAAACAAGGCCCATGGTATTCTATCCACTTGCAAACTAAAGACCGGGTCAAAAGTAGAAGCAATTCTCCCTCCATTATTTTAATAAGGGTGTGTTTGGCAACGATTTTACTCTTGGAAATAATTTTTGATAAAAAAATAATTTTTTTTATTCTACTCTCGAGAACAATTTCTGAGTATTTAAGATGTTTGATAAATTGTTTAAAATTTTTATTCCGAGAATAGAAATGTGTTTGGTAAAAATTTTCAATTTTTCGATTCTTTTAATTTTTTAATACTTTTTGTTATAATTTTCTTATATTTCTCTTTTTTTTCTTTTTCTCTTTTCTCTCCTTCTTCCTCTTTAGTGGCCGGGCAAGGTCTGGCAACCTTGCCAGAGGCTCACCTAGCCACCGGCGAGGCTCGGCCTTGCACAGATTCGTGAGGCTGAGCCTTGCCGATGGCCAGGCGAGGCTTGACCTCGCCTAGGCAGCGTGAGGCCAAGCCTCGCTGATGGCCGGGCGAGGCTCGCCCAACCATCGACAAGGTTCGGCCTTGCCAGCCGGTGCGAGGCTTGGCATCACCAAGGTAGGGTGAGGCCGACCTCACGTCGCCTGGGTGAGATCGAGCCTTGCTTGGCCACCAGCGAGGCTCGGCCTCACCCAGATATATGAGGCCGAGCCTCACCAGGCTGGGCGCGGCCTCGCCCTGGCCAACCTCGCACTGCCTAGGTGAGGTCGAGGCCGAGCCTCCGGTGAGCTTGCCGAACTTTGCTCTAGCCTGACGAGGCTCCAGCGAGCTTGTCGGACCTCGCTCGGCCGCTTGGCGACAGCGGTGATGGGGCGGCAAGGGGTTGGAAGGAGGAAGAAGAAAGGGGAGGGAAAAATAGGAGAGAAAAAGGAAAAATTGATTCTCAAAATTGTTCATGGGAGTAATAAGCAATTTTTTTTTATTCTCGATTCTACTCCAAACCTATTCTCCGGAACAAATTTGTTCTCGGGAACAAAAAATTTACTAAACGGATTTATATTCCAAATTTGTTCTCAGGAACAAATTTGGAATATAAATCCGTTAACAGAATCAGTTGTTCTCGGGAGTATTACCAAACAGGCCCTAAATCAACTCGATTAGTCTTCACTTATTAATAAAACCAATGCTTTTGGTGCCATCGATTCAGAAAGTTTCGTGAATTGAAACAATAAAAAATTGCATTTAAACTTGAGCTATGTCACACCCCGAATCCTAGCAGAAAATGACCATGACACAATCGTCCTTCTATTCGAATGACACACCCTCTAAGCTCCAAAAAGCCAACTACCAAAAGTCCCCCCATTGCTATCACTCTCATACTAATTATTGCTAGCCGAAAAACCTGAAAAAATTAAAAGAATAGAGGGGCGAACAATTATAGCTCAGTGAGTAGTACATCTCTTCTTAGTGGATCGAACATTCATTATGCACATTTAATAACCAAACCACAACCTTTTTAACCAAATCCAGAATATTATGTTAATTACATATGCTTCAATATAGCTATATTTATAGCAGAAATATTCATTTCACAATAATATCAAAACAAACATCAATGGTCCATTCTATTGGCTAATCTTATGCTATACATTAATAGTCTATTCCATTAATCTATCTCATATGAAGCCACACGTCGATGGTTCATTCCAACGACTGATCTTAAATTACGTGTCAATGGTTTATTCCATTGAGTAAACTCAAATTACAAATGTTAATGGTATGCTCTATTAACCAAACTCAAGTCACATGTCAATGGCTCACTCCAATGACCAAACTCAGCTCAAATATCTAACCATTGTCATGAATAACATCATGTGACAAGGTGATCAAGATTCCCCATTAATTAGATCTCCACTTATTATTGGGCAGTGGCTTGACCTACAAAGATATCCTAGATTAATATGCACATACCCACAAGTTCTTCACTGGGTTCACAGTAGCGATATTGAGTATCAATATCACTTTACAACATCCTCTACAATTCACGAACCAATTCCAGAAATCATTTCATACATTATCAAAAACCTTCATAATTCAACTCATCCGTCAGAAATACTTTTCATAAGACATTCTTAAATTATTTCATGATCGGGTTTACAAACCGAATGCATGTTATAAAGCATTTCACAAATCGATATCTCTATAACATTTCATTAACCATCTCAAAATCGGGAACTTTTCATAAAAATGTTTCACAAACCCAAAATATATAATATTTCTCAACTTCATACCCCAAACAGAATATATTTTTCTACTAACCAGTTCTTACCCCATTTACAATTACTAAAATGTAATAAATGCCCGATCCAAATTTTTATGCAACAAACATACTTATTCATATCTGATAACATATTAAATATTTGTCATTTTAAAGATATGCATTTACAAATTCTTAGAAGAGATAGTACCATTCACCTCGAAATGCCTATGTTCAAACTAGGGGTGTCCAAAAAACCCATCCAACCCGATCCGAACATGATCCGAACACGACCCGAACACGAAATAAGTATGATACATGTTTCGGGTCTTAATATTGTTTGGGTAATAATTATAAACACAAATGGAATACATGTTTTGGGTCAAGTTCAGGTCGGAACATTGTTCCACCCAAACACATTAAAGGCTTCAACCCTGTTGACACCCGATTTTTTGGTCTATTTTGTTTTAAATGCCCATTTACTTTGCATCTATAAATACTTATTAATTTCTAGAAAAGATAAAAAAAATTTGATGAAAAAAATCGAAAAAATAAAAAAAAAAAAAAAAAAAAAAAATTAAAATTATTATTATTATTTTCGGGTGCGCTGGCTCGAGTCCAGCCCACACTTTTTTCTTTCCCAGCTTTTCTCTTCATTTTGGCTCAGCCCATCTTCCTCTGTTTTTAGATCAACCCCCATTCACGTGCACAGGGACGGACGGAGAGGAGAAGGAGACAGGAAAAAAGAAGGAGGAGCGGAGAAGGGGGCAGCCGACAAGGCGGTTCTAGCGCGACTCCCCCACCGCGGCTGACGTCAGCTGCGTGACGCCAGCGAGGGAAGATTCCCTTGCTGCGCGGTCACGCGGCGGAAGGCAGAGAGATCAAGGAAAAGAAGGAGAAGAACGGCGACGAACGGCGGAGAAAGGGGCAGTGATTCGGCGAGAAGGAAAAAGAAAAGAGAACAAATCTGCAAAGAAGAAGGAAGGAGAGGAGCGAACGAAAGTAAATACAGCCGGCAGCCACGACTGACCCGCCGCCGACAACCCTTCGGCGCCGGAACAGGAGATCCAAAGGGAAACAGAGAACAAAAGAGAGATCGAGGGAGACGACAGAGAGATTCTAGCTGCCGCGAAGAGGACAGACGCACGAAGATCAGAAAAAAGGAAAACGCAGAATGAAGGACCGGCGGAGGAAGAAGGAAGAAGCGGCAAGAAGAAGAAGAAAAAAAAAACGCAGCGTAAGAAGAAAAAGAAAGAAGAAGCCAAGAGAAAGGATGGAGAGAGAGTTCCGACGAGAGTGAGCCCGAGAGAGAGAAAGGCGACGCGAGAGGCGGGCCGACGTCGGCGGAGGTCCGGTCATCAATCATCGTCGCCATTGCACTTCGTCGGAACCGGAGCGGGAGTTGGACGGGGAGCGGCGGAGAGAAAAAAATCCAGATCCGAGGAGGAAGAGAGAGTCGCGAGGAGAACAGATCTGAGAGAGAGGGAAGGTCGACGCCATTGCCGCCCGAAACACCGACGACGAGGACTTCCGGTGACCGCCGTGCCCTCTCCGTAGCCGACGACACCACGCCCTCCATCGCCAAGCGCCCAAACACTGCTGCTGCTCGGCTGAGCCCCGCTACCTGCTGGCATCGTTTTCGCTGCGGCGGGTATCAGCTCCGGCGAACTAGATTTGGACAGAAAAAGGCAGAAGCAAGACAAAAGAAAAAAGGCAGATCTGAGACGAAAGCGAAAGGGGGCCGGAGGGAGAAAGATGAAGGCGCGCAACGCGTCTGTGTCCGCAGCCGCTTCGACCCGCGGCGACCTCGCCGCTCACGGATCCCGCCCGGATCTCTCGCCGCCCCGCGCCGACCGCCGTCGCCCTAGGGCCGCCCGCCGCTTCGTCTCCACATCGAAGAGGCGGCGAGACCGACCGCCGCTCGCCGTGGCCTCGCCGGTCGATGCTCGGCCATCCCCGGTGCCGCGAAGGAATGGGGCGAAGGAGAGAAGAGGCGCAGAGACAGCTCCGGTCCGGGTCAACAGCCGGGTCGGGTAAGGTACAAACGGGTAGGGTTAGGTTATTGGGTTAGTAGAAGTGGACCGGGCCGGGCTTATATTTAATTTGTTCTATGGGCTTGTTTTTATTTAGGTCTCGGTTAAATTGTGGGTCGTGCCGATATTGAGTGGGCCTAGCATGAATTTGGGCTGATTGTTTGATGTGGGCCCAATCTGAGTTTGGGCCAATTTTTTATGAATTAGAAATGGGCTGTCTTAATTTCTGTTTTTGTTAATTAATGGGCCATTTTAAAAATTCTACCGGGCCCTTCGGCCAGCCCGGTTTCTTTAGCCCAGCCCGGACCGATAGGGTCCGGGTCGGTTTAGTAGGGTCGGGTCTCCCGACCCGGTCCGAATCACTTTTTAATTAATTAAAAAATCCAAAAATTCGAAAAAAAATATTAAAAAAAATATTAAAAAAAATTTCGAAAAATCATTAAAAATTTAAAAAATGTTTTTTTAATTTCAGAAAGGTTTTAAAAGTTTAATTTAATTTATTTTACTTTATTCCTTTTTTTCGAATATTCAAAAATTTCAAAAATTAAAAATTAAAAAATTAAAAAAAAAAAAATTAGAAAATTCCAAAAGAAACATTAATAAATGTTTTTAAATTCAGAAAAGCCAAAAATTTGCAAAAACCTTAAAAGCTCGTTTTCTTTAATTTCAGAAAATTCGAAAATATTAAAAAATATTAAAAAGCACAAAAATTCAGAAAAAATCCAGAAAAATTCAGAAAAATTCAGAAAAAAAAAAAAAAAATGCAAAAATTTAGAAAACCCTTAAAAAAAGAAAATAGACCAAAAATGAATAAGCCTTTAGGTCTCTACAATAGGCTTTTTGAATGTGTTGCCATGTCTTTAGCTAACACACAATTAAGTTAGGTACCGAAAGGGTGTTAGTCGCATGACTAACGTAATCAAGTCCCCGACCCTAGACTCTCTGGTTGCGTAAATAGTGAGACACACTCCCATGTCTCGCTTGGTTTCTAGTCGACCTTAATAGACTAGTAGCGACTCCTAGTTTGAATATTTTTTTATGAATACCCAACGTCGCGCGGGGTATGGGCTTGGGAGAGCCCGAGTTAATTAAGGGCCGTCGGCCCAAAATTAACAATACCCCTAAACCTATTATTATTATTATTATTTTCGAGAAATTTTAATTTTAGTAGGTCGCGACAAACCCAAACACACCCACCCAAGCTATCTCCTCTACAACTCCTTCTACTCGCAATTCATCCAACTTGTCTCGTCTCACGGGTTCGTCGTTGTCGCCCCTCAGGTGGACCCCCATCAATCTCTCTCCCTCTCCCTCTCTTTCTCTCTCTCTGCATCTTCCATATCATTTGCTTCTTTTTTGTGGCCAACGCAGAACTTTAGAGGAGGGAGTATTATCTGTCTGCGGACATGTTTACGGACGGATTAGACGAGGCTTCGCAGCGTCACGTAAAAGCATTTCGAATTTCCTTTGTTATATTTTTTTATTAAAAAATTATTTGTCTGCGGAGATGTTCACGGACGGGTTGGACGAGGCCTCGCGGCGTCACGTAAGAACATTTTGAATTTCTTTTGTCATATTTTTTATTAAAAAATTATCTGTCTACGGAGATGTTTACGGACGGGTTGGACGAGACCTCGCGGCGTCACATAAGAGCATTTCGAATTCCGCAGAGATGTTCACAGACGGGTTGGACAAGGCCTCGCGGCATCACATAAGAGCATTTCTAATTCCACGGAGATGTTCACGAACGGGTTAGACGAAGCCTCGCGGCATCACGTAAAAGTATTTCGAATTCCCTTTGTCATATTTTTTATTAAAAAATGTAACATTTTTTTAATAAAAAACCCAAAACCCGAACCGAACCTACTCGTTTTTTGTGCTTCATGTTTTATGCATTTCGGATCTGGTCGGGTCGGGTCGGGTCAAATGACATGACCCTTATTGTTCGGGTCGGGTCGGGTAACATCAAGACCTGACCCATTGACACCCCTAGTTCAAACGATGAAGATTACTCTAATTGTCGAACTCGTAATCCTATTAGATAAGTGAGAAACAACATTAAAGCCGAGTAAAACACGACCTCAACTATGACTCGATTAAGCTAAGCTTAATCGCTTACAAAATTGATTCCCACACACCAACAAATCGCTCACCCAAAGTGATTATTTGAAGCCATCCATTGCATAGAGCTTGAGCGTTAAAACTTGATCATGCCATAACTTTCTCCATCAAATCCCTTTTCAAATGTACTTGCAGTCAACAGAAAGCCCTTTCAACGTATTACAAGAATCCGACCCAAAATTAAGCTGAAAACCAACGAATTAGGGCTCTTAATTCACTAGATGTGCACTATTTATCACGTGCGGGAAATTTCGAAATTTTGTTTTGGGCAAACCGTAAGCTTAAATCAAGTTTTGTAAAATCTGATGACTCCATGACACCCTAAGCTGTCATTTTTATATAAATACTTAGCTCAATGACTCAAAAATCGGACTTCACTGCGCAAAACTTACATAATTCCGAATTTCAAACCCTAAACCCGATATTACTCTAATTGAATGAATGAGGAGTGCGAGCACTCACCAATCGTTGCGTCATGTAGTCGAGTCAACTTGGTGGGGGTGCCCATGGCATGCGTGCACAAAACCCCCCTTCTTCCTTTCCTCTTTCTTTTTCTTCTTCTTTCCCCCTTTTTATTTCCCTTCTCCCTGTTTGCCGAGCGTGCTCTCGGTTAAAATGAGCCCAGCATCCCTTTTTCCTATTCTCTTTGACTTTTCAATCCTTTCTTTTCTTTTTCTCTTTTTTCTTCTTTTTTTTCATTTTTCCCTCCTTTTGACTTTTCAAACCCATATTTTACTGGCTGCTCCGCTCCTACGCGGTTCACCCATTTGCCCAGCCATTGCTTTGTTTTTTCTTTTGCTGACGAGGGACTAGACTCGCATGCTTTGCATCTTCCGCATTATGCCAATACTACGATTGCAAGTGAAAGGGGACCACGTTTTGAATACACATCTAGCCGGCAGGGGCTGTGGGCCGCCGCGGCTTTTGGGAGGACAAAGAAGCCGAGACTAAAAAGCTCATCGCATGGGTCTGTATTTGATCAGAAGCTCCTTCCAGTTTCCTAACAGGCAGAGTGTCCAGAGAGTGAGGGGCCAGAAAAGTTGCAAGCATGAGTTATTCCACGTCCTTCTCAATCACTACTCTCTGCCTACCTTCTTTCGTTACATTGCTGATGTCCCTCTCTTCTTGTGGAGCGATCCCAATTCCCAGAACCAATGAAACAGATCGGGATGCGTTGCTCTGGTTTAAGGATAAGATGTCCTTTGATCCATTTGGGGTTTTCAGCACGTGGAACGACTCTGTCAATTTTTGCCAGTGGCACGGGATCACATGTGGCCATCCGCATCCAAGGATAACCTGTTTAATACTTCCATCTTTGAGACTTGGAGTGTCGCTGTCTCCTTTTGTTGGAAACCTGAGCTTCCTCCAGATATTGGACATCCAAAACAATGGTTTCATCGGCGAAATCGCCCCAAAGATAGGTAACTTGTATAGACTCGAATACTTAGGCCTAGAGAACAACTCATTCTCTGGTCAAATTCCTGCCAAACTCTCGGGTTGCATTAATCTTGAAGCTTTGAAACTAGGCAATAATATGCTATGTGGTCAAGTTCCCATAGCAATTGCTTCTATGTTGATGCTAACAGCAGTTTTTATATACTCCAACAATTTCTCTGGAAACTTCCTTGAATTCTTTGGGAACCTCACATTTCTGGTGTACATCTCAACGACGTTCAATAACTTTGTGGGAAGAGTTCCGGCCACGTTGGGCTGTCTGCAAAACTTGAAGTATCTTTATCTCGGTGCAAAAGGACTCTTTGGCCCTTCCTCCATGTTCAACATATCTTCTCTTGTCGGCATTGAGTTCCCCAAAAATCAACTTGAAGGGAGTCTTCTTCCAGATTTAGGTATCACTCTTCCTAATCTTGCTGGATTAAATCTTGCGGACAACCAATTTACTGGGCCCATTCCTGCTTCCATATCAAATGCAATTAACAATTCCGATAAAAAATTTTTCTGGAAACATGCCTACATTGGAAAAGCTAAATCAGTTGCAGTGGATCAGTATTTCAGACAACCATATAGGTAGGGGAGCGCAAGGTGACCTGAAATTCCTTGAATCAATCAATTCTATGAGCCTGGAGCTCCCGGTAATCAACCTCAACAATTTCGGAGGTACTTTGCCTGAATCTATTGGCAACTTATCATCCCAGTTGAATATAATGTCGATCGAGAACAATCAATTGTCTGGAAATATCCCTCCAATCTTTGAAAATTTGCATGACCTAGAACTGTTGTACATGGGCAATAACAAGTTCATGGCAGCATTCCCGATACCATTGGACATCTTATCGAGCTGAAGGAGTTTCATGCTCAAATGAACAAACTTGCCGAGAATATCCCCTCCACCATAGGAACCTGACGGAGCTAAAGGAACTCATCTTGAAAGGGAACAACTTTCAAGGGAGCATTCCTCCAAGTATTGGGAAATGCAGAACTTGGTAGGGATCAACCTTTCACCTGTATGATCCGAGTGAAATTATACCATTTCAAGCTTTCACTGTCTCTTCCCTATCTATTTATTTTGATCCATCGGAAAACCGATTTAGTGGTTCCTTACCAGAAGAACTTGGTACATTGAATAATTTAGCCAAATTAGACGTACATTTCAACCAACTATTAGGAAAAATCCCTAGTAGCCTTGGTCGATGCACTAGCTTGGTGGAGCTTCACAAGCAAAATAATCTATTTGAAGGGACTATCTCTTCATTCTTGAGTTCCTTGAATGGTCTTCAGTACATAAACCTCTCAAGTAATAATTTTTCTGGCCCCGTTCTGACATTCTTGGAGAAATTTAAATTGCGGTACCTGAATTTATCTTTCAATGACTTCGTGGGTGAGGTATTGAGCAAAGGGGTGCTCCTGAACATGAGCGCGACTTTGCTCGAAGGAAATGATAAGCTTTGTGTGGGTATGCTGATCCTAGATTTGCCAAGTTGTTCGACAAACAAAGGAAAACACAGGTCGTCTATCTCCCATTACGTTATCATTGCAGTTACTTGTGGGATAGTAGTAGTGCTAGTTCTTCTGTTGCAACTGATGACGTTTTATTGGCTAAGGCGGAAGAACAGTAAGGCTTCTCTAGAGACTCCATCAATAGGGGATGAGGACATTGTCAAAGCAACAGACAGGTTCAACTCTAGCGATTTGATCGAAGTGGGTGATTTTGGCTCAGTGTATAAAGGGACCCTAGCAGATTAAGATGAAAACAAAATAGTGGTTGTTAAGGTTTTTGAGCTGAAGCAATGAGGAGCATCCAAAAGTTTCATGGCAGAGTGCAAAGTCCTGAAAAACATAAGGAATAGGAATTTTGTTAAGATTCTAACGGCTCGTTCCATCGTTGATTTCCAGGACATTGAGTTCAAGGCTCTGCTCCACGATTTTATGGAAAATGGTAGCTTGGAGGAGTGGTTGCATATGGATCTTGCACCAAATGGGACGCTGAGGCATAGGTTAAGTTTTATTCAGAGACTGAACATTGCTTTTGATGTAGCTTGCATTGTGGATTATTTTCATCATTAGTGCCAAATTGCGGTGATCCATTGTGACCTCAAGCCAAACAACATTTTTCCGGATGCCCAAATGAATGGACATGCCAGCAACTTCGGCTTAGCTAGGATATTCCCTAACCCCACTAGCGATTTGCCTTCGAGTCAAGCAAGCTCAATTGGACTTAGAGGAACCATTTGCCATGCTCCACCAAGTACGTAGGACTTGCTATATATCCAATGTTAATTGCCATCTTATAAGCTCTTTCCCTGATGATGCATGTAGGGAAATTGTTTTCTGAAATTATGTAGGCAAGTCAGACTTGCCGACAATGACCAGAAAGCATAATTGCTTCCTCCCAGTAATTTTTTGCCCTTGCCTCTATACGTGCCTGCTCTTCCTTGTCCTTATGATTCGATAAGCTGATCAGCTCACGTGTCAAGTAAAATCCAATTGCAGAGTATGGAATGGGAAGCGAAGTGTCCAAAGATGGCAATGTGTACAGCTATGGAGTCCTGCTGCTGGAAATTTTCACTGGAAAGAGACCGACCAACGACAGGTTTAAGGATGCTTTGAACCTTCACAATTACTGTGCGGTGGCGTTGCCAGAAAGAGTGGCAGATATAGGGCTTGTTTGGTAACCAGCCAAACAGTAAAAATTTATGTTCTTTTGTTTCCGGGAGTAGATTTGGAACAGAAATCCGTTTGTTAAAATTTTTGTTCCCAGGAATAGATTTGGAACGAAATTAACAATAAAAAAAAGTTACTTTTTTGTTCCCGGAAACAATTCTAGAATCGGCCAATTTTTTTGATTTCTCTCTTCTTTCTTTTCTTTTTCTTCTTCTTCCTTTTGATCGGTCGCCGGCCGAGGCCATGGCCGGCGACCGGCCGGCAACTAGCCAGACAAGGGCCGGCGCCCTCGCCGGCCCCCAACGACGTCGAGCACGACGAGAGCCTCACCGTGGATGGGTGAGGCGACCTCACCCAGATTTGGCGAGGTCGAGCTCGCCTAGCCACCGCGAGGCTCACGGCCTAGCCTTGCCGTGACTTGGCGTCGCCAGGGGCTGACGACACTCCAGTGAGGGCGTCGGCCGCCGATGATTTATTAAAGAAAAAAAGATGAAAATGGAAAGGAAAAAAAAAGAAAATTGTATTTAAATCATTAAAAAATTAAAAGAAAATATTTTGGACTAGAAATTTTTAGGTTTTACCAAACGCATTTCTATCCCGGAAATAAAAATTTTGGACAGTTATCAAACGCCTTCAAATACTCAGAAATTGCTCTTGGAAATATAATAAAAAAGAATCATTTCTAAGCAGAACTTGTTCCCGGGAACAGAAGCGTTACCATGCGCACCCATAATAGCACAGCCGCTCCTATTTTGAGAGACAGAAGAAGAATCAAGTGCAGACGGGCTGAGCAATCAAAGAAACATTAGTGCTCATGTTCAAGAGTGCTTGGTGATGATACTTGAAATTGGACTTGCCGCAAGAGAGAATGAAGATAAGCGACGCAGTGACAAGATTGCGTTCCCGAAAGAGAGATTGGACAAAATGGGATTCCCCTGGAAGCACTGGAGAAATATGCGCAACTCGGGAAGATTAGGAGCTGATTGATTATTGTTTCCTCAGCTCCTCATTTGGGAATGTGGGTTTGCGACACGTTCCGTGCTGATTAGTTACTATTCCGTTGTTTCATGTCGTAGCGGGTATCATGTTGTAAGGGGAAGTAGATATGTCTCGACTTGCTAATCCTGTGATAAAGGACGTTACTTGAAAAGCTACTTGTACAAAACCTTCTTCACGTTGGAGGTATATGATATAATGAATCCTCATTGTGTGGTTTTGTTTTGTTACTACCATGGAAAACGCTAGTAAGAGAGATCTCTGCAAGAGAGTCCAAAGAGAGTGAACAAAGTTTTTGTTAGGAGGAACAGGGCCATTAATTTGCAAAGGACAATGTAGCTAGGAACAGGGCCATTAATTTGCAAAGGACAATGTAGCTTTTAAAATAAGATAGTGAGTTGATTGAATTTCGTTAAGACGCATTGATAGAAATGTTTCGGTCAAGGCTATGATGAAACGTACTCGAGCAAATATTAGATACTCAATAGGGTCTTATTAATATGTAACGAGTAATACAACTGTCAATATTAACTGATGCAAGTTTTAATGCTCTTTTATTAAAATTGATGGTTGCAATGGAATTCGATCGAGAACCCGGCACGGTTTCTGCCCGGACCAAACGGGCTGAAGGAAGGAGCTCAAGCGGGTCAAGCAAAGCTACTCCACGCAAAGCATTTATCTGGAAAAAAAAAAAAATTGTCTCCTGCAATGGTGAATTTGTGAAATGAATGTGCCAACCCGGAACAAATGAAAATTCTCAAAGAGAGAGAGAGAAAGGGGAAAAGGAGGAGCACACGTCATCGAAATGTCCCATGTCACATGACAAGCGCCACGTGTACCTCTCAACCCCACCCGCTCTCTCCTCGGGTTAACCCAACCAGAGAAGCTGGTTAAATCAATCTCTCTCTCTCTCTCTCTGTTAACCCACTTCCTACAGTTCAAAAAGTTCACACGGCCAGACCCCTTGGTCCCCCAATCCAGTTCAAATCACCCACCGCCACTGACTTCACCCCTGACCCCTCCTCTGTATCTCTCTCTCTCTCTCTCTCTATATATATACATATATGCACGCTCTCTCCTCTATACTTTGCAAAAATTCACCTAAGACTCTCTCCTCTCTCTCTCTATCATCAGCAAAAATCAGAAATTGTTGCAGGAAACAGCGTCACTCGCGACTCTGCTACTGCTACTGAAGAGGAGGAAAGAGGAGACCCAGTTGTACCCCTAATCTATCCTTTCCTCAGAGTTCGTTACTCAACGGTTATTCTCCCCCAGGTTTTCCCCATTTTGCCCCTCCCCTCCCCTCCCCTCCCTCCCCCGGTGGCGACGACGAAGAAGAAACCACCGCCATGACGAAGTTTTTATTTTTATTCTTTTTACTTATTACTAACCAATGCTTTTGGTGCCTAAGACTTGCTATTGGGACTGCTTTTGGGCCAAGGGATTAGAGGTGTCAAATGGGTGGGTCGGGTCGAAAATGGTCCGACCCACATCGATCCATTTAACCCGTTTTGATTCATTTTCATGCAATGTAAATTTGATGACCCATACCTGACCCGACCCATACCCAAGTCATACCCGACTCATATTACCAACACATATTAATATTTAACTTAATTTAAGAAAATTTACTCCCACTTATTTAGTCTACTTTAAACTTTTCACATATAACTTATTTGAATAAAAATTTCACATCAAATTTATAAAGTAAATTAAATAAAAAAATATGAATACCTCTAAATTGAAATAGTTTGAGGAAAATAATTTAAAAAAAAATCGATTTTTTAATTATTGTTGAGTAAACATCATCGGATCGGTAACGAAGGTCGAGAACGCATTGAGGAGGGGATAGAAGAAGAGAGATGATAGGTCTATTTAATAACTCACTCAACCCATATTTAACTTTCACTTGACCCATATTTGACCCATATTTAACTTTCATTTGACCCGTATTTGACCCATTTAACTAAAAATGGATTATAATATGGGTTTATGACCCATATTGACACATCTACAATGGATTATAAAAGATTCGTGAATTAGAGCAACAGAAAAATCACATGCACTTCAACTGCGCGCTTCTACTATTCATTGTGACTTTTAAGGCTCCGTTTGGTGATGCTCTAATTTCTTTATTATTCTATTCTTTTGTTCCCTGGAGTAGAAAAAGAACAGAAATCCGTTTGGTAACGCCAACTGATTTTCTATTCCCGGGAATAGAAAGTTGTTCCTAGAAATATATTTAGAATAAAAATGAGAATAGAAAAAAGTAACTTTTTATTTTTGGGAACAATTTCTAGAAACTATTTCTTGGGGACTATTCACCACCTATATCACGTTGCCACTCGCCCACCGCCACCTGTCGCCTATTGTCGCTGCCATCGCCGCCGCCTATTGCCGCTGCCGATCGCCATTGGTTGCTGTCGCCGCCACCACTGGTCGTCGTCGCCACCGCCACCGGTCGCCGTCGACGTCGCCAGTTGCCGACGCCGTCGATTGCCGCCGCCGCCACCGGATGCCGATCTTCGCCACTTGTCACTGCCGCCCCCACCTGCTCGTCATCAGCTAACTGTCGATCGCCGCCACTTGTTGTCGGCCACCCCCACCCGCTCACCATCAATCGATCGCAATCGCCGGCGGCCACTAGTCGCCGCCGTCGGTCATTACTGGACGTCGATCTCCGCCACCTGTCACTAGCCGCCCCCACCCGCTCGTCATCAGCTGACTACTGATCGCCGCCACTTGTCGCCGGCCGCCCCCACCCGCTCGCCATCAATCGGCTGCTAATTGCCAGCCTCTCACCGTCGTCCTTCGGCCGCGACCGGCCGACCGACGGCCGGCTGGCGGGTCGACGATCGGCGATTGACGGCCGATGGGGGTCGGCGATCGGCGACCGGCGGTCGGCGGGGGTGGCGATCGGCTGACGATGGTGGTGACGGGCAATGGCGATAGGTAGAGGCGACGGTGGCCACCAGCGGGCGGAGCAGTGACCGGCGGTGGCGGGGTGCAGACGACGACCGGGGAAGGCGGCCGGTCGCCGGCCACTGGCGACCCTAGCCCACCGGCCGCCGCCCCCTGTTGCCGTCCGCACCCCGCCGCCGTCGGTCGCCACCTCCGCTCGCCGATCTTCGCCGCTGTTGAGGAAGAAAAAAACAAAATTTTTTTGTCGGTACCAAACGCATTTATATTCTTTTTCTATTTCGAGAATAAAATTTTTTTGTAGTTACCAAATGTCCTATTTTACTCAGAAATTATCCAAGGAGTATAAATAGAAAAGAATTATTTCTCAAAAGAAACTGTTCCTAGGAATAGAAATATTACCAAACATACCCTAAGACACTCAACATGGTCATCACACGCTTACCAGAGGACTGAAACATGATCATCCCACTCGCAATCCTACTCTTGGCATGACGCGGAAGAACCGTAAAGCAAAGGACTAAGACTCATATGCTTTTTGAGTCTTCGCAGAAGACTGGCAAAGCAAAGTAATGAGACTCATGTTGTAATATTTGAGATTATGACTAGGTTTAAAAATAAGGTGGTGGGACCCACTTTAAAAAAAATGACAGAAAAAGAAGAAGTTTGAAAAGTCAACAAAAGAAAGCAAAAAGAGGAAGTGGCGAAAGGGGGGAAAAAGGAAGAGAAAGGGAAAGAAAGAAGAGGAAAGAAGGAGAAAAAGAGAAAAGGGCTTCGTGCATACAAGTCACAGACACTTCGTGAACCCGGTTTAACTACGTATCGCAATATCTGTAAGTGCTCGTATTCTTCATTCGTTTGATTGGAGTAATTTTTGGATTTAATGCTTAAATTTGGAATTTTGAGAAATTTGAGCTAATGTATTCCGTTTTCTGAATTGTGGAGTTTAAGGACTTCATGGGGATGGTGGTTTTTGGTCTCATAGAGCCGTGAGTTTTATTGCGAGTCATTTTGGAGCAATGGTTTAGTCGGAGCAAAATTTTAAGATTTTGAGACCAAATTTCGCGTCGCGTTTAGGTTTGTATAATCGTTTCAGATGAGCGATTTGTCAGGGGGTAGAAGTTATTTTGTTAGCATTTAGATGACGTTTAGCCGATTGGTAATTGTTGCAGCATTTTACTTGGTTTTAATGTTGATTCTCTTTTAATCAATAGGATTGCAGATTGTCAGCTCTTTTTTAGTTACACGTTATTAGATTTGGGCAACTCCAAATGAGCGGTGCTTTTAGACTATTGCGTACATTTAGGATGCCCCACATGGTCATCACATGCTTATTAGAGGACTGAAACATAGCCATCCCACTTGCAATCCTACTCTTGGCACGATGCAAAAGACTCATAAAGCGAAGGACCAAGACTCGTATGCTTTTTGAGTCTTTTGCGGCGCCTTCTGCGGAAGAATTGCAAAGCAAAGGACTAAGACTCGTATGCTTTATGAGTCTTCCGCATCATGTCAAGAATAGGATTCCGATTGGGATAGCCATGTTTCTAATGAACATCTAGCAATCAGGGCTGTGGCCTAAGACTCCATCCACTTCTTCATAGACAATGTTCAGAGTGTGAGGGGCCAAAAAACCAGCAAGCATGAGTTCTTTCTTGTCCTTCTCGATCACTTCTCTCTGTCTAGTTTCTTTTGTTACATTGGTGGTGCCAATGCCCTATTGTAGAGCAATCTCAATTCCTAGAACTAACAAAACCGATTGAGATGCATTGCTCAAGTTCAAGAATAAGATATCCAACGATCCGTTTGGGGTTTTCAGCATGTGGAACGAGTCTGTCCATTTCTGCCAGTGGCATGGGATCACGTGTGACCATCGGCATACGAGGATAACCCATTTGATACTTCCGTCCCTAAAACTAGTAGGGTCACTATCTCCATTTATTGGAAACCTAAGCTTCCTCCAGACATTGGACATTCAAAACAACAGTTTCGTTGGCGAAATCCCCCCGGAGATCGGTGACTTGTACAAACTCAAATACTTAAGCCTAGAGAACAACTCATTCTCTGGTCAAATTCCTGCTAGCTTCTCAGGCTACAAAAATCTTGAAGATTTGAGATTAGGCAATAATATGCTAGTTGGTGAAATTCCGAAAGCAATTGCTTCTATGTCGAAGCTAACAAGAGTTTCTATATCCTCCAATAATCTCTCTGGAAACTTCCCTGAATTCTTCGGGAACCTCGCATCTCTGGTATGCATCTCAGCGAATTTCAATAACTTTGTTGGAAGAGTTCCGGCCACGTTGGGCCGTTTGCAAAATTTGGAGTGTCTTCTTTTTGGTGCAAATAGATTCTCTGGCACTTTCCCTTCCTCCATCTTCAACATATCTTCTCTTGTGGTCATTCAGTTTTCCATAAACCAACTTAAAGGAATTCTTCCTCCAGATTTAGGCTTCAATCTACCTAATCTTGCCATGTTAAATGTCGGGGAAAATCAATTTACCGGGCCAATTCCTGCTTCCATATCAAATGCCACTAAATTAACGAAGCTAATAATCTCAACAAACAAATTTTCTGGAAACGTGCCTACTATGGAAAAGCTAAATCAGCTGCAGTGGATCAGTATTTCAGGCAACCAGCTAGGTAGTGGAGCGCAATGTGACCTGAAATTCCTTGAATCGATCAATTCTACCAGCATGAAGGTCTTGGCAATCAATCACAACAATTTCGGTGGTACTTTGCTTGAATCCATAGGCAACTTATCCGCTCGGTTGAATATGATATGGATTCAAGCCAATCGATTCTCTGGAGATATCCCTTCAAGCATTGGAAACCTGCGTGGCCTAGAACGATTGTCCATGTGTTGTAATGAGTTCACGGGCAGCATTCCCGATTCCATTGGAAATCTCATCAAGCTGAAGGAGTTTTTTGCTTCGATGAACAAACTCACCGGGAATATCCCATTCACGATAGGGAACCTGATGGAGCTAATCAAAATCGCCTTGAAAGGGAATAATTTACAAGGGAGCATTCCTCCAAGTATTGGGAAATGCCAAAACTTGGTAAGTATCGATCTTTCACAGAATGATCTGAGTGGAATTATACCATCTCAAGTTTTCACTATCTCTTCCCTATCTATCTATTTTGATCTATCCGAAAACCAATTGAGTGGTTCCTTACCGGAAGAAATCGGTACACTGAGTAACTTAGCCATATTAGACGTACATGATAATGACCTATCAGGAAAAATCCCTAGTAGCCTTGGTCGATGCACTAGCTTGTTGAAGCTTCACATGCAAAATAACCTATTTGAAGGGAATATCTCTTCATTCTTGAGTTCCTTAAATGGTCTTCGGTACATAGACCTCTCAAGTAATAATTTCTCTGGCCTTGTGCCAATGTTCCTAGAGAAATTTCAATTGCAGTATCTGAATCTAGCTTTCAACAACTTTGAGGGTGAGGCACCAAGCAAAGGGGTGCTCCTGAACATGAGTGCGACTTCGCTCAAAAGAAACAATAAGCTCCGTGGCGGTACGCCGGTCCTAGATTTGCCAAGTTGTTCGACGAGCAAAAGAAAACGCAGATCATCAACCTCCCATTATGTTATCATTGCAGTTACATGTGGGATAGTTGTGGCGCTGATTCTTCTGTTGCTACTGATGACGTTTTATTGGCTGAGGAGGAAGAAAAGTGAGGCTTCTCTAGAGACTCCATCAATAGGGGGATTCAAGCAAGTGTCTTATGAAGACATAGTCAAAGTAACAGAAGGGTTCAGCTCTAGCAATTTGATTGGAATGGGTGGTTTCAGCTCAGTATATAAAGGGACCCTAGCAGATCAAGGTGAAAACAAAATAGTGGCTATTAAGGTCTTTGACCTGGAGCAACGAGGATCATCCAAAATTTTCAAGGCAGAGTGCGAAGTCCTCAAAAACATAAGGCATCGGAATCTTGTTAAGATTCTAACAGCTTGTTCTAGTGTTGATTTCCAGGGCAATGAGTTTAAGGCTCTGCTGTACGAGTTCATGGAAAATGGTAGCTTGGAGGAGTGGCTGCATCCAAATCTTGCACCAAATCGAATGCCAAGGCATAGGTTAAGTTTTGTTCAGAGGTTGAACATTGCTTTCAATGTAGCTTGCGCGGTGGATTGCCTCCGTCATCAGTGCCAAATAACGGTGATTCATTGTGACCTCGAGCCAAGTAACATTCTTTTGGATGCCCAAATGAATGGATATGTTGGTGACTTTGGCTTAGCTAGGATATTCCCTAATGCCACTAGTGATATGCCTGCGAATCAAACAAGCTCAATTGGACTAAGAGGAACCATTGGCTATGCTCCTCCAGGTATGTATACTTGCAGTAAATCCAATGTCAATCGTCCTCTTATAAGCTCTTTGCTTGATAGTGCATGGAGGGAACTTCTTGTCTGAAATTATATGGGCAAGTCGGACTCCTTCATTTTTTGTGAAAACTTATCTCAGCTAATTTTCTTGTGCCTTGCGGAACTAAGTAGAGCAATAGAATCTCAACAAAGTGAAATTCAATTTAGTGTAGTTGTTTTTGTCATTCGTTTGATTCAATTGTACATTGTAATCATAAAAGTACGAGGTTATAAGAGTAGAAAATCTGACTTTGACAAATCATGCCTAACATGCTAAGTAACTTGCCGACATTGACCAGAATTCTTAATTGCTTCCCCCAGTAATTTTTTCCCCTTATGTGTGTACGTGCCTCCTCTTCTTTGTCCTTATGATTTGATAAGCTAATCAGCTCACGGGTCAAGTAAAATCCAACTGCAGAGTATGGAATGGGAAGCGAAGTGTCAAAAGAAGGCGATACGTACAGCTATGGAGTCCTGCTGCTGGAGATTTTTACAGGAAAGAGACCCACCCATGACATGTTTAAGGATGGTTTGAACCTTCAGGATTACTGCACAGCAGCTTTGCCAGAAAGGGTGGCAGATATAACGGATCAACCGCTCCTATTTTGTGAGACAGAAGAATCATTTGCAGACGCATTGAGCAAACAAAGAAGCATTAGTGCTCATGTTCAAGAGTGCTTGGTGATGATATTTGAAATTGGAGTTGCCTGTTCAGCAGAGCTGCCCCGAGAGAGAATGAAGATAAGCGACGCAGTGACAAGATTGCATTCATTGAAAGAGAGTCAACAAAATGGGACTCCGCTAGAAGCGATGGAGAAATATCCACAACATAGCAAGATTAGGAGTTTGATTGCTTACTGTTTCCTCGGTTCCTCGTTTGGAAGTGTGGGTCTGCGACAAGTTCCATGTTGATTAGTTACTGTTTCCGTAGATTCACGTTTTAGGGGCAGTAGATATGTCCCGACTTGCTAAATCCCGATGAAGGAGTACTTGAAAATAAACACTTCAAAGACCCCTGTTCTATCATTAACAACTCTATTTGCGTATTCTCTTGTTGTTCATTTACGCCTTTGTCTCACGAGAGAGGAGCAAAAAATGCTAAGACTGAGGAATCGAAATGAAGGAATCCTCAAACAGTGACTCAGCAAAGCCCAGACTGCACCACTGTCTGCCCAGAACCATCTCCAAAACCGAGTTTCCTCGACAAAGAAGAGAACAAAAAGGGCTAAAATCAAAGAATAGGGGACGAGGAATGTAATGGCGTTTGGAGGCGGGTTTGTGAAGAGACGAACAAACAATGGTGGTGAGGGAGAGGAAAGAGAAGCTTTCAGAGGAAACCCTTGAAAAGCTCCTACATATCTCAACCGACCGCCTTGATAAGGCACGAAACCCGTACTATGGTGCCATTTCGATTTTACCAGACGTTAAGGGCTTGGGGTTGCGGGGCAACCTGTGGAGAACCCACAGGTGCTTCAGAGCCATTGATTTCGCATCGCTCTGCCCCAGTTAACTTCCACCAGCCCTCGGCTTCCATTCCCCCTTCTCTCTCTCTCTCTCTCTCTCGTTGTCGCTTACTCGCTATCTCTGCGACAGTCGACTGAGAGGACACCAATGCCTTCGCTCGCCGTTTTGTACGTGAAAGTTCTGGGACGGAGAGAGCGGCAAAGCACATTAGGAAAATGGCATGGAGCCTGCCCGGAAGTCTTCCCTTCTTAGATTTCAGCCCATACTTGGATCCAGCTACGGCCCTCCCAGCTTATATCTTCACAATGAACGGCCTAGGCAAATGACTCTAAATCTGACCCGAAAATCTAAAATTTGAATGCTTTGGAACTTCGTCTTTGTGCTGCCTTTCCCCTTCTATCCTTTTGGGAAATAGGGCAATATCCTTCCTGGCTCCACAGCGCCGTAGTGGCCCTGGAAGCAAATGCTTCGTCGATGCCTGGTAGAGTTGCGACACTTTGCAGCGTAAGCAGAACGTCGCACAACTTCGGGCTCGAGCTACACAGCGTATGTCACACCCCAAATCCTAGCCAGAAAGGGGAATGACACGGCCGTCCTTCCTCTCGAAGGACGCAGCCTCTAAGCTTCCAAAAGTCTTCTCCCAAAAGTCCCCTCAAGGCTATCGCTCTCATACTACTCATCACTAGCTGAAAAACCTGAAAAGATTGGAAGAATAGAGGGGTGAGCAAACCACAGCTCAGTGAGTAACACATTTCTTCCAAGCGGATCGGGAAATTACTATGCACATTTACAATACCAATATAATCCACTTTGAACATAACATATATATACGTACTACAAATATCTCAAGAAAATAACAAAGTAGGTACCAATGGTCGAATCCACTGGTTAATCTTATCAAACACATGCCAAGGGTCCATCCCATCGGCTAAACTCGTCAAAACACGGATCAATGGTCCATTCCACCGACCAAACTCAAATCAAATATCAATGGTTCATTCCATTGACCAAACTCAGGCTCAAATGTCTAACCATGGTCACGCTTAACGCCCGTGACAAGACGACCAAGATTCCCCCCTTGGTTAGGTCTCCACCTACTATAAGCCGGTGGCTCGGCCCACAAGGATATCCTAGACTAGTATGCGCATACCTACACACCCCTCAGGGTTCACATAGACATTGAGCATCAACCACAATCACAAATCCCCAATAATCCACAAATAAAATCAGAATCATCTCACCAGTCAAGCATTTAATAAATATGGAAACGCTTTACATAAACCAGAAGCTTTCCAAGGTCCTTTGATAAAGGTTTCGCAAACCACTTTCAAACAAATGTCCCAACTAAAATCAAATGATAGTTTCCTCACTTAAACAACAAATTGCAGTAAAAGCCCGATTTTGTTTTTATGCATCAAAGAATGCTATTTTTCAACTAATAGCATATATTACCCATAATATATTTTAAACATGAGTTTAAAATACAAGGAAGAAATAGTGCCACTTACCTGGGAAAAGCCAAAAACCAATTAAGCCCTTATTTGAGCCGACGTACTCGAATTCCTAACAATTAATCCAAAAATAATATTAAAGACCGAGTAAAAGGACATCCTAATGAATGACTTGGCTATACTACGCCTATTTATTGATAACACGACACCTACGTGCCCATGGAAAGCTCGCCTCAAAAGGAAACCTATTTTTATCCGCGAGACACGGACACGCACTCAACTTTGTCGCCCCATAACTTCCTCCACAAAAATCGGTTTCAAGCCAACTTATAGTCATTAGAAAGCCCTTCCGATGCACTACAACAACCCCATAACAGCCGCCTCAAAACTGTTGGGGAACGCGAATATGCGACGAAAAATAAAGTAGGGAAGAAAAAGAAGGCAAGCAGGAATTTTTACGTGGAAAACCCTTCTAAAATCAAGAAGGGAAAAACCACGGTGCCGCACTAGGCAATCTCTTCACTATCAGTATCAGCGTTACAAGCTCAGGGTTACAAAACTTCAGCGTTACAACTATAAAAGAAATTGCCCTATTTATAACAGGAGTCTAGAGCATACATATTAAAGGAAATTACATATATGCTATTAGCAGTAATATAAACTCTATTTCCTTTAATATCTCAGGATGGGTGACCTACTAGGAAGTGTCTACCCACAATAATATCTTTCTCCATCAGACTCCACAATTCCATCAATCTCCCACTTGGAGGCTGATCTTCAAAAAACAGCAATAATCTTTTATAGTCTTCATCTTTTCAACCCAAATTGTCCTAGTGCGGCGGCCCCCCTCATCACTTACCATGGAGGCCAACTGAGGCAATGCACACCCTCAGTTTCTCAGTGGTGACAACCTTTGTTAACATATCTGCTGGATTTTCTGCACCAAGAATCTTCTTTAATGACAATGCCCCGTCATCTATTAACTGACGAATTTGATGATATTTTAACTCAATGTGTTTTGTCCTTGAGTGAAATACCGGATTCTTTGCAAGACAAATAGCACTTTGACTATCACCGAAAAGAACACTGTTATCTTGCTCTTTGCCTATCTCCTTCAGAAAATTTTTCAACCAAATCATCTCTTTACCAGCTTCGGATATAGCCACATACTCGCTTCGGTGGTTGAGAGAGATACACAAGTCTCGAAGTCTAGACATCCAAGCGATTGCGGTGCCACCTAAGGTAAAAACATAACCCGAGGTGCTTTTCCTATTATCCAAGTCACCACCAAGATCTGCATCAACAAAGCCTTGTAAAGTTGCACTATTTTTCATAAAACATAATGACATACCTGAAGTGCCTTTCAGGTATCTTAATAACCACTTTACAGCTTCCCAATGTTTTATTCCTGGATTTGCCATGTATCTGCTCACAACTCCCACTGCATGAGCTATGTCTGGTCTAGTACACATCATTGCGTACATTAAACTCCCAACAGGTGATGCATAAGGCACTTTAGCCATATACTCCCGCTCTTCATTCGTCTTTGGTGACTGCTCCTTTGAGAGCTTGAAGTGACTTCCTAAAGGAGTACTTTTGGGCTTTGCATTCTGAACTCCGAATCTGTCAAGCACTTTTTCAATGTACTTTTCTTGAGATAATTTTAGAATTCCTTTAGATCTATCCCGCGTGATCCTCATCCCAAGAATCTGATTCGCTGCGCCCAAGTCCTTCATCTCAAACTCTTTTGACAATTGATGCTTCAGTATGTTGATCTCTCTCATGCTAGATCCTGCAATGAGCATATCATCCACATACAACAGCAAAATAATATAGCAGTCATCAAATTTTTTGAAATAACAACAGTGATCCATGTCACTTCTAGTGAACCCGTTACCACACATAAATGTGTCAAATTTTTTGTACCACTGTCGAGGAGCCTGTTTCAAGCCATACAGACTTTTCTTCAATTTGCAGACATAATTTTCTTTTCCAGGATTTTGAAAACCTTCCGGTTGTACCATATAAATATCCTCCTCCAAATTACCATGGAGGAATGCAGTCTTAACATCTAACTGCTCTAGATGTAAATTCTCTGCAGCAACAATACTCAATATTGACCTAACAGTAGTCAATTTCACAACTGGAGAAAAAATCTCTGTATAGTCAATTCCTTCTTTTTGCTGAAACCCTTTTACTACTAACCTTGCTTTGTACCTCTTGCTGCCATCGGGTTCTTCTTTGACCCGATACACCCACTTGTTCTGCAATGCCTTCTTCCCATCTGGTAACCGAGTTAACACCCACGTTTTATTTTTCTCGAGTGAATCCAACTCATCCTGCATTGCTAACTCCCACTTAACAGAATCTTCAACTTGCACTGCTTCCGAAAAATTTTCTGGTTCGCCAGCATCAGTCAAAAGCAAATAATGCAATGACGGAGAATATCTTTGTACAGGTTTAGGTGTTCTACTAGATCTTCTCAAAGTGGAATCAGGTGTACGTGATTCTTGTTCAGCAACAGTTTTAGGAATTTCAACCAGAACACTTTTAGAATTCTCTTCCAATTCAATCTCTGTATTTTTCACCAAATTTTCCTTCACACTAGATTCTGCCACGGATTTATCCTTGTACAACATATTCTCATTGAACGTAACATCAGCAGTTCTTATTATTTTTCTATTTTGTTCATCCCAGAACCGATAGCCAAAATAATCAGAACCATATCCGATGAAAAAACACTTTTTAGCTTTTGCATCAAGTTTATCTCTATTTTCAGAATCTACATGGACATAGGAAACACAACCAAAGACTTTCAGATGCGAGAAACTTACCTTCTTTCCACTCCATTCTTCTTCTGGTAACTTAAAATCAAGTGGAACCGAAGGTCCTCTATTAATTAAATATGCTGCCGTATTAATTGCATCTGCCCAAAACATCTTGGGTAATCCCGCATGCAACCTCATATTTCTTGCACGCTCATTCGAGTTCGTTCATCCTCTCAAAGCAACTCCATTTTGTTGCGGTCTATTGGGAACAGATTCTTGTCATTCGATTCCGTTCTCTGCACAAAATTGCTTGAATTCCTTGCTATCATATTCACCGCCATTATCAGACCTTAAACATTTAATTTTTAGGCCAGTTTCGTTCTCCACTTCAGCTTTCCATCTTTTAAAAGTAGCAAACACGTCAGATTTATTTTTTAGAAAATAAACCCATACCTTTCTGGTGGAGTCATCAATAAATGTGACATAATAGCGCGAACCTCCAAGGGATTGCACAGGAGCTGGGCCCCACACATCTGTATGCACCAACTCTAATTTTTCTTTCTTTGGTTCTTTTCCAATCTTTGAAAAACTAACACGTTTATGCTTACTCATAACACAATCTTCACATAAACCAATATCTATGGACTTCAAATCAGGCAATTTTCCCTTAGATGCTAATATCTTCATTCCTTTTTCGCTCATATGTCCAAGTCTGCGGTGCCATAATTTAGAATCAATTTCTGATTCAGCAATTGCTGCAGTTTCTCTATTGATTTCAGTCACGTAGAGCGTTCGACTTTGTTCCACGTGCTACAACCAGAGCACCTTTAACAATTTTCCAAGAGCCATCCCCAAAAATAGTCCTATAACTCGTGCTGTCTAGTTGACTTATAGAGATCAGATTTCTCTTAAGTCCTGGAACATATCTGACATCATGCAACTTCCATTGATATCCGTTAGTAGATTTTATATAAATATCACCCTTTCCCATAATATCTAAAGGTTCATCATCAGCAAGATAAACCTTTCCAAATTTTCCAGCAACAAAATTGTGCATTAATTCTTTGCATGAAGTAGAGTGAAACGACGCACCTGAGTCAAGAATCCACGACTCAATTGGACTATCAATGCTCAAAATTAAGGCATCACTATTTTGAGTCTCTTCAAAAGTTACATTCACAGATTTTTCTTCATCTTGATTTCGATCTCGATATTGAATTTTCTTCTTTGGGGCTCTACAATCTCGTTTCAGATGTCCCTTCCTTTCGCAATTCCAGCAAATAATTTCACCACGAGGTCTCAATTTGCTTCTCCCTCTGGACTTTGATCTACCATGGTACTGGTTTCGCCCCCGTTGATTGCTTCTCCCTCTACCTTCAATATTTAAGGCAGCACCCGAAAATTCACCCGATTCTCTTCTACGAATATCCTCGCTAAGAATCAAATCTCGGATTGCTTGAAGCTTCAACTTTTTCTTACCAGACGAACTACTCACTGCAGTCACAGTTGCACTCCAACTTTCAGGTAGAGAAGATAATAAAATTAAAGCCTTTACCTCGTCATCAAATTTGATATCCACCGAACTCAACGAGTTGTAATCACGTTGAATTCGTTGATGTGATCTCGTCACGAAGCACCCTCGTCCATCTCAGATTGAAAAGACGATGCATCAAATATACCTTGTTTGATGCAGAAGGCTTCTCGTACATGTCAGACAACGCCGCCATCAAATCCACCGTTGTCGCCTCATTGGCAATGTTGAAAGCAACATTCCGCGCCAATGTAAGACGAATCAAACCTAGAGCTTGTCGATCTAACAATTCCCACTCGCTTGCTTCATAGATTCTGGTTTCTCTCTAGACAGAGGTTGATGCAAATTCTTCCGATACAAAGCATATCCTCGATCCGCATCTTCCGTAAAACCAAAATCCTTGCCATCGAACCGATCAATCTTCACCTTTCCTTCGTCCATATTCGCTCCCACTATTTCGCCAAAACCAGGCTCTGATACCAGTTGTTGGGGAACGCGAATATGCGACGAAAAATAAAGTAGGGAAGAAAAAGAAGGCAAGCAGGAATTTTTACGTGGAAAACCCTTCCAAAATCAAGAAGGGAAAAACCACGGTGCCGCACTAGGCAATCTCTTCACTATCGCATATCAGCGTTACAAGCTCGGGGTTACAAAACTTCAGCGTTACAACTATAAAAGAAATTGCCCTATTTATAACAGGAGTCTAGAGCATACATATTAAAGGAAATTACATATATGCTATTAGCAGTAATATAAACTCTATTTCCTTTAATATCTCAGGATGGGTGACCTACTAGGAAGTGTCTACCCACAATAATATCTTTCTCCATCAGACTCCACAATTCCATCAAAAACCTCGCCAAAAACAGCAGAAAACCAGGCTCGAAGTTACTGTTCGCAACAGTGACAGACGCGCGCCGAACTTCAAAAATTTATTCCGGACAAACCGCAAGCTCAAATTCAATTCCGCAAAATGCTATAGCTTCACAACATCCTAAATTATCTTTCCCATAAAAAATTTCAGCTCAACGACTCGAAAATCGGATTTCGCCGCACAAATCTCCATAACTTCGAATTTCAAGCCCTAATTGATATTAATCATTTCCAAGGATGATTAGAGACCTTAATCACTTACCGGCGCTGTGGAATGGAGTTAAGATGAGCTGTGGAGGCATCCGAGGTGAGCACGTGGAGGTTTCGCCTCCATTTTTCCTCTTTCCCTTCCCTTTCTCCTCTCTCCCGTTTCTGCTTCTGCTGTTTTTTTTTATGTTCTGTGTTGTTTCTGCCCATTGACTGGGCGCAGCAAAATAAGGGGAATGAAGATGGGATGGGCTGGCCTTTTTAAGAGAAAAGAAATGGGCTGCTTGTTTGGCCCATATGTTACAGCGTAGGCCTGAAATTTCAAGGCATTGGTCCGTGCGTCGTAGCACAAGCTCAGCAGATGCACAATGCTGGCTTTGTGCTGCACGGCATTAGTGAGGCAGAAACTTTTTTTTTTGAAAAGATAAATTAATGAAATGAAGTGGCAAAACTCAGATCGAGATGGGATGAGCAAAATTGTGATGAGCAATGTAGTCTAGAACATAGTAAGACAGGCTCATGGGCCTGATTGTCCGAGATTCGCATGGGCTTTGGTAGGTCCGAAGCATTAAATAATTGGCTAACAATTAAATAAAGAGCATCATCCTTGAAAATGACATTGCCCATCAGTTTTTTGGGAACTTCCCTTTGAATTGTCCTAAAATTATTCTGTTTTTTAATTTTTAGGGTTTAGTCCGGTCGGAAGGTGAACCGGAAGATGATTCCTTCCAACATTGGGTACCAAATCCCTGGATTTATTTCCTAGCAACTGTCATTTAAGAATGGTTAGTAACTTGGTATTTCCACTCCTAAGTGGGATTTATGATGCACTGGTTGTTTAATTGATACCACAGTTTACTCGAAACGAAAGTCAAGACTTGTTAGGAGCTCTTTATGAGTAAAAACCTAATGAATTAGGCCAATGAGGAGGAGGGCGCTCTTAAAAATACCAGAGAGATGGCCATATCGAGTTGTGCGAAGGTTGACTTGGACATCATCTGATTGCTTAAAAAAGAGAGTCTTATACATACAACAAACCCATGGAGGAAAAATTAGGATATCGATAGGATCTTCGTATAAATTATTTGCTAAATAGAATATTCACAAGGGAGGTTTAATGTAGAATTCCTTTATCTTTTTGCCTTTGAATTGACCATCAAGCATCATGCTCTCTAATCTAAAACTTTGTCTCGCTACAACTCCATCATTTTAAAAGGTTCTCATTGTTTAATATAATGTTTTTGAACTTGGGTTCATATCTAGGATTATGTCTTTGCTCCTTAATAGATAATAAAGAAAAGATAAATTGACACCAATGCCATTTAGAGTTCTCTTAATATATATATAAATTTGACCACATCTTGTTTAAGTCTCCTGTTTACATACAACGACAGCAGGTAGATAAGACTCAGAGTAGCCGATCTCTCAAAGACCGCCGTATCTAGAAGGCAAAAGGAAGTGAACTTTCTGAGGTATATTTTATGCAACGTATGTCAATATCTACGAGCTGTTTTTTAATATGATTACATATGACCGTGTTGGTGAAGGTGACTGATGTATACTCATCAAGACTCTCATCTTCCATTTTATTCTTTTCTATTTAATATGTCGTGATTATTAGTTAAAGATAGGTCCCAATGTACTAATGCAATAGACAAATTAATCAGTACTTGAAGCCTTTTCCTGCTTTATTTTGAGTCATGACATATCGACTAATGATGTACATATCCTTAACAAAAAAAAAACCAGAAACCCAAAGTTAATAACAGAAAGAGTGCTGGAACTCTTTCAATCAATGGAACTCCTATGTCTCATCATTCGTTACCCTTGCAGCGTTTATATTCCCATTCCTGTCAAGTTGGGGAACAAAGAGCACAGCCCCAGACGATCTTGCAGCTCCCGATGGTAACAAGCTTTCACCGGAAAAATGGAACAATATCCATACCTCTTTCTCACTGACCTCTACTCCATTTGTGGTCATTGAAGTTTGGATGATCATTCAATTTTGATTTCAATCACTCAATACACTGATCTTTAAAATTTTTCCTTTTCTTTTTCTTTTTTTCAATTGAAGCACGTTAAATGAAATCTGGCCAATTTCCTCGATGAACTACTGATGCGGCTGATATGTGGCCAAATTTTAGGATGCCAAGTCACAAGAGCGCCACATGTCAGCATTTTGTTGGAAGAAAGTTGGATTCTGGACAAAATGCAATGCAACAACTGCAAGAAACCGAGAGTTTGGTACATTTGGTGATTAAATCAAAGTTCAGTAGCCTACTCAAAAAATGACTGACGACCACCACTGAAATTTATCCTCTACCTTTGGATGCACGATGAAAGTAAATAAGAGAAAAGGATGCGGAATGAATACCAATCCAAAACAGGGCAACATAAATTGATAAGAAGCAATGATAAAATCCCTGAACAGCACGATCAAATCACACTCTTTTTATTTAAAAATTAATTTTCGGAACTAGTATATGATAAAACTAATACCATACAGCATATTAATTATAAAAATTAGCCACGGGCTCTTGGTTTTACAATCTTTAACAAATCCAAATAGGAAAGATGTTCCCTCTATCCTGCAATTTCCATCTTTACACAGTCCAACAAATAAGTCTCGCATTATCAGCATTCTCCCTCTATCCAGATCCATCTAGTTGTCGTAGGGAGAGAAGGTGTGCCACATATTGCTGCAGCAAAGAAAAACAGAGACCAAATATGAGGAGCAACAAACTTTGCAGTGTGAAGTTGACACTACAAATGCAAGAGTGCGCTTAAGTTGGAATTTGCAAATACAACGATTAAAATCTTTTGACCTTTCAAATGAGAACTCCCTCTTTGATCTTTCATTCCTTCTAAATAGGTTTGTATGTAGGTATATATGTATAACAAAGTTTATTGGCATCACAAGCTTCAGTTAGACAAATTTCCAGGATCTTAGATCCTTGATTTGTACTAGAATCCTATCTTTGAAGACGAAAGAATCAAAGGATCTTGATCTGCACAACCCCACCATGCATCAGCAGCTTAATTGTGTAATGTCAAGTTTCAGTTTCAAGTCTTTCATGAAGGTTACCAAGAGTTCCACTGCAAATTAGGATAAGAGATAATGACACAGCACCAAATCTATGAATGAGCAATTATTCTGTTCCTCTTAGTTGTTGACTTTTAATAAGACTCAGTTCAGTAATCACAGTAATATCAAAGCATTTCCCTGAGGGCAACTGTTTTTTTCCTATAACATCAGTCAAGCTATCAGGCCACAAAACAAAGGCCCGCATGATAAGGACGATTAACATGAGAAACAAAAACCATTTGTTTTAAATTAGCAAAGAAAGGGAATTATTGTTTCCTCCATGTCCAAAAGCTTGGTTTTTTCCGATCCATACACACACAATAATACAAAAGCGGAAAGATAAAAAAAATTCTGACTTTCAATTGTAACAATCAACCATTGTGGTTTCACCGTGGTCCATAAAAGAACAAAGCACTCTTGAATTATCCTCTCCATCGATAACAGAACATTCATCATGACAGGAGTGACCTTAAACAAGAGAAATGCAAAACCAAACGAGCATATAGACATTTGGGAAGCCAGTCACTTACAGCATGATATGCATATGGTGCTTTTCCTTGTGGCTCAAAGTGCTTGGACATGACGCAGAACTCTAAGGGGCCCCACTCTTCCGCTTCAAAGCAATTGCCAAGAGCAGCTTTGTACAACTATGACCAAATTCATTAATCAGACATAAGTCGTAAATCATAAACGATTAAGGAAAATGCAGCACAAGGTAGAAAGTGCCACATGATCACAGCACCGACAGACCTTATCAGAATCACCCAGTAACTCGGTTCCGGCCGGGTAAGCCACATAATACTGGTCTCCTCTAGAAAATCCAGCTCTAGTACTGCAATGACGACGGTGATAGTATAAGAATTAACTCCGGAATCTGAACAGCAGGGGAGAAAATTATTTAATCGAGTTGGCAAAAAGACAGCAAAGACGGCAGGGAAGCAGTAGAACACGGAGTACCCCACGAACCTCTAAACTTCTGAATCTTGAGAATGTCCTTGAACCCTTCATAAACCATCATCTTCGATGATCTAGCACTTTAAAAATATCTTTTTCCTCAAGTGCATTTAATCAGACAGGTGGTATGCCTTCTGGAAAATCTTCATAACATGTAACGAGAAGAGGAACTTGGGTACTCCAAAAGTAGGGAGCGAAATGGAGAAAAGAGGGTAGAGAAGATGGAGGCCGAATACGAAGTTTCAAGGAGCGAGCGAAGATCAAGCTATGAAACCTTGGCCACTGGCCAGTGGAGAAGATGGATGCGAGTTCGATGCTCACCGTCGTCCCTACATTTTGTAAAACGCCGGATTTCCCCACCCGGGTTGGACATAGTTGAAGAGCGGTACAAGCCCGCCCGGCCCGTGATTGTGAACTTGGGTCCAGTTAAAGAGGAAGAACAAGCCCAGCCGAGTATGCCAGGCCTGATGCAATATGTGGGCCGTTGCTATTTTGATTGATTTTTATTAGTTTTTGGGTTAAGTACCACGAAAAAGCCCAAAATTATATACTCATGATAAATTTATTCAAAAAACCTCAAACTGATCTACTTGCGACGAATTTACTCTTCATTTATTTCGTTAAATTTTACTGTCAAATTGCTAAGTTGAATGATACATTTTTTATCATCTGTTTGTCGTAAATGTATCGATTTATGATTTTTCATGATATTAACCTAATTTAATAGATGATAAATTTTTCATAAATATATTGATTTTGATTTTTTGGTGATTAAAAAAATTAATTTGGAGTAAATTTGGTACAGAGCTTTTCATGATATTAATCCTTAGTTTTTGTTTTTGTTTTTACTTATTACTAATCAATGCTTTTGGTGCCCAAGATTTCTATTGGGACTCCTTTTG